>CM033357.1:4237705-5520805 GCA_019395295.1 Osmanthus fragrans
ATAAAAAATAAAAAAATCTAGAAGAAGAAATTAAATGAAGAATGATCTCAAAGCAAGAATTTATTCCAAATGTTCAATCAAGGGAGACCGTTGTCTTAAATTTTGTGATGTATCTTTTATGTCTTGTAGTTCTTGTTATCATTTACAATAAAATTCTAGATTCGTCTCAATGTTACTTAACGTTACCTTATTTAATTTCAACGTCTGTTTCTGAAAACTGGGTTGTCCATTCTATGTTGTGCTCTCTACGTATATAACCTTTTCATTTGCTTGACCACGAAATGTTAGCTTACTGAATTAAAACCCTGAGCTTGCATTGACATGGATAAAGATCGCAACCCAAACTCAACCTCTGATGTACTGCCTTAGCCACTTCTGTAGATGGTCATATTTTGGCCCATGAAAATTCGGACCTGGGTTGCCCTGCCACTTGTAAGAGCCCATTTATTTCTGAAGAAATTGTAGCCCATTTAAAAAACCCCAGGATTTGGCCCAATAATTGAGCCCTTTGCAATAGACACCAAATTTTCCTCTGCCCTGTGAATTACCTTCATTAATTCACTTACATCAATCTATTATTTTTTTTATTTAACATCCTCCTCTTTTTCTTTTTCTTTTTAATAAATTTTAAAATTTCCTAAAAATAAGAGAAATATAGTTTTCGTTTGATTTGGTCACTTAACGTGTCGTGTCTTGTCGTGTCGCTTCGTGTTAAAGTCGGGTAAATTTTTGATGGTTTGATATATTTTTACACATGTAATTACAACACATAAGCAAACAATAAACACACTGTCAATTCCGACGATCTTCTCTTTCGATTTCTTGAACAGTTGAGCAATTCTCTTAAGGATCGATTCGTGAAGTGGGTACATCACCGCTCACATAAGAAGTTTCAGAACATTGCTTTACACCTTATACTTCCTCTTCAAATAACTTTATTTGCCCAAAGACAAATAATTATTATTTTTTTATTATTGTTTGTTGCATTTTAGGAGGCAAAAGCCAATGTTGACTATATTTCTTTCTATAATTTCTTATTTTTTAATTTTAAGTGATGTTGCCTTTGCCTACCAAAAATATGCTTTTGGAATACAGTAATGAACTTCTATTTTATAATAATCATTATTAATTATTTTAATGGAACTTTAAAATTTTGAGGTCCTCTTTTGGTTTGTGTTTTGAACAAGAGTTATATTATACATACAAGGTCCTGCCCCTGGAAGCATACAGGGTTATGGCATTTTTCTTTGAACAAAGCTATTTGATCAAGGCCACCCACATGACGCCTCCTAGACGAACAGAGCCTACCTTGACCTGCATATGTAGCACAATCCAAAACAGACCCCCCACTAATAGGGGGCGCCATGTGATTCTTTTAGCACGATAGAGATCATTATGAGAATAAATTCATTTGTCTGAGTTAAATTTAAATAATCAAAAAATATACATGAATATAATTTGTGTCTTAACATGCTTGAACGAACGTTAATTATTCTTCTATTTTGGCTCAAGCTAATCCACTTTTTTAGTTTTTTTTTATGGACATTTAAGACCAATAATTTGTCGTGAACAAAGAATAGGACAACGGATATGAGACAATTAATCGTGATTAAGTCAATTTAAAACTTGCAAATAAAGTGGATAAGTGCAAGCCACTAGATTCTTGTTGGGCACTTGTAATTTTTATATTAAAAATGTGTACATAACCTTCATAATTCCAAAAACAAAGGAATTTTATATTTTTCCAGCTGCCATCAAATCAAGTCCAACTTGGCATTTTCTAATCATATCTACTAAATAATTTGATTTTTTTTAAACAAAAAATCTCAAGAAAAAGAAGAAGACGTGAATTAGAGATAAAGAGTCTTGAAAAAAATAAAATCAAGAAATAGCAATTCTAATTAATATTTAAGAGAAAATTGTTACTGACATAGGTCAATTAAAGTTACAATTCTACAATAGGAACATATTCAATGATGGGAATTTATACACGTACATTTGACATTTTCTCATTGACAGTAACTTAAAGTAAAAATTGTTAATCAACATTTGTCACTTCATTCTCTGAAAAATGAAAAATAAAAAATAAAAAATCTTTGTATTTAATCATGTTTGTTCAACTTTATTCTTAAAGTTAACATAAACGTGTCAAAAAAGATTAGACTCATAACAACTAATAATTTTGTACTACGAATTGACTTGTATGACGATGGGAAGTCATGTCGAGATGCATTATGCTATTTGTACAAAGTGTGTTTACAAAATTAGTTGACACAATAAGTGTTGACAAAATTTCGATCATCGATTTTTAATAATTTAAAAATATATTTTTGAAATAATTGGTGTAAATTTACTTTATCGACCAACTTTATAAATCAACTTTCTACATATAGCATAATTCTATCGAGATTAACTCTCGAAATCTATATAGGCCCTTTTGAGGAGTGGCTCTAGGCTAGGTGATTATGACATCTTAGGATGTTAATTGTGGGGGACTGATAAAGATGCACCAAATAGTTCATTTATTATCACCAATGAATCTAAAGCAGAGGGAAAAAGTGATTTCGAAGGAGAATTTTTAATCTTCCAAAGATGATTGCTCCATACTATGGGCAAAAGCCACTGATTCCGGGTTCCATTTGGAGCTGTCTATCAGATAATCATCATTACGGTAATTAAAGTAGCATTATAGTGTTTAATTAAGAGCATATTTAATTTGAGAAGTATTTATAAATGATTTAAATTATAGATAAATAGCATAATATCGTTTCCTTTAATTAAAAGTAAAAATAAAAAGTACTGTTTAAAATTTAATTCAACCCTACTACATGAATAGCTTCAATGATAGAATTTTTTTATTAGATAGTTAACAAAAAAGAAAAGCAAGCAAACACTTGTCATCAATCCCTGTCAAATGCCATTGTTCAAGGAGCATTATTCGATTTAATTTTTGATAATTCCGGGGTTCTTACTTAGAAAGTCATGATTATAGAGTGTAATCATAATAACATCATTGCAAGGTTTAATCATAAATAAGCAAATATTATTATATAATACTTATTAGGTTTGATATACGAGGAATAGTTCGATAAATAAAATTTTAATTTTGTATGAAATGGTATAATAATTTATTCGAACGCACATGTCAAACATGCCCTAGTGAGTTCAAACTCATTCTCAACCCTTAATTGAACTTGCTAATTTATACTTATATTTTCGTTGAAAATAAGTGCAGTACAATCTCGTTTCAATTTCAGGGATGGCGAAATGAACTAGAGATCAATTCATATATTGAAAGAAGTCACGAACGAGTCCTATGTGGAATTCTTTGTGTGTCCTAGGGCTTAAGAAACATCCACCAAAATACCTCGAATTAATGAAACTCAGTGGAGGAGATTAGAAATAAATTATTTGGCTTCTTTTATTCTCCTTCAAGAAACTACTGTACTATAATTTATATAGCTTGTCGATCTCTCAAATGGGAAGAAAACATTTATAGGTAAAAATTAAATCACAAAACAGATGTCCAGATTGGGACATGTTCTTGTGGATAAGAGCAATTTCCCCTATTCATTTTCCCAAACTAAGCATGAATTCCCAATCCAATCATTTCAACTTCATTCCCCAACGAGACGAATTCCCAAAAAGAATAAGTCTAAGCAGTAAATTGTTCGAAGAACGAGTAATTTTTATTCCGAACCTTCCATTCTTTTATAAAATAAATAAGAAACTTGAACTCTGAATTCCCTACCCGTATCATTTCAATTTCTTTCCTCCACCGGCTCCACGTGACAGTTACCCATAAATAATAAGCACTATAGTAAATCGCCTCGAGAATGAGTCTTTTTTATCTCGTGCTAATGACTAACATTTCAGACATTAAAAACACTAAGAATTCTAGTTGTCTTAAATCTCACAGAATCCAAAAACATATATTTTGCTTTAAACATCGATTAAATAGCATAAACAGAAGCAGGAAAACCACAAGAATCACAGCGAACATATAATTCGAGATTATGCTAAACGGCGATTACTTCAATAATAAGCAAATCTTTAGCCATCTTGATCACTACTAAAAGTAAACTTTCTCAATTTAACTATAACATTGGCTTCTCAACTCCATGTACTGATTTTGATTCTTAATCCATGAACACTCGGAGAAGATAGAGATCTACATGGGCATGATTATTGAATTTCCCATAAAAAAAGGAAATACCAAAATATAAGGGGGAGGGGGACTACAGAAACAGGCAATTCATCTTTGTACATTAGTTCTATAGGAATTAAAATTTTATAGAGAAATTTATGCCTAAATTTCACATCTCCACACAGTAGTAATGGGATTATATGTTAACTGATAAGTGGTTCAGATATGCTAACTCGTTTAATTCGGCAATTTTTTGTTCCAATGTTTTTGGATGAAGGCGTCCACTGTGCGCTGGAAATCTTCCTTGCTCAGCGTATCAATCTCGGCACGATTGAACGACGTAGTCCCCGGGATTTGTCGCTCGCCGGAGCTAACTATCGCCCGGCACTTTTCTGTATCCGATCGCCGGAGCTCGCGCCGCGGCTTCACCGCAATCTCTTTCTTCAGTTTTTCGGATTGGGTCCTCTGAAATTTCTTTATCTGCCTAGAAGCATTTTTTATAGCCACCGCCACGTCGTCGTTTTCCATGCTTTCTGGAGACACAATAATCTGCTTCTCCTCGTCACCACCGCGAACTTCCACGGCGGCGGCATCCGCCATAACCGGCGGAGTAGTACGTTCACGTTCGGACACAGAGGAGCTTTGTTTACCAGCCTCGCTGTGTTTCACATAATCGTCGTAGAAATCACCGGTTCCGGTAACATTGCCGGCATCATTTTGGCGGCAAAGGACAAACAGTATTATAATTATAACATTCCCGATCAGAAAAACAACATGATGATTCAAAAGATAAGACGATATTTTCAACACAAAATGACCAGAATTTCTCAGAGCCGCCGGAACACGCGTCGACGACCACGTCACCAACGCAAAAACCAAGACAACTTCTAAAATCTGCCATATCTTGGTAATATTCCGAAACCGGTTAAACCTAGCAATCGCCTGTGCCTTTTCAAATTTCACATTATCAAACACCACTTCCAAATCCATATTTCACTCTATGATTTTCAATGCAAAATATACGTTTTCAGTAGAGAGAAGAGTAATTTGGGTTTTGAAATTCAGAAGGAGGAGGGGGGTCCAAGAAAGGAAACAGAGTATAAATAAAAAGGGGAAGACATGGGCATGTAGATTTTGAATAGATAGAGTTGATATGCATAACAAAGAGAATTGGGGAGACTGGTCGAACTACGATTTTTTCTTTCAGAAATTTTATGGTGGTTGTCTTGCAATATATTATTGAATTTTGGTGGGTTTTTTCCTTTGAGAGTTTGAATTCTTTGGAATAAATGAAGAAGGCTTGATGCCTCCTATTTATAGCAATAAATGGGTTTTAATAAATTTATTTTTTTGGCAATAAATTAGGGTAGGAAAAGGGTAAATGGGTGTGATATATAAGAAATGACAAAAGTTGGTGGCAAAAGTGAACCTGCAATTGCAGTTCAAACAATATCGAGTAGTGAAGACGGTTGTGCCTTCGAGTCGTACTGGGTAATACTAATTAATAGTACGCTTGTTTTTGCAGAACTTTATAACAATTGGCAGCAACAAATTTTATTATAATTAGGTTTTTATTTAACACGGTATATATAAATTATATGTGAATAAATACCTTTAACAAATTGAAGTAATCAATTTAACGAAATACTGGAACAGGTAAAGATAATTGCTGGAACTTCCGACCACTAAGGTGGTCGTTGGTCGGTTCGGTCTCAACCCGATAATTGAATCGACATTTCAAGTTTGGTGAAATCAAATTCGAAACTAAACCAAGATGAGGAATCCAACCCGACACTTCGAAAAGATTTTTCTCTTCAAAATTAATTATTTTTAAATTCGACACTTTATACTGAGGTTTTCTGATTGATCCAAAATCAACCTGAAAATCAAAACAACATCCCGCCAAATCGATTCAAACTGCCCAAGTCAATTAAGTTTGACAATTTGGATCGATAAGGCATGTGATTTGTGCACCACTATGATACTATCGACCACCATGAAATTTAGGTCTTGTTGTGTAGATCAATTATATATATATATATATATATATATATATTTTGAAACTTTGTTGAACTTCCCCATTTCAATATTTGAAATAAATAAGGAGTAGACCTGCAAGTCAACCATACCCTTAATAGTTAAAAGGAAAATTTAATGCTAATAACATGTGTCAGAGAGAATAGACCGATTTAATCTTTTTGAAAAAAATTAGTTAAACCCAATCGTTCACAACAAAGCGTCGTTCATTATGATTTTTATGGACGACAAGCTTTAAAACAATGAAAGTAAAATAAGATAAAGAAATTAAAGTCATGTCCATTATAGTACTTTACATTGTTTAACATAAATTTTACCAAACATGTAGTAAATGTGCCCTTATCATACATCGTCGAATTGGACTAGTGGTGTAATGCTATTTCATGTCTTATTACAAAGTGCCCTTGTATACAAAGTGACCAATAATTGGACTAGTGGTCTAATGCTATTTCATGTCTTATTACAGTTCTTCCTAAACTTGTGGTCTTTTTCCTGCCTAGAAAGTTGAATGCTATTTAGGCAGGATGTGATGTACATCCTAGTTAATTTGATCGATGGTAATAATCTTCTCCTTGTTTTTTTTTTTTTCAAGAAAAGGGTAAAAATATATGAACTATGATGTCTGTCCCGGCTTGGAGACAGGCTTAAAAACATTTGGCACCCCCCTATTGCAATAAATGGCGTCACCTGTTTTTAAGTCTGTCCCCAAGTCGGGATATGCGGTATTTTCCAAAATATATATACTATTGGTATAATTGGTAAAGAGAGATTATACAACGTGTGTATATTTTTCTTTCTTTTTAACCGATAGAAATAGATCGTTAATGATTCGTGATTTTCAAGAGTTACATCCTTTTAATCAAAATAATGAATCAAGATTAATTAGACATGTCGTATTGAACCCCAACCCATTTGCCTAGTTAAAAGGTACTTACCATGTAATTAGTCACAACCTGTCATAGGAAAAGTTAAAACATGTCTTGATTTATAATTAAATTAATTTTGGTAAATAGATCTTGTTCAGAGTGTCCAGACAAAAAGTTAGAAATAATGGAGGATCAAACAAGGTCTAAAAGTTGTCCATCAGTACAAATGTGGATCTTCAAAAATTTATTTCTAAATTATGTGCCTAAACAATTTGTTGTGCTTTCTGCGCGCGCGCGCACACACTAACATTTCCTTTAGGGGTGTGTTTAGCTAATTTTATTTTTTTTAAAAGTAATTAATTTAAATTTACGACTAAATCGATTTTTATACCGTAACATACTAAAATGTCATTATTTTTACTTAGAGGTGATTTAGTTCCAATTTTTTACTAGTTTGTTTTACGTAGAGTTGACCATCTCTCTTCTATGTTGGGTGTTTTTCGGGTCTCGAGTCTCAGCACGCATAAACGAATTTTAGACGAGCTTTTTAAAATATTGTTTAGACGCATTATTGTAAGTACAACGAACTTTTATCTTCCTTTTTTCCCATTTAATTTTAAAAATCTTGTTTTTTTTTTCCAGAATTGCATTTTGCATGTGAAAGCCACGATATTTCATTTAACGTAAAAGAAAATAAAAAGAAAAGTTCCAAATGAGTGTGGTTGAGAGACAAGACCGTGAACTCGTGTGGCTGAGCCAAATTTTACATGATATCTCCTCACGTTGAAGTCACGTGCACACTTCACCTGCTCTCCAAAATTCCAAAAGGGCGTGTTCTGATTACGTGACCGATTCACTGTACCGAGTTTTGACGGGTTAAAATCTGACAAATAATACCAATATTTTATTTTATTTTATTACTTGCTTTTTTAAAGCGGTTGGAGGGACCTGTTTTGGACACGCGTTTTGTTTTCATCAAATCAATTCGAAAGTTGATTAAGCTTCCTCTTTTTCTTTCTTTTTTTTTTATACTCAAGTTTCCCATCTTACATCAAATTATATGCTAAACCATCGATCCCTCAGTAATTGAAAAAGTAAACCGCGAATTATACCCAAATTGATCAGGATCCGTGCACACTCTATGATTATTACATCATCAAACTGCTCCAACCAAGAATAGTGTTGATTTAGCTTTCTTTCACGAAAATCCCATTGATGTTTATGTTTCTTTTACCTTTGAGTGATATAAATAGTTATAATTCTATAATCGACCAATATTTTTAAAAAGAAATTCGGCCATTTCGTTTGATAACGTTTTGGATGTCGACTTTGTTTTTGTTCCACAATATAATTTGATCAGTAATTTGTTCATTATCTTTCACGTTCAACCATGTAATTTACAAAACATTTTGAAGTTAAAAGATTATAGTCTAATTTATTCGACAATGTAGTGAGGATTGCTTTGCATGTAATGTGTGTGTTTTTGACAATCTACTAATTCCATCGGCCAATAAAAGGGTTTTGACCTATTATGAAAATTTGGAGGACCAAATTGATATTAAATAGAAAATAATGGTGGTGGGTTTTAAAGATTATGTCAAGTGAGAAAGGAAATGTGGGTTTCAAGGGTCAAAAGTTGGAGCATATTGAGGGGAGTAAATGAGATGGATGTCATTGATAAGGATTAATTTTGCAAATATTGAAAGTCTCTTTGGTAAATTTGGACATTCATAATAGATGAGACTTTGAATTTTATTGGACCCTTAGTTTCACTCAGTTAAAGTATTGTAAAGGCTTGGGTCCACCTTAAAAGGTCAACTTTGTTAAGAGAAGTAACTCAAAATCTTATAAATTGGCCTATATTTACATATTTAATCGATGTGAGATTATATCCCTTAACATGCTTCCGCAAGATAGTGACTCATTTGAGTATGCTCATATTTTTAAGTCTTACAAGAATCGAATCGCTCGTTGAAGTTTAATGAGCTCTAATACCATGTAAATACTTGGAGTCCATCTTAAAAGGTCAACCTTATTAATAGGAGTAACCCAAAACCTTATAAATTGGTCTATATTTACATTTTTAATCCATGTGAGATTATAACCTTTAACAAGTACGAGCTATACATACAAGAATTCTTGAACAACGAACAACTCATTCAAATATTCCCGACAATTAGATTCTCTTTCGCATAGGTTCTAAAATGAAAAACGTAACTTGCATCTTTAATTACAAAGTCCACGAAATTCATCGTTTTTTTATTTAAATTTTTTTTTAAAAAAAAAATTGTAATTAAACTATAGTTTTCACATCGTTGAAATGTCGTGTACATCTCGGGTGACCACTAAATCCCATTTACTTCCTTGAATAATTAGACGACATTAAGTGCACTAAATCCATTCTTTCGGCTTTCATGATGAAAACCTGATTGAGATTAGGTGTAAAGTTAATATTAAATTGTATAAGCTGCTCTTTGGTTTGAAATGATTGCCCTTTAAATGGTCCTACCAAATAAAAGTTGATTATGTTTCTCTGGGTGGTTTATTTGGAGAATCTAAACCATAATCTATCCATTCATCACTTTAATCCAACATTTATACTATACTTAGTGTCCATCGTGCTTCTTGAAATCATCATGTCACGCACTTGAATATTTTTTTTCTAAAAATATTATTTTTGACAAAATTTTGAAATTCTCTCTTTCTTCGGTAAAAAAAAAAATTCTGATTATAATTCTAGTCAAAGTCAACAACTAATTTTAACCACATATTTCATTGGATCTACAACTTTTCAATTATACATTTCATTAACTTTTATCAAAATTTATTAAAAATATAATTTTAATCCTCATCAAACGAGGACTATATATAATATGTTGAATAGACGTGTGAAAAATGCATTAATGTATTGAATAGACTTTGCCATGAGTCCACTCGACCGGTGCATGCCAACACTCAAATTTGGAACTTGGCTCATGGCTAATTTAAACATGATTGCGTCTTGTTGAGTATGGACTTATTTCATTCATTGTCAAGAATCTTTGATTTTCTTTCAATCGTAACGATATAATATCTAAAATCTACGCGACACAAAACTCTATTTGACACTACTAAAAGATTTCAAAATCTATCACTAAGTTTTGAGAATAATTCTTCTCAAATAGGACCACGCACCCTACCAATAGGGAAGATCCTGGAATGACCCTAATTATGTAGCAAAACTCAAGTTTTGAACTTTGTGGGTTAATTTTATTTGTCTTCTTTATAATATATTTTGTGTTCCTAGTCTCTCCATATTGGTTTATACACCCTTTTATTTTATTTTTTTTTCAATTTTTATAAAAGAATTGTTATTACTTTGACGAGTTTTGTTTTAATTCGATAATTTTCAATCTAAAGAGCTTGATTATATGGTAAACTTATTCATTTGAATGTAAGTCGCCATAATTATTTCACGACGTAAACACAACTTGATATGTGACTATTTTTTATGCCATTAGCTATGTGCAACTTAAAATAATCAGAATCGGATGAGATAAATTACTTTGAATATCCAAATGAAATTTCCTCAACATCTGGTCAAAAGTAATAAAAGAATTTTAGAATTCTCATTCAACAAAAACATCCATTTATATCCTTAGAATTTGAAACTTGTCGCTATTAAAATTAAATCAAAACAATGAAGTAATATCTAAGGGCCTCTTCTACGACAACTCAAAGAGAGAAGCCAAAAAAGGTAAATAAAAAAGCAAAAAGTTAGGTCCCCAATCAATTTAAAATTTAACCATATGTAGGTTGATGGATACATACATTTTATATATGTAATGATTTGTGAATTATGGATCACTCTTTTTTGACTTTGTTTGCATTATCGACAAATCAAAAAGCAATTATGAATAGAATCCTACATGATAGAGCTACTTGAACTTGAAAGTTGTTAGTTGTAACATGTAATTCAATGTATTAATAATTTTTGTTGAGTAATCAAATCGATTGATTGTTCTGTTTAAACTATTAAAATGCATCATACAGTTCAAATTCGTCTGATCTAGCTCACTTGGACATGGGTCATCGCCACAGTCAAGTCATAGTTTCTCCTACTTTATCATTGGGGATGACCGCATGTGAGTGTGCGGGTCCCCTATGAATAAAATAATATTTTCTCCCAAACTCATATGCGATCAATCGTGATGTTCGTGTAATAAAATTGTATATATATACACACGCTAAAGTAAAAAGTAAAAACAATTGTAGGGGCTGGGTTTGGCCGACAAAGGAGAGAGTCATGTCGAGCGGTTTACGTCTCTAGTCTAGTTAAATCTTGAATGGTTCATTTTTTAAGACAAAATATAAACACTATTTTAATATAGAATTAGATTAGGTAAAGAGTCCACTCATTTATAAAGACATTTGATAAAAATCTCATTTGCATGTTGAAAAATCGACACGCTCACGTGCACATTGATCATGGATGAAGTTGAACAAGTTGACAAACACTGAATATTTGAAAATATCCCACAAAATAATATACAATAATTAACTAAAACAATTAATATAATTAATTAAAATGATATATTTCAAAAGCATTTTTCTCAATTCTTTGTTGCTAAGGAACTGAATTGTACTGCCACATTTTCGTTGTGCATTTTACTTTCAACTTTATACCAAAAGTTATATTCCTAAATTCCTCTCTTTTTTTCGTGTTGAAAAAGCCTTTCTAATATTCCAAACGACTTTGTTTCTATACAAAGTGCCACATTGCCAGTTTTCGCCCTACCCTTAATTTACGCTCCCATTTGACAATCATTATTAAATTTTTTTTTTTTTTTTTTTTTATATATACTCATTTAAAATCACATTAAAAAAAAAAAAAAAAATTTTGTACGCGTAAACTCAACTTTTCTCTATTTCTTAACCACACGTTCTCCTAAAAATTATTATTAAAAACGTTGTTTTTGAGGAAAAAAAATGATCACCAAACATGAGCTACATGTATTGTTACGTGATTATATTAAATATTCTTTTAGGATAAACCCAGATTAAGTAACTCAAAAGTTCTCTCTTTGCATGATTAAATTTTTGAAGACCGCGTTAAGATATAAAGCAAAGGAAGTTAAAACAAGTGGATGCTAGTATGCTACCGTATGTTGCTAGAATTTTAAAACAAGGCGCAAAGGTGGCATGGTCGATGTCTTAACATGACTATTAACTAGAATATCGACATTATAATAAAATAAATAAATAAAAGTCCAATGAATGACCTGTTATTTAAAAAAATTAAATTGAAATATTTGAGAATTTTTTATTTTAATATAATTATTAACTTTAACAATCTTTTTTTTAAAGTGAAGAATAGATTTCCTTTTTCTTTGAAGTTTGATAATTAGAATATCACAAGTGAATGAGATCTAAAAAAAACTTAAGATCTTGGTGATTTTTTTTTCTTAATTAATATTCGTTTGCTATCATAAACCACATCATCCTTGGCCCTTGTATGATTTAGATAAAAATTAATTTTTTAGTGAATTTTGATAAAAGTTAATGAAACGTGTAGTTGAAAAATTGTATATCCCATAAAATGCATAATCAAAATTAATTATTGATTTGATTTAACCCCTTAGGTTGAACCAAAGAGGATAATTTTCGTATAATAAGATGCATATCTGAGACTTGGATAAACCTAATATGCTCCTCTGTCTTGAGACCATTTTGGCAAACTTGATTCGATTTTGTTAGTGGTACATCGGAGTGTACCAAATGGTGCACACCTCCTCGCATGAGTGTGGGGCCAACTCGAATAAAAAGTTTTATTCGAGTGGGCCGGTACATCTCATTATGTATCTTTAGACTTATTCAGTTTGATTAGACTATAAAAACATATTTATAAAGTTAAAAGAGATTGTGAATTAAGGAGGATAATACTATTCTCATATGGAATGTTAACCTAGAATATTGTTTGGCGTTGTTTTAGAAGACAAAGTCTTTCCTAAAATCATACCATTCAATGTCAATTTTCCTCCTCCCACATGATATGCTGCAAGGAAAAGGAAATGGCTAGAGGAAAAACTCGAGTAATTTCGAGTAACTTGTGCTCACAAAAATGTACTGTTCTTCAGCCTACTAATGCCAAAACAGTACAATTGTAATGTTCAATGGTTAACTACGTATAGAATCTATAAATATCTTTGGCACGATTGAGACTTACTTTAATGGTTTCTTTGATTTTGATATTAGTAAAATAAAAAGAAAAATCTAGATTCTTGATTTTGAGATTCATTTATAGGCAGTAGGATTAAGTCTTGGAGTGGCCTGTTTATGAATAGTTAGTCCATAGAATGGTCCATTCGAATTATATATTCGATTAATGTGATTATTTACTTAGATATTAGATCAATGTTCTTGTCAATATTAAGAGATATAATCCCACATCGATTAAAAATATAAACATAAATCAATTTATAAAATCTTGAATTACTTCTCTTAATAAGATTGACCTTTTAAGATGGATCTTCAAGTCTTTAACATGGTATCAGAGCACCTCAAATCTTAATATGGTATTAGAGTCTATTAAACTCCAATGAGTGATTCGATCAAGACTCAAAAAATGAGCATATAGATTTCAAGATTAGTCTGTTCAAAACGAGCCACCATCTTGCGGGTGCATGTTAAGAGATAATCTCATATCGATTAAAAATGTAAACATAGGCAAATCCACAAGACATTAGACTACTTCTCTTGATAAGGTTAATCTTTTAAAATGGACCTCCAAGTCTTTAACGGTCAATTGTTTTTCAAACTCACGCAGGGGCTGAGAATTTATTCTATCTCAACTTAAGAAAATAGAATATAGAACCAATATAGTTCATTTGATTCCTGGGTGTCTCGAGTTGAAGAAGGAAATGGGCCAGACAATGGACTTTGTATTTAACTTTGGGACAATGTCGTACTCAAGAAGACTATAATTAAAGATGGAACAGTCAGTATAAGAATCGTGAACTCGAATGCATTTTTCTCAATTCTTTGTAGCTAAGGAACTGAATTGTCGACTTGCCCCATTTTTGTAGTTTTACATTCAATTTTTATGCCGAAAGTTGTATACCAAAATTCATCTTTTTTTTGGCATTGGAAAAGCCTTTATAATATGAATCCAGCTACACGAACAGGCCCTAGGACAGGGCTGTTGACGGGGGACACCCCTCTCCCCTATTGCTGTTATAATATTCCAAATGAAATAATTCAACTTTCTCTCTGTAGGAAGTTCCACATGCCAGTTTCCGACCTACCCTTATTATACACGTATGGTCGTAGGCATAGTTCCACACATATATATGATTTGCTCAATAAGTTGAATTTTACAGTGTTGGATACTATTAATAAAGAAAATTGTCATGGAAGTTTGCTTCAAAAATTGTCAAATCAATGTTTTTCGGGCTTAATTTTACGTTATCTTTCTCTACCAAATAATGAATCCAAACGACTCCAACCACAATCAATATATTTACCTCAGTTACTTCTCAATCTCACCCACAAAGGACAAGATAACAGTGATAATTTGTACATTCACAGGTACGAAGAAAAACCAATAAAAGAGGCGACCAAAGACACAAAGAAGCCACAGATTTTGGAAGCACAAAGCAGCTGATTTTTCTCCACAATATGGCAGCCATGTTTTCTTCTATGTTCATACACAAATCACACACTAAAACGGCTAGAGTAGAAGTACACATATATATAGGATTATGTTAGACTTTAATTGGACCAATAATAAGGTTGGATAGGTCAAGATTTAAAGCCATACAAGATGTAATATATATGAGCCGGATCAAGCTTTTAGACTTGGTTATTGGTAATTAATTCACCATTGGTCAAGGCCTATGAAGTTATATTCCGACGTTTAACATCATAATCCGGGATTTATTGGGTATCAAAACCCAACAAAAATAAAGTTAAATTCATATCAAGTCTAGTAAGATGGAAGTATCATTTGTGCAATAACACTGTTACCAAAAGTATGCATCCACCGTGAAAGATTGTAGCTGAAAAAACAACATCGTTGACAAGAACGAAAAGAAACCAAAAATAGAAAGTGATTATGACATAATCTTTTCCAAGACTTGTCAATTGTTCTTCAAACTCATGCAGGCACTAAGAATTTATTCTATCACAGGAAAATTGGATAGAAACAATGTAGTTCTTATATAAGACTGCTTTAGATAGAAATGGACTAAGCAACAGGTGGAAAAGGATTCATGTTAACAGACTCCAAAATTATGGGGGGGAAATGCTAAGTTCCTGTTTACTGAGGGATTAAAATTAGATTTTGGTAAAAATTGATAGGATGTCTGCTTGAAAAGTAGTGGGATTCATGAAATATGTGATTAAAATTAAATTTTGACTTGAAAAAATTGTAAGATCCATGAAATACGTTGTTAAAATTTGAATTTTAATCAATATCAAATTGGGTTAAGTTGGTCATTATTTTGTTAGGTTGTGATGACTCATGACAGTTTTATGTCAAGGGCGTTTCCCGAGGATTTTCAGAACTTTAAGCTAAAAATATGTCTTGGACTAATATTTTCTGCTCATTTCCATCATTTCTACTCTCTGCTCTCCTCCACTTCGCTCTATTTCTTAACCTCATATACATCTTCCGAATCTTGTTCAACTTCCACGATTCCTATGCAATCAGGCTGGCAGTTGATGGGCTTTCGTTTAAGATTATCGCGTACTCATCTCTGAAGTCGTCCATTCCTTCGGTTAGAAGTTGCCAAAATAAGCCACCTGCTGCCACGCAACCCCCTACAGCCGACGAATATATTGCTGAATTAATCTCTTTGATATTTATTATAAGCAGGGTTTCTTGATGATTTTCAAAACTCTGCAAAAAGAAGGGCTTTTGGACAATGTTTTGTGCATCTTGGATATGGCCAATTGTCCAAAAATGAGATTTGCGCTTCATCGTTTTTGGCTGGTTAACATGTAAATTATACACAACTGGTGGAAAATGGGAAATCTTAAAATTTGTGCATTGAGACAGGTAAATTTATTTGGTAGACTTACCATTGATCTTGATATGAGTGAACAGTGGCAAAATCTAAGTAATTTTTGGTAAAACCCTTCAAGTCAACTTCTAATAGATGATTACTGTCTAGAGATTTCAAGTAGGAAGACATCTCTGAAATTCATGCCCGTCGAAAAACTCATTAATGGCTAGTAAGGAGCTGGATAATAGCACTGGACAATATAAAGCAAGAAAAAGAAGCTAAAATTTTGTTTATTATACTGTCCAGTACTATTTTAAGTCAAGAAATAAATCGAGTAATTATCAATATAGCGATGGTATGCACAATCGAGTGCTATTACCAACAAGGTGAGGTGCTTGGATGTAAGGTGATCTAAATGAACATTTAGTACGTCCACCTTATTACGACCTTACTTCAATCACTACTACTACCATTGACATCTCTCTCGACTTAAATTGGATTTTTATTGCAGTGAAAATTCACATTTAACATTCAAGAAAAGATTATTGCAAACCTGTATGGTCCTTCTTGATGCATCTATGGTGCATCTTGGCTCATTCATAAGCTCCCAGTCCACTAATGTGGGGTCATCCTTGTATGCAATTTCCATGATGCTGTTATGTCTTATAATTCCAACAGTGTCCTTAAAAGCACATCTTTTGGCGCCATGTAGGTTGGGGCAAAAGATAGTGTTTTTAAGCATCTTTTAAGGTCACCCTAATTACCGTAGGTTTGTGAAGTGTTTATAAATAGTTTAAATTATAAACATGTAGAAATAAGTGGTCGATAAGTGGGTAGAACTTGTGAGTAGATCAAATTATAAACATTAGCCAAACATGCTTAGAGACGACTGCATGAATGTTTTCATGTTACCAGATACCACTATTACTCTACATTAATTTGGTCTACCCCTCTGATGCATCTGGAAACAAAAATGACAAGAGGACTGCAAACCAACGAATAAATGTGTTTTTGTGTGGGGTTTCCCACAAGAAATTTGAGTAACTTCAATGTGGTTTTTGTAGTATTCCTTCACCATTGAGTTTGTAAAGAAATAATCATCAGATGCTATATCAGCTTTACCCCCATAGTTTCTAGCTTCAAAAATCACAAAATCCAATCCCTGAGTAGAATACAAGTGTTAGGAAACAAAGATCGATGGAGGCAGTAGATAAAAATAAGATAAATAGTTTATTCATAGTAATCCTTCAATAGATTCATAATACCAATCTCAAATTTATTAGAATAAAATTAAATTTGTTGACAATGGATACAATTAAAATGTTTTTAATAAAAGGTAGGTGGTGGGTCATGGCTGTTGGATCACCAAAATCATACTTATCTTTTTCTGCAAAAAGTTAAGGTCTTTAGTGAAGAAATATAAATTAAGATAAGTTGGAACCCATTAATGATCTCATATTTCAAAAATAATCAAAAAAAAAAAAAATTGAAGGTTCTACTAATTCAATTGTAGGGGTGTATCATCGTAGAAATTCAACCTCAAGCAAGATAACAAAAATTTATTAATTTAGGACTACACAACTCTATGTCTAAACTCTAAAGCACCTCGATGAGATGTCGAAATTCTTAACTAGAGATCTACACAATGTTCTAAAAGCGCGAAAAAGTATTGTTTGAACATGAAGTATTTTCAGAATGCCTCGCATATTGCCAATGTACGGAAAAAAGGGTTTAACTCCTCTTTTAATCACCTAAGAGCTAAAAGACAAGCAACTTTTCGAACCATTTCTTAGACCCAATAATTAATGACTCTTAAGACTCTAAGCAATCAATTAATGTTGGACAATTTCTCGAGTTCATTTAACTCAATAAGGATCTTGAGCTTTCAATTTTTAATTGTCTAGATTTTTTGAACCTTCAAAATTGTCAAATTGTTGGAAATTATTAAATAAAGTAATTGTAATATATATAATTGTAGTTTTTTGATTATATATGTATTGTTTTATTTATTTGATGGTCATTTAATAATTAAAAATAAGAAAATATGTCACTGCCTACACCAGCATTTAGAACACTGAGTTAAAGTAGTCTGAAACTCTGCAGCCCATAAATAGGCGATTTCCAATAGAAATTTTAACTATAATTAAATTCTGAACATGTCACAGGGTTATTGTACATCATTCTATCCCGAAAATAGGCAATTTCCTACAGCTGAATTTTCAGTTTCGTTAAATGTATCTACAAGCCCCCTTCTCTCTCTAAAAGAAAACGAGGAACTAAATGCAATCACAGAATCTTCACAGTTGCTATTTCCTCTGCATTGCAAGAGAAAACAAGGAACTAAATGCAATCACAGAATCTTCACAGTTACTCTTTCCTCTGATTAGCATGTTATTCACCTCTCCTCTGAGTTGAATTTGTTCCATGCTGCCTGAGGTTGATAGAACAAGAATTTATGAAATAAAACATAAAAAGTGGCATAAGAGTCGCCAAAAGGAACATGTTTTTTGCAAAAAGGTAAGGGAGGACTTTAACTTGTAATGCAACATTTTAAATTTCGAGTGGCAGCCAAGTGGACTTCAAAGATCTCTATAAGGCTATCTTCTAGGAGCTCTAGTCATTACCAACAAAGAAAAGGTTTTCTTATGATGACGGCAAGGAGTTAAACTCTGAAACTCGATATATTGATGTCCCTAGGACCCCGAAAAAGAAACCGATTTTATATTTCAAGAGAAAAATACCTTAAGAAGATCGAAAACCTTTTCACATATGTATTTTTGTTGAATGCTAGCTCCTTTTTGCTGCAATTTGTCTGGATGTACATAAAGGGTTGCCTTTCTGTAAGCTTTCTTCACAGCAGGATTTGTCACGATCTCAGTTAGGGGAATTGGTTGCCAACCACTGTCTGGGCCAAGGATCTGCAGCGGATAATAAGTTAAAGCTGAATATGGGTGGCTAATGTAATTCAGAATAGTTAGTTTTCGTACTTATCACTTCCAGTTTCAGACAAAATACTCCTTAATGACAAAATAAAGCAAAAAAACTGAAGTGGTGAAATAGATGGGGAGTCAATGCATACATATTGCAGAGTCGAAAGCAGTGCACGCAAGTTCCCCTCCTTTCCAGTCGCCCATCTCTTAATGTCAGCATCAAGAGATTCTGCTAATCTCTGCATTTAAAAATTAATAATAAGTTGAAAAGACATACAGAGCACTAGGAATGATAACTTAAAATTTGATGTAAGAAATATTACATTTCTCTCAGCTTGCTCTTTCTGAGCAAGAAGATCACGCATATTCTTCTCTGCAAGTGCTTTTGCCTGTTGAACATAAAAAATAATAAGCCGGTTAAGTCTAGCAATTGAAAAATTAAAATGTTGCATAAACACTGTAAGGTATGTGTACCGCTCGCTCCATTATCCTCTGATGCCTCTCTAATCTTGCTTTACGCCTTTGGGCTGATTCACTATTATTTCCATCAAATTTCTCCAGGTCCTGTGGGAAATTCAATCTGTCACTTTTCTAGCATGTGATTAAATGCTGTAGCCTGCGCAATAAACAAATAAACTGATACTTACTGAGGAAGAATAGCTGTGTTTTAATGCATTATTTCTGGAGACACCAGAAAAATTTTCAGCCTGTGTTTTTGCCTCATTGGGAGTTTTCTGTGAGAATGCTTTCTCTAGAGCACGTTCACGAGCCTCTGCTGTAGCTCTCTCTACTGCAGCACGTTCTGTTCTGAGCTTGGATTCACTGGTGACTTTATCAGCAGCTTGTCTAGTCGATACAGAGGCTTTCTCAAGCTTCTCCCGTGCCTCTGCCATAGCTCTTTGCCGAGCTTCGGCTGCTGCTCTCTCCATGGCAGCCCTTTCTGCCCCTTTCTCGAGCTTCAGCAAATGCCCTTTCACGAGCTTCTCGAATTGCTCTCTCGACAGCTTTTCTTTCTTTTTCCTGCTCTCTTTTCCTCTTAATAGCTTCAATTCTTTGCTGGCAATCATTCTTCTGAACTTCATGAACATTTTCTTGGGCATCTCCATCTTCAACAGTAGAGAGAATTTGTTCTCTGTATTGTTCTCATTGTTTTGGCATGTTTTCATCCCACTTTCAGTTTCCAGGGATTCTTCATTCTGTTTGGCCTCACTAGAAGATACCCCTTCGTTTTGTCCCTCAACGTATTGCACCTCATTGCAAGTCATTTCAAGATCATTTGTACCTTCTTCCTTACTTAAGGCCTCATCCTTCACATTTTCTGCAAATGCTTGGGTTTCATGATCTGACAATTCATCTATTTTTTCAAGACTGGAAATTGAACCAAATCCTTCATCACTCTCTGAAGTTTGTTCCACTGGAACTTCCACATCTGTGAGATCAAGGTCTGTTGTTTTTTCACTAGAAGCATAGAACTCGGTGAAATCTTGCATGTTGTTTTCATTAGCATTCTCCTCTTGAGCTGCATTGTGGGTTTGGTCAGATGTTCTGAAAGCATCCTCATCCTTTGGCAGCTTTTCTTCATTGCTCGCATCTGTGTCACTGGAATTTTCAGTAATGCCATCAGAAGAAAGAGATTCAAAGACATTGTGCAGTTTGCTACTGACAAAATTCATTTCAGAGGCACTTCGAATCAAGGAAGCTGTCTTGAGCATTTCATTGTCCTCCAGTTGGAATGTTTCTTCAACTGGTTCTTTTTTCTCATTCTTTTCAATTGCAGAAGATGTTTCAGTTACTCTCATTGTTCTGCCTTTCTCTTTCTCATTTTCAACTGCTCGTTGATTTTCATCTACACTGTTATCATTTAATTCAACAGTGAAGGCTTCCTGAATCTGAGTGACTATGGTGCTTGAACCACTACCACATGCATCAACAGAGGTATCAAAATCCTTCTCAAGAATAGCCTCATGAAAGTCACATATATCATGATTATCCTCACTTTTGCCAGTTCCACTTCGTGTGCTGTTCATTTCTTCAGCCTCCAGAGAGGCTGCAATTTTCTGACCTTCAGCATATTTATTTTCATTCATCTGCCTCATCTCTGTTGTTTCATATTCAGAAGTCTCTGCATATCTCTCTCCAATTACTTCGTGCTCATGTTCTCCTTGTATCTCTAGCTCATCTCCATCACGATCACAGTTAGGTTTCTTCTCATCAGTTTCTGGTTCATTATCTCCACCTAACCTCTTTTCTACTGCGCCCGCCTCCTGGAAGACTTTCTGCTCCCTCTCTTCGATTTCTTTCTCAAGGGCCTCTTTTAGCTCCTCTTCAGTTTCAAACCATGAATTAGGGTCTTCCTTCCTTGAAGCAATTTCTTCTTCCTCGTAACTCTTCCGAGGTTGGTGGTATTTTTCTTTCCAGTTCGAAACACTCCGCACTCTCTTCTCCATTTGTTCTTGTCTCAGATCTTCTTCCTTTTCCTTCTCGGTCAGATTCTGTGTTTCATTTAGTGGATGGTCAAACACCAACTTCTGCAACTTAGGCTGTTCCCCATTACCAATTTCCTGATGCGTTTCAAATTTCTCAGTACACTTCCCATTTTCATCAAAAATATTTCGTTTCTCCTCTATCTTGGCATCATCCTTGCTGATTATCAGATGTTCACCTGCTTCATCCACAATCTCCTCCAGTTCAGGCACCCGTTGGGAAGCATCAAGAACTCTGCTAGAATTCCCTTGCTCATCAACATTTGCTTGTCCTACCTTAAGATCAAAAACTACCTCATTCTGGTCCAAAATTTCTTCAACTGTTTCTATCTCCATAATTTCAGATACAAGTTCATTCATAGAATGCAGAGAGTTATTGCTATTGTTCATCTGTACAGAACCCAAAGTCACTGTTTTACTCTCTGCATTGGTCTTCAACCCAGGAGAACTTCTTGCCTCAGCATATTCTTCATCTGCTTCAACAGTTTCCTGAACCTTCTCCTCATCAATCTTACCAGCATTAAAAATAAGCTCTTTTTGTCTAAATTTCCTGTCTACCTCAAATGCCGGCAATATAGGATCTAGGCTTTCATATGTTTTTGTAGGAGCATTGTTCTCTTTTGAAATGCTTGAGTCAGGAACAATTCTTTTTTCCTTCTTATCCTTCTTAACTTTCAAGCGACCCCTAGGACTTGGCTTAGAACCATCTCGAAAGCATTCCCTTCTCCTCTCCATTATCTCTTTAGCGATTCTTATACTTTCTTGAGCCTGCTCAATTGCTTTCTTTAACGCCGCTGCAGATGCTGCAGCAACTGAATTAACATCCAGTTCCTCATCAAAAAAAGGTGGTGTTGAGTCGCCATCAATATTTTCTGAAGCATCAGCTTTAGAGCCAAAACTTGATGACTTTGTTCGCCTGGGGGCCTTCTGCTCATTTAGATTTGGTTGAAAACTTGAAGGTGGCAAGACTTTTGAATCATGTGATTTGAAATTAATTTTCTCTTTGTTAAGCGGTTTATCAGTGATATGTGATTCATCCAAACTTGATTCAACTTTACTTTTGATATGTGATTCATCCAAACTTGATTCAACTTTACCTTTGACAGCACTGTCAGAAATTTGATTATTAGAGATATGTGCCACAGACTTCCTGCCATGATTTTGTTCAACTTCAGCACTGAAACTCCAGGCGCTACTAACTTCACGTTTCAGTGAAGGTGCAGGCCTATTGCTTTCTGTTTTATGCAGATGAGCAGTTCCATCAACAAAAGAAGTAAACCCAGGAACAGCATGGAGTTCTGCTACATGCACTTTCCCATTTGACCCATCATTACTTCCTTGCCCAGACTTATTGAATGACAGGTTAAACTGCTGCTTTGTGCCATCAATAGATTGATCGAGTGCCTCAACTGGGGAACCTTTGTTCTTTCCAGAAGAATTTAGACGTTCTGACTCTCGTAAAGGAGTTCCTTTATTTGCTGGAGTCCTGTGCAAAACACGATAGAAAATTCAGGAACAACATCTAAGTTCCTCCATACCAAAAAACTTGATTTTAAATCAAGAACACAGGGCTACTAAAATAAACAATTTGAATCTAAAAAATTACATCATTTACGTCATGACATTACATGTTATTATATAACTGATGAAAGATACAATATATGAATGTTGCACATGAAGGAATCAGAATAACTTAAAAACGAATAAAGTCTTAATCTAAGTCACACCACACACATGCACACGCCCCCTTTGTGTGTGCGTGTGGGAAGAATAGGATGGAGTCTGAAAAGGCAGATTTAGAAAAAATGGAAATGTGTGCAAAAATTCTGGGAAGATATATACCAATAAGAAAACACCAATTTTGGTCAAAAAATGAATCACTCTTATTAAATAGAAAATGTTCAGGCATATTATTTTGACTAAAGTGAGAATCCCCGCGTTTCGTAAATATGATAAATAGAAATAAGATAATTCAAGGTTCTATAGCACAGCGTTGAAAAGAATTCATTATGTAATAGAAGAATTCAGATTCCAAAGAATCTTTGTTGGACAGTAGTCTGACACTAACAGCTCAATCCACTTGTGTCGCCAGAACAAAAACATATTTATAATTATGCAACCAAAATATGATTAACCAGCCAAAAAGTTCATAACAGTAATATGTGGTCATACTAGGACTTTGATATCTAAGAACAGACAACAAAAGAAGAATGTTTATCATTTTACGAAACAAGAGAAGCTACTCATTTCATGAGACAGGACAAACGGCCTAATTAACAAGAAATTAAGCAAGCACCATGTGGAACTAAACAAAGCTTGATCATGAGGCATTTTCCTTAGAAAATGCAAAAACTCAGAGCATAAATCATTTTCCAAGTCAATGCCACTTATCAATAATTTGAATCAGGTGGCAAACAAAGTAACAACAAATATTTGTCCAGCTGTGCAATCAACGGCACAACTCTAAGACGGTGTGCAACTGCCAATTAAAGAAAAACTTTAATTCACTCAATTAGTAAAAGTACAGAAATGATTGAATAAGCACAATCAAGATACAAATTTTCTAGCTATAAATTTTTAAACACTACAGATTAAAGAAATCCACTCTTGCCAGGAAAAAGGGAACTACGTGGAAATTTAAATATGCCCTGCACGCGAAATGGAGAAGGCTAAGAAAAATCGAGACATAAATTTATCTGTGGTCATCCAAGAACCATAAACTGAAATGGAATTATGATTACAAATATCAGCCCAAATTTACTAAAGTAATCAAGCAGTAACCAATTCGAAATTTTTTCTATGAGGTTTTGAAAAACTAAAGATTAACAGGGCTATTCTTTCCTAAAAGGAACTTTGAGAAAGATTAAAATAATTGCATACGCATCCGAGAGAAAATGCGAGAATCAAACTAAAACCTGTATTATTTCCGAAAAAATGGCAGCTTCAACTAAGCAACAAAAGTTGGATTTTTTTTCTTTTCATTTCTGACTATGCAATTCTTAGCAAATCAAACATTGCAAAACCACAGAAATTCATCGGCATAACCCGGAAAATTTTCACAAAATATATGTATAATCAACAACAGCTACAAGAATGAAACTCAAAATCACATTTTCAATCACTACATAAATAACCGAATTAGCAAACCAAAAAAAATAAAATAAAAACAATGGTGAACAGCCAAAAAAAAATACTCACTCTTAAGATATTGGGCCTAACTCAACCTATACAAAACTGGGTGAGATTTGCCCACACTATATAAATTGATCTTAGGCAATATAATTAATTGATGTGGGATTTAACACGCCCCCTCAAACACAGCATGGCCTTTGCCATAAGACTGTGGAAATCGATATTGGGGCCCAACACCGAAACTGGGCCCGGTTCTGATTCTATCTTAAGATATTGGACCTAACTCAACCTGCTTGTAAGGTGAGATTTGCCTACACTATATAAAAATTGGTCCTAGACACTCTAATCAGTTGACGTGGGATTTAACACTCACCTTGGTCTATCAGAAGAGGTTTTTCTTATTTTTCCTCCAGCAAACAACTGTTCGTACGGTACAGCTACGTCCTCATCCCTAAAGCCACCAAAAATATTGGAGTAGTCAAGCTTAGAGCTCCGAAAATCACCAGACCCGGCACGTTCTTCCATGCCCGAAAGATCGAGAACCGGAATGGACGACTCGCGCTGCGACCCGGAGAAAATCTCAGCGTAGTCCTGTACTCCAAGCTTCGTTCCCACCGTACGCCGCCCTCCGCCTCCGCTCGACAACAGAACATCATCATAAGGGTTTTTCGAGGAAAAGGACGAGAAGGCATTTGCTGTGGAGGTGGAGTGTTTTCTTCTGTGCGGAGGTCTAGACAGAGACTCCATGAAAATGGCAAGAGAGGTTTTTTTTCCAAGCGAGTTTAGGGTTTTCGGGTTTTGAATTTTGTTACTGTTTCTTCTTCCGTGAGGTTTCTGCTGCACAGAAAAAAATTCTGCAGACTGAGACCGCAAGAAGAAGAGAGAGAATTAGTAATGAGAGAGAAAGTGATTAGAAAAATGTTTGTAATATGAACTGGGAAGAGGTTTGATATGATGGAAACGGTCTTTTGTCCATCAAACCAATCATTCCATGTTAAAATATAATCACTACTTAAATTAACGGATATATTTTATCATATTTAGGCCCGTTTGATTCACATTATTTATAAAATAAAAATAAAAAATATAATCATTATAAATTCATAAAAGAGATAGAAAGTCAAAAATATTGACTAAATATAATTAATAACGGTCATACTTTTCATTTTTATTTAGAAAAAATAAAAATCAAACGAGTCTTTATTTACTTATATTTAAGATTTTGTTTGGTTCATATTTAATCTAAGTCAAAATCAAATAATTAATATTAATTACACATTTCAAAAATTTATATCACAATATACTAAAATATCTAATTTTAATCCCTATCAAACACTCTCTAAACCCTTGTTTGGTAGCCATTTTTTTCAAAATGCATTTTTCTATTTTTTTTTCAACCACACATTTTTCAATAAAATAATATTACAGTAATGTAAAATCATATTTTCACTTATAGTTATCGAGATCAGATTATTTATAATCAATTGTTTATCGAAAGTAAAGAGCAAAGAATGTTATGATGCAACTATGTTTAGTTTTAAAAGTATTACCAAATTTCAGAATTTCTTAAAGTTTTAACAGAGCAAGACTTTTCAGAAAAATATACTTATTTTTAAACCTTCCACTCATTGAATCAGAAGATCATATTTAAAAAAAAAAAATTCTGAGCAGATAATAGCTGAGTTGTACAGTCTTTGAACCTGTCGATCTATGACGTTGAGATACACACGTTGCATTAGCTGTATGGTTCATTTCGTCAGATTATTTAGTTCATATTCATTTTGGGTATTTTGATTTTTAAAGTTTATTAAATATCGTTTTGTCAGTATTTTATTTTGAGAAGTTTGTATTCTGAGGGACTAATGTGTCCTATTTTAAACTATATGAGTATGCTTGAGAAAATTGATTTTTATTCAGGTGATTTTAGTCCATTTTTCAAAAAAAAAAAAAAATTCTGTCAAAATTCTTTTAAAAATTTGTCTCAGTCAAAGAATGTTCAGTTGTCTTGGTGGTAGGTTCGGTATTTATCTGAATCTATTTCTGATGCACGACACGTGTCGTGCGTCATGTATTTTCTTCAACTATTTAAAAATGTATTTTTTTTTCCCAAAAATAACTATCAAATATGACTACGAAATAGGGGTTAAATAAAATTATGAGAAATTATTCAATTAGCTATTACTATCTGGACTTTGATTGAGCTGGTGTACCTACACCTCATGCACCGGATTGAAACCTGCCTCGAAATGCTGTGCAACTAATGTCGTTCTGTCTGTGGTGTACGATATTACTCAATGACGCGTCTATTATTCTCATTTCCAGCGATTGAAAGGGACAGGGAATAAAAATTCCAAACAGGGGTAAAATAGGAACACAATAAAAAAACCTCAAGAGGATATTATTTAATGCTTCTCCCAGGACCACTGTGGTTTCAAACTTCAAGATTGAGAGTGTGTTTGATGGAGATTATTGGGAAAAAATAAATTTTGAAATAGTGATATGATGGAAAATATGTGATTGAAAAAGAAGAAAAAATTATTGATATAATAAAAAATATTATTTTATTGAAAAATATGTAGTTGAAAATGAGTAAAAGAACGAGAATAAAAATAAAAATGTGGGTCAAATGGGGGTCTCAATATGTAGGCCAAAGTTTGTAGCTTCCAGGTAAGAAAGACAAAATGAAGTTTAAATTTGTTTGACTTGAAAATTAAATGTTTTGTTTTGTTAAATCATAAATCTCTGCATTTTTATTAAAAACAAAATAGCATCGAATTACAAAAGTGGATTAATAATTTAATATTGTTGATTTCAAAAAAAATGTACATTTGACGTGTCAATAAATTCTCAAGGCATCTCACGTCCAAATAAGTCTTTCTTCCTACACACTAAGACAAACAGTTAGCTGCATGTGGCCTTCTTCGATGGGGGTGGAGCCAACAGTAGAAGTGAAAAAATGTAAGGGTGTGAGATGACTAAAATATGAGCCTCCAAAGTACAAGTAGGGGTGTCGACGTTGGGAAAAGTATATAGCAAAAATAGAGAGAATAATCAAGTTATATTGAGAGAGAATAATCAAACTTTCATTACCTTTGAACGACACTAAGTGTGAACTTTTATAGTAACTTTCAGTGGATAAGGACTGTTGGATGAAGAGTCACGTGGTCTCATCCTGGCGACTGGGACCTCTCGTCACAGTTTCAATCCATTTAATGTTATGATAATTCGTCGCCATATAAATGACATGTAAGACTATGATTGACTCGTGGAGTTGATTGGAGCCGTCAATACAGTGTGTTGTCTCATCATCCACTTGGTATGAAATCTTTATACAAGATCTTTCCCAAAACACTATTAATTTTTTGGATTACGTCCCATTATTGGCGTTCCACTTGCTCTGCCCTAGGCCTTGGTGGAGGGGTAAATCGCAGGTTATGCCTCCAAGGGTGTAGGGTGGAAGGCTGCCCTTTAACTCCCACTTACCAAGGGTCTCATCCATATTTCAGGATTCGAACCCTCACCCGACAGTTGCAAGCGAAACTAGATTTTTTTCACCCTCCTCTTCACCACTTGGAGATGTGCCTTGAGGTCCCAAAAAACCCTTAATGATTCTACTTCAGGAGGCTCGGTCCTATGACGGTTCGACACTCATAGGCTCAGCTCAACTACATGAGGGTCAATTTCACGAGGGTTCGACTCAACTTACATAGGTTCGGCCATTGGCGTACGATAACATGGAAAAATCACACGTGAAGACGGTTGGGCCCCTATTTATGAGAGGCGTAACAAATATTATATTAATGCAAACCAATATGTAAGTAGTGGCTTGTTGTAGATAGTTAAATTTGTAATCTTATTAGATTTTAGAAATAAAAATTAAAGGATAATATAAATGATGTTTTTGAAAAGAAAAAAAAGTATATCAATGCTTCTATTCAAATATTAAAATCCAATTTTAATATAAAAAAAAATAGCCAAACAACTAAATTATGACTCAAAATTGGTCATTGATAGAGTACTGGAAAAGACCTCGCGATATCTATTAATAGAGTTTGTCAAATACCCAAGAGCTTCCCAATATGAAGAAGATGGGAACACGCAATTTATAAATAATAATGAGATGAAAGTGTTATAAAAAAAATTAAAAAAAACTGATAGAGTTCAACATATACCCTAAAGTGGCAAGACTTGAGATGGAACCCACAGTATAAGTACAATTTTAGTGTCGATCGGAGACCTAATTCGAAATGCAAAAGGTCTTGAGAAGATATCGTCCCTGATCCATAGTTCTATGATTGGAAAACCATATCAAGCTGTGTTGCTAGTATTTGAATATGTAAAGATTTGGGGGTCCATTTTAAAAGATCAACCTTATTAAAAGGAGTAGCTCAACACCTTTATAAATTGACCTATGTTTACATCTTTATTCGATGTGGGATTACATCCCTTAACATGCCCTCGCAAGATGGTGGCTTGTTTGAGCAGACCAATCTTGAAATCCATACGCTCATATTTTTGAGTTTTACAAGGATCGAATCGCTCATTAAAGTTTAATGTGTTTTGATACCATGTAAAGATTTGGGGATCCATTTTAAAATGTCAACCTTGTTAAGAGGAGTAGCTCAAAACCTTTATAAATTGGTCTATATTTACATCTTTATTCGATGTGTGATTATATCCCTTAACAGAATATAAGTGTCTATTTAATTGAAGAGAAAATGAGTTTTGAATAGTATTTTTAAAAGAATATGTAGTTAATAAGGAGAGAATTTTGTTGGGAGAATGTATATAATATTTTATTGTATAAATGTGTGATTAAAAATAATATTATAGTAAATCATAAAATAAATTAATGAAAATCGATTGGTCCTAATTAAGCCCCTGTTTGATACACATTAATTTGGAAAAAATACATTTTTTTATATGATGGATGATGAATATGTGGTTGAAAAAGAATGAAAAGTTATTGATGTGATGAAAAGTATATGATTAAAAATAAATAAAAAATGAGAATAAAAAAATGATTATCAAACAGAGAAAAAAGATTCTCATGAAATTATTTTACATTCAATATTTCATTTAATCTTGAACCACGAACTGGTCCACCCCACATGGTCTTTGGCATTTGGATATGACGGTTCAAAGAACTGTCCGATTACGTGACCATCATGGGGATATAACGTTGTTAAATGTTTCCACTTCAATGTGTTTTGTTTGTGACTATGGTGGGGCCTTCCTTTTTATAAGAGAATCATGCACTTGCCGTAATAGGGGAAAAGAAATGTATGTATTGTCTTTGTCATCTTGTAAAATGTAGTTACTAAATAATCAGTGTAATAAATTTAAATAAAGTTAATCAAAGGATATTTTACTTTAAAATTTTCTGCTAGATCCTTTATTTTCCTGGGATTATAATTCAATTTATCAAAGCACCCCCTCTATCAAGGTGGAAGCTCTGGGTTTGAGCCCTATCAATCTCGACAGATCCAATAAATATATCAATTAATTTCTCACTCTCTATGAAAGAATGACACGGACAGAATTAAGTTTTGAAAATAAAGAAACTTTGTTTTCTTTCCTATTTTTTTTTTATAACGTCACATTGATGAAATAGCAAACCCTATGATTCTGTTTATTAATCATATCTTTTTCTAAATCTACATGTTTTGGTGAGCTCAAATTTAGGTTGATTAAGTTTGCTTCGTCAGATAGACTATATTTGAGGTTCAACTCGATTTCTTTATTGTTAATTACTTAAAATAACGTGACGGGTTTACATCAATTTAAAATGACTTTTGTAAAGTAATTGCTGAAATTTGTAAAACAAAGGGGTGATTCCCATTGATAACAATTTTGAAGTGTGTTACAGAGGATTTTTTTCTGGGTTTTTTTTTAACCTTATGAGGGCAACATTTCACTTATTTTTAGGCCCATTGATAACAAATCAAGCTGTTCAGTTCAATTCTATAAAAATAAAATTAATGGTTCTAGTTCGGTCATGTACCTTCAATTTTTCATTTTTCAATGTAGAAATTGAAGACTCAGATCCTAATTCATTTATCAGTTTCTCTCCTTTTAAATTTATACATCGATTCTCACATGGAGACCAACAACTACCGCCTGCCGTCACATTGAACCACCAATGTCGCATGCATTTCTAAAATTGAAGCTTCAACCTTCGATTCTTATTCTTCAAATCTTCTTCTTTTTTTTTTTTTTTTTTTGTCAATTAGTAATGGAACTAGAACCAAACCAGAACCTAATGGTCCAATTCCAGTTTGGTTCCATATCTTTAAAAAAAAATCATTTGACTCTATTATAAAAAAAATCGATAGTTCATGATTTGATTCGATTCAATTCTCTTGAAACCAAAATCAAATGAAACGATGTCTATCCTTACTGACAGGCCAATAAAGATCTCAACTCACAAGTGAATTGCCTTTTTAAAAGAAACCTACGCTTCCATGTTTCACTGAACCTTCCATATAGGATGCGTTGACTTTTGCCAATTTCATTCTAAAATCTAAATATTTAATAGTTTATTCCATTATTTTCATTAACAAATCATAACCCTCAATTTGAACAAAATAAATTATTTTGATCATATTAATTATTAGTTTTTGAGGGTATGAAATAAATTAAAATAGTAAATTTAATTAGCAAACATGGATTTAAAAGGAAATAAAGTACTTACAATTTTTGTTTGCGGAATACCATTATGCATCATGTCAATATTATAGTTCTCCATGCTATAATTGTCTTATGATCAGAGTATAATTTTTTCATCTAAATAATTTTGTTAGTGAAGTATATGAAAAATTAATCCACCAAAATACACTGAAATAAAAAGTAAAGAATGTTGAGAATAAATGAGTAACTTGAATTCTTATATAATGAGTGATATTTGTTGATTGTCAATTTGGTTAGACAATTTTTTCAATATTAGAGGGAGAAATTAAGTTAAAAATAATATACAAATGCATCATTATTCGAACCAGAAGTTCGGAAGATAATTTTTTTAGATGCATTTACTAATCAAAGAATTCAACAATATTTCACGAATAAACGTTAAATGTTTCGACACGAATTGATGTCCTATGAGAACAATTTGTTAACATTATATTTGATATATATATATATATATATATATATATATATATATATATATATATATATGACACTCCTGAAATTTGATTATATTCAATTATAATACAAAAATCTCCAAACGAAAATGAAGCAATTAACAAAGATGACCTCATTATAGAAGCATATACTCTAGTTAGTTCAAGTAATAAGAGCACATGTTTATCTGATCATTGACCTGTATTCGAGTCTCACTCGAAAAATAAAGGTGAAAATAAAAAAGAAAGAAAGTAATTTCAAGTATACACATGTTAGTTAACAAAACTAACACGTTATTATATATTAATATTCAAATATAATAAATTTAAAAACTGGGGATCCACAAAATTCGTAAGAATATCTCTTTTAGTTTGTGGCATTGGTTATCGCACTTGTTCAAACAAGTTTATAATTCAAACAAGACAAGAGAAGTAGTGGAAAGCTCACTTCTTTATCTTTATCAAAGAATGTCTTTTTCTCATGGCATTATTGGCCCATAAATCTGAAAAAATATGTCCTCGGACCGTCTTGTCGACCAGGTTATTATGACAATCTAATTACATGGGGTTGGGATGGTGAAATATTCTAAGGGTCCATTTGATAGAAAAATGAATGATAAGTAAAATATTTGATGGGGAAGTGATTTGTCTAAAATTTATTTTAGAGGGAATTGTAATTAATGATGTTTGATTAGTATAATTTTTCATCTAATCCGTTTGGCTTTGTTTTATGCAAATGGTTACTTTTTGAGATAAATTTTTTAAAAATCTGTATTAAAATTTGTTTGGCTTGCCAAAAAGTAAAAATAAAAAAATTATTTTCATGAATTTTTGGTGTTCATTTGGCGTCTTTTTCATGCAAATTGTCAATTAAATCGATACATTTTTTACCATTGCATTTAGAATATGTTTCCATTGCCCAAAAAAAAAAAAAAAAAAAGCAAGGTGGAAAATAAATTTCCACCAAAATCATAAGAAAATAAATTCTTACTTTTGTATTTCAAGGAATTGTACCTAGAATGTTGGCGACAAACATTTTCCATGGCAAAATTGGCAAATCAAACAGCTAAAACCAAGAAAATGGAAAATATTTGTCTAGTTTCATGACAAATTAGTATAATCAAATATAAAAATCAACTTTCATTTATGACGGACAATTTCAATCATATTTTTACTTTAAAATTTGAATTGATAGACCGTTCAACATTCATAACTTAAGGCCTATTTGTTTCAAATTAAAATTTGATTTTAATTTAAATTAAAGTCAAACAATCAATATCAATCACATTTTTATTGGGTCCCAGAACATTTTAACCATATATTTAAAAAACTTTTATCACAATCTACTAAAAATCTGATTTTAATCCCCATCAAACAAGATACTATAATTTCATCAAATCCAATCATTCAAAAAAATAAAGACTATCATGAGCTCAAATAAAAATTCTCAATCCCGTACAATTCTCTAGTGGGGACAATAGACTTGAAAGTGGAGTAAAATTAGTCAAATTGGTGAGTCATAAATAGTTGAACTTAAAACATGAAAATGACAACCTTATGAGAGAACCCTGATGCAAATAAAGATTGATCAATTGTGACATGAAAGAATTAAGATCTAAAGCAAAAAGTAGAAAACCACTTTTACTTTTGAACTTGTTTGTCTTTTGTTTATGTTGAATTATTTTTTAATGATAGCCATAAGATCCATAACCATGTTTCATGAGTGGCCACTCCAAGAGTGCTACTTTTGACTGTATACTTGTATTTCAAATCTCATGCATTACCTCTAAAGTCATGCTCATGTCTTTGTACATCAAAAGGGATGGAAGAGAGGATGAGATATTTAACCTTGGAAGTATTTACATCTTACATTTGTCAATTTTAGTTATATTCTTCTACGAAACTTATTGAATAAATTTAGTTATTGTTGTTAGATTGAGAGTATCAAAACACTGCAAACTAGGCGTCAACCAGTGAACTTAACGTCTAAGGATAAGAGATGGTTGATCTGACTTTGATAGAGCAATCATCTTTTATAGTTAAATAAGATTTCGATTGGAATTTTTGTACATTTTGAGAGAGAGAGAGAGTCTTTACATTTGGAGCAAATGGATAGGGTTTAAAAAATTTATGGAGAGGGTTGATGATGCTTTCTATAGATTGTGCGAAATTATGATGTCAAGCAAGATATGTGATATTTTATATGTTTGATATGCTCTATTCACATTCTTTGAATAATGGGCATATCATGTCTTGTTCAAGTGGAGCATATTGATGCTGAGTTGAATTTTATTGACAGGGACATCGAGTTTACTATTCTTGATCATGTTGACTTTAGTGTGAATTTGAGTTGAATCATCGTGTTTAACTTATGTGCTTTGTTGTCTTGATAGACTTCATCTCTAGTCTGATCTCCATATCATTATCGTCATAGCTTTAACTATGATCTTAGAATTGATTGTATATGTAGAACTTTGTTAGTTGTTTAAAATTAAACTTATTCGATATATTTGCTATTGTATTACTTCTTTTTGGCTTTTTGTAAATGACTTAATTGTCCCAGATGGATTAACCAACACATATATCACATCCGTAGAGTAATTCATGTGCTTTGTACTAAGCAGTGCTCCAAACTTCTGTAGGTCTTTTGGGTGAATTTGAAAATTTTAAGAGTTGAATTTTAAAAATTGGACACACACATAATAGTATGCATTCAATATCTAATGAAGAAAATAGAAAAATGGAAATCTACAATTTTATTTTTTTAAAAAAAAAAAAATCAAGATTTGATTACAATATAGCTGAACAAAATTTTGAAAATTGGGGGATTGAAAGATTATAAGCGGAAGAATTTATATTTTCTATTTTACGTACAACATTTTGTATAATGGTAAATATATCATTATAAATAGTTGAATGGAGATAAATATCCCTTAATTTAAACAACAAATCACAAACTATATTTTGCCTTAAAGTAACGTTTCGCGACTTTTCTAATTATTATTTTTTTTTAACTTTGAAAGATGATTTAAATTTTGGAAAATAGAAAATACTTCATTGGACTTTTTCTTTATTGCTATCTTTTAATAATATTTATTGTCTACGGAATAAAAATGAAAAAATAAATTTGTATTAATTATTACTTTTTAGTTAAAAGTCAATTTCTGATTTGGGCTAAAATTTTCAATTTAAAACATTGTTAATAATGCATGTGTAATTTTATTGGAATATATTACAGACTTTTTTTTTTTCTTTTCTGCATGAAAGCTTCGTAGAAGAGGATAACATATGAGTATAATTAATAAAAGCATATAATTTTTTTTGTGAAAATAAAATGAAAAAAATTATATAAATACTATTGTGAGAAAACTTGACCGAATCTTTATTTATGGAGGTATGATGAACGTGAAAAAAATATTATTATTTTTTAGCCCTAAGAAGCTATGGATTCAGGAGAGCTAGAGCAGCTTGGGATAGGTAGACCTATCCATTTTCGGGGGATGAAATGAAATAGTAATTAAAATTTTGAAGAGTAAAAAATAAAAATAAAAATAAATACATATTACTCTATGTTTAACTCATGTTTGTAAACTATTTATAAACGTTCAAATTCCTTTAAATCTAAAGATTAATTTCACTGACCTCATTTTAGTGTTATTTGTGTCAAACTAATATAAACAAATTAATGGACTTTTCAATCCATAAACCTGAGGCCCAAACCCCTTTTCTTTGTTCTTGCCTTGAAGAAAAAGAAAAAGAAAATCAAACAAATAAAACCCTCTATTCTCTCTCCAGTAATCCTAAACTAGAGAGCAGAGAGACTGGAGAGAGTGACTGAGATACATACAGAATACTGTGTCTACACTACATACTCAGTGCAACGACGTCTTAGTCAAAATGTTCAGGAACCAGTATGACACCGATGTGACAACATGGTCGCCGGCGGGGCGTCTCTTTCAGGTGGAGTACGCGATGGAGGCGGTGAAGCAGGGCTCTGCGGCGATAGGGTTGAGATCGAAGAGCCACGTGGTGTTGGCATGCGTAAACAAGGCCAACTCCGAACTTTCCTCTCACCAGAAGAAGATCTTCAAGGTTGACGATCATATTGGAGTCGCTATCGCCGGCCTCACCGCTGACGGCCGCGTCCTCTCCCGCTACATGCGCAATGAGTGCATCAACTATTTCTACACATACGAGTCCCAGCTCCCAGTCGGCCGCCTCGTCGTTCAGCTCGCTGACAAGGCCCAGGTTAATTATCATTCACATTCATTCATAAAACCCTAATTCCCTTGGCTTTAATTTTAGTTAGGTTGATTTTTTTAAATTAATTGTCTAATATATGTATTCTATGCATCTATTTTGGAGATAGATTTAGTTGGGTCCTGGATACCTTTGGAGTCTTTAGATTTTTGATTGGGAGTTGATAGTCTGGAATTTTGTGATTGGATCTGTGATAATTAAAAGTTTTCTAAAAAGGTCAAATATTATCGCTTTTAACTATGAATTAAATCTTTTTTTTTTTAATTATTTTTTTTACATTTTCAGTTTCCTGTATGTTCTCTTCTGAATCCTAATTATAGCTAAAAGTGATCCATTTTGAACAGTGAAAATAGAGGATTTAGGGTTTTAGATTTGGAGTGTACTTTCAGTAGTTCTTCCACCACCTCCTGTTTCACCTATCGCTTCACTCCCCAGGGATTCCGTTCAGCTAGACAATCAAGGTTCATCGCTGGGAGGGAAATCTTGTGTGATAAACAAAAAATAAAACTTAAGAAAAGGGTTTGTTAAACATTGTGTAATTCCTTTTATTCAGTTTTGTACAGAATACATGACTTTTCTGTTAATCTGGACTGAAGTGAGAAGAATCTTAGATAAATATGATTTAGCTCTCTGTTGTTTACTTGAAACTAAGAAGAAATTTTAGAGAGAAATGTAAGACAGAATCTTTGGCGATTGTGATTATGTGGCATGGGTTTGATAGAATTCATTTTAAGGAAAAAGGGGAAACTGTAAAAAGGTAATGGTTCCTAGTTCTTCAATAAGTGCTGCTTGATTTATCAGGAGGGAGATCCTGTGTTTGCTATGGTGCTACATTTTTGTAAGGGTTTGTCTTTGGGTTAGATTTACTTTGTTTTATTGGCTTCAAAATTTTAAAAAAGACTATCTTAAACATTATTGTTCACAAATATTCGAATGCTTTAGATACTAATGGCATCTCAGTATGCCTTGAACTGTGTGCTCAATTTCATTTCAGTTTTTAATTCAGAAACCTAGTTAGTTTGAACTAGTTTATATTACTTACTGCAAGAAAGCTGCTCTGTTCAGCTTTATTCTTTTTTACTTGAAATCTATTTATTTTAATTCCTCCTTTCATTATTGTCTTCCAGTTGTCCTTTAGCTTTTTGTTTTATGTCCTAGAGTTTAATCTTTTTGCTGAATGGAAGATTTGTCACTTGGAAAATATGATAAGAGGAGGAAAACAGGAATTTCTCTTTCAGAGTGAAGCATGAAGTCACTTGTGACTTTTTAAAAAGGTGTTGTCATAGGAAAGGAAAATTAACTAATGAATTTTTTATCCTTGTGAATATTTCAGTACTAGCCTTTACAAGATTGGGACTTAAAATCAAACTTGTCAGTGGTAATAGCCGAGGATTGCAAAGGCTTTATGGGTTTTAATCATTGCCCATTTATCAATGAAGTTTGGGTCTGGTCTGATTTCATAAACTTTGTTTAATTTAAAATATTTTATAATAGCTACATTGAAATAATTTTTTTGTACCTTTCTGTTATGAGAGTTTCTGTGGTTTTTGCATCTTGTCACTTGCATAGTCATGGTTGTCCATTGGGATTCTATGGTTTATTCAATGGATGTATTGGGTGAATGTAACATTTACAAGTTAGCCTTTTTGTTTATTGGCTATTTCCCAAATGTGGAATCTGTTATGAATTTGCAAGATTATGTTAGGTTAGGCCTAAAGTTATTTTTGTATCTTGGAACTGTTAAGGAAAAGATAAGTACAGAACTCGGGTAATGTTGCAGAGATGTGAATTCTCATTTTATTTCATTTAGGGCTGAAGAGAATCGAACCGAACAAATTTTTTTTGGGTATTTAGTAAATAGAACCGTCGGGTCCAAATATAATTATGGAACCGTTCGGGTTCGGTTTTGTACCATAATTAAATTTTTTCACATTTATAATAAAAATAACTAATGACACATTGAATCTTAATTTTAGGGCCTGTTTGGTATTGATTTTGAGAATCAATTCTCATTTTCAACTACACATTTTTCAATAAAATAATATTTTCCATCACATCAGTAATTTTTCCTTCTTTTTCAACCACACATTTCCCATCATATCACTATTCAAAAATCAATTCTTACCCAAAAAATCACTCACAAACACCCTCTTACACAGACACACATAATGTAAGAAGGAAATATAAGAGGCTTGGGCTTTGGCCAAAAATGGGCCAAAAAATTAAAACAAAAAAATTGAAAATAATTTGTTAATTTGCTAATTTATTTAGAAAAAGTTAAATAATTTGATTTATATAATATAAAAAAATTTAAAAAGCTCCGGTTCTTGTTTGGTTCTCGGTCTAGAACCGAGAACCGAACTGAATTCGTCGGTTCTAGATTCGGGTATCCGTTCGAGTATTTAATTTCAGAAGAACCGCTTGGTTCGGTTTGGTTCGAGACTTTTGTCCCGCCCTAATTTCATTGCCTAGGAAAGTCATTTAGAATTTGTATTTGATAATACCATGTGTGTATGTGCATGTAATCATGCATACTCGTCTGGGCATCTCATGCATACTCGTCTGGGCATCTATTTTCACTGGGAGGAGGAGAAGAGGGAGGGAGCGCCCTTTTAGTTCAGTTAGATATTGGTAGGCACCTGTGGATTGGAGCCTATCAGATATTTGTTTTCTTTTCCTAACAGTGGCCTTTAACCCTGGCCTTTCGTGTTAAGTACATATAATCCAAGTTTTTTATTGTCCACTGTATGATCGCATTTGTCTGTCTTTTCCTAACAGTAGCCTTTCATCCTGGCTTCCATGTTTGTATGTAATTATCATTATTCATTTTCCACTGAATCATCTTCCTTTGCAGGTTTGCACTCAGCGGTCATGGAAACGACCATATGGTGTTGGTCTTCTGGTTGGTGGTCTAGACGAATCTGGAGCCCACCTGTATTACAACTGCCCCAGTGGTAATTACTTCGAATATCAAGCTTTTGCAATTGGGTCTCGATCACAGGCTGCAAAGACATATTTAGAGCGCAAGTTCGAGAGTTTCATGGGCTCATCACGAGAAAATCTGATCAAGGATGCACTTTTTGCATTGAGGGAAACCTTACAAGGAGAGAAATTGACCAGCTCCGTATGCACAATTACTGTGGTAGGGATAGGAGAGGCATTCCACATATTGGATCAAGAAACTGTACAGGCACTGATCAATGAGTTTGAGATAGCAGGTGAAGAGGCTGCTGCACCAGATCAAGCTGATGTTGATGAACCGCCTGCTGCTGCTGCTGATGATCAGGCAGCCCCTGGAGATGAGGGTGCTGCTCCGATGGATATGTGATGATCATCACCGGTTGCTGCTGGCTACATTGTTCAAGAAATAGCTTCTTTTTAAAGAACTCCTCATCCCCAAAATAAAAGGTGCTGGTACATCTGGACTAATGTGATTTTGTTGGCACCATAGAAATTTTGGGTTGGATATTTTATGTTGTTATGCTGTAAAACAATTTGTGTTCCCAATCGAATTTATTTCTCAAATACTACTGAATTAATTTTCTGTTGAGATACAAGTCGGTTATGGCGTGTAGTTGTGTTTTCAGTTTGTGGGTTAATTTCAGAAATGGTCACTGAAGTTACATGAAAATTACAAAATGGTCACTGAAGTTCAAAACTTTCATGAACGGTCACTCAAGTTTCAGGTGCTTTCAGAAATGGTCACTGAAGTTTAAGATTTTCACCAACGGTCACTGAAGTTTAGGAGATATTTTACTAACGGTCACTGAAGTTACAAAAAGTTTCAGGAACGGTCACTGAAGGTCATGCATTTTTTCAGGTTTTTGGGCGACTTTTTCGGCCACTTTCGATCACCAAAATCGCCGGATTTTGATATATTTGAAAAGCCCACAATCTCCTCTTCAATTATCACCCAAAATCTCTCCAAAACTCCAAACGATTCGACCGAAAAATCGCCGCAAAAGTCGCCCAAAAAATTGAAAAAATCTGCCCAGATTTTTCCAATTTGTTGGACGACTTTGCGGCGACTTTCCAGCAACTTCCGACCACCAAAATCGCCGGATTTTGATACCGTTGGAAATCCCACAATGTCCTCTTCAATTATCACCCAAAATCTCCCCCAAACCCCAAAAGATTCGACCGAAAAATCGCCGCATAGTCAGCATGAAAAATATGGGCAGATTTTCGGCATTTTTGGGTAGCTGACTTTGCGGCGATTTTTTGATCGAATCTTTTGGAGTTTGGGGGAGATTTTGGGTGGAAATTGAAGAGGACATTGTGGGCTTTCCAACGGTATTAAAATCCGGCGACTTTGGTGGTCGAAAGTTGCCGGAAAGCAGCCGCAAAGTCGCCCAAAAAATTGGAAAAATCTGGGCAGATTTTTCCAATTTTTTGGGCGACTTTTGCGGCGTTTTTCTGATCGAATCGTTTGGAGTTTGGGGGAGATTTTGGGTGGTAATTGAAGAGGAGATTGTGGGCTTTCCAAAGGTATCAAAATCCGGCGATTTTGGTGGTCGGAAGTGGCCGAAAAAGTCGCCCAAAAATTTGAAAAAATGCATGACCCTTCAGTGACCGTTCCTGAAACTTTTTGTAACTTCAGTGACCGTTAGTGAAACATCTCCTAAACTTCAGTGACCGTTGGTGAAAATCTTAAACTTCAGTGACCATTTTTGAAAGCACCTGAAACTTGAGTGACCGTTCATGAAAGTTTTGAATTTTAGTGACCATTTTGTAATTTTTATGTAAATTCAGTGACCATTTTTGAAATTAACCCTCAGTTTGTTATCCCCGCACAAGTTCTTGTAGATAATTAGGGGGCACTACTAGACAATGATTTGTCTAAAAAGAAAGGTGTCAACCTTTTGCTAAAAAAGTAAGCTTTGATTCCCATGGAGATTGAAATGTAGAATGGACTATTTGTCTATGGAGGCCCCTATGGCTAGTTAATAATGATACTCATACTTTAGAGAAAATTGCAGCTAAGGCCTAAGGTCTCTAATCTTTATGAAACATGCAAGTGGATCTTTAATCTTCAAAGTTTGACACCACAATCCTCAACCTTTTAGTAATGTAATTAAGTCATTGTGGATGGAATTTGGTTAAATAAACGCTAAATTGGTATGTCCATTGCACAAGTCTAACTTTATAAACAACAATTAGTCAACATATAATTTTAATTAGAATGAATGCAGAAAATAGAAGAAAAAAAGATAAAAATATTAATTTAGAAAAGTATTTGCATTTCCAATATCCACAGCCAGATTGGAACCTGTAAAGCCCAACACAACGTGACAATAAGTACATAAGAAAATTCAATGACGTGCGATATATTGGGAGGGTTAAGAAGATTGACTGTTAATGAAGTTGTGAAGACTTTTTTTTGTTCCTCAACTATGAGAAGGAGCACGTTACCATTTTAGCAAAAAAATTTATGTTAACGTTAAAAAATGATTAGGTCAATTTTTTTCAACTTATTTATGATTTGTAAGAAGTAATCAGTTGAAATAGTAAAATGAAAGTAACATGTATTAAAGATAGCTTGTAGAATGTGTGTTGTGAGTACATTTTGTTTTGTCATATTGAGGAACTATTTGTCTTATTTATAGGCCCATAAAACAGCCAATTGGTCGTCCAAAATGGGTCATCTACAGTGTTTTCCTTGAATTGTGTGTCATTGCCCATGCCTTCCTTGAATTGTGCGTCATTATCCATGTCTTCCTTAACTCCTGATTGGTGCTTTGAAGTCGATATAAATCGCTCACAATGAATGGTGGGTAATCATTGTAAGTCTTCGATTGGTTGAAAGTAAGGCACAATCATCATGAGTGCCACCTATTGTTATGAGAATGGTCATATGGGAGGTAACAACATCATGTATGAGGCATACGTGACACTGAAGCAATGATGATGTTTTCTAAATAACAGCGGCATGGTCAAACTGAACTGTTATGGTAGAGATCGTGGAGTTGACCTGTTATTAGACGAGTTGACTTGTTACTGGACGAGTTGACCTAACTTGATAGTGTTGACATGTCATGGTAGAGTTCATAGGTTGAGCTAACCTGTCCCTAGTAGAGTTAATCTAGTGATATCTTATCTCGTCCTCTTTTAAATGACTATTGAATATTCATAAGTCCTCCATCTTAAATTAAGGTAAGCTGAATTGGTTTTGTAAGTTTAGACACCAACAATATACATCACATGCCACTGGTTTTAGTTATCGTCTAGTTAAATAGATTTTGTTTGCAAAGACCTGTTTTGCTAGATGAAGAAAAAATAAAGGACTATATGCCAAAATTTGAATGTTAGAGAGATATTTGCACTCTTTGCAAAAGATTAAGGACCTCTATTGCAAGTTTTCCTACTTTCAAAGGATAGTACTTTTGAATCCTTAGAAATATATGGATAAAAGATGATTTGAGTATTTATAAACAGTTTATAGGTATGAACCAAACATATGCTATAATTGAGTGGCGAATGGTGAAATAATTATTAATATTAGTTACTAAATATGTAAGAAAAATACTCCAATGACCAATTTGAAATTGTGTACATACTCGAATGACTTGATAAAATTAACTTCCCTTTTTTCCTTTGTGAAATTGTCGGTCCTGTACAATTTTTGGACTTTAATAGATGAAGCTGTAGCTGACACATGGGTCTAATAGTCGGATCTGGACGCCAAATCGACCCGAAACTGGCCATAGTATAACAAATCTAGACCGTCCATGTTCTTCATCCAACGGATCAATTACATCCTTCCGTAATCCTAATGCACAACTCCACCTAACCCTAATACACAAACCCGCCCATCGGCGGTCCAGCCCCTCTCTCCCTCTTTCTACACTGGATCATCACCACCTGCATCTTCTACGCCTGCACGTTCGCAATTTCTCGCCCCCACAGTTTCAAACTACAGAGGGCAATCATTTCTCGGCCGAGCCCTCACATCTCGAAATTTTCATGTATTGCTCAGTGGATTTGTTTTTCCTCTTTTAACTAGCTTTGGGACTCGAGAAATCGGACAAGATTATTCAAGAAGAAAACATCATCTCCGCGAGTAATTCTGATTTCAGTTTCTTGGCTGTCTCTGTGAGTTTTTCTTCTCCAAGCTTTGCTAATTTGCTTTTTCTTAGGCTTTTTGATTTTACTTGCATTATTATATTTTTTGGATTGATTAATCTTCGCCTATTTATTTGTTCGTCTTTTTATTACCTCAGGTTAATTACAGTTCGCTGTGTAGGTTCTAACTTGTGCTTGTAACTGTTACCGAGTTAAATGTCGTACAAAAATCGAATCTTCATTCTGATTATGTATTATTCTTTAAAAATTGTAAATAACATTACACAGAAGTAGATTTTGCAGAAACATTGAAATAAATTTCGGATCTTTCCAGATAGTGGTGAATTGGAACTGTGTTTAGAAAGGATAAGTCGAGTATTGGGGCTCTCCTATAGGTGAGCCGTGAACATGAAGGTGCTTCAAGGCGTAAGGCCCAATCTGAAAATTTATAAGATACAAAATAATACTCTTAATAGCCATAGGCCATGTAAAACCTGCACAATAGAACATTTCAATAAATTTAAGTCTAATTGCAACTAGAAAAATAAAATGGATCAACAAAGTAGTAAAAAATAAATTAACAAATTCAGTCAACACAATGAAACAACTAATCCAATACTAGAACTAAACGACCAAGATAAATGAAAAAAGTTTTATTTTGAAAGAATTTTCTTTATAGTTCTCATGCTTGAAGAAAAGAAACTTTTAGAGTAGAAAACACGGAAATATAGAGACAATAGTAGGACAAATAAAAGGAGTAATAATGAAATACTTGTTGTCAATATCCTGTCAATGGTCTTTTGTTGCCAAAAGGCTGCAACATCACTCTTTGAGGTTTGCATTTAAGTTGTAGGAGTCAGTGGTTGGAGCATACATGTGCTCTTTACTAATCTCTAATTGGTTTTACTTTTTAAGGACTTGGATGCGTTTATGACATTATGACAGCCCAGAAAAATGTTATTGGCTTATATCCGACATATAAAGTTGTGGTTGGTATAAAACCAGTCCAGAAAGGGAAAGACCAAGTAGTGCATGCCTCAGTTGTGTTGAAGCTTATGCCCTGTGATGTCAAGACATAATTCTTGTGAAGGGTCATTCAAAGGATAAGCTTTGAGAGCCCTAATGAATGCTTGCACATTAGGACGTACCCTTCCAGTCCTTCTGAAAGCATTGAAGGGGAAAGAGTGGACTGAAAATAGATTCTATTGGATTGTGTCGAAAAAATGCTGAAAATTTAATAGTTTCAATACATGATGAACTTTGGGGTAAGGCGAGATCATAGGTATTTATTCTTGGAAATAAACAACAATTAACAGTGCAGCCTGATTATAGAAGTTACCATCCTGTATAGAAAATTAGGTATAATTAATACCCTCCTCCGTGGCGTGGCCAACCAATTAAATTAGTATACCATATTTGAAAAGGGCATTATCAATTATGTAAATCTTAATGGACATAAGTCAAATGGTTTCTTTTTTGGGCATTGGAATTATCTCGTTAGATTATATTAAATTCTGAATCTCAACTCAGAAACACTAGAGAAGTGAAAGCAGCAGACCATAACTAATTTTAATGAAAGAGGGAGGTTTGAACAAGTGGAGAATTATTATTTATCATATCATAAATCACATGATGAAGTTTTAGGTGAGAGTAGAAGAATATCTGCACACAGAAGTTAGAAGCTACTTGGAGCACTAACTGTGGAAGTAATTTATTTGAAGAATACATTAATATGATGGGGAAAAATATATAGTTTTCACGACTGAAGTCTGAAGGAAAAAAACAATTGACGTGCATCGAATAGAGTTTTAGCTCAAATGAAAGTACTATCTTGGGCTTTTGATTAAGTAGGTTAACTGATGATTAAATAATGCTTCCAATTACTTTCTGGTCTTTGAAATTAAGATGCAGTTCCATTAGGTATTTTATTTACTAATGGTATTAATGAGCTGGTTTATTTGAAGTAGAGATTAGTAAAGTATTTGAGACATGGAATACGTGTAATTTATGGTGTTTTTAGAATACACATAGAGTAGCTATATAATATGTCATTCAATGCTGAAAACTGGAAAAACATATTTGACAAAATAGCCTGGCAGAAATAGGACAGTAATTTGAATGGCTGAACAGGAGTAATGAGAATTTATATGCGTGAGATAGAACAGGAGTAACTGATATTATCAATAGAAATCTATGAAGAACCTGACATGCAGACGCACGATTTTTTAGAAAAGTTGTCTCTAACACGATTAAAATAATACTTTACTTTTTTAACATTTTGAAGTATTGAAACTGGATGGTTTATCGGAAGGGCTTGTGCATACAAATAATTTTTATAGCTTTAGGTAAAAGCTTTTCAATTTTAAAGGGATGAATTATGGACCCTTTTAGGATATAAAGGTCTTTTTTTTATTATGTTAAAAAAGGAAATTTTGAAATATAAAAAATCTCGGCTTTTCTTAACCTAGTTGACCAATACATTTTAAAAGGTGTTGTAAAAGCATGCAACTCAAATCATAAAAGGCGTGGTTGGCGTGTTTCTGTAACTAATCATCACAGAAAAAGAAGAAGAAGAAATATGAAAGTCTAAGAACTAGGGTTTGCTTTTGAGGATAGGCTGTTTGAGGAGAGAGAAACTGATCACAGGCTGAAATGAAAGTGCCTTTGAAGAAAAAAATTGCGGGAAGGGAGAAGATGAACAAATATGCCATTGTTGTGCTTCTTAGGTCCGACAATCATTGATATATTTAGATAGAAGGTCAATTTTTCTTTTTCAGTAATTTTTGTGGGTCTTTCTCTCACTCTGGCTTGTTGACAACCTTATCCCTGAGTCTCGGCACGTCTGGCATTAGAAAACAAAAAGGAGGACATGTCACCCGATGTTCTGATACTTGTCGGCAGCGTGTCGGAGTCTCATCCTGTCCAACGCACATCGGACACTGCCTCACTTGCACGGGAGTGTGTCGGTGCTTCATATGTAGTAATTGACTGAAAAGGAAGGTAGCAAAGTCTTCGTGATGAGGAAATCATTGTTTTTGGAGAAATAAAGAATGTCACTCGAGATAGTTGTGCCGTTACAGTCAATTTGTTGTCGACATAGGGCAATGATCAGACAAAGGTTGTCAAACTTATCTTTTATCTCACTATTTAATTTTCCAATTATTCAGGCAATTTCACTTCTAAGCAACAACTCTGTCTTGCTAATTATTTTTAGGATACTGATTTATTCTGACTCTTCTCATTTCTTCTTGTAATTCAAGTGTTTAGTGTTTAAAGAGATTGAAAAACCTGCCAGATTTGACAGGGGTTGAAATGTGAAAGTTCTTATTTGAAATTTGTTGTCACACCTTTGTTGTATGTATTCGTGAATGAAATTGAATATGTATGATATTCACTTAATGAATAAATTTGAATTTTTGAATGCCTTGTATTCTTACTTGTCAAGGATTCATGCTTCCTTCTGTTTGTTCATGCCTTGAGTTTTTCCTTTATTTCAAATGAGATTGTTTAATGTATTAATTTTTGCATTTTTTGTTAGTGTGCTGACAGGATGTTGATGGATGATGTGTGAACATATTTTGTTACCTTGACTGATCTTGTTTATCAATCTTAGATAACTTTTTGTGTGACAAAGGAGTTAGAAATGGCTGGTTTGTTGTCTGGTGAACCTTCTCGTCATGGAGTCCATGACGTATATCATAGGATTTATGAGGACAAGGCTAAAGAAGGTGGTGACCGCTGGTATTTCTCTAGGAAGGAAATTGAAGAAAATTCTCCTTCTAGACGTGATGGCATTGATTTGAAGAAAGAGACTTACATACGCAAGTCATACTGTACATTTTTACAAGACCTAGGAATGAGGCTGAAAGTGTAAGCCTTCTTGCTTGAATGGTATATGATTTATTTAATTTTTTCTGTCTCTTGTATGGATGCAATATTTTGCATTGTTTGGCATGTCAATTTCTGAATTGCGATATCTATTAATATTTTATCTGTAACAGCTTTAGAATTCACTTTTATTATATCTTGCAGTTTTGGTTTACTTCCTATTATGCTGAGAAATGAGGGACTTTCATTGCTAGAGACATGTTGAGAAATACTCGATGTTTAAAATTCGCACTGACACACATCATCATGTACATAAGAATTTTAATGTGGATGATAATTGGATCCAACGGAAAACCCAGAGTTGACAGCCTGTGAATTTATGCTGTATAAATTGATCTAAAAAATTAAGAAAGTTAAGGGACAATGTGTAAATTTATGCTGTATCAGTCATTGTAAAACAAGCATGTGGGTATGTTCAGAATTTTGTATATCTAACATATCAAGCTCCATCAAAATATGATGTCAATATATATTCATCCATCCTTCAACATCCCTTTAGTAATATTTTGCTGCACTTTAGTTTTTCCCTTAACTATATCAAAGCTATACAATTTTTTTTCCTCAGTACAATGCTGGATGCTTTATGATGCAGGCCTCAGGTAACCATTGCTACAGCAATAATCTTTTGTCATCGTTTCTTCCATCTTCAGTCCCATGCAAAAAATGATAGGAGGGTAAGTATTTTCTTTCACTTTGTATTTATTTCATCAATAGCTAATAAATCTTAATAGTCTGATGCTGATGTAGACTCGGTGATTACGTAGCAGGATAACAGTTGCAAGCACCCAATCTAGTAAGTAGGATATTTTTGTCATCTAACTAAAATCTAACATAAAATTTCTTGCTTTCTGATTTTGGTAGGAAACTAAAGCTGGCAACTATGCCTTTGGTTTTCTTGCTTTTCCCTTACCCTTTTCACTCTCCTAAAAAAATTTGACCCTAAGAAAGACGAAATATAGATATAAACTCTATGAAACCCTTACTTCCCACTCCAGCCACTGCCTTTTTTCCCCCCATTTCGCCTTGTTTCCTTTATTTCTCCTTTTCCTTTTTCAATTCTCAGCCTGTTTTTGTTTGTTTGTTTTAATTACTGATAACTTCTCCATCAATGTCAGGTCTCTGCCATTGCCGACTTATTTCTGTTCATTCACTGCTTCCTTCCTTCTCTGGTTGAGACTTCTTGATCACATCCTAATATTCCACTAAACTCATTGAAACCCTTACTTCCCACTCAAGCCGCTGCACTTTCTTTTCTCCATTTCGCCTTTTTCCCCCCATTTTCTTTTCTATGTCTCTGCTTTTTTAAGTTACTGATAACTTCTCTATCAATGCCAGGTCTCTATCGTCGCTGCCTTCTTTCCTGTTCATTCACTGCTTCCTTCTCTGGTTGAGACTCCTTGATCACATATCCTCACGTTCCACTAATTTCATCTTCAACTGTCTTTCCTAGAGCTTGTTGGATAATTTTATGGATGGTCATTTAACAGCTTCGTACTAAACAAGGAATCACATTCTTTTTGCCAGTGAACCTCCCTATCAAATACGTAATAACACTTGTAATGATCAACTTCACAAAAATCCCATTCTATTTTGGAAGATGAGCACTGTACCTGATAAAACCTTAACGTTTTTCTCCTTCATTATTCTAACATCCTCGACTCTTCTAGAAAGTTTGCAACCTGAGTGGAGTCTCTTCTAACTAAGATGGAATCGAGTAAGGACACAACCCATACCCCTCCAACTGACTACAACACTGCTGCTGGTCTGCACGAGTTAGCCGGAGAGCTATCCTACCTGTACGAATTATGCGAACCAGGTTATGACCTGTCTGGAATTACAAAGAAAATTGATTATCCAGTTTGTCATAATTTCTAAATAACTTGCAGACCACCATAAGTTTTGGGAAATTGCAGGAGCTATTGAGAATGAAACATATAACCAACATTTTTTTTTTGGTAGTTTGTGCAATAAAACCAGGAAAACAATTTTTTTTGTTTTTAATCATCATGAACTTTCCTAAATGAGCCTTGTTTTTCCCATTAGTGGCTGACTTACTGCAGCAGTGTTTTTCAGATAGAAAATCCCAAGGTGTTTTCTGAAGATGATCTGACTCTTTTCTTTGAGAAGATATGTACAACATTTTTCATGTATAATGTTATGCATGGCCATATGGTATAATTTTGGTGTTGTATCTAAACTGAGAGAAAAATCTTCATGTTAGATTTTGTTGTGTGATAGTAGATCCTTTTCTTCCTTGTTGAGTTTCCATGTAGTCACATTCCTATCCAGGTTGATTTCATTCCGAGTGCGTCGTAGATTTATGGAGGTGTTGTCGTTGGACGGATGTGGTACTTATATTTTTTTAAATGAAATAACAATAGTTGCATTTATACTATCCGTGCATAGGGAACTGAAAACCCAAAATAAGGTCCAGTGCAACATTCTGTTTTTCTCATATATTTACTGGAATTTAGACGACTTAGGATGCAACGAACAATAATAAGATTGAGAAAAGGAGAAAGGGGAGAATAGAAAGAGAGGAAAGGGAAAGAATATAGAGTGAATTTAGAGGGATTAAATATAATATAAGTTTTTATTCAATATTAAAGTGTAAGTATTACAATGCATAAGCCTCTTTATATAGGGTTTAAACTAGACTAATATAAGGAGGAAACATCTAACAAATACTAGATAATCTATCAAATTTAGGTAATAAACAACAATTAAATTACTAGAGAATATAAAACCTAAATTACGTATCTGATTTGAGAAGTATCTTCTAGGATTCCCATCAGTAGACCATATGTAGATCATGTCTTTGATTTTCTGGAGTAATTTGGGATTGATATGTTCCTGTCTCTCTCAGTGTAGTGAAAGAATTGAATTGAGTGAAGAACTGCATCTTCAACTCAAGGGAAACCTGCATAAATGGATTATCAATTTTATTTATCAGAAGACGACAACTGCTCAAAAACGTGAATTATCATAATATATATGGTGTAATCCTAGGTGGCCAAAATCACTGATAAACCCAACAAAAAAGCTGATTTTCTGGCCCTAAAAAAGCTCCAATTTGGAAGGCCCAATTCTACGTGAGAAAGGCTTCCCATGGGCTGCATAAATCCTCCTGGATCAACCACTTCTAAAACTCATTTGCATCTTGTTCTAGTATGATTATCTGCACTTGCACTTCTGTTTTCGTATTGTTCTACGTCTTCTCTTATCATTGTTTTGTTCCCCGAAGATGATTGGTTTCAATAAGGAAGTGTTCAAAAACATATGAACATCACATAAACGCTCCACCAAAGACGAGGAGAAAAGCAAGGAAAGTAGAAAACCCCAAGAAATCTATAAACAATGTACATCTGATTGACTGGTTAAGAGATGAATTATGAAAATAAAAGGGTTCGAATAAAACAGTAGGAACTCATCAGCTACAGTCGCAACACAGCACTGCAGTTCTCCTTAACAAGTCTTCTTGTTTTGTTTCTCAGTTTTTCTTTTACATATCCTTGCCTTTCTACTTCCATTAAAAAATTATGACTCAGGATTCTATCTGTGCTAGATTTGTATATTTTGAGTACAGAGATCAATTTTTTTTAATTAATTAATTTTAAGTTTTGTGGGTAATTATTTGTTAAAGTTATTGTGTGCTATAATTAAAATATGAAACGAAAATGATATTGGATGATTAAGAACATGTACTCAATTAGCAGTTTTAAAATCATTTCATAAGAATCCTTTACGCACATTATTTTAATTTTGTTAAGGTGTTGATTCCTTGATGGCTTATTTCATCTTACTCCATTTTTAAGATCTGAAATATCATAAGGCTACTATTAAAAACTTTATATGTCAATAAATCAAATCAAATGAAATAAAATAATGGTAGAATATCGTAAGGCTAAACATATTTTCATTTTCATAATAGAAATTTTGATCTAATATTTTTAGGATAGTGGAATACTAAGCTGCGGTTTGGAACTTTAAAAACTTTGTGCTCGTCTTTCTTTCTCTTTTTCTTCCTCGCCATTCTTTGTAATTGTCTTCTATTATTTTCTCCAGTTGTTACGCCTCTTCTCCGTTTTAAAATCAGCTTGCTTAGCCTAGGGCATATTGCTAGTCTTGATGACAATCTGACCCACACTTATTTTCAATAGTTTCTGGCATTTTGCTAGTATTATGTATACACTTTAAGACTTTGCTTTAGCCTTAATTTCCCTATAACATTTCTGTAAACAAAATTGATAGTTTTTCATGATTTCTTGTGCTCTTTTTGCAGACGATTGCCACGGTATGCATGTTCCTCGCCGGCAAAGTTGAAGAAACTCCTCGACCTCTGAAAGATGTCATACTAGTGTCGTATGAAATCATTCATAAAAAGGATCCTGCTGCTGTGCAAAGGATCAAGCAAAAGGTGTGTTCTTTGTTGTTGTAATTATCTCTGATATTTGCTTTACTACTACCAGGTCTGGTTCCATTATTTCTCGTGAGTTTGACCTTTTTTATTTCTAGATACCTATTGCTAAAGAAAATTGTACTGTGACAAGGTGGTGTATTATGATTTTCTATAATACATAATATTATTATCTATTTTGACCTGGAATGCTATTTACTATTGATTTTTATCTTACTGGGTTTACTACTACTAGAGCTTGATCTTCATGGAATGTTTGTAGTGTTTGTAGTGTCTACAGTTATTTGATATTGTATCCCTTGCAGGAGGTATATGAACAACAAAAAGAACTTATTTTACTGGGAGAGAGGCTTGTTCTTGGAACTCTAGCTTTTGATCTCAATGTACTCCATCCATATAAACCCCTTGTTGAGGCAATAAAAAAATTCAAGGTTGCTCAAAATGCCCTAGCTCAAGTTGCATGGAATTTTGTTAATGATGGGTATGGTATATTTAGTTTGTTATAGTTCTAATATAGTGCCGATCCTGGGCCAATTTTCCTCCTCTCTTTTTGACACTGGAAAACGGCATGCAGGCTTCGGACTTCTCTATGCTTGCAGTTTAAGCCCCACCACATTGCAGCAGGTGCTATTTTTCTTGCTGCCAAGTTCCTCAAAGTAAAGCTCCCTTCTGATGGTGAGAAGGTTTGGTGGCAGGAGTTTGACGTCACTCCACGCCAATTGGAGGGTCTGTGTTTAGACTTCCTTTGACAGCAGTGTGCAGATCAGGGTTGTGGTCTTAGTATCAATATCACGTTTTTGTGATTTCAGTCTCACCTAACTAGAATGCGGGAATTTTTTTATATTTTTTTAAGAAGATTGTGTTTTGAATTAAACGTGATTTCTCACTGAAACTAGGGAAGTTGAGGGATGATGTATTTAATAAGAATGCTACAATTTCATTGCACATTAAATTCTGAATTAATTAGATATATTTCCTTTTTGACCAGAGACTTTATTCCTTGCAGAGGTCAGCAATCAGATGCTAGAATTGTATGAACAAAATAGAGTACCACCTTCTCAGGCTAGTGAAGCGGAAGGGAGCACAGGAGGCAATCAACGACCTCCATTAAAAGCTCCTGTGAATGAAGAGCACATTGCTAGTCACAGCAATTCTCATGGTGTAGTGGCTACTTCAAAGGCTGGAACCTCCAAGGCAGCATTGGTGTGGCCATTTCCTGAGCCGTCACATGCTGATGATCATGATGGGCTGCGAAGAACCACCCAGACTCGAGACAATGACTATGGGAACGTTGAAATGAAAAGCATTCCAGATGACAAGGGAGATGATGATATTAATGACTCCCAACACCATCAACGAGAAGGATTGCCTGATAAGGGGAACTTAGAGGAGAATAAGAATAAATCGAGGTTTTGGCCTGATGAACACGTTGATGAAGATCAAGACAGGAGTTTTGGGTTATTTGAAACAAGGGATACAGTGGAACTGAAGGATACATACAGTAGCAGAAATTTGGCCCACAAGGACGGTACAGTTGCTCAATCACCTCAAGATGCTATTAAAAAGATTGACAAAGAGAAGGTTAAAGCAGCTCTTGAACGGAGGAAAGCCCTTGGAGACATAAATCGTAAAACAGACCCTATGGACGAGCTCGAGAGAGAACTGGAGGATGTTGAATTGCCTGGTGAGAGCGACAAGATTAAACGAGAAAACAAAAAGAGCTGGTCCAAACCTACAAACAAGTCAGAGCACGAAAACTCCCATCGCCCATCTGGATATGGGCATGCGGATGATTTTCACACTGTAGAAGAAGGGGAAGTCGAACCATTTGATGACGACAGGGGATATCAGTCACCGAGGTTAGCCAATCGTAAAAGGAAGGCTGGTAGTCCTCTAGACAAGAAAGTGGATGGAAAGCTGCGAAATGATTACACGTCTGGGTCTCAAAAACGTCATTGACTGACCATTCAAGCTTCTATATTAGAAGAGAAGATAGAGCTTCTTTTTCAGGTCAGTCATTGATACTGATTGCCATATGCAGTCTTCCCTTATTTTAAGTTCGGGAAAAATTGTTTAGGATCCATGTGCGCTAAGGATCTAAGTTGGACTTATCTGAAAATGATTAAAAAAAAATTACAAAATATAAGTTTTGAGGTCTTGTGATATTGGATTTACCGTTACACGTTTAATTTATTTTCCAACTCTGAGTCGAGTATGATGACTATCATAATCCACCTGCGGAAATATCGGTAAAAATTTTTGGCTGGTTTTTTCTTATAATTTCCACAATCTGGGTAGTATACGAGAGTATATATATCTTCTTGGACGCTACAGAATGCTTTTTCAAAGAGAGAATATCAGTGGAAATGTGTTGCGTTGCATTAACTACCATTCAAGGAGATTGTCATACACCTTTAATTATCAAAAGTTTGAGAAGGTATTTTAATGAAAATAAGCGCTGTTTATGTAATTTTCTTTTCCCAGAATTTAAAGTGGTAATTTATGAAGGTATAATCAGGATAATTATAGAATTTTTATATACAAGCTCCTTAATGTCCTTAACTCTAGCAATAGTCTTCTACTACTGCTACATCTAATTCAAAAAGTCGGATTACTTTTATCAATGGGAAAATATTTGGCTCAACATGCTCGATAGAATGTTACGTTGATCGAGTATATAATACACCAACTTGAAGAAATGGCCGAGTTAGTTGACTACTTAGCCCGGCAATCTTCGCCAAATGTTGATTTGCATAAAATTGAAACCTCCATAAAATGGTGGAGTTAGGTGACTCTTAATTGGACTAGCTTGACGAATGATTGAATTGAACAAGTTAAACGTGTTTTTCGCATGAGAATAATACTAGGAAAGACGAGACATCAATTTAAATGAAGTAACATTGATTCTCAATTAAACTTAAAAAAATATTTTTCATTTTCATGCACTTTTCTTACGAGTTTTCTTTTTCTTTCTTCAAAAGTAAGAAAACTTCTTATGTACTACCTTAAAAAAATTGTAAGGGTCTGTTTGATTGCAAGGGTGGATAACGGGTGGAAAGAAAATGAATGGCAGGAAATTGAATTGCCTAGAAAACGTTTTACAGGGAATTGTAATTAATGGTGTTTGATTGGTATAATTTTCTACCTGACAAATTTTTCGTTTGGTTTTGTTTTTTACACATTGTTAATTAAATGGATAAATTTTTTTACCATTGACTTTGGAATGTGTTCCAATTGCTAAAAAAAAAATAAAAAAAATAAAAAAATTTGTCAAAAAGTTGGAAAACGTTTTCCCACCACTATGGTGAAAAAACGTTTTCTAGCTTTTGTGCATCAACCGCTTGTACCTTGGAAAACGTTGGAAAACGTTTTTCCTGAAAAATTAGTGCAATCAAACAGGTGAATAGTAAAAAGTAAGAAAACGTTTTCCACCTTCCACGGAAAACTTGACCAATCAAACAGGGCCTAAAAGTTTTAGCAGTAATCATGTCGCCTTTGTGCAACTTCTCAAGTTGAAACAAGACGTAGCTCCCGTTTGATGATCATTATTTGAAAATTCTTTTTTTTTTTTACATATTTATTTTCAACCACATATTTACACAATCAATTTTTATCTACACATAAATTCAATTTTTTAACCACGTATTTTCCTAAAAATCACAATTCAAAATAAGAATATTATTTTTCCCCAAGTAATGGCTATAAACTGGGGCTTAGGTTCATAAAATTGGACATTTAGCAAAGATTTGGATGGTTTTTTTATCGTGTTGGACTGATCGTGTAACTATAATAAAAGGCGAAGTATTACTTTCAACTTTTCAAAAGTTGGAACCAATTTACTACTTGACCATTATCTTAAGGACCAACAATGCTAATGTCCTTCGTAAAATTCCCAAAACTCAAACTCTCAGATTCAAAATCGAAGTGTTATTGAGTAAAGTCGCGTCGTCAAACCGTCAAAACCGCCCCGGAATCCCTTGATTTCTTCACCGGATAGCTCCGATCCCTAAATTTACGTTCGTTTCTCTGATTCTTCTTCCTCTATCTGTGTATCTATACTATGTATGCTTGTGCGTATGTGCATATGTATTGTATATTTGCTTTTGTAATTCAATTGCCGAATTCTGTTTTACTATTAGCTTGTTTATTTCAAGTAACTGATCGAATAGTTGAAGATTGAGAGTTCAAGTTATGAAGTTCGTATTATTAAAAAGTTTTGGAGTTGGTTATAAATTGTTAAAGTTGATAGAAAAATCAATTTTTACGGTTGCCATAAAGAAAATAACAGATTTTGGTGTGATAACAGGTTACCACCTCCCTATTGAAATATTAGAAGTGATTTGATTAATTTTGTTCTGAATTAATCTGGTGAAATGATCCAAAGCTGAAAACGCATTAATATCTTCTAAATTCTTTCCATTTTTATTATTTTCAAAATTATTATGAACTTTTCGCAAGGATTTTTTACAGTAATAATTTATTCGAGTAATGAAAGTTTCACTTCTGGTATTCATATTGGCAACTGATTTTTGTGTGTGCATTAAGCATCTGTAAAACTTAGAAACATCTTTTTAGTTTATTTATACTTTTACTTTATTATCAAGCAATCATATCTCATCGACATTCATTTGTTATCTTGGATTTACAGGAAGGTTTGAACTGATTATAATGGAAGAAGTTGTGGGTGATAATGCGTCCCCTTTGACTCCACTAGCCAAGTGGAGAAATGACTTTTCTAGAGCTTTCCAGTATTATTTGGATAGATCTGCTCCTCATATAACTCGCCGGTGGCTTGGAACGCTAGCTGCTGCTGCATTTTATGTCTTGCGTGTTTATTATGTACAGGGGTTCTATGTTGTCTCGTATGGCCTTGGAATCTATATCTTGAATTTGCTGATTGGGTTTATGTCCCCAAAGGTTGATCCGGAGCTTGAAGCCCTAGATGGAACTTCATTGCCAACTAAAGACTCTGATGAATTCAGACCCTTCATTCGTCGCTTGCCTGAATTCAAGTTCTGGTGAGATCTACATGGCTCTAGTCCATGGACAAGTTTTCCCTAGTTATGCTTTTATGTCACAATTCTCATGCTTGTCTCTTCAACAAAAATTAGTGACCAATATGGCGTTTCACATTCTTTGTTAAATTAGGAACATGTTTGGCCAATGTTAAACAATTTACTTATAAGTAAATAATTAAGTTTTAAGTTAAATAATATTTTTATTAGTCAAAGTTGGAAATGAGTAAGTTACTTATTTTGCAGAGAGTTAAGGGCTACTTTCAAAATGGGTTATGTTAAGAATAATGCTTTTTAGCACAAGTGACTCGAGTCTATGTGGCATTGAGCTGTAACCGATTTGATTTTTACCTATTCTAGATAGTGGGCCACACTGACACAGCCTAGTGCTAGATAGTATTGCTTTTAGGTTTACTTTTAAGCTTAGCTATCACAATGGTACTGTCTTTTGTTCCATGGTCGTATTGATTACGACTCTGATTAGTTTGCGACTAGAGTATAATTTACTACTTAATACATGGAAAGGGACGCGATTCATATTCACTTTTGTAGATTTCTGAGGGAGTTTACATATTGGCAGTTCATTAGTTTCTCCAATGACTAATGCAGTTGTCCTTATTGTTACATATTATGTCTCTTTATTATGTTCATTCTCAAAAATGAAGTCTTTGGTTGTTCTAATTATGTGTAGAAAGAACAAGAATGAAAAGTATTCTTTCGGACCTAGTAACATGGAAACTTGATTTTGTAATAACTACATCTGGACCTGGTACAGCTGGTGATTGAAGAATTTTTTATTTGCCATGGTCTTTATGAGATAACGTGCTTGTTTGCGTTTCGTTATAATGAGCTTATAATGAAGTTATTTATTGAGTTCCACGATAAGTGTGGATAATAAGTGGGTAGTAGTTGTAAATGTGTGGTTAAAATTAATGTTTGACTTTGACTTCAACTTATAATGAGATTATAATGAAATCCAAACAAGCACATGAGTTTGGGAAAACTGGGTACAGATAAAAAAGCAAGAAGTGTGACATAAATTTTGTTCTAGTCATCCTCCCTGATTATATATTGTTTCTGGGCCCAATTGTTTAGTTTGGATTTGTAAGCTGATTAATTAACTTCTAATATTTATTCAGCTGGCTGTTCAGGACGATAAATTTGATAAAATTATTAAAATTCGCAAAGTCCAAAATCCAAACCCAACGCCATCTCTAATATGTGGGAAAACGAGAATTGGGACTGATGTGCTTTCAATATTTGTTAACCGAGGAATACATACCCCATTTGTTATAGAATATTGAATTAAAAATTGTGCAACTGGAAAAATCTGCAGTGGCCATGCATTCATCTTCTTTCTCTCTGCTGCTAGTTTTTTCTATTAGCATTTTTGCTTATCTTTTTCCTGACTGATTTTTGTTTACCCTTTGTTTTATTGTTTCAGGTATGCAATAACAAAAGCTTTTTGTGTTGCCTTTTTAATGACCTTTATTTCTGTATTCGACGTCCCAGTTTTTTGGCCCATCTTATTCTTTTACTGGGTCTTTCTGTTTTTCCTCACAATGAAACGACAAATTACACACATGATCAAGCACAGATACATTCCATTCAACATTGGAAAGCAGGTGAGAGCTTTATTTTCGTTTTTCAAATTCTCGAAATGCCAATATCTTCTACTTTATGTATCTTGAAAATTGTATATTAATGTCTGCTCTTTCCTTTAAAACAAATTTGATCAGAGTTATGCTGGGAAGAAGTCTGCTGAAAGTACAAAGGTTCATAGAAAAGACTGAGGTTGGAAGTACATGTTCACGCGTTTGACAGGAATCATGCAGACTTTGTATTTTTGTTACTAAACGTCTTGGATTATTAAGCTCAAACATATTTTTTAAGTCTGTAAATATGCCACTTCACTTGTTTAAACTTAGACATGCTTGTAATATACACGACTTGTTATTGTGAATGTGGAAGCGTAGTGTCTATTTTTCTATATTCTGTTGCATATCATGTGATTAACTTCTGGAAATGTGCGATTTTATATCTCACATTTCAAGACAATTTGGGATCATATGTCAATATTAATCAGTATATTGTAAACAATGGAGAATGTCCACAAATTTTGATGTTTCCTGCCTTGCCAGTTGCCGATATGGTTGTCCAGGTTAGAACTCATCTATTTTCATTTTAAAATCTGTTTGTATCTTCTTTTATGCCTTGTACTACGTTTTATGGTAATCAAGAATAATGGTGTCTTTGGATTGTCTGTGGGAAAGTTAACTGTTTAGATTTATAGATTAATTGGGTAAATCTCTTTTTGGGATCATAAACTCCATGTGCTGTCAAATTCAACATTTCATGAGAGAGATCATTGGAAAGGATTTGCAAGATGTAGCGATGAATCGACTGTAATGACAAAAAATATTTGTGTGGCTGACTTTATATTTATTGGGAATAGGATTTAGTTTGATGTTTGTCTAAGTATCTATGCTTGTTTGTTAAATGTGTGTAATAGTTTAGACATTCCCATCCTTCAGAGAGATAGTTAATCTGTCACTTTATTTTTTTTTTCCTTCCTGAGATTGCGCATGTTTCACGCAAAAGAATGATGTTTACTTCTCCTCGAGGTTAATAAATCTACTCAAGAACTCAATTCAAATTCTTCTTCTAAGATATTTTATAGCTTGTTCAATAGTTTTAAATGAATTATCTTATTAAGATATTTGGTGGAATATAAACAAGTAGCTTCTGACCATTTGTATATTAATTGCTTCAGCTGTCTATTTCCTTCTCCAGATGAGTTCCCTCCCTTGAACAAGTAATTTGTCATTGTCCTTGTTATACTTTACTTCAAGGTTTCTCATAATTCAATTTTTGAGTTATATTTTGGCCATCTACTTTTCCTGTTACATAGCGGAAATATAAGAATGGATGTTTGATCATATTAGAATCCATGATTAATGGTAAGAGGATAACTTGATGGAATGGTGACTTAGGTGGTTAGAGCATGTCATTGTCTAGATCTAAAGAAGTTCTCTTTTATAAGAACGATGTTATCTTAATATAACGTGTAAGAAATAGTGAGGGTTAGACCAGGACAAACAGTCTCGGTTATGATTATTAAAGATCCAGTGGTATTAATTCTTGATTTGTGATAATGAGTATGTACTGGCTGTATCTGTTTTTATACGTGTAAAGGTATACTAATGAATTCAATGTACATTAAGTTACGCAATAAAGAATTGCACCTGTACATATTGTTCAAGATGATTATTAATGAACTTAAAAACTATAGTGAATTCTTATTCATTAGATAAGAAGTTGTGGATTTGTTCTAAGGACTACTGGATCAGGGCGATCAGGTCGGTTGAGGGCTGCAGCACATGACAGGGTGACGGTATGAAGACTAGCTATGGCTCTCAAGAAAATGACACTGCAGAGGTTCCATATCAGACCTTGACTTGGACAGGATGTGCCAGACAGATACTTGGTGTAACAACTTCCAACAACCGAACACCAAAAAACCAAAAACCAAAAGACTGGCGTGCTTAGAACAACAATCACATATTATATTCTATATATATGAACAATTGAGCACCGTGTTTGGAATTATTTAACATTATACTGTTATGGTTTCTCTAACATGGCCAGCTAATTGAGAAAGGGTCTTCTCCAACTGCCAAGTATTGCAGCTAAATAGAAGCATCCTATAGGGATTTCGAGCCTTCAAGGTATATTCAAACTTCAGACAATGAATGTAAGAACATATGTTGTGATTTTAGTTTTCTGGGTTGTCCTCACCTTTGTCACTCCGGTGCTGATACGTCTGTCTGCCTCTGCTAAACATCACCTGGAACTTCATGGTATATTAGATATAGCTATTTATAGTGTTAAACCTTGTTTTCTTATTCTTCTTTTCAATTATCTTATGTTTTCTTCGTCTGTTAATATGTTTTACAGAAAGCAAAAGCAATTCCCGTAGTGACATTGAGCAAAATGAGAGCATCTTGGACCACAAAAATAGGGTTGTGGAAGAGCAATACAAGGGCCGTGGAGGGATAGAAGTGGGGATGTTGCCTAGAAGGGCACTTGTGACTGCAGCATTTTCTCCGGTACCTGCTCCGGCACCAAAATCAGCTGTGAAGAGGGGTGTTTATCCGTTGATGAGGCTTTTTTTGGAATGATTGTGGGGATCATTTGGAGCAGATTTCACCAGTAGAAAACACTCATTGGATGAAATGTCATGACAAATTCTTGGAACTTGAGACAAATTCGTATGAGGATTGAATTCCCAGAAGCAATATAGTTTATTTTATGATTGTAATTATTAAATTATTGAGCGAAATACAAAGAAATAAAGAAGTAATCAATTGTAAAGATTCAATTTTGTTGGAAACCAAACATATTCGGTTTTGGTGGTTTGGAAGACGACTATCCAGAAGTAGATTGAATTCATGCCGTGTACGCAAGTGTGAAGACCAAGATATTTGAGGGTGAAAAGGTAAAATAAGAAAAACCGAATCAAGACTGTCCAATTCAAACGGTGATTTGGTGCTTTGAGATTTCGTCAAAGAAATGGTTTTAAATCCAACCTAATCTATAATATATTTATATCACATCGAGAGGGAATAATTTTTTGGACGATTTTAACCTCGTTACAATTTAATTATTTTAATAATATCCAACTTTTTGTTTTTCAATATGTATTTAATTTACAAAATGTAATAAATACTACAAAATTTTTATTCATGCATGTATTCCCCATATTCATTTAGTATAAATGATTTAACATTCATTTTCACGTATATATTCATTGGTATTAATTCTAAATTAATTAACATTCATGTATAGTATTTACTATTCATCTTCATTTATCTAATACTCACATTTTAGTGCATTTTACTATTTACTTGCATGTATAATAATTAGCATTTTATTTTCAAAAACTTGCATACGTCTTATATTTTGATCAAAATAGTGAATGAGGGGTCAAATATTATTTTCACTGTACTCATAAAGTATTGCATAATAACGTGCAACGCACATTCAACAATAATTAGTCGTTATAAAAGGGTATATATTAGGTTTCGATATTTTAATTGCGAAATTTTTGGCAAAGACGATTTTGTTTTGTTTTGCTTTTAATCTCGTCTAAAATTTCGAAGGTACTTCACATATTGAGGCGAAGAGTTCCTTTCTAAGCGAAGAGAAGAATAACTAACTCAACTTTCTTCTTGAGCCATTAATAATTTTGAAATAAATAAAATTGTAAATAAAATAATAAAAGTAAAAAGTTTATAATTGAGCAATTTACTCAAATTGGGAAATATAGGTGAGTGAATTGAAAAAAAATATTGATTTTTATTAAATATTTCAAAATTATAACATATAATGAGCGTTTAAATAAAAATATGACAGTTATAGTTTATGTAATTTTTTAACGGGTAAACAATTTTTTGGCAATATATTTTTGCAATGTAATTTCTTTACAGTATTATAACTTTCATTTTGTTTATTCTGTATAGTGTTAGTTTTTTTTTTTTTTTTTTTTTTTTTTTAATAATTTGTAACTCACAATCTGTGTAATAATCATTACATTTCGTGTGATTTATGTGTCAATTATATTACAAATTGTGTAATAATCATATTACATCCTTTTATTTTCACTTGCTAATTATCAAATTTACAAGGTATGCAACATGTTGTTTTCTTAACAATTACATAACGATGAATTCATATTGTAATGAAATGCAATGTACAACTAATCATTATGTGGCATAACACGAATACCCAACAAATCAAATAATATATTATCATATACAACTCATCCATGTTATATATCAACATTAGATTGATAAAATTGAAAGAAAAAAAAGATTAGTGTTATAAAATCGAAGGAGATTGATGAGAGCAGCATGAAATATGGTAAATAAAATCATCAATAGCTGCCGTAAGTATAAACGTCAACCCATGTAAGTATATGCTGGTCAACTTAACTCAAATTAGCCAAACGGGGTCCTAAAATAACTTTTGAGTTCAAAAGCTCATTTCACTTTTCAAAGTGAAAATTACACCTACCTAGAGTTTTAAAATGCTCAATTCAAAAACCAAATGTGAGTTTTTCTCTCAAAAATCAGATAATAATTTAAACTTTTTAATATTAATTAAATTAATCTATCCACCCATACCCCAATTTGAACTCCTAAACTACCAAACCCTAATCTCTCTTCCCTGACCCTAATCATTTTCCATTTCCATTCTTTCTTCATATCTCCCCATTATCTCTATATGTTTCTTTACCACACACCGAAACACTTGTGGGAGGTGGGGCGACATGATATTTCGATATGTGCGAGATATATAGATTCCGATGGTGGTGTTAATTTGAGAGTATCGTTGTTCGACACCGTTGCATAGCGACGATGGAGTTGTCTGCAAGATTCCAAGAGGTGGAGCGGCAAGCGGTATACAGATTCCGATACCATTGGTGGAGTTTGTGAATTGTGGTGACAGTCGGAGTTCAATAAGCCCCTATAGTTGGTGGTGTGGTTTTTTGCGGCTGGCGTTGTTTGTGACGGTGTGGTTGTGTAGTGGTTTTGGATGGTGGCGACGGTGTTAGTGGTGGCGATATAGCCCGTGGTGGTTGTGGTGCCATGGTGGTTGTGATTGCGAGCTAGCCTGGTTTTTGGTGGTGTCACAGGTGCCATTGTGGGTTTTCCATTTGATTGATCACGATGGTGCTTATGGTGGTCTTTGGTGGTGGGTGTTAGTTTGTTTGAGATGGTGGACATGGTAGTGGTGCTGCCTATTGTCGTGCGGCGGTGGTTTTGGATCTGGCTACGATGGTCACAAAATGGTGGCAGTGATCACACATTATTTGGTTGATTGTAATCAATAAATAATATGTGATCAATGAAACAGATAATTTGTGAATAAATAACGCGTGACTTAAAAATTTGTTAAGTTGTGACCTAGAAATAATTTGTAACCAATTAATTTGATATTTTGTAACTATGAAATAAGTTGTGACTTATAAATTTTGTGATTGAAAAATAACATGTGATCTATTAATTTGATAAATTTGTGATCGAAAAATAAGTTGTGACATATTAAATCTGTGATTTGTGACTGTAACGTCTGTAATTGTGATTAATACATAACTGTAACTATAAATTATATATAATGTTGAGCACTTAATATATTTAATTAATTATTTCATAAAAAACTTAATTAATATATGATTTTTGAAATAATAAATTTTGAATTTGATCATATTTAATCTATTAGATATGAAAAATTTTCTTTTCAAAAGCCATGTTAAACCGGCCCTCAATATATTAAATGTAATACTTTCGCTATCTATTTTTTTTCCTTCTTAAAATTGGTGAATCAATTACGTTAATATCGCCAATTCCATTACCAATCAATTCAAAAAAATGGAAAATAAATATACTAAACTCTTTATTCTCCGATCAAACAATAGGTAGAAAAAAGTTATTCTAAAAACTTGTAAATTTTGTAATAGTTTTGGCACCTTAAAAAACTGCATGTTTTGCACTTACAACAGTTTGGATCTGGCGGGAAGGAGGGAGGACCTAGGAAATTTTTTCAGTGTAGGCGATACCACCAAAACACTGCCACTTTTATAATTTAAGACGTGTCGTATCATATATTTAAATTCACTAATTCACCAACAATCAGGGGCAAATACAAATTCAGTAACTAATCTCTAAATCGAACCACAACTGCAACATAATTAAAGTTATGAACTCCAAAGAGGTAAAGCTTCTTTCCGTGAATTTAGCATATTTAATAACTTACATAATATCGTAAATACTGTAACAACACTCAGTTAAAAATCTTCAATATGTGTCAACAATTGAACTTTCTAGAAATTATATACATTTTCGAAAAAAAGAAATTGTATATCCAAAATTGAAATATAATATATCACCAACTTTCAAGTTTGGGTAGGGTGAGTGGTATTTGGTAATTGGTAAATAGGTTTGTAGTTGCCAGTAGGGAACGGGAACCATCTACGGGAAGGGACGTTTGTGGATGAGCATCTGATTCATCCACATTTCTTACAAGATTGGGCCAATCATTTGGCCCATTTCTATTTTTTTTTTTGTGTGTGTGGAAATTACACTGCAGTCGGTGTTTGAAGATTGCTTTACATAAAACAGGTCCAAACTTTAATTAATAAAAAATTAGGTAAGACAATAATAATGATATAATATTAATAATATTACAATTAATCAAAACATAAATATCTCTCTCTCTCTCTCTCTCTCTCTATAGCAATCCGCCGCCTCTAACATTGTTACCCACCGAATCACTGGCGACCAGTCAGCGCGAAGCAGATGTTTGGACGGATGATGCAGCATCGCGATTCGTCGATGCAACGTCAAATCCAGAAGCATCGTTTACCCACCATTTATGGATGGTGCAGCGTCGCGAATCGTCGGTGACATAAATATGACAATAACCAAAATTTATAAAGTTGTATTACAATTAAAAAGTGACGTAACATATAAAAATGGTGGTAATTTGTCAGAATATAATTATACGTGATATAATTCTACACGATTACTTTTAGGGGAAGAATTCACAAACCATGTATTAAGTATGCAGAGTTCAAAAATCAAGTTTTAAATTTGCTTAATGCAAAAATCAGGTTTTTATCTAATTAATTAAATAAAATAAGGTCACATGTACGTAATTATAGGTCACAATTTAATTATTAATCACACATTGTCAAATTAATTGGTCACAAATTATTTCAAGATTACAAATCAAAAAAATTATAGGTTACAAATTATTTCGAAACTATAAATCAAAATTTTTATAGGTCATAAATCAAAATTTTTATAAGTCATAGTTGATCTCATTGGTCATAAATAAAAAAAAATTATAGATTACATTTTATTTGTCGGTTACACTTTTTACATTTATTAGTCACATTATTATTTTTAGTTACATATTAATTTCTTATTGGTCACGGATTATTATTTTTAGTCACGGATTAATTTTTTAGTTACAAATTATCGTCCTTTATGGTCACGGCCCGATTTCGATTTCGATCCCGATTCACTACCAATATTTGGTCACAAATCATCATCCCGCAACCGCTGCCTACACCACACCACCACAACCACCAGCAAACATCCTGATCCCATGCTGCCCAACCTACCACCACTGCCACCAACATTACTGCAACCGCCACCGCCACCGCACCACTACTATTAGATCTCCAGCCACAACCACGACTTCTGCCGCTGCCAGATGCCACACCGCCTACCACCACCTCCAATAACCAAGCACACAACCTCACCAACATTACACCACCACCGCCACCGCCACATGCACCATGCCACCAACAAAACAACCAAAAAATCCCCAAACCACTGCCAAATTCAACCACCACCACAATTGCCGCCACCACAAAACCCACCACCACCACCACTGCCACTGCCACTGCCACAACCACACAAAACACCATATTATTAACGATTTAGCTAAATCCCACACATCGCAGCAAGAAATTGTGTTGTAAATCCATATTCGTTGGTCAGTTCTAAGCCTGGCTCTATTAATCTTCCAAGATTTTCTGCAATTTCAGTCTGTCCAAACAAAGGTGATTTGGTGGTGAAATTACAGCAGAATCGATGGATCTAATTCGCGGTGATTCGGTGGTGAAATTACAGCAGAACCGATGGTAAAATTACAGGAGAACAAGGAAAAGAAGGGAAAGGTGCAGCGGCGCTACTACGGTGACAACATGCTCCCGCGGCTGCGACGACTGCGTCATCCAACATCACCACCGCCAAACATCCATTTGTGCAGAGTCGTCTATGCAGAATCATCGACGTTGTCGGTGTCGCAGTAGTGGCTAGCGACATCGCCAATGTCATCGTGGTGGCCAGCGACGTCACCAATGTCATGGACTTGTGACGGTAGAGAAAGAGAGTGTGAATGTTTGTGGTGGAATGAATTAGGTTTAGAGAATGAATGAATTAAAATTTTCAAATATTATTATTTAATATTATTTAAAATATATAATTACTCCTTGGTTTGTGATTAATTATGCTTTGGACCTAATTTTTGTAATGTGATCTTCAAAGGTAGACTGTTGTGTAATTTTCACTACCTTTAGACTGGAGTGGAAATTGTACAACGTTGGGCCCGGCCCAAGAATATCGTAAGCCCTCTTGGGCTATGTCTAGTAGGCCAAAAGTCCGCATAGCAGGTCCACATAGGCCATCCTTTCAGTGAAAATTAGGTCCTGCAGCTTTTTATTTTTCGTAATTTGAAATATAGTAATTTTAGCCCCAGTTTGATATTTTTTTTTATTTTTTATTAATTTTCAACCACACATTTTTTAATAAAATAATATTTTTCATCACATTAATTATTGTTCCTTCTTTTTCAACCACATATTCACCATTCATCACATTAAAAAATTTCATTTTCTCTCTAAAAATGACTATCAATTCATGAAAAACTATTTCTTTTGTTCAAACACCCTTTAATATTCCTTTTTCAAAATTCAAATTTGTCTGCAAATCACAACTTATGGTAACGAAAGTTCCTATTTTAAGGTACTGACACGTAACATATCTATCCATAATTGAGGGAGTAAATCAAGCTTCCATCTATAATCTTCTAATCTTTTACACATAGCAATCTCAAACCCATACATATCTCTCGAGGAATAAACTCCCAAACACTAACTTACCTCTAGAGGAATAAAACTATCTTTTAGATGGAATTATTTTTTAGTACTATCGAAGTATGAAGTATTCAGTACTCAATGTTACTATTTAATTGACAAAAAAGATCAAATAATTGAAACCTAGTAAATCTCAAAGAGGAAGTGCCATTTTCAACCTTGGAACTACAAGTGTGTCAAGCCTATAACCACGCGAATAATTAGTTTTGCCAATTAATCGGAAACTATGGCAAGTCAAATTTTGTACAACTCTAAGGCAAATATCTAGGTTAAATCACTAAAATTTACTAACAAATTGATGTATGCATCAAAGATTCAGTACTAGTAAATTTAAGAATTCTTAATTGACTATTTGTAAAAAGTCCAATCGGCTATGGAACAAAGGATTTGCATAACAGAATGTGATATGCTGAAATAAAAACAAATATAGAGATATAGCAATATGGAGAAAGCAACAATGTTCTAAACACCGACACTCTGGAAAACATCCCTTCTCTCAAAGAGAAGACTCAGAAGAGGATGAGCTATTCACATTTCATTTGATGGTCAAAAGCAAATTGAAAGCTAAGCATTGAATTCTAAAGATTTCCTACAATAATTTTCTATCGACAACATATCTAAATAATAGATAAATGTATACTCATCTATTTTGTGATAATAGAAATTGAGAAGGGCACTGTCAATTCTTTGTGAGGACATAAGCATCATTAGCGGTTAAGATCTCTCAAATAAGAATAGTTGAGCGTATTCGATGAAAGAAAGCGAAGATTAAAATTTCTCTTATCGAATACAGAGCTTTAAGTGTTGTTTAATCAATTATTGATTTTACAAATATAGAGACCAACACTACAAATTAATACAAGGTAACCAAATTTAATTTGTACACATTCTGCTACAAAAATACTATTATGAAAATTCAGCTTTACCTACCACTTGAAATTGACTAAATTTTAATCACACAAAATTTGAAGTCAACATGCCATGATCCTATACTATGATACTATGCTTTGTACTCATTGATTACCACCCAAAACATGGAGACAAATTGCAAGACTCGACAGGTACCCAAAGGGGATAGCGAAGGGTGTTCCTCCCACTCCCTCACATAGGGATGGAGTCCACGCCTTATCATTATTTAATACATACGGGCCTCGCTTCAGTACCCCCTTGGGTACCATTAACATTTTTCTTATAATTATCAGAATGTGCATGCATCCACCAAAGGTAAAATTCAATAGATAGTGAAAGTGGAAATTTGAAGCACACCACATGAATATTGCCAAGTGTTCTTCAGCCATCAACATCATATAATTCCATTAATTAAAGCTGCATAGTTATCCCAACTCAGTATGATGAGTTGTGAAACTTTTTGATTAAAGTTTCACTGGGAGCATCTACAACCATAACGTTGATTGCGCTAAAAAAGTTATCATGATTAAAATTATGTGCAGGTCGACTAACAAGGAAAAACTAAATATTGTCGAAAGAACTGTCTTGATGTAAATTTCTTCTAGATGGAATGAGTCCCAATAACTCTCTCTCTCTCTCTCTCTATGTGAATTTCTCCTAGATGGAATGAGTCACATTAATTCACTCTCTCTCTCTCTCTCTCTCTCTCTCTCTCTTATTTTTTCCTCCCCTATTAAATAAACTTAGAAATAAAATTGAAATATAGACGCAATATATTGAAAATGAAATTCGAGCCAAGCCTTTTTCTTATGAATAATGCTATTTAACCCCACTGGATTACAATCCTAGTCTAGATGACGTTAATATGACATTAAATGATATGTGGAATTAAATAAATCATTTCATTTCACCTATCATCTAACGTCACTTTGACTGAAATTACAACTCCAATAGGGCTACATAGCTTTAGTCTTCTATTCTATTTAGTTAGTGATGTGATGTGAATGGTTGTAATGTAAGCTACCAAAATTGAAGAAAAGATGTCTGAGAAATGAGACTTCTCTAGTGGAGGAGTTTAATGAGATGGTGACAAGTGGGTGTTGTGTGGCCATTGGATTTCTATGATTTGTGTTTAACCACTGTTTTTGTGGTTTCTAGATATTACAAATGCCACCTAAATTGCAATAGAATGCATTGTTGACACTCTCAATGTGGGACAATATTAAATTATTCGCTTGATCCTTTAGGAGTGTTAAGTTTTTAAAGGAAATGATTCACATAATTTCAATAAATAAATTTATCCCTTTTTTGTAAGTTTTTGGACAAATCAGCATGTACGCAGCACATAAAAAACTTCAATTTGGCAACAATGTAGAATTATTCAAGCGACACTTTCAGCATCAGAAAACAAAGTCATTCAACAACTGAAGATCAAGGAAACAAACATTTCAGATAGAAGTTACACCTCAGAATTTCACATCTTAGACTAACTTATTTAAGGCACTTCTCACATCTCAAACAAATCGACCAAGGTACTCCTCGACTGTGGTGTATTTGACATCTGGATAGAGCTCTGATGCCTCAACACCGAATGATGGCTCAATCACAAAATAGGTCTGGTCACCCTTCACAAAAATTGAGTGGTTGATCGAAAGTATGACATTGACAGGGATTGGAGATTCTGCAACGACGCATGAGAACAATAATATGAATTGATCCAAATTTACATAAAGCACCGATAAAGAATATCAAGAATTCAACAAAAGTACTATTGCTCACCTTGGATTTGTTTCACAAGCTGTTCCTCTGAAACATATTCTTTCTCCAGAGTTTTGCCAATCTTTTTCTCCCACAAAGCAACAAGTTCATTAAACGAATAAATGTTCTTAGGAGGCTTGATGTAAAGGATCTTGTTCAATGTTCTTGGATCGTCCACAGCCTTGATAGTGTAAGTGCCAATATCTTCTTCGTAATTAAAGACAGCTACAAACATGAAAGACGAGGGGAATAAAGAACTTGATCCCTATTGCTAAATTCATTGTTTCATAGAGCCTTGGCAAGACAAGAGTAAGGCCATAGGATATCAATGCAAGTTATCCCAGTTTACGCTTTACGAGTTAAAGGGTAGTAAAGACAAAGAATATAGAGATTCAAAACTGCTATTCATCAATAATTAATCCAAAATGTTCTATGAAACAGCTATGAATTCTTGAATTTGTTTCAAGTACCTTTGGCGTTTCCATCTCCTAGGATGATTACTTTGTCTCTTGGAGGAGCAGTGGCTCCCGGCTGTGCCAATGTTGGAAGCGAGTAGCCAGCAAAGTAGTTGGACGACACATAGGTGTAAGGAATTCCTTCTGCCTCAATGGCTCTGCGGATTTGTGCCTTGGTTGCGAATGCAGACTTTGCTGGCTCTACAGCACGAGTACGATCTACATCATTGCCAAACTCCGAAGGGAAGAATCTCTGGAAATTTCAAGAATATCATTTAGAAACACATATTTGTCTCTCAGGATCGAATATATATATACTATGTATGATAATGAGAAATTCTTGAAAACAATCAAATCCGAGGTTCCCCTAATGCACTGTCACCAGGGAAATCAGATATTTGACACTATTTCTTTGATGAAATTGGAAATTTGAATACCATGAATTTCCCATCTCAAATTTCATTCCCCGGACAAGGATCCTGGAACTGGATCCACCAAAAAAGTGAATTTTGGTCTTCAAAATAGGATTAGTTAAACTCCACATGATAAAACACAGCAAATATCAGGTAATTCCATCAACAACAAACCAAGAATAGTTCCTGTTAAACTTAGAGTCAGCTACAAGAATGCTTTTTCTCGACCCATTCAGTTTAGTGCTTGATCTACTCGAAACGAAAACAAGGACAAACCAAACACTAACCTTAACATTTCCAGCTTCTTTAATGGCAACAATGATCTTAGTTTGATCGGCTAACTGAAGGTGACCCACGGTCGATATAACAACATCCACCTGCTTTATCGCCTTCACCAAGCTCTCATGATCATATAAATCACCCTGTGAATTTTCACACATCAAAACCCTAAATCATCATCCACACAAAATAAATTTACACACAAAAAAGAGATGAATAATTGATTAAAAAAAATAAAAAAAATCTACAGATCCATACAATTAGTATTGTAACACCAGAATTTTTGAAGCCCTCAATGATTTTTCCCTTAACAGGGTCAGAGATTGTGCTCTCTCTAGCCAGAGCAAAAGTTGGGTGCCCAGATTTTGCACTCGCTTCAACTATGAATTTTCCGATGTACCCAGTTCCTCCGATGATCAAAATCTTGCTTTTCTCAGCCATTTTTCGCGAATTTTAGTATGTATGAAATCAACTCGGGTTGAAACTGTGACGTTCTGAATGCAGCCGAGTCTCAGTATTTATAGAAAAAATACAATTCATATTGCTATTGGGTCATCGTTGTGTCTGAATCAGCCTGAGGTAAAAATTCGTGTTTATTAAAATGAATTTGGACACAAAAGTGAATGAATGGTGACGCTAAAGTGTGTAACATTCTTGGTCCTCCATTAATTCCGTTCCAACTCATGAAGATTCGATTAGTTAAGACTTTAATATATTTTAATTACCTTATTATATGACCTGTATAGTATATTTTAAGAGTAATGCTATTTAATTTTATTGAAATTACAATTTTAATTTATGTGACATTAAATAATATATAAAATTAAATAAGTAATTTAATTGCACATTTTATTCAGCCTATCATCTAACGTCATCTAAATTGTGATAACATTATTTATATTTTAATTAGCCCCCTTTGATTCTCATTAAATTAAATTAAAAATTTTCTCTCATATTTTTAATCACACAATTTTTCATAAAATAATATTACACGTAAATCGATTTTTTTTTTCTTTTTCAACAACTCATTTTAAAAAAAAAACACATCCATTTTCATTTTTAAAAAACAGGGGCCAAACGGGAGTTTACTTTATTATATGACCTGTCATATAAGGATAAGGATTAAACCATTTTGTCAGATGAATTATGACACAAAGGTTAACAGAATTCTATGCGGCGAAAAATGATTTGATGGAAAAAATGACTGTTTTTTAAAACAGTTCAATAATAAAATGTCACGTGACTTTATGTCAATCGTTATGTCAATGATTATGACATTATAGGATTAATTCTCTATTAAACTCGACTTCGAGCAATTAAATTAGAACAAAATAAATAATATAGGATGTGAAGCCAAAATTTGGAGGCAATTTGAGGTCTTCCTTTAGCCTTGAATCCATGATTAATAGTGATGTTTTAGGCTGATTATGTGTAATTAATAAGATTGACAATTACGCGATCTCTAATTTGATTTCAGTTTTGTCTGTCCAATGTGAGACTCTAATATTTCTTACCAATTCGTTATTTCTAAATAGTTGATGACTTTTTCGCTTTCCACGAGGAATTTTTAGCACATGGTTGACCACCCATTATTTTTGAACTGGGAAATCGTTAAAAACATGAATTGAAGTGATAATTTTTTTTATCATTCGGTCTAAAATTTGTTTCAATTGTAAAAAAAAAACACATGAAATTACTTTTCCCACCAAAGTAGTGGGAAAACAAATTCCATAAAAAACGAGAAAATGTCAAAAGATGAAATTTCAATTGCTAAGAAAAATGTGTCTTACCAATTCATTATTTCTAAATAGTTGATGACTTTTTCGCTTTCCACGTGGAATTTTTAGCACATGGTTGACCACTCATTATTTTTGAACTAGGAAATTGATAAAAACATGAATTAAAGTGATAATTTTTTTTATCATTGGGTCTAAAATTTGTTCCAATTGTCAAAAAGAAAAAAAAAACATGGAATTACTTTTCCCACCAAAGTGGTGGGAAAACAAATTCCATAAAAAAAGAGAAAATGTCAAAAGATGGAATTCCAATTGCTAAGAAAAATGTGCAATCAAACAAGGCAAAAGTTTCTAGGAAAAATTCTACCCTATCAAACATGCCCTTAGCTTCATTGAAGTTACAATTTCAGCTTATGTGACATCAAATGATATATGAAATTAAATAAGTAATTTAATTTCACCTTTTATTCGACCTATCATCTAGCGCCATCTAAATTGGGATAACATTATTTATATTTTAATTACTTTATTATATGACCTGTCATATAAGGATAAAGATTAAACCACTTTGTGAGATGAATTATGAAACAAAAGTTAACACAATCTATGTGGAAAAAAATAATTTAATGGAAAAGATGACTATTTTTTAAACAGTTCAATAACAGAGTGTTACGTGACATTATGTCGACCATTATGCCAATTTTCTATTAAACTCGACTTTGAGCAATTAAATTAGAACAGAATAAATAATACAGGATATGAAGCCAAAATTTGGAGGCAAATTGAGGTCTTCCATTAGCCTTGAATTCATGATTAATAGTGATGTTTTAGATTGATTATGGGTAAATAATAAGATTGACAATTGCGCGATCTCTAATTTGATTTCAGTTTTGTCTCTCCAATGTGAGACTAATATTTCTTACCAATTCGTTATTTCTAAATAGTTGATGACTTTTTCGCTTTCCATAAGGATTTTTTTAGCACATGGTTGACCACCCATTATTTTTGAACTGGGAAATCGATAAAAACATGAATTGTTGAGTAATTATGACTCACGATTCATCTTTTCTAAGCTCAAATTGACAATATATATATAATGTCACATGTTGATCTTAAAAAGAGTCGCGGGCATTTTGAGTTGCTAAGTGTGATCTATATTTTTTCATATATTACTCGTGTTGTGACTTGTGAGCTTGAGTTCCTTGATGTGACCTTAGTTGTGATTTTTTATTCTCCCGTTGATCTTTAGAATATGTAAATAACGGACTATTACTCAATCGATCTATCAATTAAAAATAAGACACTGTTTATTTTAGAAAGTCAAATATTAAAATTTTGGCTTCAACAAATTTTTTACTTTAACCTTATAGAATATAGAATACAATTAGTCTGTGTGTACAGACTAAATGTATACAGAACATTTACAGACTACTCACGTGAGGGTGAGTCCTATGTGAGTAAAATATTGAAAAAAAACTCACCCACCCACCTCCATTGTGAGTACTCTGTAAAACCCATGCGAAATTCATTTGTGTACTTCTAGCTTCACTCATAGAGAATATGTTTGACTCCTATATTTGGAGAGTCAAATACATTGTTGATTTCTATTTTATATTTAATAAATTGCAAGTTTTAATATTATGCTACCCACTGACATCTAAAAAAAATTATTTATTGAAAATTAAGGAAAAAAACAATGAATGATTGTTGAAAACATAAAACAAAGAGTAAAATACAAAAAGTTTGATGGAGTTTGTTAAAAATTTGGGGAAAGGCACTTGGCCAGACTCAATGCCCAAGTGTCACGGCGCCACCCATAGTAAAACCCTAAAAATTTGACTCCTTAAATTTTAAAGACGATCTCTATGATATACATGTTACTCTTTAAAAATAAAGAGTTTCGACGATGCTCTTAGTTGGTGTTAATTCTTTCAAGATTATATACAAATCAAAAGTTGATGAAAATATTCTGTAGTTTGGATTGGAAAATATAATTTAATAAAAGTCAAATAAGTGAGGCAAGATATGAATCCAAGAGTAGCCAAATGTGTCGATGTCGGTAGGAAAATGACAGCCCAACTAAAGTAGAATCCAATGGCATTGTAGCTCAATTTTAGGGAATTATTTTGGGAGAGAAGTCACTCGTTCACATATCTGGTATAATTGAGGGACCTTTCTAATCTATCAATGGAAAAATTTCCATGCGTGTCTCCTCCTGCTAATGCGAATATTTCTTTCTTGATTCTTAGAGATATCTGTTGCCCGTGTTACGTTACTGCCTTTAATCTTATCTATAGGTTGGAGTTCTCTTTAAAAAAGAGTATAAAGTAACCATCCAGATCAAACCCCAAATATAATATAGCCCTTGTTTGATTTAGATAAATTTGATGAAAGTTGAAGAAACGTATAATTTTTTTTTAGATTTTCAGTAAATTTTTTTTAGATTTTAATCTACTTTTTTAGTTGAACCAAACGGAAGCTATAGTTACATTGATTTTGGTGGAACATAATTTTCTAAAATTCCCATGAAACTTTTTTTTCCCCTCTAAAAAACAAGTTGAATTAATGTGCACGAAATGTTTCTATCGAGTCATTTTAAGTTTTTCATTTTCAACTAGTCCTTCACATGTATTCAAATTCATCAAATATCTATTACGTGCATAATTTACGTAAATAGGTGACGGCAATTTTGAAATTAAAACACTTACATGCTTTGTTACTATATTAAACTACCTCATCCCTATTAAAAAAGAGATGACCTTATTTATTTTAATTTTTTCGAATAGTTATACAATAGTTTGTCTCGACAATACAAGCTTCACCAACAAGTAGAAGAAATTAATAATTTAAACAAATTGATTAAGGTACTCCTCCACAGTGGTGTATTTAACATCTGGATAAAGCTCTGAAGCCTCAACTCCAAAAGATAGTTCAATTTTAAAATTAGTCAGATCGCCCTTCACAAATGCTGAGTGGTTGATTGCCATTACAATATTGATGGGAAAAGGAGATTCTGCAATAATTATAAGTGGTTCAAGAATAAGTATTTTCTATATGAAACATCTTGAAAAGAGATTTATTGGATTTTGCTAGAGTGACAGGGCTTTGCTAGAGTGACTGGGCCACATGTCACTCCAGGGTTGCCATATTGTTCGTCCAGGGCCACATTAGCAAAACCCTTTAAATATTTTGCTCAAAATTAATATTCTGACTAACCTTGAATCTCTTTGAGAACTTGTTCCTCTGGTACATAAATTTTCTCTAGGGTTTTACCAATCTTCTTCTCCCACAAAGCAACAAGTTCATTGAATGAATATATGTTTTTAGGAGGCTTGATGTAGAGGATTTTGTTCAATGTTCTTGGGTCATCGACGGCTTTGATGGTGTATGTGCCAATGTCGCGTTCCTCGTTGAAAACAGCTACAAGTAGGGAAAAAAGAAGAAGCTAAGACATCGAACATTTGGATACTCTCAAGTCTCGACTAGACAAGACTAAAGAGGATTATGTTATGAAAATTTCAATATTCTAGTTAATTCAGCGTAGCAAACATGACAATATTAACCTTTGGCATTTCCATCGCCTAAGATAATGACTTTATCTCTGGGTGGAGCAGTGACTTCTGGCTGCACCAATGTTGGAAGGGAATAGCCTGCAAAGTAGTTAGATGATACAAAGGTGTAAGGAATTCCTTCTGCCTCGATGGCTCTGCGAATTTGGGACTTGATCTCAAACGAAGACTTGGCTGGCTCCACAGCGTGACATCGATCTACATCAGTTCCAAACTCCGATGGAAAGAATCTCTACAAAGTCGGAGAAAAAAAGAGAATAAAAAAAATCCTTTCTTGGAAGACATATCTAGTCCATAATATTTAACTGTATTGCCACAAAAGAATGAAAGTTGACAATATTTTAACTTCTGTTTCCATTTTAATTTTGTTCAGGTGCCATCGAACCAACCTTGACATTTCCTGCTTCTTTGATGGCAGCAATGATCTTAACTTGATCAGCTAATTGAAGTTGACCAACTGTTGATATAACCACATCCACCTGCTTTATAGCTTTCACCAAGCTCTCATGATCATATAAATCGCCCTGAAAATTTAACACAGCATATCCCGGATTCGTCATTTTCTCTCACGGAGCATGTTTGGTATGCAATTCTAGAAAATATTACGTGACAAATATTATACAAGACAAAGGTCGAAAGTTTAATCTTTTTCTTCCTTAATATCGTTCTAGTCCAGCATACCAAATATGTCATTTCCTATACAGATCGGAAATTCACTATTGTATTAACATACCGTAAGTATGGTGACACCTGCGTTCTTGAAGCCCTGAATGATTTTTCCTTTAACAGGATCAGAAATTGTGCTCTCCCTAGCCAGAGCAAAAGTGGGGTGCTCAGATTTTGCACTTGCTTCCACTATGAATTTGCCAATATACCCAGTTCCTCCAATGATCAAAATCTTGGTTTTGTCAACCATTTTCAAGATTTTCTTGGAATTTTTTTTTTGAAGAACAATTGAAATGATAGCAGAAAAGCAAGGGAACTAAGAATTCATAAATTTCCAAAGGCAGCCTTCACTTGTATATAAACAGAAGGAGGTGTTATAAATTTACTAAAGTGTCCTCGTTTGGACATATGAGGTCAAGAGTAGTAAGTGAACAACCACAAGTTGGTACACTATTTTAAGGTTTCCTTTTCAATTACCTACAAATTTGGTACTTACTTGTGGTTGTGGAAGTAAGGTTTGGTGGTTTTCCTTGCAATTTTCTCTTTTCTTTTGGTTTGGTTTTGTGTCACATCTAAAGAAAAAAATAAATGTTTGGTGCATAATCGACATCTTGTATTATTTACACATTTACGCTAGGAGGAGCATGAGAGAGTTGAAAAGGGAGATAGGATGATGGACACAACACATTAAGCTAGAAGAAACGATAGAAATAAGTAGGGTGAAAACGATTTTCAATAAGACTAAACAAACATTAGATTAGATCTAGAATTCAAAAGAAATTTTTCTATAAGTAGATATTATTTACTATGGCCATTGCAAGAGTGTTACTTTAGAAGATTTGAGTTTTCCTACCAAATTTTGTCATTTTTAAAAAAATCATGGTGTGCTCTAAATGAATATAGACACCATATTGACTAGGGGTGTAAGCGGTCCGATTTTACCGATTTTTGACAGATTTTCAAACCAAACCGTTTACACCGGTTTGAGAAAAACTCAAACCTAAACCAAACCATTTTGAACGGTTTGAAAAAAACTCAAACCTAAACCTAACGGTTTGGTCCGGTTTTAAACCGCCGGTTTCGCCGTATATTTTTTTTTTTGCCCGTCGTCCGATTTTAAACCACCGATTTCGCCGTATATTTTTTTGTCTATATACTTTTATGCCATTTATTTAGGAGTAGACAATTTTTCAAGAACCGGTGGAATCGGACCGGAACCATTTAGAAAAATAATTTAATTTTGGGACAAATTATTAAGAACCAACCAGTTTCGGTCCAGTTCTCGGTTCTAGTATGGGAACTACTGGGAACCGGATGATTCTCATATGATTTTTTTTTTTTTTTGGTAAAATATATGATTCAATCTCCAATCACTTTTATAAAAAAATAATAAGATTCTTTTTTCATTTTAGACCTTAGCACTTTCCTTTTTCTCTTTGATTCTTTTCTTCTCTCTTCTTATAATTATTTGATTAATTGATTCTCAAACCAAATTAGAATATTGGGTAAATCTATACCTAAATAAATTTATTTACAATATATAATTTCATTTCTAAGATCCGAAATTTTTATTTTGTTTTCACTTTGATTACATAGTTGTTGATCCGATCAAAACTTTTCATTTAGATTTCTACAAATTATAATCGACAGAACCAGAAGTTGCAATAATTTTTAAAAGGATATCCAATTCAATGTAGGATTTTGATTTTGATTTTGATTGAAGTTTATTTAATCATTGGAGTACTATGCAGTTTATATAAGTTGATGATTGTTTATGATAGTAATTTATATGAAATATAACATGGGATTGCTTGATGAATCGTTTCAGACTTTTAGTTTAAAAGTCTATGGAATATATGAACCTCATTTAAAAATAAATAAAAAGTCCAACACAAAAGTCTTACAAGTTACAATTAGAAAATTTCATTTCTTTTAATTTTTTAATTTTTATATATTTTTTCACCGGTCCGGTTTGGTTTTAAACCGCCATAAAATTTCTCAAACCTAAACCAAACCGCTTTTGACCGGTTTGGTTTGGTTCAAAACCATTTCGTTGACGGGTCCACGTGGCACCAAACCGACGGTTTCCAAAATGCGGTTTCGGTTTGATTTTCCGGTTTGGCGGTTTTTGCTTACAGCCCTAATATTGACTACCAATTCAAACTAGTAATGATTCTCATTGCTGATAGACAATATTTTAACATTTTCTTTAATCTTATTTAGTACAATCAAATTTAACATATTAATTTTATTTCATTTTTAGTAAGATGTTTATTTCTTAATACCGATACATCGACGAGTATATTACATAAATATATAGAATACAAGCGTGTCATATATTACATAGATTAAATACAGTTATACATTTGCATACCGTATATTTAGTTGAAATCTTTTGAATATGAGGATTATACGGTATAAAATTTCAGTTTTTAAATTATAATTAAGATTCTTATAGTATATTATTATATAGGTATCTTCATTTATCCCATTCAAAAACAAATAAAGAAATTATCCAAGTATCAAATGTATCTTATTATCAGCTGCACGTGCATACCTATGTCATGCATACCTTAAAAAATGTACGTAAACAACGCTTTGCTAACTCGAAGTGACACACTATGAGAATCTTGCTTCGGTAACTTTGTTTTCGAAAAACTCTCCCTTTAGAACTACCCTTGCCTGAAAGCAAAAGAGGTAACTTACTAACCTACTAGAGTAAGTAGTCACATAATTAAAACGCGTCATAAATGCATCATAAGTAGATACAAAGCACACTTGTAATGAAGCTTTTGCAAGTTTGTTAGATTATTTTAACCTTTTTTTAGAAATATATATATATATATATATATATATATATATATATATATATATATATATATATTTACTTTTTTACGTATATATAATTGTAGTTTTATATTAAAATATTTATAACTCCTAGCGTTCTTATGGAGAAATTTTTTTGTAAATATTTATGCTTATGTGATACGACCATCCATTAAAATCAGGAAACATGTTATTCGTTTCATATTACATTGAATACTATATATGTTTCTCTTTTATATTTTTCAAATAAACAACTCAAATTATGAAACTCGTCTTTCATTTTTAATAAATATGCAAAACCTCTGACCATTAAAAGCTAATTAAAACAATTTACATGATTGAGACATAAGCAAGAAGAAATAGGCAAATTATTTTTAAAGCTTTTTTTACGAGTCAATAAGATGTCAAAATGGGCCAAGCATTTCTAGTAGCCCTTTAAAAGCTCGGACCAAACCTCGGTTAAATACGGGCCATAAGTTGGCCCCCTTTGTAGGCAGGCAATCACAATGTAGGCATTCTAGTCAAGTCAATTTACACAAATAGGGGGAAAAAAAAAAGGAAAGTTAATCGGAAAAAAAGAAGAGATTTTTGTTAAGTATTGTAAAATTATAATATAAAATTAAAACGAAATAAGAAAAATTATACTCTACATAATTTTTTGACGAGCATGTAATCATTTGACGAATTACAATGTATGCAATTTTTCAGAAGTAAATGTAACTTATGCACGGTATAAAATCAAATCATAATATTGTCCAAATAAAATCAAAATTCAATGCATAAAACTATTGAAGCTTGCTTGGTGTACATCACTTAGTGTTGTACATTTTTACAGTCCACTCACAATGAGGGAGCCCACGTGAAAATAGAGCACTTATCCTATATTTAAAAAATGAAATACATAAAAATACCAAAACGTTGGAATAGATGCTAAAGTCACAATTATATATAAAAAAAATGTGAAGAAAATAAATGCATAGCAAAATAGAGAACTTATCCTATATTAAAAAAATGAAATACATAAAAATACCATAACGTTAGAATAGATGCTAAAGTCACAATTCTAAAAAAAATATGTGAAAAAAATAAATGCATAGCAAAATAGAAAACTTATCCTATATTAAAAAAATCAAATACATAAAAAATACCATAATGTTCCAATAGATGCTAAAGTCACAGTTACAAAAAAATAAATAAATGCATAACCTTCTTAAATATAAATTCACTCTAGAGTCCTTACCAATTAAGTAAAAGTATAAAAATCAATTCAAGATTCAAAGACAATGAAATAATGGAAAAAATGATTTTGCTTATAAGAAGAAAAAGAAAATGCAAATTGTATATTAGAAATTCATACACTTGACTATGCGTAATTATATTCACACTACAATTTCTATTTCTTGCACCAACTATATTTTAATCGCACTTAAAGTTTTTAATCTTTGTTCATTATAGCAGTTATATCTCTAATAATTTTTTATATTATTCTTACCCTCAAACTTTTCATTAGTTAACAGATTTTGTATTGAATAACAAATTTATATCTAAAAGTCCGTTAAAATGGCGTAAAATAACTTATTTTTTCCATAATATTTTTAAAAAAATAAATAAAATGTGCGAAAACATATTTTCCCTTCCTTTCAAAGCATGAAAAAAAATTATATTTTGTTATATATTATCATCAAGGGACGAGACGTACTAATTAATGAAAAGTCAAAAATAAGAATTCAATAGAAAAATGTTAAAAAAATAATTGTTATAATGGGCAAAGATTGTGAATATCAAATAAAAATTGTGGTGTTAATATAATCATGTTTTGATTTTATTCTAAAAACTATGTTATGGAAGAGAAGAAATTAGAAACAATGTGAAAGAGACGGTCTTTGATTTCAATTTGTCGGGCTAAGCATATCTTACTGGAGGGTTGAATTTTATTTTGAGGTTTTCCTTTTTTCTTTCATTATAAAATATTCATTATTGAATGGAGAGAAAAATATTAAATTATATAAATTTCCAAATTTTGGAGCCTTCGTTTATGTGAGGCCTTAGGCAATTGTCTAGATGACTTCATGGTCAAGTTGACGCTTGACATACACAATAGAAATTAAGAAAAAAATGACGACAAGAACAATATCTAATAAATGTGTACGCTAGAAATGTGAAAATTGAATGTGAAGCAACCAGACACCAACAATCTAGCAATGAGCATTCGAGCAACTAGCACTCTAACAGTGAGCAATATATTTTTATGCAAAAAATAAAAAAAAATAAAAAATCATGAATTCATTAAAGCAACAATCAATCATAGAATTAGGGTTTTACTTGTTGAATTGAGAGAGAGAGAGAGAGATTTTTCTTTCATTTTTGTACATTTTCTCTTGGGACCAAAAAGAAAAAATGGGGTTGAACTTACACATCGAACTTAAATTAACATCTAAAATGAATCCCTAAATAATTTTTGAAACCAATGCTGGAGAGTTAAAGAATTAAGTTTTGTTTGGTGGCAAATTTACTGAGATTATGACGGAATAAGGGAAATTAAAAAGGACCCTGCTTGCTGTACAGGGCTCGATAATCAGGCCTTGTACAACAGACTTAATTCAATAAAGAATAGGGATAATTTAGATTGGAATCGGGTTTCAAATTTCTTATGGATTATTAATTGCGGGATGAAGTCATAAAATAGTTGGATTTGAGTTTATTAAAAGAATAAATTTGGAATTTAAACCATGAGTTTTGATTACTCTAAATGCCCAGGGCCAAGATATAAAAATAAATGTTGAAGGCGCGATCTTCAAGGGAAAAATGGGACTCAACATGAGTCTTTCCTTATTTACACCTGACCTTAAAAGGCTCCTAAAACTTTCAAACAAAATCTATACAACGAAGAGGAAAAGACCACCCAGCTTAAGTCGGAAGTCATCCAGCCCGAATGGGTGAAGCACCAAACCTATGCTTCTCCTTAGGAACGCTATAATAGATTAGATGTTCTATTAGGCTATAGGACTAACGGTGACAATTGCAACCTATATATTCGATGCATTTATCTGCTAGGCTAGAATCATAAATGAGTTGTCTCCTCTTTGATGAAGCACAGTTGGAGGTAGGATTGAGAAGTTGATGATGAAGCACAACTGAAGGTAGGATTAAGAAGCTAACGATCAGGAAATGCTCCTAGCACAAAAGAAATAACTTGCCAAAACTAAAGATTGAATATCAAGTTGTCCACAACGGCTATATATTGAGGACATCCTTTGCAATTCTTTCATAAAATTATTATTTCCACATTTCTCTCAAATCAAACGTATAGTATAATATATACCGATTTTCATAATGTCCACACATGACGCAACATTCCCTATGTCTATTGTTTTGAGTTCTGCCCATACAACAATCTTTCCATATCTCAAGGTTTGATGTAGACGTACAATATCTAACAATGCAACATGTCAATAGTAAGTAGGGATTGTCCTAGTATGTTACATGTCAAATAACCACACGAGTCTGCATATATTGATGGAATCAGTGGAGGACAAGGGTTTTTTTTTTTCCCTTCCCCACTAGGCTAATACAGAGAAAAAATCCATAAAAAAATATTTTCTACCCATTAAAAAATCATCTAGGCAGTCGTCCAGGACTGCCCCCTACCTAAGCCCCTTATCTGCATAATAAGTTTAGGAATTATTTTGACAAACAGCAATCATCTTCTTTTGACTTAATTCGTTTCAAGTCTCGATTATCATAGCGAGTCAATGAATTATTAAAAACTTTATCACATCCCATAATAGGATATATTGACTTTATTACAATGCAATGAACGTATATAAGAAAAGAAAGAATCAAATAACCAACTTAAATTTATTGAAAATTAAATAACTATATGTTATCTCCAAAGTTTCTTGATTCAAAGATCTTTCAAAAAACAACTTAACCTTTTGAGTGGATAAGATTTCGGGCATGGGCATGGGCATGGGCATGGACAGGTTCCAGCTAATTAACCTCATTCATGTCGAAGAAGATGCTATTCAAATTCATGTAAATTAAGTCGCCAGCTTTCATGTTTATGTCATTGTCGATCATTCATCAAAAAAGGCAATTGCTTCCAACAGCAATAATTTATAATAAAACTGATAAAGGGATGATGCCAGGGATTCACAGCTTTGGGGTGTGGCGGGTCCTAACCATAGACATAAATTGAAATGCCTACCTAATCTTTTGCTCACTCTTCTACTTGGTAACTAGCTGAAGTTAGGATATTATAATGTTGTTAGGTTTCCAAACGTCATTGTCCTATCAATGACTAAACGTCACCTTTCATTTCTTTGTTGATAACTAACACCATAAACAAGGATATCACGTTCTGTTTGGAAATAAAACTAATCGAGATAATACATATGACGCGATATGAAGTATATGATTGTAAATAAATAACAAAATAAAATGCAAAAAATTAATTGGCAGAAGAGCGGAGTATTTTATTCAATTGACCAATATGGAGGAAACAAATACAATAATGTTTATTCTATATTTCATTAGTACAAAACTTGTGAAAATTGTCTAGTATTTATAGAGGTGCATGCCAAAGCATAGAAATACCATAAAGATGGAAATAAGATAAAAAATCACGTGGAATAAAGGAAAAATATTTTCTCAAAAATCCAATCCTAATTTGGGTAAAAAAATTCAACAATTTTCACTTTGACACAAATTTTGATGCAATGAATGAAACTCCAAAATTTCTCCACCTAGAAAAATAAATTCGAATGCAACGAAAAATTTGAACTCTTTAACAAGAACCAAACTTTTTTCAACACAAAAATACTCCTCCTCTTCCACGGTATCTAACACGGATACACGAACCCAAACAGCGGGTGTTTCAAAATTCACAAAAAAATAGAAATTACCAAACAATGTTGAAGCACTCCCTGTAGAAGAATCAACTCTTAATGCTTTCATAGAAGGCCTTTGGCTGGTCTCAACACCTTCAAAAAGGCTTAACGCATGTGTAACTGAATAAGCATCCATATGCATGTCTCCAATGAGTCTATTCCTTGTAGTTGAATTTAATGGAACCGTATGTAATGGTGGCAAAGTGGAATTATCCATATTCTCGAAACTCGACTAAGTAGTATTCTTGAATATGGATTTTGAACTAAATCTCAAAGGTACAGTACTAAACTGAATCCCCACCATGGTGCTAAATCTATGTTGATTTTTCTTCACAAATTCTATTCAATCTTGCAAGATGTATAACTGGAACTTCTTCCCTCTCCAATACAACATGAACACCATTCTGAACCCTTAAGACTTCACCTCCTCTAGAGAATGTGTACCCTTTTGAATCAAGAGTACTTAACGAAATAAAATTCTTTTTCAAGTCTGGAATATGTCGAAAGGAATCAAGTGTTCTACATGTTCCATTCACTAGCTTTATTCTGCCTCTACCAATACCAGCTACCCAACAATGTTCATTGTTACCCATGACAACAACATATTGAATTATCGTTTCATATGTTTCAAACAAATCCAATTTGACACATATGAAATGCACAATCTAGTTTGGATTCTATGTCAAAAATCGTCAAAACATCTCTATCACTCAAATAGTTCTCGGCTATGTTGGTCTCGTCTGAAATATTTGACTACTTCCCATGATTTGCAGTCAAATTATTTTTGTTTTGCAATTTGTCGCAATCCCTCTCAATGTAACATTTATTCTTGCAATAATAACAAACTTCATAACTGAAATTTGACCTCGACTTACCCATTCTCTGATCACTATAAACAATAAGGCCTTCTCCATCTCTACCCTCAAATCCTACCAAATGCTTTATCTTCTCTTTTGAAAACAATGCATCATATACATATTTAATGGTGAGAGTATTACAATTATACAAGATCGTGTCTTTAAACGAAGTAGACAACAAACACAAAATGATTAAGGCCAAATTTTCTTCATCATACTTTACTTCTAAACTCTTTAAATTAGCGACAATCTCTTTAAACACAACTAGATGATATTCCAAAAATCCCTTTCTGACATGCAATGAGATTACAACCTTTGCTTCAGATGCAAATTGCTTGTCAGACTTTTAGTAATGCAAAATTGCTGTAACTTCAACTACAATGCAGCTGTCGTTTTCTCTTTCAAAACGTTCTGAAGAATATTGATAGAGATATGAAGATGGATCTGTGAAAGTGCATTTCGATTCTTTCGTTGTTTCTCAACCGTCGTCCAAGTTGTGGGCATTTTGTCAAATTTCAATAACGTATCATCCAAATCCATTTGTGTGACTACATTGCGTATCTTCACTTGTTACAACGAGAATCTTATATTGTGATCCAAGAGCGAAATTTCATATTTCATAGTTGCCATTAATAAAAAAAAACCTCGAACAAATCATAATCAATATTTCTGATACCACTTGTTGGAAAATAAAACAGATCGAGATAATATATATGACACAATATGAAGTATAAAATATCAAACAAACAACAAGATAAGAGGCAAAGTTTTAATTGGCATATAAATGGATTATTTTATTCAATTAACTAATATGGAGAAAATAAATACAATAACCGTGTCTACACAATTATTCTATATTTCAATATTATAAAACTTGTGAAAAGAGTTTAGTATTTATAGGGGTGATGCCAAACCCTAGAAATACTATAAAGATGGAAACAAGATAAAAATTCACGTGGAATATAAAAAATAAAAATAAAAATTCTCAAAAATTCAACATAATTTGGGTAAAAAACCCAAAATGTTCACGCATCAATGATATTTTGAGATGACATTATCTAATTTACTTATCAAATTCAACTTATCGTACTATTGAACAAGGTTGAATAGTAATGGTAAATAATTTTTTTTAAAAACTTATTCTACCTTAATACTTTTCGACGTCAGGGCATATATGTGTCATGTCTCTGCCTAAGTGATGGTGGCAGCCAACGAAGCAAAATATTACGTAAGATCATTACTCTACTTTGCGTATCCATTTTTACATACTTCTTCGAAGGTGATCATGTCATATGCCTTTATATGTCTCGTTTAGGATATTATCGTCATCCGAAGCGATGCATCACTTCTCTGTTGAGGTATATAATTGAGGCGGTGGGCTTTGCTACGAGCTTCGCCTCACTCAAATTGCACAAGTAGTATACCATACAAGGCGACGATTGCTATGACAACTCTAAAGTGACGATGCCCAGACAGATCACAATCTTTCAACCTATATTTAGGGCTTGAAAATCACAACCTATGATGATTATGGATTGACACAATTTAACATAACAAACGAGCCATTAGGTGGGGCCATGTCAAGCGTCCAGATGGGGCCTCTTCTACTTACCCCCCTTCGCATATAAATACACAACCTATATTTAGGGCTTGAAAATCACAACCTATATTTAGGGCTTTGCTACGAGCTTCGCCTCACTCAAATTGCACAAGTAGTATACCATACAAGGCGACGATTGCTATGACAACTCTAAAGTGACGATGCCCAGACAGATCACAATCTTTCAACCTATATTTAGGGCTTGAAAATCACAACCTATGATGATTATGGATTGACACAATTTAACATAACAAACGAGCCATTAGGTGGGGCCATGTCAAGCGTCCAGATGGGGCCTCTTCTACTTACCCCCCTTCGCATATAAATACACAACCTATATTTAGGGCTTGAAAATCACAACCTATATTTAGGGCTTTGCTACGAGCTTCGCCTCACTCAAATTGCACAAGTAGTATACCATACAAGGCGACGATTGCTATGACAACTCTAAAGTGACGATGCCCAGACAGATCACAATCTTTCAACCTATATTTAGGGCTTGAAAATCACAACCTATGATGATTATGGATTGACACAATTTAACATAACAAACGAGCCATTAGGTGGGGCCATGTCAAGCGTCCAGATGGGGCCTCTTCTACTTACCCCCCTTCGCATATAAATACACAATAGTCTCTTATTCAAAGATAGCATACAAGAAGTGTAAGCTAAAATAAGCACCCACATCTCAATATACTTTATAATTTGGCTTGAGCGTCGAAATTCACACAACAGTTGCACACTCATCGGAGCTACGATCTTTGTAATCTAATGTGACTATCCAAATGTGCAAATAACATACACATGAATGAACAAGGAGTTGAGATGTGATAACACTGGATCTCACTAGATTTAGAGGTTGACAATACGTCTTGTGTGTGCTGTAGTGACATCTTGAATAGACAATAAAATCTAGAACTTTTTTCTTTAATACTTTCTTATTTTGTCGAATCAAATTGGCCCAACAAAATTAAACAAGTGATGGGCAATTTAAATAATTTATTATAAGATTGTTCAAGTAACTTGTGTATGCAATCAAATCATAAATTTCCTAGTTTGGAAGTGATTGGATTTTACTAGAGTTTTAGCCATCAAGAAGACTCATTTATTTGTTTGGCAAAATAATTGGGATTGTTTTGTAGGTTACTTAAAGAAAATGGAAATAAAGTTCTTCACCACCCTTCCTTGTGAAGTGTTTTGATTGAGAAGTACCAACTTCTAAGCTTCTATCACAAGAATTGTGGAGGAGTAAAGCATGGAAACATCCACATTAAGGTAATTGGGTTTATTAATACTCTAATACTATGCCTATTTCGTTTTTGAGGTTTTTGGGATAAAAAAAAAAAAAAAAAAAAACTTTAACACAAACAAAAATAAATATTATGAGCAAAAAACTACCATTTGAGGTCCTCTAACACAAAATTTACAGTGATGGGGAGAGGATAATTCTTGTTTTCTTTTGCATTTTTTTTTTTTGTAATTACGTGAAGTTATGTAGATTTAATAATATTTTAAAATGAATCATTTCAGAAATCTATTTGAATGACTCATTTGTCAAATATTTAAATAAAGATTATGTGTAATTTAAGTATATTTACACGAGTAAGTTTTAGATTTCTCTTTTAATTTTCGTTAAGTAGTATTTTTTTCCCCCCAAAATTGGGAAATAATTATTATCCAGTCAGTCCAAATATTGGAAAATAAGTAGTAATTATTTTCGTTGCCCCCCTATCTGGAAAAGAGTAAAGGAAAAGCAAGATAGTCTACTGTCCACGTGTAAACACACATACAGACGACCGTTAATTTAACGGACGAAAGGGAAAATAGCATTTGAAAAAAAAAAAAAAAAAACTTTGAAATATTACGCTGCTCCAAAAATCGAGACGCAAACAATAAAGAGTTGGGGATCCAAGAACCGCTTGCGGTCATCCCTCTCTCGAAAGTGGTGGTTGGCGGTGGCGATGCTGGGTGGTGTTATCGGCGGTTCTCGTGTTTACAAATTAACCGATAACACCGACCTTTAGTGTTCTTGAATTTCTCTCTTTATGAAACAAATTGCGAAGTTTATTTGTGGGAAACACGGGTGGGATTTCGCTCTGATCCATGAATTTTGTTTTTCTTCTCTTTTATTTTCCCGAGATACAGGAGCCCTTTTGAATTAGAGACATATACATACATATATAAATGTATAGATATACAGATTAATACATGTGTATGGGTGTGTGTATGTGTCTTGTGTAGGGGGGACATTGAAACGTGAAAAGGGATTATAATAGGAAAAAAGCTTTGGATCTCGCTAAGCATTGGACAAAATAGGTATGCGGATTTCTCTTCATTCCATAGCTGACATTGTTACTTGCAGGGAAAAAAAAAAAAAAAAAAAAAACCAGATTTTGGGCTTCTTTTCTACATTTTTTTTTTAAATTATGGGGAATGTTTGCCATTCATTTAGATCCAAATTATGCCCCTTTTTATTTTTTTCATAGTATTTTACGAATAAAATTAGGACGTCAAAGCTTTGATTTTTGCCAAGAATTGATGAATGCATTACATGTTAAGAGCTCCTTTGTTGCTATCTAACTTTTCCGATGTTGAAAGCAAGAACGCCCTTTTTTAGATAGACTATAATGAGAATTTATTTTTATAAATTACAAGCACTGCTTCTTGTATTTGGTATTGTAAGATAATATATAAATTCATATCTTGGAACTTTACTGATTCTTACAGAACTTTACCTCAAGTTCTATTGATTTTTCTCAATTAAAGAGAGTTTGAGCAAAGAAAATGCCTTTCAAATCCATTATTCGAGAGCTCAAAGCAAAGAATGGCTTAGAGAACAAGAAAAAGAAACTATCTGACTCAAAATGTGAGCAAGGTCATAAGAAGAAACTATCTGAGTCAAATTGTGAGGAAGGTCATACAAAATCATATATTGCTACTGGGGGTTCATTGCCATCTCAATCTGCATTGATACAAGAAAGCCTGTGGGCAGATTTGCCTTCCGAGTTGCTTCTTGATATTTTCGGTAGAGTGGAGGAAAACGAGATCACATGGCCTGCCAGGAGGGCTGTGGTTGCATGTGCTGGGGTTTGCAGGTCATGGAGAGAAGTTGCTAAGGAAGTGGTAAAGACTCCTGAAGAATGTGGGTTACTGACTTTTCCCATGTCACTAAAGCAGGTAATTTTGGTTTGTTACCTTTCTTGAGATTACTTGGACAGAGTGATTTTTTTCTTATGAATCTTGAAAATATGTTTTAGCCGGCTCCAAGAGATTCTCCAATTCAATGCTTTATCAAAAGGGAAAGGGCGACGTCAATGTACCAACTGTATCTTGGCCTGAGCCCTGGTAAATGAATTTGTGCTCTCTTTATTTTCGTTGACTTTATCTGTTTGGAATGATAATTGAATGCAATTGGTAGGACAGGCTCTATATAGTATATACATACCACAAAAATTAATATTCAGACCTTTGACTAGTTTCATGAACAAAGCGTTGATCTGCTTATTTTGTCGTTAATTCTTTTCCACTGAAACTTTCCTGTTATTTGACTTCTCTGGATCTATCTATCTATAGATTTTGAGATTCATTAATTAGCAAAGAAGCTGTGTCATGCCCAATGGTTTGTTTTCTATATTTTGTGTAATATAATAACTGTTAAATTTCATGGTGGTACAAATGTTTATGCCATATGCACATAAGTGTAATCTTGTCTTCGCTACCTAATGAAGGATATTGTCAATTCACATCTTCAACTATTTATTCTGTGACAATGATAATTTGAACTCAACTACAGCACTTGCAGGGGACCCAAGCAAATTGTTGCTGGCAGCAAAAAGGATCAGGAGGGCAACAAAAACAGATTTTTTGATATCCTTGTCTGCAAATGATTTTTCTCAGACTAGTAACAATTATGTTGGAAAACTAAGGTATGTTGTTCAAATATTGTTCATATTTTTTCCCATTAGATTTGCCTTTCCTTTTTATCAAGCCAGAAATTTGTATCAGGTCCAACTTTTTTGGCTCCAAGTTTGTCATTCATGATTGTCAACCTCCATCCAACTCTGCTATCCAGTCCCATGGTTGGTCACGTAAAAAGGTCTCTATGAAGAAGGTGTCCCCGAGGCTACCTGTTTGCAATTATAACGTGGCCACCATATCATATGAACTCAATGTTCTGCGTACTAGAGGGCCAAGAAGAATGCGATGCAACATGCACACAATCCCTGTCTCTGCAATTCAAGAAGGTGGAAGCACCCCTACACCTGCTACATTTAGTAATGGACTTGATGAAATGTTCTCTCCCTTGACAGAGTCTACAGAGAAAAACCAAAAATCTACTTCCACTAGTCCTGTCAAGTTACCGGCATCCATCTGCATCACTAGAGATCCACTTGTTTTAAGAAACAAAATTCCACGATGGCATGAGCAGCTCCAGTGTTGGTGCCTGAACTTCAGAGGACGCGTTACAGTGGCCTCTGTCAAGAACTTTCAGCTGGTAGCTGCTGTAGATGCGTCGAAGAATGTTCCCATTGCAGAACAAGAGAAAGTGATTTTGCAATTTGGGAAGATAGGGAAAGACATATTCACCATGGACTATCTTTACCCCCTTTCTGCTTTTCAGGCCTTCACAATCTGTTTAAGCAGCTTTGACATGAAACCGGCATGCGAGTAGCCAATTTTTCTTACCATCATGGGCTGTAATTATGCTTGGCTCCATGCAATGATATCTCCATGTAAAATATTATTTTTATTTTTGAAAGGCTACATTTAAGGTTTTATTACTTGTATAAAGATTAGGCTTCTGGTAATGTGATGGCTAGAATCAAATGATCTAGTTTGAAGTTTGAATCATATGTACGACGCAGAAGAGTTTTTTTGACTTGTATGATGTTTGGGCAATGTTAGGGATATGTAACACCACATATCCCAACTTGTTATAAGTATGGACCCACACATATCTCCACATTGGTATGATATTGTCCACTTTGGGCCTGAACCCTCATGGATTTGCTTTTGGGCTTTACCCCAAAAGGCCTCATACCAATGGAGATATATTTCCACACTTATAAACCCATGATCCTCCCCATTTTTATCCGATGTGGGACTTTGGTCGTATACTCAACAATCCTCCCCTCGAACAAAGGACCACCGAGCCTCCCCTCAAACGATCATCTATCCGTCCATCTTTCTTACCAAGAGCTTGCTCTATCCAGATCAACTCCTCTCCACCGCGTTTGGACGCACGCTTTACGTGAAGTATCAGGAGCACACCGCCTGTCCATAGAGCTCATCAACGGATCCCATCGCGAGCTAACCGAGGCACCACCTTCGTTCGGTATTCCAAGGATTCATCCACATGGCCAATTTTTTGGGGATTGACTCTGATACCACTGTTAGGGATATGTAACACCACATATCCCAACTTGTTATAAGTATGGACCCACACATATCTCCACATTGGTATGATATTGTCCACTTTGGGCCTGAACCCTCATGGATTTGCTTTTGGGCTTTACCCCAAAAGGCCTCATACCAATGGAGATATATTTCCACACTTATAAACCCATGATCCTCCCCATTTTTATCCGATGTGGGACTTTGGTCGTATACTCAACAGGCAAGTAGGAAGATAGATTGTTACCTTAAAATAATTTGCCATAATTTGTGTTTGAATGATGTTGAATTGAACATTGAGTAATAGATATTAGCTATTCACATATCAAGGCTTATTCAGGTGATTTCTATTAAAATACCGTGAGAAGCATGTAGTTGATTGTTTCATCATCCTTATTAATTATTATATTTTTCTTGACGAGCTTAGAGGTACACGGTACTTAGTATCTCTTGGCATGCCAAAATGGTAACCCGTATGTTTAGAGAACATCTATTGTTTTGTGATTGCTCCTTTCCTTGCACCAATCACGGCAACCATGACGTCGAGACTTTTCAAGATTTTCGGGGTCAGAATCGCTCGATTTCAAAAAATGACCTTGAAGACATCTTCTTCTGACAGTGGGTTCATAGGTAAGTTTTTGGGAAGGGATCATGTTAAATTCAGCCTTTTGCATCTCAAGGGGCCATTTTTTATCAGTTGACTTGATATGTTCTTTTTGAGCACGAATGGTGATAATATGGACACCGGGATCCCTTTCAGTCATGGAACTGTTGAACACTATCGAGTTATTGATTCCCTGCACATTGTTGTTTACGAATGTCTCTGTTGGATGATCTTCTTTTCCTTTTGCATCTTCCGAGTTCTTACCATTCCAACTTCCCTCACCATTAGTGGTTGCTTCAGGACTTTCATCAGGATTGATCTTGTAGCCATTGCGAATGTGAACCGCCCCTTTTCCTTTTGATGAATCCGATCCCAACTTCATCGATGCTCCTCTGTTTTCTCTTGCAAGTGTAATGACACTTACTGGTTTGTCATTATGGGAATTTTTTGGGGTCTCTAATGGCCATTCGATTGACAAATGTCGAAATGTCGTCCCTGATCTCTTTGTGCAAGGGCACTTGTTCTCGGCTTGACTGAGTAGATAATTTTTGAGTTGGAATACTCGTGCTTTTACTCCCTGGTTGAGAACTTGTTTTGGTTGTTTTTCCATTGAAGAAAGGGGTTGGTAGTATCTCTTTTTTGCCCAGGGCCCCTTGCGTTTCTCCACGCATCTGCTCTGATTCATTTATAATGCTGGCCTCCTCTACTGTTTTTGCTCTTGATCCTGATTTTGCAGTGAGAAAATCATTGCCTTTGTTTTTTCTTTTTTCATTAGCTGCACCTTTTGTCTCTTGAATTACCTCCTTCAATTCTTTAGTTTATTTAGGTTTTGCATTTGATTCCACAAGGGGCTTTTTGTCACCATCGATGCTGGAAGAATCCAACTTTTGTATTTCCTCAGCTGTATCAGGACCTTGGGGAACGGTTGATAGAGTAACAGCTCCCGATTCTGATGATTTAGAAGGCTCTACTTCCATCTCATTGGGTTTGATGCTTCTTCTAGATGCAGTTTGATTATGGGAGTCATCAACAGTATCAGATTTAACTTTTGTCTTTGGCTGAATTTCTGGAGACTCTTGTTTAGATACCGATGACTTCGGTGCTTCTCCATTAGAAATAGTATTTGGGGCTTTATGAGAATTGGATAGAGGATGGGAGATCTCTTTAGTTGTGTGATGTAATGTCTTTGATGTGGAGGTAGGCTAAAAGATCTTGATAGATGGTGAAGATGTCTGCTTTAGGGAGCGTGAGGCTGGACGGGAGGGGGAACGAGGTTGTGATGCGCTTTGATTTGTCAAGGATTTCAAAGAACCCATGCGAGATGGAGACGAGGGCATGGCTCGTGATTTAGGCGCTGCACGAGATGGAGATGAAGGTTGAGGAGGTGATCGTGATTTTGTTGTTGCATGATAGGGTGATGTCGTGACACCAGGTTAAATGGTTGTACGAGTTGGTGATGAGATTTGGGACTCTACTATATGGCCAATTGATGTGGCAGTAGGTTGGTTAACCATCTGGGCTTCACTTGAAGGTGGCACCGTGGCGGCAGGGGTTGTGTTTGTGCTTGACTGGTTAGGTGTTTGAGTTTGGGTTTTATCTGTGAGTGGAGTGGTGAGGGTGTTAGTGGTGGAGGAAGGGGTGGTGGCCTGCCCAGCTGTTTGAGTTTCAGCAGTAGGTGGAGTTGTGGAGACTGTGTTGGTGGTGGTAGGGTTGGTTGTCTGCCCGTCCGCTTGAGTTTCAGCAGTAGTTAGAGTTGTGGAAATTGTGTTGGTGGTAGGGTTGGATGGAGCCGATTGAGTTTCAGCTGTAGATGGAGCCGATTGAGTTTCTGCCGTAGATGGAGTTTGTTACAGGATATAATCCCACATCGATTAAAGATGTAAACATAAGTCAATTTATAAGACATTGGGCTACTCCTTTTAATAAGGTTGACCTTTTAAGATAGACTCCCAAGTCTTTACATGGTATCAAAGCACATTAAACTCCAACAAGAGATTCGATCCTTGTAAGACTCAAAAATATGAACATATGGATTTCAAGATTGGTCTGCTCAAACGAGCCACATCTTGTGGGGGCATGTTAAAGGATATAATCCCATATCGATTAAAGATGTAAACATAGGCCAATTTATAAGGCCTTGAACTACTCCTCTTAATAAGGTTGACCTTTTAAGATGGACCCCCAAATCTTTACAGAGTTGTGGGAATTGGGGTTGCATCCCCAGCCGATTGAGTTTCTACCTTAGATGGAGTTATGGGGGGGTAGGGGTGGATGTCTGGCCAACCGAACTTCTTCCAGGAGGAGTTGCGGAGGAAAGAGGGGTGGTTGTGTTTGGAGGTGGTGCAGTTGTCGGAGTTGCTGGTGTACGGCGGGAAGTTGGTGGCCAAAATCAGAAGGAAAATGCAGACCTCCTGTCCCCCATGAATGTTTAATGAGAAAAATGTAATAAGCAAAGAGGTAAGTTGTTTAGATTGTTCTTAAAGATTGCTTGATATGTAACAGAGAACTCCAAGAGATCTTATAAAGTTTTTTACTTGATACCCTGGAAAATTCATTCCTTCAAGTCACTTCGTAGGATGATTCCACGTTGGTTCCACTTCTTGCTTCTTTGTTTCTTCAGAAAATCAAATTTCCGTGACAAACTCAAAAGGATTCTTTAAACCAATTTTCCTCTGTAAGAGGTTTAGAATCTTTTCAGTCCACAAATTACAGAACTTTTCCATCAGATTTCTTGCCATTTATGGAAACTTGATTCTTTTTCTTTACTCCACAACACAATTCCAGGATGTTGCAGCAATTACAAACTAAACATCCTAGATTGCCGATTTTTTCCGCTTGACAGAAAGGAAAAGTACAGAATTTAATCAGGTTTTGTACAAATATTCCATTAACCCTCCTATTGCTGACTCGAAAAGAACACAGAGATTCACTAACAAGCAAGCAATTAAGAATTAAGGGAAAAGATTTTTTCTTACTCACCTGATTTGCCATTAATAGGGATATGTCATTCATGTATCATGCTGACCGAGCTTCATTCCAAGTTCAAGCACATTTCTTTGGGACAATACTCACCAAACAACATTACTTGCTTCACAAGAATCAGAAAGCTTGGCATAAAATCATTGTATTTTCACAATTCCTGAGAGTTTCATATTATCTGGAACCCACACTTCGAGGGTAATAACGTGTCTGGATTTGATTTTCTTCGTTGTTCAATCATTAGAATTACGTTTGAGAATAAAAGAGACATTTTTTTTTAGATTATTTTAACTGTTTTTGTAACATACATCTTCTTTAATTCATGTAAGTTTTCTTTGCTTACAGGATAATATTCAACGTCTCATGCGAGCAGTCAGATCTTGTCATGAATCTCTACACCTCAAACACCTCGGGGGTTCAGGTACGAGGAACAAAACTGAGCTGAAAAGGTTTTATCGCGCTATTAAGGTCTCACATCCAATCCCACAAGGCAACACAAAGACTATTAACGGTATAATAGTGGCAAATTCTCGCACAATGCTGGACGAGGGATTGAGGAATACAACAGTAGCAGAAGTACTAGGGCTGGACATGATTCGGTTCGATTCTGAAGAGAATCGAATCGAACAATTTTATTTCCGAGTATTTAGTAAATGGAACCGTCGGGTCCAAATATAATTATGAATCTGTTCGAGTTCGGTTCGGTTCGGTTTCGTACCATTATTAAATTTTTTAACATTTATAATAAAAATAACTAATGACACGTTCAATCTTAATTTTACAAATTGACTTGGTTCAATTTAATAACATATAAATAACAAGTTGTACAATAAGATTAATTTACAAATATATACAAATATCAAAAAACAGATACTAATATTAAAACATCGGTGATCCATTTCATATCAATAATTCATTTGCTTCAAACATTCAAATCTACATAAAATAAAGAAATATAAATTAGAAGTCACAGAGATAAAAATACTTTAAAGTATTGTTAATACGTACCAATTACTTGTTAATTTGTTAATTGAAAATAATTTGTTAATTTAATAATTTATTTAGAAAAAGTTAAATAATTTTATTTATATATATAATATAAAAAAATTTAAAAATTTAAAAAGATTCGATTTTTGTTCGATTCTTCGGTTCTTGATCTAGAACTGAGGATTGAACCGAAACTTTCGGTTCTAAATTCGAGTACCCATTTGGGTATTTAATTTTAGAAAAATCGCTCGATTCGATTCGATTCGAAACTTTTGTCCAGCTCTAAGAAGTACTAATGACAAAGGAGGAAGAAAAGGTCAGATCTTGGCTCTGGTGTCGCTCAAATGACTCAGTCTATGATGCTGCGAAGCTAGTTGGTTTCTTTAACCCTTTACAAAATTACAGGTGATTATAAGTCTATCGCCTTCCGTTTTTTAATGCAACAACAATTTATTATAAAATTTGCAGATGGTAGAAAACAATATAGGATCTTTGGTGATACTAAAGCCAGGAAAGCAACAGCTAGTTGCAGGAATTTTTACTGAAAGAGGTATTGTACTCCGCATCATTAAACACAAGTAGTTGAAGTTCGATGCCAATAATTTATTTCAGACACATCAACCCCGCCCCGCCCAGGACAAAAAGAAAAGAGTGGATAAACCCTTGGATTAAAAATACGCAAATGGGGGTAAAATGAAACTCCCTGCTACTCAGATTAATGAATAGTCTTTCTGGTCATTTTTGCCTGCCTACTAAAATTTTCTTGTCTGTGCTCTCAGATGATTATAATTATAAACTTGTTATGCACTTTCATTTCACATTTCTGAACTTAAATTCCTAATTTGCATATGTATTGTTCGAAACAGACCATTTCCGGAAGATAATTGTGCAGGATAGATCATCTAAATATACAAAAGTAGGGGAAATAATAACTGATGAGGTTGATGCTTCTTCTCTTTCAACTTCACCTTCTTCGGCCATCCACTGTTCTCTCTAACCCTTTACATAATTTTTACCGTCTCAAAAGGACAAGCTGATAACAGTAACATTAGATACAAATACTCTGCAAGCAATGCAGCTGATTGTTGGGTTTTTGATACCCAATAATCCGGACGATGATGAAAAATCGATGTCGGATATATTATCGACACCAAAAGTTACGGCTCAACTCGGAAACAATTAATACACCTTTGAAGGGCATAAGTTATTGGGTTAGATGGTGATATCGTTAGCCCATTTATTGGTGGTTAGTTGGAGTTTTGTGTTGGCCCATTTAAGATGAGTCTTGGTTCAAACTTAAGCACTAAACCTAGCCTATTTATAAGGTAGAAACCTTAGCCATTTAGTGGGTGATTTGTGTGGAAGAGAGAGGGAAAGGAGGCTGTCCCTTTGTGGGGAATTCCAGCAGTCATAGGGAGGAGAAAATCGGCCAGCCTTAGTGGAGAAAACCTGCAGCTGAAGAGAAAAAAACGGCACCTTTGTGGTGCCCGAACCGGTGGGTTAATTTGTGGAATTTTGTGTCACTTCATTCCCTAACCTTTGTGGTATTTTCCTTTGCCTATGTGGCCTGCAAATCATCACCACCATCATCCTTTGTGGATGTAAACTTGTGGCAACCGGGTGTAGAGAATTGTTGGGTCGAGCCAGTTGATGTGGTGTTCGTTTGGTTGATTTCTGAGCTCGAATCAAAGGTTTCTCGAGGATTAATTCTCACACTGATGACAGGTAAGAGTTAGTATACTTAGAAAGAATCCAGATTACAGGCACATTGACATTGTTCTTGGAAAATGATAAGACATTTTAATGTTTATAGAGAATCATATACGACATGCCCGGGTGATAGATGGAAAAATAGTAGGCATGATCTCCATTGTCGATGTTGTTCTAGCAATAGTGGAGCAGCAGCATGGAGAAATGAAGCAACTTAATGAATTTATTCAGGGATCTATCTATAGGATTACAAATAAAATTAAAAGAATAAATATTCAGTATTAATTAAACATCAAACTATAATGGAAATAATCTTGAAGCACGGGAAAATGTTGCAGAAAATGTTAGGGAAATCTTTCTATATTCTTAACACACAGCAATTTAATAGTTAGAGCTCTCAAACTCAGAGCAAACATGTATTAAGCCCTAATTGTTAATTACAGTTGTTGGAGACAGATATCAGATCCATTCATAAACTAAGAATAAATAGCACAAATCTTCTTAATTGTTCAGTTTGATCCAAGATTAAAAGGTCAATAAAATTAAATTTTCGCAACTCCACCAGATAGTGTTAATTTTGTTGTACCATCAAAGTCGAACTGAATATGGTTTAAGTAATTTTGTGGAACTTACTTTTAAACTTCGGTAAACATATTTCAAATACAAGAATATTGAAAGAGCATCTCCGATCGTGGTGTAAAATAGATCTAAATTACGATGTTAATATCCTAAGTGGCCGGAAACCTCTCGAATGAAGAGATGTAAAAGGAACGTAAATTGCGATTTTTGACAGAAAATGTAAAAAAAAGACGCATCAACAGAAGGCAAAATTTGAATTTAGAATCATCGGATGTAAATGAAGATGCAAAAGTGTTTTTGAAGATACAAATTTACATTCAATTTTACACTACCATTGAAGATGCTCTAAAGTGTTGGGAATTGAAACCAATTCCTCTATTTTATCGATGGATTTTTTTTTTTGTTCAAACAATTATTTAGAAGTCAAAAAAATATAAAATGGGAAAAAAAATAACAACACACAGATTTACGTAATGACTCCCTAATCAGGAAAAAAAATCACGAATTGTCAAAGTCAAAACTATGTGATTTTTTTTTTTTTTAAAGAATCTCTCACAAACTCAAATTCCCCAGCACACTCCAAAACTACACGCCCGTTTGGCCCCATTATTCCACATTATAAAGAGAGGAATATTTTTTTTTTTTTTAAGAATGTGTGGTTAAATAAAAGCTTTGGGGTTTGTGTGTAATATTATTTTATTAGAGAATGTGTGATCGAAAAGAAGAGAGATAAAAATAAATTATAATTTAATGAAAAATAATGGGGCCAAACCAAAAATAAAAAGGATAAACAAGTCTGACCCCAACACATAGTCCACAACTATCTTGAAAACTTAATAAATAAAACACCAAGGGGAAGCATCTATTAATTGGAAGGATAATGCCATTTGTAAAATGTATTTTGACAACATTGTTGATAATGTTGTATGTGTCAAAAAAAGTGTTGTTTGGAAAGAAAAATTATTATTTTTAAACTGTCAAATGATAACATGCTACGTGACATGTTGTCAGTAATGTTGTAAAATGGATTGTAAACCAAGCATGATTGTTCAGTTTGATCCACGATTAAAAGGTTCAATAAAATTAATTTTTCGCAACTCCACCAGATAGTGTTAATTTTGTTGTACCATCAAAGTCGAACTGAATATGGTTTAAGTAATTTTGTGGAACTTACTTTTAAACTTCGGTAAACATATTCCAAATACAAGAATATTGAAAGAGCATCTCCGATCATGGTGTAAAATAGATCTAAATTATGATGTTAATATCCTAAGTGGCCGGAAACCTCTCGAATGAAGAGATGTAAAAGGAATGTAAATTGCGATTTTTGACAGAAAATGTAAAAAAAAGATGCATCAACAAGAGGCAAAATTTGAATTTAGAATCATCGGATGTAAATGAAGATGCAAAAGTGTTTTTGAAGATACCAATTTACATTCAATTTTACAATACCATTGAAGATGCTCTAAAGCAGGGGCGGAGGGAGGGGAGGGGGGGTCCGGAGGGAGTCCTGGACCCCCCATTTTCGTTTGACAATTTTTTTTTTTTTTTTTTATAACTTTAAAATTTATCAAACCCCTAATTTCAACTCAAAACTGTTAATATTTTTCTGCTGAGAAATGTAGCATAGAACGAGTAAAAGAGTAAAAATCAGGTTGAAGATCGTGAATTTTGTTTGAATTAGCATTATATTCTTTAAAATGGTGTAGTGAAAGGAGTTGGAATTCTGGGTTTGTAGATCATTTTTTTAATTTTTTGCCTTTTCTAGGTAAGTGGGCTTAGATCTATTGAGTTAAAAAAAACTGGTATTCTGTATTCCTATCGTCTTTTGGAATTCTTAACTTGGCAAAAACTTTGGAAGTTATAGAAAATATGTTATGGAAATACATTTCTATCTATTTAGTTTACCTTTATTTACTAGATCAATTTAGTTGGACTTCAAAGGTAATATTGATATTGTGTTAAATTTCATTATTGCCGTATCAAGGTCTAGTTTAAGGAGATAACAGACCACTGATATTTATGTGTCTTCTTAATTATTATTATTATTATTATTTTTTTTTTGGATGAAGGTTCATATTTAATATTAAGTTATGTGGATGAGTGACTAAAATTTCACATTTTAATTTTTAATTTTAGTTTACGTTGGCATCTTTAATGCATTTTTTAAGATATGTGTGTGTGCACAATTGCGTATTCACGTGCTCATACCTGGAGTGTGTATGTATAAAACAGCTGCAGGCACCTCTGATCATGTTTTGTTCTGTTGTGGATCATTATTAACTTGTTTGGAATATCCACAATCAATGACTCTTAACTAAGTGATAATGTGTTCATGTCAGGCCTTTGTCAAATCTCAAAGGTCGAGGGCATACTTCAAGAGGTTTCAGGTCAAGTATAAGAGAAGGAGAGGTGAAGTATAAGCTTTGTGTTCTGAATTTTTATGCACTATCGATCTTTGATGCAATATTTAATGAATTCATAGTGTATGGTTTTATTGAGTGATTTATACTTTATATAGTATTTCTCCTGTGTTATGCGCATTATTTCCTTCCAAAAAAAAAAAATTTTGGGGGCAACCCCCATACCTCCCCACCCCTTAATCTATATATCTTCAAATTTGGACCCTCCATTTCAAAAAATCTGGCTCCGCCACTGCTCTAAAGTGTTGGGAATTGAAACCAATTCCTCTATTTTATCGATGGATTTTTTTTTTGTTCAAAGAATTATTTAGAAGTCAAAAAAATATAAAATGGGAAAAAAAATAACAACACACAGATTTACGTAATGACTCCCCAATTAGGAAAAAAAATCACGAATTGTCAAAGTCAAAACTATGTGATTTTTTTTTTTAGAATCTCTCACAAACTCAAATTCCCCAGTACACTCCAAAACTAGACGCCTGTTTGGCCCCATTATTTCACATTATAAAGAGAGGAATAGCTTTTTTTTTTTTTTTGAAGAATGTGTGGTTAAATAAAAGCTTTGGGGTTTATGTGTAATATTATTTTATTAGAGAATGTGTGATTGATAAGAAGAGAGATAAAAATAAATTATAATTTAATGAAAAATAATGGGGCCAAACCAAAAATAAAAAGGATACACAAGTCTGACCCCAACACATAGTCCACAACTATCTTGAAAACTTAATAAATAAAACACCAAGGGGAAGCATCTATTAATTGGAAGGATAATGCCATTTGTAAAATGTATTTTGACAACATTGTTGATAATGTTGTATGTGTCAAAAAAAGTGTTGATTGGAAAGAAAAATTATTATTTTTAAACTGTCAAATGAGAACATGCCACGTGACATGTTGTCAGCAATGTTGTAAAATGGATTGTAAACCAAGCATGATTGCAATTGGAATACAAAATGAGAGCTTTTGATTTCTATTCGATGTGACCCATTACAAATTTAAAACTAAAAAATCTATTCTATTTGGAATAGACAAACACAAATACTTTAATTGGACAATATCAAGTCAAAATCCTAACAATCTTCAATTTGACTTTGTATTGTCTAATTCTTTCATGTCACCCCCAAATCAAATAATATGCCCCCGCCAAAGTCTCGTCTCCTCCCCTTCTTGATCATGCCACTTGGGAAATTTTGAAGAACCTTTTCTTTCATGTCACAATTCTCAAGACACAGAATTACCATACTCCACCCTAAAGAATATACATATTTAGAATTACAAAATTTTAAGAATTTCAAATCATCTTATGTCGAATAAATTTGCTAAAAAGTATGGTACAATCCCCACATTTGGCTTTCCCGCATCAGCCATCGACATAAACTTCACCACACACCCTACAGCAATGCCGAACCAATGCGTGTGTTACAATTAGTGGACCCGTTAGCAATAACACATCCTCTATCATGACAACTTATTAGCCAAAGACATGCTATACGGATGAACATATTCTTCCAAAAAAATATAACCGTCTCTTATGGAGAAAAAAGACACATCGTTAGCTCGTGGAATCTGTAGAGTGACCAGAACCCATTAAATACCTCATTGGACTCGTTAAATTTCATCTTGTTTTCTTGAGTTGGAGGTGGGGCTCTATGCCTCTTTCAAAGTTCAGTGCTTCTTTTTCTGCCCAACATATACTCCACGGTGGTTTATTAAAGAAAAGTACTTGGTTTTAATGAAACCATATTTTTTGGCAAAGAAACTAAAGCGTTCAAAGTTGTAGGAATATTGACTCCCTGTAAATTGGTGAATCAAAGATAAATTACTTTCATGAAAAGTGAAAACACGCAAGACGAGTGACTTTGAAAAGATGAAACATATCTCAGTTATTACTGGCATCTCTTGTAGTGTGATAATGTATTGATGTCAAATCCGCTGGGCACATGTCTGGAAGGTCTGTCTCCTTATCTTTTGGAACATTTCATCTCCAAAGGAATCTCATTACTCCCTTTTCATTGTTGACTCTACTATTCACAAATCTTTTCTCAGATATATGTCCCTTTGTTCAAATATTCTGTCAAAATTTTGGTCCTCGACCTCAAGCTTTTCTTGCCTTTTGATTGGACCAGTAAAAGGAGGTTATGATAACTCACCTTAGTTAAAAATTGAAAACCATCACTGTCGTTATCCTTTTTACTTTTCCATTTGAACGTGTTGCAGATTTGGCCTGGACCCTTATCGGTTTATCAGATGGGAAAAAGCAAGATACGACTCGACTAAGGAGATGGAGTTTAAAGTGATATAATGTATTTTCTAAGGGGGATGGGGAAGCCTACTTTTGCAACTTCCAGTGAAAGGGATGGACAATAGATGATAAAGATTCTGAAATATCAAAGGGCTGTTAAGGGATATAATCCCACATCGATTAAAGATGTAAATATCAGTGTTCTAAAAAGCGTAAAGCGTGGCTAGGCGTTGAGGCCAAGTATCAAGCATTACAAGCCTAGGCGAAGTTTAGGCGTAAAAAAGTTTTTTTTGATTTTGAAATTTTAATCATTGTAAAAAAATTCAATAATTCATATAATATATACCAAATATCTAAAATTATAAAATATTGTAAGTACTTAATAATTCCTACAAAAAATATAAATCATAATTACATAATATAGATAATTTGTAGTTTAAATCTTATTTAACTCTTTATCGGACTCTAATTCAATATCTTCTTCTTCATTTACAAAAACAAAAAGAAATGTACATTTAATGAAGATGAAAAGTATAAAAATAAAAAAAAAATAAAAAAAAATTAAGCGGTCAACGAGAGTGTTGACCGCTTAATTCCCGTTTAGACTCAAGGCGAAGCGCCTTGGTCAAACCTCGCCTAGGCGCACTTTTTAGAACACTAGTAAATATAGGTCAATTTATAAGGCATTGAGTTACTCCTCTTAATAAGGTTGACCCTTTAAGATGGACCCCCAAATCTTTACATGGTATCAGAGTCCATTAAACTCCAACGAGCAATTCGATCCTTGGAAGACTAAAAAATATAAGCATATGGATTTCAAGATTGGTCTGCTCAAACGAGCCACCATCTTGCGGGGGCATGTTAAGTGATATAATCCCACATCGATTAAATATGTAAATATAGGCCAATTTATAAGGCATTGGGCTACTTCTATTAATAAGGTTGACCTTTTAAGATCGACCCCCAAATCTTTACAAGGGCTACCCCTATTTTGATACTGATTCTTGCAGCATTTTAATTTGAATATTGCCTTGTTGGAATGGACCTCCACCTGCAAGTGGGCAGTATATCAAAGCCATGAGCATATATTTCTAGTTGTTTTAAAAGATGGAATTTCCCCCCTTTTTGTTGAATTTCTGGAATTTTATTGCATAGATGAGCACCTATCACAGTGGCTCTTGGTCATCAACAATCCAAACTTTCATCTTGCCTTGTCATTTTGCTTTCAAAAGAAAAGTGCAAAGACATACCAGCATCTTGAGTCACTCAGACTTCAGTGTAACATTTACCAAATATAGATACATAAATGTTGTTTGGCCAAGAAAATAGAGCTTTGCTAACTATGGATGATAGTAGACATGAGGGATGTCATGGATTACAATGATTCACTTCAACACGGGAGCTAAGTTTACTTTGCCACGACAAGTTTTCATTGTGACAAAGAACAATACATGGGATTTCACGCCTCTTAAACACAAAAACTGACCTCCTAAAACCTTTTATATAGTAGGAATATTCGGGTAACCTAATATATGTAGTGAATATGAAATTTACTTTTAGAAAGTTCACCCCATGGCTCCCAAGTCAAGGCAAATAAGTGAATATTATGATAAGGCTTTACACAATCCAACAAGAAAAATCATGAACTTGTTGGGTTCAGTGGTAAGTCTCTCCGCTGTCCATTAATTAAAATTGTGCATGCCTTAGACTTTTAACAAAAGAAAAAGAGATAAAAAAAGGTTAACGAGTGAAGGACTTAAATGAATACATACAGTTCACCTCTAACCAGTTAAACTGTGAAAAGCGGGAGTTCAACTTTGAAGACAAGATTTCGACACCACATTGAATCATTTAAAACCAGTTAATACCAGAGTATAAGAGCTAGTGTGTCAATTTTCAAAATAAAGAAGGGAATCAATTTGGTTATGAAACATTCCATAAGATTAAAAGCAATTTTTGTTTGATCCTGATGAAATTAAAGATTTGGTACGATTAGGTATTGATTCCACGCAGGAAAACCAATTGAAAGGTAGAAAATTTTTGAGTGTTCAGAACAAGGGGAATATTTTGGCAAATCAGTTGCTACTTGACTGATATTTGTGGACTAGAATCCCGATTTAATAAATATCAGTGTCACGCAGACTATAAATATTTCAACTTGTCAACCATGTAGATTGTAATTCATGTAATGAGAATGATCTACTAATTAATGGAATTGATATGTTTCTGTTGCTTATTATAAACAAAGTAGTGGTACTTCATATAATGCATTGGAGATTGTTGGAATTTTGGTTCGAAGAGGAGTGAAGATTTGAATTTACCGGATTTGGTTTCAATTTACCGGATTTTCTTGACACTTACCATATTTGGTGAGTTTACCGAATATGAGAATACCGAATATTCCTTTACTTACAGTATTTCACTCAAAAATCAATACCGGATTCTGAAATACCGGATTTCAATTGAGTTTGAATACCGTATTTCTCTTAACTTGCATACCGGATTTCAACTTACTGGTTTCCACTTAGGTTGAAATATAGTATTTGGCTTAAACTAACCGGTATGAATAAGAAAAACACGAAATTTCACAGAGAATTTTTGACAAGCAAGAAGAGAAGAAACTTTGAAGATTTTATTATAATTTAATGGTTTTAAAGTTTTAGGATTAAAGCTCTAACATTGTTGGATATTTAATGTCAAAGAGGAGAAGGAAAAACAGATTTTATCTACCGATTTTTTTATACAAAAACTCTGCTGTTGAACCAGCTAGAGGAGAAGAAAATTTTTTATCATTCAATAATTTTTTCATTCATTTTCTTCTAAGATTTCTGGTATTACAAAGGTTGTATATATAGCCAAAATTACATACAAAACAAAAGTACTTTTAACCTTAATCATACCATCTACAATACAAGACAATACTTAACATTAATACTTACCATAAAGTAGGTAAAAATCTGCCACTTCTATCATTACATAAGCTAGAATAAACCAAAAAAATATAACTAAATACAAATTAAAATATATTTGTTTGATTGACAACAAAGTGTCACCATAACTTCAACAGAGATGCTTTTATGGTGACTTAATGCAAAGATGAATGCCTAATATACTCTTACAAATCAAATCGATCAATCGTCGAGGGAACAAATGAACCGAATAAAAAATTAGGAACCCTTATGCTCAACCCCAACCCAAATTCTATTGTCCAAAATTTTTAGAGAAATTCTCCAAACGATATAGAGGTCGCTTTAACTCATATAACCTGGAAGTAATTAACAACAGCAGAATCCAAGCAAAACTGACATAAAATGAATAGGGGTTTCCTCTGATGACAAAATATCCTGACTGACAAGAGCTAGTACAGTACAGGGATAGAAAGTAGAAACCTTTGGAATGTTGCTAACAACATGATAAACTCACTATTTTCCAACAAGAACTGACAGATAAACTTCAAGATTATATATAATAAAGGGAATAAAACATTGAAATTTAAAGCGGTGATGGTTGCTCTTTCTTTTTTCTTTTTTTTTTGGCTTCTTCCAATTCTCGATATGGATTACGATATAATATGCCTAAATGGTAACTTTGAAGGGGAAATATAGGATACGGTCATTTTATTTGGAAAAAGAGAAGGGTCAAGAGTAAAAGCATGTCCACATCACCTATGTATAATGCAGAAGTGCAATCTATAAAATGAATGCAAACCTCGTATTCCGTTGATTTTATAGTGATAATATAGGTCCATGAATTTTTTTGACGTCAAAAATTGGCATGATACACTTTCATAAACTTTTATGAGTTTGAACTAAATAAAAGCGTTATAATGTTTGACTGTTACAATTGTCTAGTTTGACCTCCTCCTTTCATATAATTTAGGCAGGTGAACTCAAGTAAAACGCCCTAATAATGTCAAGTTACAATGTTCTGACCCAATAATTTGTGCAATTACACGTTTGATGGAATTCAATTGGTTGGTAAGGGCGACTATGATGGAGCCAAGATGACGCTTAGGCCTGTAATCTAAGCTGTCTTGTCACCCTCCTGATTGGTGGGTCGGGACGATATTGCTGTCAAGGAAAATTAAGGAGTTCTTCTGCTGTGTCATAAATGATGGTTCTTTAAGATGTCTTCAATTTTGATCTCCATCACTTGGGTGCTGGCCCAATGCTTCAAGCTGAACTGATTATTTGAAATGAAAATAAATGAAAACGACAACTAAGAAAATGATGCAATAAGCAAAATTAAGGCAACAATATCCCAGAAAAAAGATGATAGAATATCTTGAGAATTTCTTTAATGAAGTGTGATGATTTCACCGTGTTAGCGCATCTATCTTAACTTGTAGGAACTTTGAATTAAAAGGGATCTAATCCCCACCAGCTGGGTAGAATTTCCCAAGTAATCCACTTGCTTATCTTGATATTATATAAGGCTAGAAAATGATTTTTCAAGAATTTAACAAAAAGCTTGTCCCTTATTCATCTTCACTTTGCCCCATGTTGTGACCCGTAAGAACACGAATCACATCTTTTATATGTAGTCTCTTCCAAAAAGATAAAACAAAAAAATATTCGTCAACTTGCACTCTCTCATTGCCATCAACTTTTCTGCTCTATATAAGCAACTTTATGTTGAAATTTCTGACCAAGACACCTTCGACTTGACTTGTATTTCTCCCTTGACTGAGGCAACTCTTCTCTTCTCCCTTCAATCAAAAACTTCCTTTCCTTTTCATTTAGGCGCACTTTCAAGTTTGTGTCTCATTTCCTAGACAAATATATCTTTCTTTACATATGGCATCATCATGGACGCCTAGACAGAACAAGCAATTCGAGGAGGCTTTGGCACGGTATGACAAGGACACACCAGACCGCTGGCACAACATAGCACGAACAGTAGGCGACAAATCAGCGGACGAAGTGAGGAGGCATTATGAGGCCTTAGTCAAGGACATCATGCAGATAGAAAACGATCAAGTACCAATACCTAATTACAGGTCTATTCCAAACAATGTTAGAGGATATGGCAAGAACAGAGGTATCGTACCCCACTTCCACCCCTCCCATACAAGGCAAACTAATTTTATCTGCATTTTCCATTGAATTAAACTGGATTCTTAACGTATTTGAGCATTTGCACATTTTTAGTACTTGATAATCATATTCGTGTCAAAGAAAATGAAAATCTGAGAAGAAATCCAATATCCAAGTTCCAAATCGAGAAAACATGAGCACGGAGGGATAATTATTATTATTTTTCTATTGATACTTATATTTTCTTCTTATTTTCGGGAGGAGAATACATTTTAAGACTTCTTTGCACTCTATAACTTGTCATTGATTCTATTGTATTAAGTATAATCTATTCATATTCCTAAAAGAGATTACATCAAATTTAGTCCTACTTGTTTTAGATCATAGCTTATTAAAAACATAATAATTTATTTTTCTTTGTTGGCAAGGGTCGTCACATGACGAATTTCAACAAATTCTCACCTTCATCAACCCCGAGCCTCAAGATATTAGCACCAGGATAGAACTGATATATCATTAAGAACTTCCAATAAAAGAATATCCTTTTGCGCCTATAGTTGTTATTTCAACAAGAATAAAGTTAACCTTTCCGAAACGTTTAGTATGACATCAATATGATCTTTCACATCATGAATTTTTGCTAAACGTTTATGTTTTGGTACATCATAGATAACAATACTATAACCAGAAAATGTTGTCTGGTGTTGGAATCTGCTATAGCCGGGATGTTTATCATTAATGTTACGAGTGATTCAATATAGTCAGCCGTTTAAACATTCAACAAAATAGTAAATAGCTCAAAACAGTAAGAAAAACTTAAAGAAGAACACAAGGATTTTCGCCCTAAGACAAGAGGTTCGGAACAAAGTTCCTAATCCCCTTTTGAGCTTCCACCACCGGAAGAATATCACTATATCAAACAGAAATCAGTCGATCTGTCCAGTACAAAGTATCATGGCACTCAGGCGAAATCACACAAGATTTCTCTCACAATAACCCTCACTGTACTTCACAAGATTCACTCCAGAATGGTGGATAAAACGCCTATATACATAACACTCAAGCTATATACATCAATGGCTAATGTTATCTCACAAAGTAACGGGCATAATTTCTCAGATCTGAACCAGAGAAGGCAAAGAGAACGTAGGGTTAGAGAGAGACGAAGTGACTGTAAAGAATGACCTCTCAAACCCGAATGTCAAGTATAAATCGAAGGCACTAGAACGACCTTCATCCAACTGTCCAAAAGGGAACACTTGCCAAGATCAGGAGCAACTGTTCTTCATACTAAAGTCGTGTTTTCTGTAACACGTTTTTACCAAGAGCTAACTCAGCTCCAATGGACAGAATGAGAACCGGCCCAACAATCCCCAGTCACATACAGATTTAGCCCAATCATCATTGTGCCATTCTCCACAATTAACATCTACGAAATTTCATTGCCTACTCAATTAAGCAAAAACAGGACTGTTATCACACAATCTAAAAGCTTAATTTGTTAGCGGTGAGAGAGATGGGATTTACTTTTTATATATTTGCATCTTTTACAGCCTATTCTTCTATATATATACCCTGCGTCAAAATTTGATCTTTACGATTAATCTAACCAATACAAACTGGATATGCATTCAATATTCATTCTCATTTATTCGTATATTCATTTCTGTAAACAGGCTTCTGAAGAATCTTGAGTTACAGTGAGCAACTCTGTACGGAATTACTACTTCATTACTATAGGAAGATCTGCAGAGAGAGAGAGCGGTTTTTCGTAATGTATTGTGTATTCCTAAGCGTTTCAAAAACAAATAAGAAAGATCTATGTAACTCTTTAATCACATCGTTGGTTAAGTTGTAATGTACTATGCTGTTCAAAAATGTACAATATGTTTTATGTTGTCCATGCAGTCTCATAGTAATTTTGTTCGTTCAAATCATTGTCAGAACGGTCAATTTGTAATTTGCCTCGATGGAAAATTGAAAACTCCATTTCAATACTGCAGAGTGTAGAAACTAGAAAAGGAATTTAAGCTAAAATCAAGCTATAATAGTAATCCAGTATGCATACTAAGAGAATTTAGTGTATTTAAGGCAAAAAATATATCTAAATACTTTATTCAAATTAATTCTTCTCTTCGTATTGTCACTCAATCACCTCGTCTCAAAGCTGTAAGACTTCAACTACTTATTTATGACTCGATTTATTGGTTTATGGGATCTGCCGCTAGGAATAAATCAGGAATTTGAACCCATCCAGCATTCCAGCCTGACCTTGAATTAATGAATGCTGTTAAGAATCAGATAGATTCATGATTAAATCAGAGAAAATGAAGACTGAAACTGGAATTCACGTTTAGAATTGAATGGAATGAATATTTACACCAGGTATGAGCTATATTTATACTACAAACTGACATCAGAATATATTGAACTAAAATAACAGAAAGAAACAGAAAATAGCTAACTCCTCTTCCCAGCTGGAATAACAGAATGTAACTAACTCCTCTTTCCAGCTGGCTTTTCTTCTATTTTCAACTTCTCTTCACGTGATTTTAATTCCATGTTGTCAATGTGTGATGCAATACTCCAACACCCCCCCTCAAGATGAACATGGATGTTGAGAAGGTTCATCTTGCGAAGAATGTGATGAAAAGGTAAAGATCCAAGGGGCTTAGTGAGAATATCTGCGAGCTGGAGTCTTGATGGAATATGAAAGAGTTTAATAATATTTTGCTGCAACTTTTCCCGAACAAGGTGACAATCAATTTGAATATGCTTTGTCCTCTCGTGTTGGACAGGATTCGTGGCTATGGCCAATGCTGACTTGCTGTCGGTATAGAGTAAAGTTGGTTGCGGATGAGCAATATTCAAGTCCTGCAAAGCATAAAGGAGCCATTGAATTTCACATGTAGTTGTTGCAAGTGCTCTATATTCGGCCTCTGCTGATGAACGACTAATAGTGACTTGTTTCTTCGATTTCCATGAAATCAAAGAGTTGCCAAGAAAGATTGCAAAACCAGTGACACTCCTTCGAGTGTCTATACAGCCTGCCCAATCACTGTCTGAGAAAGCCTTTAGTTGAAAATCTGATGAAGATGGGAAGAATAGACCTTGCCCTGGTGTAGCTTTCAGATATCTCAACACTCTAGTAGCAGCTTGATGATGACTTACAGCAGGTGAAGCAAGAAATTGACTAAGTACTTGGACAGAATATGCTAAGTCAGGCCTTGTGATGGTTAAATACAATAATCTACCAACAAGTCTTCGATAGCCTGATGGATCTTCATATAAGTTTGTGTCAGTTGCAGAAAGCTTGAGGGTAGAATCCATGGGAAAAGCAGCAGGTTTTGAACCAGTGAGACCCGTGTCTTCAAGTATGTCAAGTGCATATTTTCTCTGGCACAAAGATATACCAGTTTTGGACCTTGCAACCTCTAAGCCAAGAAAATATTTCAGTTGCCCTAGATCTTTGATGGTGAACTGGTCATGTAAAAAGGTTTTTAACTTTTGAATTTCCATAATGTTATCACTGGCCAAAATCACATCATCCACATAGACTAGCAAGGCAATAAAAAAACTGTTGGATTTCTTAATGAATAAGGAGCAATCAGAGTTGCCTTGGACAAAACCATAGCTGGTAAGGGCATTGGACAGCTTGGCAAACCATTGCCTAGAAGCTTGCTTTAGACCATAGAGACTCTTTAAAAGCTTGCAAACTTTTTGTCCACCATTTGTAGTCATACCAGGGGGCAATGTCATGTAAACTTCTTCATGTAAATCTCCATGTAAAAATGCATTATTTACATCTAGTTGGTGAAGATGCCAGTTTTTTATTGCAGCTACAGCAAGTAAAAGTCGAATGGAAGTGATTTTTGCTACAGGAGAGAATGTGTCAAAGAAATCTAAACCTTCTTGTTGGGTGTACCCCTTTGCCACCAATCTAGCTTTTTGTCTTTCTATGGTCCCATCAGCCTTGTATTTGATTTTAAACACCCATTTACAACCAATGGCCTTTTTATTTTCAGGAAGAGTAACAAGCTCCCAAGTTTTATTCAACTCCAAAGCATTAATTTCATTTTTCATGGCAGCTTGCCATTCAGGCATTTGAGAGGCTTGTTTATATGTTTTGGGTTCTAAGGAGTTTGAAATGGATGCTAAAAAAAGCTTTATGTGATGTAGATAACCTATTAGCTGAGAAGAAATGGTGAATGGGGTAGAGATTACCTGTAGTTGAGGCGCAATCAGCTGAAGTAGATGTTTGAGATGCAATTTGAGATGAAGAAACATTACCACAATAGTAATCCTGCAACTGAATCGGAGCACGTTTATTTCTGCTTGATTTTCTAAGGTGTTGAGTGTTTTGGTTTGATATTTGATCATTGTTTGGTTGAGGAGAAGTAGATATGCCTTGTTCAATGTGTGTGTCTGGTTCACAAGGAGGGGAAAGGTTATTGATTGATGATGTAGATGGCATATTTTTATCTAAAATCAGGTGTGAGCCAATATAGCAATGATCTGGAAAAGAATCTGATTTAGGGAATAAAAATGAGTGTGTTTCAGCATTGGATGGAAGAACTCTAAAAGGAAAGATTGTTTCATGAAATGTAACATTTCTAGAAACAAATATATTGTTGGTGTTGAGATCCATGAGCTTGTATCCTTTGAAATTAGAGGGATACCCTAGGAATATGCATTTAGTTGCTCTTGGATCAAATTTTTGTCTGTGGTTTGTCAATGTAGAAGCAAAGCAAAGGCAGCCAAACACTTTTAGGTGTGAAAGATTGGGTGCTTTATCAAAGAGCATTTCAAATGGGGTTTTATTTTGGAGGAGAGGTGTAGGGATTCTATTGATTATGTGTGCTGCAGTGAGTACACTATCACTCCAGAAACCTAGGGACAAATTTGCTTGAAACATCAGTACTCTAGCTGTACTTAATAAGTGCTGATGTTTTCTCTCCACAATTCCATTTTGTTGTGGAGTTTCTACACAACTTCTTTGGTGTAAAATGCCGTGTTTGTTGTAGAATTTGGTGAGAAAAAATTCTGGACCATTATCAGATCGTATGGTTTTGATAGAAACGGAAAAATGATTTTCTACCGTTTTACAGAAAGTTTTGATTAAGGATGGTACTTCTGATTTTGCTTTCATCATATATACCCATGTACACCTTGTAAAATCATCTACTATAGTGAGAAAGTATTTATAACCAGAGTAAGAGATGGTGCCAAAAGGCCCCCAAATGTCACAATGAATCAAATCAAATCTTTTATTAGATTTATTCTGTGATACAGGGAAAGGAAGTTTCTTTTGTTTTGCTAGAGGGCATACATCGCAATCATTTGTACAGTCAAGAGTAATAGATGGTTCAATTTGTTTGAGAAAGGGTAATCTTGAGCTGGATACATGTCCTAGCCTATAATGCCATATGTCTAGTTGTTTCTGGGCAGTGGCTGAAGCAAGAAGTGTAGAATTAAACTGAGGTGCATTGCAGGATTGATCTTTTGGTGAAGCTTGAATTAAGTGGTAAAGTCCTTCTTTCTCAAAGGCAATCCCAATCATCTTCTTCATTGATTGGTCCTGTAGAGTACAATAAGAAGCAGCAAAGGTGAGGCAAAGATTAGAGTGCTTGGTAAGCTTGGAAACAGAAAGTAGATTAAAAGAAAATGTGGGAACACACAAGACATTATGGAGAAATAAAGTATTGGAAAGACATACACTACCAATGTGTGATGCAGGAACTTTAATTCCATTTGGAAGATTTATAGATGTACTGATGGATTTTGGTGTAGAACAATATAGAAGTGGTGAGCAGATCATGTGATCTGTTGCACCCGTGTCAAGAATCCAAGAGAAATTGGAATGTAATGTAGAAGAGGCAGAATTACAATAAGATAAATGTGATATATATTGTGTTTTACCGGAAAAAAACGATGTAGAGGCAAGATTAACAGATGGCTGAACATTATTCTGGTTAGAAGAATCAACTGATGTTGGATTAGCAAGTGCCATTAACTTGTGAAATTCCTCTGGAGTAAAAGAAATCTTTTGTTGCTCATTACTATTCTGATTATAGACTTCTTGATTTGTGAGGGCAGCATGTGCAGAAACATTCCTTTTTCCTTTTGGTCCAGTCCAGCCAGGAGGATATCCATGCAATTGGAAACATTTGTCCATTCTATGTCCATTATAACCACAATAAGTGCAATGCAAGGCAGACGTCTTAGGCTTATCCTTGAATGATTTTGGTTGGTAATTCTGATGACTGAGTTGCTTGGCCATCAAAGCATGCGTCTCACTGTATGTAGCAGAATTTGTGAGTTGTCTCTGGCTTTCTTCTTGAACTAGTAGAGAAAAGACTTTGGCCATGCTAGGTAATGGAACCATAAGGAGTAATTGACTTCTGACAGATGCAAAAGAATCATTTAATCCAACCAGAAACTTGAGGACATAATCAGATTGTTGTCGAGCTTGTAGGTATTTAAACAACTCACAGGTACATGATGCCATCTTTCCACATGTACAAGTTGGAAATGGCCTATAGCTCATGCATTCGTCCCAGAGAGTTTTAAAGGTGCTGAAATATTTAGTAACAGATAAAGAACCTTGACTAATACAGCTCAAAGATTTCTCAAGATGGAAAACCCTTGGTCCATCACTTCTAAGATATCTTGTTTTGAGTTTATTCCAAAGATCAACAGCAGATGTCACAAATAGCAAGTTGTTTCGTATATCTTTGGAAATTGAATTCATTAGCCAAGAAAGAACCAGATTATTCGCACGCAGCCATGCCGTATGATTAATGATTTCATCAGTAGAGGGAGAAGTAATTGAGCCATCAATGAATTTTACTTTGTTCTTGACTGTCAAAGCCATGTTAATTGCTCGACTCCAGGCCACATAATTTTCTCCATTGAAGATTTCTGATACTAATAAAGCACCAGGATTATCACTTGGGTGGAGGTAATATGGACTTGAGGAATCATCTGAAGGATTGTTAGAAGAACCGTTAGAATTGATAGAAGGGTTGACAGATGAATTATCAGCATTCATTTCAAGAAATCAGTGTAGGAAAACTCCAGAGCAGAATTTCTGTAAAGAGAATTAATTCTTGCAGAGAGCAAGCAGATGATGTTGCGGAAGCATTCAGCTAGATGAAACTAGCTCTGATACCATGTTAAGAATCAGATAGATTCATGATTAAATCAGAGAAAATGAAGACTGAAACTGGAATTCACGTTTAGAATTGAATGGAATGAATATTTACACCAGGTATGAGCTATATTTATACTACAAACTGACATCAGAATATATTGAACTAAAATAACAGAAAGAAACAGAAAATAGCTAACTCCTCTTCCCAGCTGGAATAACAGAATGTAACTAACTCCTCTTTCCAGCTGGCTTTTCTTCTATTTTCAACTTCTCTTCACGTGATTTTAATTCCATGTTGTCAATGTGTGATGCAATACTCCAACAAATGCTATCCATTAAGCGGAGGAAGGAGGCGAAGATAGTGATATGAACTGATATGAACAAGAGGAGATAAAATTGAGCTCCACGTCACCTGAACAATCCAAGATTTAGAGTGGGGTCAAGAAAATTCAGTCTCATAAGAGCTAAAACTCCGGAAATTTTTGTGCCATCACGGCTTACGAAGCCCATATTCGGTTGAGCTAAAAATCAAAATTTTAGTAGATGTTGATGAAATATATGGTTAAGGGTCGATAAAAATTCAAGTTAAAGTCAATAATTAATTCTAACAACACATTTCATGAGGTTCGCAATTTTTACCAACCATTTTAGATAAATCGAACATGGGCTAAATAACAAAGAGGAGCCTTTAAAATAACAACAATAGGGAGGAAAAAATTGAGGTTCAGAATAATATGAAAATGCAGGCTATCCATCACCGTACCTTAAGCATGCTAAGCAAACGCTCTATCATTTTAGCTACATGCCCATATGTAAATATTGGAAATTTGAGCTATTTCTCTTATGTAAATATTAACAAAATTTTCTTGAAAATCATTTAAAAGCTACACATTCTAATCAATATATATATATTTTTAATAATCTCAAAAGTCTCAAAACGTAGAATACATTCTCTTAAAAATAATTTTACTTGCTTCCCTCCATTTCGTGTCAAAATACCTGGCCTAATCAATGTCAAACATTTTTTTTTTCTCTCGCACATTTAAACAAGTTACAAATGGAATAAAAAAATAATTTCAAATTTTTAGACACCAAACTTACAATTTCATCTCTAATTCATCAGCAATATTAAAAATAATAACGTTGTATCATATGTGCCGCTGATATGTACCTTCAAGTCGTTATTCTTTCTCATAGGTGACGATGTTGATGAATATGAGATGAAATTGTATATTTAGCAACTAAATTTAAACGATTGAAAGTTAAGCGACTACATTGAAATTTTGATAAATTGTTTTCTTGCACATAGACACAAGTGAAAAATGAAATCTAGCTTGGGGCTAAATAATGTGTCGTATGGCCGAAGACCTTTCTATTGTGTTTCCATATTGATGTTAAATTAGAGGCTTATACATATTAGTATGCACTATGCATTTACTTGCCAACTTACACTTCGAAGAATCTTCATATATATATATATATATATATAAATTAGTGCTTATAAAACTCTAAAGTGGAGTATTGCATGTGGTATGAATCCGGACCACCTATTGGGAATGGAGAAGTTAATATAACACAATATGAAGTATTGATCGCATAAGCAAGAATAAGATTAAAAGGTAAAGAAGAAGATTGACGGATGAACCTAGTAATTTTATTAATTTACAACTAATAATGAGAATAATACAATATCTGGAATATCTAAACTGAATGAAGAGTCTACTATTTATAAGGAATGTCTCAAACACTAGAAATAACCTAATAAGATTAAAACCAAGTCAAAATACGCTTGAAATCGACATACGACGAAAAATCTGGATGACATTGTCGCTCGAGCGACGTCTAGAGATAGTGCAACCGACGCCTTATTGCTTGAGCGAGAGCTCGACGACAGGTGAGCGACAACTTTATTGCTCCAAAAATTCTCCTGCTGCTCAAGCGACCAGCTAGCGGAAATTCGACAACTTTCCTTCTTGGTTCATAGTTTTGATCTTTTCAGGACCACTTCAACTATGACTCCAAATTACGCAAACTTAAACTGAATTTGGGTCATAAACCCAACAATCTACACCTTAACACAAATTTCGGTGCAACAAACGAAGCTCCAAATTTTCTCTACCTGAAAAATAAGTCTGATTGCAATGAAATAAACAGAACTCTTCAACAAGAACCAAACTTCTCCACCTCACGAAAATTACTCTCCATCTTCTACAGTATCTACAAATGATACCCAAACCTAAACACCGAGTTCCCAATACCACAAGTAATTCAAGATTTACCAAACTGGGTCGAAGCACCCCCTATAGCAAAATCAACTCCAAAGGCTTTCACCTAAGGCCCTTTGCTAGTCTCGATACTTTCAAAACCACAAAAAGCATACGCAACTAGATCAGCATCCCCGTACCCATCCTGAATGGGTCCTTCTCTAGCAGTTAAACACAATGGGGCCTCGGACAATGGTGGCAAAGCGAAATTACCCATATCCTCCGAACTCCCCCTAGTAGCGTTCTTCAATAATGACCCAGAGCTAAATCTCAAAGGTACTATACCAAATTGTATATCCACCATGGTACTAAACCTGTGCTGATGATTCTTCACCGATTCTGCATGGTCTTGCAAGATGTATAACTAGGACCTCTTCTGTCCATCCAATACAACATAGACACCCTTCTGGACCTTCAAGACTCTACCTCCTCCAAAGAACTCATAACCCTTCGAATCAAGGATACTCAGCGAGATGAGATTCTTCTTAAAATTTGGAACATGTCGAACATGTCTAAGTGTTCTAATTGTCTCATCCATCAACTTCAATCTGACCCTACTAATACCAGCTATCCAACAAGATCCGTTGTTATCCATAACAACGACACATTGCATCATCGTTTCATATATTTCAAACAAATCCCGATTGAAACACATATAGAACGTAAAGCTGTATCCAAAATCCATTCCTCGTAAAGTTTGGATTCCACGTCAGAAATCGCCTATATATCTCCATCACTCAAATAGTCCTCGGCTATGTTAGCCTCGTCCGAAATATTTGATTGCTTCCCATGATTAACAATCGAATTACATTTGCTCTGTAACTTCTCGCAATCTCTCTTAATGTGTCATTTCTTATTGCAATAAAAATAAACCAGATTGATGTAACTTGACATCGACTTACCCCTTCATCAATCACCATAAACCACAAGAGCTTCTTCATCTCTGGACTCAACTCCAACTAGATGCTTCATCTTCTCATTTAAGAACAAGACATCATATATATCTTCAATGGTGAGAGTATTATAACTGTATAGAATCGTGTCCCTAAAAGACCAAAATGAAGCAGACAGTGAGCATTATAGGATCAAAGCCAAATTTTCTTCATCGTAGTTGACCTCTAACGTTTTCAAATCAGCGACGATCTCCTTGAACACAGCCAGATGGTCTTCCGAAGATCATTATTCTGCCTTGTGATGAGAATATAGCCACTGCTTCATATGCAACTTGCTTGTCAGACTTTTGATCATGCACAGTTACTCCAACTTCAACTATAATGCAGCAGTTGTCTTCTCCTTCAAAACGTCTTGAAGAATGTTAGATAGATGAAGATGCATATGTGATAGTGCCTTCCAATCCTTCCGTTGCTTCTCATATGTTGTCCAAGTTGTGGTCATCTTGTCAAATCCCAATAGCACATAATCCAAATCCATCAGTGCCAATACAACTCGCATTTTTACTTGCCACAACAAAAATCTTGTATTGTGATCCAAACGTGAAATTCCATACTTTGGCTGCCATCGATAACAGAATCCTCAAACAAAATTACAACATTCCTCTGATACCATTTGTTATGAATCCGGACCACCCATTGGAAACAGTGAGGTTAATATGACACAATATGAAGTATTAGTCGAATAAGCAAGAACACGATTAAAAGGTAAAGAAGAAGATTGACAGAGGAACTGAATAATTTTATTTATTTACAACTAATGAAGAGAAAAATATAATATCTGAAATATATAAATTGAATAAAGAGTCTACTATTTATAGGAAATGTCCCAAACTCTAGAAATAACCCAATAAGATGGAAATTAGGTCAAAATATGCGTGAAATCGACATAAGGCGAAAAATTCGAATGACACCGTCGCTAGAGCAACATCTAGCAACAGCCGAGCGACACATTGTCACTTGAGCAAGAGCTCGACAACAAGCGGGCGACAGCTTTATTGCTCCAAAAATTCTCTTGTTGCTCGAGCGACCAGCTAAAGGTAGGCTAACGAAAATTCGACGACTTTTCTCCCCGATCCATAATTTTGATCTCTTCAAGACCATTTCAACTAGGACTCCAAATCTAGACCGAATATGGGTCACAAACCCAACAACATTAATTACTAGATCCCACTAAGCCCATTCAAATGGTTGGGTGCTTTTTAACCTATAACCCCTTACCATGAAATGTGATAAAATTAGTGGAACAACCAAGTGATACTTTCAAAGAGACTTCGCCTTTTATGGGTTAAGGTCCAATTTCAATTTTGGTGAAAAAATCAATCAATAATTGAGTTGAGAGAAACTTGTCAAAATAACTAGTTCTTTGAACCTTAAATAGTGCCCTTGGTTGTCTAGAGGTTGGATCTTGAAACAAGCTCAAGCTTAATTATGCCTAAATCGTTCCTGACTAGAGCTAGAGAAGTATGTGATAATTATTAATACATGTCCCACTTTCAATTTGTTTGTGTTGACCAAGTCCTGAAGCAAAATCTAGCTTCACAAAATTAGACATGTAAAGTTTACGTGACAATATAACACATTTTAATAGTTTTCAGGTTGAGACAAGTTGTTGTAGGAACAACTAGACCCTAGAACAAGAGGTTGGAAACCAATGGTGCTACTCTATTTTTTTAAACTTAGCCCAACATGCTTATGTGATTCAATTTAAGATGTGGATATGACTGAGGCATAGCTTTTAATAAAAGTATGGTTTAGTATTTTAATGTGTAATATACCTTTTGAATTTGGATTGATGTTTAATTACAAGTTATCTACGCATAGGGTGGTCGTCCCTTATTGGCTCAGTGTGACTCGACACAATTTGGAGGAACTATTTTCTAAGGTATCGTCGCTTAACTTATGCTAAGCAACAATAACGTAACACATCAATTAATTGATAAATACATTTATGTTGGCTTAACATAAGCTTAGCAAATGTACTTAGTAGATATTTAAATTTTATGTAAAAATGATTTACTAAGTACCATTGCTTAATCTATGATAAGCAGCAATTATATAACGCATCTATTAATTAGCAGATAAGTTATGGTGGGTCACGAAATTAAATTAAATTAGTTGAATTTATTTTCCATGTCATTGTTGCTTAATATAAGCTGCTTGTATATTCAAAATAATAACTAAGAAAATTTACAATTTTGTTCGATCAATAGTCCACTTGTACCCAAAAGTACGAGTCTCGACAAGAGTCATGTCGATCTCTAATCGGTTCAAGCTATTTTACTCCTCTATTCACTATGCTCAGTAGTTTGTAACCACGTAAAATCACTATTGCTGTGTGTTAAATTTTAGCTGCCTTTTTCAAAAGGTTTTGGACAGGCACCAATATTAGCATTGATCTCCAATAAGTGCCCCTTTTTGCAAGCATGGAATACATGTACTTTGATTCACCTCATTTTATCAATTTTGTCATGTTGTAAAACTTACAACATGATTTTGGGCAAAGTCGATTTTGAAGTTTAAAAGAAATTACCAAATTCAGAAAAAAAAAAACTCCAAACTCCACAAATGAAAAGAATTTTGTTATGCCTCGCATTAGAGGCTCCATATGAAGCCTACATGGCATCTCACGTGGAGTGGCACCCCACACAAGGCTGGTCGAAGCTCATCTCCGAAGTGGTGAAGCTTAATTACTGATACCCTCTCACCGAAGAGGTGGTGGTTCGGAGGCTCATTCTGAGGCTCGATCGTGGAATGGAATGAGCCATCTCATTCAAAAATTTTATTCGAATGATTGATATGATCATTATAATAAGTGATATGTCAGAATCTTGTCAGCATAGGTTGTAGGGTGGCTCCCCTCTTTTAGGGGCATTAAATGCGCCATAAGCTAGTGAGGTAAGATTGATGCCTAATATAGGATTTTTGGGTAATGAGCTGAAGTTACTTGCCTCCTCATCCAATGGATATCATTTTAATGTGTGACACTATAAATACTCCTTCCATGTATCATTTGAATGCTAATGAAAAAATATACATTTGATCTAGACTTCATCTTTTCTCTTGCTTTAGCATCCTGTGTTATTTGAGGATATTTAACTAGAGATTTATGTGTCTTTGATTGTTCTTTATTATGCAATTCCATTTATATATGTCGTCGGCGTCCGAACATTTTTGTCGTGTTGTAAAGCTTCTCCCTTGCCCAAAATCGAAATATTTTGCTAACCACTGATCCGTCCAAGCGTGTTGGAATTAGTTTGCGTGGACAGAGTGGGCCCATCATCTGTTATCCACGTGTGCATACAAGCCATTTCCCCCTTCTTTTTCTTTCCTATACAAGCCATCTAATTTTATTATTTTCTGATCTTTCTGAACAATGCAGTTACCTAATGTTATGGGATTTTTATTTGGAATTGTTCAAATGATACTGTACTTTATTTACAAGAACGTCAAAAAAGACACTGACCGAACCTTATGCTTGAAGAGACTACTAATAATTTTGAAATGAATTTGAAGGTTGACGGTTTCAATGATCCAAGAAAAGACATTGAAATGAACTTGAAGATGGGAGGGAGATAAAGAGTTCAATGAAGTATAGGCAATTTGACACTTTATTCCACTGGAATTCCAGCAGTTTTTACTGTGTTCAGCAATGTGTCTTTTCTTTATTTCTAGTTAACGGGCCTTCGTAAAAATCTTATACATTTTATCAAGAATTTGATGAAATTCCAAGAGTTACAAATTGGTTTTGTACCAAACTCTTGTATATATGACACTTTCTTGAAACAAAGAGATGAATGATTTTATTATAAAAATTGAGCTTTCCAACAATATTAATTCTAGCTATTTATTGCATTTAATTAGAAGTTTATGGAAGTATTTGAACCAGAGGAACCAATCTAGAACTACCTCAAACCCAGCTGTTCGTCCAATTCTAGCTATAAGAAACTAACTTTATCAAAATCTACCAAAAATCTTATTTTTAACTATACTGAACAGGAGCTTATTATGAACAAATGACCACATGTTGTTTACTCGCTGTGAAATATGAGATATCAGATCCATTCACAAAAATGACCTATAAATTGATGTAGATCGAATCTACAAACACCAGGATAATAACGCAAAAACGGATTGAATTGAAGAAAACAAACTTTTCTTATTTCATGAACCAAGAAACCCTACAAGACGTTTTAGGGTCTTAAATACGAAGAGAAAAGATAACTTACTGAGCCAGTAGTCCCTTAATGGGCTGTGCTACAAAGCAAAATAAATAAATACTGAAAATAATGAAATAATAAAATTTAAATGTCGTTTTGACTTAGTTAACAAATTCAAATGGCCAAAATCCATCATAGGTCACGGCAAAGCTGTGAGTTCAATGGGAATTGTCGCAAGCTTTCCGGAATGGGGTTATGGGCCCAAAATGGACATCGTATGCAAAAGTTACGTCATTTTCTTCGAATACCGACCATCCAAGCGTTTAATATACGCAAACGTCTGTTCTTCTACACTAACCTCATCATAAACGAAATCGGCAACACATATCTTTTTAATTATTCAGTTTGATCCATGATTAAAAGGTTCAATAAAATTGAGTAAGCTATATATATATAATTATTTACAGATTGATGACATGATATTATATTAAAATTTAATTGATTTCATTCTCTCAATTTTTTTTTCCCACTTTCTCTGTACACCAATTTGTAAATAATTATGTATATGTAACATTAATACCCAAAATTAAACTTTTGCAAATCCATCTGATAGTTTTAATTTTGTTGTACCATCAAAGATCAAACTGAATATGGTTAAGTAATTTTTACGTAACTGACTTTTAAACTTTGGTAAACATCTTTCATATACGAGAATGTTGAATTGTGTTGGGAATTGAAATCAATTCCTCTATTTATCCATATGATTCTTGTTCAAAGAATTATTTAGAAGCCTGGAAAAATATGAAAAGATGGAGAAAAATGACAACACAAAATTTTATATGTTAAACTTTCAAATCAGAGATACAGAAGACATCACAAATATGGATGAGACTACACTAAATGAGAACCTTTTGATTTCTATTCGATGTGGGATTTATGATAGTCTCATTACCAATAATAAGAAACTAAAAAAATCTACTTTATTTGGGATAGATAAATATAATCATATTTTTATTGGGCAAATACCAAGTCAAAATCCTAACAATCTTCACTTCGATTTTGAATTGTCCAATTCTTTCATGTCGCCTCCATATCGGATAACGTTCCTCCACCATGGTCATGTCTCCTTCCTCTTCTTTGTCAAGCCAAACTCGAGAAATTTCAATGAATTTTTTCTTTTACAGCCACAATTCTTAAGACATAAAATTACCAAACTCCATAAGAGTATATAGAATTACCAAATTTTAAGAATTTCAAATTGACTCAAATCTAACAGACTTGCTGAAAAAATACCCCAGGTTTTTCTTTCCAATAGTTTATCTGTGACATCATTTCCATCACACATCCTATATCAATGCCAAATCAATGTCCGTGTGCAATTTGTGGACGTGCTAATAATAACACATCTCTATTATGGCAACTTATTGGTCAAAGATATACTATAAGGATGAACATATTCTTTCCATGTAATATCATTGTCTCACGGGGAGAAAAGAGACGCACTGTTAGCGACAATGTCAGCATCTCCATTTATTGATTTGAGCAATTATCCAAACCTACTCTACCATTTTTGAAAAAAATTAGTGAGGCGTCCAGATTGCCCACTTCTACTAAAAACAGGGATTAAATTTCTTTTGAAAATTATTATGCAATCCAGATTGAATCACGACACCAGTGACTTCAACTTACCACAAGCCATTATAGTGAAGAGTCTTTTGATTTCTCTCGACGTGGGATTCATAATAGTCCCATTATAAATTAAAAACTAAAAAATTTATTTTATTAGGATAGACAAACACGTTCATATTTTATTTGGACAATGCCAAATCAAAATCCTAAGCATAAATTTCATTTTCCAGTTGCTCAAAACATTAAATTTCTCATAAGTGTCCCTCTATAGAGTTAGGGATGGCAACAGGACGGGTCGGGGGCGGAAGAGCCTTTCCCCAACCCGACCCGTTGGGTAATTCCCCGCCCCATTACCCATTTAGGGCGGGGCGGGGCGGGGCGGGGCGGGGCTTATTACCATTTTTTTATTAATATAATAAGGGTGTTTAAAAAATAAAAGCTCTTTTTGTACAATCCAAAGTTTCAGAAAAAAGATATTCTCTTCTTTGTCGAATGTGAAAAAGAACAAAAAAAGAAATGACAGAAGAAAAAGAAACAAAATGATCAGATAGACGTGAGAATTAAATAAAGAGTAATACTACGTTTACTAAAGAAGTTTAATAAATCTTTAAATACAAATAAATGACTAAGAATATAAGACGAAAATTCAAGGAAGAAGTAATTTTTATAATTAATTTGGATTGTAGATTGAAATTGTGTTCTTGAGAGAGAGAAGTAGATGAAATCTTGATATCAGTTAACAATCCCTCTATCCAACGGTCATAGAAATTGGAAGGCCAAGATATTTGTTTGATTCTCTAGATTTTCAATGGTGGCATGGCATGTGGGAGGTGGCGTGGGAAACTGGGCAAATGGGCATTGGTTGGGTTAAAGGTTTAGTTGTGGGTTTGGGCTTGGGTTGGAAAATTGGGTGGGTTATATACTGAAACATTCACAAAGTAAATTAAATAATAAAATGCTAAAATAAAAGTTAAAAATTTAAATTTTGCGGTGCGGTGCGGTGCGGGGCGGGGACCTTAATACCCGTCCCCGCCCCGTACCTGCTTCGGATTGATGTTCCCTAACCCGTCCCCGCCCCAAATACCCGATTAAGCGGGTAATACCCGCCCCGTGGACATCGGGTTTTATAGGTTTTTTTGCCATTCCTATATAGAGTGACCATGAACCTATTAAATACCTCAAAAATTACGTGATGATGGCATGCCAAGTTCCCAAAGTATAAGGTGTTGTATTTGTTCAAAATTAAAGGGGAAGTATTGGGCCTGTTGTTGGGCTCAAGAATGGCTGAATTGATGGAATCAAATACGGAGGCAATACATACGCATGGGCCTGAAAACTAGCCGTTAGGCTGGTTTTTGCACGTGTGTTTCTGGTGCCTTCAGATGAAAAGCTTCCAACTTTTCACGAATTTTGGGAGCCTTCTCGTGGTGTATTGATGGAAATCCATACATAGGAGATTGATTTCCATTTCACAACACAAAAAACAATAAATCATCATTCATTCCATACTTGAGAGAATTATTTTCTATTCTATATACATATTCAAGCCTTCTTTAGTTGTCACCAAGTTCATTTGAAGAAACACTTCTACTGTGGTGTTATTCATTATAGGCTTGATTAATCCTTCAAACCATTTATCGGAAATCCTTAAAAGCATACGAGAGGAGACTAATATTGTTTGAGGATAACGTTTTCAAACTTGTTCAAGTTTTGCTTTTCATATTTCTATTTTTGTGTTTCCATCTCCTTCCTCTTCTATCTCCAAAATTTCAAACATAAGGCAGGTCCCTTTATCTCAACTGCTAGCTCATTGGACTGGTAAGTTTCATCTTGTTTTCTTGAGTTGGAGGTCACGCGGTATGCCTCTTTCAAAGTTATGTACTTTTCTACTTTATTATTAACATATAGATCTTGCTACACTAACATAGGGAACACACACATGGGGGGTTGACATTTTTTAATTCATGCAGGACCCACATGCAAAATGTAAGGGTCGGTCACCCCCTCAATCAACCAATTCGGTTTCTTCAGCTTTATCCTTAACATATACTCCACGTTGGTTTATTAAAGAAAAATACTTGGTTTTAGTAAAACTTATACTCCACGTTGGTTTCTTACTGGCATCTCTTGTATTATGATAATGTATTAATGTCAAATCTGCTGAGCACATATGCAGCTAGGTCTATCTCCTTATCTTTTGAAACATTTCATCTCCAAAGGAATCCCGTTACACCCTTTTCCTTGTATGTCCCTTTATTCACATATTCTGTCAAAATTTTGGTCCTCAAGCTTTTCTTGCCTTTTGATTGGATCAGTAAAAGGAGGTTATGATTACGAATAATGCTTTTCAAATAGGGGCCTGTCACCCTATTGGAGGGGGCGTCGGTCAAGGCCCCTGTTTGTGTAGCAAAACCGTATGATAACTCGTCTTGGTTAAAAGTTTAAAACCATCACCGTCATTATCATTTTTTACTTTTCCATTTGAGTGACAGGAGTGTTGAAGATTTGGCTTGGACCATTATTGGTTTATCATATGGAAATGTTAGAATTAGGGTGTGACCCGGATTCTATTTTGAAGATGATTGAGAATTCTAATTAAGATAACGATTAAGAGGAATTCTAATTGTTGGAATGCTTTTAGAATACTATTTGAAGTCTATTTGACAAATTCTAGTTGAAGTACGATTTCGAACTCAATTAGGAATTGAAATTTGTGTTGGATTTGAAAATATTTAGATATGAACCAAGGATGACTTTTCGGCACAACTATGCCCACTGGCGCTTGACTAGAGCTCGAGCACCTGCTTGACGACAGCTGAACGCTCGAGTGACGGGGCGGCGCCCATCTGGCACTCGAGCGCCATATTCATTCGGCCTAGACCCGTTCGTGTTTTGATGTGTTTTTTAACATTCCTTTTCATCTATAACTCTATGTCCTTACCTTTTATTTTTGACATTTTCACCTCTATCTCCACATTTCATTGCGCAAAAGGTCATTTTCATCCATTTTGGACGATTTTAGCCTCCTATTCAAATAAAACAAAAAAAAAATAAAGAACTAATTGTAATCATAGTCCCAATTTTTCAAAAAAAAAATATAAATCAGTGGAACTATGGAGATTCAACATTTGCAAACAAAAAACCTCCAAAAATCCTAATTACTACAATCCCAAAACCACTTAATTTGATCTCTTTTTTCATTTCTTATAATTGTCGTTTACTAACAAATTCTCCCAATTCAAAATACTCACACCATATATATAATTATTCATACAGGATTTGATTTGATATAATTTAATTTAATTGAGAGTAATATCAAGTTCGGAAGGCTTTGCTGTGTTGCGGAGCCATGGTGGGGACAGGTTTTACAACTCGTCGGCACCAGTAGATGCTCTTGCAGCAACAACAACAACAACAACAAGTCTTATTGCAACAGAAACAACATTAGCACCAGTTACCGAGGACGTCGATAAAGTCGAAATCTTCTTATGTAGTTGCGCTAGTGGAGGCTGGAAATCGGAGTAAGTGATGATTCAACAAAGGCATGTCTAGATCATCTTCTATCTGTTCAGCTTCGCCCCCAGACCAATGCCGGTGAATGTACCAACTTGGATAGTTTGATGGAATCTGTTACTCCTTTCATTTCTGCTCAAAACTTTTCTAAGGTACTAAAGAATTGTAGTATATAATCAATATGAAAGGATGCAGTTGATTTGTGACTAATTTGTATTTTTTTGAAAATATGGGGACTATGGTTATAATTAGTTCTTTATTTTTTTATTTTTGTTTTATTTGAATATGAAGGTAAAATTGTGAAAAATGGATGAAAATTATCTTTTGTACAATGAAAGGTGAAAATAGGGGTGAAATTGTCAAAAAAATGAAAGGTATGGACGTTTTGTATAATGACATTGAAAGGTAGGGACTTTTTGCTATTTATCCTTAATGAAATCTACATTCCTCTACCAATTATTTTATTTGTGAGTTTGTGATCATTATTTCATATTGTGTTATATTATTTTCTCGCATATTATCACAACAAAATTGGTATTGGAATTATTCGATATTTTCTTCGTTGTTCATAACAAACTGGTATCAGAGCTAATATCTTATTGAGATGTTTTTTAGGATGGTTATCATGAAGTATGATATTCCGCTTTTGGATCACACCACAAGATTTTCGTTGTTGGGGGTAAAAGTTCCGGCAATACTCGTTCAGATAGATTTGGATGATGCGTTGTTTGAAATTGACAAGTTGTTCACAACTTGGAATCATGAGGAGAAACAACAGAAGAATCTAAAAGCCCTATCTCAAATTCATCTTCATCTTTCGGATAACATTTTTCAGGACATTTTAAATGAGAATTCTGTCTCTGCGTTATAGTTAAAATTGAAGCAATTGTGCATGACGAAGAGTCTTACTAGCAAATTTCACTTGAAGCAGCGCCTTTATTCTCATTGAATGGTAGAAGGTACATTTCTTGAAAATCGCCTAACTGTGTTTAAAACAATCTTCGTTGATTTAGAGACCATGAAGGTCAAATATGATGAAGAAAATTTGGGTTTTATTGTGATCATTGTCGCTTTATATATGTCATTTAGGGATACGATCTTATGTAGTCGTGATACTTTTATCATTGAAGATGTTTATGATACTATTTTCTCAAAAGAAAAGATGAAACATCTTGTTCGAACTGAGGCTCATGGAGATAGCCTTATTGTTGACGGTGGTTCTAGAAGGGTTAAATTAATATCTAACTTCACAAATAAAATTTGTAATTATTGCAAGGGGAAGGAGAAATTGGATAGAGATTGCTATAATTTTCAAAATAAAGAAAAAATGGCAGCAGTTAATCAGAAGGAAAAACAATTTGATACCTCGAGTAAAACTAGTGTTGGAGAAACGTTTCACAATGATGGATGATTGGATTCTTAATACCACTTGCACTTTTCATATGTGTCCTAATAGGGATTCGTTTACAACATATGAAGAAGTTTTCAAAGGTGTTGTGATCGATAATAATACATTTTGTCGGATAGCTGGTATAGGAAGGGTAATTTGATTGAGGGAAGTGTCAGAATAATTGATACAATGCGGCATGTTCTTGAATTGAAGAAAAATATTATCTCCTTAAGTACTCTCGACTTAAAATGGTACAAATTTATTGGTGAATGTGGAGTCCTCAAGGTTTGTAGAGTTGTTCATATTGTGTAACAGGGACGAAAAAGTCCCAATTATATGTCTTGTAAGGTTCTATAGAATCTTTGTTGGATCAGCATAGTTTAAGGACTCAGGTAGATTGTGATTTTGGTACAGTACTGTTGGAGTTTTGTTTGGATCTTATTTGATGAATACGTTTAAGTTAAGTTTGAAAGTTATGGATAATTCCGCTTTGCCACCATTACCAGCAGTGCCATTATATTCAATATCTAGAAAGAGACCCATTTTTGAGAAGATGTCTCTACATAGGTATAAAAATGATGATTTAGTTAATTTTGCTTCATTCGTGATTGAATGTGATGATTCTAGCAAAGATCCTTCAATTGAAGTATTTCGTGGTGATTCTGTTACGGGCTTGTTTCAACCTTGTTTGGTTATTGTTAATCATGTTTGATTTTGTTGCTCGTGATTCAAGCAACTTTAGGGTCCAAGGGTGTAATTGAAATTTTAATTACTCGGGTTTTTTAGTTTGATCCCATTTGGGTTTTGTAGTAGACGTGGATTTATCGGATTGGATGTCCGATAACATAGCAAATCAGATATGAATTTAACAATTAAATATCCATTGAATTATAGGATCACATCGGATTGAATACGGACAAATCCGATCCATTTACAACCCTACCTATATATATTTAGCTCTTTATTGTATTTTAGATTAAGTTAGACAAATCAAAACATAAAATCATTCTAATTCTTTCTTCATTTATTAGTGAAATCTACATTCCTCTACCAATTATTTTATTCTTGAATTTCTGATTAATTACTTCATATTTTGTCATGCATATTATCACAACAAATTGATATCGAAATTATTCAGTATTTTCTTAGTTGTTCATAACAGGAAAAAACCAAGATACGACTCGACTAAGAAGATGGAGACTAAAGTGATATAACGTATTTTCCAAGGGGGATGGGGAAGCCTATTTTTGCAACTTCTAATGAAAGGGATGGACAATAGATGACAAAGATTCTGAAATATCAAAGGGCTACCCTATTTTGATACTGATTCTTGCAGCATTTTAATCTGAATACTGCCTTGTAGGAATGGACCTCCACCTGCGTGTGGGCAGTATCGCAATGCCATTAGCATATATTGCCAGTTGTTTTAAAAGCTGGGATTTTCTACCTTTTTTTGTTGAATTCCTCGAATTTCTATGCATAGATAAGCACATATCACAGTGGCTCTTGGTCATCAACAATCCAACTTTCATCTTGCCTTATCATTTTTCTTTCAAAGGAAAAGTACAAAGACATTCATATTCTCAATTGACCAGTACCAGCATCTTGAATCACTTAGACTTCAGTTAAATGTTATTTATTCAAGAAAATAGAGCTTAATTTGCTAACTATGGATGTTAGTGAACAGGAGGGATGTCACGGATTATAATGAATCACTTCAACATCGGAGCTAAGTTCAATTTGCCATGGCAACTTTTCATTGTGACAAAGAATAATACGTGTGATTCATGCCTCTTACACACAAAAGTCGACCTCCTAAAATCCTTTAAGTAGTAAGAATATTCGAGTAACCTAATATATATAGTGAATATCAAATTTACTTTTAAAAAGTTCACCTCAGGGCTTTCTAGTTTAGGGGAACAAGTGAATAATATGATATACAATCCAACTAGAAAAATCATGAACTTGTTGGGGACATGTTTTGGGCGTTGAAAATAAAATTTAAATGGCTGCATATGACCATCTTTTAGAGAAAGGAAAAGGGGAAAAAAAAATCTGTCAACGCGTGAAGGACTTGAATTAATACACATAGTTCGCCTATAATCAGTTAAACTTTGAAATGACGGAGTTCAACTTTAAGGACAAGATTTTAACACCTCACTGTTTCATTTGGAACAGGGACGGATACAGTGGGGGGGCTGGCTGGGCTGCAGCCCCCCCCCCCCCACTCAGGTCCAAATTTTTTTTTTTAAAGGTTTTTTATATTTTTTTTTGAAAAAACTGTTTTTTCATGTGTAAAATTTTTTTTTTTGCTTAGTAGCCCGGTTTGAAATTTTATAGCGTGGTCTCGGTTCAAATCCTGGATCCGTCCCTGATTTGGAACTAATTAATACTAGAGAATAAGAGCTTGTAGTTTCAATTTTCAAAATACAGAAAGGAATAAATTTAGTATGAATTATTCCATAAGATTAAAAGCAATTTTTGTCTGATCCTGAGGGAATTAAAGATTAGGTATCGATTCCACTTGAGAAACCCAATTGAAAGGTAGAAAAACAAGTTTTCAAGTGATTCCAAACAAGTCGAATATTTTGGCAAATCAGTTGGTACTTGAACAAGTGACTGACGTTTGTGGAGTTGAATCCCAATTTAACCAAGTTCCATTCCACTAGAAAGTACTAGTTACTTTCATTTTCTTCATGTCTTGCATTCAAAAATTATCTGATGTTGTTGGATATGTTGACCAAGTCAACCATAATTGGGTGAATATATCATTTTTCTATGCCGACATGAGCCACTAAGCTGAACTCATAGGCTTGAGCTCACCGATTATGTGGCCAAAATTCACCGTTTAAGCTGTCAAACTAAAACTTTTATTATTCAGGCGGGGATTAATTTTTATTTATTTATCTTCTTTTTTTAATTATTAAAAGATTTGTTTAGATTAATTTCCTAGAAATGTCTTTCTTTTTGGGAGTTTTTTCATCAATGAATATTGGATGGCCAAATTCTCGGTATTCAGTTTAATCAACGAGTGTTTGGAGTGTTAATCATGCTTATGCATATGGCGTTGCATAATCTTCGAGAACAATGATATATACGTCTAGAATAAAATATAATTTGGAGAATATTGTATAATGTATAATAGCTAAAAAAATTCTGCATGCATAAAAAAGTTGCATTTCCTAGTTACATTTAAAATTAAAAAGCCACATTCAATCTTCACGTCATAACATAATCTTAAATGTCATATTCTTTCTTACTTTTTCATTACTAAAAAACACAGTATATATTCCCAATATTTTGGAAAATAATAAAATTCAATTTGGGAAAAACGGTATGGAGCGTGATTTTCAATCAAGAAAGTCGTAACTTCTAGCAACTTCTAGTGAAGTTTCTCATGCGTCAATCCACTTAACCTTCGGCCATTAAAATGTTAATCTTTCATTTATTATTAACTACATCTCCATTAGTCAAAATTTTGACGAAAATTCTTAGGATCTGTTTGATTGACAAAGGTGAAAAGGTAAACGAATTTCATATAGGTTGGAAAATAAAAACTCACATAAACCATAGGAAATAAATTTTCATGAAATTAGTTGAAAATGCTTAAAGTGGTTGTACCTTTGAATTCGAACTCTATTTCTACTTTCGTATCAAACAGTTAAAGTAAAATTCGAATTTTTTGAATGTGACATTTTTCATGGAATTCAATACTATCAAACGAACCTTTACAGTGAATTGATTTGTCATAATTGTTGGCACTATAGTGTCGTGCTCAAACTCTACCTGCAACAATCGCCTCACCCTTATAGGGTTAAGGCTTAATCCCAATCTGAAAAGTAATATGAAATGAAAAGCATACAAAAAAATAGCATTTTACACATGCTGACTTGGCAATTTATTTTATTTTATTATGTTTTTAGAGCAGTAGCATTAAATTCTAGATAGAACCCATTGGAATTCAATTTTAGTACTATTGATTGTCTATTTAATAAATATAAGGTAGTGTTTGATAACCATAATTTTAGTGTTTGATTGCATAATTTTTTCATGGAATTTATTTTCATCCTTTTTTAGATACAATTATTTAAAATACATTTTTCACCTTTTATTTTCTCATGGGTTTGGTGGGAAAGTGTTTTTCATCTTCTTCTTTTTTGACTTTTTGACAATGGAAATATATTCTAAATCCAATGGTAAAAAATTTATCCATTTAATTGACAATCTGCATGAAAAATAAAGTCAAACGAACACTAAAAAATTACAAAAATTATTTTTTAAATTATTTTTTTTATTTTTTTTATTTTTTGTTTTTTTGCAATCCAAACAAATTTTAATACAGATTGTAAAAAAATTTATCTCAAAAAGTAACAATTTGCATGAAAAACAAAGCCAAACGGATTAGGTGAAAAATTATACCAATCAAACACCATTAATTACAATTCTCTGTAAAAACAAATTCTAGGCAATTCAATTCTCTGTCATTCATTTTCTTTCCACCCATTTTTTACCTTTGCAATCAAACGGACCCCAAGTGTCACATAGACTACAAATCTTTCAATTTGTCAATCACATGGACCGTAATTCATCTAATGAGAATGATCTACCAATTAATAAATTTGAAGTGTTCCTATTGCTTAATATAAGCTAAGTAATGGTACTTCAAATAATGTATTGAAGATGCTCATATGGTGATTTAATGAATGCCTAATATATTCTTTCAAATCAAATCTATCAATCATCAAGGGAACAAATGAACCGAATAAAAAATTAGGACCCCTATGCTCATACCCAACACAAATGCTATTGTCCAAATTTTTTAGAGAAATTCTGCAAAAGATATAGAGGTTGCTGTAACTCGTGTAACTGAAAGTAATAACAGCAGAATCTAAGCAAGAACTGACTAAAAAGAATACCCTGATTGACAAGAGTTAAGTAGAGTAAGCGATTGAAACCTTTGGAATGGAGCTGACAACATGATAAGCTCACCATTTCCAACCAAAACTGACAGATAAACTTCAAGAGTAGATATTATTGAGGGAATAAAACATTGAAATTTGAAGTGGTGATGCTTCTTCTTTTTTTTTTTTTTTTTTTTTTTTTTTTTTCCCCCGGTTTGCAGTACAATGGTTTTAAACCTAAACGGTAACATTGTCGGGGAAATATAAGATACAGTCATTTTATTTGGAAAAGGGAAAGGGGTCGAGGGTAAAAACATGTCCAACATCGCCTAGGTATAATTCAACTGTGCAATCTATAAAGTGAATGCAAACCTCGTATTCTCTTGATTTTATAGTGATAAGTTAGGTCTATGAAATTTGTTGATGTCAAAAATTGGCATGATAATCTTTCGTAAAATTTTATGAGTTTTAACTAAATAAGAGTGTTATAACATTGGCCAGTTACAATTGTCTAGTTCGGCCTTTTCCTTTCATATATCCTTCGCCCCTTTATATAGGCGGGTGAACTAAAACAAGTCGTCCTAATAATGTCAAGTTATAGTATTCCAATAAAGTAATTCTTGCAATCGCATGTTTGATGAAATTAGATTGGTTGGTAAGGTCGGCTATGACAGAGTCATGATGATGCTTAGTCCTGTAACCCAAGTTGTCTTGTCATCTTCTTGATTGGTTGGTCTAGACGGTATTGTTGTCAAGAGAAATTAAAAAGTTCTTATGTTGTGTCATAGATAATGTTTCTTTAAGATGTTTTCCATAATTCAATTCCAACCTCCATCACTTGGGTGCTGGCTGAAGGCATTGTTGAGCTGAACTGATTATTTGAAATGAAAATAAATGAAAACGACAACTAAGAAAATGATGCAATAGGCAAAATTAAGGCAACAATATCCCAGAAAAAAGATGATAGAATATCTTGAGATTTTCTTTAATGAAGTGTGATGATTTCATCGTGTTAGCGCATCTATCTTAACTTGTAGAAACTTTGAATTAAAAGGAATCTAATCCCCACCAGCTGGGTAGAATTTCCCAAGTAATCCACTTGCTTATCTTGATATTATGTAAGGCTAGAAAATGACTTTTCAAGAATTCAACAAAAAGCTTGTCCCATCTTCACTTTGCCCCATGTTGTGACCCCTAAGCACGCGAATCACATCTTTTATATGTAACCTCTTGCAAAAGATATATATTCATCAACTTGCTCTCTCCCATTGCCATCAACTTTTGTTCTCTATATAAGCAACTTTATGTTGAAATTTCTAACCAAAACACCTTCGACTTGACTTGTATTTCTCCCTTGACTGAGGCAACTCTTCTATTCCGCCTTCAACCAAAAACGTCCTTTCCTTTTCATTTAGGCTCACTTTTGAGTTTGAGTCTCATTTCCTAGACGAATATATCTTTCTTTACTTATGGCATCATGGACGCCTAAACAGAACAAGCAATTCGAGGAGGCTTTGGCACGGTATGACAAGGACACACCAGACCGCTGGCACAACATAGCACGGGCAGTAGGCGAGAAATCAGCGGACGAAGTGAGGAGGCATTATGAGGCCTTAGTCAAGGACATCAAGCAGATAGAAACTGGTCAAGTACCAATACCTAATTACAGGTCTATTCCAAACAATGGTAGAGGATATGGCAAGAACAGAGGTATTGTACCCCACTTCCACCCCTCACATACAAGGCAAACTAATTTTCTCTGCATTGTCCATTGAATTAAACTGGATTCTTAACGTATCCAAGTTCCAAATCGAGTAAACACGAGCACGGAGGGACAAAAAAACTTCTATATTGATAAAAATATTTTCTTATTTGTTTCCGGAGGAGAATACATTTTAAGACATATTGCACTCTATAACTTGTCATTGATACTATAATATTAAGTATAATCTATTCATATTCCTAAAAGAGACCACTTGAAATTTAATCCTGCTTGTTTTAGATCATAACACATGGTCTAAGTTCAGGCCGCCTCATTATTCCTAAAAACATAATAATTTATTTTTCCTTTGTTGGCTGAAATCCTCACCTTCATCAATCCAGAGCCTCAAGATATCTGTACTTGGATAGAACTGATATATCATTAGGAACTTCCAATAAAAGAATACCTTTTGTGCCAATAGTTATTATTTCTACCAGAATAAAGTAAACTCAACGTTTCTGAAAAGAATTGTTCGTTTAGAATGACATCAAGATGATCTCTCACATCATGAATTCTTGCTAAACCAGGTCCAGTTATTTATATTTTGGTACAACTTTGATAAAAATAACCATAAAATGCTAGCTCGTGTTTGAATCTGCTAGAACCGGGATGTGCCTACTCAAATAAGCAAAAACAAGACTTGCTTATCGCACTATCTAAAAGTTTAAGTTGTTAGAAAATGAGACATGATTTATTTTTTATACATTAGCATCTTTTAAAGCCTTTTCTATATATAACCTTCATCAAAATTTGATCTTTATGATTAATCAAACTTATGCAAACTGGATATGTATTCAATATTCTCATTTTTTTTCGCATATTCATTTCTGTCAACAGGCTTCTAAAGAATCTTAAACTACCGTGAAAATCCCTGTCTGGATCTGATAATCCATTACCATCAGAAGTTCTGCAAAAGCAAGTGGAATCGAGAGAAAGTGGTTCTTCATAATGTATTGTGTATTCCTAAATCTTTCAAAGCAAATAAGAAAGATCTATGTAATTCTACTATTCACAGGTTTGGTTAAGTTGTAATGTACTATGATGTTCAAAAATGTACAATACGCTTTATGTTTTTATCTATGCAGTCTCATAGAATCATTCTCAGGATGGTTAATATGTAATTCAATCAATCTAGTATCCATACTAAATGGAAATTAGTATATATGTCACAAAATACTTTATTCAAATTGATTTTTCTCTTGCTATTGTCACTCAATCACCTCGTCTCAAAGGTGTAAGACTTCAACTCTCAGCGCCACTTATTTATGACTCGGTTTATGGGTTTTCGGGATCTGCCACTAGGAATAAATCAGGAACCCATCCAGCATTCCAACTTCCAGCCTGACCTTGAATTAATGAATACCATCCATCAAACTGAGGAAGAGGGCAAAGGTAGTGATATGAATAAGAGAAGGGATAAAATTGAGTTCCACATGTCATGACCTGAACAATCAAAGATTTAGACTGGGGTCAAGAAAATCAAATCTCATATATAAGAGCTAAAACTCCAGAATTTTTTGTGCCATTATTGCTTATTAAGCCCTGATTTGATGTAGCTAAAAATCGGATTTTTAGTATATTTCGACAAAAGTTGATAGAAATTGTCACTACAACAACATTAGCTTTATATGACATTCGCTTACTGAGTGCATATAAGGCATATGCCATAAAAAGAGATTATTTACAGCTTACCATAAATGTATACCGTAAATAATCAATTACTTTAAGTGTTTATGGCATACATTTTGGGCAAGCCGTAAAAGTTTAATATTTATGGCTTAATTCTCAAGCATGCCATAAAGATTGATAGAAAAATATTTGTGGTAAAAAAATTAAATGGACATTTAATGACGTGCTTTTCCTTTTAAAAAAATGAGAGTATTAACGGCATGACTTTATATGGTATTCACATGTAAGCTGCAAAGAATTTTTTATGGCATGCATTAGAACTTTTTACGACATTCAATGTATGTATAAAAAAGTAAACTTTGTTGTAGTAATAATTGTTTGTAAACACAATTGTTTACAAGCAATTGCCAAATGCTTGATTAAATTAACTTGCTTGAGACTCATTGATTTCTATGTACATAATGATTTGAACAATCTACAAAGAAATTTTTTGACATGTTTGATTAAGCTCAAAACAAGAGCCTAGACATAAATTTGGATAGGGAATAAAAATATAAAGCTATTTTTTATGTGATCGCTATGTGATGTTTCCTTGTTTTAAATGAACTTTTGATTATAAGTTACTTTCATAGATACATATGAAGTTCGTAAGTAGAAATATATATATGAAAGTTATCTAGGCATAGGACGGTCGTCCATTATTTAGCTAGGTTTGACTTGGCACGACTTGAGAGGAACCATTTCCTAAGGTATCGATGCTTAATTTATGTTAAGTAATAATGACATAACAAATTAATTAATTGGTAAATAATTTTATTTTTGGGTTATAGGAACTAAATTAAATTGGTTGAATTGATTGGTTATGTTAATGTGGCTTAACATAAGCTAAGCAAAGGTACTTAGTAGATATTTATATATTAAAAATAATTTACTAAGCAACATTACTTAGTCTATGACAAGCAACAATTATATGACGAATAAATTAATTAGTAGATAAGTTTACGGTGGGTCACAAAATTAAATTAAACTAGTTGAATTTATTTTCCATGTCATTTTTGCTAATAATATAAGTTAAACAATATTATTTATAGATCACATATATATGTGTGAAAAAATAACTTGGAAAAACGGTTGATAATAAACAGGGTGAACAAAGTTACTTATATATTCAAAATAATAGAAGAGTCATGTCGGTCACTATGCTTGTTGACCAGACTTCACAAATGAAAATAGTTTCTTTATAAGTACACAGAGAAAAATAAACAACCAATCAAAAGTTTCCAAAAAAATAAAAAGGAGCCAATCCAATCTTGATCAATTCATTAAAAATAATACTATTTACAGTGACTTACTACCGCAATCGTCCTACATGACATACATAAGCGAATAATTAGATTAATATGTATAATGTATACATATACATAATATGTATTTAGAATAATCCGAACTTTTGCCACTGTTAAAACTAGAATTTGACGTTCAACATTGAAGGTGGAACAGTTTGATTCTATTGCAAAATTTCATTGGTGCCTAATTTGGCACGTTTCTCATCGAAACCGAATAGAACTATACAATACATGCCCACCCCTTAGGCAAGAATGGATGAACCTTGGCGTTCTTCAAATACTATTGGCCAAATTTTACAAGAAGTTTTGCCCAACATCCAACTTAAATATGTACCCAACTAGTCCCCAGGGCACATCTTCAAGTGGTAAAAAGGGAGGGTGGAGAAATTCAGTTTTGTTTGAAACTGTCGCGTCAAAGGGTTCGAATCCTGAAATATGGATTTGGCTCTTGGGTAAGTGCAAGTGTACAAGCAGCCTTCCACCATGTACCCTTGAAGGTATAACCTGCGATTTACCTTCTTCACGATGTTTCAGGGCAGAGATAGTATGAGACCCTCAAGGTTGGGGTTCAACCTTTAAATATGTACCCAACTATATGGTTTTTCCCTAGATATAGGACTCTGGTTTGTACAATATTTTCAAGATTCTCTGACTGTTGCAAGTGCTTGCAGTACAAAGAGCTTCTTCACCAAGATACTGGCATTTCTAAGCGTTCAAACCTTGGCTTTCATATTTGGCATCTCGGGTACACATTCTTGGTAATTCTTTACAAATGTATATATACGTACAAACACAAACTATATTTTTATATATAATTTTCTCTTTGTTCTCTCTCGTAAAATAATTTTACACATAAATCCAAAAGTTCGTTTTACTTCTGAAAACCACATATTCTTCAAAAAATTCGCTTTGTCCAAAATCTATTCTAAAAAATGCAAATTTTCAATAGAATCAAACACGAGACATGCACGGTAATTTTCATGTGTGATTCTAACTTTTTGTTCCTTTTTGTTCATATTGTTTACAGGTAATATCGTATCGTTCCTGGTGTTTTTGGCACCTCTGTAAGGCCTTCAAACTAAGAAAAACTAACCAAGTATATAATTGAAATGATTAATTATAACACAAATTAATGAAGTACTTTTTTTTTTCCGTATTTAAATGTGTTTTAGGCCAACCTTTTACACAATTTACAAGAGAAAATAATCAGTACGGTTTCAGGTGCTACCGTATTGAGTTGCACAGTTCAGTGTAGCGTTGTTTATATATTATGCTTTTCTCAAGTCAAATATCCACATAATTAGCGTCAATGGTATTGGATGCTTCATTGAACTAATCTACCTCTTAATCTTTGTAATATATTCCCTCAAGAAGGCCAAGGTAAATCTCTTTGGACTTCTTAAATTTTCACAATTTTTCTATTCCCTTTTTTTTTTTTTTTTTTAATTTTTGATGCAGATTTCGACAACCAGATTGGTACTTATTTTTAATGTTGGAGGTTTAGGGGTGATAATGGCTATTTCCTTGCCACTTACTAAAGGAGCCAGCCGAGTGACTTTGGTAGGATGGGTATCCACAGTTATCAACTTGGTTGCATTCGCTGCGCCATTAAGCATCATTGTATGTAAATCTGTGCTTGCCAGTGGCGAATCCAGCAAGTGGCGAGTTAGAGCGGCCGCTCTAGTTGGATCCGCCGGAAGTTTGAGCTCCTGTGGAGCGTCGACCAGGACTGATGGAAGGAGACCGGAGATTGAAGACTGGTTTTCTCATTTCTGGAGCTGGGAAGTTGGGGAAGGAGGAAATGTTTCTGGTGTTGGGCTGTTGGCTGTTGGGCCGTTTTTAAAAAAAAAAATGGCCCAAAATAAGTTGGTTCCATTCCATGCAGTTAAGTGACTCAAATTCCAAATCCAATTTCATTCCCAGTTTCCTGCAGCCACACCCACACGAGGAGGAGGAGGAGAGGAGAGATCGAGAATTCCCAAATCCCAAATCCTTACTCCCAAATTTCAATTTTCATTTGAAATTTTACCACTTCCAGTCGAAAGCCTCGAAGGTAAAAGCAAAAATCGGCGTTGGTGGGAGACTTGGAGTTCACTAATTGAGGCGCGTCTTCTATGACTAGTTGTTTGGCCGCGTGCGACTGTGTTCAGTAGAACTTCGCCACTTCCACTTCGATAAATTCAGTTTATTTCTGCGAATCTGTCTTCACTTTCAGTTTTCACTTTTCACTTTTCACTTTTCAGTTGATTAATTATATTCACTTCACTCGTGGCTTGTGATTTGTGAAGTTGTGAGCCTTGTGAGTTGTGACTACCGTGCTTGCTGTGTGATTTGTGAATCACTTGTGAGTTGTGAATGTGCAGTCTTGTCTTGTGTCGTGCAGTGTGTCATGTGCGTGACTGTAGTATGTGTCTGTGTGACTTAGTGATTGTGTTGATGCTTCGATGGTTGATGCTTGTGCCGTGTGCGGTTCAGCGGTTGTCTTGTGAGTTGTGGTGACTACTTAAGAGTCTTAAGTTTGGTGTTATTATTGGATAATTTGGATTTGGATTTGTGTTTGATTTTGATTGTTGTTTTTAGATATTGGAATTGACTTTGTAAGTGTAGAATTTAGAATGTTGTTGATTTAGAAAGCTGTTGATATATATCCAATAATTTTTTATATGATTTAATCAAATTTTAATAAACGATCGGTCGAATCGGACTATTACGATTGTCAACGATCAACGATCAAAGTCAACTTCCGCTCTAACTGAACATTTATGTTGGATTCGCCGCTGGTATTCGCTAAGAATAGGCTATGTCTTATCTTATCGTATTACGTTTGGTTCATAATTTATTTAAGGGCGCAGAGGTCATGTCATTTACTCTATCGTTTTTCCTCACTATTCGGGCCCCAATTTGGTTCTTATATGGATTTTTCATTAAGGACTATTACATTTCTGTAAGTAACAAACGAATAATATTAAGGGATAATTGTAGCCACGGTCCCTAACCTTTTCATTTTTTGTAGATTTTACCCTAACCTTCAATTTGTACCACCCGGAGTCCCAAACCTTTAATAAATTCGCACCCGAGGTCCAAATGAACGGAAACCGTCCAAAACATCGTCAGCTGACCGGGAAAATTAGAAAAATAGGAATTTTGACCAATTTAAGTAAAGATATTTTTGTCAATCCCTAAATTAAAATTAACAAAAGGGAAAATTAATTCCATATTATAAAAAATCAAACAAAATTAGGAAAATAAATAAATAAATAAAAAACCAAAAACACCTCACACTACCCCACCCCCTACAAAGAATTCCTCGCAGCTACATCTTTCCCAAACACCCCACCCACACCCACACCCACATCCACACCCACCCTCCAAAATCAAACACAAAAACCAGATATTAAGACAAAATCGTCGATGGGGAAGTTGAAGATTCGTTCGAGAGATTAACACAAAATCTTCTAGGGATTGAAGATTGGGAGAAATTGTAGTATCTCCCCTCTGGAAGAAGAAGCGGATTAACCATGAGAGCCAAGTGGAAGAAGAAGCGGATGAGGAACCAGAGATTAACCATGAGAGCCAAGTGGAAGAAGAAGCGGATGAGGAACCATGAGCTTAGCAAAAGGCAAGGAAGCACGGAAAGTAGGTGTTGCAGATCTCGAAGGTTTAGATGATGTGGTTGATGTTAGTTTAGATGACATGACGGAGGTTAATTTAGAAGCCGTGGTCAATGTAGATTTATCAGCTACTGGAGTCGAGGTGGATCTAGATGTTGAGCTCAATGTTGGACGAATCGATTTGCTGTTGGAACAGAATCGATTTAACTAAAACAATGTTGGACGAATCGATGAGCTCAATGTTGGACGAAGCGATTTGCTGTTGGAATCAATTTGCTGGTGGGTGGTGGCAGCGGTGGCAGATGGTGGTGGAACCGGTGGTGGGTGGTGCGGCGGTGGCAGTGTGGGCTTGGAGAAGAAGATGGGCGATTTTTTTTTTGGTGTGGTGGTTTTGGGGAGGTGGATGGGGTGAAGAAGAGAATGAATAGTTCATATTTTATTTTTATTTTGTTTTAGTTAATTGTTGTTTTATTATAGGGTTAAATAATGAAGTTACATTTTTACCCTTTAAAAATAGTCTAAATTTGGTCAAAATCAATTTTATTGGTCAACTAACGGTCAAAGTGGATGGTTTCCATCCATTTGGATCTCGGGTGCGAATTTATTAAAGGTTTGGGACTTCGGGTGGTACAAATTGAAGGTTAGGGTAAAGTCTGCAAAAATGAAAAGGTTAGGGACCGCGGCTGCAATTATCCCTAATATTAATTCAAGCCTTTTCCCCTTTCATTTTTTCCTATACAAGCCATCTAATTTTATTTTATTTTTCTTTTCTTTCTGAAAAATGCAGTTACCTAATGTTATGGGATTTTTACTTGGAATTGTTCAAATGATACCGTACTTCATTTACAAGAAGGGAAAAAAAAAAAAAAAAAAGAGACATCTACCTAAATCTTAAGCTCGAAGAGACTACAAAGGATTTTGAAATGAATTTGAAGGTTGAAGGTGAAATGATCCAAGAAAAGACATTGAAGTGAATTTGAAGATGGAGGGGGCTGCAGCAAATAAAGAGTTCAATGCAGTATAGGAAACTTGACACTCTAATCCGCTGGAAATCCAGTAGTTTTTACTTTGTGTTTTGAGTATGAAATGATGTACAAGCAATTTCATGTTTACAATCAAATAGGTATTAATATAGAAAACTCAAAACTTCTTGTTATTCGATTAAGGTTATTAATTTGAACTCAATTGAATACTTAGTCATCGTGAGTTCGACAATCTACACACTACTATATTACATTATTACTTGTTCACGGTCTCGATCACTTGCAGAAAATCAAACGATCACATATTAAAAAAAAAAAAGATATCATTGAAATAATTGAATTATAGTGGGCAAAAATCGTCCAAAAAATTATTCCTACTTGATATGATATTTAATATATTATAGAATATAGATAATGTAAATTCAAAAACTATACAGGATTCCTCTAACTCTTGCTAGATAGACATTCAAGTCCCCAATCTATAAAAAGAGCATTTGCATCCCCAACATTTTACCTATGTGAAATTTTGGTTCTTTATGGACATAATAGTCCACTTAGCTAATTTCACAAATGGTCAATGAAGTTCAAGAGAAATTTCAAAATGGTCATTAAAGTATTTTTATGATCAATATAGTTGTAGATACTAAAGTTAAATAATGTTATATAATTGATTACCCTTTGGTGACATCTACTCCACAACCAACTTTAGCTTGTTTTACCTTGATATATACTTATATGTTCATATCGTGAAATTACATTTTTTTTTTTTAAATAAAATGCAATTCTTACGAAATAAAATATCACATTTTGCCAGAAAATATTAAATCATCCACTTTAACCTTAACCCTATTTTTCTTCATTAATATAGAATAAAACGTTCACATCAGAGCTAAAACAGAAAGTCATCTTAAATAAATTGATTGTTTTAACCATGGTTAGTCCACATTAAGGTTTAACAATTATTACGTTGGATATGACGTTAATCAAACTAATAAAACGTTGTTTGACTTCATTGAAATGGTCACAAAAATACTTTGATGAATAATTTGAATTTTTCCTTGAACTTCAATGACCATAGATGAAATTAACTCTCCGTTTAACCCGTGTAGAAGTGAAATTCTAAGTTGGAAATACCATTAAAAGGAAAATAAAAACATAAAAAAATCAAAAGAATCCTGAACCAAAATATTTTAACGAAATCAATCTTTAAAATTTATTTTGTTCCATCTTTCGTTTTTCATTTTCTTTTTTTTTTTTTTTTGATAGAGTAGATAAATTTTGTAGTTTGGACAAAATGCCTCTAGAAAAGCTCAATGAAGAATGTAAGATCATCTCCAATGCTAACTCCATATCACCAAATTTTGGCGCAAAAGTTCTCCAATGGGGCGCCAAACTTTGCACCATTTTGGTGCAAAGCGGTGCAAAGACAAATTTGCCATTTTTGCTATTTTTCAAAATAATTGATGGAGGATATTGATGGTATTTGTATTATAAATTTTCTAATACAATAATAATAATATTTACATTTGCATTAAAATAAAATTTAAATGTAAAAAATAATAATTAATTAAAAAAGAATACAAAAAAATTAAAATTAAAATATAACAAACACGATTATTTAAAGTTAATACGAAAAGCATTAATCAATCATTCGTGTGAAGAACATATGAATTTCGAGAATTAAATTGCAATGATATTTCGACTTTGTAATATCATTATATCGAAATTCAAAATGCATTACACTATTTTTTAATAGCAAGATTTAATATTTTTCATTTTTGTAGTGTTTCTACGAATTGTACTATTTTTTTATATTTATTAATGAATTTAATCTTTTTCCTTAATTTAACATAATTATTTATTTAGTAATTTATGTATTTGTAAAATAAATAAATAAATAATATTTCAATTAAATAATTATTAAGAAGAAAAAAGAGAAAAAAAAATTTATTAAACACTATTTATTTGGTATAAATTTTGGTGTAATGGTTGAAGATGAATTTTAAATAAATAATATTTCAATTAAATAATTATTAAGAAGAAAAAAGAGAAAAAAAAATTTATTAAACATTATTTATTTGGTATAAATTTTGGTGTAATGGTTGAAAATGAATTTTAGTTTGGTACAACGTTGGAGATGGTTTAAGCATATACAAGAATCCTGAAATGATTAGACCCCCTCAATAAGCCTCTTAGATTCTTCAATTTAAGCTCATGTTTGATCCCATTTTTTAGAAATTTATTTTTAATAACACATTTGTCCATAAAATAATTTTACACAAAAATCTAAAAAAAATTCTTATTTTTTAATCATACATTCACTAATAAAATATTATTTTATATATTTTGGTTAAAAAATGAGGTTCAAATAGGAGCTTAGCTTAGCCTTATAGTTAGAAAATTGAGGGACTAAGCTACTTGGATTCTTCAATTAGGGCCCGTTTGATTCGATTAATTTGTCATGAAATTAGGAAAATATTTTTTTAGTTCCTACTTTTGGTTGTTTGATTAACCAAATTTGCCATGAAAAATATTTGCCACCAACTTCTAATGTACAATCCTTTGAAGCACAAAAGTAGGAAAATATTTTCTTATGATTTTGGTGGGAAATTATTTTCCATCTTGTTGGGTGTTGTTGTTGTTTTTTTTTTTTTTTTTTTAACTTTTTGGCAATGGAAACATATTCTAAATCCAATAGTAAAATTTTTTATCCATTTAATTGACAATTTGCATGAAAAACGAAGCAAAACGAACATAAAAAATTTATGAAAATACTTTTTTTTTTAATTTTTTACTTTTTGGCAATCCAAACAAATTTTAATACAGACTGTAAAAAAATTATCCCAAAAAGTAACAATTTGCATGAAAAACAAAGACAAACGGATTAGGTAAAAAATTATACCAATCAAACACCATTAATTACAATTCTCTCTAAAATAAATTTTAGGCAAATCAGTTCTCTGTCAAACATTTTATTTGTCATTCATTTTCCATCTTTCTATCAAACGGACCCTTAAAATTAGGAGACGACTCGTTATCGTGATTTTGAAAAATTAAAATGAACTTTTGAGCGTTTGATTAATTTTAAATATATATATATTTTTTTAATTAGAAGAGTTTTTAGAAGAATTTAATTTAATATGATTTTCTCCCAAAGTTATTTCGAAAGAAAAAAAAATGTTTTAAAAATTAATTTCAGAAGAACTGACTAATGGACCCTAATTCATCCGTTTATTTGCAGACCCTTGCCCACTACCAGAAAGACTTGCACCAACAATTAATGTCGTAGAAAGTCATCAATGCAGATTTTAAAGTTTTACTATGTCAAGAATATTATTAATTACATACAGATTCAAGGCTGAATTGCTCATCAACAAAAAAAAGGAAAAGGAGATTGAAAATTTGAAGGCAACTGATCAGAAAATACATTCAACCTTCTAGGAATCATTGACAGGCTTTTGAGGCTTTCATCCTGAAATTAATATTGCAGTTTTCTGCATATAGCTAATTAACTGGTTTTCTGATGCATTTTGTTATTTTTTTGCTTTGATCGTGCCTTGTTTTCAAACACAGAGACACACAGGTTGGAGATTTACCATTTCTCTTGAACTTGTTGAATCAATTAACAAGAATCTCAAATAATCATACATAGCATGAAACTGAACTCAAATTAGAAAAGGAAAGGAGAGAAACAAACTTCAAGTTGCTGCTAAGAACATTAATGGTGATCAGACATAAAATATCATTACATTAAGAACAAAAATGGCAAGAAAAAAGAAAGAGAGAAAACAAAAGGCAGCATGCCAGAACACAATTAAGAAAATTGAATAGACTTATTAATTACTAAAGTAGGAGCCTGCAAATGCAAACAGATTTTACTCTCCCTTTTGCACATGTAATTCTACAACACGAAATTCCAAGCAGCTTATACCTTAATCCCATGTTTAAGGTACCAGATTAGGTAGTACTAGACAATATTATTGTCTCATCCTACCCCCAACTAAACATGCAGTAATTATCCAACTCTCCAATTCAAGTTCTGAATTTCAATTTGAAGAACCTAAATTTCTTGGGGATTCTTTTTGGCAGAAGAAATCTTGTTATTGTGCATCCAAACCTTGAAAACCTGTCTTTTAACCCCAACTTCAGCACAAAACCTTTGCACTTCAGTATCATCTTCTCTTGGAATTCTCCACCCAAGTTTTTCAGCAAATTCTAGCATCTTATCCTTCTGCTCATTAGTAAACTTAGTACGGAACCGCTTCTTGTTGACAAACTGCGGCGGAGGGGCTGCGGTGTTGGACTGATAAGCATTGAAGTTGAACTCCTCACTTGAAGAGTCTGTCCCTACACTGCCACCACCTCCACCTCCGCCACTGCCAAAAGCCATTTTCATTGGCTGCACCATTGAACTCCAGTGATTAACATTGTGCACTGCCATGCGGTGCTGGCTCATTGATGGAGAAGGCAGTGGTGGTGGGAGTGGAAGAGGGTGGATTATCCCCGCCGCAGCTACCTCTCCGTGGTGTTCTTTGCGGTGGAAGTTGCGGTGGCAACTGCAAGCTGCACATTTTAAGGCTTCAAGGGTTCCTTCTTCACCACTAGGCATGAATTCCCCACAGCCATCAGTAACATTTCCTCCAATGCTTGCGGCATGATTCTTGAGACATTCACGGTAGCTAATTTTTGCAGGTGTCTTCGGTTTAGATCCACCAGAACTTGGGTCCAAATTTCTTGTTTTCTCTTGTTGAATCTCCACTGAGTTGTAGCCTGCAGAGCCTTGCATTCTCATATCCTTGTCTTCACCACTCAATGCCATTGTTTTTGAAAAAAACCCTAAAATACTAGGCCACTAATTTTCTTATCCCAAGTAAGATTATCCCACGCAAAGGTCACTAAATGCTATAGTATAATAACTGATGTAAAATACCAAGAATCTTGTTCTAATCTCACCAACCCATGATATTAATTTCCTGAAAACCTAGGGTTTAATAGAAAACGGACAGAGATAATTAACTGAAAAAGAAAGAAAGGAAACAGGAGAGAGAGAGAGACCTTATAATATTACAATCCCACAAAAAATACGAGAAAATATGAATCAAAGTTGCAGAAGATCTCAATCTTGAATCTTTTTTCCCATAGAACCACTAATCTTGATCAAAGATCAAATCTTGTAAACCGGAATAGGTATAGTTAGAAAAGGGATACGAAATGGTGGAGGAGATGGAGGTGGGGTGTGTTGCAGTGGTTCCAACAGCCAACTATGTATCCAACAAGAGACAGGTTGGTTGCTTGTGAAGAAGCTAAGGAGAGAGAAAGGTGGAGAGAGAAGAGAAGTGGGAAACAACTGATGAGATTAACAATCTGAGCACAAAAAACAACCGACAATGTCATGTTCGTCTTCTCCCACGCCCTGCCACTTGGTCCCATCTCACCCTTCATTATTGCAATGCGTACCCCTTACCTACGCACCCCACCTTTTCTTTTCTTTTCTTTCTTTCTTTCTTACTGTTCCTTTCCTATCTTTACCCAGTTTCCCATGTCCTCTCTATTGATTAGAATTTACTTTGACACTCCAAAGTGACGCATATAATGGTGTGATTCTGCGTGAGATTTGACGTACGCTCAGCCTTTTCATTTTCAACACAATATTAATTACCACCATAAATCTCCGGTTTTCCTTGTGTCAAAATTCACAATCCGTTGCTCGTATAAAACAAGTTGACAGAAGAAATTGACAGAATATTCACATGCGAGGGCTTCATTTCTTTTTTTGGATTTTTTATTCACATGAGACCCATTCGCATGTGAGTATTCTGTCAACCTTTTTTATCAACCTCTTCTGTACAAGTAACTTTATTTTAAAATTCAACCCCTTGTTTGAATCCTATTATCTATAATAATAAAAAAATCCAATTTATTTTTAATCATATTTTTTAATAAAATAATTTTACACGTAAATTTAATTTTTTCCATACTTTAATGACATATCCTCAAAAAATTTATCATTATAAAACTAATTTAAAAAAAAAAAAAAGTAAAATGAGCTCATACAGAACCTCAGTTCGTTTGTGACAGATTTTTGTTTGAAGAAAAATTATTTTTATGAAGAATGTATAACGAAAAAGTAACAAAAATTATGAATCTCAGATAATTTATCGTTATATGAAACTTAAGTGAGAATGAGGATTAAAGAATTATCGTTAGGTGGTTTTTGAAGTAATGTTATCCTTCCTATGTCCTTATTTGATAGAAATTATAAATAAATTTTTTAGTAGGTTTTGATAAAAAGTTTATGAATTGTGTGGTTGATTACTAAACCATGAATATATATATGATTTAAATTAAACTCTAATTTTAATTTTCACCAAACATGGACTACATATTTTTCAATCTAATTTATTGGAATTTCTTTTGCACTACGCCCTACTAAAATACCCTAATAACGCGTTTGATAAAATAGATTAGTTGGCAATTGATAGTACTAAACTAAGTAAAGAAGATTAAACATTGTTTAACGTACTATTTAGTCACATAATTTAACACTCATTGTAATTTTACCATAAATCTTTTGTCGTCGTCTCTAGTAAATAACAAAAAATTTACGTTACGATAATAGAATAATCATTTACAACAAACCCAAATGCCATCTTTTATAATAACACGTTCACTATACGCTATTAGATAATTTTAAACAGTGCAACACAATATTTGCGATTTATCTAATCTCATTTAGCCCGTGTAATCTTTAACTTTATTTATACTTGGATTCCATAATCCAAAACTTCGTTGAACACATGGCAGACTGTTTTCTATGTGAGTGTGAGGGGAGGAAGCTTATGGATAGAAATATAACACTAAATCAATTTAATTATTGTAGAAATTTTTTGATCAATTATTAGATCATGCAAACTAGAAATACTTTTTCTTAGATAAAGGATGTAACGAACGAAAATCAATTTAATAGAGATTCATTAATTCTTTTATGCTCAAACTTTGTCTCGTCTTCCTCCCCCATTCTCCAGAGGTGTGGGGTAAATAAGAAAAACGTAACTTATTCAGTTATTTGTCTGAGCCCCATTTTTGAAAGAAAAAATGCATTTTGAAATAATGATTGATAAATAATATGTGGTTAAAAATTAAGGAAAAATTTTGAATTTGTGTTTAATATTATTTATTGAAAATGTGTGATTAAAAATGAATTTTGAAAAAAAATAATTTTTTAGAAGAATTGGGTTCAAACAAGGGCTTAACATATGATTGGCTCAGGTTTATAAACGATTTATAAATACTAAATCTATTTTTATCCATACAATTTGAAGACTTACAATTTTTACCCACCTATCCTTTACTCTTTTTATATTATTTATAATTAAAATTAAACTTGTAGTAAACACTTCCCAAAGAAGTACGAAAATTTTCTGGTCTTGTGAATTTTTTGTGACATTTTAGCAATTCTTTAATCATAATTCATTGTTGAGATTTACAAAGTGTCCTAATTGTCAAATGAAATCACGAAGATTCTGAAAATAGAAAGATTGGTTTGGATGAAATTTCTCGCGTATTTGCACCATATTATTTTATAAAGGTATCACACATAATACGAAATGTCTATGACCTTTACTCATTTCACACTTAAGTTCTCGACTTTTTTCTTCACATTCTCATTCTCAACATTTCAAATTAACACATCTTGTTTTTAACAACGATTTGTCCAAAAATTCAGTTGAGAGTGAATAAGAAGACACATCGGCCCTCGTATTTTTAACTAAGAAAAAAAAAATACAAAATTGGGGCTAAATTTTCGTCCCTCGTTTTAAAGCACGGTCGCAGAATTCTTGGACCATAACCGTCAATTAGGAAAAAAATTGTTAATTGACGAAGTTTAATGCTAAGAATATGATAAATAAAAAAATCAATGATATAAATACAGGACCGACTTTGAGAATTTGAAACACTAGATGACTAATTTTTTTGAGGCCCTAGACGTAACAATATTTAAACGAATACTTTGTATATAATCTGAAAAATAGAAATTTTGCTTTGATTGTTCAATAATAAACCTATAAGGTTTAGAGCAAAAGTAACATTTTCAGCCTTGATTTATTTTCCTTACGAATCCCATTATCACGAGACCAACATAATATGAAAGTTAATGTATCAGCAAACGAGAGATAAAACACATTGAATTTATGTACGAAGAGCTTTGGAATTGGTTCACAAAATAACATATTATGATGAATTTTTAGTAATCAAAGACATGAAACAACCACTAAAATCTCATGCTGAAATCATTGACAAATTAAAACAGGCTCTAAACGACATTTTTTCATAGAGAAACACAAGAATTATAATGACATTAAACACAACAATATTTAAAAAGAATAAATATTTTTTAAATAAACAAGCAGAATATCATATTGTACTTCGCTAAGATTTCTGAATAAATATTTCGATTTTCGAATCCAATAAGGAAAAGATAGCAAACTTTTAGGGTTTGTTTGATTGCAAAAGTGAAATTTGGGTGGAAAGAAAACGAATTGCAGGAAATTGAATTGTTTAGAATTTGTTTTACCGAGAATTGTAATTAATTGTGTTTGATTGGTATAATTTTTCATTTGAACCGTTTGACTTTATTTTTCATGAAAATTGTCAATTAAAGGGATAACATTTTTTATAATTGGGGATATAATTTATTTGGATTGCCAAAAAATAAAAATAAATTTGAATTTGAATTTTTTTTTTTTTTTTTTTTTGTGTTCATTTGACTTTGTTTTTAATGGAAATTATCAATTAAAATGATTTTTTTTTTTTTTTTTAACAATTGGGGATAAAATTTGTTTCCATTGCAAATAAAAAAAAATGGAAAACATATTACCACCAAAACCAAAAGAATTGAAATTCCTTAAATTCATGGAAAAATTGGGCACGTGGGCTAAAACAAGAAAATGAATTCTAGGGGAAAAAAAATGTTTATCAAACATGAAAAAGATGGATTTTGGAAAAAAAAATTCAATTTTTCAAGAAAAATGTGTGATATCAAACAAGCTCTTAGAAAGAGAGAAAAATGATTTTGCTATTTGTACATTTCAAAGTTGACATCATTTTTGACATTTTCCTTATTGTAAAAAATTGTTTGAATGAAAAATTATCTTTTTTAAACTACCTAATGACACTTCACCATGTGATCAAATGTAAACTATGATGTACATCAAACATGATTGCGAGAAAAATAGAGATGCCCTTTTAGGAGAGGTCTTTTTTTGAAGGTCCATAAATTGTTACGGCCCTAGGCCTTGTATAAATATGACTGGGCAACTTACCAAAATATTTTTAAAATCAAGGGCCTTCGAAAATTATATGAAAAGTATTTTGTTAGTAAAAATTACTGTAAAAACTCGAGTGAGACTTTTTTAATTAAAAAGACATACAATGTGTCACTTTTTTTAATTAAAAAGTTACATAAATAAAAAAGTGATACACTGCACAATGTCAATTTTTAATTAAAAAGTTATATACGTCAATTCTTAATTAAAAAGTAACATTTAATGTCACTTTTCTGTATCGTGGAAACTTTATTCACATTTAACACAATACAAAATAAATTAACATCTAAAAGAAATTTTTACAAGTAAATTAAAAGTCTAGCCAAAGATGTATTATTTTATTAAAAAATAGATTGTGAGTGATAATTTAATTAAAAATGGTAAAACATGCAATGTCAACTTTTTAATAAAAAATCACAAATCATGTAACTTGACTTTATTTTGTATTAAATATGGAAGCAATTCAATAAAGTGACATAACATGCTTAAGACTGATTAAATGATATTTTTTTCTATAGCATTTATATATGGAAGCAATTCAATAAGTGATAGAAATTGAAAAGGTGACAATATTTGAAAAAACAACAAATGCTCAAAATATAACTTCATTTGGAGACACAACCACCTATAAGTTAGAAGTGATAGAAATTTTAAAAAGTTGTAAAAAAAAAAAAAAAAAAAAAAAAAAAAAAGTGACAAAATTTTTTTAAAAAACAATTTACGTTTGCGTCAATAAAAATCATCCTACTATCTACCCGTTAAATGCATGAATCATCACATACAATCATTTGATCAAACCAATCCAAATAAAAGTGTGTTTGATGTTGATTTTAATGAGAATAGAATTTTTGGAATAGTGATTGATGGAAGAATGTGTGGTGGTAAAATGATGAAATGTTTTAGATTTGTGTGTAATATTATTTTATTTGAAAAATGTGTAGTTGAAATTAAGAAAAAAAAATGCGAATCGAATGGAAGCCAAACGGGCCCTAAAACTTCTATATTGACAAAACAATTCTTTTTCCAACTCTTTTTTTCCTTGCTAAATAAATTTGAATCCCTATTTGGTAAGGATTAAAATTAGATTTTTTAGTAAATTTTGATAGAATTTTTGAAATGTGCGATTGAAAAATTGTGAAACCCATAAAAAATATGATTAATAATAATTGTTTAACTTTAATTTAAATTAAATTTAAATTTAAATCAATACCAAACGGGAGCCGAATAAAACCTCCACATCCCAAAAACCTAAAGGTGTGTTTGATACGCCCAAATTTTCCCTGGAAGTTGGAATCGAATTCCAACTTCCACTTTTGCGCTGTTTGATAGCGTTTATTTTCCATGGAATTGATTTCCACCCAATTCCAAGGTACAACCACTTGAAGCGTGATTCCGTGAAATTCAATGACTTGCTATATAGGCGGGAATTGGTTTTCACCTTTTTTTTTTTTTTTTTTTTAGCAATATAAACAAATTTTAAGATAAAGTGTAAAAAAATTTATCCCTTTAATTGACAAAATTCAAGCAAAATAAAGCAAAACGTAAAAATAAAAAATAAATTTTTTTTTTTTTTTTTTTTTTGGTAATCTAAACATATTTTGTCCCCAATAGTAAAAAAATTTATTCATTTAATTGACAATTTGCATAAAAAAACAAAGTCAAACGTATTATAATATAAATGTGGAAAATTATATCAATCAAACACCTTTAATTCAATTCTCGGTAAAACAATTCTAGGCAATTCAATTTCCTGCAATTCAATTTATTTTTACCCATTTTTCACCCTTGCTATCAAACGGACCCTAATCTTCATCCAATGAAAGCATCCGATAGAAGGCAAAACGTACTCACTAGTGCAAACGTGCTATGGTAGTGCAATTGAAGCGTGTTTGGGAAGCATTTTATGGTCAAACATAGGCATAGACTGACTTGATATAAAACTTTTTCTATTTCTCGAAAATCAAACATCATGCACATGCATGTCAATCATCCTTGTCAACTTTAAAGTCAAAATGTTACAATCAAACATTTTTTTTTACTTGCACATTTTTGTAGGATCTTACTACTCCCTTAGTATTCAAATATTTCAAATGATTTCTATTTTGTATATTTGGAGACATAATCTACGATTTATCTTATTCACCAAGACTCAGGGTAGGTAGATGAGAACGTCAATAATGAGACGTAATAAAATATATATATATATATATATATATATATATATATATATATATATATATTTGAAATGATTCATAACTTATTACCAACCAACCAAATTATAAATCACATGCATACAGAAAACGAGATGAAGCAATCATATAGTCAAAATGTATTGAGTAGTCAATTCGAATTTATTGTGCAAGATGTTTTCTGCCTATTTTTCCATCAATAAGAGATCAGTTGAGCTATTTGTACAGGCAGGAGTTCACAGATTCCCTAGCGACACCACACAAACGGGATGTGAGTTATTTTTGGTAATATTTTATCCTTGGTGGGCTCCATGCATTTTCTCTCTTCTGATAGGTTTTTGTAATCAATTATCCTGTACAAACAAAATAATTGATAAGGGATAAGGTGGCCAGAACCCGATAATCCCCATTTTCAAGCCTTGCTATTATTCCATTATTTTCCTATTTGAATCCAAATGCTCAATGTACTTCTGAAGGTGCAGTTAAAAGTAAAACATGTTAGACCAGCAGCCATCGGTGTGAAGAGTAAAAATAAAAGGTTTTTCATGAAAAAAATATGGAACAAAAATTCACCTTAAAGGAATAAAACCACCTGTTCTTGTAGGACGTGTATTTTGGGTAGTTTTATTGCCCATAAGAACACAATCAGCTTCACCTAGTAGCGAGTCAACCCAAGGTTGAAAAGTCAATAAGATAAATCCTTTTCAAAAGCGAATGTGCACAAACACATGATTAAGCACAAAAAATATAGCGTTCAAACTCGTATTGGTTTTTTAACTGTCAATATATGTTACAAAAGATGACTTGTCAGTCCCTACCATCGTTACAATGCGAGTTTGCTCATATTTATCCTAATATATAACATAAGACTAAAATTTATGATGATATAGAACAAAGAAAATGGCCTACTAACATAACTAGAAGTGTCATTGATATGATCTAGGAGTCGAGAACGAGGAAGTCAAGCTCAGGACGATACCCATTAATTATCGAAGGCGGACCAATGATGCGATCGAGGGCAAAATGGGTAAATCAAGCGATGGGATTACAAGTACAAGCAACGGTATACGACGACATGATCTAAACGTAAAAAGAGACAAATTTCATGTTTGGGTCGAGGTCGCAAACTAAATGGATCAACGTGTACAATGAGCAAAAGAAGAAGCCAGTCTGACTTCCAAGCTACCGGTTGGACAATAACCAAGCTATAGCCCAGCCATTACCGAAAATAATTTGGAGAAAAATTGGTCTTCCAAGCTACTGCTTGATTATAAATTTTGGGCGAATTTTTCTATTTTTGACGAGATTGTTTATTTTACTATAATTCTTATTTTTGGTAATTTCTATATTCTAGGAATCTTAAATTCGTATTTTTTTATATTTCTTAAGATTTATTAGTTCAGTATAAATATATTTATTTTTCATTGTAAAAAAAAATTTAATATAAATAAAATTGAGATTTTCTTGCCAATGTTCTTAAATGAACACAAATCGAACTTATCAAATATTTAATTATATTTGTGGCGTTCAAACATCGGATCGTGGGTTCTTCATTGTGCAATCAAGGGGTTCAACGCATCTTTGTTATCATTGGATTTTTTGCTTCACTTCGTTGGGTTCAAATCCAAAACCTAGAACTTATCAAAGGATTAGACAATCTTTGTGGCGTTCGCAAATCGAGGGTCGTTGATTTTGTGATCAAGAGATCTTTCAAACTCTGTTCTTACTTGGTTGCTTGGTTCAATAATCTTCGAATCGAGATCATATCGTCTACAATCTGAATTTGGGCTTTTCTAACATTTTCAATCAATTTCACGAGTTCCATGAGATTTTTTCAACCGGGATCGCATCAAGTGGTATCAGAGCTCGGGCTCCAGATTCAGGTTCTATCTTTTTTATTTTATTTTAACTCTTTTGTTATTGTTCTTGTATCCAGTAAAATATTTGAATTTTTGATTCAAAAAAATTTCAAAGTTGTTTTGGGCTAACCTAGCATTCAAATCAACTTCCGTTTTCTTTGTCGTTCTCGTAGTCAATTTTCGAGTTTACAAAAAAATAACTTTTTTTGATTTCTTGAAAATTGTCCAAATATCCTACTTTCTTTTCAGTCCAATCCAAATTCAAGGACCACTTTCTTGAATTAAATTCTCACTCATCCAAGTCTTCAATTCTTTTCTTGAGTCTTCTTGATTATGCTTACATTAAGGATGGATTATGATTGGAGATTTATTTTCCAAACTCGGTGTTTTGTGGGTAGTGCGGTATGTAGTTTAGCTATTGACAAAGAGCACATGTCAAACTTGGCTAGCATCACTATGGTTGAAAAATTGGGATCACCTTTACAACAATACCATAGGCCTTATAGGGTGACTTGGTTGAAGGAGTGTGTGAAGGTAAACGTGACTAAGTAGGTTTTAGTAAACTTCACCCTTGAGAGATATAGTGATAAAATTTGGTGTTATGTGTTACCGTTGAAATCTTTTCATATTTTGTTTGGGAGACCTTGGAGGTATGAGAAGAATGTTATTTATGATGTGGGGAGGAACAATTATAAGTTTTTTTTGGACGGGAAAAAAAGTCACTCTAGCTAGCTTAATACTAGAACAGTCCCTTGCCGATCAACTCGAAGTAAGAAGTAATGAAAGAAAGCATTCAGAAGGAAGAGAAATAGAAAGTAAAAATGAGAGTGGAAAAGAGATAGAAAAGGAAAATGAGAGTAGAGAAGTGACAAAAAATGAAGTGGAGCCACAAGAAGTAAAAGAAAGTGAGTTAGAAGAGAGAAATGAAAAGTCAGAAGAGAGCTTGTAGGAAAATAAAAGCGAAGTTGAGAGGATATTAGTGAGAACTAACAATCCCCTCCCTAGTTTTACTATTTCTGTTTTGCAGGTTTCTAAATATATTGGCATCCATGAAAGCAAGCTTATTGGAATACTACCTAATCCAGGCATTGAGCATCGACTTGTGGGTGAAATTAATAAGCTCTACCTCTGCTTGGATATTACTTTAATACCAGAGGTTGACTTTGTGATTCATGAGGAGACGAAGGAGTTTCAAGGGCTTTGGAAGGAATTTATATGGGATGGATTGAGAAACAAAGTTAAACAGAGGTGAAATATGAGTTCATTTGCATTGACATTGTTACAATCACTGAGGCAGCATAAGACATGGAGGAAACACGGTGGCATATTAATGGAGATTATTTTGGGAACATCACAAACTTGTAGAAGGAAGTCGTTGGGACAAGCACACTTTGATCTATGTGCTGGTTATTTGATGTTCATACGACAGAGGCGGGAAAAAATTCAGAAGAGGTCCAAACTGCATCCTAGAGGGCATGGCCCATTCCACGTTCTTGACTTGATTGGGAGTAAATGGTGTAATATGAGCATTGAAGGTACGGATTCGAGGACGAATCCTTTCGAAGAGAGAGATGATGATATGATCTAGGAGTCGAGTCCGACGAAGTCAAGCCTAGGACGATACCTGTTAATTATCGAAGGTGGACTAATGAGGCGATCGATGGCAAAATGGGTAAATCAGGCGATGAGATTACAAGTACACGCAACAGTGGACAACGATATGATCTACACGCAAAAATAGACAAGTTTCATGTTTGGGTCGAGTCCGGAAACTAAATGGATCAACGTGTACAATGAGCAAAAGAAGAAGCCCAGCCTGACTTCCAAGCTACCGCTTGGAAAATAATCAAACTATAGCCCAGCCATTACCGAAAATAATTTGAAGAAAAATAGGTCTTTCAAGCTACCGCTTGAAAAATAACCAAGCGACTGTTGGTTATAAATTTTGGGAGAATTTTCTTATTTTTGACGAGATTGTTTATTTTGACTATAATTCTTATTTTTGTAATTTCTATATTTTAGGACTCTTAAATTCGTATTTTTTTAATATTTCTTAGGATTTATTGCTTTAGTATAAATAGATTTATTTTTCATTGTAAAAACAAAAACTTTGATATGAATAAAATCGAAATTTTCTCTCAAATGTTCTTAAATGAACACAAATCGAACTTATCAAATATTTAATTATATTTGTGACATTCAAATATCGGATTATGGGTTCAACACATCTTTGTTATCGTTGGATTTTTTGCTTCATTTCGTTGGGTTAAAGTCCAAAACCTAGAACTTATCAAAGGATTAGGCAACTTTTGTGGAGTTCGCAAATCGAGGTTCATTGATTTTGTGATCAAGAGATTTTTCAAGCTCCGTTCTTGCTTGGTTCAATAATCTCCGGGTCGAAATCCTATCGTCTACAACCTGAATTTTGCTTTCCCGACGTTTTCAATCAATTCCGCGAGTTCCATAAAATTCTCCCAACCGGGATCACATTAGTCATTCTTCATCCAAATCAAGTTAGCTAATTTGTTCTCCTCTTGTCAAAAACAACTTTGAAAGACTCGTTCTCAGCACCACCATTGTTGCCATCCCAAGAACTAGAACCAGAGCTAAATTTTGGTCTTTCCTCGAGCCATCAAAAGTACAACAATGGAATGCGACAACTTGAGATTATCTCGCCATATGTCCAACATTAGAGGCTCAAATATCTGAAGAAATGATATAACAAATCCTCAAACGAATCCTTGAGTGATTCCTGCCTATGACGAAATTAAAAATAAAGAAGCACAGGACAACTAATTTCTTATTCTCATTTTCAGTTTTCCAACTTTCCTTGTCTCCAAAAAATCAGCACAAATTTGGCCTAAAATCAAGAAAACAAATAGAGACAACCAAAATAGCAAGGGGGAGAAGAAGAATGTATCAGGGAAGCAAAACAGAGAGCTGGTGGTGGAAGTGTTGGTCGAATTTATGTCGGGATGTCAATTAAGCTCGTCAACTCGGATTGCCCGTGGCTCGGCTTGAGGCTCAGTAAAATTGAGCCTAAGCTCAGGTCGAGCTCGAGCTGGCCCGTAGCTTGGAGAAAAAAAAAACTTAATAAAGGCAGCAAACTGCTGCCTCTCAAAGAAGAGAGAGAGAGAGAGAGAGGAAAACAAAAAAAGAAAAAAAAATCGAGCCTAAATTTTTTGGGCAAGCTTTGGCTCGGCTCGAGCCCAAAAAAAGCTCGGTTCGTTTTACTCTAGCCAAGCCCCGAGCCCTAAGTTTTGGCTCGCAAGCAGGCTCGGTTTGGGTCGTTGACACCCTTAGATTTATGGGTTCTGGTTTGAGGTTTTTCTAACCTTTTGGGGTTTTGGAGGGGTTGGGGCAGGGAGTGCTATTGAGCATGTTAATTTCGGAGAAAAGGATTTTAATTAGTTTTACAATCATGCTACATGAAAAGAAATTTTGACATAATTGTTGAAATAATGTTACATGACATTTTATTATTTGACTGTTTTAAATACAATCAACTTTCTCACCCAATCACTTCCAGCCATAGCGTCTTCTGTTGCTGCATCTAATCAGATTCTTTTGGCAAAGTAGCATTATTCTTAGTTTGCGTAGTTTTTTCTAATTTGTTATTTTTAGAGGGTATTGGGACTAATTACCTCGATATGATAATGAACAAAATTTAGGAGCTTTTAATACAATTAGAATGCGATACAAATTTAATTACTTTCCTTTTAACCAAGATGTCAAAATACATTCGACTTGTTCGCGAACATGCCCCTACCTATCCACTCAAACCCCTATGTTTGTCCCTCGTTGTTGCTTCTTTCTATTTCCCCCGTTTGTCTCATTCCTTGTCTTGTGTTGATTTCTTCCTTCTTTTTTGTTTCGAGAGGTGTGTTGATTTCTTTCCTTCCTTTTTGTTTTGAGCTATGTCTCCTTTTCTTCTGTATGTATCCTCAATCCTTTGTTACAGTGGAATTGTTCGGGAGATTCCTGAGGTCGACGGACATAGGTAGGGGGCCACACATGGAAAATCATTTTTAATAAAGTTAATTTAGACATTTGATATATATTAAAAAACTTATAAACGAAAGATTGAGAGAAGGTTTTGTTAGAAAGATTACACGAGTTTAAATTCAAGGACTTCTTACTAATTTAAAAAATTGTTTATCATAGTAAAATACAAATAATTTTCAGCAAATATAGAGACATCATGTGACAGGAGCATCTTGTCTATTTCGGCAATTACAATTTACCAAGTCATCTACTCAGGTTTGTTTTTACACGCTTTTTACTATTTTGAAGGTTTATACCAAAATAAATAAGAACCATGCTAGATTACCACTTTGGTTGACTCTTTCGATGACCTCGACCCCATCACTCCCCTCACATGGGGGCAAAAATATTAAATTTAATGAGGTGGGATTCGACCCCCATGTGAGGGGAGTGGTGGGATCGGGTCATCCAAGGGGTCAACCAAAGTGGTTAAATGACTTTTCCTAATAAATAAATAAAGTGGTGAAGTACTCAGACAACCCCTTATCAACTTCAATATTGAAGCTTGTTTTTTTTTCCCCCCCCCCCCCCCCCCCCCCCCCCCCCCCCCCCCCCACCCCCCCCCCCCCCCCCACCCCCCCCCCCCCATGTTTGTGGTTAGATTACCCCCCCCCCCCCCCCCCCCCCCCCCCCCCCCCCCCCCCCCGGTCTCTCTCCCTTCTTTTTTGGTGGATAGAGGGTGTAGATTATGAAGAGCGCACTTGTTCAGTTTTATTGGATCCTCTGTTATATGGAGTGTGATTTCTGCCACTTTCCATGCTTTCCCATGCAATGTCTTTACCTTCCTGACATTTCGACGTCTCTTTGTCTTTCTATACGTACATTTCCATATACAACTACGTCCTAACATGCTTTGGGACTTGCTATTTAACTACTTAATGGAACACTACGAAAGGGGTCATTCGACTCATTCCACGGAACTCCTATTTTTTTTTTCTCCTGTACACAAGTTTTTGAGAAAGATATTTTTGGTCAGCTTTCTCTAAAAATTCTTTTTAATTAGATAAATGTTTCGAAAAAATTATTTAAACATGTTCAAAAGCAAATTTCTAATTTCAAAAGAAATTTTGACTTTTTACAAACTCTGCCAAACAGGCTGAAATTTGGCCCAATCGAAAGGACTAAAACAACTAAATTCTCATCTTAGACATTTTTATTTGGAGTACTCCACACCTTCCTCTCTCTTCTAAGTTGCTCAGATCAAATTTTGTCATGTTTATGAATGAAAACCCCTGTAAATCGATTGAAAACGTGTTCCAACCATCTAAATCTTAGTTTCATAATTTTTCAAAGGGGTAGTTCAGTAGGTCTGGTCTTGAGTTTGCTCCCCAATGATCACCAGTTTGAGTTCCCTCAAGGTCACTGATGTAAGTATCCAACTGTAAATTTCAGGGCTCCGTGAGATTAATCGAGGTGCGTATAAGCTGGACCGAACATCCACGATCATAAAAAAAAAAAAAAAAAATTCTCAAACTACAGTACTAACCCTCAATGTACATTATTATTATTATTTTGTTTTTTGTTTTGTTTTGTTTTGTTTTGTTTTATCTTTTTTATCTTATTCATCTTCTTATGACGATGAATCTATATCAGCATTCTCATTTTCACTATATTCATTTGATGAATATCTTGACCTTTAACAATCCAAACCCAACAGAACAATAATGTATAGCCTAGCGTAATTGGCTCAAGAACTGAAAATGGGAAAAAAAAAGAAGTAAAATTAGAATTAAGAACTGTAAAAAAATATTAGTCTCAATTCCAAGTGGTCATCCCGATACATATTGGACCACGAATTCCCATTTGGGATATTATTTCACTCTAGTTCGTATTTCTTGAAACTATAGGGTATTCGACTTCATATGCTTTCTTTGGTTCAAACCGTACACAAGCACTAAAATGGACTTGAAACCAATACATTGCTTCTTCCTTAGATACCATGGCAATCACAATCAATTGCCACAAAAATGTTAAATCTCACGTCATTTTAAAGTTGTCGAACATAAATTTTCTTTCGAATCATTTTCTAGTTCTATAGAATGTATTTCACTTTAATCCAATTCATCCTCTTCATTAATTGCGCTTTTTTTGAACGTCAATTTTGATGTTACAATATGTCTAGAAGTAATATATTTATTCCTTCTCTGTCAAGGTTAAATCCTCAATTGCCCGTGAAGAAAATGTCCATTAGATTTACTAATCATGAAAGCTAATGAAAATTTTTCAATCCCACACAAAGATCATCCTCTTGATCTCACTCGAACTTACCCTATGTGAAGCTTTTCACATAACTACTTGTCTAACCCTATAAGAGTTCAACCTCACCACCAAACACCTTCTACCTGGTCCCGTGTAACCTAGGCCATCAAGGATCCTCTATGGTTCTGTACTATATAAGATGAGCAAATGCTCTCTTCCTATTGGGACCTTGTGCCTACTTATTCCTCTCAAAAGAAGTGGATGTAACAGTGGTTTGAATCAAACAACACAACGATGGTAGCATTTCCCTATACAAAGCTCGTCTAGGCATTAATGGATTCATCTACGACTTGGTATAGATTGACGCGAAACCTTTACTACCTTTGTTAATCCAATTACTATTTGGATATAGCTAGTATACGCGGTTGATTGGTTCACAATTTGCTCTGAACAATGCCTTTCTACTTGACACACGCATTGAGGTAGTACTATCTACCCAACAACCTCTTCGTTTTATTGTTTCATCTTGTTTTTCTCACATTTACAAGACCAGTAAGACCATTTACAGCTTCAAACAAACTTTGTCTGTAGTATAATGAACTCTAGCAATTTTTACTTTTGTGTGGCTTTGTCGACTCTTAAGTTGAAACCTCCTCTTTTATCCACCGATGCCTATTAGACTGTTTAAAAGTATCGTCTAGGATACCTCAAAAATGCCATCTCCAATGGCGTACTTTTGAAGCACAAACTATTGCATGTCCTTGTAGCCTTCTCAAATGCTAAATGCGCTGGTAACCGCAATAAATTGTACATCGGCCACACCCTTTATTTTCTACTTAGGTAGTAAACCATTTTCCAGGTACTTGATCGGTTGATCCCACAAGCAAAAATCCGTGGCACAAACTAACCTCTTCTGCTATTGCCTATTGGAAGTTTTATGGTTTCTCTTTGTTTCATAAACTTGGTTTTTTGCATGTAGATCTCCATTGCAGTTGTGCTTCGACACAAATGATACACAGTGCTCTCCAAATATACAACTTTTGATATCTAGTAACAAAAAATGGTTCTTAAAGTTTCATATATTCCACTAGTAAATGGTGATATCATTCGTGAAAGAAGGAAAAGGAGTATCCACACATCTTAGATATAGATAAAAAAAAGTAGGAACATCTAATGCTTTTCTACTGATTCGTAAGAATAATATATTTCTATCGATAGATTCACAAGTCCTTTTGAACCCATTGTGATTTATTTGATAATGACTGGTTAAAAATAAGTAAACTCAAGGCAAAAGAAACTTAGCGGAGTTTTGTTACTGTTAGTGCACTACTCTGATTACTACCCAGCTGAAATATTTGGACCTCTGCTGAAAATTTTCCTAAAAAATAAACATAAAAGTAAATTTGATTACTTTTAAGTTTAAGGTTAGCGAAACATGTCCTAGTCCAACCCTCACATTCAAGCACGATGCACCAAAGTCGCAGTTTGTGTTCTTAGGACATCTCCAACTACAACACCAAATCACAATTTTTCACCACTTTGCACCAAAAATGCCACTCTAACCTATCACCAAATTTTGCACCAAATTGGTAAAAGTCCTTTTGCCCTTTTTTCATTTATCACCAAATGATATCAAGAGTATTTGTGTCATTTTACATTATACATAAATTGTAATTCTTAATTAATTAATTATTATTATTATTATTATTATTATTATTATTATCTGTAATAAACTTTAATCGTTTAAGCAATAATAATCGACGAATCAATAAAAATAATCATTAATTGAACATTTTGTAGGATGAATATATGAATTCCGATAATTAAATTATGACACTAGGTCGATTTTGTCATATCATAATTACGGAATTCGAAATGCATTACATTGTTTTTAATAACATGATTTAATATTTTTTTAGTTGTGGTATTTTTATTAATTGTACTATAATTTTAAAATTTATTAAATAATTTAATATTTTTTTTATAAGAAACGTAATTATGTATGTAGTAATTTACGTAGTAATAGATTAAATAAATAAATAAATTTTCAGCTAGATGATTTTTAGTTTGATGAAGATTTAATGAAAAATTTGTTATAAAATGATATGAATTTTGGTGCAAAATGATGTAAATTTACATCATCACAGTCCATTTCAACCTACCCAAAGTCTAGTGCTTTTCAAGATCAAGAAACTAAAAAGAATCTTAGAGCCCATTTGATGAAAATTTAAATTAGATTTTAATTGAAAAATTAGTTATTAGTGAATCGTGAAAGTCAAATATCTATATTTTCAATTAAAATTAGATTTAAATCTTTATCGAAACCTTACACTCACCTACCAAAAAATTGCTTTTCAAGAAACAAAAGAATCTTACATCCACCCACCAAAAAATTGGCGATTTGAGTTCGTAGGCTAAGTACAATCAAAATCCATCTCGTTCGATTGAATTTAATTTAGGGGGAAAGCGAAAGGGTAAAAAGAATGAGTTTCAGAGAGGAGGGAGAGGATGGGAGAGGGGATCTGAGGAAGCCATTTTTGCATACTGGAAGTTGGTACCGAATGGGTTCGAGGCAGTCCAGCATAATGAGTTCTGCTCAAGCCATAAGGGACAGCTCTATCTCAGTCTTGGCTTGTGTCTTGATAGTTGCCCTCGGTCCAATCCAGTTTGGTTTCACTGTACTGTATTATCTCCCTATTTTCCTGATTTCATTATTGTTCTTTACTTCTTACTATTATATTTATGTGTTTGGTTCCCGAATTTGTTTTATTTGATAGAAAGAGTAAGTGTGCAATTCTTGAACTTAATTTTTGGTATAGCTTTCAAATTACCCTTTTTGTTTGTTACTGTCTGGGGAGGATAATGAGAGCTTAAGCTATATTTAGCATGGACGCCTATTAACAAAACAGTAGGATTGGTTTCACTTAAACTTGCATTGACTTTTGATTAATTCCGGATTGGCAGCCAAACTCAATCAACTGTAATTTGATTTCAACTTGAAGAACAATTAGAAATTGTTTTCCTTTTGTAGAAAGATTGTTTGTAGAATTCAACATAGAGGATAGATTATGTTTGGGGTGAGATGAGTTTTATGATTCCTGACATTCAATTTTGGATAGGATTAGTGCTGAACTTTAAACAGTCTTTTGTGTTTATGACAGTTTTCTGAGGCTTTGTTGGACATCATGAAATTTGAGTTTCAGGATTGGAATTTGTAAATAGACATTTTGACTGGAATTATTTCATATAGGGCCCCCCAATTTCAAGACACCAAAAATGATTTTATTATGTAGTAGAAAGAAACAAGAATTATGCATATTCGGAGCTAGAATTTAAAGGGAAAAACAAAGCTAAAGTAAGGATTGAAATTTGAAGAAAAGCCTTGAAGTTCACCAAAATAAGTCGAAAGTTTCATTAAGGTGTAAAAATAGGCTGAATTTAATATCGAAAAACGAGTATCTATAATTAAAATCACTATATTGACAAACGAAGCAATTAATTAGAAGAAAATAATATAGATCGAAAATCTAGGAAACAAGACAATATATAATCTCTAGAAAGTGGGAGCAACTAAAATTCCTAAAACTCTCAAAAAAATTTAATAATTTCTTTCATCGGTTCTCCTCTGGCTGGGGAAAGTCATCAAATTTTCACATTAAATTGGTTGCCCAATCAATTCCTTACACTCTTTTTCACTTCTTCAGCTTATTGAATTTGGTGTATTAGATAATATAACTGATTCACTTGCAATGAATCTTGGTTTGTGAACTTGTATTTAGGACTTCCACTTGTAGCACAGTACTAGAAATTAAATTTCCCTTGCAAGTCATCTTGTTAGAAATGGTTGCTTGAGTTTAGCACCGTTTTCCAATTTCTTATTAGAATAAAGCCCTATTCTTTATGGTGGTTATCTTTTTGATTCTTTCCAGTAGTGGTTACCACTAAGTATGATACGTGCTTTTGTGGGCTGTTTTTCTCATTCCAGTTAAGAGTTATTGTATGGCTTTATAAGTCTCAAGTTGTTATCAATAATACATGTCATTCAACCAGTTTGTTTTGAGTCTTCCTTGTTCATCATCTCTGCTGTTGATCAAGTAACCTTTACAAATTGGTATCAGAGCCGCACACAGGGGGCCTGATCGTGAGAGATTTAGTGTGTGAGGTTAGGAACCGCAGTATCCTAATGTGAGAAAGAGAGTGAAACACTTGAGAAAATGAGTGAAACACTTAGGGAGTGATTGAGAGATGGCAGCAGAAGGGAGCACTGGTTTCGCTCAGGCTAGCATTCCTAAGTTTGATGGAGATTACGATCACTGGAGTATGTTAATGGAAAATTTTCTGAGGTCGAAGGAGTATTGGAATCTCATCGAAACTGGGTACTCTGAGCCTGCTGTTGGAGAAGCATTGATGGTTGCACAGAGAAAGACATTGGAGGAGCTCAAGCCGAAGGACTTAAAGGTGAAAAACTATCTTTTTCAGTCCATTGACAAATCAATCTTGAAGACCATTCTTCAAAAGGATACGTCCCGACAAATATGGGAGTCAATGAAGAGAAAGTTTCTAGGGAATGCAAGGGTTAAGCGTGCACAACTGCAGGCACTTCGCCGAGATTTTGAAGTTTTGGAAATGAAGGTTGGTGAGTCCATTTCCGATTACTTCTCAAAAGTCATGCTAGTTGCTAATGATATGCGAAACTATGGAGAGGACATGCAGAGGAAGAAGAGCTCCTGTTAATGTTATATGTCGAGATGCACAATGCAAAAAGAGAAGAGGCCTGGTTCTTAGACTTAGGATGCTCGAACCACATGTGTGGAGACAAATCAGTATTCAGCGAGATGGATGAAGCTTTCAGGCATTTGGTGAAACTTGGAAACAACACTCAAATGAATGTGCTTGGAAGAGGAAGTGTGAAGCTGAGGGTGAATGGAGTAACTCATGTCGGATATATCACCCTCACAAAGGTTTGATTATTTAGACCAATATGACCACAAACAGGATGTTCGTGTTGTTTGCTCAGGCTCAAGTGCAAAAGGAATCATGCTTCAACGCTACTACACAAGACACCTCCCACCTATGGCATTGTAGATATGCTCATCTCAACTACAAGGGACTGAGGACGCTGCAGTTTAAAGAAATGGTCAGAGGCCTACCTAAGTTACCAGCTTCGGCCGTAGTGTGTACTGACTGTATGAAGGGCAAGCAGCATCGTGATCCAATTTCCAAGAAGAGCCAAGGAGAGCGACTCAGAAATTGCAATTGGTTTATGCAGACATTTGCGGCCCCATTACTCCGGCTTCTAATAGTGAGAAGAGATACATATTATGCTTCATAGATGATTTCCCTAGAAAAGCATGGGTATATTTTTGTTAGAGAAGGCAGAAACATTTTATTTCTTTAAGTGTTTCAAGATGCTTGTGGAAAAGGAAATTGGTTTGCCTATTAAGTGTCTGCGTACAGATAGGGGAGGAGAGTTTAACTCTTATGGAATTTAACGAGTTTTGCAAGCAGAATAGGATAAAAAGGCAGTTGACTATGGCTTACACTCTGCAGCAAAATGGAGTAGCCGAACGCAAGAACAGGACCGTGATGAATCTTGTGAGATCGATGTTGTCACAAAAGAAGGTGCCTAAGACCTTCTGAGGCGGTGAGATGGACGGTGTATGTTCTAAATCGGTCACCTACACTAGCTGTTAAAGAGATGACCCCAGAGGACGCCTGGAGTGGAGAAAAGCCATCAGTGGAGCACTTTAGAGTGTTCGGATGTGTAGGGCATGCCCATATTCCAGATGCTAGGAGGACCAAGCTTGAAAATAAAAGTATGAGCTGTGTGCTTCTTGGTGTCAGTGATGAGTCCGAAGGGTACAAATTGTATGATCCCATTGCTAAGAAAATTATTGTGAGCCGAGATGTGATCTTCGAAGAAGAAAGTCAGTGGAACTGGGATGCAAGCTACGAAAAAGAGCTGTTGATGGACTTAGAATGGGGAGATAGTGAAAACAATACTGATGGTGAGGAAGAACATGAAGAAAACATAGAAGAGGAAGAAGCTGAAGTTGACGAAAGTGGAGTTGAAGAAGTTGGAGCTGGAAATGTTTCTTCAAGTACCACTTATGAAGAAGGCATGAATGCTAGGGAGGGCAGAGATAGGCACCCTCCTTTGTGGATGGGAGACTATGTTTTGGGTGAAAGTTTGTTAGAAGAAGAAGAAGAGGTGAATATGGCATTTATTGTATCTTCAGACCCGGTGAGATTTGAGGAAGCAATGAAGAGCTCAAAGTGGAGATTGGCCATGGACGAAGAAATTAAATCCATTGAGAAAAACCAGACTTGGAAGTTAGTGGAGTTACCAACTGGGGCAAAGATAATAGGAGTAAAATGGGTTTACAAGACTAAACTCAATGAGCTCGGAGAAGTTGATAAATATAAAGCAAGTTTGGTGGTTAAAGGTTATTCGCAGCAGCATGGAGTGGATTATACAGAGGTGTATGTGCCTGTGGCCAGAATGGACACTGTGAGGATGATCATAGCACTTACTGCGAATAAAGGCTGGAAGCTCTATCAATTAGATGTCAAGTTTGCATTTTTACATGGAGAGAGTTAAATGAAGAAGTTTATGTGGAGCAACCGAAGGGGTATGAAAAGAGAGGAAGTGAGCAGAAGGTGTACAAGCTACATAAGGCACTTTATGGACTAAAACAAGTCCCAAGAGCTTGGTTTAGCCGAATTGAGTCTTACTTCATTAAAGAGGGTTTTCAGAAAAGTCAAAGTGAACAGGCTGTATTTATCAAACGGAGCAAAGAAGGTCAGATTCTCATTGTGAGTATTTATGTTGATGATCTTTTGTTCACTGGTGATGATGAAGATATGATGTGTGAGTTTAAGTGTTCAATGAAGAAAGAGTTTGATATGACCGACGTAGGGAAGATGAGATTCTTCCTTGGAATTGAGGTTTTACAAAGGTCAGACGGCATTTTTATATGCCAAAGGAAATATGCAGTTGAAGTGTTGAATCGGTTTGGCATGAAGGAGAGCAATTCAGTTTGCAATCCCATAGTTCCGGGATACAAGATATATAGAGATGAGAGAGGAGTCAAAGTGGATGAAACCTATTTCAAGCAGATCGTGGGAAGCCTAATGTATCTCACAGCCACACGACCTGATCTCATGTTCATTGTAAGTCTGATTAGTCGTTTTATGGCTAGTCCAATTGAGTTGCACCTCCAAGCAGCAAAATGAGCATTGAGGTATCTAAGAGGAACCGTGAATTATGGAATCCTATGCAAGAAGGGAGAAGTTGGTGATTTGCTAGCTTTCACAGATAGTGATTATGTAGGTGATGTGGAAGATCGAAAGATCACTTCAGGCTATGGGTTCATGATGAGTGAAGGTGCAGTAGCTTGGCCGTCAAGAAAGCAGCCTATTGTTACTTTATCAACCACCGAGGCTGAGTTTGTGGCTGCGGTAGCTTGTGCATGCCAAGCTGTCTGGATGAGGAGAGTGTTGAAGGAACTTGGTCATTTACAAGAAGGAAGTACTGTGGTGATGTGTGATAACAGTTCTGCCATTAAGCTATCCAAGAATCCAGTCTTACATGGTCGGTCCAAACACATAGATTTACGATTTCACTTTCTCACAGATCTTACTAAAGAAGGAGTTGTTGATCTAGTTTATTGTGGAACTCGAGATCAAGTTGTAGACCTGACGACAAAGCCGTTAAAGTTGGAAGATTTCCAAAAGTTCCGTGAAGAACTGGGAATGTGTACTGTCCCGGAAGTGAACTAATTGTCTGTCAAGAGCAATAAGTTCAAGGGAGGGATTGTTAGAAGTGGTTGCTTGAGTTTAGGACCATTTTCCAATTTCTTGTTAGAATAAAGCCCTATTCTTTAGGGTGGTTATCTTTTTTATTCTCTCTAGTAGTGGTTACTACTAAGTATGATACCTGCTTTTGTGGGTTGTTTTTCTCATTCCAGTTAAGAGTTATTGTATGGCTTTCTAAGTCTCAAGTTGTTATCAATAATACATGTCATTCAACCAATTTGTTTTGAGTCTTCCACTCTTCCTTGTTCATCATCTCTGCTGTTGATCAAGTAACCTTTACATATCTTGTATTAGTTCTTGACGTGCCCACAAAATACTCTCAAATAGGGTCAAATTACATGGAGCTTTCCTACACAGATAAACTTTTATGCAATTTCACTTTTCAACTACATTCAAAAATTTCATCGAAGCTATTGTCAATAGAAAGAAAATAATTACCTGAAAAGCTTCTATCAGATAGTGACTGCATAATTTGGCTTCGGAATGATTGGAAAGAGGAGGCTTGGGATAAATATCATAGATTATTTGTGAATTTCTATACAATTGTTTTACTCACAATTAGTGTCATTATTTAAGACTGTTCAAATAATACTTTTTCTTCAATTGACCATTTGGAAAGTTTGAAGTTCCAAAGACACCTTAGTGAATCTCATCGTGAACTTCAGTTTCTTGATTCATGAGTTCATAAATGTGTAGAAAACAGCTTAAGTTCTCTTTCATTTTAATCTAACTTCTTCCTAATGTGCTGCCATGTGGTCTTTGGCTTTGATACCAATTGATGTAAGCAGAAGCGCAAGAAGAGTTATAGAAAAATCGAGCCACATACAACGATGGAGAACACTCCAAAAAACTAAGAATTGGAATCGAATTTGCAACATGCCCTGAAAAGCTCACAGTGCAAATACTGGAAAATTTTATTAATTAAGATGTAATGATAGGCTGAATGAAATGTTGACACCACAAATTTTTCGAAGACCTAAAGCCCTAAACTTGCTAACTAAGCAACTACCTCAAAAGGAAACATGATATTATGGATTTAAAATATCCAATAAACAAATATTGTAAGACCTATCAAAATAATCCAAAAAGGGAATAACTTAAATGTTCCTGAGATTTATTTCTTTAACAATTTCTTCTCTCATCGGGTTGGATGTGTCATGCATCTCTTTTGTTCTTATAAATTATTGTGATTGGAAGTTATTATGAGTTTGATTAATGTTTAGTTTCTTGTTCTTGTGAAGTGTGGTTACTCTTCACCAACACAATCTGCTATCACCAAAGATCTCAAGCTTACTGTGTCCCAGGTTTGTGTGAAAATAAATATATGTTGCTGTGAATATTATCAGAATTTGTTTATTATATTTTCCTGACTCAAATTTTTGGGCCAGTTCTCTTTGTTTGGTTCCTTAGCAAATGTGGGTGCTATGGTTGGGGCAATAGCTAGTGGTCAGATTGCTGAGTACATTGGACGAAAGGGGGTATGATTATTTTGCTAATATTAGTTATTTAGTTAGATATTTGCACTTTATCAATCCATATGTTTCACATTAGAATATTTTGATCTAATTCAATAACTTGCAGTCTCTAATGATCGCTGCCATTCCCAACATCATTGGTTGGCTTGCCATATCATTTGCCAGAGTGAGCATCTCAATTGATGTTTTCTTTTTTGTTGGTGGTGGTGGTGTTGTTTTCATTGTGTGCTTTGAGAACTTAAATTAATGTTTAATTCCTTTTGCTAGGATATTTCGTTTCTTTACATGGGAAGATTGTTGGAAGGATTTGGTGTGGGAATAATCTCGTATACGGTGAATGTGAACCTGTGTTTATTTTCTGTATTTAAAGAATCTTGAATGACTTATTACCTCTTTTCCGTTGCTAATATAATTTATAGGTGCCTGTATATATAGCCGAGATAGCACCTCATAATTTGAGAGGGGGGTTGGGCTCGGTAAACCAGGTTGGCCGACTCTGCTGTATTTCTTTCATTAAGATCTGTTTCACTAAAATATGCTACTGATTTCTACTCCATTCTATGATGTAGCTCTCTGTGACTATCGGGATTATGCTTTCTTATCTACTGGGATTATTTGTTGGTTGGAGAGTGCTTGCTGTTCTGGGTAAGAACCTTAGATAGCCCAAAGCTCTTCACAGTTGATTTTGATGAAACATTTTTATATAATTCTTTAAACAATCCCCCTGAATATTGTCCTGTTGGTGGTTTGATTCTTTTTCTATTTAGGATTAGGGACCTGAAATGAAAATTTTCGTTAGATTCCTCTTCGGTTAGTTGTTTGTTCTCCCAGTGTTGAATAATTTTATCATCGTTACATCTTAAGTCATTTTAAGTTTCACCTTGCTGATGCAGATATCCTATTTAGTATTAACCACTCCCAACTCCTAATAGAAGAAAAGCAGAGGAAGAAAGAAATTAATTGCACTAAGGCTCTCAAAATGTGACCAATATTTATTTTCATTTTCAGGAATATTGCCTTGTCTAATATTGATACCTGGTCTGTTCTTCATCCCGGAATCTCCTCGGTGGTTGGTGAGGTTTATGAAGAAGTTTATCAAACTTGATTCTGCGTTTTAGCAGAGATAAAAGTACTAATGCAAATGGCTTTGTGAAAAATTAGGCCAAAATGGGAATGACAGATGATTTTGAAGCTTCTCTACAAGTTCTTAGGGGTTTTGACACCGATATCACCCTTGAAGTAAATGATATCAAGGTAAGTTCCCTTGGATTGTGTTCTTTAAAATATGTGCATTATATTAAACCAAGTAAAACAGCAGCACAATATTACCCGTTTTCTTGATGTAGCTTTGCTGCTTGTATGAATTTATTATTTGGTGTCCAGCTGACATAATTATTATTTCTTAAATAATGTCAAGGCAGATTTCACATGACAATTTTTTGGTTTGCAGAGATCTGTAGCATCAACAAGTAGAAGAATGACAATCCGTTTTGCAGATCTTAAACTCAAAAGATACTGGTTTCCACTTATGGTACTCATGTTTTCATAAGAGATCTCATTTTCATGTGCTTATGTTGTGCTCATGTTTTTGAAAATGATTTTCAACTAGTTTCATTTTCTTTTGCTCTTTTATCCTGCAGATAGGAATTGGGCTACTTGTCTTTCAACAACTAAGTGGAATTAATGGTGTTATCTTCTATTCCACAACTATTTTTGAATCTGCTGGTATGTTGTGATAACCTTCTGATAGACTCCGAATCCTATAGCTGCAGCCAAATCATCTATATTCTAGAAGGTTCACTTGGTTTGTTAGAGGGTCACAAGTGTAATATGCTATAGTAAGGAATTGCCTATAAAGAGGAACGAAAAGAACAGGGAATGGAGGGAAAAATATGGAGAAGGATCTAGCGGGAGAGAATTGGCCTCTCGAATGCCAAATACCTTTTATTTCTTTTGCATTAGAGTTGGAATGCATTTAATCAGTTTTACATATTTCTGCTATCTTTCTATTACAGTGTATTTGAATTTACTGCACTTCAGATTATAGAATACATATTACAGCTCCAGCTGATCTCTTCTTGTTTTGTTTCTGTCCTCTTTTTGCCTGTGTATCGAACAGCTACTGTAGCAATATCCTATCAAATGGTATCAAAGCCTTCGATTCTCAGACAAATGGAAACTAATTTCAGCAAAGAATTGAAAGGAAGTTGGGGCTCGTTATTGAATCAGTTTGAGAAGATAATGCAATGGGAAGAAGGCCGAGACGATGATTCGGGGTTGGATGCACAAGGTCGACTCATAATATCCATGTTCTACGGTGACAATACAGAGTGAGGAGATTTTCTCTAAAAAATCAGTTATCGGAAGCGGGGAAGATAGAAGCTGCTACAACGTGTTTTGACAGTGAAACATGGGATTGGTTTCAACGGATAGATCGACGTTGGTCTGTGCAAACTTGGGATGAATTGAAGTGTTTGATGTGGAATCAATTTCACAGGAAGGAGGTCTCCATGGTTGAAGAAATTCAATTGCGTAAATTGGAGACGAAAATTGATGTATATCAATTAGAAGTACAGAAAGATTTGAAAACACTGAAATCTGAAATTAAGAAGGCAATGTCTATCATGATGGAGAAGTTCGATTCCATGATGGAAAAAATGGGACGAGTAGGGGCAGAAAATGTTCCAGCAGTGGCATCGCCTGAAACTATCTTCAATTCTGAAAATACACTTGAATCGAATGAAATTGGGACAATCACAGACAGCTTAAATCGTAGGGAAGAACAGGAACCGAAAAGGAAGAAAAAGGGGCAGGCAGCGACCTTGCCTAATGCCCCTATCAATTCTGAAATGATGCCCAAATTTGAGGAAAGTGGAGCAAGTGTAGACGGCCGGAACCACCATGTGGTAGTAGCAGAGAAGATGGAGACGGGAAGCCCTAGACTGGACAGATTATTGGAGATGCCTGTTTCGCCATTGTCGGCACTTCCAGAAGATGCTTTAGAAGGGAATGGAATCAAAGGGTTGAAACAAGGGATTCGGGTAGAAGGGAAGTTGCTAAAGCCTAAAGGGTTGGGCCACAACATGAAATTAGCCCAACGTGTAGAAGACCGAACTAAGTATTTAAAACAGGCCAGTTAAGTTTCGGCCCATTTAGAATTAAACTCAACTCTAGTAGCTCACTTGTTAGCTATAGCCCACGTAATTCCATTTATCAGACCCCATCTAACAACGCATCTCCATTCACGGTACATTCTAGAACCTGCGATTGAACCCCGGTCACCACCGTACCACGACCCGTGATCACGGAAAAGGGGTGCCACCGTTTAAAAGGCTGACAGATGTTGAGCTTCAAGGAAAATGAAAGAAGAGGAGTGCGGTCAGCAACCCACTTATTTCAGTGAGGAGAGTTCAAAAATTTGACAAATTGTTGGTAGAGGCAACGGGTTATGGTGTTGCCTTGGATACTATACTAGCGATAATTGCTCGATTGAGTAAGTTTACCCACTTCAAAGGGCTGAAAAGTTCCTTTCCAGTGGTGACCATGACTGCAGTGCTTGCAAGGAAAATGGCTTGGCTGCATGATGAATTGACCAAGATAGCAATAGCTTCCACCTTGAGGACAAGGTGGATTTTGGGGCGGTGGGTAATGATAGACTCCCAATCCTATAGCTGCAGCCAAATCATCTATATTCTAGAAGGTTCACTTGGTTTGTTAGAGGGTCACAAGTGTAATATGCTATAGCAAGGAATTGCCTATAAAGAGGAAGGAAAAGAACAGGGAATGGAGGGAAAAATATGGAGAAGGATCTAGCGGGAGAGAATTGGCCTCTCGAATGCCAAATACCTTTCATTTTTTTGCATTAGAGTTGGAATACATTTCATCAGTTTTACATATTTCTGCTATCTTTCTATTACAGTGTATTTGAATTTACAGCACTTCAGATTATATAATAAATATTACAGCTCCAGCTGATCTCTTCTTGTTCTGTTTTTGTCCTCTTTTTGCTCCTAATTCTGTGTATCGAACAGCTACTGTAGGAGGATCCTATCACCTTCTGTTTCTAAAACAGGCAATAGATCAATGTATTTTCTTCGTTGAATCCACAATGATATGCATATTTGTACAACACTTCCAATTTCTTGAATTCATGATTTGTGCTTGTTGATATGCTATGAAATCTACACTAATGAAATTTCATGGAAGCATCACCATCAAAAGAAGCAAACTCTATTGTGCGTTTTCTAGAATGAAGTTGCCCTTTGCTTTGTTTTTGTTCCTTTCACAACGTACATCTCCTATTGATTGTTACTCCCTCTGTATTGTTGAATTAGTTCGTTTCCTTTTTTGGATGTCTGTAATAGTGCCCACTTTCTTAAAATTGACATCTTCGAAAAAATTCCCTTAGTGGAATTACATGATGTTACGAATGACAATTATCTCCCACAAGTTTTGAAGGATAAAAGAACAAGTTACCGAAATTCTAACTTGTGAACTCTGAGCAAGCCCATTCAGTTCCAAAGGAGTATTATTATAATTTAAGTTAAAGGCCTCTTATTTAGTTGTATTGAATGGACAGGGATCTCATCGAGTAATGCTGCGACTGTTGGTGTTGGTGCTATTCAGGTGTAGGAAGAGTTTCATGAGCAATTTTATATTTATATTTATATTTTTAGTTTTTGTTTACTATGAAGATTTTGTGCATTGTTTAGGTTATTGCCACTGCAATTTCTACGTGGTTGGTAGACAAAACTGGGCGTAGGGTTCTGCTAATTGTGAGTTAAAGCTTTGTAATAATTTTTTCGGTCTATGAATTATCAGTTTGCCTTACGAGAATGGAAATGCCCATTTCAGGTTTCCTCTTCTGGAATGGTTCTTAGTCTCCTACTTGTTGCCGTTTCATTCTTTTCAAAGGTAATTTTGCCATAAAATTTCTTTTCATTCAAAGAAGAGGGAATAGGTAATTGATGTGATCATGAACATTTTTGTATGGTTTCATGTTTACGTTCTGATACATACTGTATATTTTGTTATTTTTCTGTTTGAAATTGTTCAAGGGCTTCGTATCGGAGGATTCTACTGCCTATGGTATATTCGGAGTCCTATCAGTAGTTGGGGTTGTGGTATGTTCTCTTACAAATATGCAAGGAGTATAAATTATTCAGTTTCCATTGAACCCCTTCTTACTTCTTTCCCCCAACATTTTCTGTTACAGTGCATGGTCATTGCCTTTTCTCTAGGAATGGGACCCATTCCCTGGCTTATCATGTCCGAGGTACTATGCTTTCCCCCCTCATTTTCAATTAAGCAGAATGTTTGTGTACACTGCTATTTTTCTGTGTAATACTCGTACACTTAGTACTTTCATATGATTTTGTTTGCTCTTCTTAAATGTGCCTGAATTATGGCCAAACCTAAGCTCTTTAGAGTTGGTTCTTTTCATGTTTTTATGTCTGTTGGCTAAACAATTTTTATTCTTGAAAACTTTTCTTGTCCAAAAAATGTATTATTCCCCCAAGAAAAAGAAGAAGAAAAAGAACCTGAAACAAAATCAGACCTAATTAGAATTTCATTGGCTATATATCAAAGTGACCATGTTTCCTCTGATATTGCAGATTCTTCCTGTTAAAATCAAAGGCCTCTCTGGAAGTGTGGCAACTTTGGCCAACTGGTTATTGTCCTGGGTTATCACGATGACTGCCCCTTTGCTATTAGATTGGAGCAGTGGAGGTTTGCTCACACCATCTTTTGTATATGTTTACATGCTTTCTGTGAGAATATGGGGAATCTTGTTCACATATAATTACCATAGTCGATGTGCACTAGGCTATTGTAGCAACTCCCTTAAATTAAGTTCTAGAAATTAGAATCTAAATTAAAATAAATTTTGTAAAGATATCGATGAAGTCAGTCCAAATTACAATCAATCTTTGCACTTAACTACTCCAACACGCTCTCTCTCTCTCTCTCTCTCTCTCCCCCCCCCCCCCCCCTACCCCCCCCCCCCCCCCCCCCCCCCCCCTCTCCCTCTCTCTCCCTCTCCTAGTGCAAAGATGTTTCATCCCGAGCTGCCAACATGATATGAAAAGTTGTACTCAGGAAATCCTTTTGTGAGCACGTCCACGAGTTGTTTATAGGATAAAACATAGATTACACAGACACAGCCCGAGTCTCGTTTCTATTTGATGTAAACGTCTAGCAAGCATAATACCATGCTAGGATGGAAATAAGCGTGTATTTTAACATGCAAGCATGCACCGTTGTGTGGTTATATCATATCCAATGAAAAATGTTCCAGTAGGTTTGAGATTTCCCGTGGACCCGGTTTAATCATCAATGTGAAACAGCTTAAAAGAAATTGATGGATGCTTACTATTCAAATGTTCTTGCAATTTTTATAGGTACTTTCGCTCTTTACATGCTGATGTGCGCATTCACCGTGTTATTTGTGGCAATATGGGTGCCTGAGACGAAAGGAAAAACTTTGGAAGAAATCCAGTTCTCGTTCAGATGAAAACTTTTTTTTTTTTTTTTTTTTTTAAATTTGCTCTCTATTTCCTGTCTATTTCTTCTCCTCGTTGGGACGATGGTCCAGTTTTGTATTATTTACCACCTTTTATGCAGAGAAGTGTAATCTTTTCCCTTTTTTGTTTGCACAATAAATCCGGAATTCAGCTCACAGATCTAGTCCCTTGGTTAATTATTCTTTAAAGGCTTGCATGCTACTGGAATTTGTAATTCTCACATATTAATATATGTTTAGTATTTTAATAATTTTAAATGTTGGTGTATATATTTATTTTCTGAATATTTTCTTAGTTTGCTAATTCAGTCCTTTCTGGATTGATTAGAGAATTTTCTAAGTTTGAAAATGTAACTCAAATTTGTTTTCCAAGTTTGAACGGTGCATATTTAACTTGGATGTTCCCTTATCAAAAGCAATTTCAACATTTTATTCAAAGCCACCTGCTTGAACATTCCTTATAATCCTCTTCATTATTTATTTGTCTTCCTACTGTCTTGTACCAGTACATGAACTGGTAAATTTGGATGTTCCCTTATCAAAAGCAATTTCAACATTTTATTCAAAGCCACCTGCTTGGACATTCATTATAATTCTCTTCATTATTTATTTGTCTTCCTCCTGTCTTTTACCAGTACATGAACTGAATTTTACATCAAATGCTTCTATTATTTTCGAGATATGTTTTATATTTTGCATGAAACTAAATTATAATTTTGTTACCGATAAGAAATATATATGTTAACAAGCTATCAAAATAATGATGTTACCAATGGGAGGGGAAAAGAGAAGACAAGATAGAGAATCCCACATCGAATTAAAAGTACAACTGCCCTATAACTGATATTAATGATAATAACATAGCAAGACATGACAAACTATGGAATTCATTATTCAGGTAAAGAAACCATATGTAGTACTGCATAAACTAAGAACAATAGGGGACTTGATTACATATATTCTATCCCAAATGATGGTCTGATCCTTCTATGAGATGAGATTCACAGGATACCTATGAATACAATCCTCCCAGGGACCATTAGGAGATGGTTTTACATTCTGAAGTGCCTCCCACACTGCACTATTACATTTGAACCCACTCCCGAAAGCAATCTGCCAGACTCGGTGACCCCTCCGCATCCTTCCCTTTGCCTCAATGTAAGCCAATTCATACCAAATGGAGCTCGATGAAGTGTTCCCAAATCGATGGAGAGTCATCCTTGAAGCCTCCACGTGAACCGGTAGCAGCTGCAGATTCTTCTCCAGCTCATCGATCACAGCCCTTCCTCCGGCATGTATGCAGAAATGATCAAATGCCAACTTAAAATTGGGAATGTAAGGCCTTATTTTCCTATTAAACAACGTTCTGAGAACCAATGTGGAAAAGAACAAAAGCTGCTCACTGACCGGTAGCACAAGAGGGCCTAGCGTAGTGATATTAATCTTCAGAGCTCCACCGGCAATAGCCATTAAATCTCTTGACAAAGAAACCCCTGTATTCCCAGCATTATCCTGCTCCTGATACACACATCGGAACGCTGTATCATCCGCACCGTTATGCGTCCTCACCACGTGAACAAGCTTGTATTTCGCCCTCCTTCTATCTGCTGACTTGTTAGACAACAAAACCGCAGAGCCTCCGACTCTAAATAAACAATTGGGTATCAACATCGACTTCTTGTTCCCAAAATACCAGTTCTGTGTAATATTCTCTGTACTAACCACAACTGCATAAGTATTCCTATGCACCTGCAACAAGTCCTTGGCCAAATCAACAGCAATCACTCCTGCACTACAGCCCATCCCTCCCAAATTAAAACTCAAAATGTTCCCTCTCAACTTGTACTTGTTCACGATCATGGCCGAGAGTGATGGCGTTGGATTAAACAAACTACAATTCACCACAAGAATTCCTATATCCTTCGGCTTAATATTGGTATTTGCAAACAAATTATCCAACACCCCGAACATCACCTGCTGAGCCTCCTCCCTAGCAGCCTGCATTGATGGCCGGGGAGGAATGGAATGCATGGCCTCAGGGACATAAGTCTCGTCTCCAAGCCCCGATCGCTCTAGAATTCTCCTTTGAAATTCAAGTGCAGAATCGTCAAAATCCCCGGTGAGCCGGGAATGCTCCATGAACAGATGAAACGGTGCTTGCAGATTATCAGGAGGCCGATAACAAGAATAATCAACCAAATAAACAGGTCTAGGGCGAGTCATAATATACAGAGTGGATCCAAATACAAGAAATGCAGAACATATAATAACAGAAACAAGATTGTATTGCAAATGAAGCCACAACTGTCGGATATCATCAGGGTTCTTTTGGGATGACTCGACAATTATAATTAACATCATGGGCACTAAGCAAAGAGTAAACAAATTAGAGACCAAATAATGGTAGCCCAGTTTAACATACTTTAAGTTGACACTCTGGAGGAAATCCGGGAGCCTGCGAGGGCCGTTCCTGATCTGTATCCCGAAACCACCACCGTTTCTACCACCGTCGCCGCCTCCGTCCATGGTGGCTTCTTGAATTCAATAGTCAATCCTACTCAAACACAAAAAACGTGTTCAAATAGAGAAAATTGTGGAAACTTCAAGAGAAATGGAAGAAATGGGATTGTGAGAAAGAAAAGAGTGACGTTTCTGGATAATTAAATTGATAATAATTGACTTTTCTAGGAATGAAATGCGGAGCGTGGGAATTTTCGTTAAGATATTATTTCTCTTCTTTAAAAGAAGATACAGTAAATTTTGTCATCATCATATAGTTGCGTAGAGGTTCATATTTGTTACTTTTAGATAGGACTGAGCATATATCCCGAATCGAACTGAATCGAACCGGACTCGAATCGAATCGAATCGAACCGAGCGGTTCTTCGTAAGTGAAATACCCGAACGGATATCAGAATCAAAAACTGACGGGTACGGATCGGTTCTCGGTTCTAGACCCAGAACCGAATAAGAACCGAATTTTTTTAAAATTTTTTAATTTTTATATATGGGATAAATCAAATTATTTAGTTTTTTAAAAAAAAATTAACAAATATAGAGTTTGCAATGAAGAGACTGGGTTCTATGATGGCATTGAGACATGTAATAAAAAATATATTATATTTTTTCTTATTAAATTGTATTAGTTGAACAATTTTTTGTTTATTTATGTTTGTTAATTGTGATTTTTCAATCTTTCTTGTAGAGTTTTTTAGTATTTAATATGGTAAGTCAAGTAATTGATGGTTAAATCAAATAGTTGTTAAGTAAGTACTACTGTATTAGTAATACTTTAAAATATTTTATCTCTACGAGTCTATGACTTTTAATTTATATGGATCACTGATATTTTAGTATTACTAATTTACTATCTATTTTTTGTTATTTGTATATATTGGTAAATTAATCTTATTGGACAATTTGTTATTTATATCTTATTAAATTGGAATACGTTAATTTGAAAAAGTTAAGATTGAACATGTCAGACTGTAGTATTGTTATAAATGTTAAAAAAATTAATTATACTATGGAACCGAACAGAACCGAACCGAACCGAACTGAACCGAATGGAACCGAACCCGAACGGTTCCAAAATTATATTTGGACCCGACGGTTCCGTTTACTAACTACCCGAAAATTTTCGGTTCGGTTCGGTTCGGTTCGGTTCGGTTCTCTTCAGAATCGAACCGAACCGACCCGTGCCCAGGCCTATTTTTAGAGTGTGTTTGATAGGCATTATTTGGGAAAAATGCATTTTGAAATAGTAACATGATGGAAAATGTATGGTTGAAAAAGAAGGAAAAGTTATTGATGTGATAGAAAATATTATTTTATTGAAGAATGTGTGGTTGAAAATGAGTAGAAGAATGAGAATGAGAATTAAAATGGGAATCAAACAGAGCCTTAATATAAAATATATTATTATGAAAACGACGGAAAGTAGGGCTGTTTCAAGTTTCAATCTCGATCCATTTTATTTATGATTGAGATTTTGATCATTTCAAAGACGTTATTTCACTTTTCAAAAATTATTTCAAGTTTTAAATATCGTACACTCCCTCGAGGTTTATGAAAAATTCAGAAATACTTCATCCATTTTTAAAATTTACAAAAAAAAAAAAAAAAAAAAAAATTCATATTTCAAGTTTTGAATAACATATAACTCTTCCAAGGTTAATGATAATTTGAAGAATAAAGCTTGTTGTACACTCTATTTTGATATCATTTTTGACACTCTACTCATGTGTGGGATCCGCAATTATTTTAATCGCCGGCTCCACCACTCCATATGTGAGTGGAGTGTCAAAAATGATGTACTTGAAACAAAGTTCTAATTTTAAATATATCAACCTAATTAAAAAAAAAAAGAAAAGAAAAGGAAATTGCACTGGGTGACACTTTTTTTCCATTGCATTTACAAAAAAAGTCACTTTTTTGAAGTGTTTGCAATAATGTTATTTTGTACATTTTTGCCTTTATTCATAAATTTAAATACATTTCATGTACTTTAATAAAAGTGATTTGATTAGATAAAATATTGTAAAAATCCGACAATTTGACTACTTCAATAAAAATATCACATTAAAGTGATTTGACTATTCCGACAGTTCAAATGTCGTTCCTGACGTTTTCGAAATGTCTAGTTCGACATTTCACCTGTCGGGACTTACCGGAAAAAATGACACATTGTCCGGTCGTCGAAAAGCTTGAAAACATGATGCAATATCCAGTACCTTGGAAGAATGGGTTAGAAATATTAATGGTCATAATTAATTCTCAACTGCAATATCTTACAAAAAATTAATAACTCAATGTGCTTCATTAATTATGGTTCATTATAAAATTCTTCACATTTACCAAAATGATATTGTTAAAATTCTCCTTTAAAAAAATATTTCAAATATCAAGCACTCATCGTCAATAGTAGTTTAAAAAATGTGATCATATTGTATTTAACGTTTAATAAATAGTAAGCTATAAAAAAAAAAATGTAAACACTTTTTATGAATTAACATCTCAAAATGAATGTAGACTCCAATAACTTGATCAATGAATGAAGAAGATGTAGATAAAATTAGAGTTTATTAATGACGAAGGAAGATATTAGAAGAGTTAAAATAAAATTTCTTTGGGAAATTTTTGTATTAACAAAATTCATATTTAACAATATAATCTACAAATATCTAATATTTATAATATAAAAATTCAATCATCACATCAAATATTAATGATAATGAAAATTAGTTTTAATGAGTATTAAATAGCATTAAATGCTCCTAAAATTGTGAGTTTAAGGGTAATATGAGATCATTCACACCCCAAAAGTGACATTTTTTTTATCAAATCATGTGCCAATGAAAATTTTCAGTGCATTTTCAAAAGTAGTGACATTTTTGAAAATTCCCCATTCAAAAATTATACAAATCACTCTTATTTTTAAGTTTTAGAATAATGCATACTTGACCACTTTGTTTTACATGTTAACTTTCTTTCACATGTTAAGTAATGACATGTAATCCCGCTGAAATTGTAATCACAGTTTAGGTAACACTAGATGATAGATTAAATAAAATATGAAATTAAATGAATTATTTAATTCTACTTTTCTATTAATGTCACTTTAACGTCATCTAAACTGATGTTGTAATTTGAGGTTGTAATTTCAATGAGACTATGTTAACATTAATAATAGTGTTAATACTGAACATATCATTATTTTCTATCTTGTGGTCCCTTTAATAATAATAATAATATAATATCTAAATATCATTTTAACACTTCTAACTAAATCAACAACAAAGTACCGTTTATAGTATTGATTCTTCAAAATTTCGTCGATAAATACTTAGATTTGAGATACTCAAAATGTATTTACATATGAGAAAGTAATTAACATCATTCATTTCAAGTTTTACAATCAAACGACATGATGGTATCCTAATAAAAATAAAATACTAAATATTTCATTTTGGTTATAAACCAATAACTCTATACGAAATATTTAAAAAATAATAATACCTATGAAGTTTTTATTTAAACTTTACATGATCGATCATTTAACAACTTTGTTTTCTTGGCAACTCTCAATTAAAGCAAAAAGAATGAAAACTAGTTATAAATTTGAAAATCTATGGATGTTTAGAAAATGTAATCATGTTATTTATCATATTCATTGGAAAATGTATTACGTTCACGGCTATCAAATTTTTGAATACACATTTAAGATAAAATCACCACTATATGACCTCCATCGTATGTTCCTCGATAAAATTATTCAAATCAATTAAATTATGAATTGTTTTTGAAGAATTAACAGTCCAAGCATTAACTTTTTGTTGATTTAGTTAAAATCGTAAAAATAGTATTTTAGGTATTACATTATTATTAAAGGAGTCACGAGACGGAATAAAGTTCATAAAGGTATTTTAGGCACTACCACTATTCTTTATGCTGACACGTGGAAGAAAAAAAGTAGATATAGAAAGTATGCATTATTAAAAATTTCAGAAATTTCTATAAATTTTATACAAAATGTTGATGTGGTAGCATCCTATCCATTTGTATTTTATCTGGATTCACCTGTATTTTAATTATGTCCATTGAATTTGGATTTCTATATAAGTTCCATGTATCCATAGCATTGTTCTAAAAATTTTAAATAATGGAGATTTGTGTAATTTTTGAATAGGGAGAGGGTGTATATAAAATTGCCATAAACTTTATGGAGTTATGCGTTACTCAAAACCTTAAATCATGGAGGTTTGTGTAATTTATGAAAATGGAGATGTATCTCTAAAATTGTCATAAGCCTCACAAAAGATATGCATTATTCAAAAGGGTTATCACAAGATGTCCCTATGTTTGAAATTATTGTGCAAAACATTCCCAACTTGCATTTTTGTTTTTTTTTTATTTTTGGATTTTTCACCCCTATTTTTTTGCACAGAATTTTCCCACCTTCAAAGGGGTTATCACAAGATTTTTTACCCCTATTTAAATATGAGGGTATATTCATCATTTTACAGTTTTTATTTATTGAGAAATTGAATGAAAATTGATGGAAATGATGATTTATGTAATAAAATGTATAAATAGGGGGTGAAAATGTAAAAAAAATGCAAAATGTGGACGTGTTGAACTTCAAACGTAGAGATATTTTGTGCTAATAACTCTCGTTCAAAACTTGGGAAAAAAAAAAGAAGAAGAAGAAGAAGAAGAGGTTGTCTTAATTTTTCAAAAGTGAGTAGCGTCTCTAAAATTATTAAAAATTTCAGGGGAGGTCAATATAATTTACCATTTAATTTATTCTTGAATTTGTACCATGTCAATTTCATAATTCATGGATTAAGTAACACAGAATCCATCAATTCAAGGGGCTTAAATGTAAAATTCCTATTTTTATTTATTATTTTTTTTTCTGAAGAAAAATCTAACTTTTGGCTACAGATATCTTGAAAAATCTTATACATCCGTAAGGTTCAAAATGCGATATGAGGTCATCTTCAATGGAGACATCAAAAATACCAAATTGCACCAAAAAATGGTACAAAATTACTCCAATGTGACACCAAACTTTACACAATTTTACACCAAATGGTCAAAAGTCAATTTTATGCTTTATTTTCATGTCCCAAATAAACTGATTAAGGGTATTTGTGTCATTTGTGTTATATATTTTTAATACAATAAATTATTATTTTCATTTAAAATAAATTTTAAATGTAAAAAATAATAATTAATTAAAAGAATACGACAAAAATTAAATATAAAAAAATTGATTATTAAAAGTTAACACGAAATATATTACAACAACCATTGCTAGCATTAATTTAATAGGAATAGCATTCTGGTCTTCAGATAATAGCATGATTTAATATTTTCATTTTTATAGTGTTTCTACTAATTGTACTATATCCTTTTATATTTATTAATGAACTTAATATTTTTCTTAAATTAATGTAATTATTTATTTAGTAATGTATGTATTTGTACAGTAAATAAATAATATTTCAAATAAATAAATTATTAAGAAGAAAATGAGAAGAAAATGATTAAACGATGTTCATTTGGTATAATTCTTAGTGTAATTATTGGAGTTGAATTTTGGTTTGATGCAAGGAAAAGGATAAACGCACAGGGCCTTGGACATGCCCTGTTACATGTCCCCTCTATTGGCAGGGTTCCTACTGCGAGCTCTTGATGCAAAGTGGTGCAAATTTTGATATTGGATTGGAGATGGCCTAAGTTCTATGCATTTACAATCCGAATTTTATTCCTAAAAAATAATTAATAGTTTTTATTTTTTTAAATCATCTTATTGAAATTAGAAATGAATTTTTGATAAATTTCAATATTTCGATCTTTCATTTGTGTAAATTGTGATTCCTTAGAAAGCAGGGAGAAATTTTCTATACTTGAGTGTAGACATGTTCCCTTGCTCATTGCCAATCACTTTATACTGTCTAGTGATCAGTTACCTCAAACTGATGATGAATTGAGAAGAATGAAAAATTTCCCTTATGCCAATGTTATAGAATCTATCATGTCCCATATGGTATGCACCAAATCCGACTTAGCTTATAGCATCAGTATTTTAAAATGGATGATAAAATACTTAAAATGTTCTTCTGACTTAGGATTAATGTTTAAAAGAAGTAATGAAGGAGTAATGCTTAAAGCATACATCGATTCTGATTTTGCTGGTGATCTTGATAAGAGAAGATCCACATTCTCTTATATCCATACTTTGTGTGATGGACGCATTAGTTGGAAATCTCAACTGCAAAAATCGGTTGTCCTGTCTTCTACTGAGGCTGAATACATTGCCACTTGTGATGCTATTAAAGAAAGTATTGGTTAAGGGGGTTATTAAATGAAATTGATTTTTTATAAATGATTATGTTAGGATTTATACTAATAATCAAAGTGTTATTCATTTTAGTAAAAAATCAGTATACCATGACAGAACAAAGAATGTGTATATAAAGTTTCACTTTGTGAGAAACATGGTTGAGAGAGGTTTGATCTGTTTAGTTAAAATTCCTACCAAATTTAATCCCTTTTATGTAGGAACCAAAATTTTAACTCTTAATAAATTTAGAAACTGCTTGAAGATTCTAAACATCACTTAAAGGTAGCGACCTAGTAATATTTAGAATATCAAGCTTTTATTTGTTGAAAATTGAACTAACTTCAAAAAAAAAAATAATAATAAAAAAAATAAAATCTTTTTACAAGTAATTAGAGTGAATGAAGTTAAATGATGCCTAGATCCATTAGTTGAGACAAAGTAATAGTTCATCAAGGTGGAGACTATTAAATGTTGGGTTGCCTCACTATTTACTTGGCCTGTTGAGTTGTATTATTCTCAAAATCAGGTTTGCAGCCCATTTTATGAAAACGTGTTTTTTATGTCACACGACTTTGCCTCTGTTAAGTGGGTTGTGATCTGTTGTACACGTTGCTTATTCTTGACCCTGGATTGAAATCATACCCGTGTTTATAGTTTGACGGTTCTTTCTTTGTGTGGGTTAAGGTTTTCTCTAGAAATCTATAACTAGGAACTGTGTGGTGTAATCTATGTTCTCTTAGTAACAATGAGGGTTGATCTGTATGATCTTTGAGAGATCTCAGAGTGTTGATTATTGATTTGTAATAAAGATGTTAGAAAGAACTTCTTGAAGAAATCTTTATACATCTATACTATTTCTTTGTTGAGATTAGCGGATCAAGAGCAATATCTCTTGCAGATGCTCAACGGGTAATTAGATCTTTCTAGACTGAACATCCGGGCCCTTTTTAGGGCAAAACAATTATGGTGTTCTTGATTTTTTAATTTTCGGCAATTTGAAATTCTGTATGATTTCTCTATAAATTGGTTTTGAAACGTTCTGGGACCAACAAATACTTTGTTAATTCTGAAGATTTATAGGTTTTTCTCCTGTGAACTTATCTAATACATTCATTTTATCCTTTCTTGATTAGGGAACTTGGGAGGATTTGAGAATTAACTTACAGATATCGACACAACATTGTATACAAATTCGTAATTACTTATATAATCTGTTACAACTTGACTACATGACCAAAAAGGGAGTCAATAGGAAAACTTGCAGGAAATATAAAAATCATATGTAAAGTAAAGCACAAAGTAGGTAGAGATGTAATAAGGTATATAATTTGTATTTGTTCTCGATTTATTTCCTTTGTAGCTTTCCAGTGCTCAAAGGAAATGGATTTGAATCCTTAGTGCTTTGATCCGCTTATTTTCTTCACTGAAGCTTCAAATATTTCAGCCTGCCAAGAGAGAAAATGAAAAGTAAAATTTCATCTGATGTTAAAAATCTTAAAAATTTAATCTTGTTAATGCACTTATATATTTAGCTATTATTCCTTTAGCAATATTGCAATATTTGAATATCACGATTTTCCAGCATCATATTGATTTCATAAAGAAGCAAAAATTATGGATTTGTAGTTTTCACAGAGCAAGAGAGACACATATATTGGTGTGATTTTCCACCTTTGTTCCTCCAACGTGATTTTGTATCCTTTGGCAGTGTCTGCATTTGAGGGGTAATTGGGCAAAGGAATTTGTCCAGACTCAATGTGGTTGACATCTTCAACAAGTTTCTCATAGTGACGCTTCACCTCCTCCGCCGTCTTGCCGCCACCAACGGCGTTGGCTATATTCTGCCACCTATCTGGGCTGTCCTTGTCGTATGTAACCAGTGCATTCTCAAACAGCTTGTTTTGCTTGGCCGTCCATGTCGAGTTCGACGCCATTTCAGTGAGTATAACTGAATTTCTTGCAAAGTGGGAGTGTGATTGCTTTTGCAATGTGTGTGTCGTGGGAGGCTGCTGGCTGCTCTTCCTCTATATATAACATTTTGAGGATAGAAATATGTTGAACTTAGTGGGCCGGTGCATGGGGGTTGCTTTTCGCGTGGTTCGGCGTTTGTTGACTTGCAAATCAAGGGGATTTGTTAAAAGAATGGGGTTTGTTTTTCTCCCTTTACTTTTAAACGTGAAAATGCTTTAGTGACGTTGCAGACTTAACGAATGAGTTGTGATTAAAAGTGAAATGCTACTCTCATTTAATGACAAAGATTGTGACAGTAATAATGAAGCTAATTAATTTTGTTCAATATAGTATACCGAACATACCATAGGTATGGGCACATGTTATGTTGGGTGAAATTTCAACTCGAAATTGAAGCGATGAGATGAATAAATAGACTCTAGCCGACCTAAGTTGGTTAGGATAGATTCGATTTGTCGGGTTGAAGGGAATTTTTCCCTTGAAACCATTTTTTTCTTTTTTTCAAATATGACCCCTCAAATCGCCAACATCTCTCTAAACCGACTCGATCTGTTTGATTTGGTGGTTTGGGTCTGTAGATGGATAATGTGCCCTCCCCTACGTACGAATCCAGAGTGGTGTGGAGCAGCGAGTCCAAAGTGAATTAAGATGGTAAAATCCAACGAGGAGTTAAACTGGTTGAACAGGTTCAATGACAGCAGTTATTAACAAGGGTTGAAATGACAGTTTTTGATTGGCTGTTTTTTTTTAATTGCCAACAAAAATTTGCCAAAAATGTATATATAAAACCCTGTCAATGAGCCTGTTCCAGTAGCAAATCTCATCCAGCCAGGGGCGGACCTACTCAAGGCCGAGTGGGTTCGCTGCCTCACGCAATTTCAAAAAACCTTCTATTTGACTTTTTAAAATTTAAAATTTCAGATTTTTTTAATTTCATTCACAATTTATTATAGCATATTTTATGTCTCACTCCCACTTAAGAATCAAACTAGGTCGCCCCTGCATCCAGCAAAACCTCACAAGCAGAATGTGGTCACCATATCAATTTTCAGAATTTTTACAGAGACTGATTGAATGAATGGGAATAAAAAATGCACCTTTCACGCCAGGGAGTTTTCTATCTTTAGGGCCGGCCTAAACGTGATAGAATGCTCTTTATGTATTTGTTTTCCTGTGTGCTGAACAAGGATCCAAATCATTTTTAGCTGTCTAGATAAGTCCGTACTATGGATGTACATGCACTTTACCAATTAGATCTGTGTCCCCTGCGTGTCTTTTCTTTACTTTGCATGTAGATATTCTGCTCCTGATTTACATTTATATTAAACCTTTTTACTCTGATTTGGGTGTACAGTTTTATATTGGTTCACGTGCTTCCACTTGAAAAACTAATTGAACTTTCTTGAAGCAATTCTTATTCTTGTCCTAACAAGATTGAATGCAGTCGTAGCTTAACAATTGTTTAAGTATATATGAAATAATAATCAATACTAGATACGTCGCTGCTTTTAAGATACAACTTCAAAACTCTATTTAAAATTCAAACAAAGAGTTAGATTTCAAGATTTATGTTCTACACATCATGTCATGTAATAAATATTAGTGTCCATCTTCTTACTCGTTAACTGAAATTGCAACGCTCTAATGAGTTTGAATCTTTTTAAGTTTCTGCGAAACATGTGCATATCTCTCTTACTGCTGCTAAAGCAAATTTCATATTTTGTCAATAATTTTCCATAATAATATCGAATTAATTCGAAGTTGTCCTGCTAAAGGAAGTCCTAGATTATATTGAACAGGCTATTTTCCTGCAGAGTTTTCTTAATAACTTTTAAATGACTGTGATAAAATATTCCAGAGTCTGTGCAAGTTTTCTGAAACATTTAAAATAAAGCCTAATTATACTGTTTTCTTTATACATTTCACATTAGTGGACCCTGCATTGTCCAATGCTTTATCAATTCAATCATAGCAGATTCATCATCAATTTACCAAAAAAAAAAGGGGAAAATGCATGAAATGAAAGCTTGTGAATGAAGAAAGTGTTGGTATACTTTAGAGCCTTCCATTTATATATATATAGTATAATCCAGGGGCTTCTCTGAGAACAGAAAATTACTCTTAAAAACATGCTTAAAAAACCATTATTGCAAGAATTGATTCATTAGGTTGCTTAAAAAAACAACTATTACACACTTTGATTTATATAATGTAATCAAATACTAAAGCTGAAAAATTGATTCTATAGAGGTGCTGGATCAATCCAGATCTGTTTGGAATCTTATCATCCTCGTGGGCGTCCGGTAAAAATTTATCTTCATGGATGTCTACCCTTTCTCTGTCATAGACTTAACCACCTTTCGGGTATATTCTCCATGGCCCTAAATTGCAAGTTGAAGATGGGATCTTGTTGAAAGAGATTTTCCTGGATGGATTCTTAATTCAGTCAACATGGTATATTTTTGGGGCCAAAGAATGTTTTTCTTACCATATATGTAAATGGAACACTTGAGGATGCATGTTTACAAACCATAAACCAAGAAATACGAGATAAAATACGCCAATCTTAGTCACTCTTCAGAACTGTGAGTAGTCCTCAAAAAGAGCCTAGCCTTTCTTATTCACACTAATTTTTCGGGTTACTGTATACTAATAGTATTAACTTAGCGTCGAATCATATATGACGTACCAAATATGTCCTAGATTGATTTTTACTCCTATACCTTTGAAAAGTTGCCTTAATAGTTTGATTTGAAAATAGCTTTCCCAATTTTGCCAGAACCTTTCCAAAAGACAAAAGTTATAAAGATACATCAAGCTACTGATACAATGATTCCTTATCATTCTTCGTCATATGTGGTTTGAAAAGTTTTAGGAGAACATTTTCCCATTGGGGGCCCCTTCTTGCAAGTTGAAGCTTGCAGTTTCTCCTCTTGAAGGTCCAAATGTATTTCTATTGTCTTTACTGTCCTGACTTTTGTCACAGAATTTAAAAGATCACATAAAATATATATGCTCCTAAAAAGTAGCAACTGAAGATTTCTCATTTGTCTAGTTCCTGGATTTGATGTTATCTTCCAGGGAATATGCACAGGCCTATTTGGATGTCATCTACTGGGGGAGAAAAATAAAATTTTGTTCATTGCAGTGTCTATTAGTGTCCGATACCACCTGCCTAATGGATTGATAGACAAAAATCTTGAAAACTATATGCAAATTCGTTTAGCTACAATGTTCGGTTAATTGCTAAATCCATAAAAAGATTTAAAGCAACTAGATCCTTAACAACTGCAATAGACCGTATTTATTTTGGTCTACTTCTTCCTCTTCTAACTTGTTCCATCAAGAGTACATGTCAGTCTTATAAACAAGAACCTTTGTCCTTCAAACTTATCCTTTAAAAGGTGAATTTTTAAAAGGGGAAATAGTTGAAGATAACAAATTGAACAAAAGGGATAAATTCCTTATGCATCTTACTTGTGTGACAGAATTGTAGTTATTCAGAATATACAAGGATAAATTATTCTTGTATCTTTATATATTCTACTTCTTGTAAAGTCATTTTCAACAAAATAGCTGGAGCTAAAAAGAGTATTTCTGATACTGCCATTTGTTTTTGCTTTAATTGGATTGAGCAAAAAAAGAGTAATGCTATTCATACTCACCAGTGGTCATCCTATGTGGCAAGTTGTTATTTGATATATTAGTTTCCTATAAGTTTGTTGCCTTGAATAACAAAATAATGTCACAAAAACAAACAGTTACATAGGATGACTACTAACAATGGCTGATTATTAATAACATTACCCAGTAAAGAGTAATCAGTTCTTCGTGTGTCTTATATTTATGACAACTCTATATTTAAATAAGGAAATTTTGATCTTGTAACTAAGGAAATTTTCGAAACACTCTATTTCAAGAACTACATACTTCAAACCATAATAATGGTATTTCTTAACAGTATGTTTTTCACGTAGTATGAGAAACATAAATTCCATACCAAGGTTAGAATGAATAATGATATCAGCCCAATAATTAATTACACGGCCTTTACTATCTACTACATATTGATTGCATTCACGCCTTCAATTAGTATTTTTTAGATACGAGAAGCAACATGAAATAAGAAATTTAGGGTTTCACTAATATTCGAATTGCGGTTCTTAGTTCAAGTTTATTCTACTTGCCTTTGCCTCTTCCTCAGATGAAAACAATCAAATATTTTCCAATAATGAATATAGTTAATGCAATTTTTTCACTGAGAAACCAAATTGTGTCTCAATTCTCAATAGTTTCTTAGGATTCTCTACAATCATTTGTCACGATGTCAGGAATTTATTTTCTATACCAAAAAATTCTATGATAAATCTCAATTGACAATAAGCCGTTTTTACTCGGAAGGGGTACTATTTATAGAGCTAGACGAGGAGAAAGCAATGAGGACCCACTTGCCATTGTCAAGGTCCCATCTTCCACCTGACAATGCAACTACACGCTTACTTAATTAGACCAACTTGTAATTGATTCGATTTTCTGAGGGGATTTTGTGGTAGGAGTTCAACCCATGATATATAGTAAGTAGGTTCAGATGAGTTCTTGACCATGGACTTATCCCATAAGCCCAGTTTCATCCTCATGAGCAGTGACGGATCCAAAATTTTAAGTGAGCACGGACGATCAGACCGTTGACCTTTGGCTGTAATAAAATATTAAAAATAAAATATAATAATTATTTTGCTAAAACTGAACATATATACTTTTGTTATATATTTAACAATATTCACCAAATGGCATAGTGATCAGGTTTTGTAAAGGGATAATTGCACCAGCGATTCCAAATTTATCACTTTTTTGCAAACTTTACCTTAACCTTCAATTTGTACCAGTCACAGTCCCAAACCTTTCAAAAATTAGTGCTTGGGGGTCCAAATTGATTATTTCTGTTAGTTTGACCGTTAGTTGTCCCCAATAAATTGATTTTGACCAATTTTTAAAAGGGTAAAATGGTAACGTTGAATTAAAATTAAAAAAATAATAATAATAAAAACCCAATTACTATTCATCTTCTCCTCGACTCCTTCCACACCCATCTCCTCGTAAATCTTGGTGATGAGATTCTGCCCCCATTTCACATACCACCAAAAAAAAAAAAAAAAAAAAAAATCATTTTTAAAGGTATTAACATTCATCTCAAGTCTTTTCGTTATCTCAATTACAATATCCATTAATTAATATTTCTTAACATTGGTTAGCTCCCCACTCAGTTCCCAAAATAAATTCCTGATTATTTTTTTTTTCAAAATTTGAATCATGACGAGCTCTAGAAACACTCGTGTATTTCCTAATAGCTAAAGCATGCTGTAAAGTATACCACCAAACAACGGGGAGGTATAGGAATTGGATTCGCCGGCCTATCACTTCATTTCAATCTAAAAACTCCTACATTTCAAATTATCCCTAAAAATATTGGAAGAACATTGTAAATTTCCTCAACCAAGTCCAAAAATTTGGGAGGGTCGGTACCTTAAATTTTACCGGCACTTCTCCTGCCTCTTAAATTAACTAGGGGTTGTTTTAAAACTTTGAAGGGTCGGTACCTTAAATTTTACCGACACTCCCCCTGCCTCTTAAATTAACTAGAAATTTTTTTAAAACTTTGGAGGGTCGGTACCTTGAATTTTATCGGCTCTTCCCCTACCCCTTGAAAAATTCGGGGTTTTCTTAAACAAAAAAAATATATATATATTATCAGCGTCATTCGTTTTCTGGGTTTCTGGAGTTGGAGGATTAGAAGAGGAAAACAAACAATTTTCGTTTTTTTTTTTTGCATGTTTAACCCAAGACCAAGTTAAATCTGCTCTGATACCATGTTAAGAAATATAAATTGTATTATTATGGTCTTATAAATATTACAATGTAAAAGACCCTATTTATAGGGTTACAAATAACTGTAAAAGGAAATAAATATAAAAAAAAAGATTATACAATAATATACTATGGAAAATAATCCTACACTAAAAAGAAATACTCCATATTATTTTCTATATTCCAATAAATTCTTCCACCTTTGGATTGAAAGAGACAAAAGATTTTTGTCACAATATACAACTTTTGTCATTGGATTAGGAAGAGGTGGGGGTATGGACAGGGACGGACCCATATGGGATCATGTTGGGTCAAATGACCCAACTCAAATCCAATTTCCATTTACCTAACTAAACATATGTGACCAGTGACTTGTAATCTTCCTACTTCCCAATCTCAGACTGAGACTATCTCTCTTCCCCTCTCTTTTCATGTCTTCTCTTCACAGCACAAATGAAATAAAACCTTCCTCCCCTCGCCTCTACTATTGCTAATGGTTACTGTCGAAGCCGAACAACCGAAGTGGTAGGTAAATTAATAAATGTTATTTGCATTTGGTAATTGGTATTTTTTTTTGTTTGGTTATATGGCTTCTGAGGAGTAATAATAACTCATAGTCTTTTTTTTTTTTTTTTGGAATTCTCTTTAAACATGAAATATTAAAGGGTTTTGACGTTACATTGTAGATTGGAAGATTAAAGGGTTTCCTTATTTCTATTTAGATTCTTTGAAATTGTTAAAAGAAAATGAAAGCGCAATTGTAAAACTGCTTTTGATAGTTGAAGATTGAAAATAGTGGAACTGGATGTCTAAAATTGAGGAACTGAAAACATTGACTGATTTTTTTACTGCAAATATTGGGATTTTTTACAATTTGGTATGTCCAATAGTCTAATATTTGAGATTGGGAACAATCAATTGAAAGCGTGTAGGCTATAATTGTAATAGTGTATTAATTTATTTTCGTTAACAATATGTTATTTTGGAAGAAGAAAATTATATTTTAATTTTTGATCCCACAATACAAAATATTTGGATCCGTCCTTGAGTGTGGAGGTGGGTGTAGGTATAAGTGTTTGAATGAGAAAATGAATAGCGATTGGGTTTTGATTTTTTTTTTTAATTTTAATCCAAAATTATCATTCTACCCTTTTAATATTGGTCAAAGTCAAGTTATTGGGTCAACTAAAGGTCATACTAACAGAAATCATCCATTTAGATCCCATGTGCTAATTTTTGAAATGTTTGGGACTATGTTTGGTACAAATTGAAGATTAAGGTAAAGTCTGCAAAAAAGTGATAAATTTGGGACCGCTGCTGCAATTATCCCTAGCTCAAAGGAATAAAAATAGGTTCGAATCCTTACAATTGCATTAAAACTAGTAAAACAGAATATATATTATTTAGTTACATTTAGTGTCAAAATTCAACAAGTGTCATGATGGTTAAATTTTCAATTATCTTAAAGAGGGGTTACAGATTTGAATCTCCTCACTATTGCATAGGTTTTGGTAAAAATTGTAGAAATAGATTGCACAAGAAATTGGTTTGGAAGAGATTCAATCCCTAGACCTCCAATTTACATGTGGAAGCTCTAACCAATTAAGCAGTAGAGATGTTTTGAAAATAAAATGCATTATCAGATATATAACGTAAAACATTTATCTATTGTCAACTAAAATAATCATAATAATAATTGTTCCCTACGGATCCAACACGTGTGGCCGTCAGTGCTCACTGGGTGCTAGATTAGCCACTGTTCATAAGCTCGTCATACTTGTTTGTCATCACTCTGCCTCATCAGAATGTGCTTGTCCTCATCCTCAACAATGGGGACATTTTTTATTAGCTCGTCCTCAAAGTTCAGTTCAAAGGTAATTTTACTGGCTTGGCATTATCGGCTCATCCTAGGGCGAGGGACATTTTTATTCACTCGCCCTCTTTCTCGGCTTTAACACTTCTATGTTGCAAGCCCCGTTTTTTGTTAGGCCTCAAAGTAACTTGTAGTCATTCTTCATTTTTTCTTTAAATTGCAGTTCTCATCTCCTATTTGTACGTGGACAGGGACGCCGACAATATTTATATAGGACTGTTTTTCTCATGTGCTTGTCTTGATGTAGATTTGGGCTTGTAGTAGGCTCCCAGCGTTGTAGTCGGAACATTGAACAAGAAAATTCAAGTTCTGGATCAAGATTTTTATAATCTTGGGAGCTCCTCGAATTAATCTAAATTTTTAATCGAGAATGTTTAAACATTGTAACAAAGTTGACCAAACAATTACAAGCAGTTATACAACTCTGAGATAGTATAGAACCTCTTATTGATAGTCTACTAGATGAAAAGGGAAAATTTAAAATATTTAAACCCCAACATAAAGATGCATCGATTTTTGAATTATGATTAATATTTTCTTTAATAATTCAATTTTTATTTGCTATAAGATGTGGCTAACTCAAATGGTGGGGGGGGGGGGGGAATGACAATTAACTCTATTCCTTGATTAAATATATGATCATTAGGCACATTGTCGTGTAACGTTATATACCGTGTTATGCCATTATTTTCATCAACAATACGAAATTTATTCCTCTAAGAATTATAATTATTATAAGAATAAAAGAAAAAGATACCAATTATAAGAATAGTTTGGACTGATAAGTTGAAAAAAAATATTTTCTTGTCCAATATTTAGACCAATAAATTTTTATGGATTCCAAAAATTCATAACTAATATCATAAATCGATAATTGCGTTTGTTGAGCAAAAGTAAAAATTCATTATAGTGGTGAAATAAATGGTATCTTTGATCCGTTAAAAAGAGACGCAAGTAACAAAAAAATAGAAATTGTCATATTTAGTTATATCGAGTTTAAGGTAATGACTAATAAATATGCATGCTAATAGTTTAGTATTATTGGCATTACACAATTGTATTTGTTGGGTCTTAATTGTAATTGAAATCAAAATAGTTATGGGTTGGAGGTCTTGAAGGAGTCAAAGATGACAAAGGTGGACTAAGGAGAAAAAATCGTCACAAAACCGCTTGCTAACTGCCTTGGCAGTGCTCGAGCGGACTGCCTGCTAGTCACCAAGAGGAAGCTTAAGCGGCGTGTTTATTCGGAAAAAAAATCTTGTTCGATTTTAAACAGATTTTTCAATCCCATTCACCCTAAAAACTTCATATTATAAATACCCAAACTTAAGTCCGCCCATAAGTGTGTCAAATCGTTATTTTCATATTAGAAACTACACATGGGGGAACTAAAACTGTGAAAAATTCTAAGTTATAGATGTTGACATCTAGGTTTGAGAAAATTAGGATGAAAGTAAATGAATCTTTTGATGAATTCTATGCAAAAATAAACGACATAGCAAATTCTAGTTTCAACTTGATAAGAGAATCCTCGAGGCTAAGAATATGAGGAAAATTATCAGAATCCCGCCTGAGAGATTTAGACCTAGGGTTACGACCATTGAAGAAAGTAAGGACCTAGATGCAATTAAAATAAAAGAACTGGTAGGATCTCTTCAAATATATGAACTTAACCACAATTTTAGAAAGACAAATTTGTAGCCCTTAACGTGATTAAGGAAGAGACTAGTGAGGATGAGAGTCTAGCAATGAGGAGGTTACTTATTTTGCTAAGGAATTTAATTTTTTTTTGAGAAATAATAAGAAACCTTCTGAAAAGTACACGGGTGGGCCTAGTAAATATAGGAAAGAGAAAAGAGAAAAGAAAGATACTAAGGATACCAAGATTAGGTCTACATCTGTTAAGTGCCGTGAGTGTTACGATTTTGGACATGTTAGAGATGAGTGCCCAACTTATAAGAAAATCCTAGATAAGGCTATGAATGTCATTCTCACTGATATCGAATCTAGCTCCGATGATAGTGAGAACTCCAATCCTAATGAGGATGTAATTTATATGCCATTAACTTCTGTGGTTAAAAATGAGAGAATTGTAGACATGATAAATTTGACTCCTCAAAGGAAGAATCTGAAAATTATTGGGATATATAAGAGGCTTATGACTAGTTGTATGTAGAGAGCTTTAAACTGAAGAAGGTTAATAGCGCTACCTTTAAGAAACTACATGAATTAGAATTAGAAAAGGAGAGCTTACAGTTCAGTTTCCTTTCAGCAAGAGCCAGGGTCGACCCCAAAGGCCGAATTCTATGGTAGAAAACGTTGTAATAATAATTGGGCCACGATAAAAAAATTTAAGTCTTGCAAAAGAAATAAATTCTTTCTAGAGCTAAACGAGTGAGGCTAAGCTATATGCTACCCTATCTTATGAAACCTAAAATAAAAAATCTTGGGACTGGCCAAATTTAAGAAGTCGGCTAGAAGATTGAATGAGTTGAGGGTTGAGAAAGAGTCCTTAGAAATTAAGGTTAATACTTTTACAAGTGATCTTGCGAAATCTAATGTCCAACTTCAATCTTTTTCTAGTGACCTAAGAAACTTGACAACATGTTAGGTTTGAATAAATTAGCTAAGAATAGAAGAGGTTCAGGCTTTAATGAAACAAATTCTCATACTACTTCCTCCTCTAAAAACAAGAGTCTACATACCTCTATTAAGTTTAAGAATGTAGGAGTTCTAGGACAAAAATCTTTTATGCAAAACATGGTTCCTCAACCTAAGTTTTAAAACTTGAATCCTAGATTTGCTCCTAGATTCATTCTCACTTGTCATAATTGTAGTGAGTTAGGTCACATTAGACCTAGGTGTCGTAAGCCCTTGGTTAGGAACAACAAACAAAATCTCACAAACCATGTTAGATTCTTGACTAACCAAGTGAGTCATTTGATTGATATGATGAGTTATTTGACAAAGATTACGTCTTATTCAAAGAAGATTTTAGTAAAAAAAGAGTGAACTCTCTGGTCAAAGTGAAGATTTGATGCTCTCTGCCAAATCGAATTGTTCTCTAATTTAATGAAGAGGCTACAAGATGTGGAGTATATATAGAGTGTTTTAGATGAAATAGTGTTCGAGTTGTAGGTACAGAACCTTCAAGTTTTCCTACTAAGTTCAATTTTGATATGATTGCATCATTTTATTTTGGTCAATCATCATTTCGATCAATATACTTCAACAAATTTATTTTGATATCCTCGTTATTTATAATATGAAGCAGTATATCATGTACAAAAGTGTTTTCGATAGCTTTTTTTTTTCGATTCTATTTCTAATTTCCTATAACGTCATAACTTATTAAGATATCTTTACTTTAAATATTTCAAGTATTTGAATATCTTTTGGGATTTTATAGTTACTTATGTCTATATATTCTTCAACGGTATAAGTCTCTTAATTGGGATCATCTTCCTTATTTGCTCAATTTTATTTTTGTAGAATTTTGTCCTAGAATCAAATGTAATCACGCTTCAAGCTTGCAATAGATTTATCAAATATAATGCTAACGAATTGTCTTCCTAGTACGTCAATTTGAGTTGGAGCATTTAAAGTTATTGTGTGAGATATTATTAGTCTCTTTGATTAGTAAATACATTTAAATAAATTATCTTACGAACTTCTGGTTTGAATTATCTTTTGCGAGGATTTAAATAATAATAGCTCATTATGTATATAATTTTCAGCTTCTTAATTCTTTATCTAATCAAATTAAAAATTAGCAAATCGCATTATAAAATATCATCCTTTAGAACTTAAGATATTTTTATAAGGATTCAAACTAGACGTGTATTCTCAACATTTTTCAATGTCCATCTCAATGCACTTTAGTAAAGCAATTCTATATATATTGCACTTACAAAAATTTATTAGATGAAAATATTATACTCTGATCATAAGGCAAATGTAACATAAATAACTTTGATATTAAGATGATGCTACGAGTTTTACTACATATAAAATAGCATTCTCTAAATAAAAATAAAAATTGTTGGCCTGAAACCTGTAAACGTACGAAATCATTGACAAGTAATAGATTATTAAGTTAAGACTATCGTCCCTATGGAATAAACCTTAAATTGAAGTTTATTAATCTATTATCGAATTCGAATATTGTAACACAAAAGAGAAGTATTGTGTTTATTCTAAGTTAACCTACTAATTAACTAATTCGCAAGGCACACGTTTGCTCCTTTATTTATTTTTGTCCTTGAATTTTTTTCTTTTGGTTAGCTTGAGTTCTTTCAATTTGCATCTTTGGTCGTTAATCTTTTAATCTTCATAATTTGATCTTTATCATCTACAATCGTTTGTAATTGATATGTTGCAGGTTCCTAAAATTTGCAACTAAGTTCTCGAACTTTTCAAATATTGAATTTAACTTTCTAAACTTGTGAATCTCCTATGATTACTCCATTACATCTTAATATAAATCCCGTGAAACCCAATTGAATGTCAATTGCTCCTAATCAACTCCAATTAAACTCAAAACCATCTTTTACATGTAAATTGCATTTAAGTTGGGGTTTTCTATAATCTATAATTAACATACTTACACTAAATTAAATAAATATCCGTTCAAAATATTAAATATTCAAGTTTAAAAACTCGAATAATATATAAAATACACGTATCAAATGTGTGGAGAACAATGTTCAAACGACGGCTAAAAATTATTATTTTCTTAAATGTCACGTATTAAATTTATATTTTCAAAGTTTAGCCGGCACGCTTACCCTCAAAAAGTCAGAACACCTTTTAACGTATACAAATTTATACAATTTTTACATCTATCGTGTATGGTAATTGGTATAATTAAGAAGCAGCCGACTAATTCAATACGTCAATAAATTAATAATAAAATAAAATGATTGATAATCTATTAAATTAATCAAGATTAATCAGGTACGCTATTTCAGAGGATGTGCTATATGTACATAGCATATTGTCATTGGACTAAATATATAAAATTCACATCGAAGCGCTTTAAATTTACATTAATCGACTTCACAAAAAACTCAAGATACAATGGACATTCGTGAATCTGTCGGCAACCAAACCCATGTTTTTTTGTTGCTCGCAAAGCACTTGTTCTCGAACAAGTCCAACGACGCCAACATGGTCTTCTCGCCCGCCTCCATCTACCCAGTCCTGGGTTTGATCGCTGCCGGGTCGAAAGGCCCCACGCTAGACCAGTTACTAACTTTTCTCAAGTCCATGACTACAGAAGAGATTAATTCCCTCTCCTCCCAGCTTGTCACTCTCGTGTTCGGTGATGGTGGGTCGCTTGGTGGGCCCCGTTTATCCTTCGCCAACAGCGTTTGGGTTGACCAAAGTCTCAGCTTGAAGCCGGCTTTTAAAGAAATTGTTGATACTGCTTATAAGGCTTCTGCTAGTCATGTAGACTTTCAAACAAAGGTTAGTTTTTTATGAGTCCAGATCTGCTGTTTAATTTTGCTTATCGAGGGTAAATTTAAGATAATACATTAATTATTGATGATATGTTAAATAATTAATTGGTTGGACAGTTAATTGGATAGCAAATATCAACTAAGAGCCTGTTTGATACCAATTAAAATCTGATTTTAATTTAAGTTAAAGTTAAATAATCAATATTAACCACATCTTTCATAGGTTTCACAACTTTTTAACCACACATTTCAAAAACTTTCATCACAATTTACTAAAAAGTCTAATTTTAATTCCCACCAAATACCCTATAAAATTATTGGGACCGAGTTGTAAAACACGCGAAAATAATTGTTTATATGTAGTAATCAAAAGGCTAAAGTTTAACCCGCAAGAGTGTGATTAAACTAAATAATATTGAATATAAAAGGTGACAAAGTGCAGTAAAATATACTATACAAACCAGAAATGGAAATGAAGAAAAGCAATCCGAGGCAAGTGATGACACTCTTTCCTTAAGACAATATTGCCTCATAATGGTACTTACGGTTCATGGCACTTGTATCCCAAGATACAACGGATTCGACTTGTGGTAGTAGCACTACAAAACACAAGTTCCAACGAACTTTTGACGGATTTTCCTCTCTACAAAGGAAGAACTTTTGGAATAAATTTCGGAGAGTTTTGACAAGAGAAATATGTTATGCCTGATGTACAAATGATATGGAATGCATTAGGAATATCCAAAGGGTCCTATATATAGAGAATGAGGGGTTATGTGTGAAGTGTCGTGAACCAAAACATAATAGACACGAGAATCCATTTTCGTCCTTTTTTCGCCCGCCATCTCGCTCAAGCGGCACTGTCATAGAGTTGTTCACTCGCTCTTCGCTCGACGTCGTTGGATTGACAGTGTTATCTAGCTTCCTCTAAATTTCTTCCAACTTTGGACCGCAATTTCTCATTCTTCTGAAATTGGTTTCGACACGTCAAACATACATGAAAATCAAAATTTCCTTTTGGGACGCTGTCCACTCGACCCTTGCGACCTGACCGGACAGGTCGATCCCCATTTCGGAGCAACGAAGCAGCAACCCATTTGCATAAATAAATCAGGTCTAAATATTTGGTCGAAATTGACACGAAATTTAACGTTGGGTTTCATCACTTAACCAATTTTCTGAAGTTTTAAACAAATTCAACAGTTTTTAATTACGATATTTTGGTATAGAACTACGAGCTGAATTTGTGTTCACCGGACGTTCATTTCTTAATTTGTTAATGTGGAATGGTCTGTCTTGTAAGATTATTGATGATATGTCCCACTTCGGACGTCGATCATTTATTAGATCATGGCTTGTTCCGGGTTCAGTCGGTCATTATAGGTCGGACGGCTGACTCTGCACTTGGCTGAACCTTTTTTATTTTTATTTATTTATTTATTTACTTATTTTTCTTTTGGGTGGTGAAGGTTGCTACGTTAGAAGTTGAATTCAACGCCACGATGTGCTCCAAGTATTTTTTTTCTTTTCTTTTTTTTACAGCGCATTTATATACAAGATGAAATGTAAGTACTACAATGAAATGAAAATTGACGTTCAGCATTGATGTACCACGATCTACCCTGGGATTTGAAAATTAATTGGCTGCTTCTTATGGATTATATCTAGAATCAACTTTACTTATAAGCAGTTATTTCTTATTTCGAAATCTTAATGCAATGAACTATTAAGTATCAACAGCATCCAATAGCTTTCCCAACTTTGGCAACTATAAAGTTTATTAGGATATGCTAAAATCTGCTAATTCTATAATTTTTCAAATAAATGTTCTCCTTATTACGTTCTTTGCTCTTGATGGTTTTAAAGGCTGTCGAGGTAACCAAAGAGGTGAATCTGTGGGCTGAAAAGGAAACGAGTGGCCTTATCAAGGAGATTCTTCCATCTGGCTCAGTTGATTGTTCAACTAGGCTCATCTTTGCAAATGCAGTGTATTTCAAAGGAGACTGGGACCAGAAGTTTGATGCTTCAAACACGAAAGACTCCAACTTTTTCCTCCTAAACGGGAGCTCGGTGCAGGTACCTTTCATGACCAGCAAAGAGATGCAATATATACGTCCTTTTGGCGGTTTCAAAGTTTTGGGGCTTGCATACAAACGAGGTGAAGACAAGCGTAAGTTCTCTATGTATTTCTTTCTTCCAGATGCCAAAGACGGACTTCCAGCTCTAGTAGAAAAAATTGGCTCCGAATCCGGATTCTTAGAGAATCACCTCCCTCATCGACAAGTCAAAGTTGGTGAATTCCGCATTCCAAAATTCAAGATATCTTTTGGGTTCGAAGCTTCTGAAGTCCTCAAGGGACTGGGATTGGTATTGCCTTTTTCTGGTGGACTCACTGAAATGGTTGATTCTCCCGCTGGTCAGAACCTTTATGTTTCGAGCATTTTCCACAAATCTTTTATCGAGGTAAACGAGGAAGGTACTGAAGCTGCAGCTGCTACTGCTTGTGTTATGATGCTACGTAGTAGGGGAATAGGATATGAATTGGATTTTGTGGCTGACCATCCATTCCTGTTTGTTGTAAGAGAAGATACGACCGGGGTTCTTCTATTTATTGGGCAGATTGACAATCCCCTCTCCGGTTAATACTCTCACAAACATATATAAGCATGTGTTGGTAGATGAAGGCTTACATATGTATGTTTACTTGTATTATAATAATGAAACCAAGGATCAACGCTGTTAAACCTTTTAACTATGTTAGTTCAGGTTGATTCTAATTGTGATGCACAGAAGTTTCATCTATATTATTTTCCTTCCATAACATGTTTCATTATCACGTCACGTCCTTTTACCAAGATTTTCAGGATTATAATAAGGATATTGAACCGAATGGAAAATAAAAATTCCGAGTTTAATACATCCCCTCACTGATGACATTCTCAACGAGCAGCTTCCAGTAAGATTCAAGTTAGCATCACTGCTTGAGAGGATTGACACAGAAACATGGGTATTTTTGTGCCTATTAGGAACTAAAAGAGCAAACAATTTGGGATGAACAATGTCCTCTAAACACCTCTTACTCTAATTTTTAGTTTTTTTTATCGGGTAAATAAATTGTATTGATCAAAATTGTGGGTACACCTACTCGAGGCATGCAAAACAAGACATTACAATGAACTAATGATCCAAAACAAGTATTGGAGCATGAACCAAAGCATTACAATTTCGGCACATCAAGTACACGAAGTGCTAAACAGCTAAACGGTTTCAAAGCCTCCAAGAGGAGATGAAAAACAGATCTGTCAATAACAGTTCATAATCATGCTGAATTTCACAGCTTGAAGAACCTTGCAAATTGGACAGAAAATTACCAATTGATGAAGATCATAATTGAAATTTCCCTTGAGTAAATAAAAAAGGCTGTATTCAAATTTGTGCCTTCGAAATCTGCTTACCCAGTTTGAGTGCTTGGGCAGCATTATGTGAATGGGATTCTTCAATTTGGCATCAAGATCAGTAACCATATCAATGCCCAAAAAAACCAGGCAAGCAAGCTGTTGGTTCATCTAAGAGACGTGGCCGAAGCTGCAAGCAGGTAATGGCCGATAGATTTCACCATAGAAACCAGCAGGCTGCTTGCTAACAAAATGAATTCTGTAATGGCCAACAGATTCCATCATATGTTTGAACTTTATCACAAGTTCTTGGACGGTAGTTGGACCTTTGAACTAACCCAAATGCAGCCTGGAATAAGACAAGAGAAGACCAACTATATTCCTAATTGGTCAACTGGAATTCCTGGCAAGCAAGCTGTTGAAATTGAGGTTCTTAATCTCGAGCACGCTGAGTTTGTGGATCAAACGGGCCGCTGGAAACAAACTACATGTGCTGCCAAGAAGTAGGACCTCCAGTCGGGTAGGCTAGGAGTAAGAAACTAACTTATTGGGACTTAGAGATCATTCAGGAGGCATGAAGAGAAAGTATTGCTGCTTGAGTTCAAAAACAATTTGGGGAAGTTTTTGAATTTAGGCCCAAATCGAGTAATATTAGACTGCAATAAGCAGTCAATTATGCTGGATTACTGCAGGGACAGTTTGAAAATTCAACAGTTTGAATTTAATTCCCCAGTTGAGTAAAAAAGGGCTAACAATGCGCCTGAATCATCAATTGCAGATCAAAACGTTCTGTCACAGCTTCAATTCTACCAAAATATTTGAATCTTCAGGAACCATACTAGACCTTCAAGGAAAATCAGCTTTGCTAAGAAGCTGGATTCGTCCCTAAGCTTCAAACACCTGAGAAACTGGATGCATAAACCTACATCTTGCTGGCCGTGTTGGAATATGTAACACTATATATCCCACTTTTTATAAGTATGGACCCACACATATCTCCACATTGGTATGATATTGTCTACTTTGGGCCTAGACCCTCATGGATTTGCTTTTGGACTTACCCAAAAGGCCTCATACCAATGGAGATATATTTCCACACTTATAAACTCATCATTCTCTCCATTTTTATCCAATGTGGGACTTTGGTCGCATACCCAACAATCCTCCCCTCGAATAAAGGATCATCAAGTCTCCTCTCAAACGATCATCTATCCGTCCATCTTCCTCACCAAGAGCTTGCTCTATCCAGATCAACTTCTCTCCACCGTGTTCGGGCACACGCCTTACGTGAAGCATCCGGAGCACACCGCCTGTCTAATAGAGCTTATCAACGGATCTCATCGCGAGCTAATCGAGGCACCACCTTCGTTCGGCATTCCAATGATTCATCCACATGGCCAATTTTGGAACTTGGCTTTGATACCACTTGTTGGAATATGTAACACTACATATCCCACTTGTTATAAGTATGGACCCACACATATCTCCACATTGGTATGATATTGTCCACTTTGGGCCTAGACCCTCATGAATTTGCTTTTGGACTTACCCAAAAGGTCTCATACCAATGGAGATATATTTCCACACTTATAAACTCATGATCCTCTCCATTTTTATCCTATGTGGGACTTTGGTCGCATACCCAACAGGCCGGATGCCCACCAGAAATCTGTCAACAAATTGAATCTGGAAACTGTCCACTACATTGCACTGGTCGAACAGTATCTAATTCTGAAGCTGAAATCGAACCTTACCAAATAGGATCACCAAAAAGCTGGGTAAAACTTTGCAAGAAACTTCCAGAAATATGCATATGACCTCTTACCATTTTCAAATCTTCCAAGAGGATGAAAAACTTGAAACTTCCAAGGACATTGCTAAACTACCTGGCCAGTTTACAACCTTCAAGAAAACTTGAGATTCTTCAAAGAGAACACTTCAAATTTTCCATGAAGCCGCCTAGTAATGCTGGCCCAAATTTGAACCTCCAAGAAAAATTGAAATCTTCAAATATAGCTTTTTCTTAAGTCTGGACAGATTTTACACAATCTAAATTGTTGGATTCGAGCTTACCAATATATGAAAGTAAGATTGAACAAGGATCTATGATCTCACAAATGCAAATGAGCTTCTCTCTCTAGCACCCTAAATTGTGACATGACTGAGAGCTCTTTCTTCAGTCCCTCTTACTCTAATTGCTTCACCTTAGAGAAGTCTTCGAATGAAGCATACTCAAACGAGGCTTGGATATTATAATATTCATAATTCCTAACAACTTTTTACGGTTGTTGCTGTTGGAAAAAATGAGTAAATGGCTGGCTTTGGCATGAATTTTGAGTGAGACCAGTTTGACTATTTTGGAAGATCAAGGTTGATTTGTGTTCTCCTTCGTGAGTACATCGAAATCATATATTTACTTGCCAAAAATGATGCTCGGGTGAAGGAGAAATTATAGCTCAAAGTGTGTCAATTGAAAGGAGTTTATGATAGAGGGAAAACTAAAAATTATGTTTGTCCCACGTAGTAAGTTGATGAAAACAAAAATCACTTTATATAGGATTACATTTTGGAAGTGTGTAATCATGTGTAGCATAGAGGTCTCTCCACGTGCGCACGCAGGGGAGTGCAAATCATGGACCGAAATGTGCTTCGGACCTTGAACTTGTGTGCGAACGCGATCTACGTACACGAATGTCGGATCGAAAGGAGCAAAAAAATTGGCCTCTTAGGAGTATCCAAACTGTTGAAACTCCAATTGTTATTGCCCATAAACTGTGATTATTGTCATTGAGTTAATGGGCAAGTTGTTATTCATCACTTATGGGGCCAAGTATATAATAGACTCGTTTTTCCACCATTCTGAACAGAACATTTTTCATCTACATACACAAGAAACACGGGATACGAAATTCTATCTACATAAGGTTTTTAATTTCTGTCTGGGTCTTGTGGTGATATTGTTCAGACACTAAATTAATTCGTCGTAGTATCTATGGTATTCAAAAACTACTGGTTCTATCGTTGTATTCTGGGAAACAGAGCTCGATTTAAACCTCAAGCACAAATGGTGAGGGAGCGAATCTGTTTTAAGAAAACTGTGTGTAACACAGGCCTCGGGTTAAAAGTTTTACATTATGTGATTATGCATATTTATATTTGTAGTTCTATTTAAATTACTTGTTCTATCTTACTATAGTTTCACGAAAAATACTGAATCTGCCATATATCTTGGTTAATATTCTATGAAAACCGCATATATGGTATGTTCAAACTGGCATGTGTAAATCCAGACAATAAACTACAAATACGGTATGAACAGAATCGGTATATGCATATACGGTATCTAAGTATATTGCAAATATGGTAAGTTGCATATATGGTATCTAAGTGGCAGATACGGTATGCGCAAATCTGGTTAGTTACATATACGGCATGCGCCAATCGGGTATGCAGTAAATACGGTATCCAAACTGAAAATTCGGTATTCAGTGTGTAAATTCGGTATTTAGTGCTAAATCTGGTATTCAGTAACTAGAAGTTTGTCAAACACTCTTCCAACAAACTTAAAATAGATTATCAATTTTAAAGACAAGTTTTCATTTAATTTATTGAAAATTAATATTTGTTTTATTTTCAGAAATGGCAACCGAACCAACCAACATGGATGTAACACAAGTCGTGACTACTGAAAATCAAGTTGTGGACTCTCTACTGTGACTCAAGGCCAAGTTCTGTTGTGGCTCAGACTGTAGCTAGATTGTCAAGTCATGTTGTGAGTCAAACAACTGGTCATACCATCACTGTTCCGATTAATCATAGAAATTCAATGGCTTGAATTTCAAGAGGTAGTAGTAGAAAATGCTATTTTATTTGACCGCCTTGAATTTTGCGAGATTTTTGACTGAAACTGCTCCAAAACTCAATGGGGGTGAGCAAGATATTCAAGTGATCAATGCACTTGATGCTTGGAACCATTCCGATTTTTTGTGCCGAAATTATATTATGAACAGCTTAACAGACTCGTTATACAACGTGTATAGTTCTATGAAAACTGCTAAGGAGTTGTGGGAGTCTTTGGACCGAAAATATATAACTGAGGATGCCGGGGCAAAAAAGTTCATTGTCGGCAGATTCTTAGATTATAAGATGGTGGACTCAAAAACAGTAATCAGTCAAGTGTAAGAATTTCAAGTGATTCTTCACGAAATTCACGCCGAATGGATGATGTTGAGTGAGACTTTCCAAGTGACTGCAATTATTGAAAAATTGCCCATGCGTGGAAAGATTTCAAGAATTATTTGAAGCACAAACGAAAGGAAATGAACGTCGAAGAACTGATTGTTAGACTTCGAATTGAAGAAGACAACAGGAGTTTCGAAAAGAAGTTGTTCAATCCTAGTGTTGCTAAAGTCAATGTTATAGAGCATTGTTAAAGCAGTAAAGCCCACAAAAATAGGGCTAGGTCATCCGGTGGAAAAGGGACCAAACTAGGACCTAAAAGTGGAATTTCTAAAAAGAAGTTTCAAGAAAAATGCTTCAATTGTGACAAAGTGGGTCATAAGTCTTTGGAGTACAGATTGCCAAAGAAAAAGAAAAAAGTAAATGTGATTGACTATATAGCACATGATGTGTCAGAGATGACAAAAGAGTGGTGGATTGACACTGGAGTTACGAGGTATGTGTGCTCTGATAAAGAGCTGTTTACTGCATTTGAAGCAATTGAGAATGTAGAGAAGTTGTTCATGAGAAATTCAACGACTTCTGAAATCAATGGTCAAGGAAAGATGGTTTTGAAAATGACTTCGGGAAAGGAGCTGACTCTTAATAATGTGTTGTATGTGCCGAAAATTCGCAAGAACCTTGTGTCCGGGTCGCTTTTGAATAAGCATGATTTTCACATTGTATTCAAATCAGACAAAGTCATTTTGTGCAAAAAGTGGAATGTTTGTTGAAAAATGTTATGTTTCCGATAGTATGTTTAAACTGAATGTAATGGTTTTCAAACTAAGAATGAATAAAGTTAATTCTTCTGCTTACTTGCTTGAGTCTTCCAACTTGTGGCATGATAGACTAGGACATGTTAATTACGATACTTTACGAAGGCTAATTAACTTGAATTGCATACCAACGTTCCATATTGATTCCAAACATAAGTGCGAAACTTGTATCGAGGCAAAATTGACAAGGTCATCCTTTAAGTCAATTGAACGGAATACAGAACTACTTAATTTAATTTACAGTAACTTATGTGATTTAAAATTTGTACAAACGAGAGGTGGCAACAAGTACTTCATTACTTTTGTCGACGATAGCACAAAATACTATTATGTATATTTGATAAAAAGTAAGGATGAAGCGACGGAGAAATTTATTCTCTATAAGAACGAAGTTGAAAATCAACTTAACAAGGAAATTAAGGTGTTGAAAAACGATCGAGGTAGTGAGTATGAAACACCGTTTGCTGAATTCTATACACAATACAGAATCATACATGAAACCACCGCACCTTATTCACCGCTACAAAATGGTGTTGCTGAAATGAAAAATCGCACCTTAAAAGAAATGATGAATGCAATGTTAGTAAGTTCTAGGTTACCTCATAACGTGTGGGGGAGGCTGTGTTATCAGCAAATTACCTTTTAAATAAGGTGTCTCGAAAGAAAATGATAAAGACCCCTTATGAGTTATGTAAAGGAAGAAAGTCTTCCTATAAATACTTACGAATGTGGGGGTGTCTTGTTAAAGTGGTTGTCCCAACATCAAAGAAGGTGAAGATAGACCCAAAAACTGTGGATCACATCTTCATTGGATATGCACATAACGGTAGTGCTTATCGAATTCTTGTGTATGAATCTGAAATTTCAGATATACACAACAACACGATAATGGAATCGAGAAATGTTTTGTTCTTTGAACATGTATTTTCATACGGGTCCAAAGAAGAGACAAACTCTTCTAAACGGATATATGATACTATGATTGAAAATAGTCAGGACCAAGAACTAGAAGATGTTGAGGCTGAACTAAGACATAGCAAAAAGGAAATGACAGAAAAATCTTATGGTCCAGATTTTCTGACATATATGCTAGAAAGTGAACACCAAAGCTATCAAGAATATGTGAACTACTTAGAAGAACCTCAATGGAAAGAGGCCATTAAAAGTGAAATATATTTCATTTTACAAAATCAAACATAGGAGCTAGTGGATCTTCATCCGGGAAACAAACCACTAGGCTACAAATGAATTTTCAAACGAAAAATGAAAGTAGATGGAACTATTGGAATGTACAAGGCCAGATTAGTAATAAAATGTTACAGCCAACAAGAAGGGTTTGATTACTTTGATACATATTTTTCAGTAACAAGAACAACATCTATTAGGATGATACTTGCGATTGCTGCTTTGCGAAATGTTGAAGTACATCAAATGGATGTTAAGACTGTCTTCTTGAATGAAGATTTAGATAAAGAAATCTATATGGAATAATTCGAAGGCTTTTCGTCTCCAAGATAGGAAAAAAAGGTCTGTAAATTGGTGAAATCGTTATATGGCTTGAAACAAGCACCAAAACAATGGCATGAAAAATTTGATAGTGTTATGATGGAATGTGGATTTAAAATCAACGAGTGTAACAAATGTGTTTACGTTAAAGACACTGAAAATAGTCATGTCATTTTATATCTCTACGTTGATGACATGCTTATTGTTGGTAGTAATAATAAGATGATTAAATCCACAAAAATATGTTAAATTCAAGATTTGACATGAAAGATATGGGTTTGGCTGATATTATATTTGGAATCAAAATTTCAAGAATATCAGAACAAGTCAGTCACATTATGTGGACAAAATTCTAGAAAAGTTCAGTAAGGATGATACTGACACGGCTAGAACACCGATAGATACAAGTCAACATTTATCTAAGAACAAAGGTGAAAGTGTATCTCAAGTAGAATACTCGAGACTTATTAGAAGTCTGATGTACTTGATGAGTTGTACAAGACTAGACATAGCCTACACAGTTAGTAAACTAAGTAGATATACGAGTAATCCAGGAGCTGATCACTGGTAAGGAATAGTAAGAGTGCTAAAATACTTGAGATATACTCGTAATTTTGGACTGCACTATACCAGATATCCAGCGGTCATTGAAGGATATAGTGATACTAATTGGATATCTGATATAAAAGACTCAAAGTTTACGAGTGGATTTGTGATAGCCAAATCTACTATGGAATTTGAGTTTATAGCTCTAGATAAAAGTGGTGAAGAGGTTGAGTGGTTATGCAATTTTTTAGAGGATATTCCAAGATGGTTAAAGTCTGTGCCAACAATTTGCATATATTGTGATAGTCAATCAACAATTGGAAAGGTACAGATCAACATGTACAATGGTAGACATAATACCATAAGACAACTACTCTCAACTGGAGTTATCGCTATTGACTATGTAAAGTCAAAGAATAGCATTGCGGATCTGCTAACCAAAGGGTTAAATAGAGAGTTGGTTGAAAAATCATCGAAATGAATAAGACTTAAGCCCTTGAATGGATAAGTTAATATAAAGAAAAACTCAACCTAGTTGACTGGAGATCCCAAGATCTAGGTTCAAAATGACAACCTAATTGTACAGACTTAATAGAATCACTGTGGGGGATGTTACCACATGTCCAATTCTATGATGCAATAGTAATGCCCGTAAGAAAGAATGATAAGTATTAGGCTTTTAATGATTCTTATGCATCAAAAATCGAGCCAAGTAATGCGGGTTATTTGAAATAAGAAATCACCTATGTGAGAGAGAAGTGGGGTCGCTTCTAGGGGAATTTTGTGGAGTGTAATTCTTGTGAACTCTCACAGAACTAGGCATATGTTCATGGCCAAAACAAACATAATAATAAGAACCGAAGTGTATTAGGAAGAATCATGTGTGGAATATATCATCGTTTACATAAACGACAGAATGGTTCAAAGACATCGCGTCTACTGGTCAGCTAGTAAAGTAAATATGCTTTCATAAAGGAATGTTCAAAGGGTAATACCTCCCTATCCTATGCAAGTTTCAACCGTTGAACTATATCACCAAATTGTCATGTGTCGCTCCCAATTTTCATTCATGTGTGGGATTGTTGGAAAAAATGAGTAAATGACTAATTTTGACACGAATTTTAAGTGGGACCCGTTTGCCTATTTTGGAAGATCAAGGAGGTTAATTTGTGTTCTCCTTCGTGAGTACATCGAAATCATATATTTACTTGTCAAAAATGATGTTCGGATGAATGAGAAATTATAGCTCAAAGTGTGCCAATTGAAAGAAGTTTATGTTCAAGGGAAAGCTAAAAATTGAGTTTGTCTCAAATAAGAAGTTGATGAAAATAAAAATCACTTTATATAGGATTACACTTTGGAAGTGTGTAATCATGTGTAGTATAGAGGCTCTCTCCACGTGCGCGCGTAGGGGTGCAAATCATGGACTGAAATGTGCTTCGGATCTTGAACTTGTGTGCGAGTGCGACCTGTGTACACGAATGTCGGACTGAAAGGAGTAAAATTAGCCCCTTAGGAGTGTCCACGTTTTGCTATATGTTTTTGTTCTCTTCAACTGACTTTTCATTTTCTAAATTGTTGAAACTCCAACTGTTATTGCCCATAAACTGTGATTATTGTCATTAAGTTAATGTGCAAGTTGTTATTCATCAGTTATGGGGCCAAGTATATAATAGACTCGTTTTTCCACCATTCTGAATAGAACATTTTTCATCTACATACACAAGAAACACAGCATACGAAATTCTGTCTCCATAAGGTTTTTAATTTTTGTCCAACTCTTGTGGTGATATTGTTCAAACACTAAATCAGTTCGTCAGAGTAGTATCTGTTGTGTTCAAAAACTACTAGTTCTACAATTGTATCCTGGGAAACGGACACTCGATTTAAACCTCAAGCACAGACGGTGAGGGAGCGAATCTGTTTTAAGGAAATTATGTGTAACACAGGCCTCGGGTTAAAATTTTTACATTATGTGATTCTGCATATTTATATTTGAAGTTCTATTTAAATTACTTGTTCTATCTTACTGTAGTTTCACGAAAAATATTGAATCTGCTATATTTCTTGGTTAATATTCTATGGAAACTGCATATATGGTATGTTTAAAGTAGCATGTGTAAATACGGACAATAAACTACAAATACGGTATGAACAGAACCGGTATATGCATATACGGTATCTAAATCTATTGCAATTACAGTAAGTGGCATATACGGTATCTAAGTGGCAGATACGATATGTGCAAATTCGATTAGCTGCATATACGATATGCGCCAATTAGGTATGCAATAAATACGGTATCCAAACTGAAAATTCGGTATTCAGTGTGTAAATCCGATATTCAATGCTAAATTCATTATTCAACTACTAGAAGTTTGTCAAACACTCTTCCAACAGTTGCATAAGAACTTCAATTTTTTTTCTCATTACGGTCAGAACAATTTTCTAAAAGTGACCACAAAATGGTTGACAGTCACAACTACCATTAAAAAAATGCAATTTTTGCAAAAGTTCACTGACGAAACATCCAAACATGGATTCAACTGAAAACTAATTTATTTTTCATTTAAATGACTATATACGTTGAGAACACCGTTCAGACAATGACTAAAACTTATTCATGTTTTAAATTACACTTATTAAGCCCGTAAATTAAAATTAGATTTTACTAGATTTTGATATAAATTAATGAAATATGTAGTTACAAAGTTGTGGGTCCACGAAATGTGTGGTTAAAATTAATTGTCGGCTTTGATTTGATATTTAAATTGAATTCTAGCTCCTTTTCGTTTGCCTTTAATTTGAAAAAAATTATGTTTTGAGTAGTAATTTTTTGAAAAATGTGTGGTTAAAAAGTAAGGGAAAAAATTGAATGTGTATAGAATATTTTATTGTATTAATGTATGATTGAAAATTAGTATGAAAAATAAATTAAATTAAATGAAAGGCCACCGTACATATTTAATCCAAATAAGGGCTAAATTTCTAGGGTTATGCTATGGGTACATTATGGATGTCATAATAGTGTCCATAATGGAGGCCCCTATTGGGGAGCGCTTGTCGTCGCAACAAGCACGCCAATAGGGGCTTCTATGTGTCCATTATGGCACATACAATGTACTTCTAGTATTATTGAAATCAATCGCGTTACGTGTACACTTCGGACTTACTATTTAGTTGACACGACCCCACCCGACACTCACATGGAGGTCGGGTCTCACTCCATTAAATTTAATATTTTCGCCCCTCGTGTGAGGAGGCAGGTGGGGTCGGGTAAGAAAAAGAATAACTCCGAAGTGTATAAATAGCTTATTTCTATTGAAATTTCTATTTTCAAGGTTTGGGCCCACACTTATCTTCAAAAAGTGATGACATCTATTAATTGCAAAAATATCACCCAATAAAACTTTGACAAAAAAATTAAGTGAAAATTATACCACACAACTCTTTTAAATAAAAATTTCAGAATATACATATCACTAATTTTATTCCTAGGAATATGGGAAATTAATAGTATATTTGATTATTTAAAAATATAATTTAATGTATAATCCGTAGATCACTCTAAATTAATTAGTTTCCACGTGTCAAACTATAATCGAGGAGTTTCGTAAGTCCTTTCTTCCTCTCTACCGTTCTCATCTGCCCCACATCCTTCCACTTCCATTGTCCAGCAGGCTGCATGTATGTTGGACAAAATAGCAAATTGAAATTTCACTTTCAGGCACCAACTCTAAAAGTCTCTTACACGTTTCTTCTTCCAGCTTGGAATCTGAATAATACTTGCATTTTGAATATCCCGTGTAACAATTCAAAAGCTTCGTCCAACCTGATAAACCATAGTCTTCACTCAGCATCTAAAAATCTGCCATCCTTTTTCAAATTTACCGGTATAACAAAGTCAAATAGAAGCAACTAAATTTGGCTCAACTTTGTTCTCGATCATCTTATTGTTTGAATTCTCTGCTAGTGAAAATGTTCATCAAACTCGATATGTTTCATGCAGTCCTAGTGGCAGAACCAGGATGTTAGAGCTGATGGGTCCTAAACTGAAAGATATTGAGATGAAGGAGGGGGAGAGCACGGGGGTAACTGCACAAGTCCACTGGTGGGTCCGCCCCTGTGCAGTCCAATGTAATTGTGGGGCGGGGCCGTGTGGCTAGTCAGATTTTTTGTGGATTTGAATATTATTTATCGAATTTGATGTTCAGTAGTCCTATATATGTGATCCAGTTTCTATTACAGATTCAAGTTTTAATCAATTTCTCATCATTTAGCCATTACTTCGATACATTACAAGTATATGTAAATTGTTTTTAACTTCCTGCTATCGCGTATATTTTGCATTTACGTATGTATTCAGTTACAAGCATCCATGCCTTGTAACATAGTTGTTGACGAGAATGGATTGCATTCATTGTCATACCAAAGTTATCTTAATGGTGAATATTATGCAGGATTGAGTAACGTGAATAATATTGCAATCAAACATTATACATTAAACATAGAAATCATCAAACAAAATACATAAATAGGATTATCCCCATATTCTGGTAAAACCAATAACCTTGTACATCATTCAATATTACATCAATAGTTTATGGAACAAAAGATTGCTATAATTTTTGCAGGATTTATTACATGCAGTCGTCAATGATATATTCATCCTTAATTCAATCATTATCATCTCAACTCGATCGACATACTTGCAACCAACTGGCTTGAGTTCCAAATGTATCTTTGAGACTAATTAGTAACACGTTCATTACATCCATTGATGCACACAACCAAGACAGATTTGCTCAAATTCTGTTTTTTCATCTAATTCATTATACAATCGATTTGTCGGATATCACAAATTGGTTGTAGATGTCACAATACTTAATCATACCATAGATGTGATTCCAGTAAAACTCCACACACGAATGTAGTTCATGATTTGAACATAGACTATATAGTTGATGATGCAAATTCAATTTTTCATAATAATCCAGAATGTATGTGACCCTCTTATAAATTCAAAGTTTTATCACAGATTGAGGTAAATGTTCATTGCATTGAGAATGCAACATTTCAACACAAATTTCATACCCAAGCCAATTTGTTAATTACACAGTATCTTTGATTTTACAAACAAACCCAATAAATCATTGAAATTCATTTTTTCCATATAAATTGAACGTATGAATCAGCACGTCGGAAGCTATTTTACATACAAAACAAACACTTAGATGGTGTAATTCATCAGACTAAAAATCAGCATCTTATATACAGATACATATCATATTTCATATTTCAGAACGTGATATCACCATCAAACTCGAATGTTTGGGATAACAGCGAATATCACAAAATCTGTCAACTTCCATTGGAAGATACTGCAAAAAAAAATTTGATTCTATTATCTAATTCTTGATGACGAAGAAGACGAAACAACAATATTTCTTCCCCAATGTGCCGAGTACTATTTATCATATAATATTTAGAATTAGCTTATGTTATGGAGGTGTAATTAATTCAGCTTAATTATATGGTTTGTATTTGATTTTCGGTTATTGAAAATGAGTAGAAGAATGAGAATAAAAAAAAAAAAAAATGAGTACCAAACAAAGGCTTAATCATAAACATTATCACCCCAATAAATTTTGACAAAAAATATTCATGTTTAAATGCCGATCTGTAAATTTTCTATTTCAAAGTTCGACCAGCACACTTGTCATAATAAAGTGAGACACCTCAATAAATCAACAGTCTAACGATAAGATAAGATGTGTGATCATGTGTAGCCAAAAATTATACTGTACATAAATTCAAATCAAGGGCTCAACACCCTATTTTTGAATTAATCTACCTGTACAAAGTTAGTTTACAAACTAAGTGTTGACAAAATCTAGACCATTGATTTCAAAAACAATTTTTGTAATTATTGATCTAGATGTTGTCAACACATAGTTTGTAAACCAAGTTTCTTAACCTACTTTGTACAAATAGCATGATTCCCCTGTTTTTAGCCATGTGTGTATAACATCTCTCAAAATTGTATTTTTATAGTAAGCTCCTCTTTTGAGTACATTATTTTTAAATATTTTTATTTTTAAAATTTATTTTCATAAACTAGTCGTAAATCTAAATTTTTTACTTATCTTTTAACTACACATTCTCCAAAAAGTCATTATTCTAAAATATATTTTCTTTCAAAACCACATTAAAATGGAGTCCAAACTGAAACTAAATTTTAAATAAAAATTGATGGAATATATTGTTGAAAAGTTGATAAAAATTGTGAATTTAAAGTACATGATTAAAATTAATTACTTTTAATTTTTGTAAAATTTTAAGAGAGTCCCCGACCTATAGGGTCGCTACTTGGCTCCCCTATTTGAACAGGGCCTACGTAGGCCCTGTAGAATTTTCCATTTTAAGATCACTAGTTTGTGCTTCGTGCGATGCACGAGTTCTATAATTATTATGTTTTTATTAGCGTAGAAAACAAGGTAATAGGAAGAGTAAATGATATTGAGCGATAATGTAAAACTTATGTTTGTAACAACGTAATACTATATCTTCCAGTTGAATACATTCTAAGACTAACAATATTTGCTATATATTTGAAAATTTAGGCAATGCACTTCCTACTAACAAAAGAAAATGAAGGCACACTGCCTTAAAAGTAAAATCACTGATTTTAACGTACATAGAGACCCGAAAGAACAAAATATTAATCAGGTAATAACTATAATTCTTTCAGGTGCAGAGAGGCAAGGGATATAAAATCTGAGAGTATCAAATCATTTTGTTTAAAATATAATGTGCTAGGAAAAATTAAAATATACAGCTTTTCACCACAAATAAGAGTAATGATGAAAAACAAAGTGAAGCTAGATATGTCATCTTCCAGAGTTTGATGGTTTTGTCATTAGTGGATAGAAGAAAGAGCGCACCATCAGCTATGTTACATCACCGTATCTTATTGATTTTCTCCTCAATTTCCAAACTCTTGAGATAATCAAACTACATAAAGAAGACGTAGAAGCATATGAAATTAGATATGACTTTATTCGCAAGTTTGATGGTATTAACAGAAGAAAGATTGGTGGAGATGCCTTTTCAGTTAGCCACTCATTTATGATGAAAATTTTGCTGTAATCAAGAGTGGAAAGAAAAAAACATAGATTTTAGTACAGTTTAGTTAAAACAATCTAAAAACTTTATTCTTGTGTAATGGCAACCAAAAGAGATACAACCATGGCTACAATCAAACTTATGAATCAAGACTTAGTGAGGCTAGACCGATTTGATGGATCAAACTTTACGAGGTGACAAGACAAGATTAAATTACCGATAAAATGAATATTCCTTCATTTACCGATTTGATGGATCAATATGTTTCGTGTTATCTCAATATGCACAAAGCTGTTTGGGTTGTGATGCCAAGTCCAATTCAATCTTCTAGGCTATGATGAAAAGGGCTAAGCCCACTTGCCGGTATTAATTCCATTGCCCGATAATGCAAATGAAGAAGCCCAAAACCCAAGCCCAATAGAATAGGACATGTGTGTCGCTCTGGGCCGTCGACCACTTCTTGAAAATCTACGGTTACTGACTGTGAATATAAATGGGTCATGAGGGGTCAATGTTGACTCACTTTTCTCTTTCCCGTCTTTGTGAGAACTCTCTAGAGTCTGGCTTTTCTACTTCTCTCGTTTCTTCGTCTTCTTCGTGAAATTTTTAAAGTTTTTTCTGTGAAACTGAATCTGAGTGATTCTTCTGTGTAAGGGAAGGGAGAGATTTCTGTGTTGTGATCGTTCTGGTCCATAGAAGTGACTGCGGTGACTTGTGTGAGGTTAGGGTTTTGGTGTTTTACGTTTGTACAGAAGGGTACAATGATTCTGAGTCCACGATCATTTTGAAATCTGTGATGTTGATGTTCGATCTAAGAAAGGAGTTGTTTCTTTTGTTGTAAAACATTTTCAGAGAGTTATTTTGTATTCTTGTGATGGTTATTCAATTTCTAGTTCTAATAGTGGTATCAGAGCCTTCGGTGGCGTGAGAGTTTCCTTCGATCAGTGGTTTGGTTGTGAAAAATCGATTTTCACAATCAGATCTCTTGAGATCTCTGATTCAGTTTTGGAAACCCTAGATCTGTTCTGGACAGATCTGAAATCTTGGTTTACTTTTATATAGAAATCGTTTTAACAAGAGTTTCTCTGATGTTTTACAGGATTACTTGCATCTGGTATTTTTTTCGATCTCATAGTATGTAGCCTTTTTTCCATCAACTACTCATTTTTCTGGGAATAGGTGGTCAATACTAAGGACCACTGCTCTGGTTTGCGTTTGTTATTGCACTCTTCTAGCTATAGTGATTGATCCACAGAGGCGTACACAAGATAGTAATTCAGTCATGAAGCAATTAAACTTTGCCAAGGTCGACCTTGGCAGTGACCAAGTTCGTGTGAGTATGAAGAATTTCAAGGCCGATCTCAAGAGCAAGTTGAGTCACCACGGCCATGATGATTTTCTTGAAGTGACCACAAAATGGTTGTCAATCACAACCACTGCTATAAATTGCCAAGATATAGAATGTTGCATGTCACAACTGCCACCAAATATTATCAAGGTCAAGCTCAATAGCAATAGAAGTCAGGATGGCCACAAACAGGTTCAGCAAAATTTATAACATTTTTTTATCAAATCGTATGAAGGTTAATCAAGGAGTTGTCAACCAAAAAATCCTCATTATTTTGGTATGAACACTGTTCAAGTAACGGCTATGAATTGTTCATTTTTCAATTGCCATACGTCAATTAAATAATATAAAAAATGAATGATAAGCTTAATAAATGAGATTCATTCAAGCAAGTTAAATCTACATTAATTAAACTGCTACTTGTCCCTTGATGATTGATGCAAACACTCTATTTATATTTACATTAATCAAACAATTTCTTCATTCAAACTGCTACTCGTCCCTTGATGATAGATTCATCATGCAAGCACTCTATATTATTCCTCAAACTGTTTCTTCATTCTTTCGCTCAATAACTTCAGAAACGCACGATTCAAAGATGGACATTCGTGAATCAGTTAGTAACCAGAATGATGTTTCTTTGTTGTTCGCAAAGCACTTGGTCTCGATCAAGGCCAGTGACTCCAACCTGGTGTTCTCGCCATTGTCGATCCAAGTTGTGCTAGGATTGATCGCTGCCGGATCGGAAGGCCCCACTTTAAATCAGCTAATAAGTTTTCTCAAGTTCAAGTCCTCAGATGAACTCAATTCTGTCTCATCTCAGCTCGTCACTCTCGTCTTCGCCGATGGTGGGTCCCTTGGTGGGCCCCGATTGTCCTTCGCCAACGGCATTTGGGTTGATCGGAGTCTCATATTGAAGCCCACTTTTAAAAAAATTGTAAACAGTGCTTATAATGCAGCTGCTAGTCATGTTGACTTTCAGACCAAGGTTAGTTCTAACATACTTAAAAGCAATAATTTATTGTTTCGCAATACTAGTGCAACGCACAATCAACAAGCATCAAAAGTTTTGGCAATAGCAGAGTAGATTATGGGATGCTGAAATCTTATAATTTTAATGTTTTTTCAATTATATGTTCTGATTATTATGATCTTTACTACTATGGTTTGAAAGGCTTTTGAGGTAACCAAAGAGGTGAATCTGTGGGCTGAAAAGGGATCAAATGGCCTTATCAAGGAGATTCTTCCATCTGACTCAGTTGATTGTTCAACAATATTGGAATATAGAAAATAATTTGGAGTATTTTCCATTATAGTATTTCCTTTTAGTGTAGGATTATTTTCCATAGTAGATTATTGTATAATCTTTTCTTTTATGTTTATTTCCTTTTACAGTTATTTGTAACTCTATAAATAGTGTCTCCTACATTTTAATATACACAAGACCATAATAATACAGTTCATATTTCTTAACATGGTATCAAAGCAGGTTTAATTTTGGTCTTGGGTTAAACATGCAAAAAAAAAAAAAAATTGAATAAAAAAACGAAAATTGTTTTTTTCCTCTTCTGATCCTCCAACTCCAAGATCAGTTTCGAGCTGCAGATGAAGTTCGCCAAGCAGCATATGCTCAATTAGTGAGCCAAAAAAAGAGAGGTATTTTTGACTCCAAAACAAAAGGTTCCAATTCTTATTCAATTTCTTCTCTGTGCGTTCATATTCTTGGCCACTTTTTAGAGTAGATATATTCAAGCCGCAATGTTTAACTCCAAAAAAAATAAAAGGGTTTCAATTGGCAATTTCCTCCCCGTCTTCTCCTCTCTCATGTTTTCTTCTCTTCATTCCTCTTCTTCCCCTTTCAAACAAAAAAATGCCTCTTAAACAATCTAGAGGTTTTTAAAAAAAAAAAAAAAAATACCTCTTAAACAACCTAGAGATTTTTCAAACAAAAAAATGCCTCTTACACAAAATAGATATTTCTCTCCCTTAAAAATCTTCTTCTCATAATTCTTCTCTGCCCTAAAAAATTCTTCTCATAATTCTTCTCTCCCTTTTTTCTTCTTCTCATAATTCTTCTCCCCCTTTCAAAAAAAAATCTTCTCATAACTCTTCAAAAACAAACTAGAGGTTTTTTAAAAAAAAAAAAAAAACTTTGAAGGGTCGAATCCTTGAACTTTATTGACCATTTCCCCTGCCCCTTGACAAATTCGGGGTTTTCTTGCAAAAAAAAAAATATATTTGTTAGTGTCATCTTTTTTTTGTTTTTGACTCGGTTCTTGAGTTTGAAGTTGAGCAATTTTGAGTTCTTTGAAGATGATGACTTGACAGCACAGTTAGCTCGTAATGACAAGTTGGACATTCGTAATTTTCATGCTCCAACTTGAGGGGGCGTATTGGAATATAGAAAATAATATGGAGTATTTTCCATTATAGTATTTTTTTTTAGTGTAGGATTATTTTCCATAGTAGATTATTGTATAATCTTTCCTTTTATATTTATTTCCTTTTACAGTTATTTGTAACCCTATAAATAAGGTCTCCTACATTATAATATACACAAGACCATAATAATACAATTCATATTTCTTAACAAACAAGGCTCATCTTTGCAAATGCAGTGTATTTCAAAGGAGCCTGGAAACGGAAGTTCGATGCTTCAAACACAAAAGACGACAATTTTTTCCTCCTAAACGGGAGCTCAGTCCAAGTACCTTTCATGACCAGCAACAAGAAGCAATACATACGTGCTTTTAGAGGGTTCAAAGTTTTAGGGCTTCCATACGAACAACGTGAAGACAAGCGTAAGTTCTCTATGCATTTCTTTCTTCCAGATGCCAAAGACGGACTTCCAGCTTTAGTAGAAAAAATTGGCTTTGAACCTGGATTCTTAGATAATCACCTCCCATATCGACAAGAGGTAGTGGGTGTATTTCGTATTCCAAAATTCAAGATATCTTTATGGTTTGAAGCTTCTGAAGTCCTCAAGGAACTGGGATTGGTATTGCCTTTTTCTGGCGATGGTCTCACTGAAATGGTCGACTCTCCCGTTGCTCAGAACCTTTATGGTTCGAGCATTTTCCACAAAACATTTATCGAAGTAAATGAGGACGGCACTGAAGCTGCAGCTGCTACTGCTATTGTTGTATTGGAAAAGTGTTCACCGGTGAAGTGGAATTTTGTGGCTGACCATCCATTTCTGTTTGTTGTAAGAGAAGATACGACTGGGTTGGTGCTATTTATTGGGCAGATTCAGAATCCCCTCTCTGATTAATGAAAGCATCCAACAGTGAGCGCTATCAAAACCAATCCTCCTAAAATTTCTTGTAAGAATTAATCTACTTGTACAATGGTTGTTGACAATAATAGATGACAACATTGATGTTGTCAAAATCTTGTCCATTAATTTTAAAAATAGTTTTTAAAATGGATTAATGTGATGTTGACAAGTAGGATTGTCAACTAATATTGTAATAAATGATTGTACATGTAGCATCACTCTTGTTTGGTGATGGTACATATGTTGAGATATTGGAATTTTGGAGTGTGGATTAGGGCAACTGAGTTGAGGAGTCTGGTTTTGGGGAAGTTGGTGCAGGTTTTATTTGGTTGATTTTAGGGTTCATGATCAGCCAAGGTGATCTAGTGAAAGCTTATAAAAAAGAACAAAATCTGTGAAAACTCAAACTTGTTGATTCGCTCTACCAAGAAAAATGAGAATATTGAGAGAACTTTGCATGAATTTTTATTAATAATATTATTTAGTCTCAGTGAGGTTATAACTTCAATATATGTGGTGCAAATGAGGTATTAAATGATAGGTCTTTTATTTAATTTATGACTTTAACACAGCATAGACCAAAGTCATGAGACTAAATAGCATTACTCTTTTTGTTATAATGTAAAATAATTATATATCATGAAGGCTTACAATCCTTATTTAAAGCAAAGACTGGAATCTAAATTAAAATTTAGATAATGAAGAAAAATGAAAATCCTAATATTTAGAATTAATATGCAATAAACGAAATTAATAAAATAAAATTATCAAGAAAAATGAAAATTGTGTTTTCGAGGCCTTAAACGATGAAATTGGACCTAATAAATAGTACCACCTCAGTTAATTGACCCCAACTTCTCCGAAATAGGACACTCCAAAAAAATTCTCTCTTTCAACGCTGCTCTCATTTTTTCATAAGATCTTTTTGTACATCATGACATCGCCACCCCAAATTCATGGAGCTTTGTCCAGACATTGATTGAGTCAGAGGTTGCATTTTCGTGGATTTGTACAATGCCTTCTTGGATTGCACACACCATCAAAGATAATTATATAAATTAAAATTGTTATCAAGATAGTCTTTAATGCCTTGGACTAAACGAAGGTTGATAATAAGACATTGTCCTTAATGGACAACCTCGAACTGTTCTATAAGTACCCATGGGGTACACATTGCTAGGACACACTCATTTGTTTGGTGAATACCTTGTCGAGCAAACGAGCGAAGAAAGTACATGGCATGGAGACTGGTAAATTGAAGGTGGCATCACATGTGACACCAAATTATAAGTCTAATTAAATATAAAGTGATACTATTTAACTAACCGAGATATACATCAGAGCAACAGAACTAGCGGATTGTGTTTTGGAAAGGTAATACCAGCTGAAGACGTAATGCCAGCAATGAACGAAAGCGCACAGTAGAAATGGCACAAATGTGATCAGTCCAACACAGCAACCTGACACTGTCCATGTTGAAATCAAGGTAAAAATGAATGTTGATGAGCATGGTAGTCGTGGTAATCTGATTTGTGACCACCGATGTAACCAGAGATGGTGGTGGTGGCGGGATCCGTATGGCATTTCTATCTTGACCTTTAGATTCTATCTGTGTTCGTTCCTCGATAAAGAAATGAGTGCTTCAACTGTTAGAGGACAAGAAATCGTATAGGCCTAAAATCTCATAGGCCCACAGCACCTATTGATAGAATCAACGGGGACGGGGATGGGGGCGGCGAATATCGGGGCAGGTAGAAATTGATGACAATGAGGGTGGTGGCTGAGTATGTGGTAAAATGCACAACTCCAGATTTGATAGGATATATCAACAACTGTTTTAAATTTTTTGCGAATGAGGCACGGTTTATTTTACCACCAAATTAAGTACTGAGCCTAACATAAAACCAAAGGTTGCACCCTTCGAAGTAGTCCAAGATTGAGTTCAAAAATCTCTCTTAATCACAGAAAAACAATTTGGCTCTACACAACCAAATAACCAATCAATTCTGATTTTAAACATAATTCCACACAAAATTACAGCAAACATCTCAGCGATTATAGTAGCTGAACGAAGACTCACACAAAAATGTTTCAAAATACACAATTTCATTTCATATTCTTAGAAAGAAAAAAACTGCCTCAAAATGTCAAAACACCAAGTTTGACAAAAATGGTATTTTCTAAGAGAGTATGTCGAGTTCATGGGGCATAAAATCTTCACTTGGCCGATAGTATTTGTTTGGTGAGTACAGGCTCAAATTAGTCACTTGGCTGGTGTAAAGGCAAGCAAACCTCTCCACCTTCAAAATATATAACAAAGGTCACGCAGTAAAAAATTAAATGCAACCTGCAAACAAGTTATTCTCTTTATGAATGGAAAAGTTCCATGAATCTTTAATGTTACCTGATGTGCAAAGCGAGAATTTTGATAGCCAGTCTTCATCAGTTGTCCCCAAACCTTATGGAACTGAATATATTCAATAAAAAGTGTAACAGTTAAATTCTTGTAGAGATTACCGAATTGGTACAATGTACTGGGGGCTAGAGAAGTACAATAGAAAATTAGAAATGACTATAACTTTGGTTTATTGTTTATTCTTTAATATTGTACAATTAATCTTACCAAACATGATATTACATTACTAAAGCTATATAATTATTTAAATGTTCAAGTGAGCTACTGCATATGAAAGCATTATTCTTGTTCATTAATTTGAGGAAGAATCATGCCATTTCATACCTTTTGATGACATTCTAGCTGAGCTTGTTGATGAGTAAAACGCATTTGCTCTCTATGAGACTGCAAGTTTTAAGTAGTCATTAAACGTGCCTGAGATTTTATACTTGTGATAGTGGAAAATAATATTTCAACAATCTAAAGCTGATAAAATGAACTAAGTAAGGCAAGCGTTTATCTATATCATCTTTGAGCTGTTACGAAGTGCAAGACCTCAAAGCACAAGTGAATAAATAAAAGCTGAAAGGGAGAGTACCATTGTGAAGTCAAAATTACAAGAAATGTAAAACACAACATCAAGCTACACTCTTCGGCTAGAATTATTTGTTATGATGCAAAATTCTTGCAAATAACATTTTTGTCACTTAAAAACACTGTAAACATATTTGAATTTTAAACAACACGAGAACTGGCGTTACCTCAGATAATCAATTCGCTGGAAATCCAGAATCATCTCTTTTGAAAGAATTTATTATCTTAATTTTTCATGCAAAATAAATTACAATAACCTGCAGTTTGTCAAGCTCAGTAATTAGCTCTTCCTTGTTCTCAACATTCACCCCATCAAACCTGAACGAGGATTGTGTAATAAGGAACACGTTGATACAATGTTTTCAAATGCTACAACTATAGCTTTCTCAGCTAACAAAACTCTAAAAATTGGTAAAATCCAGCAGAGATGGTAAAGGCTTTTTGGTAACTACCTCTGTGCATGGGATTGCCAGAGGAATCTAAAATCCCTTGACAATTTGCATTCCCATAATGGCTACGACAAGTGAGAGACTATCCCTATCTGAAATAGAATTCTTTGCAGTAAAAATGGGGAGAGATTACCTGAGAAACCACTTCAGATGATGTGTGTTGTCTTCGATGTGATCACACTCATTCCTCAATAATTGAAGTTGCTTCATAGAATCAATTACAAACTTTTAGAGTTGACAGCAAAACTACCACAGCTTGAACAGGAAATAGGAACTTGTTTACAAATGAAATGACCATAACTATTCTAGAATGAGATAGATATTTAAGATCATTTTCTGTAATAGAAGATATAAACGAGAAGCTATATGCCTATATCAATACCTTTCGGGTATCCCTTAATTCCCAAAGAAGTTCAACCTCCCTCTCAAGCTCAGGAACAACAAGCATTGTTCTCCAACCTATGAAAAACATCAATGATATAAACTTGAATCATACTTCAAAAATATATAAAATAATTTGGAATATGCAAATTATGAGAAGTAATATGTGCATATGATGTGATTCACATTGAATACCATAATTATTCAAGCTCAAGCCAGCAAAACAGCTTGAAAAATATAAATCCTACTCAAAGTCCAACCACAATTTAATTCCAATAAAGGACATTGCTGAACCTCAACTGAAGCAATTTCTCAATTTTTATTACTTTCTTGAGGGAATTATTTTAAAATTCCCAGCTAAATATAACTACCTACCGTCTACCACTAAGAACTAAGTTCTGCCAAAAGCACACAAGTCAAAAGCATAATCCTGAAAATGAGAATCATCACTTGATTTCGTGGACTTAATAATCCTACTCTTGAATCGTAATTTCCCTTTATACCTCATGGTTATTTTACATAACTGCAACATATTTAACTTAATAATATATTTCACTCGACCACAATATGGATCTTAAAGCAACTTTCTCTATTTGAGAAAAATATTGTGGTCATTTCTCATTATTTTCTTAAATGACAATCTCTCAGTAACATGCACTATCATATAAGCAAATATCTATGCCTAGTGGTGTGTATCAGTCAGACTCAGAATTAAGAGAGAGAGAGAGAGAGAGAGAGAGAGAGAGAGAGAGAGAGAACCAAAAATACCTAAAACTTTTTTACTCCGTAAGATATCTCCATAGATGTGATCCCCAACGTAGAGTACCTAATATTATACATGTAAATAATGAGTTGTGGCAAGAAAACAAACCAAATGCCTACTGAAACAAATTTAAGTCAAGACGGAAAGCTTTCAAGCTGATGAAAATCATATACAACCAAGAGCACATGAAACATCAATTTATAACTGCCTCCATTGAAATACTTAAAATCACATTTTGGGAAACCAACTTTTAGAGCTTGCTTGGGAGTTTTTTTTACCTGGTTTTGACCTTTTTGGGTGGCAACGTTTATGAAATATTGGGAAAACCAATGCTTGTTATTTTTTTGGGCACTAGAACCACCCAAAGCCAGCTAATGTAATTTGGATCGCATTTCTTAACCCTCCAAATATGTATTTTTGGTCGTTTTTCAAGTTTTCTTCCAATTTTACCCTCTCTAAAACAATTATTTTACAAAAAAAAATTCAATTATACATTAAAAAAAAAATTGCTTATAAGTAAAAAAAAAATATAATAACTAAAAAATTTACTTAAAGCAATAAAAAGTACTTTATAAATAAAAAAATTACATATAAGTAAAAAAATCACTTGTAAGACAAAAATTCACTTTTATGTAGCCATTGTTTGGCCCCAATTTTCTAAAACTCATTTTTTTCTCAAACTCATTTTCAATCACACATTTTATAGGATTCACAACTTTTATTAACTTTTCAATAAGATATTTCATCAATTTTTATCAATATTTACTAAAAATTTGAGCTTTAGCAAAACCAAATGGGGTGTAAAAAATCTCATATAAAGTAAAAAAAAAAAAAAAAAAATACTAATAAGAAACAAAACTTCACTTATAAAATATAAAAAGTTATGAGTGAAAAATTCAGTTGTGTACAAAATTACTTAGAGGTACAAAATTTACTTATAACTATAAAATTTACTTATAAGAAAAAAATTACCTATAAATTATAATTATAATTATAAGTAAATATTTCACTTTTTAAATTATTGTAAAAAATTACTTACAAGTAAAATATGAGTTAAAAAATTCATACAAGAACTTATAAATTGAAAAGTTCACTAAGTGACGAATATATTTAGTCCATATTATTTATACATACCTACATTTTTAATATGTGGACATATATGTAATTTTATTCTTTTAAAAAACTTTTAGAACCACTGCACAATAAACTCTCAAGCATAGATTGGACTATTTAAAAACAACTATAAAAAATACCCAAAATCGAACCCCTCATAAACGCCCAAAACCGATACTTTAAAAAAAATAAAACATAACCGGTACCCCAAAACTCCCCAGCAGGCCCTTAATGTGATAGTCTCTGATAATGATTTCCAAACTTAATATTTACTCTTTAGGGAAATAGAGGAGACTGTGACGTTGCTTCCTATTAGTCTATTTCTAATGAAAATTGGCTTTTAGAAAAGGATATGCCTGGAAATTTGGCAAAGAATTAATCCAATTTTCTAAACTACTCTTACGTCAAGATATTTTAAATGAAATGTATGACAATTAGCATGACTAGCTAAACTAAATAGGGTTCTTAGTAAGCTTAACCAAACATGTTGTCTGACAATGGCAGGCAGGAAGGTTATCATCTTCCACGATTCCTCAAGAGATTGGTGAGTTTGTCCCTTATACAAGAATGGGCTAACCACGTAGGATTTCAAGGTTAAATTCTTGAACTGGCCTACCAGCGAAGCTAATGGTAAATCTAGATTACAAAATGTATCAAAGCCTTGCTAACACCCTAGGGACTAGCAACTACACTATTTAGCAACTAAAATTGGATTAGTTATATTTAACTTGGATCAAAATTTTGAAGAAGTACCACATGTGGCCTCTTCCTTTCACAGAAATCACTTGTAAGTGTACACAGGTAAATCAAAGTAACAGATCAGATATATTCTGATTATAGCAAAAAAAACAGATAAACCAATGAAAAACGACTAGAAAGAAGACATTCTAAACGAAGGACCGAGACAAAACCTGGGAACTTGACTCTATTGACAGCAGTTTATGCAGATGGCCAACATTCCCTCCCTGAACAGAGTTTCAGAAAAAATCACTATAACAATCATGTAAATCTAGAGATGAGTTTAAACAGACGCACGCACTTGAATTTTCTTCTACATAATGGTATAATTTATAGAGACTGGAATGTAGATATACCTGGAAAACTTTGAAACTCTTGTTCGAACTTATCAATGGCTGCCTTAAAGAAGTATCTACCTGGTTTGATCAACAATATAGCAAAAGTCAACTAGACTTTATCACAGAAGAGCATGGAAGGAAGTCCTGCTTTGGAAGATCATGAAGTTCTAAAATAACCTGAGGCATAGGAGTGCCATTATCGGTATTAAGCATCATCCCGGACTCAGGATCAACCTCAAAAAGATTAGCACGATTTTCATCGTGGAAAAACCTTGGCTTAGCACTGCAAAAAATGATTTAGATTTTACAATTATCAGAGGAATGGTTCACAAACTATCCAAGTGAATTATCAGGCATGAGTATCAATCACCAATGAGTCCCATATTAATCTAAATCACGCACTTAAATCTTAGTCTATACTACCAAACTGATATAAATCATGCACTTAAATCGTTGAATCAAACTTCAGTTGCAAGATTACGTTTGATGATTCAAATAAGTTCACAGAATGGTATAGAAGCTTTGCCAAATATAACAAAAACATAAACGTGTTGCAAATGGAAAGAAAGCAAGCTCGAGTGAATCGCAACATTGTCCATTAACGAATCATCAACCACCGAGACAACTAATCCAAAAAAGAATGTAGAATCCCCTCAGAAACTGCAGAGCCACAGGTATGAGTGGATAAAGAATTAACAGTCCACGGAAACAATTTGTTTGATCATTTGCCTACTTTTGTCTTCGAAATTTACTTCCGTTATAAATTATAAATTATAAATTAAAAGCATCACCTGGTTCACTTTTAAAACGAGTTTCATTATCAAGAAACAGAAAGAACCTGCCAGTGATAACAACATCAAAGTACTGAAGCCAATCAAGATTGGTAGCAGAACAACCATCAAGCGTTCGCGGTCCACAAAGGAAGTTCATTACAATATTTGTGTAATCCCAAAAGCTGCAAGAGAAACAGAAGACATTGTAATTAAACTAAATTCAGCGCAGAGAAAGGAGATTGTACTTAAAACCCAAAGAGAAATATATAATGAATCATAGGCAAATGCAGTCAATAAGTCCATTACTTAAATACAGCAATATATTGAAAAACTAAAATAAGTTGTTGATCAATGCCATTTCAATCAATTAAAGGGCTAACAATCTATTACGCCGGTATTTGGATGAGCTACAACTGTTAATAGTACATAACCACATATTGACTCTAAAACACTAGGCAAATGCTGGGCATTCCCACTGGCACAATTTAACTTTTTGTTAACAGACATTGCAAGGACTCATTACTTCTAATCAAACTTTGTATTGTGCCATCTGTCTCATTAAAATCAATGAAAAAACCACTTTTTATCTCTGGGCAACTTCTTGATGGTGGAATGGGGTGTATGATTACCTGTTTGTCACCAGAAATACAGCACGACCAGATTTTTTAAGCATCTTTAGCATGGGTACAATTGATGTGTCCTCATTGATATATCTGGTAATATAGCATCATGGGCAAGTTCAGATTAGAGGTAAAAATAAAAAAAAGTATGGTGCATATTGAACATAAGGATTTTAATTATTTTGGCAAAAAAGGTGACATAAATGAAAGCAATTAAGTGAGACAAAACACCAATGATAACATTCCAATAATTTCAAGAAACTACTCAATCCACAAATATAATTAAATCATACAACACGATCACTAAACAATAATTATAATATATAGTTATGAGAATCTACCTACCCACGTATGCACATACAAGCATTAACATAACAGTTTGAGATGAATTTTAACTCCCGAAGAATTGAAATTGTCATAAATCATGAGGCTATTGGCAAAAGCAGCTTTTGCCCAACAGTTCTTAGCATTTTAATGCCGACATTCAAAGCAAGATGCCAAATGGAATATTAATCAATATGAAGCATCACACACAACTTCAAGCTTCTTTTAATCATGCAAAAGATATAATGTAACTTTCAACAAACAAACAAAAATGAAAAAAGAAATAGAACATAGAGATACAGAGTCAGCAATTTACACTTATAGAAAAGCCTCGAAGCCACTGGAAGTGCACAAATGTGTGTTTTTTTTAACTAAAATTTCAGACTTTACATGTATTTTAACCATCCAAATTAAGATTTAAGAAAAACAGTCCCGTAACTCCAATGAAGTTTGTCCATCATACTCCTGGCATTTATTTTATGTAGCATCCATGAACATTTTAAACCCTATATAGCATCAATTGAAATGAACGTCTTATATTTAACAAAAATATACACCCCATCTCAAATATCAATTCTTACTAATAGCTTATATTAGCACCTTATCCATATACCAAATGTCATTGTCATCTTTATGGGTAAAAAAATCAGATTAGAAAGATAGATTAAAATATTCATATTTATAGCATGTGAAATACCATAAAAACGTAACCTGCATGCATCTATCCCTAGAAAACAAAATCCGCATACATTCAAGAACTGCTGGTAAAAACCTAGTTGTCCTAATTTATGGAGATAACGTCAGAGTTCAGTAATAGTTCAGTGCTGAATATATGAATAGGAAAATCAATATAAAACATTAGTTCTGAATCATTACACTTAATCAATCTGGTGATTAGGCAGGATAGTAGTGGCACTCATATTGGGAGAAGCTCATCTGAAACTAGAGCAAGAAATGCCGTACTTAATTTAGTTCCCAATCTTCTTTTCTCTCTTATCTAAATTCTTGAGTTAATGAGTTTTGGCATCTTCCTTCTATTTTCTTCTTTTTAATTTTGACGTGGTAAGTCTATCCAAGTTACAATTCGAGGTTGACTTTGCTTTGAATGAATATGATAAAGCCAATAAATAATGTATGGTTATACGCGATCTCAAATCAGCTACTAGCGATGAACTGGTGACATGAACAAAAGGGGGATACTGCAATGACCTTACGAAAGTGAGTTAGCTAAGGTAATTAATAAATCAACTTCAGTGCTTTTTAGTCCTACAAATTGTCCTTTGTATGTAATATAGTATCGAGTGTGTTACAAGAGTACTAAAGCCTAGAAGAGTAAATGAGTGGTAGTGGAGGCACTGTATGAGACACATGGAAACAATATACATGATGTATCAGCTGTTAAACTGATTCTGGCATTTCAATATCAGCACAGGGTTAATTTATATGCCTCATAAATGGCCTGTTTGCTAGAAATCCTAAAGAAAAGATAAGAGGTCTCTCTAAAGGAGATTTAAGCAGCATCTTTAAGCAAGAGAGTACAAGTATAACAGTAATGAGATCCTCACAATTACATTGCTAGACAAAAAATGTAGGCCTTTCTGGCTATAAAGACAATGGCACAATCACCTTGTCATAGCCAGTATTTGCCAAGGTAGAAAAGAGGCATGGCATATTTAAATGATAGATATGACGTGTATTACAAACCAAGTGACTTGTGACAAACAGAAAAACAAAATGTCCCATATTAAATAGGGCTAAATATCTCAAAAATCAAGTAATTACCACAGTACAAGGAAGTGCAACTAAATAAATAACACCTAATAAAAGGTATCTCTACAATAGTACAGTTGTGAAAAAAATAATAAATTGTTATTCTACGTCTTGAAAGCAACTAATTAATTTTTTAAATACCTTTTGGGATCTTTTGCAACCATCTTCTTTAATGTCCCATCACGATGGCACAAATCGACTGCAGCTCGAACATCTTTGTACATGCGAAAGTAACTACAATGCCATTATGTAGCAAAGATAAAAATAAATAAGTTGCCATATATCATAAAAGAAAACTCTAGCAATTACTAAATATGTTCACATTCAGCATATATAGCAAAGCATTGATTTTTTATTGATAATTTCTTCTCTTGAAATAAGAAAGTGCCAATATCAATCATGCAAAAATTATATTTCCCCATAAGAGAATGAAAAGCCATAAAAGGCACGGCATATTAGAATCAACAGCTTAAAGTAATTCACTGTCAGATTTATGAATGCGTGTCGTGTACTTTCATCTTTCCTCTATGGTAGAAGCCATTTGCAAAAGCTTCAAACGTTTTTCTCCAAGATAAAAATATCCTCTAACAGGGTTAGAATGTTAGGGAAAGACTGTTGCATTAGATGGGCAAAAAAAAAAAATTGACAAAAAATCTTTTACATATCAGATATTAACATCAAAATAAATCCAAAAGCATTTATACACCTCCTAAAAGCAAGCATCTATAATATATATGCATAATTGTTTCCAGACGAATAAATAAAGAACTACGTAGAGTACTTACACATAAAATCCAGTTCCATAATATAAGAATTCAACCGTGCCAATACTAAAGAACAATTTGAAGCGAAATGTTTCTAAAATATAAGCCAGGATGAATATAATCAAGCAAAACACTAGTTCTGAAAAAGATATTCCTGCTTAAAACAGTTTGAATCAAAAGGAAATAGAGTTAAAAACAATTTGTATCGTACGCAATCTTAAATTGCTAATATATACTTTTTTTTTAAATAGGATGTGATCAACCATATTCTTCATGAAGAATAATAAAAATTTCTTCATTCACTGATTAAGATCATTAATGATTTTCTTGATTGCTCTTTTCACAAGCAAGCCCTCACTCAGGATCTTTTTTCATATTCTTGAAGGTAACTCTTCTGCTTACATTGAGTAACTTCAGGGAATACCCATGTCGGATCTTGTACAATGGCACTTCACATGATCTTAGTTGTCAATGAAAACCTCACAAAACTAAGTGCTAGAATCGGGATTCTTTTGCATAGTAATTTAATGATGAAACCTTCTACTTGCATGTGTAAAATGCTGAATTAAGCCATGGAGGAATGTTCTATATTACTTGAAAATGAAGTCAACTTTACATAAACTAACAACCTTGGCTTGCAACATTTTGTGTCATGTCCCCTTCTTCAGCACGTTATTCCAAGCCACATGGAACCAAACCTAAGATTTCGAGTTATCTGTGTTGCTTCTAACTATTTGATGAGCCAAATTGCGATACAGCTAATAATTGATAAGCTTTAGAACTGGCTCAGGTTCTTCATTATACATGTCGATCTCAAATTAGACAAGGGCAATTGTAAAAATATCGTGGCATTATGAGACAGGCTTTTGAACGACCCACCAAACCATTAATATGGCATTTGATTTGGAAGCACTTTTTACACTCAACAAGGTTTTGCCTATAAGTAGGACGAACAAGCTCCAATGCAATCCCGTCTGTTCCTATTTTGAAATTTTTAGTATCTGGCAAACTATGATAGGTTTCACTATTTCGCTTGAGGGGAGTGTTGAGAAAAGCAAAAAAAAAGGGCGAAGGGATACACAAGACAAGCAAAAACACTTTCCACAGTTTGAAAATAATAAATTGTGATCTCGTGCTCATAGTAGCGTTACAAGGCTTTGAGACAATAATATAGGACAATTCTAATAGAAATCAATAATTACAATAGCTTTAGGATTTAAGTATTGTTGATAATTAGGATTCCTGGTATTTATAGGATTCAATTAGTTTTTTATTTGGTCGATAAGAATTCTACTTCTATTAAATAAATTATATTTTATTTGTTTTCTTTTCTTTTCAGGATTAGTTTCTTTTACTTAGACCATTAGAATTATGATATTACCTTTCTTTCAATATATATGTTAGAAGAGGGTTAGACTTGTTTTTTTTATCACAACTCAAATTTATTATATTCAAGTTATTATTTTAGATAATATTGTTGAGCTTTTTAGCTTTTTTTTTTTTTTTTTAACAAGATTTAACTTCTGTTGTCGCACTAAAATTAATACCCTTGATGATCCCATATGAAAGTAGTGGCATGCATCATTGCGACAATGTCCAGAGGATTTCAAACTTACTAACCTCAATCTCTATAACGAAAGATGGACAAGTTCTAATATGTTTCTGTCATAAATTTGAAGAGTTGACTATTATGAATGTTGGTCAATTCAAAGAGCTTGGAACAAAGCAAAGGTGACTAGAGATTTTCCTCAAGTCCCAGCTAGGTTCAGAATCCTCACAAGAGATGGCAAAGATTTTGAAGTATTTTCTTTTATTGATTAATTTTCTCTTCAACCAAACTTTCAACTAGAGGAGATTGATGTAGAACAATTCTACTAGAAATCAATTACTAGGTTCAAAATCCTCACAAGAGATGGCAAAGATTTTGAAGTATTTTCTTTTATTGATTAATTTTCTCTTCTTCAACCAAACTTTCAACTAGAGGAGATTGATGTAGAACAATTCTACTAGAAATCAATTATTATTATTATTCATCTTAGGACTTAATTATTATTGATAATTAGAATCCCTTGTATTTATAGGATTCAATTAATTTTGTTATTTGGTTGATAAGATCTCTACGTCTATTAGAAATAGGTTTTTTATTTTCTCTTCTTTTTTCGATTAATTTCTTTTACTTAGCCCATGTTTGATGGGAATTAAAATCAGATTTTTTGAGATTTTGATAAAAGTTGATAACATATGTAGTTAAAAAACTGTGAGTCTTATAAAATCTGTTGTTAAAATTAGTTGTTGACTTTGACTTAGATTAAAATCTGAATTTTAATTTCTATCAAACAGGGACTTAATGTACTAGAATTAGGATATTACATTTTCTTTTAAACTTATATTAGAAGAGGATTAGACTTATTTGTACTCACAAGTCACAACTCAGATTCATTATATTCAAGTTATTTTACATAATTTTCTTGAGCATTTTACTATATTAGAAGAGGACTAAAATTATTTTAGATCACAACTCATAAGGTTAGCGTGTGAGAATTTCCATTATTAACGTAGAAGGTGAGGACAATATTGTATATATGAAGCCTAGTTATACATATCATTTTTCCCTTCAACCGCAAGTCGACCTAATATTTCCAACATTTGGTAGTTAACATATGCATTAGGTTTCCTAATATTTTCTACCTGTATAAATGGTATTAAGACAAGCATTTTCCAATGTAGAGAAAACAAAGAGGCATGAATTTAGAAAGACAAATATTGCAATCATCTCTCATTCGTTATAAATTGCATCTCTCATTAGTTATAATGAAATGCGGTAGCAGCAAGTGGACATCACATTGAGAGTGAACCACTATAAATTGTATTTTACTAGCTTTCCTTTTTGGTTATGTATTATCAATTAATCTCAAAAGTACGAGATTAGGTTGTTAATTCATAAGACAATTAGAGCAAAAAAACCTTCTCGCGGATTTTGTGGATTGACAAAGTTTTAAGATGATTCATTCTGTGTAACAAAATCATAGGATTTTTAGGACCATGAAGTTAGAAAGAACGCATACATTCAAGGGTAACCAAGAAGAAAGGTCAAAGATATTTAAATGGCATTTGATTAAGAGACATGGAAACAAGTTTTTACAAAGGTGAGATGGCGTAACACATAAGCGAGTCGAGAGTGCGATTCAACACAATGAAAGACACTTTGCATGGGAAAAAGCTTAGAAAGCACGTGCTTTAGACTTATGTTTCAACTTTTGCTTGTTCTAATGCTCAAGTAAAAAGTGATGCAAACACCTTGAGATATTTGGTGTTTTCCTGAAATGTTTTGAAAATGAGAAAGAAAGGAAAGAGTTGAGGTTGGCATTGAATTTATCAAGTAGCGAATGTGAAGGCATGGTACCAAAAATGTATAAGGCGAGGGAATAGACTTGAGAGGTTAACCAAATCTCACTTATGCAACAATAGAGTCAGTCCAATTATTTTGCATTTGCATGGTGGCGGGTAAAAAGGTGAGTGACAGCATGAGAATTTAAAAAGGATTTGAGTTCATGAAACTCGCCAAAACCATTGGAGTATTGAGAAATAAAAGATCTATTAACAACTTTTCGACCATCAATCTATTTTTTTGCAAAGACAGGCATCGAATTTGTGCTTAATTGCACTATTTCAAATTCGTCTATTGAAATTATCAATAAATATAAGATAATTGATGCATGGATTGATTGTTGAACATAATTTCCATTTCAAAAGTTTTAACAACAAAGGATTGATATCGTATAACAAATATTCAATAATCGATCTTTAAACATGAAGAATGTTGTTGCTAATGGGTTTGAAATAGATTATACTTTGACACAATACAAATATGTGACCTTTGAATTGCTAGCTTAATAAGGCATAGTAAAGAAGCTAGTTTATGATTTAGGATACCATAAAGAGGTTTGTCAAAAATTGTCGATCTTTCACAATATCAAGAAGAGGGACGTTGAAAAGGAAGGCCATTAATTTTAACTCATGGATTGCATGATGAAATAGTTGGAGTAAACTTGAGCTTTGGAGAAAGAGCGACCAAGGCAACTTTGTCAATCTTGGAGAGTACGCTTGATCCTAGCAAAGCAAGAATAGGAGAGAGTGTAGATGGGGATGAAGCATTCGATGACCACCCATAAACCCCACTTTTATTCAACCCAAGCATAGATATGTCCTGTTCCAAGATCCTTCACAACAGACAAGGAGTGAGAATTCAATATTTATATAATTAGAACAACAAAATTGAAAATTAATACATTTCCATGTTAAAGACACAAAGCACATTAGATAATAGAATCTGTTTTGTAGAGAGGTTTGTTAGGGGGAAGCAATATGAGTAATGTGTAGTCCTTTATGATGGCTATTAATCATATCCTTGAGACCCTCATAGTCGGACTGGAGAAAGAGATTACTTAAGTCTACAATGACCCGATGATTAGGCACTGAATCCACCAACCATTTTTCAAGATGCACTAATTTGGCTAGCAGAACAGGCACGTGGATGAGAACAGATTTGAGGTGGTTGTACTTTTATGCACCAGAGAGCATTATGACCAGATTACAGACAAAGTTGACATGTTAGCTTATGGAAATTTTTACCCCTTCATCTTGCCAAAATTTGGATTCCAATTCTGGTTTTTCTTTTAGTATTGTCCCTACTTACTAGAGTTTCCAAGCCATTTTTATTGTTGTGGTTGCCAACTTGCCGTGACGGTGTGTAAGTTGAATTTTTCAATGATATTGGTAGTTATCACTCTTTCATCCAAGTAAAGAACAACTTCTGAGGAAGTCTTCGTTTCCAGTCAATTTTTCAAGAAACTCTCCAAATGAGATCCCGTTGTCTCGAGCACAAACCACTACTGTGATATCTTTTGAACTCTGGATCTCATCCATTGGGAAGGGAAAAAAATATATTTTCCCTTACAACAGGTGCATGCAAGCTCATCAGAAGCAACACTTTTGATAGCAAATAATCATTAATGCTCATTGAGTCTTGAGGAGCTTTGAGTTTGTTCTTGAGATGCAGAACTCTATTGCGGGATAACATGGCACATTAGTTGACAAGACGAAAATACACTTCTTGAGAGGTTTAGGGCACAAGCTAGCAGTCGATCTTGGAAAATCTAAGTAGCAAAGTTTGGGTTGAGAATTTCTTTGCAGGCTGCGACAATAATGGCAGAAGGACGATGGAAGGATCGATCAACATATTCTTCAAGATTGTACTCTATTAGAAGGGCAATCCATTGAGAATGCCAGAACATGAAGTTGGAGGGTGACAGTTACACAAGTGCTTGAGCTGTTGCATTAATGGAGATAAGGATGTTACTGGTTTCTAGATTGTTTTGGTGGGTAAGAGGTAAAAGGCTTGTTTCTAACAAAGGTAAGGAGGACCTAGGATCGGCCACCAATGGTGAACTCACTTGAGTATTTTCAAGCTCTGATATCATTTAATGGTTTACACTGAGGATTTGAAAAGGCTTGTCTGTTTCCTTCGCAAGTGTGAAAATTTATGCAAAACTAAGTGGCCTAACCAATACATAATTGCAGAAAAGGAAAGTTAGTGGTTACAGATATTAAGGCCTAAACTTGAGGAAAGTCGTACGAAATTTACAATAAATAGAATACATAAAATAAGGATGGAATCTCAGTCAATCAGCCAGTAGCATCTCTAATAAGTGTGCGAATAGACTATGTCAAAGAATCCCCTAGTAAGATTCTAATGTTATGAGAACATATTTAGCCCCCGTTTGGCCCCCATTTTTTGGAATGAAAATGGGTGAAATAGTTTTTTTTTTTTTTTAAATGAGTTGTTGAAAAAGATAGATAAGTTTTTGATTTACGTGTAATATTATTTTATGGAAGATTGTGTGGTTGAAAATAGGAGAGAGAAAAATGGAATGTAATGGAACTTAATTTAATGGAAATCAAACATAGGCTTAATATAAAGATTTTTTCGCAGATGTTAGCATTGTTTGGATGTGAGAAGCAAAAGAGCGAGGTAATGTATGATGATGCATTTAAAAGAGATCAGGAAATGCACTTACTCTGCTGAAACTTTTCCTGGATTATTATCCTTGAAGTCAACAAGCTGTGCAAATAAGTAAGCTTCAGCTAGAGAGAAAAGGGTATCAATCAGAGCATATTCAGGTTCATCGAATGCATCACGTATCAAGGTACTTCCATATGCAGCAACTTTCTCTTCCTTTGAGATCTCTCTAAATCCATGATAAGCCACCTTCACATACTTGTGGTAATTCATCTGTGAATAGTACAATTAAAATGGACAAATTTTACACATGCATAAAAACAAGAGAAATAGAATAATAAATAGCACAAAGATTTTATCAAGATATAAATATACATTGATGACAGAACTGATTCATTCCCAATAGAGAAACACAAACCTTTAATATATTGCCTCTTTTTTTATCAAGAACTAATCCTCTGACCATGTACTTCCAATCAAACAACCATTGCAGCAACTACACAAAGCCAGTCAAGGTAAAAAAAATTATAATAAATTAATCTTTGGACTCAAAAGCAAAAAAGCACAAGTTGCCTCCAACTATCTTTATCTTGCAATGCATGAGCTGATGTTCTTTTTTGTTTTCTCAGGATCAAAAAATTTCGATAAACCTCTTTAGGGTACCCCAAGTCATGAACTAGCTTCTTTATTGTGCCTTGATAAGCTAGCGATTCGAAGGTCTCCGATTTGTATTGTGCCAAAGTGTAATCCATATCAAACCCAATGGCAACAACATTCTTCATGTTTAAAGATCGGTTACAGAATATTTTCTTTCCTATATCAATCTTTCTTCCTCCTTCAGGAGATGACCATATGCAGGAATTCTGACCACTACCACTGCAACTAATCTTCTCAACTGGCAATGTTTTGCCATCTACACCCATGGCGTCAATACTGGCATGAAGTTGATAATTGCCTGATTCTGTTTGACAACAAGAAAGTAAATAGTAATTAAGAATTGCGTTAAACATATGCCACACCTGTATAATGCATGTAATCATGCAAGTTTAGGTTGGCTTATAAGGTTATTGAGAAGGAGAAAGAAAAGTACGAGTCTCAATATTTTTTTCTCTGTCATCATGGTTTAAAAAGGCAGTAGTGAGACGCATACAGTATGTCTCGCGGCGGTATTTTTGAGGCTAAAAATATGAGACTCGCGCCTCTAAATCTGAAGCGCACGCCTCATGCTCCATGAGACGTGCGCCTCATTTAAAATTTGAAAGAGCCCCTCTTAAAAAATAAAAGGGCCCATTTAAAAAGACATTTTGGGTCCAAACAAAACAATAAAATACCTAAAAAAAACTAAACGGCAGCTAGAAATTAGAGCACCAAAATCGAAAATTCAAAAGTTAACCTTCAAAAAATTAATGGCTATATATTATATTTACTATATGCTCTAACTTTATTTTTTTTGTATTTTTGTATTATTTTATAATTCTTTTACTTAGATATTTTGTTTTTTATGAGGCTTATACCTCAATCCGCCTCGAGACTTACGCCTCGCCTCATAAAGAAAAACCGCCTCGGTACTTAGTTTCCCCTTTTTAAACCTTATTTGTCCTTATAAGTAATTTTAAAAACCCAACCTCGACCAAATTAAAACAATCCACCCCGAAAATTTAGTTTCTATATAATGCACTTAATCAAGCATGTTTGGGTTGGTTTATGAGTTTATTGATAAGGAGAGAGAAAAGTATGTGTCTCAATACTTTTCTCTGTCCTTATAAGTAATTTTATAAACCAAACTCCACCAAATTAAAACAAATCCACCCAGAAAACTGAAAATTGTAGTGGTAATCCACTGGAGATTTATTAGAAAGCCAGCAGCAGATTGGGTTAATTGTCTATGCTCCCCTGTAATGATGACTCTAGCCTTTGCTTATATGATAAATTTCTAGGCTAGTATTAGTTGATACCAAGCATAAAAATATCCAGTTCTTTATGCAGACTAGATACTCTTATAGTCATCCTAACAACTAGAGTTTACTTAGTATATTAGCAAAATCTTATATTAGTAAGTGAATTTGAGTAATAAATTACACTAAATTGACAAGTAGCTCTGGATACACTGCATAAACTTCAAACAGGGACTTCAAATTTTTGGCAAGTGACATCTCTATGTGTTCAGAATAATAGCAGCCCAGAGTTGCCTAAAATTTTATGTTAAAAGATAAGGAAAGACAAGTAGAGTGGAAATGTTTTTAAGGCACTGAAAGAAGGAAAGAAGGGACCCCTTCCAGCCACTGAAACATCAGCATCTTACCTGCAGTGATAATTGTATGGGAATCCACCTTCTCCATGATATCTTCTAACTTCTTAGCCGATATTCCAAGATATGCTCCAAGGTAAACCTATACTTCACGAAAGTTAAAGCCACTCATTTCAACAAAATCCATTTGTACCCTTGTATTTTATCCCCCCAAAGCATTGTCATCAATTTGATTATGACTCCGTAACAAGATAACACATCCTCAAAGTCATAAACATCTACTCACCCAAAATTATACCACTCAAATTAAGTCTAGTGGACATGGAAAGTAAAGGAGGGGAAACAATACTCTGAACCGTAACTAGAAATAATGCGACTGGAACTGAAATACAAAAGTGAAAAATGTTGAAAGCAAGCATGACAATTCAAAAACGCCCTCTTCGTTCAAAGAAAGACAGATTTTGAATTGCACCTATCCTTGTTTTACATGAACTATAGTTCTTCTCTAGCAGGAAACTTCTTGAAGTTTTTCCACTCCAAACAATTTCACGAAATAAAATTACTAACAGTGATTAATAGTAACAGTAAAAAAAATTTTCTTGTTGTTGAAGCTAAACAACTTGCAACTTCATTTTGGCATGAAAAGTGATAAGACGACAATAAATTAAACATCAAAGCCAAAATTTAACTCAAGAATCAACCGTGCATGTTTAGTGAAGTAAGAAGAAATGCAAAGATGGATTTATTTAAAATAAAAAATCTATTTTTTTTCTCGCCCAAAAATCAGATTCAGAACATTTAAAGTAAAAGGAAAATCTTTCACTTCACCGGCAATAAAACCCATAAACTAAATTCTTTTTCCAGTACACAATGCAAAAAACAAAAACAGGGAAAACGAAAGAAAGAGCACTCATACTCCAAACTAAAACAGCGTAGCTATCAAAAAATATTAAATTAAATTAAATTAAACCAGCCTAAGCACAAACCTTCGAGGTGATTCACTGTTCAATAGGCAAAAAATAATCGGATGGAAATGGAAAAAAGGGCTTGGAGATATGGGTTGGATAGTAAAAGGAAGAGAAGCAATGAGGAATGGAACAGCCCTTGGGAATACGCATCTTCAGTTTAAATACACATTTTGGAAGGCTAAGCATCAGCAACTCTCCGCCGAATAACGACGATTCCAATTACAGGTGGTATTCGATTCCCATAGTAACTGTGTAGGAAATAAGAATGCAACGGAAACCACTTGCACGTGTTGCTCATTCTACGAGGAGCCATTACGGCTTCACCCACAAGCCTTGTTGCTTTCCGCGGTGGTTGAAATTTTAGTTCTCTTTCACCCAACGATTTGTATTTATCTGCGAAAGAGTGGAGACATTTAAATGCACATAAAGGAAAAGGATTCAAACTGCTCCTACGTCATCAGGTATCGGCAGCTGGTAAATGTACTCTGACACGTGGAGGCGGTCGGCGGAGAATGGTGGTTGCGGCGGGTAAAATGTGAACTCTAGAATATTATTTTCCTTTTTACTGCCGTTTTTCCTCTGCTTTTGTAAAATTTGTGTAGTATGATATTTGAGTAAAGAATTACTAAACTTTAAAATGATTACTACTTGTCGATTCATCTTTAATGAATTATCAAATATTTACTCATTTTTTCACATAATAACTTATTCATCACTCATTTAACTCTCATCTCTTCAAACAAAAATACAAGCGGAAAATAAAATCCAATGTAACAATTTTATTCTATTAAATCTTGACCAACTGGAAATTAAACCCACAACTTTCAAATCCAAGTCACTCTTCAACCCATTTTCACGACAATGCTCTTCTGGAAGAAAACATTGAAAAAAAAAAAAAAAAACTTCTATCATTCTCAACCTCCTACTCCATCGATCAAAGCCAAGACCCAAGTGATCTCCATATTTGCTTTGGTGGAAGACTAGGGTGTTGGAATTTCTCTTTACAGCTATGTGTAGTGAGTGCAAAAGGGTTTCTTCCTTTGTGTGTTTCCTTCTCTCTGCTGCACTTGGGAACCATTAATGGTGGATATGAGTAGTTGTACTTCTTGAAGAAAAAGCTGTACATTTCTCATTCGAGAAATACTCGTTTAATTTCTTTCTTTTGGGAATTCTTGGATTTTACATTTTAGGTTGTACATCATTTTCATTTCTATAATCAACATGAGAGCTCTCTTCATAGTTATGGTGCATGTAGGGGTTTCTGCTTTTGCTATGCCTTCTCTTGCCATTGAAATCTGTAGTTCAATTGATTTCGATTTGGGTTTTGAACCCACATCTTGCTAATTGGAATTTCATGTTTGGAATTAAGGCTTTGAATTGGGATTGAGATTTTGATTTGGGGTTTGGAATCTAAAGCATGTTGCAACTTGCAATTGAAACGTAGCAAGCTAATGGAATAAATTTGTGGGTTCTGATATGGAGATTCTGATTTGGGGTTTGTGGGTTTAGTTTCCAGATTGTCAAGATTTTTAATAAAATAAATTTGGCGTGTTGGATTTTATTTTCCACTTGTATTTTTCCATCCATTTGAAGAGTGAAAGTTAAGCCCCTGTTTGGTAGATATTTGGGGGAGCGGGGGAATATATTTTTAAATAGTTGATTGATAGAGAATGTGGTTAAAAATTAAAGAAAAGTTTTGAATTTGTGTGTAATATTATTTTATTGAAGAATGTGTGGTTGAAAAGAAGAGAGAGAAATGTATTTTGAGAAATGACTATTCAACAGGGACTAAATGAGTGGTGAATGGATTATTATATGAGAAAATGAGTGACTATTAGATAATTCATTCAAAATAAATGAGCAACTAATAACCATTTTAAAATTGATTGATTGTTGATTAAATTCACTCGTATAATATTACAGAGAAAAACTTCAAATATAGAGAGGGAGGGAAAGAAGACTAGAATAGTGAGGAAGACGCTGAACATTTTAGGTGGGACTTCAGTCTACATGCATTTTTCACGCCTTTGACTTTTCTAGAATTATTTATTTTCATTTTAGGATAAAACAAAATCTAAAATGCTATTTAGCATCATTAAAATTTAAGATCTCATTTATTTCTCATTTATCATTCAAAAAAATGAAAAATATGACCATTATATATCCAACCACCACTTTTAACTTTTCATCTCTTGTGTGGAGTTCATAACGACTATATTTTTTATTTTCATTCTACAAATGAGAATCAAATGGAACCTAAATATCAATCTAAATAGTACTAATATAACATTAAATAATAAGTACAATTAAACAAGTCATTTAGTTATGTCTTTCGTTCAGCCTGTCATATAGCGTCATCGGTATTGTAGATAATTCTTGCAGATTTGTTGAAGCTCATTTTTTTTTGCAAAATTTCCTTTAATGGTTGTCCGATAGGGACTAAAAATAAAGTTTGACGATTTATAAATAATTTATATTTTTTGTAAAATATGAGGCTGAGTTTGCATTTGTACTATATATTCTTTCATTTAGACATACATATACATATATATATATATATATATATATATATATATATATATCATTTACATTGTATTTTTACTTCTTTTTCTTTAATTTATAAACATGTTTTATAGACTAATTCTAGTTACAATAAATAATCTTATGGATATTTTATAATGTTTAGAAAATTATAAAAGATGTTTAATTTCTTTAAAAAATTATATGTGGTTTGTGCAATTGGGTAAACTTAGACCGTCATTAATTACAATGGCGTCAACCTAAATAGGATGGCAATGGGATGGAACAGTCATTCCATGCCTCTTCCCGCAGATTTTTCTTCCCTTTTCCCGCTTAAGCTGGGACGAGGCGGGACATTCATATATCTGATTTACATTATCATTTAATATTTTCTATATTTTTTTGTCTTTGAATTTTTATCTATACAATACTACAACGTAATGGTAGGATGGCCACCACCTCCTCTATAAATGCTGGTAAGTTGATAAGTATATTTTACACACTTATCTAGATTTTTAAACTAAATTAACATAAGTATTTGAGTGAATCTCTACTAATTTCTAGGAGTATATAATACTTTTATTCGTGAAACCTCGACTCAGAGGTGAAACGAACATAAAGGAGGTGAATTAGAGTTAAAAATATAGAATTGAAGAGCCACCCAAAGTTTAGAAACTTGATTGGAGGTCTTGAAAGTACATTTTGTAAGAACTCACAATTTTTGGGGACCAACTTGAACATTCACAACATATTGGATGATCAAATTTTAAGGATCAATTCGGAGGCAATTCAAATTGATAGGACCTAATTGGGATGATTTAAAGTTGGAGGGCCCAAAAGTGTACAAAAACCTGAGCCAAAGGACTAAACATGTACGAAAATGGCGGAATGGGAACCAAACGTATAGGTTTAATAGATGAAGGACTTATTACAATTTCTAGTCACCTAGGTAGAAGCTTGGCAAAACCCTACAGCCCTTTTTCATGTGATTGAAGTTTTTGGGAAATGAGTTTTGGAGTGATAATTTTTTTCGAGAATGAGATTAAAAAATAAAAAGAGAAAAATTTGAGTTTACGTGCAAAATATTTTATTGTGTATACGTGTGGTTGAAAATGAGTTTAAGAAAACAAAAAAGAGTTTTGATTTAATGGAAGTCAAACAGGGTGGCGTCTTGGTGGAACCTTGATCGCTACTATTCAATGCGATTTGTTAACTTACTTTATTAGGGTGTCTTCAGAAAACAATTTTAAGATTTCTTGAAGACTATATATATTTAAACCTTCATAACATATTATTATTCTATACTTAATAACATCATATACATCAAGATACAAATCCTTAGAACGATAAAAAAAAAAAAAAAAAAGAGTAAGAAATCATCCATATACCAAGCAAATTGAAGAAAAAAACAACGCGGAAGAGATTCAAGATTAAAGGGTTCTACTTATCTTTTTCATCTATTCTTCTAGGTTATACATTCATCAAAAACTTTGTATTATTGGTTTTCAATCATGTTTGAATAAACATTGTTGTTGGCATTAACAACAATACCTTATGTTTAAAATTAATTAGAAATTCCCCTTTTTGTTTAATTATTGCTTTGCAGTTTAATTGTTTATCGTTCTTTTATTGATTGATATAGGATCATTGATTTTCAACCTAGGCCGAGAACTAGCAAGAACGGGTATTTGATAATTGGTTCATGTATAATTATCAAGGTTCTAAATAGCGTAATGCATGACGATGCGTGGAGGCCAAACTAAGGACTAGGCGAGTTTAGGCGAGGCTAATGCGTAAAAAGACGTTTTCTTATTTTAATTTTTAATCAATAAATAAATAAATTGTAATAAAAAATTAAATAATGCGCGTCTTATCGTGCCTTTATCGATCAAAGCCTCGCGTTGACCGCCATATTACGTATCAAGCACTTTGCTATTTAGAACACTGACCATTATAGACTATAGTTTATTTGTGTTCCTGGCGCTTCACGTGATTGAATATTACTTTAAATACTCCAGAAATCTATTGGGAAAGTCAATATTATTAGAAACCTTATTATTCATCTCTTAGAATTTTACTCGACAATAGTCACCGTAAAAAAAACTCTTCCATACGAGCACCAATGGCAGGAGTTGCCTGGTCCTTGTTATTTGAGGTCACCAGATTCTATTAGCTTCCATTTGATTCCAATTCATTTTCATTTTCCTCATTTTTTTTTCACATTTTCCATTCCAGGAGTCAGAGACAACCTTATAGTGACTTCTATCACATGTCAGAAGGTAATTTTACCCTACTAGAAGTAAGCACGTGCGTTGCACGTCTTATATATCGAACAATGATTCGTAATATTTTTTAAGTAATAATAATATTTTTTAAAGTAATTGATGTAATTGATATTGTTAAAGGAGAAGACATTGAACTTAGTAAATGATTCAACATCTCGTTCGTACGACATATCCCAACAACCTGTACATCTAGAGCTCATAGCCACTACAAAATCTCATCTTTCTGATGGCTATATTTTAGCAATCAATCAATATCCTTGTACTCCATGAGATCTCCATCGATTTTCAAGTAATTGAAAAATTCTATCGATTAATACACTATCTACATTGTAGATATGGTGGTCATTTTGAAGATTATTTTTTCACTAAATTATAACTGTTTCTTTTATAAGAAATTTCTAAGTTAAACACTAACGATATTATTAATTGTATATATAATTTTGTCATATTTTTAAATTTTATATATTAATATTAATTGACTTAATAGTCTATGTCATTTCATGTTAATTATATATGTAGTATTATTATAATTTTTATTTTTATTTTATATAAGTTTTTATTAATCATATACTGATAATTAGTAATAATAGTGTTTAGTGAAAATTAATTGACTTAATTTTAAAATAAATAATTTTAATTTTAATAATAATTGAATTTAGTTGAAATAAAGTTAATTTTAAGGGTATTATTGACAATAAATATAAAAATGTAAGGGTAAATTGAAAATTAAATATATAAGGATAAATGGGGTATGTTGGACATATAGTTAAATATGTAAGGATAAATTTAGTAATCAAAAGTTTATTCTCAATCCATACTTAATTTTAAAAAATAAATAATATTAATTTTAGTAATAATTGAATTCAGTTGAAATAAATTTAATTTTAAGGGTATTATTGACCATAAACATAAAAATGTAAGAGTAAAATTGAAAATTAAAGATATAAGAATAAATGAGGGTATATTGGACATATAGTTAAATATGTAAAGATAAATTTGGTAATCAAAAGTCACTCCTCAATCCACACTTTTAATATATTGTAGATAGTGACTTCTATCACCTATAGTGACTCACAACCGTTGGCACCACCTAGGACGATATTACTCTCGTTCACTATTGTAATTTTCAAAACTACCTTTCCATAAAGCATTCAACTCTAAAATAAAGACCAGGGGTAGTGTTGTCCATTGTGGAATCAATTGTGGTATTAAAATAAGAAGAAATTACACTACATATCATTTTTTGCATTTGCATTTACAAACATGTCATTTTTTTCAAATGTTTGCAACATTGTCATTCTTGTACATTTTTGCCCCTATTTATAAATTTAAATACTTTATATGTCATTCATTAAATGTGATTTGACTAGATAAAAAATTGCACAAAAAATGATAAATTTAAATATCTAATACGTCCTTTATTAAATGTGATTTGACTAGATAAAAATTTGCACAAAAAATGATAAATTTAAATATCATACATGTCATTCATTAAATGTGATTTGACTAGATAAAAAATTGCACAAAAATTGTGAAATGTCATGGTACCCATCTTATTAACTTCAAATTCCAAATCCTAAAATTTTGTTTTCACTCCATATTCTCTCCTCACTCTCTCAACATCTCCGACCGCCGCCCATTGCCGAAAACCACCGCGAACTCATAGTGACGATAGTTGATGGTACAGGTGATTATTTCTCCAATCTCCTCTCACTCTTCTATCTCTATCTATCTATCTCTCTCTCTCTCTCTCTCTCTCTCTCTCCCCAATCCAGTTTATTTTGAGCCATGGTTTTGGAGTGGTCTTCAACCATGAATTTGATTTTGTAGTGGTTGTAGAGTAATTTTGGGGTATGTTTTGTTAGTGGTAATGGTGCTATTGTGGCGGTAAGGTTGTAGTGGTGATTGTGGTGCCGATTTTGGGTGCGCATTAGCGTCGGTGCTGTAGTGGTGGTGATTTTTTGGTGGGGATCGCGGTTATGGTGTGGTTGAGATGGAAGGCTGTTGCGTCATCCGGACCAACTGTCGAATAACATAAACTATCTGTCGGGATATTATGCAATATTTTGTCTATGGATCCGTATTTTGCTTGTGAACTTAAACACGTCTTCTACTGTCTGAAAACTATAATGGAATGATAACGATATTTTATGCCTGAAATTAATAATGTATCGTATTTTCGAAGAAGTGAAATTTTTTACTTTGCAACCATCTATCGAGAATGACACCAACTATCTTTCGGGAATGGGATCGACAATTGAACTATCGGGACGTTATGCAATACTTGGACATAAAGATTCGTAATTTGCTTGTGAACATCATAAACACTAATGTTTAAAAATGATAATGAAAACAAAAGTACAAGGATCTCAAATGATTGTTCATACTTGAAATGTTAAGATTGCAACGATATGAATTTTACACAATCAATATGTCAATATGTAATAGCATGAAAGTAGCACTTTCGAATATTTAAATTCATGCAATAGCAAAAGGTGAAATTAAGGGGGTCAACAGTTAAATTTTTCATCCCGACAGTTTCAAAATGTCGAGTTCGACAGGTCAGATGTCTAACCCGACGGTTTTGAAATGTCGAGTTTGACAGTTGAACTGTTGGAACTGTCGAAAAGTTTGAAAACATGCATTTGATACATTGAAAGAAATTGTTGAAAATATTAATGATCATAATTAATTCTCAATTGCAACATCACAACATCTTCTCAAAAATAAATAACTTAATACTTCATTAAATATGAAAATTTTCACATTTGCCTAAAGGATATTCGTATATTTTCTCTTCAAAAAGTATTTCAAAAATCAAACACATCATCATTAGTAGTAGTTTAAAAAATTTCAAATAAATATAATTATCTTGTATTTAATATTTAAAAAATAGTAAGTTATTAGATAAAAATATAAACAATTCGTAATAATTAATCTCTCAAAATGGATGGAGAATTAATAGTAATGTCTTATTGATTAAGGAAAGAAGAAGATGAATAAAAAGGTTAGGATTTGTTAATGGTTGAAAAATATTTGTTTATGTTAACATTTCAATTTATTTTATCTTTTTTTTTTATAACAAAAATCATATTTGAATATAATATACATATATCTAATGTTTATAATATAAAAATTAAATAATCACATCATAACATTAATAACATTGAAAGCAAGCATTAAATGCTCCTATAAAGGTGAGTTTAAGGATAATTTGGACCTTTTACACTAAAAAGTGACATTTTTAAACAAATCTAGTGCCAATAATTTTTTTTTATGTGCATTTTAAAAAACAGTAACATTTATGAAAATTTTCCTTAAAATAATGTACATTCAATATTCAAATGGAGCAAAATACGGTCCATAGCCACTCCAGTACACATGTGGTCCCCACTCCAACAAATGTTGACTCAAGAAAAATGAGGGAAAATAGAAATTAATGGGGAGCTCAAAGAGAAGCTAAATTCTAGTGGTATCAATTTTATATGAATTATTTGAAGTAACAAGTCAATGAAATTAACAAATGAAGTAAATCAATTGGCATGTACTTTATCACTATCTTACTCCTTAGGGAACTAATAAATTGTTATGTTTGTTTAAAAACTAATTAAATATCATTTTAATTACACATTTAATTGAATCCTATACTTTTATCCACTTTTTCACTACATGTTTTATAGAATCCATAAATATTTATCAACTTTTAGCAGCGTCACATAACCCTAGATATTAGTCCAATAATACCTCAAAAACCTAATCTTTTCGAAAATATTTTTCTTCATTGTTGCCTCCATTTGGATCTGATTTTATTTTGGTAAAACTCCACTTTTAAAGAAATAAGTGGTTGATAAGTAGGAAAAGAAATGTGATTAATGTTAATATTTAACTTTAAAAAATAAAATATTAGGAAAAGAAATGAACCAAAACGAATGTGTAGTTTTATAAAAGTAACTACTAATGACAGCTATTGGCTACGCGAAGTAAATACTTTGAACTTTATAGATAATTTTCACTCGATTATTTAATTTTTTATTCGATAATTAGCACAAAATAATTAATAGAATATTGTATGTCTATCTTTGATCGATAAGGCTTCAAGTATCGGAAAATTGTAACAGAATTGATATTGATGCTAACGTGGCCAAACCTAATTATTATTATTTTTTTTAACGTTTTCCCATCTTCCAATGGTGTCGCGCCAAGTGTTGTATGTCAAAGTTTTCTAACCAAAAAATTTGTACTTAGCCCCGCTTGAGCTCCATTATTTGAAATTATAATGTGGGAAATAGTATTTTTTTGAAAAATGAATGGTTGGAAAATGAGGAAATTTTTTCGATTTACGTGTAATATTATCTTATGGAATATTGTATGGTTAAAAGTAGGAGAGAAAAAAAATTTAATTTAATTTGATGAAATTTAATGGGGAGCAAACGGGGCCTTATAGCACGATAGATCTTTGATAACTAGTCTAATAAAAATATGATCTTATATATATAAATCCGTGAAACCACTCTAGTTAGCACGTGGGGATGTAGCTCAAATGGTAGAGCGCTCGCTTTGCATGCGAGAGGCACGGGGTTCGATCCCCCACATCTCCATTTGTTGTATGTTTTTTGTAACTTAGTATGCCTACCTCTTTATTTCCATTATTTTTTATGGCGATTTCTTTTGTCTTATACATAGATCTGGTTTAATATGATTGATTTGGCTCGAATGTAGCACAAATGCACAATCGAATCACGTGGAGGAATTTCAGAAGTTGCTTAAGTTTTGCTGCTAGGGATTGTATTCCTGAGGATTGGAATTCAGTTGTGAGTTGAAGCTAATATAGGAGGTAACATCATTTCTCCATGTACTTAACTATCGAACCCTGATACAGGTACAGGCCCTGTACAGGGCACACACATGGAGAGCTCTGTAAGCTGCTACAAGATGCCCTCGTAACTAGGTCACAAAAGTGACATTGTTTGTGGCTATGCTGTAACTGGCATGATTTTTATAACCTTTTTCGTTGCAAAACTATTTTAGTGATATATAATCCATTTATTACAATATATAAATGCACGTGGTTGATTTCTCAAATGCGGTGACCGTCACACAGAGATGCTCCCCTGAAACTATAAGAGGATTTTTTTTATTTTTATTTTTATATATCAATGCCTTCTATAACGTCAAGTTCTGATCTGCAAGGCAAGCTGGACTTGCATTCAAGGGTTCTTTTTATGAGTTATAGTGTTTTTTTTGGTTTAGTATAATGTTGGAATTATAAGATGTGGTCTATTGTAGTAAAGGGGAACCATCAGTTTGTGAATTATATTTGTTACGCAATGGAAGAATCTCCACAACTTGAAAAAAGTCCTAATACACCTTTATTGATTAATAAAAGTATATTTTTTAGAGGGCATTCCTCCCAAGCAAAGAGTTGTGAGGTCGTGGATTCACAATTGGGGAACAGGCATTCTGAATAAACGTTGTCGAGGTCTGGCATGTAGCTCCTTTTTTCCACGACATTTCTTAATTTGTCCCACGTTTGGTATTTGCAATACAGAACAAACTATTTGATTATTTCCATATGACTTTTGGAGTGATAAGTTTATATAATGTTCTGTTGCTGGCCAATCTCTGTTACTAAACCTGTAAACAATTGTACAAGCAATATTGCCTACATGGCTACATCTGTACTTTTAAAATTGGAGTTTGATATGTATATCATGTAAAAACTATTGCTACCTAGCATCAAGAGATGGTTTGATTGGGTGAGCCAGAAGCCTGTAACAAATACGAGCGACGGCATGGTGTTCCATCATCTGGATGAGTTTGAATTGTTCTAGGCAAATTGCGTTAACTTGTTGAACAAATTTAGCAGATCTTGCAACAGGCCAAAATGGGCATCTGGATCACCAATCTGAGAAAGCTTCACATTGGAAAACCCTAGAGATGGCAGTAACTGATCAGGCCAATCACTGTAGAATTGAAAGGTAGAGATGGATAATGTGGTTGCTTGATTGTTCATGAAGTCTGCTAAGAGCACCTTGTGGGTAAGATTGCATTTGTCTGCAATACTTTTTAGCACCTTCATGGCATCAGTGTGTGAGAGATAATAGAGGATGCCCTCTAAAACCCACACTGTATTCTTCTTTGGCTCGAATTCTAACATTTGAAGCTTTTCAAGCCAGTTATCTTCTGTCAGGTTGGCAGCAACTCTTCCCATTGATCTTTTTTTTTTTTTTTTTGGATTACGCCACATTACTGGCGCCCCCACCTGTCCTGCCTGGGCTTTGGTGGAAAGGTAAATTAAATCACAAATTATGTTTCCAAGGGTGCAGGGTGGAAGACTGCCCTTTAATTACCACTTACCAGGAGTCTCATCCATATTTCAGGATTCGAACCCTCACCTAACAGTTGCAAGTGAGGCTAGATTTTTTCCACATTCCCCTTTCACCACTTGGAGATGTGCCCTGGGGGCCTTCCCATTAATTTTGCTGTCATGATTGGATGTTGATGTTCATCTTTTGAATTTGCTGCTGCCTCTAGAATATTGGTTTTCACTTGCAAAACTTCTGAACAGTCGACCTCAAAAACACTGCTTTCTTTCAAGCAGTAAGGCGATAGGTCTTGTATCCATTCCTGCAGGTAAGTAGATAATTTTTGTTCAAATTTTGCTTTGTCATTTTGAAACATATGCTTTTTTGAGCTGTACAACATCTTTATTTGCTAAAAAATATTTTTGCTTCAGTACTGTAATCGCAAGTGTTTATAAATGCCAAAGCCTTTTGTAGGGTTTGTAGCTTGAATTGTCTAATATGCAAAGCACTTGCCATTTTAAGACATTGGTTGACAGGAGCTACTAGTAGCTCAGTAGGGTCTCTTAAGGAATATAATCTCACATCGAATAAAGATGAGAACATAGATCAATATATAAAAGGTTTGAGTTACTCCTCTTAACAAGGTTGACATTTTAAGATGAAATCTCAAATCTTAACGTAGTATCAGAGTCTATTAAACTCTAACGAGCAATTCGATCCGATTAGGATTCAAAAAATGAGTATAAGGATTTCAAGATTAGTTTGCTTAAACGAGCCACCATCTTGCGGGAGCATGTTAAGGGATATAATCTCACATCGAATAAAAATAAGAACATAGACAATATATAAAAGGTTTGGGCTACTCTTCTTAACAATGCTGATTTTTTAATATGGAACTCCAAATCTTAACAGGGTCAAATTGGAAGAATCTTCTGATATATATGTCAAACCTCTAAAAAGCCAAATACAAGGTTGGAAGTGGAGAGGAAGTGTGTAAATTTCGTCATTCCCTCATTGAAGATTAAACTATCTTGAAAATTTTGACACTATAGTAGCATGTATGGAAAGAACTTAAAAGTGGGGAAAATAAGAAAAATGAATAAGCATTATAATATAAATGTTTTTTTTCCATTATAAGGAGCTATAGTAGTAGTTCAAATATATCTACATTTAGAAATTCTTAGTCTTTTTTCTTGTTGAGAATTTCCATTGATCTTAACACTTATTTGAATAAAATATCACTGTCAATGAATCCTGAGATACAGGAAATGAAAAAGTTCTCTCAGACGTGAAAGACAACAGTCATGGAACACGGTTTGTACTGCTTTTTGATGTTAATTCGGAGGATAGGAATATGTGGGCTTAGGGCCGGCCAAATGAATGATACTTGTTCACTGACGGAAAGAGAGTGCTAACTTGAAGCACTGTCCCCCTACTATCCCAATTGGAATACCATTCAAGTATTGCAAATTGCATGGGAAAAGTGGCAGGAAGAGAGACATATATATGGGGTATATATCCACGGTTTGTACTGCCTGTTGATGATAATTTAGAGGATAGGAATATTTGGGCTTTTAAGGCACTAAAAACCATCTTTGGAAGATTTTTTTTTTTCCTCCCTTCTCTTCTCCATATCTCTGCATAGATGGATTTTTTTTTTGCCAATTTTGCAGCTTAAAAGTTTTTGTGTACAGGGTTCTTCCCCCTTTTGTTCATTAATCCTCAATCAACTAAAAACGTTATGTTCTACTGTACATACATTAGAATAACTAGTTTCCTTTGGTTGCAGATTACGGCCTAAAATGTTGAATGAAGCCAACTGCCTAGTGTGTTTGATTGCATGTGCTAAGCCTATTCCTACCTGTAGAATATCTTCTCATATCCCTTGTTCCTCTTTCAATGCCTAAACTTCGGAATTCAAATTATAAATGGAATGCAAATATCTTCTTCTCAATATGTTTCCAGAACTGCATTTATTAGTTGATATGCCTAACTTGCCAAAATATAGTATACGAGGATAGACTATTGTAATCCATGATCGTGTGAACATATTAGTTCGGATACAAACTCTTAACGACATGATAAAATGCCCCAAATCTTTGATTCTGAAAATATATGCAACTCAGGAGTTATGACTTTCTTTTTACTTATTATTTTGTGTATATTGAGCTTGTCATGGAAAAATACAAAATGGATGAGCCATGCATTGAGAAAGTAGAAAATTGGTTTTTATTAGCCAAAAAGAGAACCAGGCACTCATGTTTGACGCTCTCTTATGGCTTGATTGTTATGCAAATTATTTAAGTCGAATTGGATAGAAGTGGACATAATTAAAGAAAAACTACGTCTAAAATCTTGTTTGGTTTGGTGTGTCCTACAGTTTTGGCCATTTAAGTTCAAATAAGTGTAGCAGATAATACAAAAAAAATAAAAATAAAATTTGTGTAGCAGATAATACTTTGAAAATAACTTGTACTCTTTCCTTGAATAGATGCAAATATTAAATATTTTATTTGTCTAGAGTGAAATGTTATGAGCATTGACATTCACCTGCACCTAAGAGGACAACTTGTGATGCTCCACCACCAAAGGAACTGAGCTGCTTCAAGCTTCGAATCAAACCAAAGGGTTCGAACAGCAACAATCACTCCCGAAATTTCGCTGGCATTGTTAAGACGGTCTTTCTTAATCTTTTCATAAATGCTTCTCATTTAAGTCTCTCCAGCGAAGGGATCATGGATTGCGTGTTTCCACAACACCAGTCCAGCTGCCATGTGGCATGCTGATCACCTCGAGGAATCCCATTCGCTTTCAATGGCTGCATGAAGTTCTCGAATGGTGGCACTACTCAACAAATCAGGTAATTTTAGTTCTGTCCATGGTTGCATTTCTTCAGGCATGCCATTTTTCTTGATTCGACATAATTTCTTCTCGAAATTGAGTGACTAGTTGAAGAGAAGAAGTGACAAGATAAACCCTTCACGCAATATATATCTGCGAATATAAAAAGGTCCATGCCATGTCATGCCAGGCCAGGGATTGTTTGTAGGGACGAGGAAAGAGAGCCACAAAGAAAACCAACGTTTGAGAAAGCATATCAAATGTGTATATCCCACCTGCTCTGTTTCAAAGGAAGAGAAAGGTAAAGAAAGAGTCCACGACTAACACCGATTCATATATCCCCTGCTTTTAGAAGCCCTTTTTCCCTCTATAAGTTGATAAAGTGGCTCAGAATGGCTCCCACCAAATGGTGATTTGTCAAAATCATATGATGCTTGCCTCTTGCGTATTCGGTGACGTTTCTACTCGGTTCAACACCAAGTTTTGCTTAGCCTTTGCACATCTTTCACGTGGCCGAGGGGGACTGGATACCTCATACCTACTTCTCTCAATGGCTAAGAAAAGAAGTTGTTTGATACGAGAATTTTTGATATTCTGTGAATGATTAATGGGAGCTGCCTCATGCCAACCACCACGCTGACTTTTTAATCATTAAACTACTCAAGGGTTTTCCTATTCGTCCAAGCTCCATGGGCCCTAGACGAACAAGGGGCGCATATGACGAGGGCAGGCATCCAGCCAATAGGGGGCGCCACATGCACCCCCTGAAAGCCTTATGCCCATATCACTCTAGCAAAACACTCTACTCTCAATTGTATTCATAGCTTCATTAAATTCGTGTCTGACCCTATTTTCTAATTTATTATTTTCAAACTCATTTTCGGCCATATTTTTATAAGATTCATTATTTTATCAATTTTTCCATTACATATTTCATCAACTTTTACTAAAATTATGATTTCTATCTAAACCAAACAAGGGCTAAGTGTATTATATAATAAAAATACAAAAAATCAACTAATATACTACAAAGTATCATCATATAAAAAATAAAATAAAAAATCTCATAATATGTTTTTCGCTCAGCCTAAATTAGCAAAGAGTATCATCATAATATGTTTTTAATATGAGTTAATATATTGCTTTGTGAAATTAATTTTTTTAACTTATGTAGTTTCTAATATAAATAACGTGTTGATATTTTCCATTCTGGTTTGTGAACATCATAGAACTCAAGATTTCAAATGCACATATAACAAAAAAAAAGTGAAATTTGCAACAAATAAAATTTTAAAACTAATAGCTATTCACCACATAGACATAATGCTCGTATTTGGCCTCCATTTCTTAAAATTTATTTTTTCAATCATGCATTTCATGTGATACATAGCTTTTACTAATTTTTTTTAATCGCATATTTCATTAATTTTTAATAAAATATACTAAAAATTACTTTTAAGAAAACCAAACAACGGCAATATTCTATGCTATTTTACCTTGCTAAGTGCCTTTTCACTCAATATTAGATGGGAAATGGTCAAGCACCTTTAATTCTTGCTTTCTAAACTCTTATAACACAAGAAGTCTGTATCCATTAAGCATTATTCTGTTTGTACAGAATTCAAACAGAATAATGCATGACAGAAGTCCGCCAGAAGAGAGAGAAGAGTACAGCCCGCCAAAAATAAAATATTACCAAAATAATACCCACTGAATCTGATGAGGGAATAGAGTAAGGGATCGGTACCATTACTACTATCAAGTGTAACTCTTGTAGTTTTGTAAGAGAGGGGTGCCTTCGAGAACACGGACCCCCACCCCCCATGTTGTGTGGTGTCGGTAGTGAACCCCTACCTACTTGCTCATCCATTAACTAGACGTAGATATAAACAGTGTGAAACCAATTTAAAAAATAAAAAAATTGTGCAACCGACCACTAGGTAGTAATGGAAAAAACTAGTGAGAACGAAAATAAAAAGGGGAAAAAAAAAATTAGCTATCAAATAAGGCAAGAAAAAAAGGGAAAAGGATTGTTTATGGCCTTGAGCCTTGAATCCCGATTAATACTATAATTCTCCTTCGAAGTTCAAACAACATCGACTATGTACGCAAAAGACGAACCTTATCTGCAGCAGGAGTTTGGCTGTTGCGTTTAATTCCATCAAGTTTCAGCATCACGTAAGCCCAATTACAGCTGAAGGCTCCACTCCCAGCATATTCCAGCTCATCACCCATATCCAAAGTTGATGTTATTCTTTTTTAACCATTCATTTTTTCTCAAATTAATTTTCAATTATATATTTTTCTAATAAAATAATTTTTCATTTAAACTCAATTTTTTTTCATAATTTTATATGACACGTTCTAAAAAAAAAAATACTATTATAAAATCTAATCTACCAAAAAATGAAACTCATACGGAGTCAAAGAAGTATTACTTTACCCCCAAACAGCAACTAATTATATGCTTAGCAAGATATATCTAGATTGTGCTTAAAAAGTGTTGTTCTCAGCCCCGTTTGGTTTGATTAGAAATCAATTTTTAATAGATTTTGAGAAAAACGATGAAATGTATGATTTAAAAATTGATAATAAAAAATATGAGTCCCATAAAATATATGATTGAAAAAAAATGAGTTCTAAAGAATTGAGGTCAAATAAATTTAATATTGACTATATACTATTTGTTTTGGATTAAAATCTCAACTCAAAGTCAATATTAAATTTTAACCACATTATGTGACTCACAACTTTTCAACCACACATTTCAAATAAATTTCATTCTAATTTGATTCTTATTATGCTTCACGTTTGATTTTTTTTTAAAACTAATTATTAAATTCATGAATTATTAGAATTTGTACAAATTTGATTGTGATTTCATTAACGGTGGAAAATTGCAGTAGTGATCCTTAATCTTTCACTTTTTTTGCAGATTTTATACTAACGTTCACTTTGGATCACCTACAGTCTCAAACATTTCAAAAATATGTATCTGGGGCCCAAATGGATGAAAATCGTCTATTTGATCGTTAGTTAATTAATAAAATTAAATTTTGAGCAATTTTTTATTAATTTAAAAAGGTAAAAGTAATTTTGCTATTTAACCCTATAATAAAACAATTAAAATAAATAACTAAAACAAAATGAAAAACTATTCATCCCACACCATCCAAAACCAATGTCTAAATTATTTATTTTAATTGTTTTATTATAGAGTTAAATAACAAAGTTATCTTTTTATCCTTTTAAATTTGTCAAAAATTGATCAAAGTTCAATTTTATTGGTCAAATGGACGATTTCCATCTTTTTGGACCCCAAATGCATATTTTTGAAAGGTCGCCCCCCATTTTTTTTTTAATACTTTATTAACTAAAAAATCAATAAACGTATAAAAGAAAGTGCTTCAAAAGTATCAATCTTTAATTTAGCAAAATCATACTTATTACAAGCGTTCCTTTCAAGTTTTCATACTTTATTAAATAGAATTATTAACATCATCAATCACTCTCGACCAAATCATGCTTATTTCTAAACCTACTTTTCTTAGACAACCAATCAAAATTAAAGTTGGTGGTGATTATAAGTTTTTTAATTCCCGACCTTAGAAAAAAATAAACAGTATAAATATCATATAGAGTACTTGGAAATTATCAAATCGAAGTCTCGAGAATCAGAAATATTTTTTCCACTAATAGCTGAAAATCCTAAATCATCTGTTTATGTCAGTAAGTTTATCTCAATTTCTTGTTTAATCCATTTTTCAATTTAAAAAAAAAAAAAAAATGGTCAAGACCCCCCGCCCCCTTCCTTCCCCCCGGCGGGTGGGTTCCCTCCGCCCCTGGTTCGTTACAAATTGGACTCCAACACTGAGAATATAAATAAATTAGTAGACAAATCACAAAGGAAAATTACGAAATCGCCCGCAGAAACTGCAGATTCGAAGAAACTACTTTCCTAAGGAAGTGCACAAAAGCACACAAACACACACCGTGTGAGGTAGATGGCGGATGACGTGCCCTGTTGTGAAACCAAGTTTTTTCTGTATGTGTTTATAATCATAGGACTGGTGACCTTTGCTGGGCTCATGGCTGGTCTGACTCTTGGGCTTATGTCTCTTGGTCTTGTAGACCTTGAGGTTCTCAGCAAATCAGGGCGCTCCCGGGATCGTATTCATGCCTGTACTTCACAATTCCTCAATTTTCAATTTTATATATAATTTATTATCTATGCATCTATGTGCGTAGATGGATTTTTCGAAGTTTTGATGATTTGGAAGCTGAGTTTATGAATTGATCATTTTTTTTTTTTTTTTTTGTAAATTTTACTTTTTGTTATTCACTTGACACTTGTGAGTTGGTGTATGTAATTGTGTTTGTGGGTTGTTCTGGATTGGATTATTCTTGATGAGCAATATTATCGCTTGTTGGGTTCTTGGATTGTTTCCATATTATTTAGTTGCTGCAGGTATATGTACGAACTGAGATTTGGGAGGAGAAAAAGTTCGAGTTTTAGGATGTAAAATCCGAGGGATTCTTTCTCCATGCTGAATCACAGACTTCAAACATTATACCATTTTGTTGGGATTCTTGAAATTTTCTGATTCCATTAATTATCTCAGAATGTTCTCTGACCTTATTGGTTTTAGCTTGCATTAGGGTAACTGGGATATGAATTGTCTGCATATGAGTTTGGTGTTTGTAAATAATATTTTGAAATGCGTCTATGTGTGGCAGCTAAAATACTTCCAGTGGTGAAGAATCAACATCTTTTGCTATGTACGCTCTTGATTGGCAACTCTTTAGCGATGGAGGTTTGCAGAACATCCTTAACTCGATAACATTTGTATCTTATGTTAATGTATTATGATCTAAACCGGGTGTCATGGTTATGGTTTTACCTGTAGTCTCTTCCCATATTCTTGGACAAGCTCCTGCCTCCATGGGCAGCAATCCTGTTATCAGTCACACTCATCCTCATGTTTGGGGAGGTGCTTCATCTTTAACTAAACTATACATGATGGATTGAATCTTGCTTATTCTAGTTCTTTAATTGGTTAAATCATTACGTTTACAGATATTGCCTCAAGCAATCTGTACTCGGTATGGATTAACTGTTGGAGCAACCGTGGCACCCTTTGTCCAGCTTCTTCTTTGGGCATTTTTCCCTATTGCTTATCCAATTAGTAAGGTACATCTGATGTGGATGCGATGTTACTTTTATATATTCAGCTGGACAAATTTCTTTCTCTGTTAGAAGTTTTGTTAGTCAGTTATTATTTGCTCTGCTTGGACATTGACAGAAATTTGTAGAAAACATGACAAGATTATATTATATTTTAATTTGTTTATGAAATATCTAGAGGCGAGCAATACCGCATAAGAAAGAAAAAACTTCTACTCTTTGCCTCTTGTCATGATTAAATTATAAAGCTTTTAGGATGTTTTCATTCTAGGTTCTGGATTGGATGCTGGGTAAGGGGCATGCTGCCCTTTTGCGTAGAGCTGAGCTGAAAACATTTGTGGATTTTCATGGTAATGAGGTACACTATCGACTCATGGAATTCTTCATTTTCTCCCTATTCTCTTAACTTACCAATTTATTTGCCAAAATTATAATTGAATTGCTTTTCGCAAAATAATTGTATCTACAGAAGAATGTTTGTACTGTCACTCTTTTTTCACGTTTAACATGGCAAAATCTTATTTTGTTAATAGGCTGGGAAGGGTGGGGATTTGACGCATGACGAGACAACAATTATTGCTGGGGCTCTGGAAATGACTGAAAAGACTGCTAAAGATGCCATGACCCCTATATTAAAGGCATTTTCCATTGATCTAGATGGAATTCTTAATTTGTGCGTTTATCACTTGCTGTTGAATCTAGTCATTATGTTCTATATATGTCATTTATATACTTAATCCATGTATGATCCTTGCACAGGGAAACACTGAATGCTATAATGACAATGGGCCATAGTAGAGTTCCAGTTTATTATAAAAATCCAAATAACATTATTGGAACTATACTGGTAATTTATTTTATTCCTATGCACAATCACGATATTGGCATTCTTGGTATAACTTGTTATTAATTGTGCATATCTGTCTTCAAAGTTACCTTTTTCTACTTCGCTTACAAATGCACTCAGAAATTAATAAGTGCAGTGTGCTACTGTCGAATTCCAGTTTAAACCTATTATTTATCTCTATTTTGTGCAGGTTAAAAATCTCTTAGCTGTAGACCCTGAACATTCAGTTCCTTTGAGGAAAATGTTAATAAGAAGAATACCCTGGTAAGGATACACTTGATTTTCTGCTCCCACCATTTTAAATAAATAGCACTGTAAAGAATTTTATTTCCTAATATGGCAGATTGTTAGTAATTTTATGATTCTGCTACTATGTACTTGGATAAAGCATCTTCTTCAAGAAGTTATTGTATTTTGGATCTTTATCGACTATACTCCCTCAGTAGTAGTTGGGTTATGTTCATCCTCCTCCCCTCCCCGTAGTAGCTAATCTTTTGCCTTGCTTGTACAATTTTCAGGGTTCCAGAAAACATGCCACTTTATGATATTCTGAATGAATTTCAGAGGGGTCACAGTCACATTGCTGTTATATATAAGGATCTGAACGAAACAAAAGAAACGATGCAGAAAACAAAAGAAGGTTTAAACATTGAGAATAAATATAGTCATGACTAATGGCTTTATGGTTTTTTTTCCCCCTTTTTAACTCTCTGTTCTTTCTTTGTTTATTTTGGATTTCTATCTCCTTGTTATTGGCCCTTGTATTTCTCATCGCTTCTTTGTATCATATTTATCAATGTGAGTAAGTTATTGATTATACATCTAGTTCTTACTAACTGTCCACTGCATTGATCTGTGCACGGTACATTATATGCAATTTTAGTTTTGTTTTCTTTCATTTTTTCATCCACACCTCAGTTCTACTACATTTATGTAATATATGAGTGACATTTCGAACTAAACGTCATTTATTTATTGCAATTTACATGTCTTCCCTTGCTTAGTCTGATTTCTTGATACCTGCATAAATATGTAAAACTTCTGCTTTGTGCTTATTTGAAACATGATAAGGTGGGTCCTATTTGCAGACATTGACGACCTTGCGATAAAATCCGTCTCACATGATGCTGACACAACCTTAAGTAAGGCTCATGTAGACCAAGTGACAAAGAAAAGTCCTCCATCTACTCCTGCTTTCAAAAAGAAACATAGAGGCTGCTCACATTGCATTTTAGATTTAGAGAATTCTCCAATTCCTGAAAACCCACCCAATCATGAAGTTGTTGGTGTAATTACTATGGAGGATGTTATTGAAGAGCTTCTTCAGGTACACGAATTTGGGCTCAATCAATCGATATTGAAGAGCCATTCATTTTTTAAATATTGCAAACTATGAGTTTCCAAGTGTTGGTAGTTTTATTATTCTTTCCCCTTTAACTGTTAATGCTGCGCCATAGTTTCTGAATATTAAGCTATTTCATTATTTTCCTTTGTTGCTTACTTTTTTTCTGTTCTTGCATATTATTCATTTTTCAGGAGGAGATACTGGATGAGACTGATGAATATGTCAACATACATAACAGGTGAAAATTAGGCCTTTTTTCCTTTGAAATTTACAACTTCCATGGATATACAAATCCCTACAAAGTAAAGTCGACAGCAATAGGTTTATTTTTTTAAACCCAAACATTTGCAAAGAATTCTCTGCTCTCTGCAAAATGCTAGAACTTACACATTCTCCTTTTAATTAATTGACAAATGTGAAAGTGATATCCTATACATGGACGTAAAACCGATAAAATCTGAAAAGTAGACGAAAAAGTATCACTGAAGTCTGAATGTTTCTCTGGTGCAGGATAAAGATAAACATGAACACTTCTCAAGAAAATGTTCTGGAGTCGAACTCCATACAATATTCTTCTATACCTCCTCCCTCTGCTGATTCGGGTCTTCCCCATGTTCAGTCAGTTACCACGGCTACGGGACAATAGCCACATGTACAGTTTCCAAAGGGAGCTTGTGAAGAGGCATTATAGCATTTTTGACAAGCAGTAACTTGGAATGGTCATAGAGAGAAGATTCAGGTTTAATTACTTTATTACGAGTAAATGTGAAATTTAGTTTAGTTAAGAGTTCATTAAAGATGTACCATGTTCTTGTTTGAAACTGGATTTGTTAGCCGTTGGCCAAATAGATGGATATATGTAACGACTGCTGTGAGAAGTAAGGTGACTTGTATACATTTTGGAGAAACGGAGGAGTTGATGTCAATTTTCATCAATAACATGCTAGTCCCCAACCTTTTGTGTGTTTGGCAATCTCGCCCTCCACTTTTAAAAATTGGACTTCTTAATCACGAATCTTTGGCTCCATTGGGTAATTAGTCCTCAGAAATTTCTGTCAAACCTGGCATCAAGCCATATGGTGAAGCACATGCACTATATTACGAGGGAAGGTATAAATCTTTAAAATAAAGTGAACCAAAAAAATAAAAGACAACATCTTCATCGCCGTCTCCACCCCTGCCTCTCCATCGCTATGGTTGCCACCTTGAATCTGTGATAGATGGCAACATATGAGAAAAATGACTTAAATGTTATGAGATGTTTTCCGTCAAAAACTATGTTAAGAGCTATTGAAAAGATTTATTTGTCCATCGTATTTTTTTAAAAAGCAAAAAATAACAATAAATACAATATTATGACTAAAATTTTGTTCATCGTTTGAAAGAGCGTTAACAAAGTTTTTGGATGAAAATAGTCATTTGCTCATCGTCGTATACTTAAAATGTGATGCATATTTATAAAAAAATGTGATGTTAATATAACTATTCTGAAAACAAGGAAAGTCGTCGAGGTCTATTTTCTATCAATTTACCTATTTATCCTTCGAACAACAATATTTTACACAAATGGCAAATGGTATATGAACTTTTGACCGTTACAAAGAAAGTGTTCACTCGAAATTCAATTGTTATAGATTTAAAATCGAGTACACAGTATGCCAAATTTTTAAAGTTTTTTGAAGGTAATGCCAAAATTAAAGTTGATTACCCAAACAATTATTTTCCTACCTAAAAATTAATAAAGACAAAAGAAAAAAAAAATGAACATATAAATAATGCTATCTGTGTCTCTCGTTTTGTCTCGCGTTATTGTCGAATCTCAATGACTCCGAAATATTTCTGTCTTAGATTGTGAAAAAATAACTAAAAAGCTCTGCTAACAACATAGGTCTTAAAATCTGAACTTTTCATAAACAATTTTTCTACTGCCGCTCCCTTCTTTATTAAAATCAATTTTTTAATAAATTATAATAAAAAATTGATGAAATATATGATGATGAAAGCTCAACAAAGTTTAAAGTTTAAACGAGGTAGATGCCAATTCGATGGTAATCTTGATTATAAATATCTCTTCATCTGAATAAATCAGAGGATGAGTTCACCAAATTCAGTTCTGTCACAGTTCTTCCTCAATTCTACTTCTGGATCTTCCTTGACTTCTAATCTTTACCGTTAAAACTTCACTCTCGATTAATTATTATCTAGAATCATTGTTACTCCTATTTTTCTGTTGTCTTTTAGTTCTTTTTTTTTTTTTTTCTCATAGATTTTTCCAGCTGGATTTCAGCTATAGTTGATAACTTGGAAGTCCATATTTTGGATGATTTGAAAGTATAGAGAAATGGCTATTACAAGATTTGGTCCTCAAGTAAAACGCTCGTACCAGTCATATGGGTTCCGCATAAAGTTGACAGCAACTGTAATTTTGGGCTTGTGTTTTGTATTTGTGTGGTCTGTGTTTTCAAAATTCTCTGTTACTTCTCAAAGGGAAAGCTTCGATGATATTGCTGAACCAGTATCTGCAGCAAGTGGGAAGGTGACTGATTTTCAAATTCATTTTGGAAAGGAAGATCCAAAGAAAGGTCAAGAAAGTGATGAATCTAGAGAGGTGAAATCTGAACCTACTTTGGATGATAAAGACAAGAAGAAGATTAATGGGTCCTTGCCAATTAAGCCTGGGCAGAAAAAGGCGCAAAGAGAAGGTAAGGGGAAAAGTGAGGGTGGGAATTCAAAGTTGCCGAAAGGGGATAAGGAGGAAAATCAAGAAAACAAGGGGGGATCGGAGATTGGGGAGGTAATAAGAGAAAAGGGGGAAGAGGAAGAGAATAGTAAGCGTGGTGAAGAGTTGAATGGGGAGGAGAATGCGAATGAGGAGGGAGAAAGAGAATTTGATTTAATTAATAGTGAAGACTTGGATCAAGAAGCTGTTGATGATGAAAACGAGGTTTCAAGAAGCACAAAGAAGAAAAAGAAATTGGGTCCTTTATTTGATCCCAAAACACAATATACCTGGAAATTATGTAACACAAGAAGCAAACATAATTACATTCCTTGTATTGACGTTGAAAGTGCGAGTGGAAGACTGCAGAGTTATCATCATCATGAGAGGAGTTGCCCTCGATTGCCTGTTATGTGTCTTGTTCCTCTGCCCCATGATGGTTATGGCGATCCAGTGCACTGGCCTGAAAGTAAAGTGAAGGTATATATGTTTGTTTACCGTAGCATTGATTCCTTAAAATTAAATCTCATTGCTAAATCTATATGGCTTGCAGATATTAAATAAAAATGTGGCACATCCAAAATTAGCTGCATTTGTTAAGTTGCAAGATTGGGTTGTGGAGTCTGGGGAATATCTCACTTTTCCTCGGAACCAATCTCTATTCAAGGGTGGAATCCAGCACTATTTAGACTCCATAGAGGAGGTGAGTTGCACATATTGGTTTTCATAGGCATAGAAACTGATATGTGGTTCTACTATATAAATATATATATTTTGAATGAAATAATGAGCATCAAACTCTCATTTATGAAGTAGAAGTCTGGATGGTGTTCTATCTTGTAATTTTCTAGATGGAAGGAGAAAACTAATTCAAACTCAATTGCCTTAACTATCTTTTAACTATTACAAGGTTTAGTATTGACTTGTAAATGGTATGTATGAACTAACTTAGCCAGTCTGCTATATTTGGTGAATAGTTGTATAATTTTGTCCAATCTGATTTGATTGAGTTTGGGGTTAACTTGTTTTTACCATAACACTACCTTGCCATGCTAAGTTTGCACTTGTTACTGCAGAGTGATTTCTCGTCCTGCTTGTCTCTCTTATTATAGTTACAATATTTGTATTTGTTAAAGAATACTATTTTGGTTATGTTTCTTTGAAGATTCAACAACTTTGCATATTTGATGTTTGGAGGAATTTGGAATTTGTAGATGGTACCAGACATTGAATGGGGAAAAAACATTCGCATAGTTCTAGATATTGGATGTAAAGATTCAAGCTTTGGGGCTTCTTTACTTGAGAAGGATGTGCTGACACTTGCACTTGGCTTGAAAGATGATCTAGTGGACCTGGCACAGCTTGCCCTTGAGCGTGGTTTTCCTGCTGTGGTTAGCCCCTTTTCAGCTCGAAGGCTTCCTTTTCCTAGCGGTGTTTTTGATGCAATTCATTGTTCAGAATGCAATATGGCTTGGCATTCAAATGGTTTGTTTCATCACCCTTTAGCTTCTGAGAAATCGTTTCTTTTTCTAGTTTGTTTTAATTATTGACATTAGTAACTCTGAATTCAGGATGATTTTTCTTTAAATTAATTTTCAGGGGTTAAGCTTATTTTAGAGCTGAATAGGATTTTGAGGCCAGGAGGGTATTTCATTCTGTCTACTAAACACAACAGTGTTGAAGCTGAAGAAGGTTTGCTCTCTCCTTGCCCATTTTTCTCTTGCATCATAGGACAATCAATAGGATTGACCAGTAATTTACTGATCCCTTGATTGGAACTGGATAGTTATGTTTAGAACCCCTATCTAGTCCTTTATTTGGTCAATAACCACATTTATGGGTGCTGGAAACTATGAGAACGAGGAGGATGTGTGATACATGGTTGTGCATGTAAAATATAAGTTATAATATTCTTCATTTTTCATGAGGCTCTCAAAGGAGGGGTGTGGGTTAGATTAGGTTGGATAGCATGAATTTTACATTTGGAAAATTTGGAGGTCAAAATTTGTTTGTTAGAGAATGTTGGAAGGTAAGACTAGAATGCACAAGTTGGAAATGACATTTATGAACTGAAATTTGATACAGTGTGAGGAAATTTTGCATCGTACGATAAAGATATGTACGGTATTGTAGTACTAAAGGAGAGATCCATGTGAAATATTTCATTGCGTATTTGTCACACTCTATATAACATTGAGATCTAGAAATATTCTGTGATTAAGGTACTTGAATGGCACATTATTATTTGGTTTTTGCATTTCTTTTGTTGATATAGGGTCACATGTAGAGGTCTAAAATCATATACCAAGTTGTTTACATGCAAGCTTCCAAAATTCACAGACATCAACTTGCATAGTAATTGATATGAAATACACCCATCTTCCCGTTGACCATCACTATAGGCCTTGAGTCCTCGTAAACTGGGCAGAAACTACCATGGTCAAACCAATTTTTTTTTTAAAAAATACTAAATAATTATAACAACTTTTTTTAAGAAATGAACCAGTAAAACTGGCCTGTTCAAAGGTTATTTTAATGGGGTTTACATTTTCAATTTTTTTACATATAACAACACTGGTTCCCAGTTTTAGCTGTGAAAACTGTTGGTGTGGTTTGGTTCTTATAACAATGCTAAAAACACCCGCATTGGGCTAAGGACAATTTATCCTTCATTCCCACTCTTTCTTAGTTCTCTTGATTTATTATATTTTAATCAAACACCTAAAGGGTAGGGATTTTGTTCATGTTGTGCATTTCCTTCAATACGGTAATTCTCTGCATATTGGCATATTTCATATTGCTCACTGTAGGAGTTGATGTTTGTGAATTTTGAAAGATTATTAATAAAACAACCTGGTATATGATTTTAGACCTTATCGACCTTCTAATATATCTTTTAGCTATGACTAACACCCCAATTAGTCCTATTTGTGTGTCTCTCTCTCAAGAATAGAATTACAATAACCAAATAACAGCATCATTGTTTATACAAATTCCAAAGTATTTCTAGATCCCAATGTCAGATAGAGTGTTATAATAGAAAATGTACGTTGGATTGGTAGTTCCTTTTTCTCCTCCTCATATTTGTCCCCACATCGAATAGAAAATAAAAGGGGAGGAGGGGAAAGGAGGGCTATATAAGGAGTGTATTGGCTATTGAAATAAAAGTAAAAAATAATTCGAAATTTCCAAGAAAATGGGATGAATATAATACTTTTCTAATTTTCAAACTAATTATTGTTTAATGACGCTTGGCATGAGATTTTTTTTGGGGTTTTGGTGTGCAAGAGATTCTGAGTGATTATATTAATTTTTAACCTAATGGAATCTCTGGAGGATTTGGGGATGAATCTAGAAATAGATCCAGATTCCTAACAAATATGTCACATGCTTCTTTCGAGTTATCCTATTCAGTACATAATGCCAAACGTGTCTTTATTCTATGATATGAAATTTCTTACACATGTAATTTTGTTCTGAAATTACCCCTTGGACAACTTATGGAATTTTTATTGCTGCTCATCGCATTAGTTTCAAGACTTCGTCCCTATTTCTTTGCAAAAATGATACTTGGAATGTTTTATCTGCTGTATTCACAGAAATCCAGAAATATTATGAGTTTTCTTGGTCAGAAACAGAATCTTATTTGGAAAAAACTAATTTGAAAAAGTGGAAAATTTTCCTGAAGCGCCATGTCATCAGCTTTGTTGATCCATACCATTTTGCTGTTTATTTGTGCCTTGTCATGCTTAAATTTTATTTTATTTTATGTATTATTATTATTATTTTTTGATGATGCAACATATATTTACGTCATTTCTCTTCTTTTTTAGCTTTGTCCAAATTGACAGTATCTATTTGTTGGAACATCCTGGCTGATAAAGTCGATGAGGTCAGCGATATAGGTATCAAGATATATCAAAAGCCAGAATCAAATAACTTGTATAAACTGAGAAGAAAAAAAGTTCCACCTATGTGCAAGGAAAATGAGAATCCAGATGCTGCCTGGTAAGGACGACAAGATCACTTTGCACGCCATTGTTTTTCTCCCATTTATAACTTGGCACACATTACTCGTTGACTCTAAAGTTTAATTAACTTTGCGTTCAGGTGCACTCAATTACACGTTATAATTTAGGCATGATGCGTCTCTTGATTCATCTCTGGATTTATTTAATGTCCCTTCGTATGAAATTTGGTATAGTAATGTTAATATAACTTCAATATGTTATCGGTGGCAGGTATGTTTCATTGCAAACTTGCCTGCACCCTATTCCTGAAGCCATCGAAGAACGTGGCACTGAATGGCCTGAGGTATGGCCAAAGAGGCTTAACACATTTCCCGACTGGATGAATAAAATAGAGGGATTGACTGCCGACAGTGAGCACTGGAAAGCTGTTGTGAAAAGGTCTTATCTAACAGGATTGGGTGTTGACTGGTCGACTATCCGAAATGTAATGGACATGAAAGCCATCAATGGAGGGTAAGTTAAAGGAGTTACTACTATTGAACTCTATTTGCTTGAATATTTCATATTTCTACTTCTTCTGACAATAATGAACGGACAATTTGAAAGCCAAATGGCTTATAGAGTTCTAAATTTTATAGAAATTTTACAGATTCGCTGCTGCACTTTCCGAGCAACAGGTGTGGGTGATGAATGTGGTACCGATACATGCACCAGACACACTTCCCATCATTTTTGAACGTGGGCTTTTCGGCATTTATCATGATTGGTGTGAATCTTTTGGTACTTATCCAAGGTCTTATGACCTTCTGCATGCTGATCACCTCTTCTCAAGGCTTAAAAACCGGTAAGAAATTGCCTTGCTAAAATTTGTTTGCTCATCCAGTATCTGCTTCTTCACCAGCATTGATGGAATCTTGAAGGGATTAACTTACAGATGGCATAAATGGTACTAGAATCTGCCAAATGAACCAAATCCACTAAAGCTATATCAAAGAAAAATAAATTAAGATGCATGCTTTCAGTTTCTTTCCTCAGTAACTTTCTATGTTTTTTTTTTTATCGGTAAATGTGTATCAATAGATCAAAACCATGTACAAAATAGGCCGGGCATACCCGGGTAGACAGAAATCAAGAGAAAATAACAATTACGCCGGACAAACCCGGGCAAATCAAAAGAAAATAATACAAGAGAAGGTAGCTAGGTACTCAAAACAAGAGATTTGTAATGAATTCCTATTTGTGCTTTGTCTTCTCATACTTCTCATTTGCAGGTGCAAGCAGCCTGTAGTAATTGTTGTTGAGATGGATCGCATATTAAGGCCTGGTGGTTGGGCAATAATTCGTGACAAGACAGAAATACTCGATCCATTAGAAGGAATCCTAAGGAATCTGCATTGGGAGATTCGAATGACTTTTAGACAGGATAAGGAAGGCCTCATCTGTGCCCAGAAGACCGTTTGGCGGCCCTAAAGCTTTTTATCATGCTAGTTCTGTGCATTTTCGACCATCTTCTACAGGCAGGAAGAGTATATATTTTTTCTTTATTTATCGACAGAAACAGATTAGTACCAACGTCTTATACTATGTTGTTGAGTGTCATTGTTGACATTTAGAAAAAGGGGAAATCATTTTTGTAGCTTCAAATGAGATACTTGAGTTTCCTCTCTACAAGCTTATGTATAAATATTGACAATTTTTTTTATTGAAGTTCATCAGATTTGTGGTTCTGATAGAAATGGAATTCATTGATTGCTTGTTTCGTTGAGGTTTAGTACTGAGGAAGAAGAAAATTGTACAATCTAATTTCGTCGAGTAAGGTGTGATTTCTAAAATGCAATGAATGTTGGTTCGTGAACGCTAGGACACCAGAAGTTCAGTTGCAATAAATCAAGAGACCTACTCTCCCATTAATTTCCCTTAAAAACCCCAGGTCTTTATCAAGATTTCCTACTATGTCCCTCTCCCGTCTACCCATGCGCCTCAAGCTTTTCGACCTACTCTGTACCACTGCCACTATCTACTGCCTCTACAATTCTCGCCTCCTCACGCGCCTCCGCTAAACCTTCGCTAAACTCTCCGGCCAAAACCCTAATCATAGTTTCAAAAGAGGGAAACATTTTTTTCATTTCCCAAACCAACAATTCCAAAACATTAGCCCAGCGCCTCCATTCACCGGATTGACTGACTGAATAGGCAGATGCGAGCGATAGACGAGAGTTGACCGAAGACCGTAGACAGCAAAAAATTATTGCTTAAGGACCTCCACTTTGATCTTGTTGATCCCCGAGGATTATGAACCTGATGATATTGATTCTATTTGGGAGAACAATGTCCCTCAAAATGGGAGCTTTTAGGTAAATTGGTTAGCCGAGAGTGCTGATGATTTCATAGTAAAGGCGTTTCTGCTTAGGAACTGTAAATTTGCGGATTATGAACTTGAGGATATATGTAAAGAAACATTGGTTTTGATCGCTGATTCTACTTGGGAGAACAATTTGTCCCCTCAAAGTGGGAGCTTTTTGGCAAATTGGTTAGCCGAGAATGCTGACGATTTCAGAGTTGAGGCGCTTCTGCTTAGGAACTGTAAATTTGCGGCTTTTGGGGTTGGGAATGGTAGCTATGGTGAGACCTAATGCGGTTGTAAGGGACATTTCTGTTAAATTACAGAAGCCCGGAGCAGTGAAGGTGGTGGCTTAGGGGGAAGGGGCTGTAGACGAAGGAAATTTTGATGAGGTGTTTGAGAGGTGGAGTAACAGAATTATTGGGGTTTTAAAGCGTAATTTAGGAGAAAATGAGGCTCAATGGAAATTATGGGATTCGGAATGAAAGTGAAGGTGAAGTCGAGTTTAGAGGGATTGTTGATCTTTGAGGATACAGTGGGGAAAGCTCCTTCGAGAAAGTCGATGATGGGGCCTAAAACTAATGGAAAAGTTGAGAATGGAGAAGTGTTGAATGGAGAGAAAGAAATGGTGACACGCCAGTGATTAGGGCAAGTTTAGTGAATGCAGATAGAGTTTTGAAACTAACGAATCAAGAAAGTTTGAATGCGACATATTCTTTATGGTCTGTTTCTCATTCTGTGCTTTTCTTGATTCACTTTACATTTCGTAATAATTTGGTCTTAATTGGACGAATTTTTGCAGGGGTATAAACTTTGTAGATGAACCAAGTCTCAGCTTAGAGGGCGTGAAGGTTGCTATAAGCACTCACTTTACAGAATCTTGAGTCGAACCCTGCTACAAAAACAGGGCAAAACACAGGGTTAAAAACAGGGGGTTGAGGTGGCAGCACCTCAGCCCCAGATCTGATCAGATCTGAAATTAAAAAATTCAGATCTGGGGCTGAGGTGCTGCCCTGTTTTTTACCCTGTCCAAGGGGTTTAACTCATCTTGAGTCACAGGTGTAGCTTAATTTTCTTGAATTATTGCCTATGTAGCGTTAACCATTTAAAAGTTCTGTAAGTTGAAAAGATTTTGTTTTTCTGAGATGTGCATTTTTATGGTATTTTCCTAGCTGTTATTTCGAAGTTTTAACTTGTATACATTTGTATGCTAGGTGCATGGAAGCTACCCCCAAGTTTAGCATGTGCAAACAAATGTTTTTTTTTTGTTGGAGACATCACACAAATTTTGTAGGAAAAGCTGGCGGTGGAAGATGGATGATCCAGTAGTTATTGTTGATACTGCCATTGATTTACATATGAAAATGATAAAGCAAATGAAAGGAGTTCCAGGCAGGTTTGCCAATTTTCATATCTACTATTATGTTTATTTATAATTTTTATCAAACAGATAACCTTGCTCTCGATGACAATTGTGTATGCAAGTGAATGGTCTAGTAGGTTAGACGATCATGTGTACTGGAATGGAAGAAACAAAATTCATTAAGAGATATGGGCATTTTAGAAGACAAGAAGTTGAGTATGTGTTGTGGATTTGCACGTATGAAGGGACAAGTGTTGTGGTGCTGAAATGGGTTGAATTCTAGGAAATTTGTGAAGACAACTACAAATCAAGAGTAAAAGAATATTTCTCCAGAATGGGATGTTATATACTGTGATGTGGAGTTGGATGGGTTGAGCGTATTAGATTTTACATGCCTCGATTGTGAAAATTGCTTCTTTTCTTCATATTGATTGAACATGTCTCTTCAGTTATTATTTAGCTATTCTTAGTAAATATCCATACCATTGTTTTGTCAATTTGACTGGGATTTCTTATATCTCTTATATGTTGGATTCAGTTAGCATTTAACTCTTTTCATCTCATTAGTTTATGTTCTACTTGGGATCTGGGACCAAAAAAAAAAAAAAATTTATTCTTGATTTGTTTTGCTCATGGTATTTTATGCCCTATGACTATGAGTAATGGGCTGGTTGGCAATATGCTGTGCAGTGTTGATTACAGATTAGATATTTATGATTGCAGTGGTAAAAGTAGAGGATTTGTCAGAGGGTCTTTCTTTTAGGCCTTGTGCCTTGTCTCTTGCTGGTGAGCCTATCATGTACCAAGAGATTAACCCACTTGTCGATTAGCTGCACCGGAGGCGAATCTCAACTTTTCTCATAACAAATGCTCAGTTTCCTGAAAGGATTAAGGTGCTGAAACTATCACACAGGTCTGCATACTTTCGTTGTATGTTGTTACTGATTAATGCGTACAATATTTTCTAGAGCGCATTCTAGTTTGGAGTATAACGTTTAACAGGTTTCTAGTTGAATCATACAAAATGAGGATGAGGAGTTTAAACATAAAAAGTGATTCATTTTTTTGTTAAAAACCATTCAAAAATATTTTTAAAAAAACCTTGGGCAACCGTCGTGGTTTCAGTATGAGACTTGGATCCTACATCGAAATATGGGATTTTGGTGTGTGGTTTATATAGACTTGGGCTCTTCACTGATCCCGTGTTTACTTTTGCTTACCATTACATATCATTGTAATATGTTCATTGTCTCGACATGAATTTTAGTTGCTATATGTTAGTGATTATGGCTTTCTTAATTGCATCACGTATGTATTTACACGTCGCTGGGAGATAATTCCCCTGACTTACTAAGTTGCTGTTTGTATTCTCAAGTTTGCAGATCTCCCAACTTTAGTCGAACTTTTGGTAGAGTATGTCTAGTTTGACTTATTCTGAATTAATGCCAGAATTCTTTGAAAGCTCTCAAGAAGAAGCAGCAGCGAATTGTCTATGGCTTGACCCTGGTTAAAGGATGGAACGCAGAGGATGTAGATTCTTATTCTAACCTCATTGGTATCGGAGATCCTAATTTTATTGAAATTAAAGGGGCTACATATTGTGGATCGTAAGTCAATCCAAGCTTGACTTGTTATTACTGAATTGCCCTTTTGTGTGTGTATCAATTTGTGTTTGCTCTGATTACACAACATGGCAACGTTGTAACAGGTCAGCAACTTCAAAATTGACAACGGAGAATGTACCTTGGCATTCTGATGTAAAAGAATTTCCAGAAGTTAGCTTGAAAAATGTAGGGTTGGACAAAAATTTCAATCGAACCGAACCAAATCATACGGTTCATTTTGAGTTAAATAACCGAACGAACATCTAAATTGAGAACCGACGGATTTGGTTTAGTTTTCGGTTGAATAATAATCGAATCTTTCTAATTTTTTAATTTATTTATCTTAAATAAATCAAACTAAATAATTTTACTAACTAAATTAATTCAGTCCAATCCCAAAATATCATTTTTACAGTTCTGGAGAAATCGAATTAGAATCTCGGTTATACCTCTCTTCACTATTGTGAGCTCGTTATCTTTCCATTCCTGTGATTTTAACAATCAAATTTTTGAAGAACTTAACAAAGAGATGCAAAAAATACATAATATTGGATTACGTTATTTTGAAAGAGTTAAGATTGAATATATCATTAATTGAATTAATGTAGAGTTGTAAATATAAAAAATTAAGGACTTGTTAGGTACAGATTCTCAAAATCAATTCTTAATCAATTTTCATTTGCAACCATATATTTTTCAATAAAATAATATTTTTCATCACATCAATAACTTCTCCTTCTTTTTTAACCACACATTTTTCATCATATCACTATTCAAAAATCAATTCTTTCTCCAAAAATCAGTCTCAAACACCCTCTAATTATTGTATGGAATCGAACCTCGAACGATTCCATAATTAAATTTGGATCCAACGATTCCATTTACTAACTATTCAAAAATTCGGGTTTGGTTCGATCGAACTGTGTCTAGCCCTAGAAAAAAGTATCAGAAGGTTTAAGATTCATTTGTCATGACTTTAGCTTTATGAGAAAGCTAACTTAGGTCAACTTCTGTCAAAGAGCTCTTCTAACTGAACAAATTGATTCAGATAAAACTATTCAAATGTGTTAAAAAAAATAGCTTCTTAGCTTAAAAACCACTCATGGCTTTTCAAGTCCTACCAAACGGGCCTTACTTTAATGTGACCCGTGATTTGATAAAAAAAAAAATTACATTTGTCTAAACGAGAAAATGTTTTCTTGGGTGCATCTAGGGGTAGGCGTGGGTTGGGTTGGTTCGATATTTTTTAAGGAAAATTTTTATAAGTAAAAGTATAAGTATGACCCATTTCAATAATAAAAAAATAAGTTTCAACTTTCAAAAATCATATTTTTATTAATTTTTATTTGTAATTTAATTAATTAAATATATTAAGGTCACAGATCTACATAATTTGATCACAAATTCACAATTTAATTAGTCACATTATTTTCGTTCACAAATTAAAATTTTTAAATGTGAAAAATTATTTTACGGTCACAATTCAAAAAATTTATAGGTTACAATTTGTTCATCGGTCACAAATTCACAATTTAATTAGTCACATATTATTTTTCGGTCACAAATCAAAATTTTTAAATGTCATAAAAAATTTTACAGTCACAATTCAAATATTTTAAAGGTCACAATTTTTTCCTTGGTCACAGGTGAAAAATTTATAAGTCACAATTTTTTTATCGGTCACAAATTATCAATTTTTTAAGTCACAAACTATTTCTTAGTCACAAATCATATTTTTTATTGGTGACATATTGTTTACTGAGCACAGATTAACCAATAAAATGGTCGTAATCAACCAAATAAATTGTGACCACCACCCATTCTTGTGACCACCGCCTCATCAACGCCTAAATTACCACCACAACCACCTTCACAGTCAAAACCATCACTACATTGGTCACAAATTAGTCAATTTGTGGGTCACAACTTTCAATCAACCAATAAAATCGTCACAAACACCTCTACCCCATCCCACCACTCCAAAGCACCGCACCACCGCCAGCCACTGGCGCCAACCACCACCAGTGGTGTCGTCACTGCCACCACTATAACACCAACAACACGCACGCCCCATCCCACCACTAAAAAGCTCTGCACCACCGCCAACAGCGATGCCGCCCACTACCTCAGTAACCAAGACTTCTCACTGCCAACACAAGCACCGTCACTACTATCACAACCACCGTCGTCCTATCTAGATCCACCGCACTAACATCACCACCCCGTCACCCCAAACCCACCACCGTACCGCAATCGCCATCAACCGTATGTATCACCACCGCACATCATCGTCAGATTCACGCCAAAACACTGCACCACCACCAGCACCATATGTAACAACCACTTGCCAAAAAAATACCACTGATTCGCGCACTGCAGCGACGCTTTGGTGTGCTTCTTCACTCCGGCGATTCACTTCTCTACAGCGACGGCGACATGCTTCTTCTGGCCGGCGATTCACGCCGATGGGTTGCTACTGACCGGGGGGGAGAGAGAGAGAGAGAGAGAGAGGCGTGAGGAGAGAAATAGAGACGGTTGTGGGTTATGTTGAGAGAGAGAGAGAGAGAGGAGAATGAGAATTAAAAATTAGGGTTTGGAGTATAAATATTTATTTTTATAAAAATATTAATTAAAATAAAACTTGTGATTTTTGAATTATGAAACTTGGGGTCTGATTTTAGAATGCTGAATACTTAAATTAGGGTATTGTGTAATTTTCACTTTTTTTTTTTAATCCAAACTCAACTCAACATGATTAGTTTAATCGATAATCAATTCAATCCAACTCAATTATTGATTCAAACTCAATCCAACCCAAATCGATCTTGGACTTCGGCCCAATTAAAATTGAATACGATTTATTTGTTAAATTTGAATAATTTTTTAGAGTTTAAAATTACTTAAAAACCTCCATTTTTTAAATACACATATAAAGAATTCTTTTTAAAAATAATGCATAAATAAGTTTAAAATTTATGAAGCAGTTTTTTTTACAATTTTTTAAAATTCATTCATTTCATCATCATGTCTTTAATTTTTACTTTAACGTCAAATAACATTGTATTTGTACATAATGTTCATGTGAATCGATTTTTGTGAAGAAAATTGACGTTTATATATTATAAGTCATTCTTTTATTTTTACTATTATGTTTATTTAATTTATTTTTTTAAATTTTACATATTAATTTTTTAATCCATCGAGTTGGGTTGAATTTCAATTCACACCCAACCCAACCTCAAATTCAATTTTTCAATCCAATTCAACTCAATTGAGTTGATCGAGTTGAGGAATTTGGATTGAATTTTGGCCATACCAAGGTGCATCCATCTTCAAATATTGTTTGTGCGAACTGCATGAATGCCCTACAAGCATAATATTGTGAATGCATGCTGCTGGATGCCTATCAAAATTACACGAGGAAAATGCAAGGAATTCAAGGATTAATAAAAGTGCCAAACCCACAAAAGAATTGTACAGTTTCAACATCTGAGCAAAGCACAATTAAAAATAAAATTACAAGATAAGCAGATTATTTTCATTACCTATTCTTTTTTTTTTTCTTCCTTTCTAATTTCTACCACGAAAAAGGCAAGAAATTACCAATTCAATTCCTTTTAGCTGCTCTTTCTGGGCTTGCTTTTTCTCCGAGCTCTGCTGCTTCTCCGTGGAGGCTGCTGCTTTGACACTTGTGTTTCTTCACCCTGCAACTCTTCCTTTTTCTCTTCTTCTTCTCCTCCTCCTCCTCCTTTAATTGTTTCTGCTTTCTTGGATTGATTCTCTGAAGCATCTTCATATTCTGCTGCTCCTGCTGCTGTTTTAATTTCCTCGATTTTTTCGACGATTTTCCTAGGCCTCCCTCTCTTTCTCTTCTGCTGTTGTTGGGGATCTTCGACTTTTGATGATTCTGCTATTGCGACTGATACCTTCTTCTTTCCCATCAATTAAAATCACACAAATTCTTCTTTACAAAAAGCTGCAAAGTCTAAACAATTTTTTTCATTTTTTTATAAACCACAAAACCAGATTCTATTTATTTCAAGAACAAGTGGGCTGTCTCTTTGGAGTTTTCTATGAGCAGCCACTGAGAACCAAACACAAAACAATCATATCACAAACATTCAACTTTATACATAAACTAAGCACCCTTTACAAAAACCCAAAAACAAAAAAAATAATAAAGAATATACTCCCAATTTAACAGAATCATTTCCTAGAGAAAACCACTGAAAAGCAAGGTAAAACACATCTTTTTCCTGGCAATTAATTTTCAGATACAATATATTTACCCAGTATTGTTCTGTTTAATGTTTAGCAGAGAAAAAGACCAGCAAGGGGGTGCGTGGGGTGAAAGAATTGACGTGGTGAATAGATAGTGATGATGATATGAAGAAAAATAAGAGAGACAACGAGTGGCTAAGGCTATCAGCTAAACTATGACTAGAAAGGCTTAGACTTTTTCAGTTAAATTTGTGTATAGACTTGTTTCTTTTGAAGAAAAGGATTTGTGTAGTGTCTGTTTTTGAAGTAGGGTCATAGGAGAGTGTTCACTTATTCCTTTTTTTCCTTTTTGCAAATTTAGTTTAAATCATATATTCACACAATAAAAAATATTCTTTTTTTTCTACTTTTTAATCATATTTTTCAAAAAATTACTATTTTAAAATTCATTTTTTAAATTAAAAAAATCATTTTAATGGAAGACAAATCAATTTTAAATTTTAGGCGGGGCTAGTGGAGTGGGGTCAGTTTTGCCGGGTGTACAAGTAGGGGTTCACAGAACAGAACCCCTACCGACACCTCACAGTGCGAGGGATGAATGGGTTAATTTTTGTCAACTTTTTATTTTGGGTGGATCCCACATTTGTGAGTTGTCTGGCAGGATTTAGAACCCTCCACAGTCCGGCCACCAATGGCGCAACTGGATGTGGCTCTGACCATCCAGCGAAGTCCAAAATTTAGTGGGGGTTGGGGCCAGTCTGCACCTACTGCTGATGGCATTGAAGGTTGGTGTATATATTTTATAGGATTATTAATTTTTTTAATTATATATTTTATTAAAATTTATCAAAAATTTAATTTTTAACTATACCGGATTAAGTAATTATATTTTTAAGTTTAATTAATAAAAAAATATTGTTAAACATATTTATTTGCTTATAATTATATTTATGGTATTTTATTTTATTTTTGTTATTCATTGATTTTTTATTAATAAACTGTGATTTGTGACTTGTGAGGGTCTTCTAGATACAAATTGTGATTTGTGAGGTCAAAAGAACACAAATAGGGAAAGAAAAAAATACACTAATTAATGTCAAGTCGAAGTTAATAAATTTTAATTTCCCAAAATTTTAGTGGGAATAAAGCATTTAACTCAGGATTTGAAGAATGTCAATTGTGGATACTCAATGTCTTAAAGTGCTTAAAGCATCAAAAATTCAGGCGGCGAATAAGTTATTTTATTATGATAATAATTACTTTAGGGTTCGTTTGATTGCAATGATGAAAAATGGATGAAAAAAAAATAAGAATAATGCTCCTCTACCAGGCTTTGGCTCACAGGGTCCGTACATGTAATAAAAAAATAAATCTACGTGTCAGCTAAAGAAAAGAAAATGAAAACGGGATTGAAAAGGGAGGAAAATCCACCTCTTTCACTCGACTTTTTCCCCAAATTAGAACAGCCAAGACCCTGTCCCTTCTAACCGATTTCCAATTAGAAGACGAGCAAAAGAAATTGGCTGACGTCGACGCCGAAGCCTGAAGCCTGTCGTCTTCTCCGTCGAAGAAGTAAATCAGTCATACACTCCGGCGACGGCATTATATACGTGATTCATTGGTTGTTTATTTACAAATGTGGAAATCCAAATTAATTTTTAAATTTTGTTATGAAATCCATTTTTCTATACATTCTTGTGGTATGACGTTCCATAAGTTGAAGCAAACATTTGTGTAAAATGGCTAATTACCAGTAGCAACGAGATTTTCTCCAGGAGCAAGAATACCGCCAGGGGGCCGCATATAACAAATCTTTGGTGCAGTAGTTTGAAACTAATCCGGAAACCCAAAAGAAACTAACCTGAATTTTGAGAATAATAATGCTCGCCACTCTAGCAAGAACACTCATGGAATACAGAAATTCACCACCCGAAGACCCTCATAAGAGATACAGAACAAGAAAACTCACCACCTGTCGAGATCCACGGTCCACCAAGGATAAGAGTTTTAAGAAGAAGCTATCCTTTCAGCTCTAGTTCACCTTTTCCATTAGCAATAATTATGAAATCTAGGAACAACCCTCCAAGTATGGCTAAATGCAGAAATTAAAAACCTTGACTAAAAATTAAAAATTGTAATACTTAAATCCTTGAAAACATAAGCTGACTATGTGGGAAAAAACCAGAATATTTAATGGGGACAAAGTTTGAAAATTTGGGTAGCTCCCTCCTATTCTGAGCACCCTCTTCAAACTGTTGTAACTTTCTCCACAAGTTTCCAAAAGAAGTCGAGTAACTTCGTTGCTTCCAAAAGAGAGGAGATGGCGACGAGTACGGGACTGTGAGAGAGAGGAGATGGTGACGAGCAATTTCGTTGCTCACAGAAGTCGGGTCGACTGATTTTGGGGGTGGTATAATTTTCCACTTATGGGTAACAAGAAGGACATGGATTTCTTGTGTTCGTTGGTCGCCGGAGGCCGGGGAGTTGGAGGTGATAAGCGTCGGCAATGGAGAATTATTTAGGGCTTCATTTATGAAAGATAAAGGCACTATTTGGGGATTGTGAGTGATAAATGGTCTTTTTCCTTCCTTTATTTGGACCTTTTTTTTATCTATTAATTTGTTGACACGTGAATTATTATTTTATTACCTGTAATAGTCCTGTAAGCCAAAACCTGGTGATCTAGCGCGATTGAAAAAATGAATGATGGAAAATTGATTTGCCTAAAATTCGTTTGTTTAAGAATTATAATTAATTGTGTTTTATTGGTATAATTTTCTACCTAATCTATTTGACTTTGTTTTTCATACAAATTGTTATTTTTTGGGATAAATTTTTTTGCAATCTGTATTAAAATTTGTTTTGATTGCCAAAAAGTAAAAAAAAAAATATTTTCATAAATTTTTGGTGTTCGTTTGACTTTATTTTCATGTAAATTGTTAATTAAATAAATAAATTTTTTTCTCAACTGCTATCAAACAGGACCTTAGTTATTAATTGTTATATTAATGTCAATAAAATATTAACATTAAATTTTATGTGGCACAATTAAGTGTCTATCGCCTAATAATGTTATTTGTTACGTCGAGGCGTAAAATCGTCGTTAAAAAACAAAACGTGAATTTACTATACGATTTAAACCCAAAAATTCGACCAAAACAAAATCGAGATTACGTTTTCTCATCTGAAGATATTTAATCCCTAATTTCTAACTCCACAGTAAAGCTAATTTGACTACAAAATAATGAAGTTAAGTTTTTTATTGAGCGACAATCAGCGTAATAGTTTGGAACTTGAATAGCTATTATCGGAAGAAGATAATTATAGTAACCACTAACGTAATTACTCACACTTCAATGATCATTGACATAATTACTTAAAACTTCAATGTCAATAAATCCGATATTCAGGATATTCAAGATTTTGAAATTCCTTTAATAAATTTTTTGGTAAAGTCAAGATTTTGAAGTTCTTATTTTATCTTTTTTCTGAAGATGGATTTCATGCATGACAACGGAGATGGTAGATGGTTCAAACACATTTTTATTATTAACATGTGAAAAATCTTTGTTATGTCTTGAATATATTTTCTTTGTCCTGTCAATTCGTGCTGCATGAATGTGGGCCCCATCTCTAAAGTTCGTCTCAAACCCTAAAAATCTCGAGTACTATTCTAAAAAACACTTACCATTCTTGATTAGCACTACATAAGTCATCAAGTAAGTTTTAACTCATTTTTTGAGATTATAGTAACCCTGTTCACTCAAAATCTTGCATTACCAAGATTGCTGTGTAAAAGCAGCAACATGAAATCCCCCGTTCAAGTTTTACCATGATAAGCCTACAACATAAAAGGCCTGCTCAAAAAAAGATTAAAATGGCTATGATAAAGAAACATTAGAAAGGATAAACTGCAGTTTCTTCAGCAAAAACATGAATTGAAGTCTTCAGGATACAACTCTGTTAATTTATCTATTATTTCCACGAGATATTCTTCTCTATAATTAGGATTAATATAGCACGATTAGTTCAGTCGTGTTATTTCAACGTTGTACAGAAAATTTAGCTAACTGGGGTAGCAGGGTACTCGCATTCTGGAGACACTTCAGCTCCTCCACAGCCATTGGATTGGGGCTTGTCGAAACCCCATAGCTTAGCAGCTTTTATATCGTCCTGTGCCATTCGCCTTGAGAACTCCTCGTGGTCGTACTGCAGTGTAGCTTTACCTCCAAACTCAGCTGGGAGATTGTCGACATCGAAGTAGGATCTCATGAGTTCCACGCTGTCTGTGTTCTTTGGGTAGACAAATTTCACCTTCTGAAATGTTTTTGCATCCAGAAAGTATTTGACAATCTGCAATACATTAACATTTGTTAATTAGCATGGAGGAAAGAGTAGTCTTTCACATAATAAAACATGGACAAAATTGCAGCACAAAAATGTAAAAGCTTTCTAATTGACCAAAACGATTTAATTACAGTAGGGTTCTGATCCAACACCATCCCCTCCCTCGCAGGAAAAACCACCAAGAGAAAGGTGATTCGAACAGTTAATGGCAGAAAACTTCAGTTACCTGGCCAGCATAATCCAACAAACAAAAAATAACACATAACGCAAAGGCTGTTCCCTCGTTTGCTAAGATAATCACTCTAGAGTCGTGCAGAGACAGATAAAAAACATGTCAAGGATTATAAAAAGCAAACCTTCCAAAATGCTTCAAATATTCGCGGGGGGCTGTACAAAAACGCTATTGCTAGTCTTTCAGGGTAATGGTTTTGGAGTATATTGATACTATCTCGAGCAGATTTGATGGGAACATTGGTGCTTAAAGTCCATCCCGTGAAGTCAATCAACCATGCCATCTGCTCTTGACCTTCTGGAAGATTGAGTATGGCATTTTCTATTAGATAAACCAGATGTCTAATCTGGTTATCTAATGAAGCTGTATTCTGCAAAGATATAACATATTTCATAATTTTTTCATCATCTGAAAAAACTGAGTTGAGAATGAAAATTAAACTTATATACTACAATTTCAGGCTTCATTTAGATACCTGCATTCCTGGTCTTAGTATAAGAACAGTCCTTCCATGGCGATCGTGAAAATTTGCTCTGTACACCTTCCCCGTCTCACCTTCAATTGCAACTTCAGGCTAACAGGTTACATGCATTTAGATGGTCAATATGACTTCAATGCAGTTTAAATATTAAAATCATAGAGTGAATGACAATTAGGAGATATGCCATAAAAGTTATCTACCATCCGCAAGAAAAACTAACAAATTGCAAAATGTAATCCAATAAAAATGAATTAGTTCTGACCATGAATTGTGGTTAACATAGTTCTGACCATTTTGTGTTTAAAAGCGATCAAAAAAGCGATATCAACTCTCTTACCCAGTGGATTTCTTCAGGTTTATAGGTGGATCTCCATTTCAACGTCTCCTCCAACATCTTCTTGGACTTATCCACATTCCAGTTCCGGGCTTCCAAATATCTCTTCAAGCACGCATCAGTGCAGTACTGCAAGCTGCGACCTGAAAGTGGCCTGAGGGCATCTTTAAGCTCGATGACCTGCATGCAGATCTTAATCAGATCATTTGCAAGCATTTGAACAGTAAGGAAGTCTTTCAAAAATTTAATGGCATTCATTACTTATTGGTTTAATAAAAAAATCAATGAAGCTCAGAAATTTTGGCAATAGGTTAAGATAACATACTGGCTCAGTGGCTAGTGGCTATATCTTTTAAAATGTCCGTTTTATTTGCAAAATAATGGAGTTCACAAAGAAACATAATTATCTGTCTATCAGTAAATGTGGTGTCCATACAATTAGATGGAAATTTAAATTCCAACAACTTCCATTTCAGTGGCTTCAACCAGCTAAGATGTAATCAAATCGATGTGCTATAATTTTCTTGAAGAATCAGAAGATATTTACCTTGTGTTCATGCTGCAGCTCATCACTATCCTGATCACTTTGAGAATTACTCTTGCGCCAGAACATGGTAAATTGTAGTGCTAGTAACTAAGCTTGCCTATGACAAAGAAAATTGTAGAGAATCATTTTAGCACAATCTACAGCTCAAACAACACTGCCAAAAAAAGAAAGCAGTAAAACAAAAGAAATAGTAAAAAACAATACTCAAAACATAAAAAACAAAAAACAAAAAAAAAATCAGATAGTGTATAATGAAGTGGGAATATGGTCCAAATTATATTCTAGTACTGTTCGAATGCGCATTAATATGCAAAGCTAATTACAAAGTACAAATATCTATGGAAATTATCAGTTGACTAATCATCAGCATTATGCATGATTAGCCCACACAAGGGTCACTATGCGGCATCAATCAACACTCTGATGACCCAAACTAGAACAGAATGGAACTACGCAGAAGAAATATCCAAAATCTAGTTTTTGTCGACAGAATAACAAAACAGGAGAATTTTTTCTTTTTCTTTCTTTTATTTTCCTTTGTTTCCCCCAATGGAGCGTCCTCTTAATCAAATTTAATTGGCCTATAGTTTAGTTTTGGACATAAGTAACCCAGTCTTTTTGCAGACTTCATATGATTCATTTCTGTTAATTTATCTTGGCATTTGCCAGAGTCTCAAAGTTAAAATAGGATATCTCAGAGACTAGTCAATATCAGGCACAAAATCACATTAATCTCACAAATACTAGCAAAATTGTTCCCACTATGGCTAAGCTTAATCCTGGAACTAGGTAAAAAATTAGATATGCATTCCTTTTAGGACGACCCTTAATATTTTCCACTCTAAATTCTCTAATACCATATTGTAGCTGCAAAACTGCACTTGGAGTTACCCAACTTGGACAAACTACTTGAAATTTTTAAATGATAATCTATGCATATTTTTATGCATGTATATGGTTAAATCTAAGAACCTTCTAGTTTTATTTCTTCCTATTCCTAAAATTTACACATTGTTCAACCCGGTCCCCGAGGGGCCTACCCAAAGAGACCGGCTCTTGCCATAAACTCAGAAACCTCGAGAAGAAGTTCCTTCCCAGAGTCTCCCATCCTCCATTCATAGTTCGTACAAAAAAACAAAAAATTGCATGTAATACGAATTACGAACATTAACAGTATATTGGGTCTTTTAAATCGTTCAAAAGCCAAAAGAGGAAAAATAATGCATAAGAAACTATTCAAAAAGTCAGCATGAATGGTCGAATAATAATCAACAACTCACGTCAAAACAGAAGAAGAATGGTGATTTATAATTTTAATTTACACACTAGAGCGGAGAAAAATGAATAAAATTTTGATACTTTATTAAAAACACAATAGCAGAGGAAAAATAAACAAGTAATCCAGATTCTAAGATTGAGAACTTTCAATTCTTCTCACCTAACAACCCAGAAAGATCACATTTTGTCTTCGAAAACAGCAAAAAATAAAATACCGGACACAATTTTGTCAATTGACTATCGAAAAATCCAGAAACAAAAACAGATCCAAGAAGCAGAACCCAGCACCAAAAATAGAACAAATGCCTAAAATCAAAGCATATAAAAGTAGCAAAAGATTACATATTGGTTACCACCGAGAGAAACAGAGAGCACTGTGTGTTCTTAATCTTTAATAGAAGAATTAATCTACTTGTAGAACCAACCGTTGACAACGTATCCTATATCTATTTCGATTGTACACCTAGCACGGTCGTAGTCATGCAACTTCTCCCAACAACCGAACCAATGGACACGCAGAATAAATGCTTATTCACACACAGTGATGTGTGTGTGTAGAAAGAGAAAGAGAGAGTTCAGACTTCAGAGTAATTGAGCTGTCAATACTGTGTGTGATTCTTTATGTTTACTTTAATCTGCAAAATCAACGATCCAGATATTTTCAAGGTCTCATTATTAGAGTTGAACGTACGGGATCACGTACTACTATACGCAGATTTTTTTCTAAAGTGGCATACACGTCCATTTTGTTGAAAATCACAGACGGCCATCTGGCCTTCGACTTCTTTATTCTTTTTTATAGTGGTGTTCAATCACCGTCCAAGGCAGAATCATGTTACTATTCTGATTAATTGATTTCCACGTGTTTGATTGCTTGAAAATAGTGTTGTGTTTGTCAACGTAACAGATCTCAAACATCGGAGTTCACCTGATCCCTGAAAATTATGGATGCACTTAATTTGAATTTAAAAGAAAATAAGTTTAATCTTGTTACTTGTACTAGTAAAGAAGAGATTGATAAAAAAAAATTAACAAAATACTCATATTAGGGAGTTCCACATTTTTTGGACTTTTTTATTTACACGGGACCCACGCACATATAAGTATATATCAATATCTTCTGTACAAAGAGCTTTATTCAAATAAATTTACCTAACATCTAATAATAAGTTTTTCTTTTTAATTAACCAGACACTTAAAACAGTTATACTTATTTGACAATCAGAAGTTGGGACTCTTAAAACAATCCGAGATGAAATTTATTTCTATTTTATTTGATGAATAATAATTAATATAATATTTTCTCGAGTCGAGAAAAAACTCTTGCATCTAAAAATTGAATAATAGAAGGAGTTAATTGAACCAATGGTCACTGAACTTAAGTCAATGTCTTTGATTGGTCGCTGAAATTTAAAATATCGAGTTTTGGTCACTGAATTTAGGTTCATGTTTTCGATTGCTCACTGAAGTTTAACATATCGACTTTTAACCACTGAACTTTGAAAAATGTTGTATATTACTCTCTGTAAACTCAACATTTTTCAAAATTCAACATTTATGCTAGTGAATAACATATAATATTTTTCAACGTTCAGTAGTCAAAATTCGACAATTTAAACTTCAGTGAGCAATTGAAAATATGAACCTAAGTTCAATTATTAAAATTCGATATTTTAAACTTTAATGACTAATAAAAAACATGGGCCTAAGTTCAGTGATCGAACAATTAATTCAATAAAAAGTATATTGTGTTTCCACTAGGAATTGCAATTGTCAAGGCTAACAGATACGGGTAATTATTAGACAGAGACAGAATATTGCTAGTTGTGGACCCGACGGCTTAAATGAATAGACTTTAAGTGAAGGGTGCTATACTGCCCTATAATTTAATTGTATTAAAGTTCGTAATTTACTTATCACATTTGCTCCTCGATTTTTTTCATTACATTCTTATTTCCAATTTTTTTGTTAATTAACATATCTCGTCTTTGAAGACGACTTTCATAAAAATAATTTGTTAAAATGATGTAAAAAGACTTGTTTGTCCATTATATTTTTAAATGAGAAAAAAAAAATATCAAATAAAAAATGCAACTAAATATTTGCACATTGTTTTAAAGTAAGGTGATGAAATTTTTGAACGTCAACCGTCATCAAGAAAAGTATGTGCTAAGTAATAGAAGGTTGATGATAATAATAACAAAATGAAGACCTAAGTAAAATATGATGCATTTTATAGTAAAACGTAGTTTATATAAGTCAAATAAAAGGAATTTTCAATGCTTAGAATCTGTTTGAGCTAATAATATATTTTAAAATAGTATATTGATGGAAAATGTATGATTAAAAATTTTTTTTTTTTTAAATTTACGTGTAATATTATTTTATTAAAGAATGAATAATTGAAGAGAGGAATAAAAACAAAATATTTTCAAAATAGTAAGGGGTTATAACCACAGTCTGTACGATACAAATGTGGTATTAAGTAATAGATTAGATAAAATAAGTCATTTTATTTCACTTATTATTTAGTGTCATATTAGTGTCACATTGGTTGGGGGTTATAATCTCAATAAAATTAAATAGCATTATTATTATTTTAAAATAATGGAAATCAAACAAGGCTTGATTTGTCATTAATGCATTGTTTTAGGATAGCAGTGACATTCCATATCTATTTGGACATTTTTCTTGTTTTCTTCCTTCCATTGAATTGCGAACTTATTATCTAAAAGACTCCCAACATTTTACAATTGCATGATTATTTTTTAACAATAGAAATTATCTAAATTTTTGTTAAATCGTAGCATGATCCTCGCATGTTCAATTTTTAAAAAGTTAGATTTTGCTTCTCTACTTGGACCAGTGATTAGATATTCAAAGTGAGATGTGTTACATGTGGATGCATGATAATTTTCACCAAAATTTTCGATAGCATCCCTCATTTAGAATTGATTGTGAAATTAAGGGTCTATTTGATAAAAAGTATGGAATTTGGTTGGAAAGAAAACGAATTGTAGGGAATTGAATTATCTAGAATTTGTTTTAGAGGGAATTGTAATTAATAGTGTTTGATTGGTATAATTTTACCTGACAAATTTTTAAGTTTGACTTCTTTTTTACTCAAATTGTCAATTAAATGGATAAATTTTTTTACCATTGATTTTGGAATGTGTTCCAATTAGTTAAAAAAAAAAAATCGGTCAAAAAGCTGGAAAACATTTTTCTACCACTTTGGTGGGAAAATGTTTTCCAACTTTTGTGCATCAACAACTTGTACCTTGAAAAAATGTGGAAAATTTTTTCCCTAGAAAACAAGCCCAATCAAACACGTGAATTTTAAAAAGTAGGAAAAAAATTTCTATTTTCCCTGAAAAACAAACTCAATCAAATGGACCCTAAGGGTTTGTCTGATATAGAATTTTTTAGAATAAATTTTGTAAAAATTATTTATTTATTTTAAAAAATTTAGCAGTTAAAATGTAAGGAAAAATTATGGGTCGAAGTTCAAAAACATTTTATTAGAATTAAGAATGAATTTTAAATAATATTTACCAAACATGGACTAAATATAAGATTAAGATTCGAGTTCTTTTATTTTAAAAGTTGGAAACCAATTTACTTCTCGAGCAATAGATCAAAGACTAATAATACAATTTTCTCCATTTTAAAAGACTAGGAATTCACTTTGTATGTAGTTGACAAACGTTGCACGGTGTAATTTTTACTTTTGGAAGTAAGAAAAATGATAGTTTTCACTAAATTTTTCTTATAAAAAATGAAAATAATAGAAAAATTACAAGGAGACATGAGTTAGAAAATGAAGCCAAGGTTGAGAAATAGAAATTGACACCCATTACCGAAAGTGCACTTCAAGAAACTCCGAATAAAGTTGTTTTGTTGATTTGGACGACCCAAAAAAAAGGTTAAGGAAGTCGACACACATAAAGTAATAAAACTGCAAGTAGCACTCATTATCTTGGTGGATTTCTAGTGAAAGGTCGAATCGTGTCCTTAAGAAATGAGTCGACACAATTTGTCACGATTATCTTGTCACTCACGGAGTAAAATTCTTGTACTCGACTAAGTCTCTTCCAGAATAATCACTTTATTTTTCTTATTTTTTTTACGAGATATATCGTGTACAAATTATTAAATTGTGTGATTACACTTTATAGACCTTTTTTTTTTATGTAACTTTACATTTTGCAAAATAATTACAAAAATATATTTGCTTAAAATTTTTAAATGTGTCGTTATAAATAGCTAAACAGACAAATATTCTTAATTGCAATAACAAATTACATTATATAACGTTTTTCATGATATATTTTTATTTATTTATTTTCCCTTTAGAGAACATATTTTTTGTAAAAAAAAATATTATGAAATTTATTGTATCCTGTTTCTAACCTCTTGACATCAATTCAGTAAAAATTTAATTTTAGTAAGTTAATAAAAACGTTAAAAAAAAAATAGATAAATTTTTTTTTCTTAATCTTCCAACACTGTTAAAACAAATAAAATTTTTAGTTATCTACTAATCAATAAGATTTGTTCAATGAACGAAAACTAAAAACAATCAATTAAAATATATTTTTCTCTCTTCTTTTCAACCATAAATTTTTCAATAAAATAATATTATATCCTTATTTTTAACCATATATTCTCCATCAATCTACTGTTCCAAAATGCATTATTAATATTAAAAAAAATGTAGCTCAGACTGACACTAAATGTTATTTTGTAGCTAAAAATAAGAATAATGCTATCAAACACTATTGATGTACACGCTGATTTAGGTGACATCAAGCGAAATGTTTAAATAAAAATGAATTCATGTAACTCATTTAATTGTATCACTTGTTTAATATCATTTTATGTCATCTAAATTGATTTTGTAATACTAATATTATTAAATAAAATTACTCAAAAATCAATTTTCTATTCATTTAAGTTGGATATATTTTCAACTTAAAAATTTGTTAACGAATAGTATCTACATTTCCTTAACTTCTAATAAATGAATATATATATATATATATATATATATATATATATATATATATTAGCCCTTGGTTGAGTTCCATTTTTGTTTCAAAAACTTTTTTTTTTTTTTTTTCAAAATTCATTTTTAACTATACGTTCTCTTATAAAATAATTCCGCACATAATCTTTTCTTACTTTTTAATCGCACATTTTTTAAAAATAATTACTATTTCTAAATATATTTTACCTAAAAATAGAAATCAAACAAGGGTTTAATATATATAAAAAAAAAAAATTATAAACCATACAATCTCTCTCTCAAACTCCTAAAAACACCCTCGGCACAAAAAACAAAAACAAAAATAAAAAATGTAAAAAACATTTAAATTTTTTTCTACCTTTTCATATATGCCTTACGGTCAGTGGCGGAGCCAGCTCCTAGGAGTTGGGAGGTCTTGAAATTTAAGATATAGAGGTGAAGGGGTGGGGGTGCTGTCCACGAATTTTATTTTTTATTTTTTTTTTTTGCTTCTTGGATTATAAATTTATGATACTATGATTAGATATTTTCATTTTTAAAAGATTAACATAGTTAAAAATAATAACTTGAACTTCTGTGTAATTTATTATTTTCTACTTTAAATTATACGAGATTTTACATTAACATCATGAACTAAACAATTATACATTTTATATTAAAAAGATATTGTTATATGAAGATGTTGTAGGGCATACGAACATACCGGATGATGATATGTTAGTTGGGGATAGTGAAAATGTGCCTAAAGTGAGTATGAAATTTTTGAATTCTACAAAAGATATGCATACGAACTTGGTTTTCCAATTTGAAAAAGAAATTCACGGAAAGACGAGGATGGGGTACTCAGATCTATTACAATTGTTTGTAGTCGTGAAGGGAAAAGAATTGCAAATACAAGCGGTTCTTTTAAGCCGCAAGCAACCATTCAGAGTGGATGCAAAGCAAGGATCACAACATCCACTCTTGCTTGTGGTATATTGAGGATTAACACAGTACGCTTGGAACACAATCATAAGACTAGCCCTTCGAAATCTCGGCTATATAGATGCAGCTGAGAGTTGACTGTACAGGTGAAACGCCGACTGGAAGTAAATGACATGGCCGGAATTCCGTTGCACAAGAGTTACAATTTCGCAGTCGTCGAAGCAGGTGGGTATGAGAATTTGACCTACATCGAAAAAGATTGCAGAATTTACGTCGAAAAAGTAAGGCGTTTGCGAATTGAACAAGGGGACGCAGCAGCAATACAATCATATTTCTGTAAAATGCAAGCTCAGTGCTCATGATTCTACTTTAGTATAGATTTGGATGACGAGTTGCGTCTAAAGAATGTTTTCTGAGCCGATAATAGAAGTATCCAAGCATACAGGGAGTTCGGGGATGTTGTCACCTTCGACACCACGTACCTTACAAATAAATATGAGATGTCGTTCTTCCCTTTCGTTGGGGTTAACCATCATGGACAGTCGACACTCCTTGGATGTGAGCTCCTTTCGAATGAGGATACGGAGACATTTGTGTAGCTGTTTAGGACATGGTTGCAGTGTATGCACGGACAAGCTCCACACGAGATAATTACATATCATGATAGAGCTATGCAAAATGCAATTCAGATCGTGTTCCCTAATACTAGGCACAATGGTGTTTGTGGCACATAATGAAGAAGTTGCCTGAGAAGTTTGGATATCATGAAGATAAAGGTTTAATGTTTCATGTTATACACGGTTTGGTTTATGATTGTCAATTTACTGAAGATTTCGAAAATGGTTGGAGAGTTATGCTTGAAAGGTTTAATTTGTATGGTAATGATTGGTTGGCGGGTTTGTATGAGAATGATACCATTGGGTACCATGTCATTTGAAGACAACTTTTTGGGCAGAGATGTCAACAACCCAACGCAATGAAAGTATGAACACGTTCTTTGACGGTTATGTACATTCGAAGACGACGTTGACACAGTTTGTTGAACAATATGAGAGAGCTTTGAGAAATAAGTTTGAAAAGGAGTTTCAAGCGGACTTCAAATCCTTTTCGCAAATGGTATCGTGCACAACGAGATATGAAATGGAAAAGGAATTTCAAAATTCAAGGAAATTCAAGAGGAATTCACGTGTAAGGTTTATTGCGACGTCCTATCTATGTCTAAGGGCGCATCGGGGGCGATTTATGAGATACGAGAGGATATTATACATGACGAGCATTCAAAGAGAAAAACGTTTTTTGTATCTTTCGACAGAGATAACTGTGAAATCGCCTGCACTTGTCACAACTTCAAGTTCCGAGGCATTATTTGTCGACATTCGATAGCAGTATTGATTCGTAATGATGTTAAATCAGTGCCGGAAAGGTATATTCTACGGTGATAGCGTCGCGATGTCAGTAGAGCCCACACCAGAGTTGCAATGAACTACAAGCATGAAAGGGATGGAAGTAAATTATGGGTAATTTCGAGCATGACCTAGCAGTTGGGAGCAGTCAACTGCAATCAGATTTTTCTCAATTGTTTTTTGTTGCGAAAGAGATTTGTTTTTGTTTATATTAATGTTCAATTTCATTTCTCAATTGTTATAGCTTGAGAGGATAATGGTTGTATTATTTCAGGTGTTTCTTTATTCTGATATAAATATGAATCATATGAAATTGTGTTCCTTGTTTCTTTTGTTTGGGTTTGGTAGAGTTAGTTTTGTTTATGTTTTTAGGATGCTGACTTGTTCTTCCTATTTGCTATATTGTGTTTGTATGCATAGGATTTTATTGGATTCGTGTTTTTTGAATCAATTGTCGACAACTACATTCGATATTGGTGGACTGAATACACAAAGAGCTGCATTTTCTAAATCCTGTGAGAAGAGATACAAAGATGCAAAAATAAGAAAATTTACATACAAGAAGCACAATGTAAAAGGAAACACTTCCAAAATTGCAGTATCTAAAGCTAGTTGTTTTGAATTTCCTCATTTCAGTCTAGAAAATGTAAAGTAATGAACTTTGTAGAAGTGAACTGAAATGCCATTGCGTGGAAAAGGGTTCTTGTTACAAGGAATATAAGTACAACACAATAGCCATTTCCATACAAAACGACGACCGAATTAGATTTTCAAAACACATTCATAGTTAGTGTGCAAACACCAGTTACAACACCATATATTTACATAAATTACATTACAAGTTCAGTCATTCAAACACCGCAAAATAATGTCCCATTTAGTGGCGTCCTTTGCGTACAGTCACGTTCATAGAAATCTCCGTTGTTGAATCATCAGTTAATCGACATCGTGCTTCGAAAATGCAAGATAATTCTTGAGAACTCGTCCCTGAACTTGATTCAGCACTCCTCCTCCTTCACCCACTCCCAATAACCACATTTAACGATGCACGCATTGAATAGTTTTCCTTTGTTGTTGGTGTTCTTCTCCACCTCGAAGCACTTCACGAAGGCACGTTTACACCATGGGCTGGGTCGTTTGTTCGGGCATTCGGTGAAAAAATGACCCCACAGCTATGACATACTCCATAATTCTTTCCTCTCATTTTTAACTGGGATTCAGAAAGTAAATAAATATAGGGCCAGTTATATTGAAATAGAGTGAGATCCTGACATTTTATCATTTTACATATTATTTCTTTATATCTAACTATATAAAACACTTGATCAAGCTTCAATACAATTTCCATATCTCATTTTACATACAATTTTACTATGTTCCCACATTTGTTCCCCAAACAGTGGACATAAAAATATCACCAATACTCAACATGAAAAATAATCTCAAATTGTTGCCAACGATTTCAACCATTTAAGGCAATTGTGCCTAAGGTTCGAAAACATCTCAAATTGTGCCTGAGGTTCGAAAACATCTCAAATCAGTTACTAAATGGTTGAAATCGTCAACTTCTGTATATTGAGGGTCTGCGTGTGTTCTTAACTCGATTTTACCCAACTCAAAGGTCTTTAAAAGGCCACTTCCTATCATTTTACATGGATAGAAATACTAAGGGAGTGAGAACAAAAATCAATAGAAGTTAATATTGGGTACTAAAGGTCACTCCACTAACAATTTCGCATGTAAGGTAACTCAAATATACCCACAAATATACATTTTCGCATTTTCGCATGTAAGTTACTACGATTTTTAGTTGAAGAGAAGAGGCAGAACCCAGGGCGATTTAGTGTTGTGCCTAAACCACATTACCAAACACAATCAAAACTATATGCTACAAAGGAAAATGTCACAGACCCAATATGTACCTTAGTAGCCTCCAGATCCGGTCGCCGTTAGAGGCCTTCAGCGACTCCTCGTCAACGACAACCCGCCGAATGTCTCAGAAGTGGATGTTGGGCGATAGCGACTCCTCGTCCCCGAAAACCCGTCGAATTCCTCACAGTTGAAAGATGGCGTTAACAACTCCTCTTCAACTAAAACCCACCGAATGTCTCACTTATGGACGCTAGGCGGTAGCCATAGCAAGTATTCAATTGGAGATGGTTCAGCTCTCAGCGCCGAACGAGTAGTACCATCATTTAGGGTTAGGGACGAACCAGGAAAGGGATTTGGGGAAATTTTGTATGAATAGCTTGGGGTGAATATGCTTTCCCTCTAAAAAAAAGGAGGGTTTGTGTAGGCCTGGGCACGGTTCAATTCTCTTCAGAACCGAACCGAACTGAAAATTTTCGAGTAGTTAGTAAACGGAACCGTCGGGTCCAAATGTAATTTTGAAACCGTTCAAGTTCGGTTCCGTTCGGTTCAGTTCAGTTCAATTCGGGTCTATTCGGTTCCATACTATAATTAATTTTTTTAACATTTATAACAACACTATAGTTTGACACGTTTAATTTTAACTTTTACAAATTAACGTATTCTAATTTAATAACATATAAATAACAAGTTGTCCAATAAAATTAATTTATCAATGTATAAAAATAACAAAAACTAGATAGTAAATTAGTAATACTAAAATATCGATGATCCATATAAATTAGAAGTTATTGACTCATAAAGATAAAATATTTTAAAATATTGCTAATACAGTAGTACTTACCAACTATTTGATTTAACCATCATTTGCTTGACTTGTCATGATACTAAGAAACTCTAAAAGAAAAATTAAAAAATTACAATTAACTAACATAAATAAACTAAAAATTGTTCAACTAATAAGATTTAATAAAAAAAATATATAATATATATTTTATTACTTGTCGCAATGCCCTCATAGAACTCAATGTCTTCAATGCAAACTCTATCTTTGTTAATTTATTTTAAAAAAATTAAAAAAATTTAATCTTTCTCATATATAAAAATTAAAAAATTTGAAAAAAATCGATTTTTATTCGGTTCTTCAGTTCTGGGTCTAGAACCGAGAACTGAACCCGTCGGTTCTCAATTCAGATACTCATTTGAATATTTCAGTTACGAAGAACCGTTCGATTCATGTTCAGTTCAGTTCGAGAAATATGCTCAGCCTTAGGTTTGTGGGCCGAGTTATGTCACATTTGGGCCGGGTAATTGAAATCGGTTAAAACATTTGAATTTGAATTCAAATGTTTTAACCGTGTAGGAAGTTTGCCTCGTAATTGTTTTTTTTTTTTTTTTTTTAATCTATTTTCCATCTCATGCGGTCAAGGAGGTGGTCAACAAGAGGAACAAGGTAGCATTATTGAATACTCCTATGTGCTCTGTCATTCTGCCCAAGGCATCAATGGGTGCCACTTCCTAGATTGGGTGAAAGTACAAATCTATAGCTCCTGATTGGGTGAAAGTGCAAACCTATAGCTCCGGGTGACAAAAGTTCTCCCCTTTGTAATATAATTCACTCATACTAAGACCACTATTTAATCTCCTAAAAATAATTATACTAAAACTATCATTTTAATCATTTTTTATAAGACCCTTAATAACTTTTCTCTCTATTTAAATTGTCCATTGAACATTTTTTGGAAGAAGAAGTCAAAAATAGGATTGCTCATCTACGCAATCATTCTCCATGTGCAGACTCTGGTTGTAAGTATGACTCTTTGACCACCTGTAGGGTATCAAATAGGCTGATGACTATTTATTTTGATAACAGAAAATTTAAGATGATTTTATATCGAAAAAGAACCTTTCAATAAACTTCCCTAATTAAGACAATTATAAAACGATTAGCATCGCTGGACTCACTACGGACAATTCAGCAACTTCATGAACAGCAAAATCGCCCCTTCAGAAAGTGGGTTACAATTAATAAAAAAACGATTGAGTGTTTAATTGTCGACAAACCCAAAAAGAGCAGGTAAATCAGATATACGTACATGTGGATATAGACTATATAAATTTAAAAACCAGAAATAGCGGATCCAGGTGGATTCGAACCACCCTCCTCTCAAATGCATTAAACAATTGAGCACTCTCCCATTTTTGAGCTTATGGATCCATTCAATCACATCAGATTTAACAACAGCCGTCCGATCTAGAGTTATTAATTAATAAATTCAACCTTCAAAATAGTCTAAAAACATTATTATTACGAAATCCAGTCCCCACACAAATTCAAGAGCATACATGTCAACAATAATTCATCTAATCTTAAATCATCATTTTAAGAAGAGTGCAAACGTACGCTAATAAATTGTCTATTATAATCAAAATTGTTTTAATTAGTACAAATAAATAACTCTTGCTTGAGCCCATTCTTTCCATCAAAAATACATTTTTAAATAGTGTTTTCATTAAAAATTAATGATGTTAAAATATTATTTAAAAATATATTTTTTCAAAAGTAGTAGTACTCAAACATGGACTTAATATAGATTCAAGTTCGACCTAATAACCACCTGTTCACCACCACCAGACACCTTACCTTACGAGTCTAAATCTAATACCTATATGATTAAACTCCAGCTTAGAGAAAAATATAAATAAATTTACTCACAAAATTTTTTAGTCTGAACATATAATTGCTAAAAATATATATGTTAAAAAAAACAAATAATTAATGATTACCATCTTAAAATAGCTTGCACAAATTAATTTAAATTTAAATTTTTGAAAAATGAATAATATATTTATTATATACTTGAAAAAGAAAGAAAAAAATTTATTTTCTTGAAGGCTGTAAAATTGAATTGAAAAGACGAAAGAATAATATATTAAAATTTGAGTAGAGGACCAAACAAAGTACCAATCTTTAAGCCCTTATCCGGTTGAGAAAATGTTCGCAACAGTGCATTTTTTAAAAAAAAGTTATTCTAAATTAAGGAAGAAACTGCAATTATACGCGCAAAATAATTTAATACCAAAATATATTGCAAAAAACAAATTTAAGAAAAAAATAATTTACGAAACGGGCAAAATTGGCCTAAATCAAATGTGACCTAACTCAATTTTTTTAATTAAAAAGTAGACAATAATTCCTCTTTTTTTTTTTTCATTTTGTACTTTGGTCCAAGGGGGTGTGATTAAGTTAAGATGCCCGCCATCATAAACACACATTAGCACCTTGGGATTTTTTGACACTTTTATCCCTCGAACCAGAATGTAAATCAATTAATCAAATATTAGGACTGAGCCAAATTGTAATGACACCTTGGGATTTTTTGACCCTTTTTTCCCTCGAACCAGAACGTAAATCAATTAATCAAATATTAGGACTGAGCCAAATTGTAATGACTGGAAAATTGATTTTTTGGGATTGAAAAATCAATTCCAGACAGATTGCCCATTCAGCCGCAACATTTGACCAATGATCTCCCATGCGGGTCCCAACAGAGGAAAAAGAGGTCAAAAATCTTCCCTTCTTTTTTTGAATACATATAAGCGAAGCTGCTTCGGACCCAATAAAACCATATAATGCTTTAGAGCAGGACTATCAGAGTTTGGGTAACAAATGAACAGGCTAAACGAATAATTTTGCACAGTTTCTCAAAACTTAAAACACATTAATAGAAATTAAAATTAAAAAACTAATCATTTTTATAAACTTTTATTAGACGAGTGAAACCAAATAACGACCATATTTTTAATTTTAATCTCTACCTCACAGAACCTAATAATATCATTTTAATTCAAATAAACGTTGGGTTGGAAAAAAATTAACTGGATTTCTCTTAGAGATCGAACACATGTATGTTTGTTTCCGCAGCAGCTTTAATCAAGAAACCAGGAACTAAATTTCGATTCAAATACGAATTCACCCATAGACATTTGAGTGCCACATACCAAGAAAATCCATTGAGTAAATTGAACATCCAGCTAATTTTCTCGAAATAAATAATTGCCCCACTTACAAAGGTTTCCAAACAGCGCATTGGACAAGATCAGTTAGACTACTTGATTGTCCATAGTAAAGTCGACCTATGAAAACGTAAGGCAGAACAGTCATTAAGAAAAAATAAAAATAAAAAAATGTAATCAAATCAAATCAAATCAAAACAGAAACATTTATAGATTTAAGTAACTAAAAAAATTTCAAGTGTCAACTAAAACTTATAATTACTGTTAATTAGTGCAGCAGGATGATTTCAAGATTTGGCAATCAGTGAACATTTGCACCACCAATTTACAGTTGAACAGAAAACATGAACACCATTAATCGAACACAAAATTTATCCTATATTTTAGCTTAGCTTTTAGGTTTAAAATTCACCATATGTAGAAAGTACCGTGACAGATTTTTTGATAAGGATAAATCTAAACAACCAACCCGAATGACTACTTGGATGACCACCTGTAAGTGTACAAACCTCTCATGAATAAAATAATATTTCCTCTCACACTCCCGCGATCATCCAAGTGATCATCCAAGTTATTATTGTAGCATTACTCTTTTGATAAACAACCTGCACATAAAACACGGGACTCGCCAAATATGAAGCAACAGCACGCACCTACTTACAGCACAACAGGAGCATGTGAAATTTCCTTTATATGAAACATTTACTGGCAACCAACCGGTTCAGCAGCAATACCAGATGGACAGACGAGACATTTTGAAATATCAGGCTCATCAGCAATACCAGATGAAGGACGAGGCATTTTGAAGCATCAGGCTCATCAGCAGCACCAGCTCTAAGGAGGAGCACGACATTGCTATTGACAGCAGCAACTTCATGCGTCTCAAGTCCTTTAAGGCATCTGAACAGATACCACCGACGCCAAAACTCGTATACAATTTCTGAGGTATAAACTCTGACCTACTCTTAAAATCTACATACAATGCATAATCGCCTTAATTATACATCATGAGCGCTTCTGATCAATACAAAAACATCTACGATATACTTTGGAAGGTAGAAAGACCCAAAAATGACAATAGATTCAGAAAAATATAATACAAAATAACATCATAAATAAGATTTAAATCAGCACATATTGAGTTGTAAAACAAGTGAGCAGCTAGTAAACTTCCAACTCGTAATTTGGCCAATTATGTAATGCTGAATGACGGCTATAAATGGAAATTGCAAGTTGCGTATTATAATTCTTTATAGTAGCTCAAGAGAATGTTTTAAATTCGAAGTCAGAAAATTCAAATTTTATAGTTCCACAATTCAGATGTGACTTGCATGTAAAGCATATTTACGAGACCAGATGTAAATTGCATTAACCAAATAATCATGTTAAAATGAATTAAGCCCCATTTTTAGAGATAAAATTAATTTTTTTTTAATGTGATGGAGGGTGAACGTGGTTGAAAAAGAAGGGAAAATTATTGATGTGATCGAAAATATTTTTTATTGAAGAATGTTTGGTTAAAAATAAGTAGAAGAACGAAAATAAAAAATTGGTACCAAACATGGGCTAAATATGATTACAAAACGATAAATGAGTGTTAATCCTACAACTAATTCAAGTATTATAAATAATCATGGATGAAAGATTCGACCAAATTTAAGTTAAACATTCCTAACTGCTTTAACATTCGAAGTTTTGAGTTGTTCAACATAAAATTTGAGCGAGAAAACATTGAGATGCACCGCTCAGTTATGAAAGTGCAAAGATAGTGCAAAGATTGTGTACGTGATCAACAAGATGTAGATGTATCTCGTATGTTAAGTGTTGTATACTAATTCTTTTCTTTTTTTTCCGTAAATAAATACGCACCATATTTTAGATGAAATGGTTAAACAATTGTAAGTCGTTATATTTTTTATTCAATCAGATACGAGCTAATAGATCTCTTACTTCGTACCTCAGGAATTGTTGATGCTTGAGAAGACCCATCCTGGCGTTTGTTCGCTGACTTTGCTTCGGGAAAAGAATATTTCTGCTTTATCCTTGAACGGGATTTATGACTACTTTGTAATACATGACAGAAACAAGGCCACAACCCGATCAAGGACCAAGCAGAAATAAAATAATTGCAGCAATAGAACCATGAGGCAAAAAAAAGGACAACGCGCACAGAGGAGAGAGCCGGGCAAAAATCCCCGTACCATCTCTCCTCGAAACCAAAAAATAAATATTTCATTGAGCTTTTGACCTGCCATGTGAGCGCACCCGTCATGGCAAAGGTCGGCGAGACAAACCTAACATCCAATCTTTTTTTACATATCGTCTCTTTGCTTCATATTTTTCACAATACTTCTAGCTCGTTTTCCAAAATGAACATAAAATGAATCGTAATTATAAAGCTTTTAAACAATTAAGAACCTTGTGTCCATGTAGACAGATAATTTTTATCCTTTTGCGTGCATCATCCAACGACCTCGTATCATTTCAGCCAAAAGCATCGACGTTAATTGGTTCCGCTGCTTGAGGCTCTAAAGCAAAATAGATACCATAGAGAGAGCGTCGACTGCAACGATTTGTCAGCAGAACACCATTTCCTACATAGAAAGCAAAAGAATCAATACAGAGATAAAATAACTGGCAAGCGGTACAGATACTTTAAAATCGAGCAGAGATCCACCTCTACAACACTTCAAAATTCGTTATGAGAAAGCATCTCTTCCGGATCCAGATACATATTATCAACTGATTCTGCGAATAACATATCATCAACGTGAGTATCATAAAAATCAACTGAAAATGAAAACAATACATTATTCAAAAGGAAAACATGTTACCAACAGATCTGCTTATTACCTTCATCTGTCAGCTGAATTCAGCTTCAAATCTAACCTTGCCTCATCGATGTGAATCGATATACATAATTTCTGCCCAAACCAAAAACTATTGGAACGATCAATCTCAGCATAGGTATCGAAGTCATACTCATAACGTAGATCTTTTTTGGATCTACAAGTATATTAATACACAAATGTAAGAAAATAAACGAACAAGAGTAGATCTGGATTAAACGCCGACCGTCAAATGGCTGAAGAAATGATAAAAAGAAGAAATTAAGAAAACAAGAAGATAAGATCGTTATTTATAGAGGGGGTGGGATGATCCTACGGCTATAAATGAAAGGTGGGCAGATATTTTGACGGTGGGATAAGCGTGAAACGTTGATTTCGGTGTTGGGGTAGACTACGAAAAGTAGTTAGGGCGGAATAATCGGACGGACGAGAATGGATTCTATTCGTGGAAAAGGTTATCCCTTCTAGATGTGAACAGATAAGTATGCAACGTGTTTCGTTAAGGTTCGCATATTTCATGGTATTTTCTTTATTTTCATTTCAAGCCCCCTTATTTTGACATAATTCATTTTATTTTTTACTTGCCTACAAAATTCGCAATCTTTCTAAACAATTTGATTTAGCGCAGGTTTGATTTCTATTTTTAAAATTTTATTTGACTCAAAAAAATTTAACTACCCAAATGTTGAAATTCTTCTTAATTTTTTTTTTTAATTAGCCCGTGTCCCAAAAAAAAATAAACTTAAACAATAAAAAAAAACCCAAACAACAAAATTTGAATACCCATTTATTCAAATTCAATTACCCAAACCTAATTATTCTAATTCATTCAACAAAAAATTGAATATCCATTTGTCGTGTTAGTTGTTACTCTGTAGTCTGCTCTCTTCGCCTCTTCCGATTAAGAGGCGCCGTAAAAGCAACTGAGCAGTCACTGGAAATCTGGAATATCCCAACTTCGTTTGACGACAAATAATCCCTCTCACATCCAAATCTCAATCATTCTGCAGCTTCTGCTAAGGTAATTTTAAATTATTTTGTACTGCAATTATTTTTAATGTTTGCAAGAGGCATTGATAGCTATGAATCCAAACATTTTAAGTTCAAAGTTCTAAAATCTAATGTGAAATTCTTAAACTGAAAATGAAATAATCAAGGAACTTGAACTCCAATTTGTCCTCTTATCTCATAAATCAGAAAATTTTAACCACAAATTAAACCCTAGAAATTTAATATAAAACTTATCTACCTCTTGAACTTGAAGGAAGTAAAGGAAAGAGAAAAATGAAATTTAAATCTTGAACTACATCTTCCTTCTTCTTCTCCTTTTTTTTTTTTTTTCCTTTTCTTGTTATTTCTTTTATTTCTCTTCTCTTCTCTGCCCTGCCTCTTTTTTTCCTCCTCTGCCGCCTGTCGGTTTCAATTTCTTGAGTTCCCTGCCTCTGTTTGCGTGTGTCTATGTTTCATATGAGAGAAAAATGGGTTATAAGTTAAAAAATTACCACCTATCATCCATTAATCCCATTTTTTACATTTTAAGCCCCACAACTTCCATAATAAAACAATTTGATCTTATTGACTTCCTTTAATAGAAAAGTAAATCCCAAACTTTAAATTATATCCAACTTACCCCTCACATTTTGTCAATTTATAAAATAAATTCCAATAAAATTAGTTATTTCATTTTAGTCCTTATTTGACTATGACTTTGTCAATTTCACTTTTGACTTTGACTAAAAAATTGGGTTGTAACAATCTTATATTGTCAACAGCTTAATTGTCGAGTGTCGCTTAATTCCACATACACGTAAGAAAAGTAGAAGCTTGGAGCCTTGGATACATCCCAGTAAGTAAATGTGCTCGTCTCTCTGATTATTGATTTGCCGGCAAAATATTGAATTGAATATTTTCACATACTTGTCTATGTTGTTTTGTTGAAATGTTGACTTGTCGGTCTAGTGATTCGTGATTTTTTTTTATTTTATTTTTTTCAAATTTAAGAAATTGGAAATAGAAGGTAAATCACCTCTCAAAAAGAATAAGAACTTGTTTTCCTTCTTTCAAATGGCAGATCGACCTACAGAAGGTATAATTTTTGATGGACCAATTCAAGATCAACCTTTATTTCCACCAGAAATCGAACAAAATTCATCTTCAAATATTAGCATTGAACGAGAACCAGGAAAAAGAAAGCAAATACTTGAATTTCCTTTTAATTTGCGAGACGAGATTAGAGTGACATATCTAAAGGCTGGCCTTATCAACCAAAGATGCATCTTCGTAACAGGATGGAGGATAACTTTATTGCTGATTGTATAACACTATTTATCAAACGGGAACTAACTGAAAATATAGATATAGATTCTGTCGTAGATGAATTTTATGTTTCCAAACCTAGTCGGGAACAATTTCAAATTAAATGAATTTGACTTTAGTGTAATATAAAAATTTATGTTATTGACTTTTAAATTTTATCCCGTGCACCTAAAATTTCTGAATCCACCACTAAGTGACTCCACAGTTCCCCACAAATTACAGTTACAAATACAAGCATTGTTCATCTAAGGTTTATTTCGAGTATTCCTTTACAATCTCACACAACATCACCACCAATAAACTCCAACGTCATAACCACATGTACATAAAATATATTATTGTCATGTTTTATTTTTTGAAGTTTAAGTTCTAATTGATTTCTCCAAATTTGTCCTTGCAGGTTACGACAAGTGTAAGTACCTCGTGGAAGCACTTGAAATGCGGACGAATAAATTCAGTTAGTTCGAATATGTTAACTAAGCCTCCATTTGGTAAGAATTTTATAAACTGGTAAAAATGATAAGTGTATAGTACTTTTGCGTTTATTAGAACGGGTGGTTGGAATGAAGTTTGATCATTTATAAATGAATTATAACTTGTTTATAAATCAAACAAAGACTAGATTTATGCTAATAGGCTATCTTAATTATCACTGAAATATAATTAAACTATAAACATTAGGTAACGGTTGAACGAAATATTAAATGAATAAAACTTAATGCAACGTGCAACGTGAATTCCATTGTCGTCCAGCGGTTAGGATATCTGGCTTTCACCCAGGAGACCCGGGTTCGATTCCCGGCAATGGAACCTTTTTTTTTTTTTTCTTTTTATATTAGTTTTCAATCGTTTAGATAATCGTAAATCTACGACGTCGTGCACTACACTTCAGCAAAACAAAGATTCGCCGGCCAAAAAGTGCGAGATGCATCAATATCCTCGTATGCTTGCCACCTTGCTTAGTTGCTTTATTCCTTTTTATTTTCTTTCTGAAGAGCTATTTTGCCTCATCTTCAATCCCTACAGTCCTACAAACCTGTATTGGCCTTTTAATTTATAGTTTCAATTGTGAAATTGCGTTGAAATCCTGGTAGATGGCGTCGTCTTCTCTAATCTGTGAAACCGGACCATGGAAGGATTTGACGGTAAATTCAAATTTTCACCTTTTGGCATTTTTCGATTTGATTTAGCTGTGTCTAGTTATGTGGCCTACTTGTGCATTTACAGGCACATGTTGAGGACGTTAAGAAGACACATTTGCGTGAATTGTTGTCTGACACCGAGCGATGCAAGTCTATGATGTCGTATGATATTTGGAAGTTTGTGCTTAAGATTGCGCTTTATGTAGTTACATGCGTTAATATTTTTATTTTTTCCTTCTGGGTGCAGCGAATTTGATGGGATTTTGTTAGACTATTCAAGGCAATGTGCCAATCTTGACACCTTGAATAAGCTCCACAATTTAGCAGAGGTGAGCTAGAGTTGAACCATTACTTTTTGGGGGAATATGGAATGTTGAAATCTGATTAATTATAATGATGTGGTGATTCAGGCAGCTCATCTCAAAGAAAAGATCAATCGGATGTTCAATGGAGAGCGTGTAAGTCAAGGTTTTATTTTGCTGAATTTTAATCAAATGTTTGTTAAGTAGGTTGTGTCGTGTAAAACAATTTCTTATGTAGATCACTGGTGTCAGGTGGGTGATTGTGATTAGTTACTGGCTGCTGAACTTTTTGACAAAATTTTAAAAAGAAAAATGAAACGAGTTTAAGGCTTTCTTTGGTTAATAACCTTTCCTACAATATCTGTCTTTTCATTGTTCTAATTGGCCAAACTCGTTAATCAGTTGCTCTGGCATTTGTCATCCAATTCTTACTCCTTGATTCTGTGGCTTCTTCAGATAAATAGTACAGAAAATAGGTCTGTCCTTCACATAGCACTCCGTGCTCCACGGGATTCGGTTATAAATAATGACGGGAAGAATGTGGTCCCTGATGTTTGGCAAGTCCTAGATAAGATCCGAGATTTTTCTGAGAGGGTTCGAAGTGGTACCTGGGTAATTCTCGCATCAAATATGATCTTTATCAGTTTCGGTTGTTTCACGATATCTTTATACTAAGTTTTCTGGAAAAATGTTAGATCGGAGCCACTGGAAAAGTGTTGAAAGATGTAATTGCTATAGGAATTGGTGGCAGTTTCTTAGGACCTCTGTTTGTGCATACGGCACTTCAAACAGGTTGATATGATGCAATTGCAGCATTGTTAATTCCATAACATTTTACCTTTTCTCATTTCTGTTAACTTTATGTCTACAAACAATTACATGACTCATTCAACTTAAATTTGGTGGCATGCAGATCCAGAAGCTATTGAATTTGCACAAGGTCGTCAACTGCGCTTGTAAGTGTAACTATCTTGCCCTGAAGATTTAGTGTAGCTTTATAGCATTAACGGCCGAAATTGGTATTTTTGTCTACTAACTTTATTTTGATTTAGGAAAATCCTGCCTCTGATGCTATATTTAGCAGAATTTGAATTGGATATTGCTCAAGCTAGTATAGAAATCCCTAAAATAATCACTTTCTCAATAGACCGTTTGACAAATGGATCTTTTTGTTGTTTTGAGCTGTAATTCTGGACTATCAATTCATCGTGTCAGGGACATGAAAGCCTGTTAAGTGAAAACTCTTAAATTAAACAAACCTTATTTTTAGGTACTAGTACGCTCAGTAAATTGTGGAAGTTCTAGCAGTGGTTATCATCATGTTGATCTTTGGTGCGTTGTGAAGGGGGTTCTAGTTCTTTTCTACTTTCTGATAGTAGCTCTCTCTCATTTTCCTTTTCTCCTCTTTGTGTTGGGTGGGTAGGGTTCCAATTTAACTTTAGATAAATCATCTATTTTGGAAGGGTACTTGTGAAAAGGACATGGTCTTTCTTCATCTATTTGGATAGCTTTCTGTAGATTACCATTTTAAGTCTTTTGATTTATGATTCGGGGTACAATAAAGTTCTTTGTAGATGAGATGCATTGCATCTGAAACTGATGATTACATATTTTTAGAGTGGGTCTTGAAGAATTTAATGGGCCACATGAACTTTGCCATGCACTGAAATATGCAGCTACAACTATTTACCACTATTTAGCTGATTCTGCTCTCTTTTTTTCCCTATTCTTGGTTAAGCCTTGCAAATGTCGATCCAATTGATGTTGCAAGAAATATTGATGGCTTGAATCCCGAAACCACACTAGGTATCTCAGTTTTCTATATCCTGTGTTTGCTATGTCAGAGCTTTATGGACAAGATTTGTAGAACTCTTGAAATTTTAAAACTACTTTTTCCTTTTGTCGTAATCTATTGCAGTTGTTGTGGTTTCAAAAACTTTCACTACAGCTGAGACCATGTTAAATGCTAGGACACTGAGGGAATGGATATCAGCTGCCTTGGGGTGAGTATAATTAAATAGTAGACTACATTAGCATGGATTTCTTTTATGTTTTCAGGTCTGCCTAATGTTTTTGCTATAAATAAGACCTTTGAATCTATCAATTCAGGTTTTTGCTATAAATAAGATATTTGGATTTATCAATTCAGTTTTTTTTTTATTGAAATTGCCCATACAGTGGCCCTGAAAATTTATATTTGAGGTAGAGAATATTTTCTGTGAGGTCACAACAAAAGACCATGTTCCATGTCTGAAAATCTTAACTATTTATTCTTTTGGCTGTAAGAAGTGCATTTAACTTTGGGACATATCCGAAACTTTTCCAATGAGGCGGGTGGGGAGCGAAGAATAGATTATGTGCGCACTCTTAGAATGTATGGATATATGTTCATTATTCATGGAAATAAGGAACTTATTATTTACTCAAAAGTTTCTCTGTTATATGACTTGATATAGCTATTTGCTACTTGCTAGGATAGTTTCAAATTTGGGATCCTTCTAAAATCTGATACTCTCAGATATTATCTACATTTATGTACCTGATTTCACCTATACATCTCACTCTTAACACAATTCTAGGCCTCAAGCGGTGGCAAAGCATATGGTTGCTATCAGTACTAATCTCACGGTGCGGTTATTATCTTCTCTCACTTCTCTTATCCCTTTTCATTGTTTAAAAAATTTCTTGTGTCAATCTAACTTTTACGAAGTGTACGGTATATGTAATTGTTAATATTAAATTCAAAATGCTTTCTATTATGCTGCCCCTTTTTGTGTTCAGGAACTCATATTTCTTTAACCTTTGTTCAACACTAACAGCATAGTTTTAAAACTCAGTTAACTTGGTTGGATAAATAAAATTTTTGGCAACTCAAAGAAAGTTGTCTGTGCTCTGAGTAAACTGGAAAGTTGGTTCCCTTGTGGATTCAACTGTGAAACTGTCCATTTGCAAGTATATCTGAAAACTGGAATATTGAACTATGTACTTCCTGTTTCTATTGACATGAGTATTATTGGTCCGAGTTAAACAATGAGTCCCAACTATTTAATACACTTGTCAATTAAATAGTTGCAGGGTTTTCCCTGAAAACTGACTAGTGACTTGTCCATATCCTGCTAGGTTTTACAAATGTTTATCCCCATAATCAATTGAAAGGTCATGACGTTACCAAATATTTACAAATATCTTCTGGAATAATGTATTGTTGAGTTGTACAGAGGGGGATGCGGTGAATGATGAGGGTGGTGTTTTGGTTGGAACCAGCTCAGCTACTTGTCTTCTTGCCGTTTCATCGAATGAGTAATCGCGAACTTTTACTGCTTTTAGATGAATCCAGACTTGTTGTTTGAGCAAGTAATGGTCACAGATTGCTATGTCGAATCGCAGATGAGGGTTTGAGACTAGATTTAGTGGTTATGCTGGTGGACCTCTTCAGTTATTCACTTTAGAAGCCACGGGAAAGTGTGAAAACTCAAATTATTTTCCTTTTCCTTGGCTTCAGCCTTCACGAAGGCAAGAAAATGATTGAAATATAGAATAACTTGTTTTATAAGCCCTTGTTTTGAACCCCATTTTTATGTCAAAATGAGATTTTTTGGAGAATGTGTGGTTAAAAAGTAGGAAAAAGTTTTGGTTTACATGCAAAATATTTTATTGAAAGAATGTGCGGTTGAAAATGAATTTGGAGAAAAATGAGTTTTGGGATAATGGGGCTCAAACAATGGCCAAATATCTTTCATTTTCTATCTCTTTATATTTGTGTTTTTCTTTTCAGTATGGTTCTCTCTTTCTCTATTTGCATTATTAGTTTACTATGCACCGGAAATAACAAGCAGGATGCCAAATGCCATATTCAATAAGTTATGGCATTATTTTCGTTTTCATATTTATTACTACGTTAATCATTTGATTCAAATGTTAAATCTAAGATTCGACTATATTACTTGGTCATGACCTCCCAAAGTTTTCGAGTGTCCTCGACCCATTAACTTGCCAAGATGAGTTTGAATTCTGTGTTTTCAAACATGATGGGTAGTAGTAGTTGTTACAAAGTACGTGTCCGCACACACACACACAAATATATAGAGTAGATTAAATAAATTGGAATTTCTCTTTACTTAATCAGTGTACCACCCCTTAAATTCATCAACATATTTATCATCTTCTTTTTTAATGCAGCTTGTAGAGAAGTTTGGCATTGATCCAAATAATGCTTTTGCATTCTGGGACTGGGTGGGAGGCCGTTATAGTCGTAAGTATCTTTGGTTTTTTGGGTAATTCCTGCAGAGTGATTCGTAATTGGTCTCTAAATCACTGTTTGCAGTTTGCAGCGCTGTTGGAGTACTACCTCTTTCTCTGCAATATGGATTTTCAGTTGTGGAGAAGTACAGTAGCTTACTCTTTTCGTTGTTTAATCACTCATTTACCGAGGATTTTATAGATTCAATGAGCAAAACTATTTGAGCTGACATGCTATATATTCTAGTACAGTTTTGCATAAAGTCAAATTTCGTATGATGTGATTATTTGTTTAAAAAGTGCTTAATAGTATGGATAATTCAGTGTTGTGTGACATTAAGATTAAGATGAATTTCACAGTTGGTTTTAGGTCCCAACAAGGCTAATGATTTGTGTGAGTTATCGTTAGACATTATATTTTTATTTTTACGAAGATAACTCTACTAACATTAGGTAGAACAATAATAAACGAAGCGTTATTCACAATAATATAGGAGCTTAGCCCTTGTTTGACACTCTTTAAAATTTTAATACATTTTTCTCTCTCTTCTTTTTAACCACACATTCTTCAATAAAATAATATTATACGTAAATCAAAAAAAAATTCTTCTTTTTTAACCACACATTCTCCCAAAAAATACTATTCCATAATATATTTTACCAAAATTTCTCTTTATAATGGGCTCAAACAAGGGCTTAGTATTTAAAAAGAAAAATGTTTCGTGGGCTTAATATTAAAACAAAGTTCATGTTTGGCAAAGCTTAAGTTATAATTTAAGTTGGTTAAACATACTTTTTATCCACCAATTATCCACATATTCCATAGACCCACAACTTATAATCTACCAGAAGTTTTACCGAACATACTCAAAGTTGAGTGAGCTCGGTTACTAGAGTTGTTTACATTTTTGGGATGCTTTTAGGTTGTTGTTTTCCTTTAGCAATATTCAGTTATGCACTGTTACATTTTTTAATGGTGTATTTTGTTTTCATTTGTTTTGACCAATGGCTACTGACATGTTACATTTATTTCCCTTTGCATGAAGGTTCTTAAAGGGAGCTTCAAGTATTGATCAACACTTCTATTCTGCACCTTTTGCAAAGAATTTACCAGTATATACCTTTCTTCTTGCTGCTTTACTGCTCTACTTATTGTATATGCAATTGAATAGCCTTCTATTAGGGATCTAGTCATGTAACATCTAAGCTAGGGTCTGAGAGATGTCACCTGAGAGCATTCTCTATATCTCTTGGTCTCCATATGTGGCCAAAATACATACCTGGTTTCCTTTTTCTTCCATTATTTTTTGTATTTTTAGTTCGTTTTATGATCTTGTGGATCATGTCAATCCTGGATTTCATGTTTTCATTTTCATCTATAAAATGTTTCACCGCATAGCCTGCCTTGGGACTTTTCTATGCAGATAACTCATTTTACCGCTGACATGCATAAAATTATTCCTTCAGGTGCTATTAGGTTTGTTGAGTGTTTGGAACGTATCATTCCTCGGATTTCCTGCAAGAGTAAGTTTAATATATTGTGAATTCTGTTTGAATTTCCCTCTTTTGAGGTTCCTCCGTTGAACTTTTTACTGGTTGAGCCATATCAATGAGTCCTCACTTAATTTCAGGCCATTTTACCTTATTCTCAAGCACTGGAGAAATTCGCACCCCATATTCAGCAGGCATGTTTACCATGACAGTTTCTCTCTTTCATTTTTCAAATAATGTTGCTTGCACATCTTTCTGGATGGTTTTTTGGTAGGATGCTTGTGGCTTCCTAATATTGTTTAATTCAGGTTAGTATGGAGAGCAATGGAAAAGGGGTATCAATCGATGGTGTGCCTCTTCCCTATGAGACAGGTGAAATTGATTTTGGCGAACCAGGAACAAATGGCCAACACAGCTTTTACCAATTAATTCACCAGGTAAATGACGTTTAATCACAGAAGCCATTTATGCATGCAGTAACTTCAGCTCGAGCAGAAAGGGGAAGTTTCGTGCACCGTGCTTCTGTATTTGTCATTATGTATTGATTCACTTAATTCCACCTGGAAAATAAAGGAGGTTGGAAAATACAAGGGAGAGATATGCTGTTCAAGGCTTATAAACCTTCTGGCTTATCGTGTAGTCAAGTCATTCCTATGTTTTCTGATCCTTTTTCTGCCTGGAACTACACATACCAATGTTGGGGACCATCCCCTTCTACATGTGCTTGTTTACTGTGGCCATTGTGCCTGTTGAAGTGAAGTACTGTTCATTGACTGAGGCTATGAAAATTTTGGTGTCCGAAGCTGGACAAGTGTACATAGTTTGTAAATGTAACTAATAACTTTTCTGAAATATACTGCATGCGTAGAGAGCACCAAATTCTGGATATCAGAAGTGTCCTAGAAGTATGATATGAGTATCAGATCTTAATGTGCTCCAATTGAAGTACAATGGAAACTATTTTATGTAATCAAATCCTGATTTAAATTTTAACTTTTGTATTTACTATTTAATAATGCATTTAAGTAATGATCTCTCTCACGCTTTATGTCCCTCTTGTTAAACCTCATCTTCCTTCATAATAATTTTCTTATAAATTTTTTAACATGTAACTTATCGTGTATTATTGGCATAACTTTAGCTGGTGTTAAATACTTATGGAAATTCCAAGCTTAACTTTTAACATCTGAGCAAATGTGCTTTGACTATCTACAGTTGAATTAGGTTACTTAGGACACATAACATGACTAAAAATGTTCAAGAGATTTTATTTGTTGGTCACCATTACAGATATTTCATAAATTGGGTTGCCTACACTTATTAGTTATTTCAGAATCTCATGAAGCAATTATTGCCATGCATCATCATGAAAATGAATCGTGAAGTTTTCATCTGAAACCTTGTCTATCTGCTGGACTTTCAGGGTCGTGTCATACCTTGTGATTTTATTGGTGTGGTTAAGAGTCAGCAACCTGTTTCCCTGAAAGGTATTAATTTCTTTTCATGTATCTCCTTGCTTAGCACAAACTTGTGTTTACGACATGAAGATAATTGGCGCGCGGTAACATTTAGGCAACTTGCATTTACAGGTGAAATGGTTAGTAACCATGATGAACTAATGTCAAACTTCTTTGCACAGCCAGATGCCCTTGCTTATGGGAAGGTAGGAATTTTTTGGTGTTATTTGTCAGATCCCTTCTCTGGGTTATAAGAATCTATCCAAAATTCAAATTTTTTTCATACTCGTGCGGCTGTAAATTGGAAATGAAGTATGCCACACTTTTGAAGTTATGTTGTCTTTTTTTTTTTTTTTTTTTTGCCTTGGCATATTCTTATATCTTTCTTTCTTTCTGCTGCATCCTCTTATTATTGAAGCTTCTCAGTATCATTATTCTAATCACAGTTCATTTTCTTCCAGACTGCAGAACAGCTGCTAAAAGAAAATGTTCTTCCGCCTCTTATTCCACACAAGGTGGTTTATTGAAGTTCTCTTTTAGGCCGTAGCATTTTGCTACAGTTTGATGTTTAGACTCACAATTGGACTCCCTCTTGCAGACTTTCTCTGGAAATCGACCTTCTTTCAGCCTTTTACTTCCTTCGTTGAATGCTTACAACATTGGACAGGTTTGTTATTTAGTTTTTCTTCTGCAAATTACACTATGCTTGTTTCAAGTCTTTCAGAGTGTTCTATAGGTTTTAATTTGTGAAACTAATACATAAACGGCTGCATATTTCAAACTGGGGTCAATTAAATCCTGTAATGATGAAAGTTCGAAATAACATAATATCCTTAACGCCTTATATTTTTTCTTCTCAGTTTTTCTTGTTAGTATGGTTTATTTATTGTATTTCGGGTATTCCCTATGTCTTGATATTACACTGCAATAATAATGTAATCTTGCTGAAAATTTGGAACGTCTGTAGATGTGCCTAATCTTCAAATTTTATATTATGTTTTCAGTTACTGGCAATTTATGAACACAGAATTGCTGTGGAAGGCTTTGTATGGGGTATCAATTCCTTTGATCAGTGGGGAGTGGAATTGGGGAAGGTATATCTAGTGGCAATAATTTTTGCATTTCTTCTATTTTTCATTATTTTTGTATGTATGTTGATTTGTCATATCTGAATGATTTTTATTTTTATGATCTCTAAATATAAATAAATTGTAGTCACTGGCTACTCGAGTTAGAAAGCAGCTTCATGCATCTCGTAAGAAAGGTGAACCAGTTGAGGGCTTTAATTTCAGCACTACAACAACGTTGACAAGATATCTACAGGTATGGAAGTGAGCCTCTTTCAATGGACATGCTTTTATCTGCTTTAAATCCTTATAGAAAGTGAGGTTCACAATTTATCCGTCCGTAAAAATATAACTGACCGTTGAAATTTTTCTTGCAAAGAGGAGAAAAGTGAGTCGTTGCATCATTACATAGTTTTAAAACAAATTTATTAATTGATACATTGGGATTGGGACTTTGAATTGTGCCATATTCTGTCACCTGAGGAGGTTATGTTTGAATCAGAAAGGTCTGTTCAGAAAATATGTGGAAGATATAGGAAAGATTGATGAGTGGGCTTAATCAATGGATTGATTTATTACCCGTTTAAAAGGTCGATTATAAAAATACAGAGATAAATAAATGATTTGGGACTAATATATTTTTATTTTCTTTAATTTTACAAAAACAAGGATAGGATTTTTGGAAGGCTTTATGAGAGAAATTTTTTTAAGTACTCCGGGAGTATGGAAACTCAATTCTCCTTGCTACTATTTGACTGACATATATATTATTTATCCATGTCCAAGTCCCAGTTATTCAATCAATTAAATAGTGGTTGGGAAGATTGAGTTCTCCATACTCCAGGAGTACTAGAAATTTTTCCCCCTTGTGATTGCGTAATGTAGAAGATTGCTTCTCATGGCAAAGGGCGACTTAAATGTTTAATTAAGTTTCGTCGACTATTATTAAGAGATGATATTTGTTCCGTTTCAAAGTTTATAGCATTTCTTACACAAAGTCATTGTTCTTGGTAGGAAAGTGCTGATGCCCCCAAGGAAGATTGCACCATTCTACCAAAGATGTAATTTTTATCAACTCACAAGTTGGATGAGTTCATGGTCAGTGCTCTCTTCGTCGTGAATGTACCCGCTGTTGTAGTCTTTTTGCAGAATTACGTCACATCCGGACAACTTTTCTTTCATTTCTTATGCTTTCGTCCTCTATTACATCTTAACATTTGTCCATTTCCTCAATAATTAACATACTTGAAACAGAAACTATCAGTTGATCTGTATACTCTGGATTTCCTGAGAAATAAAGATTTGGGTGCATAAAAGCATTTCCTTATGTAGTTGAGTTAGAATGTATAAGTTGCAGAAATAGACCTTCTGTTTTGAGCCCCCATGCTTGACATGGTACCAGAGGCTAGTATTTGTTAACCTTGTTGATCAAACTGCCAGTGGAGGTTTTTCTTTTCTTTTCTCCATCGCAGAATATTGATTTGCTCTTTATTTTATCACGATTCGTGGTAGTTCTTAGCAGAGTAAATATATTTATCAACGGTGGTGTTCAAAAGGCGTAACAGCCACAGTTTCTACTCTTGCTAATAGTTCCGTGCAGAATGTATTAGTATAGTTTTGTCTGTCAATAGGTTTAGTGTTGGAATGCCATGCTTGAAGTAGCCAAGTTTGTAATTTTCTAATAGCTTTCTTACTATAGTCCGGAATCTCATTGAAAAGAAACTATAACACCAGTTTCCCTACAAAGTATTCGATCATAATAACAACACGAACTATCTTGGTCAAATAAAACTCGAGAAAATGTTCAAAGATGAAACCAAATCATGAAGTGATGATCCATATGGTGCTCGACTTATTGGTGAATTTCCCAGATTTCAGGCGTTGCGTTGAGCTCGATGACCATCTGTGCTATACCGTCACCAACCTTCACTTTAAAATCTACATCGGAATGGTTGTACAAGATCACAAAAACGGGATTCTTGTCAGCATCTAACACCCCTCCTCCCACATCAATGGAATGCTCCCAAGCTAATCCTGATCGTCCCGCTACAAAAACAAATTTTCATCTCAAGCTTAAGAAAAAGAAAAGGCTAAAAATAAATTAGAGGTGTATATACCTATACGGCCATAAGCTCCTTGTGGTATGTCTATGATTAAATCAGTAGGAACCTTTGCTTTTCCTCGGGCTGGCACTTTAATGTCTATTGCACTACATATAAATGTAAAATACATACTCAGATAAACTACAATCATGTTACCCGTACACGAGTTTTTACCTGACAATTTGACAAATTGCCAACTAACACAATTTCATTAGATGTTAGACAAAAAATTTTAAACCACTCAATTCAGTGTTATCATTTGTAAATATCCAAGTACATTTCATGTGTACGAAGAACTTAATTCATATTAGTTTACCAGTTGGATGCATACAAGAAACGGGCACCTGAAAAGATCATAGCCTGCTGCATAAGGAAACATTCTTTTAGGCAAAGTGGCTTTATCCGACAGCCTCCTTACATTCAGAAAAGTGATGTCGTTCTTGAGGGTGGCTGCGGCCTTAGAAAGGTCAATTGGCGAACATATCTGTGGCTCCCGAGATGGCTGTTTCTCCATGTTCAATACAGAGTTTACTGAATTGTGTAGAATTTGGGATACAAGTAAATTGATCTTCGTGGTTTTGGGGTTAGTCATACAAGTATTTTGATCTTTGTGGTTTTGGGTTAGTCATTATTTATTATTTAGTCAATCACCCAATGTTATCAATTTGATGAAACTGCAGACAATTTGTCCATCACCCCCCCCCCCCCGCCCCCCCTCTTCTTGGAACCAACCTGATAAAGTCCAGAACAACAAAATAAATTGACTTGTAAGTCTTAAAGAAAAGGTTGGAAATTGGTTTAAAATTCGAGAAAATTGATTCAGTGTTGAAAATCAGCGTTAGACTTCGTGTCAACTTCAGTCAAATATTTAGACCTGATATGTTTAGGCAAAATGGTTTGTCGCTCCACCGCTTCGGGGTTCCGAAAGGAAATTTTGATTTCCGTGTATATTTGGCAGGTCAAAACCAATTTCATATGAATTAAGAATTGCAGTCGAAGTTTGGAAGGAAATTTAGAGGAAAGTTGCATAACATTGTCGCTCGAGCGACGTTGAACGAAGAGTGAGCGACAAAGTTTCTGCAATTCTCGCTCGAGCGAGATCTTGGCAAAGAGTGAGCGACAGTACAGTGTCGCGTCCTTTTGAAGTGCTGCACGATTTGGATCCACACCACTTCGTTCTCAACTCTTCATCCTCTATATAAAGGATCTGGGGACGTCTTATTCCTCACACCAATGACATGCAAACATAAATATCATTCTTTCTTCATCTCTTGAACCAATTCTTACATTCTTGTCGCATAAATTCTGGTTTTCTTTTCATTTCATTTTTGGAATACAAAAGCCATTATTTTGGTTCGTTGTGCTTGTGTTTGAAGTGCTACAAATACAAGTGATAGTCGTTGTATCTTGGGAGTTAATTGCCATAAATCACAGGCACCGTTGCAGAGCAAATTTGACTTAAGAACAAAGTATTCAACACTTACCTTGACTTTGCATTTTGATCATTTCTGTTCCGATTTTTCTTGCTGTTATTCTGTCCATTTGTCGACAAGGGTTCTTACAAATATATTTCGGTCTTTTGACGTCATTATACATAAAATTACCCAACGAAAACATTATTGATTGCATTCATTGTGTTGCTCTAGGATAACTTCCCAAAGAGCATGTTTGGTTAATTTATAATAAGCGACTTTGGGCTTTTGGGTTGCCAAACAACCTTGAGACGATGATGTAACAATAGTCGGGCTTCATTAATTGAAGAATGGGAAAAATCATATACCAGGTTTTAAGCCCCTGTTTGACACAAAATTTTCATTCTCATTTTTGTACTTATTTTCAACCATATATTTTTTAATAAAATAATATTTTTCATTACATCAATAAATTTTCCTTATTTTTCAACCACATATTCACAATCACATCACCAAAAAAAAATGCATTATTTCCAAAATAATGTGCATCAAACGGGGACTAAGTACAGTCGATTCAAAATTCAGGCCTAAGGTTTTAAAATGCAAAAATCAAGTGTCCATTAATTAATTAAAAATGTTTTATTAATTAATTATTTTAAGTTCACAATTATACGATTCATGGTCACAGTTACATAATTAAATGTCACAACTAATTTACTGGTCACATATTATCAAATTAATTGGTTACAAATTATTTCGAGATCACAAATCAAAAAATTCATAGGTCACAGATTATTTCGAGGTCACAAATCAAATATTTTATATGTCACAGATTATGTCGATGTCAAAAATAAAAAAAAATTATAAGTCACAATTTATTTCATTGGTCACAAATCAAAAAATTATAGGTCGCGATTTATCTATCGATCACATATTTTCAAATTTCTTGATCACAGATTATCGAATTTTATGGTCACAACCCGATCCCGATCCACCACCAACACTTGATCACAAATCACCGCCCCTAAACTGCCGCCTACAACACACCACCACAACCACCAACAAAAAGTGACCATGACCACCGCCGCTTACACCATACCACCAACAAACATCTCTACCCCACGCCGTCCCACCCATAACCAACGCCACCAACATTATTACGACCACTACCTCAACTGCACCACCACCACAAAACAGCCACCACACAACCGTCGCCTGCACCACAACTGTCAACCACCACATCGACACCAACAACGCCACCACCACCAGCAGTTCCACTACCAACAAGAACAACCAAAATCACCTCCACTTCCAACAACCACCACCGCACACACCACCATCGTATCCAATCACATAGTATCACCACCACCAACCAGAACACAATGACCACCACCACTCTAACAACCAAAAAAATACCACCACCAGCATCACCACTTCTCCCATCACTCCATCACCACCACCACCATCGCACCACCACTACTAGAGCCACATCTATCATATCATGACAATCGGTCAACACCACTCACACCGCTAGCAGCACGCCACAGTCACACCTACCAGACAGTGCACCTCCATTATAACACTTCGAATAGGGGATGATCGTTGTAGCAGTCGCCAACGATCTTCGTGTCGTTGTAGTGTCTTGCTGCAGTCGTTATCGACGCAGCACCCAAAAAATTCCAGAACCATTACCTCCAGATCGGAAAGAGAAAGAGATAACTGTGTGTCGTGATGCACAGGGTTAGCAGCAGCGTTGCCTCCCCTACGTTTATACCAGTTGGCGTCGAAGAGAGAGCATTGTCGGCGTCGAAAGAGAGAAACTGTAGAAGGAAAGAGATGATAAAGACCACATATCCGCACACAGACGCGTCGGCGATGGAGTTGCGCAGAGCGACGGCTGCGCCGCCGATGCCATGGTTCAACGCCAAAGGTACTGTCGCCGAGAATCACGTGTTGGCGGAGAAGACGATATAGAGAGAAATGATGAGAAATGGGAACCGATCTAAGGTTTGAGGGAATTGAGTTGTGTGGGTTAATTATATAATACCTGATTTATGATTAGTTAAACTTTGAATCTGGTATTTTAAAAGTGATCTTTAAAGATCTGCTATTGTGTAATTTCCACTTGAAGAATTAAAGGCTCAAACATTTCGGACCAAAATTACTTGTTGACACAATCCAAAATATAAAGTGTCATTTGGAAGATTAATAGTTTAATAAGTGTTGCTCATGTTGGAATTGGTTTAAAACTCGAGAAAACTGGTTAAGTGTTGAAAATCAACGTTAGATTTCGTGTCAACTTCGACCAAATATTTAGACCTTATTTGTTTATGCAAAGGGAATTTTGATTTCCATGTATATTTGATGTGTTGAAACCAATTTCGGATGAATGAGAAATTGCGGTCCAAAAATGGAAGGAATGGAGGAAACCTAGATAATATCATCGCTCGAGCGACATGTGTTCGAGCGAAAAGTGGGTGAAAATGAATTTTTGCGCTTGTTGTATTTTAGCTCGCAACACTTCGCTCACAACCCTTCATCCACTATAAATAGTACCATTTTGACGTCCCTAATGCATCCCATACCATTAGTGCATAAAGCATTACATAATTTTATTGCCAAAACTCTCCCAAAATCATTTCAAAAGTTCTTCCTTTGTAAAGCGGAAAATTCGTCAAAAGTTCGTTGGAACTTGTGGTTTGTAGTGCTCATACCACAAGTTGAATCTGTTGTATCTTGGGAGAAAAGTGCCGTGAACGTAAGCACTGTTGCGGGACAATATTGTCTTGACGAGAAAATGTTATCACTTGCATCGGATTGTCATTTTTTCTTCTTCTATTTTCTCTTTTATTTTCTAATTTTGTGTAGTCACAATACTACACATCTTTATTCATATAATAGTAGTTTAATTACGCTCATGCATGTTAGATTTTAGTCTTTTTATTATTACATATAAACAACCATTTTCCCGCGTGTTTTTACAACCCGGCTCCAACAGCTCATGACCAGTGCAAAGAGAGATTTTAACTCTTGGATTTTGATGAGATCTACGATTGTGGCTCCTCTTATATAAAGGAGAAACCTTAGCTTATTTCTCACAATAGTTTCTCGTGGGTTGCTCTCAATTTATCTCTGCTCTTCTTCCTAGTTACCGCCTACTGCTTAGTGCTTGTTCTTGATGACTTTTCATCATTCTTTATATATGTTTCTCATCTCCTTCATGGTTCCAAGGGTCGATCCTTTTCAAGTTGGGAATCATGTTGGGCAGTATGGTTCAGGATATTTTGGTGTGCAAAATATGGGCATAACTAGGGATGTAAAAGAATCAGGCTGAGCAGGCTTGCGAGCCGAAGTTCGCGGCTCAAGAGCAGCTCAAGCAAAAAATGGCTTGGGCTTTTTTGGCAAGAGCTAAAGCTTGGACGAAAAATGGAAGCTGGACTCTGGCTTTACGCTCGGGCATTATGACTCATTTTTTTTCCTTTCATGGTATGCAATTGCTAGCTGCCTAGCAAGACACGCAGGCGACAGCAGTTGCCTGAGAGCTCAGGCAGGCTGCTACTGCCAGCTAGGCAAGCTTGCCTAATGCAGGCAGCTACAGGCTCAGGACACTAGCCATTATAGCCTGCTACATGGGCTAGCTCAAGTTCAGGCAGACGTCGAAAAAAGAGGCTTGGCCCGATCCGGCTCAGGCTTTTTACTGGGCGAGATTGATTGATATCCCTAGGCATAACAGAGCCCTAGTTCTAGTGTATCCATTGTTGATATCGAAAAAACCTTATAAATTGACTTGGTTGAATTTGGAGGTAAAATATGTGGTTGAAAATTCTACATGAATTTGATAAAAGTTTGAAATAAACAATTCTTTTATAGATCAAAGTTGGATACAAGTTACTTTTGGCTAGTGAATATCTGAAATTTATCATGGTACTAATGATAGTAACAACATAGAATTCCCAAGATATACCACACCAGTTGCAGAAAATTAAACACCAGTAGATCCAAAACCACCCGAACCCCGAATGGTTGAATCAAGATCATCAACCTCTTTGACTTCAGGAGTTGAGATTTTCTCAATAATAAGTTGTGCAATTCTGTCACCAGGCTTAACTTCAAAATCCACATCGGAATGGTTAAACAAAATGACACCAACTGGACCCCTGTAGTCAGCATCTATCACTCCAGCTCCTACATCAATAGAATGCTTCCATGCCAACCCCGATCGAGGTGCTATATAACAAAAAGGGAAAAATCCATCAGTACAGATGAAGGGATTTAACGTGAAATTCAGTAGAAAATTACCAATACGAGCGTAAGTTCCATCTGGTATGGCAATGCTAAGATCCGTGGGAATCAAAGCCTTGCCTCTGGCTGGAACTTTAGTCTCAATTGCACTGCATAACCAAAACCCATCAGAAATCAGAACTCTTTTTTTTTTCTTTTGGAACAAACAAGAATTTGTATTATTTGCTAACCCAACGATGTAGAAAAACTTATGGGCTGTGGGTAATTTAGTATTTACCTGGACAAATCATAGCCTGCGGAGAGGGGTGAGGCCCTCGAGGGCAAAACAGCTTTTTCCGAGAGCTTTTTGACGCGTAAAAGGAAATTGATTTCATGGGGTGCTTCAGAATCGCCGTTTTGATGGAGTTTTATGATTTTGGGGTTTGGTTCTTTGATTTCAGGGCCATGATTTGCCACTGTTTGAGCCATTTCTAAGATAAAAGGACAGATTTTATGATGTGGGCTGCGTGCGTAGTTGCAAATCGATAAGGGTTCAAACGATTTGGAAGAGGGATAATTAGGAGAAAATAGAGGGAAATTCCCAACGAATGCGGGATTTGGAAAAATGGCGCCAAGAATCCCCGCCATTTTTTGGAGTTCAGTTGGATTGTGAAAGAATGATTTTGCTATATCTACTTATTTTTCGAGGGATTAAACCCCTTGGACAGGGTCAAAAATAGGGGGCTGAGGAGGGGGTTGAAGTGGCAGCACCTCAACCCCAAATCTGAATTTTTTAATTTCAGATCTGAGGCTGAGATGCTGCCACCTCAGCCCCCTATTTTTTACCTTGTTTTTGTAGCAAGGTTCTTTTTCGAGACATGGTAAAAAGAATTAGGCTATGTTTGATAGCCCGGAGAATGGGTAGAAAAGGAAAATCAATTCTAATTTCATACTTAATTTTGATATTTGATTGCCAAACAATTCTATGGAATTTATTTCCATTCAAATTCTAGGTACAACCATTTAAACCACATTTTTCATATTTTATTTTCCCATAATTTTGGTGGAAAAGTGATTTTTCAAATTTTTTTTTTTGCCTTTTTTTTTTTTTTTTTTTTTACTTTTTGACAATGGAAACATATTTTAAATCCAATGATAAAAAAATGTATCCATTTAATTGACAATATACATAAAAAAATAAAGTCAAACGAACACAAAAAATTACAAATTTTTTTTTTTTTTTTTTTTTAACTTTTTGGCAATCCAAATAAATTTTAATACAGATTGTAAAAAAATGTATCCTAAAAAATAACAATTTGTATGAAAAAACATAGTCAAACAGATTAGATGAAAAATTATATCAATCAAACACTATTAATTACAATTTCATTTAAAACAAATTGTAAGCAATTCAACTCCCTGCAATTCGTTTACTTTTCACCCAAATTTCACATTGCAATCAAACGCACCCTTAGAGGAACTTCACTAATGCGAAAAGATATCATCTTGTTTATTTAGATAACATAAAGCCCCCATTTGGCCTCTATTTTTGTGAATGAAAATTGGTGGAATAGTATTTTTATGAAAAATGAGTTGTTGAAAAAGAAGAAATTTTTTTAGATTTATGTGTAATATTATTTTATTGAAGATTGTATGATTGAAAATAAGAGAGAGAAAAATAAAATATAATTTAATTAAATTCAAACAAAGAGAAAAAGGACTGTTCGAAAAATTTATAATTTGGTTATTCCGAAATTGAAGGAGAAATAGAAAGAGTTGAGCAACACAATAGGGATTACGGAAAGATGAATAATTTCAATAATTGTTATGTATTTGTTTAGAAAGTTGTCAATTGTCATGTACATATCACGTAAATATTAACAAGAAAGTTTGGTCTCTAAATTTTTTCATTAAAAGGGTATAATATTCTATAATTTTAAGTGTCATGGCTATAGAGACTCCATGAAGAAAGGTTTTAGTCTTTGAAATTCAAAAGAAGTCTCGTCGATAAGTGTTCGTCATATTTTAGGGATGACAAAAAATTCAGTTGATCTTCATACTCGAGGGAGGGGTGAGAACGAGACAGGACTGGCTCACGAACCCGACCTATTTATATTGATTTTTACATAATATCATGCAAGATTGCCCCATTTCTCTATTTATATAAAGAAAATAAAAGAAGTCGATAAGAATAATAATAATAAATGTGGAGGTGGGATTATCACCAACCAACCTTAGACTAAGATTCAAGTTGGAATGGCAAGGGAAACTTCCCAGGTGGGGAACGATAATGTCATCCCCTGACTATCTTCGTTCCCTTGACATTACGATTACAAGTCCCATTTCAGTACACAACAAGTATATGCTATTAAATAATTGAAAGGCTGCAGAATTGTGTCCTTCTGAACAGACTAAATTGATTCGATGATCGAGCGGTTTCAAATATACAATAAGATAAACAAAGAATTGATTGATTGATTATATATATATATTTTTAAACTTTATCTAGCATTAGGAGGAGTGCTCCCTTCCCGAGGGAGCATTTTCCCGAATGGGAAAATTGGCCTGTGGCCTTAAGTTTTTTTTTTTGAAATTTTTTTTGATAATTCCATAATATTCTATACCCAATTGTAAAAAAATTTATCCCTTTTAGTATTTATTTCGATAGAAAACAAAGTCAAACGAACGTCAAAAGTTAAATAGAATATTATGGGATTGTCAAAAAAAATTTAAAAAAATAAATAAATAAAAATTTAAAGCCACAAACCAATTTTCCCATTCAGAAAAATGCTCTCTTCCCGATTCGGGGAAGAGAGCACTCCTCCTAGCATTAGTACCTAACGGGGTCAATTGCACATAATCGTCACACTTGCCTTGTGTTTGGAGGAACATAGAAGTAGATACAAAAGCAAGGCAAAAATATCACCATTAAAGCAAAAACTCGACCTTGCCTTTAATTTAGTTTGCCTATTAGATGTTGAATTACCATAAAAAAATGTTTAATTTTTTTTTTTCAACATGTAACTCAAGTACAAATGTTAAGTGAGTCGAACTAGATTGCAATAAGTCAAACATGATTAATCTTAAAATGTGAATTTTAACAAAATCCAAAGTGATAAACCATTCCAGGCCAGAGTTAGATGTAGTTTACTTTTATATTTTGTTATTTTTGGAAGATATAAAATGTAAAATAAAATACTTGACAAAATTGTAGACAATGACAAACCGATTAAACCTGTTTTGTGCTCTAAATTCAATTAATTTTTTCCTAAAGCAGCTACGTATAATTCCAACCCCGATATCTCACGCAACGTCTACATCTCTATTTTGTGTAAAAGCCCCTCGATTAATCGCCATTATCCTTAACATGTGCAAAACACGTAGCAACACAAACGTAAAATCTTAGCCATGGCGTGTGAATGTGAATAAACAATAACTACCACCCATGCAAAGGTAAATACATGAGTGCATCTTCAATGCATTCTACGAATTGCAATATAGGTGATATCTAAATAGAAATACTTTGACGTGCATGGTAAAATATCTAATAAAATAGACGTTTTAGTTCAAATTTTATCTTCAGTAAGTTTCGTTTATAATTCAAATTAAATCTTTAGTGAATATTTAATATGAAAGAAAAAAATAAGACGTCATAGAATAATATTCAATTGGTATGGGTAATAATATTCTACAAACAATCCTCAAATTTTAAAAATATCAGTTCATCATTTTAGTACAGTCTAACACTTCGATTGTTTTTTGGTCTCGCAAATAATTTCTCAAGTTTATAGCTCAAAAAATAACTCTTGCTAATAATATTAGAATTTTTATCATAAATTTTTTTTAAAACTTATTTCACACCAACACTTCAAATAATTATCATCTGCAATCTTCAGCTTTCTTAGAATCAAACCAAAATCCAAAAAAAAATTTCATCCTTTTTGAAACCGTTCAAACCTTAATTTAGGTGAAGAATATTATGATCAACATATATAAGAAACAATAAACTCTAAAAGATTTTTCAATTGAATGTATTATCTCATCGTTGAAATTTTCTTCCACGTGATTCTTTCTATGAATAATACTTCTTCCATGAGATGTATGTTCAACTTTCATTCTAACGAGAATTTATCTAGCAGTAATCTTATTAGATTTCATTGCTTTCAAATGACTAATAGTAACATCATTAGACACGTTTTCACTTTATGACATTTTGCTTACTCTATTAATAAATTATATATATTGTACTAAATAACCACGCCAAACGAGACTCAAAATTCATAATATTAATCCTTCGTTCGAGCCCTATTTTTTGAAATAAAATGAATTATTGAATAGCGTTTCAACCACATATTTTTCAATAAAATAATATTACATGTAAATCTAATTTTTTTTCTTATTTTTAAACTACATATTTCTTATCAATGTACTGTTGAAAAATGAATTTTATTTTTTACAAAAATGGAGCTCAAACAAGGGGTAAAAGATAAAAATGAGTATCCCTTAATGCTGTAAGGTCATCACATGTTTGTACCAAACAGTTATTGCCCTGAAGTATTATTAATGAATACCAAAAAAAAAAAAAAATCTTCTACTTTAATCGAACTTACTAAGACATCTACGTAATTAAGGTTGTATACTTTTACAAATAAAGATTGAACTAACATATTGTTTACAATTTAATTAAATATTATTACGTTTGCTAATTAGATAACTGAACTAGCTTGGTTGATTGCATTTGAACTTTATTTCATTTATAATTTTTTATGAATTATGTGATTTTTATTTTTTATTTTTGAGGCCATCATAAAGGTGGGAGCTTAGGTGATTGCTTATCCAGCTTATAATCATGACTGCCACTAATAAGGAAGCCGTGGCTCTGGATCCATCTTTGTAAACTCAATAGGCTTCACTCAGAAGTCACTTCAGATGGGGAGCCACAACCCTCATTCGGGATGCCTCCTTACAAATTCCAAACCTAATTCCTTTGTGTAACAATAGTGAGGGAGTTGTGATTTTTGAAAGATAGAAAATGAAAAAAAAAAATAAATATATATATATATATATATATATATATATATTCTCAGTAAAATTATTGACAAAAATAATCCGGCCCGATCCGATTGGTCTTCACTTCAATTATGCTTATGTATTTCAATTATAAAGGTTGAACTCCAACTTTGAGGGTCCTCCACCGTTTAACTCCTAGAACATTATTGATGAGATAAATCGTGGGTTGTGCCTCAGCAGACCAATGTACAAGAACTGTCATACTAGTGCCCACAACAAGTCAAATTACATACATTATAAGAGACATTAATTGAACCCTCACATTGCGACTGTCAATTTAGTTGAGACTATCTCACTCATATTCTTTGTACGACTGAATTATGTCCAGGGCATAAGTACCTCAATTATGCATGTATCAAGCGTGTGGCAATTCCAAATATCCTGGGCAGGAAAACTTTGCCAATGACACGTAAACACGTAAATATTCTATTATTGTCACGCATGGAAGGGTATATTAGTAACTTAAAATGAAGATTGGAGGTCATTATAATTGCCGTGTGGGCCATGCATGTTGTTGAAGGATTATTGTGAGTATAAAAAAAATGCACCATGTTTTAATTGCATTTAAAATTTTAATTTATGTTCATTATCTCAGGAGTTTTTATGATTTCTTATTCTCAAATTTTCATTAATTAGCAAGCCTAGTCTCTAATAGTAGATCATGTCAAAAAACTTCGTTAAAATGACATAAAACGTCATATTTTGCCCATTGTATATAAAAAAAAAGTAAAAAAAAAAAAGTGCAATAAAATACTTTCTTCGTTTCAAAGCACGTAAATAAAATATCATCAGACGTGAAATGTACTAAAATGAAAAAAATAAAAATAAGAATCTTACAAAAAATGTTAAGTTCGTGTTTTTGAAAAATTCATAATATAAGCATGACTATTAATAAATAATGAGAATTTAAGTACAATTAAAATATAATACAACAAAAATAACTAGAGGGTCAATATATAGTTCTTGTCTGGAAGCTATTTTAATGAGCTTTTGATAATAATGTATTTTAGAATGGTAATTTTTTGAAGAATGTGTGATTAAAAATGAAGAAAAAATTTATAATTTATGTATAATATTATTTTATTGAAAAATGTGTGATTAAAAAAAAAAGAAAAAATATATTAAAATTAAAATGAAGCCAAAACGGGACATAATTACCGTTCTTCTAATCTCAGGAATTGTTCATGGAAAAATAAAGAAAATTCAGTGAAGCACGGTTTATGCTAACATGAGCCGTTGGATGATAAGCCCTTAAACTAAACTCTACTTTTATTCATTTTATCCTCCATTTGCCCTTGCCCTATTTCCCCACCTTCGCTTCCTCTGCACCTTCGAGCACTCGATCCAAAAGATTTCCTCGCGTCTAGCACACCATCTTGCTCGCTAATGGCTGACTACACTGAGTTCGATTCCCGCCCTAACCAGATCTCCAAAGGTCATTTTCCCCACATATGTTTTACTCTCTCAATAAATTGACTAGTTAATTAGAATAACCGGTTCTTAAGTTTTTGCGTTTTCCTTTTTGAATTTGATTACAAAGTGTGTTTTTGAGTTTTCTTTTTGGTAAAACCATGAAATGAAGGTACCTGATTTTTCCCGCGGGTGGCGTTACTGTGGGTTTAGGGTTTCAATTCCTATTGATAAAATCTTTTTCTAATGTAATTAGTTAGTTAAATGTCGGAATTTAGAGAGCATTCTTCAATGTATTTCTTGCATTTCGTCTGGCGTACTTCTTTTTTTATTCTTTTCTTTTTTTGTATGGTCATATTTGGAAATTTTTATTTTTTGGTTTGGTGTCTTTTGTGTATAGATGGTTATAGTTGGGAATTTTTATTTTTTGGCTTTAATGTTTACTATAGTAAATCTTATTGAGTGTAAGTAATGATGTCTGTTAGGTGACAGGCAGCCTGCATGTGGCGGCTGAATTCAATTGTTTTGTATGAAATTTCTTGTTTTCTTCACTTGATCAGTGCTAAGTTGCTGAATTTTCTACAACTGCAATGTCCTTGAAGATTTTTTTTTTTTTTTTTTAAAACTCATATTTGACATTGTATATGTTGAATTATTGCCGCCAGAGATATTGAAAAAAGGGGGAAAAATGTTGCTACCCAATTATAACATTGTACCTTGTGCATGGTGTAAGTGCCTGCCACATTAATTTTTGCTTTTAGTTTCTATTCTTTGCATGGTGTGCATCGATGATCATTTTGCATTAAAGTTTTGCAGGAAACACTGGTTTGGAGGATATCACTTTTGCATTTTACTCTGGATGTGTACAGCATATTATGGCCACAAGTAATCTAGTCTCTGTGCTATGGTGCTTAAAAATGTAGTGTTGGAATAAATGTATTGGTCAAGATTGTTGTTGACGCGAACCCGGTTAGCACGAACGCTATCGAACCCACAGGAGAATGAACCGGATCCCAAGAACGCCCAAATACGACCAAGGTTTAGGATTTAACCTCTAAACGTTGAACCAAACAACCGAAGGTATATTAAACCAACGACCTCTTGATCACAAAGCCTCGAAATCTCACCCGAATAGTTTTGGATTTTGAACCCAATAATATGAAACAAGTAACCCAAAGATAACGACGATACAATGAACCCCTTGCTCACAAATTGAAGAACCCACGACCCGATGTTTTGAACGCCACAAAGATTACTCATCTTTGATAAGTTCGATAAGGATTGTCCATCGAAGAACAAAAGAGAAAAGCAAAGCTTTAATTTAATTCATATAAAAAAGGTTCTTTTACAATGAGAATAAAATCATATTTATCCTAAAGCAATAAATCCTAAGAATATGAAAATTACGAAATCCAAGAGTCCTAGAATATAGAAATTGCTAAAAATAAGAATTGTAGTCAAAATAAACAATCTCGCCAAAAATAGAAAATTCGCTGAAATCTATAACCAAGCGGTCGCTTGGAAGGAAGTTTTGTTGCCTGAAAATCTCGGTTTGTGTCTGAGCGGTCGCTTGCCTTTTCTTCTAAGCGGTCGCTTAGGTGTCCCGGTTACTTCCTTCTTCGACCCTCCATTTTGTGTTGATCCAATTGGTTTCCGACCTCGACCCCAACATGAAACTTGGTCTTTGGCTTGTTGACTTCAACCTTTTGGACTCCAAAGCTCGGCCAATAATTGTCTATCCCGGATCACATCATCCCCTCTCTCTTCGAAATGATTCGTTCTCGAATCCAAACCTTGAATGCTCAAATTGTAGCCCTTGCCCCCAATCAATTCAAGCACATGGAATGGTCCATCTCCCCTTGGATGCAATTTGGACCTCCTTTGACTTCGAACTCGCCTCCTTTGAATGTAGACCCAATCACCTTCACATAAATCAAAATGTGCTCGCCTCGACTGCTTGATTTTGCAAGTGTGGAGTGCTCCAACAGCTACTTCATTTGATGAATAACTGTGTCTTCTCCTTACTTTACTTGGCCCTAGCACTTGTGATAATGGCAGTTCCAATGTGTCAACGTTGTCCCTCAGTTCATGTTTTTCAGTCAACCCTCTGCAAATGTAGTTCCTCCAGTGCATTTGAAACTCCTTCGTCTCCTTGGGAATCACAAATTCAATTTTCTCCAAATAAGAAAAATCTAACTGAAACTTAATTCCTCGATCGGGTGGTACTTCCGTAGGAGTGTGTTCTGGAATCAAATTTTCAGTAACCTGCAAGACAGAAATATCCAAAATAGGGAGGGAATTGTTAGTTTTCACCACAGCCTCCTCAACTTCAGGCTCTTTTTCACTTAAGCTCACTTCCAACTCCGTCTTCTCCTCCGAAGATTCTTCGTCAATTTCTTTTTGCAACTCCACCTTCCCTTCTGGATGTTCACTCTCAACTTCCCTTCTATTCTTTTGTAGTTCTCTTCCTTTTTCTTCACAACTAACCACCTCACAATTTTCTCTCTTACTCATTTGCTCCTTCTTATGATTATTCTGTGAGTTGATCAAGTCACGAATTTTAGCAAACTCAAGCTTATAATCCAACCTAATCTTTCTGCTTGATGTATTGTCAACATGTTCCACACTTGGTGTTTTCCCCTCTCTTGAATATCCAACTCCACTATATCTTCTGGACTCCTCCCGACATTCCCGATCACGCCGATCCCTCCTACAAAAATAATTAGGCGCATAACGCTTCCTCATAATATTTCTCAACTCATCCCAAGTTTCAATACTCCTCTCACCACACCTTCGCATAGATATTGTTAATTGATCCTACCAAATCACAGCATAGTCTGCGAATGAGCTCACAATCAACCTCAATTTTTTCTCCCCGGAATAATCATGGCACTCAAACCTCAATTCTACCTTTTCTTCCCATGTCACGTACGCCTGGGGATCATTCCTACCCTTAAATTGTGGAATTGTTATTTTTGCACCTCCCATCCTACTCTTAACACCATCTCCACCAAAATTCCTATGTTCCCGTCTCTCCCGACTACTCACATTAAACACATCATCACATGGATCCCTATAAGTTCTATTCGATTTCTCTTCCAACCTATCCAATATACTCCCCATATCCACCAACATCATTTCCCATCGATCCATCCTATCACTCAATTTGACTCAAAGACTCAAAGGACTTGAACTGGACAACTTAGATCGGACTTTGTAAATTCAAGAAAGTGGTTCTTGAATTGGAGTGTGAATTTTTTTTGTATAGAGTCAAGAAAGTGGCTCTTGAATTGGAGTTTGGATTGGATTGAACACAAATTGATTTTGGATTTAGAATAGGCAGTGGGATATTAAATAATTTTCAAGTTCTTTTTTTTTTTTTTACTATTCGACGTGAACAGTACCTTCGTACGGATGAACAGTAAAATTAATTTTTTTTTTTTTTATGAAAACTCAAAAATTTGACTACGAGTATAACGAAACAAACGGAAGTTGTTTTGTACTCAAATTGAGCACAAAAACAACTTTTGAAGATTTGTTTTTGGATTTTTTGGATCAAAGACTCTAAAATTTTACTGGACACAAGAACACGAAGAACAATGAAAAAAAAAAGAAAAAAGCACACAAGACTCAAAAACAAAAAAAAAGATATAACCTTGATCTTGGGGTCTAAGCTCTGATACCACCTGACGCGAACCCGGTTAGCACGAACGCTATCGAACCCACAAGAGAATGAACCGGATCCCAAGAATGCCCAAATACGACCAAGGTTTAGGATTTAACCTTTAAACGTTGAACCAAACAACCGAAGGTATATTAAACAAACGACCTCTTGATCACAAAGCCTCGAAATCTCACCCGGATAATTTTGGATTTTGAACCCAACAATATGAAACAAGTAACCCAAAGATAACGACGATACAATGAACCCCTTGCTCACAAATTGAAGAACCCACGACCCGATGTTTTGAACGCCGCAAAGATTACTCATCTTTGATAAGTTCGATAAGGATTGTCCATCGAAGAACAAAAGAGAAAAGCAAAGCTTTAATTTAATTCATATCAAAAAGGTTCTTTTACAATGAGAATAAAATCATATTTATACTAAAGCAATAAATCCTAAGAATATGAAAATTACGAAATCCAAGAGTTCTAGAATATAGAAATTACTAAAAATAAGAATTGTAGTCAAAATAAACAATCTCGCCAAAAATAGAAAATTCGCTGAAATCTATAACCAAGCGGTCGCTTGGAAGGAAGTTTTGCTGCCTGAAAATCTCGGTTTGTGTCTGAGCGGTCGCTTGCCTTTTCTTCTAAGCGGTCGCTTAGGTGTCCCGGTTACTTCCTTCTTCGACCCTCCATTTTGTGTTGATCCAATTGGTTTCCGACCTCGACCCCAACATGAAACTTGGTCTTTGGCTTGTTGACTTCGACCTTTTGGACTCCAAAGCTCGGCCAATAATTGTCTATCCCGGATCACATCAGTTGTAGCTAAATCAGGCAGTGATAGCATAATATTTTTTTTGCATCACAAAGATGAAAGAACAATGGAAAGTAGATATTTGACATTTTATTACATTTATTTTATATGCATAGCTTTGCATGTATTCAAGCTGAAAGAATGCATTTGGTATATGTATATTTACTAATTTAATTTGGGGATGATGCCTTGAGCTCCTAATAATTAAATGGGGAATGGTTTGTGGTGTGGGTAGAAAATATCTATAATTTCTTATAACTACATCTAGAATTATTGGAAGAAAGATAATAGAAATGATAGGGGTGAATTGTTCGGATTGTATTGACTACTTGTTTTGTATGAAATTTGACATAGGCTGTATCAAATGTTACATTATTGTTATTGTTATTTTAATGCTAATGTAAATATGTTATACTGTGTAGCATGGACTTTTCAACTTGGGTGGCATGTTCGTGTGAGACACATGTTGATATCAACTCTCCTCAGACACTTTACCATAAACTTTTTTTATTAAAAATATTATATATTTTTAACTCAAAGTTATTAATAAATAACAAATAGGTACTTATATTTAAAAGATTTCAACAAGAAAAATTAATAACAATTATAAAATTAAATTTATATAAATTTAGTTTTTGCTATATGTTGTATCAGTACTTTTTTTGAAAAATTGCATGTCGGCTTATTTGACACATATCGTGTCGGACACACGTGTCCGTATTAATGCATCATATTGTTATATTTAGGATAAAAATATAGATGGATAACTTTTGAAATTGAAAAGTGCATCAAGGGAGAAAATTTTCATTGGTAGTTTTAGGGTCAGTAGACCTCTAATCTTATGATTATTTTAGAATAACCATCTACATTTAATAAATGGAAACATTTGGCATTTGTATTATAGAATCAAATGGATGTGAAATATTTTATATTCTATTTTTCAAGATCTCAATAAACAATTAACTATTTTATGAATATTTCTTATAATATAAGTACTTTTTTATACTGGGTGATTGAATTTGCAATCCATATAATATGTATCAATAAAACATCCTTCCAACTCAGTGTGGGTGTTTATAATATTGGTTTGGAAAAACGCACTATTGTTATAGAGTGGATTTCTCACTGTGACAAAAAAAATTATATTCTTACTTTCCTCCTAAGTTCTTCTGGAGTATTAATTAATTGTCATTTTAACTATGAAATGTGTAGATGTGCAAGGATCCAACAATACCATTCCACTTTCGCCACAGTGGCGTCTGCCAAAGCCTGGGGAGAATAAGACTGGAGCAGTAATTGGGGTCCGTGGTTATTTATTTTGTTGTTTTGAATTTGGCCTTGCTGTTTCTCTCATCGGAATAGAATGTTAACAATTGGCTAAATCAGTCTAAGGATGTTTAGAAAGACGTTCTCATAAAATGTATCAACATTTTTAGTCATTTATTATTTTTGGTGCAGGAAAACCAAGTCACTCCACTTCCAAGCCATGCCAATTCTGTGGATATTGCGAAATCACCTGGAACAGGTGAGAGTTTGCATGATAACCATAAGAAGAAAGATGTTTTTCGACCATCTGTCCTGGGTATGGAATCTGGTCGTCATGATCGCTGGCATGATGAAGAAAGGGACACCAATTCATCTGTCCGCAAAGATCGATGGAGGGAGGGGGATAAAGAGCTTTATGACAACCGCAAGGTGGATCGCTGGACTGGCTCATCTGGACGACACCATGGAGAGGCCCGTCGTGCCACAGGGGAGCGATGGGCTGATTCTGGAAATAGAGAAAGCAGTCAGGATCAACGTAGCAAATGGAGCACTCGCTGGGGACCTGATGGAAAAGAGACGGATACTATGCATGAGAAGTGGGGGGACTCTAACAAGGAATCTGACGTGCTGTTTGATAAAGGACCCTCCCATCCTCCATACCATGGGAAGGATGAGAAGGATGTGGACCAGTATCGAACTTGGAGATCTAACCCTTCATACAGCCAAGGCAGAGCGGAGCCTCCGCACCAGGCATTGACCCCAAACAAACAGGTTACTACATTTGCGCATGGTCATGGACATGGAGAAAATCTTGCCCCAACCTTTTCTCTTGGTAGGGGAAGGAATAGCTCTGGGGGGAGCTCTGTTACCAATACTAATATTCCTCTGCAACCAGTTGGATCTTTTATAGAAAAGGTCGAAAGTGGTCTTGAAGAGCATTCTTCGTTAATATATAGCCGGACAAAATTGCTTAATGTGTACAGAATAACTGATATGAGATCCTTTGCAAAGCTTTTAGGGGAGGTTGATCAAGTTCCTTCCCTCACTCTGGAAGAGCCTTTAGAACCTCTAGCTTTTTGCACCCCCACTCCTGAAGAATTGGTAAACAATATCATCTACTGTTTAAGAAATTCGGTTGGTGTGCACTTGGAAGTTAAATTGATTTCTTGTGCCTGTGTAGGTTATCTTGAAGGGAATTGACAAAGGAGAAATCATTAGTGTCACTCCGCAGATTACTAAAGAAGGATCAGTTGGTCGAACCACAGCTGATTCTGTGCAGTCAAAAGGAAGCAGGCTTGGTATTGTTATATTTGAATTAGATTATATTTTTCCATGCCCCCAGTCAAATTTTAGTGTTGTGATTGGAACATTTGCACATTTTAATCTGTATTGATTTTAATTTGTGTGAATAGGCAGTAGAAATGATTTGCCCTTTGCTCTTTATGATCCTAAAAGTGAAACTATGGACAATGTTGAAGGTGGTTATTCAAATTATTCAGAAAGCTTGTCCAACGAGAAGCAAATATATTCTTGGCCAAATGCAAAACTGAAGACACTGCAGGATTATCAGGCATTTGCTGATCACAAGTTGAATCCTGAAGGTGCAGTCCATGATTTAAATTTTCTTGTTTGGGATTGTGCAGTATACTGTGGCCAGAGATGATAAAATGATAATAATACAAAAAGGGGAACAATGAAGTCACAGAAATGACTTCTTAGATAACATAACAGTTGAATTTCCTATCAATCAAATTGTTCCGTTAAATTTCTTGTGGCAGCCAGGATGTTTTGATTGGAACCGTCTGAAACTTTTTGTTGGTAGGTAATCACGTAATTTTATTAATCAAAAGATAATACACAAGAAGTGTATTATCAATTTAAACAAGATAGAAACAACACGAAATTAGACAGCCATTCGATTGAATTAGTAGCCGCAGCATTAATTCAAGAATACGTCAGATAAAAAAAAATTCTTTAAATTGTTTTGTCGTCCATGTTTGATCTTCAAAATAGCGGCTGCTCCTTTCTCTCCACACACAACATACAATGCATTCTGGAATAAGATTCCAAACAAGCTTGCTATTCTTATCTGGAAGCTTTCTTTTTCATGCCTGCACCACGTTTTTTATACGCCTTGACAACACCCAATTCATATGTTGAGAAGCCAGATTATCGTTTCATAGCCAACGAACACCATCACAATGAATGAACAAAGCTGTCTGAAATTTGATGATTATGATGTCTTTTGGGATCTTGTTGATTTTATATTTGACATTTCATTTTCTCATTGCCTTTTAAGACATCTCCTGCATGCGATTCAACAAAAAACTGTTTCAAATAAATTTGGTCGGCATATCCTGTTTGCTATGCATGACTAGAAATTTTAGATTGTCAATTTTCCTGCGGTTTAGTTTTGATATAATAGCTGCAAGTCTAAGAAAACAATTTATTGATTCGTCTTTCAGCCCTGAATGAAGATAGTTCTTCTCATAGGAAGAACGAGGACACGTCCACGACTAGTGAATCAAGAATGCCAGGAAATTCTTCAATGCTTAATGTGGGCGCTTGGAGATCTTCATCTTTCGCCGAGCGCTCCAAATCAACTATTCATGATTGGAGAGAGATATCTAGAGATGTGCAGAAGGATTTGACCAGTGCATGGGAGAACAATTTGGCAGATCCGACAAATGCCAAAAGAGAAGGATCCAAATTGCAGATAGTTGATGATTCTATTCTGAGAAGGCAACCATCAGCAGTGTTTGACAGGGAACTGAAATCATGCAAGAATTCTCAGCCATCTCCGGAGGACCTAGTTCTTTACTATAAGGACCCGCAAGGTGAAATTCAAGGTCCTTTTGCTGGGAGCGATATGATTGGATGGTTTGAGGCTGGATATTTTGGCATAGAGTTGCAAGTTCGCCTGGCCAGTGCACCAGCTGACTCCCCATTCTGTCTACTTGGGGATGTGATGCCCCACTTGCGTGCCAAAGTTAAACCACCTCCTGGATTTAGTACGCCTAAGCCTGATGAAATTCAAGATGCATCTGGTTGGTATAACCATAACAGCTTTGGGAAGCTTCACTCTGGCTCAAGCGAGGCTGATACGATAAAGAGTGAGCCAAGATATATACATGGTCAGACAACGGAGGCTGAGAACAGGTTTTTGGAGTCACTGATGTCTGGCAGTATGAGCAGTGCCCCACTTGAGAAGTTTACTGTCTCAGAAGGTTTGTGTCTTTTTATGTTAAGAAACACCATTTTTGGCTTCTGAATTTCATGCAGTATTTTATGCTACTCATCGTCTTAATCTTATGTGAACATTTATTTTGTTTTACAGGTATGCAGGGATACATGGGGATTAATTTGAGTGCATTACCTCCTGTGGGTGCAGGTAGTGGGGATGACTCGCATCTGTTGGCCAAAAAGATGACACTGGAGAGGCAGAGATCTCTGAGAAATCCTTATTCACATTTGCCTGGAAGAGATTTAGCTTCCCATTTGGCAAAGACAGATGTTGTAAATGACTCCTTACTAGCACATTCGAATCTTGACTCTTCAATTTTAGACAATGCTCGTGCACAGAATAATTCTCAGAATGTGGACTTAATGTCTATCATTCGAGGCTTACCAGACAGATCTACAAATAATGTCAACCATGGAACTAGTGATTGGTTGAATTTACCAGTTCAAGGGGGGTTGGGCCCACTTCAGGATAAGTTGGACATGCATCCTGGTCAGAATTTTCCTCCCCAAGCTGCACTGGGAACACAACAGCAGAGGCTGCTGTCACAGAATTCATTGCTGTCAAATCTATTAGCGCAATCTCTTAATAATCCTTCCTGCATGTTAACACCAGAAAAACTGCTCTCTTCTGGTCTCTCTCAAGATCCACAATGGCTAAGTTCATTGCAACAGCAGTATTTGTTGCAGCTGCACTCCCAGGCCCCAGTTGCATCACAACAGCTGTCACTTTTGGATAAACTGTTGTTGCTTAATCAGCAACAAAAACAGGAGGAGCAGGAAGAGATAGTGCGCCAGCAGCAGCAATTGCTTTCACATGTGCTCTCAGAGAATCACCCCCACCAAAGGTTTGTCGAGTCACCGTTTGTGCAATTGCAGACTTCTGGTCTGTCAGGTGGAAATGCTTCTAGTGATCATGCTCAATTTCAGGGATCACATGAATTGTTTCAGACTCGTTCACAGGTAGCTCCCGCTCTCAATTTGCAAGATGAAAGTGCTTCTAATGTCATTTTACCTTCTAGCGTTTCCCAGAATAATGGCTTGAATGTTCGTTCTGAAGCCCCTTCTGTACATCTGCCTCATCAAATTTTTGGGAATACTATCCATCAAAGGAACTGGGATGCCTATTTGCCAGAACAAGTTGATAAAATGCAGCAGAAGGATTTTCTAATGACAACAGCCGTCGTGGATACTTTTACGGGGTCAGAATCGCCAAACAGATATCCATTTGAGCTGAAAGTACATAATGATGAGGCTATTAGAGTTGCACCATCTGCTGATGCTCCAAGTGTTCAGTTTGTTCCCGAAAATGCAAATGCGGTTGTACTGCCTCCGACCACAGCATTGGAACCCCAAGATTTAAGAGAAACTCACAATGATGATTTCCTTGGGGTGAAGGAAGTGAAAAATGCTGAAACACAGGAGTTGAAAAAATCGTCTGCCAAGAAGTCAAAAAAGCAGAAGGTTTCAAAGGCACAATGCTTTGACTCAGCAAAGGGAGTCTCTACGACGGAGAAGGCAGAATCATCAGAATTTGATGGGACGAATATTGATAATACAATGTCTGAGCCGCAAACTGTTGAAGAAGAGAGGAAAACTGATAAAGTTACTTCTGATGATGGCCATTTTTTGCTGGCCCAAAACTCATTGCCTGCACATATGGTTGCGGATGAAGGTGAGTCTACCAAGAATAAGGGTCAGACAGGACAAGTTGTATCACAGTTCAATACCCAAGTACATACTGGACAACGAGCCTGGAAGCCAACTCCTGGTTTCAAGCCTAAATCATTATCAGAAATTCAACAGGAAGAGCAGAAGAGAGCACAAGAAAAGGAAACGGCAGTTTCTGAAATCTCAACATCTCTGAGCTCAATGAGCGTCTCTACTCCTTGGGCCGGGATCGTTGCGAATTCAGATCACGAGGCACTTGGTGAAACATTACAAGATTCTCCCACCACTAAGTTAATTTTGGGAAAATCTGAGAGTTTCTCAAACCAAAAGAGTCCGTTACACGATCTATTTGGGGAAACTAATGTGGCCAAGTCAAGTGAGATTCAGATCTCTGCATCAAGTCTACCTCCTGTATCTCTTAATATAGTGGATGATGATAACTTTATTGAGGCTAAAGATACTAAAAAAAGTCGTAAAAAGTCTGCTAAAGCCAAGGGTGCAGGAGCTAAGGTCTCAGTGCCTGTTGCTTCACCGGATTTATCTGTTGGATCAAATTTCATAGACAAAGGCAACAATTCTCATCAGCTACAGCAGAAGGAAATATTACCTGCAGTTCCCTCTGGCCCTTCCTTAGGGGATTTTGTTACCTGGAAGGGCGAATTGACAAAACCATCCCCTGTTTCTGCCTGGTCCACTGAGTCTGTGAAGTTCCAGAAGCCAACATCATTGAGGGACATCCTCAAGGAACAGCAGAGAACTGTTTCTTCTGGATCGGAGGGACCTCCAATGCCAACACCTCAGAAATCTACTGTCGACCAACCTGCCCATGGAGTTGGTCCTTCATCGTCAGTTTTGTCGTCGTCTTCTGCCAAAGCTGCATCCTCAATCCAAATCAACTCGTCAGCTTCTTCTCACCCAAAACATAAAGTTGATGATGATCTATTCTGGGGCTCATTAGAGCAACCTAACCATGAGTCTAAGCAGTATGAATCTTTCACTCTTGCTATTCTAATGTCTTTTATGAGAGTCAAATGACTTGATTTTATCTATCTGAATCTTGTGCTTGCACTGACAACTTAGTTTTTCGTTCTTTCTCTTATAGAAATTCTTTAATTTGTGTTCGGCTTTCATGTGAATTGATTCCATGCTCCCTGATTTATGCCTGCTATGTGCACATGTAATTTTCAATAATTTTAGTTATTTGCAAGTGACTTTACCAGCAAATAGGATTTGGGCAAAAGCTCCTTGCTTATATTATCATGGAAAAATAGAAAACAAGGAATAAAAAAGCGGCAAATCTGCACCTTTGGAGATGTAATTATATTTATCTGCGCTAATGGTTGAGCTCACAAAGGTATTACAGACGTGTCTACTTAGTAACGAGTCCCTCCCTTAGGTCCTTAACCTCCACCCTCCTGTCTCTCTGTAAAAGTGCACAATTCCTGCACGATCTGGAAAAAAACATGGAGTAATTTCATAAAAAACTAGATAGATAAGAAAGACAAATGGGGCTGTCTTTCTCCCAAACCCTGAAAAGCGTTGACAATAAAAGCAGTATAATGACAATGCGTTGACATGTTTAGTCATGTATACTTAATTGGAGCAGTTGAAGGTGGCTATGAAACATAGTCACTTGCTGCTTGATATGATTACACGGTCATTTGATGAGTTGGGTAAAATTGTTGGGATTTGGTGCTGAAGGTTGGCACATTGATTGAGGAGCATGGGTGCTCATGCAGGACGGTGAAGGTGGGATTCAGTTAGAGTGCGGTAGGGAAGAGATGTGATTTCGAATTTATGTTGAGAAAAATACCATCACTTTTGTTTATTGTTGTCTTGTTGCCTACTAATAGTGGCTTAATTTCATTGAATCTGAACTTGACATCTGGCATTGTTAAATGGGATGTTCCTTTGCCGTCTAGTTGTATTGTAACCAAACGTCGGTACTTCTATTTGGATAATAAGCTAAAGATGTTCTTCATGTTACCATGGTGTTGGTGCAATATTTTTGTCTTCTCTTTAAAATTCAGGACAAAGATATTTTTAACTTTCTAATTGTGCTGGACAGTTGGGAAATGTCTTGAGTTTGTTAAGTTGCTCTTTGTATGACCTGCAGTTCAGATTTTCCACAACTTGGAAGCCAAGGCAGTCGGGGAAACAGAAGTACCCCAACCAAAGGAACTCCTGGAAAGTCATTGAATCGACAGAAATCCAGTGGTGGCAGGCCTGGGGAGTATTCACTTTCATCATCGCCTACCTCTTCTCAGCCATCTTTGAGAGTGAAAAAGGATGCCTTGACTAAGCATTCAGGTAGATGACTATTGGAAAAAGTTTGTTTTTTATTTTCTTTCTTAAAAAAGAATCGGGAGAATGAACCATTTTCTTTCACCATCCTGTTGCAGAGGCAATGGACTTTAAGGAATGGTGTGAGAACGAGTGCTTCAGACTTGTTGGGTCAAAAGGTTTGTATAAGTTGCAGTTTCTGAATAATAAGCAAGTATTAAGACTGCCATTTCAAGTAAATTGTTTGCTGATCATTTGATCCATTTTTTCTAGATACAAGTTTCTTGGAATTTTGTATAAAGCAATCTAGGGCAGAAGCTGAAATTCTTCTAACCGAGGATTTTTATTCCTCCATAGAGCAGCAGCAGTCAGTTTGATCTGCTCGAGCAATTTTGTTAAGTTGCCTTAGCTGTAGGTTTTAATATACTGACCGAAGAATTCGAGGTTTAATTGAAATATGGAGGTAGTTTTGTGTTTAAGGTTGGATTCATGTATCTTTCGTTATATTATATGAATAAAGGTTTTTTTTTTTTTTTTTAAAGTAAAAAATGTAGAGTTCAATAGACAAGCTCAACTTCATAGTGTGTGATGACATTTTTCATTGGAATATAGTTTTTATGGTTAAAACTTAAGGTCATTAAAAAATTTCAGGAACTGTGGATAAGAATCATAGAGTGGTTGAGTTCGTTCAGTTGCTAATCTTAGTACAATTGATAGTCTCTTACTCAAGTTGCGACTGGCTAAGAAAACAAGCGTGAAAAGACAATGAATGCCATAATAATACGTATTTATAATTTTTTTTTTGAAATTTTATGAAAAAAAATAAATTTTTGAATGTCAATCATCTAGATCTATCTCTGTAACTAATCAAAATATCATAAAGATACTAAGATTGAATTTATTAGAAATTATAATTTCTTAATAGTAATATCACTAAAATCATGATTTCTATGTTTGGGTGTGTTATGAAATGCACCAAAAATTATAGCAGAGAGAATGAAAGTTAATATTTTGTATATATTTTTAAGAACAAAAATCCTAGATTTATAGGTAAGAATAAGTGATATAATACTAATAATTTTTAGGGCTGCATGGATACAATCATCATTCACTAATAAACCCTAATAAATTTATCATTTACAACACTACTCTTGAATGATACATTACAAAATATCTACCCCGTTAAAATCTTGTTTGATAAAAATTTAATGGAAGAAAAAAATCAAACGAAAGAAAAATAATATAATTATTTTGGAGTATTAAAAATAAATGCTGCCTCATTAAAACATTGTTAGGAAAATCCAGTGGGATAAAACCTAAACAAAGGAAAAATAGTACATATACTCCCCTGAGTTGATCACTGAAAATTTTTGAGTCGACACATTCCAATTTCTTGAATATAGATGTCGGAAGTATTTTTGTGAATAAATCGGCCACATTGTCACTTGAACGAATTTGTTAGACATCAATGTCGTCATTCTTTTGAAACTCATGTGTATGAAAGAATTTTGGAAAAATATGTTTCGTCCTATCACTTTTGATATAGCCTTATTTGAGTTGTACAATACAAACGGCATTGTCTTCATACAAATTGTTAGACTATCTTTTGTTGAAATTAACATGCATGATGCTTGGATATGATAGGTCTTGTTCCTCAACCATACACATTCTCATATTACTTCATGGATTGTAATAATTTCAGAATGATTTGAGAATGCTGTTGTCAATGATTGCTTTACATATCTCCATGATATAGTTATTCATCCACGTGTAAACATATATTATGTTTGTGATTTAGTTTTATGTGTGTCAAATAGATAACTACATCTGCATAACTATGTTTAACATCATTTCAATGTCTTTAAGTTGGTATAGAGTTATATTTTGTGAGAAGATTTACAAAAAAAAAAAAAAAGTTAACGCTTCAATTGCACTAAAATATGGTATTTCAGAATCAAGAACATTTTATCCATCTTCAAGTGGACAAAATATATCATTTTCAACATCAAGTGATCTAACAACCATATATCTCTAACAACCATATATCATATGCCAATTGATATGCATTATCTATATAAAAAAGTTTTAAAACTTTTTCTATATATGTAGATTGATGAACAAATAATCTTTCTACAAAATGTTCAATCTGCAATCCGAGACAAAATTTGATTTTTACCAAATACTTCATCTCAAATTCATTTTTCAAATAATGGCGATTTTGTTGAGCTCTTAAGGAGTTCCAATTAAATTTAAAGCATCAATATAAGTCTGTCACAATTGCAAATTCAATATTTGTTTTCTTTATGAAAACACATGGGCATACATCGTCATTTTTAAAACTACCATTCAACAAATATTCGTTAAGACGATTATACCACATATGTTCGAATTGTTTCAATCCATATAATGATTTTTACAATTTAATTGCGAACATGATTCTCGAACACGTATTATTTGTTCCTGATACTTTAAAGGATTTTCATATATATATATATATATATATATATATATATATATATATATATGTCACTATCAAGTGAACCATACAAATAGACTGTTACTACATCTATAAGGTACACATAAAACTTTTGTGACACGGTCAAACTAATTAAGAATTAAAAAGTGATGGTGTCTATTACGAAAGAATATGTTTCATCATAATCAATTTCAGGTCTTTGTGAGAAATCTTGAGCTACGAGTCGGACTTTCTTTATTGTAATTTCATTCTTTTCATTTCTTTTTTGTACAAAAACCTATTTGTATCCTACTGAAATTACATTTTCAGATATTATAACTACAACTTTAAATACTTTTCGTTTCTCTAAAGAATTCAATTCCTTTTGTATTCTTTTCATTTTGGTCAATAATTTCAATTATAACATTCTTTAACAGACTGTGGTACATGGTCCTCATTTTGTATAATATTAAGAGTCATGTTAAATGCGAAAATATGATCAATAATAACATTTTTTTGTTCTCATAATTTATGAGATAACATATAATTTATTGAAATCTTATTATTTTCGGACACTTGTAGCTTTTTAGGAATCATATTTTTAATATTTGATTGATCAATTTTTTCTAATGTTACTTCTTTTAGAGTTTTTAGTTGGTTTTTCTCTTGCACTTTTCTTTTTCGAGGTACAAAATCTTTTGAACCAACAAGTTGACCACATTTTTGGCGTATGCGAGATTCATTTGCTATAGCAAATTGTCCTGCAGGGACATCAATTTTTGTTAGAATTTTTTGTTGCTGGTATATATAACTTTGTCACTTTTCTTGTATCAACAAATATATCAGATAATTGATTTGTAACTCTTTGCAAATGAATATTTTTTTCAATCTCTTACTCACATTGATAGTTGCGGAGATCAAAGTGGGATAGAGTTGTTTCATTCCAAAAAATTTTACCTTATTTTTCAGAATGTAGTTTTTCCCCTCCCAAAGTTGTGAAAGTCATTTTATCAAAATGAATATGCAAAACGTGCAATAAATAAATCACTCGTTAAAAGTTCAAGATACCTAATAATGAATGGTGAATTAAAACACATATAAATCCCAAATTTTCGTTGGGGACCTATTTTAATACATTGTGGGTGTGAAATATCGATTTAGACAGCACAACCAAAAATTCTTAAGTAATAAATATCAGGTTCATGACCAAATACAAGTTGCAAATGTGAATATTGATAATAGGCAGTTGGTTTTATACAAACCAATGATGTAACACGTAATATGACATGATTCCAATTAAAGTTGGGAGTTTTGTTTTATAAGTAATGGTTTAACAATAAGTTGTAGACGTTTAACAAATGACTCCACTAAACCATTTTGTGTATGGACATGCACAACTGAATGTTCAGTTACAATCTCAATTGACATACAATAATCATCGAATGTTTGTGATTAAGATTCACCAGTATTGTCAAGACGAATAGTCTTAATTGAGTAATCGAAAAATTGCGCTTGTAATTTTATGATTTGGGTAAGTAGTCGAACAATGGCTACATTCTTAGTGGAAAGTAGGCAATCATGTAACCATCTGGTAGAAGAATAAATTAATACCATGAAATCACGAAATGGTCCACATGGTGGGTGTATTGGCCCACATATATCTCCATAAATTCTTTCCAAAAAAGTTAGAGATTCAATATTGACATTTGTAGTCGAAGGTTTAAGACTAAACTATCTTACAAACAAGCTACACATGGATAATCATTAGGTAAAAGAATCTTCTAGTCCTTTAACTGATATACACGTGGGTTGTTTATTATTCGACGCATCATTATAGCTCATGGATGTCCAAGTCAATCATACCAAAGTAAAACTTTTTCGGTCAACGAACTTCTGATTCGTGACATTATTTAATTACTGTGAAATTAACGATACATAATAAAATTTCAATTTTTTTGCGAAAAATAAAAATATATTTCAAACTAAATTTCTAAAATACAGAGAAATATAGAAAATAAATTAATGTATATCTTCCATCACACTATCTCCAATCAAATGATCAATATTTTCATTTGGATCGACAAAAAATTAGAGACATCAAAATGAGCCACATCAATCGGACCATCATAATCAGCAAAATTTGCCTTCACTTTTCCTTCTCACATGATTGATTTTTGGTAAATATTCACAAAACGTTTTCCCGAATGACAGGTATGTGTCCAAAGCCTTTTCATTAAACAACTAAAACCATTTTCTTTGTGCTCCTTTTTGGACAAGCTACTTTTGTTTACTTTGTGCATTTTGAAGTTGTTGCATTGTTATTGATAACTATGTTGATAATTTCGTTCATGGTTTATCCCACGTGCACGTTCGCGGTCATGTCCTTGTCTTGATATCACGTACTATTTGCTTCAGACAATGGTACAGAACCATGATTTTTCATCAGCAGTTCATTATTTTGTGCAGCCACAAGTAGACAAGATATGAGTTCTGATTACATTTTGAAACCACTTACGATATTGCTGCTTCAAGAACACATTCAAGGTGTGAAAGGTAGAAAACAATCTCCAACGTATCTTCATCAATGATTTTTCTTAAACACAAAGTTAATTTTGAACAAATTTTGAACAATTTATAATTATACTCACTAACAGTTTTGAAATCTTGCAAACGAAAATACATCCACTCATATCGGATTTTGGGGAGGACTATAATCCACTGATGATCAAATATTTCAGTTATTTTTTTTTCAAAAAATTTGTGAATATTTCTCAGTGTGATATTCGCTTTTCAATCCATCGTGAAGATGATGACGGATAAAGATTAGTGCTTTTGCACGATCCAGCATGAATTCTTTGTTTCCTTATTTCATTATCTTTTCTAGATATTTTGAAATAAGATGAATATCAACAGAGTGTCCATGACAGATAATTTTTGCCAGATATGTCAAGTGCGGCAAACTCAAGTTTTGTGATATTTGTCATTTAATTAACTACATAATTAAAAAAAATACAATTAGTTTCAAAAAATATGATTAAACATCATATAATAGTTAATTAAGTAATATCAACACGACATAAGTTAGGTGTTTTCTTTCAGGGATAAACACTCAATTTAAATAATATGTTTTCTGAAATATGTGCTACTTCGGGAGTACGTTGTATTTTACTATTACTTCTTCAAGAGCAATACGTTAATATTTTTTTTGAAATATAGAACAATATAGTTCATGCTCTTTATGAGCAAATAATAATTTTTCAATAATATTAATTATAATGTTGTGATATTTCAGGAGCAATAACAAACTATTTATAATAGACAAGTCTATTATTAATATTCTTCTAAAATATTAATCACAAAGTCATGCTACTTCAAGAGCAATAACACGATAGAATATTAATTTATAATTAATAATACAAATCTAAAATTATTTAAATATAGAATTAGAAAAAAAAAATGATTCCAAACATACACTTGAATACCATAATGAAGGCAGAATTTAACATAAATTCCAAAAGAAAGACAGAATTGATATGCCGAAAAAAATAATTAATTATCCGTACACATTTACAGAAGCAATTATACTCGACTCTTGGGTGAGTGAATTGATTTCTAGGTACAAAAGCAAATTGATTGATTCATATAATTATTGCGACCGCAAAATTCATGACAGCGGCAAGATGAATGTTAACTAAGTTGGAACCAAATTCTTTACATGACAGGTTTAATGCATGTGTAGAAATTTAGCAGGATTGATACAAGTTCAATAGATCAAGTTTATGTTCGACAGCGATAGATAGAAAATAACAAATTTATGTTTATAAAATAAAATAAAATCACATTAATAGATAAGCAAGATTTGATTAACGTGTTATCTGCATATTTATGTATTATTAAAAACAAAAGTCCCATATTTCACTATAAAATAAAAGAGTCAATGAAAGGCAAGACACGTGTTGCAATTTCCCATCGTCCTGTACGGATTTTTTTTTTTTTTTTTGAACTCTGTTTCAAAACCTCTTACCACTCCTTTCAGTACCCATTTTCCCCTTCCTCCATTCTTCCACGCAACCGGCCATTCCTTCATTTCCCCCACCACGCAACCATCGCTTTATCCATTTCCACACTCAAATTCACTCTTTCTCTTCATTACAACGTTTAGCCTTGAACATGAAACAGCTTATGAATTTTCTGTTATACAAAGCTTAGAGCTGTGCATAATTTTCTTGTTAATTTTGTTCCTGTCCCCATTTTGGTGTTTTTGCACATGATTGTTGATCCTTTTTATTTTAGGCAGATCTGTGCTCGGAGAATTTGTCTGCCCTCCGCGAGCTCTGGGGTACGCGAAGCGCACAGCTCCGCAGAACACAGGCTCAACTAAACAGAATGCACATAGTTCTCTGGGGAGGTTGGGCGGGGTTCACAGGAGTAATTCGTCAAGTTCTTTGGGTTCCAAGCAATCTGAAGAAGCCTTAGTCTGTCAAATATGAAGTTGAAGAAGAAGAAACAGAAGAGTTTGATACAGGCGACCATGGAATCGGGGAAAGCTAAACCTTATCGAGACTCTGTTGGTGTGAAGAGGATGCAAATGAATGCTCACAGATACAAGACTATATGTAAGAGAAAACGGATGGATGTTTTATCAGGTAAATTAAATCTCCATTCGCAGCTTGCTTTCTCTGCAAACCATGATGTCTTAATGGAGACACTCGATGCTATCTCCATTCTTAATGGAGATGGGGGGCTATCTCCATTAAGAATGGAGATAGCATCTATCTCCATGCTTAATGGAGATAGGGGTATCTATCTCCATGCTTAATGGAGATAGATGCTATCTCCATTCTTAATGGAGATAGGGGCTATCTCCATTAAGAATGGCTATCTCCATTAAGAATGGAGATAGCATCTATCTCCATTCTTAATGGAGATATCCCCTATTAAGAAGAATAGAGATATCCCTATCATTCTTAATGGAGAAAAAATGACAGAAAATTTGACAAAAATTTTCTGTGATCATCCTACCCAAAGCATTGCGACACAGGATAACAAGCAACAAACAAGCACCTCCCGATCATTCGGAAGGTGGACGAGACTAATAAGCTACAACATGCCAAGAGTGGATCATCATACGGGCTATTGCCTCCGTGGTGGTGATGGTGGTTGTGGTGATGGTGGTGGTGGTGGTGCTTCCCCATAAAACCTGATCATAGTTAAATACAAGAACTCCACCTTTTGCTTTGTTTAATTAATGTTTTCGTTTTCGATAAAAAAAATGTGGGATAATTTCGACTTTTGCCATTTTAGCAACTACACAGAAAGTTTGACCAAAGGTTTATGAATCTTCCAGCCTTTTGCTTCAGTTGATTTATTTTGAACTTTCACCTTCGTGTTGAGTTCTTTCCCTGTCCCTCAATTTAAGGTAATTGATATTTTGTTGTTTTGAGGTAAAATTTGAATGATTGTGGAGTATGGGCTTAGTTAGATTGTGAAGTAGTTGATTGTGTTTGTGAATTGCAAAAATTGTGCCTTGATTTAAAACTTCATCTCTTCAAATCTTAGGAAAAAAATAAGTTGCATTTAAGGTGTTTGATAAAATGACCAAGTGGAAAATTAGTGTATAATTAGTGCCTTAGTTCTTTTCTTTGGTGGGTAGTGCCTTAGTTCTTGGTGAAACTTTTTTTTTTTTTTTTTTTTTTTTTTTTTTTTTTTTTTTTTTTTTACAGTTTGCTTTCAATTTTGTTGGGGTTTGTACATGATTCTAATAGTTTTAGTAATTTCTTGTGCTGAAGTTGTTTTTTGCTTTTGCAAGGGTATGAATTTCAACTTATTTTAGGTGTTCTATTCTGAAATTGAAGTTGTGGTAGCAGCTACTTGTTCTTTATCCTATTATGTCCTCCTAACTTGATTGTGAATTTTCCTTCTACGGGGATTTTACTGATGCAAAGTAAATGCTAACTACAACACTCAAGAAGAGTGCTATTCTGCATAGGTTTATGAAACAGCATGGTAATTGATGTCTTTATTGATATGATGTAGGTGCTAAACACCCCAAGGTTGGTGTTATTTTCACATGCATAGCTCTTATACTACTGACATAGAGCAGCAACAGAGCATTTGAGTTCTCTTTTAATTCAAGAGGTTAGAAATTTCATGTCAAACTACTAAAGTATGTTCAAATATTTTGATTCCTTACATTCCTTGATTTGTAGTTATTCCAGTGCATGTATACGTGGCAAAATAGATATTAGTTTTTATTAAAACTTTGAGAGAAATTGAATGAGCAAAAATCTTTTACGCCTGTTCTCATTTTATGGATATGAATAAAGAATTATTGATATAAGCATGATTTTTATTTAATATATGCCCAAAGAAATGGTTTTTGGACAAAGTTACCATTTCTTTGCATCTTTCTTTTTTGACTTGACATTTTTATTATTTTTGGCTTACTAGACATCAATTCATTTGATACAGTAGGAATTTACATTCTTCTTTAACATCGTGTAACATTTTGATGGTACCTGATTTGTAAATGTTGGGTTTATGTTTTACAATGACTTTACTCACTATATAATCGGTTAATGAATTCTTTAAATTCTATGGTATTCGCTAAAGCCGATTTTGGCTTCGAATCTTTTAGACTAGCTCGGGTTCACTCGCAGTGTGTGCAAAAGGGATCATGCTTTGATAACTCTTCAGAGTTATTTTTTAGCCCTTTATCGGATTGGTATGTTCAAACATGTATTTTGTTAAACTGGTGATAATATATGCATCTTTCTTTTCTTATGTGATTTGATTGGAGTTACAGGGCTAGCAAAATGGCTGCTTATCTAATTAGTAATTACACTATCAATGGGCTAAGCATTTTTTTTTTTACCTACTTGGCAAAGATGCAAGGTAAGGTTAGGAAATTTAATGACGTCTTTAGCTTCAAATTTCAAGTTATTGTTTCGGGCGCTGTATATTTGAGGCTTTAAGTTCATAATTTTGGGTTGATGATAAAAATGAAAGCGATTTAGTAAAAAAAATGTGCGCTATATTTTTGAAAGTTTTATATCATGTTTATTTTACACTTTTTCATTGTTTTAAAAATCCTTGTTCATTATTTCGCAAAAAAATTGAAAAATAGGGCTTGTCCTCCTATTGATGATGACAGGTCTGGACTCTTTTACTTTTCACCTTGAGAAATTTAGACTAGAGTTCTGTTTTTGATATTATAATGCACAATCAATTTGCATAGGATTGTATTCAACGTTTGATTTTCATTTGATAAACTATTTGCTTTCTTGTGCTTACACATTTGAATTTGTTTCGGTGCATCGAGCTGTGGTGAATCTCATCGATGTATCAAGACATTAGTGTCAAACTAGAGTTATAAGTGTTTGTAATTCCATTCATTTTGTTTTTCATGTTTTAGGGACAACTTAACCTTGTTTTGATTATGAATTTTATTGAGTTAGATGTCGAAATTATTTAATTGCACCGATAATGAATAAAACTGGTTGACTACTATATAGTAGTCACCTGTGTTTTGTGAAGTACTTGAAGTTTTTAAAAGGGGAACTTTTTCATCAATTGATTTCTTTGATCCAGTGTGAGCGACGATGACTTAATTTAAATTTTGTTTTTGGGAGATTGATGATTTGTATCCTAATTGTTCGATTCTTATTGGCTGTAATATGGGATTTTTTTTTTTTTTTTAATCCTAATCTGCTATTTAAATTTGAAGAAAATGAAATTAGTTTCTGGGTGTTGCGGTGCTAATGGAATTTGGGAACATGTTGTGAGTGGAAATTTGAAGCTTTGAACGGAAATTGGGAGTTGTTCATTTGGTGAACTCTATTTAGGTAATCCTTCATTTTTACATAAGTCTTGATAATTACATTGATTTATTTTTATGTTTGGTATTTTTATGTTACTGCAAAGGGGTTACTGTTCATCACCATAGGTGGGGCTATTTTATGGAAGTTATGGAAAGGAATATATTCTTTAATTACCATGTCAGAGAAGGATTTAATCCAGCAGGCAATTTTACTATTTTCCTTAATTGTTATGTTTGTGTCAGGAAGGATTATCCCTTCCTTTTTATTTTCCTGTCATTCCTTTTAATTCTCAGTCATTCCATAGAGGTACGGCAACCTCTGTTTGTAATTTCTATCTAAAGGCCGTATGCCATGAATAAAGGATATAAAAAACCTTCTCTTCACAGTTAACGTCTAGGAGACCGGTTTACCTCGAAACAAACCATTAAAGGAGGACAAGGATCCCTCGAACAATCCTAGATAAATTAAACATAGGTAAATTACGCAAAACCAATCCTTGTATTTTACCTATTAACAAACCCGTTACGCGCTCTCAAACAGAAGCACGTAACATCTTTTCACCTGACACGTTTCAATAAAGAAAATAACAGGTAATCTCTATTTTCTTAGGAAAACTCTGTGATTTCAACAAACTATATTGTCTTCAATTAATATATATAATTCATTCCCATCTTCTTTTAAACTTATTAAAATGCTGACAGACATTTCAACATGCAATATTGTCTTCACAGCCATATATTCTGACGAGTATAAAATAGTATATCTTGGAACATATCGGACGTGAAGATTGTTGGGTTGCTTACAATATTTCTCACTTAGATTTTGATTGAAGCATGTGAAGTAGTTTTGATCGAATAAGTAAGATACTGATAGATTTTAGTATATTTGAACAGATAAGAACAACCATGGAGAAGAGTACTGCTTTGTTTGATAAGGAGAAAGCTCAAGAAAGGTTGTCAAAGCTTTCATACGCTGAAAGAATTGAGTGATTTGGTGCTTAGAACTGATAAAAATTAATTCTGAAGAGACAAGTGGAGATTCACAAAGAGATCCGTGCTAACTTTGGTGAAAAAATTGTTGTTTTGTTGACTCTTTAAAGCTTATTTGTGTTGCTTCATAGCTAGAATATAAAAAATTGTCTTGTTCTATTCCATTATACTTTAGGCATTTTCCTACAACACCATTTAAAAATGAATTTTTCTAAAATTTACATGCAGTTATTTTTAACAATAACGTGCAACGCACGTTCTCCCACTAGTATTGATAAAAATGGCGAATGCAATGATAATAATTTTTAGAACTGTAAGAATACATTTGTCATTCACTAATAAATCCTAATAAATTTACCATTTATCCCAGGAATATATATATATATATATATATATATATTATATTGGCTGATTGTGAAGTGTCTCTTTGATTATTTCTCTGCATAATTCAAATTTAGAAATTCCCATTATTTTTTATATCTGGAGCAAAATCTAGTCAACTTACTATGTAGACCCTAAGCCGGTAAGCCCCCTATTTGACAATCATTAATTGGAGAAAACATAGTTTTGAATAACATTTTTAAAAAAAATGTAGAATTAAAAAATTTGAAAAAAATTTGAACTTGTGAATATGTGGTTAAAAGAATATGTAAAAAAATTTGAAAATGATGATCTTATATATTTAGATTTTAGAGCACAAGAATACTTTATAGATTAGTTAAGAACGTAAAGGCAGAATCATTTGCAAATAATAATTAATTTACAAACATAACAGTTATCTCGTTAAAAATATTCTTTTGCAAAAATTCAATGGTACATAGAAACCAAATGTCGAAAAAAAAAAAAAAAAAAGAGTACAAAAACTTAAGAATTATCAAATGTTGCCTCATCGAAACATTATCCTTATGTCAAGCCATCCATCTTTTGTGATCCAAACGGTTAAGTTTCAGGGATAATTTTGTTGAGAACTTTGTCAGCTTGCACTCTTACTGTTGATGTGCACTCTTACTTTTGATAATTTTATTTTATCTTGCAGGGGCGTAGTTGACTATACTCTTCTTCAGTGTATTATACAAACAGAAAAAATACAGTTATTAGAAAACTCAGCTCCCTCAGAATTCAAATACATTTTCAACATCAACATTCAGACAAGGCTGAAACATTAATAATATTTATTTTCCATCACTGAGAGCTACTTAGATGTAGAACAAAGCAAAAAAAACCGAGAATACACCAGTTCAAGACCAAGTACTTGTTTGGGATAACTTAAACAAGTAGCTAAAAATTCAGGTCAGAATTCACACATTTCTTGAGAGTCCCAACTTATATAAACTATTTATCCACAATTTTCATCGTTTTTTTATTAAAAGTTGAAACCTATATCAAAAGCTTCATCAAACAACCCTTAAGACAACAAACAAAGCTAACTTCACAATATCAGAATATATATCCAGGTATTGTTGCTTCTTGAAAACACATGAACCACAAGAAAACCCATTTCTTAATATAACCATTGATCAGATAATTGTAGTCTGGAAGCATTTTTTATCATCATTTATTTATCCAAATCGGCTATTCCTCATCTCAATGGTTCAACAAAGCCATAAAAATAAAGCAAATAGAGAATTTAGTGCATAAATATAGGAATTTGTGTAAAAATTGAAAAGAAATATGGACTGAGTGAGATGGGCTCAGAAGGATCCATTGGTTTATTATAATCAAAGGAATATCCCTCAGAAAATAGGTAGTTTTCAGCATCACAGCCCAACTCAGCTCACCAAACTACAATAACTAAAAGAATTCATAAAACTTTAACAAAAATGTAGCTAATGTAGAAAAGAAGAATTCATGGAGCTCAGAACTCGGATAACAAATCATGAACTGAGTTTCATTTGTCCAGACATAATTGAAAAAGTTCATCACAGCATAACAAAAATTTACAATTTAGTTGAGAATCAAAGAAAACAAAAATTTGTTTATAATTTGAAAATCTCAGATACATTCCAAATGAGGAATTATGCAGACATTCAACACGGCATCAGATTCAGTCCGCCCGTCTGCTTCTTAACATCATTGAATTTAAAAGTAAAACAAAAGAAAAGCATTTGAAGCATTATTTCAAAAACAGAAGGCATCAGATAATAAGCGGAGTTATATAGTCTACACGGTTATTCAGTGTGTAGGATAAGATTTAACATTCTTCATTTGCCAGTTTTAACAAAAAAAAATTATAAACAAAATAATAAATTCAAATCTTGGAAGGTCCATTTGACACCAAGGCAATACAAAGTTGTGTGCAGTGGGCTGGTAAGCCATCCTATTGAATTTATGCATCTGTTATATCTCCGAGTACACACATAACATCATACACAAGGAGAGGGTAAATCAGATGCAATATTAACGCATATTTCATAAACAAAAATCTCACCAGAAAAAAATTCATTATGCAAGACACCAAAGAGAAAGAGATGATTAGGGACGAAGAGAGAAACCAAATTGACATTACAAGCAATGAATTTGGTGAAGATAAACGAAAGATGATAACCTAATTGAATTGGGAGAAACTTGTAGCGATGGATCTGAGAGGCGGCTGCTGGGTTGTTTAAATAGAGATTTACAGAGCTAGGGTTTCATCCACAGCCGCACAGGAAATAGTTTTTACTTTTGGAAACTTAAACGGTGTCGGAATATAAAGGATTTTTATTCGGAAAATAGCATCAATCGTCCCTATCTTATATGCCTCCAGTGTAATTGATCCGTAACCTTCAAATCTTGATGAACAACTCCCTAACCTCCCACTTTTCTACGGAAGTAGTCCTTTTAGACATTTGGTAACTTTCAAAAGTCAAACTTTTATTTTTTTTTTTAAAAATCAAAAAGTCTGAAATGACTTACTTCAATACACACACACACACACAATTTTACCAAACCCCATCCCCACCCACCTCCATTATCACGACCACTGACAACACATCTTCCACCATCACGACAGGGCAATGCTACCCAAAAATACAATTACTAATTTTCAAATTATGCAATTTCGGCCACCATATTCCACCACGAAACTTTAACTCAATTTTTGCCCATGCCGCCTAACCATTACCACTTCTAAAATGAGTCAATGACAATGACGAAAATCCCCACCATATCAAAAGATTTACCTTCGAATCCAATTAAAGTTAGCTATTTTCCTTTCAATTTTCTCGATTTGCATGTGAAGTTTTACCATTCAAACGTTTTGCATAATGATTCACTCGTCATTTTCTTTTGCAAAGAAAGGAATTATGATTGCATTTTCGAAAATTTATTTGATTTCTATAAAAGATTCAAATTTTTCCAGCTTATGGATTTGATATGTTGGCTCGAAGCTATATTCGTAATCGAAGAGTATTAGCTTACGTGCGGATTATGGGTTTGGTTGTAATATAAAGTAATGTGTATGAAAGCACGAGAATATGAAAATTATGAACAATCTTCTAGTTTCTTTTGTTTCCTCTTGAATGTCAGGCAAAAGCAAAAGCAAAAGCACGGCTCGACTCGGGCAAAAAAAAATAGAACCATTTTTACTTAAGTCTAGCCTAAGCCTCAAGTTTAGGCTCACGAGCTTTCTCGACTCGACTCGTTAACATTCTCATTACTAGATCCAACAAAAACCATCGTCATTGCCAGATCGCCACCGTCACTGTCACTGCTAGATCCAACAAAACCACCATTAGATCCACCACCGCCACTTCATTCCAACAACCAACAAATTCGTTGTAGCTCCAAAAACACCAACAAAATCCCAAAAACCAACAGCCACCAACACTACCGCATTGCCATCACTACTGCACCAAAACACCACAACAACCATCGTTGAAAATCCCTAAGATCTCTTGCCACTTCATTAGCTTCCACTAACACTTCTACTCAAATCACAAACCAATCGCGCAACTCAATAAACCATAATATACATAACCTAAAGCCATCAGATCAGCAACAAATGGAGAGACGGTGTCCTGAGTTTGTGGTGTTAGATCTGCATCAAATAAAGAGAACCCTATTCGGAGGCTGCACGTGGCTTCGCACAACGTGTATCACCATTCCCTTTTCTCCGATATCCTCGTGGACAATTGTGTTGAGGTAGAGAGAATGAGAGGTAGAGTAGAGAGAGAATGGATTGAAAATGAGCAAAATGAAAATTAGGGTTTGGGATGTGGGTGTATAATTAATTGAATTTTATAATATTATTATTTAATATTAAAAAAATGTATTAATAGCTGATTTTTGTATGTATAAACAATAATCTTGATTTTTGAAATGCAATCTTTAAAAGTAAGCCTCCATATAATTTCCACAATATCAAATGTAGAGAAATCAGTTTACTGTTTTAAGCAAATTGGCAAATCAAGTCATATATTTTTTGGGTTAGAATCAAGCCATATTGGTCTAAAGAAAAAATGCTGAAATTTGATCCGAAATGTTTATAAACGCTTTAAATTATAAACAAATATAAATGTGTGGTAGATAAAATGAATAGTATTTGTGAATCTCGTGAAACATGGCGAAGTCAAGATTTTCAGTTTGAGGCATTATGGCTATTGATGATGTATGGAAAAAAATGTATAACAGTTAAGATGTATGGATAAATATCTGATGTTTAAGTTGGGATGACATATGAAAAAAAATATATAAGTAAAAGCTCAAATCAACTTATTTGGAAGCACGAGAGAGCAATATTTGAAGGAAAACTCTGCAAGTACAGAGGTTTTTTTTTTTTTTTTTTTTTGACAAATTTAATGTCTTCCTGTACAAAATCTGTACTTATAACATTTTTCATATTTAAAGGGAAATGAGAAGTTGAATATTGTGAAGCATACACCAACTTCTCGAGATAGAGCCTTGATTGTTGTAGAGTGATGGTTTCTTGTGATTCCTTATTAGAATTCCAAGGAGTAAACCCAATGTTATGTCTAGAAGTTGCGACGCGTGAGTTCTAGATTGTGTCACGAGACCAAGTGCACCTATGACTGCATAACATCGAGCTCGAGTTCGTAGGCATCATTAAGATATTATTCATAAAAAAATTCAATCATTACTTCAAATATAACTAAAATGCACGCTGTCAAACTAACCTCCCAGCCTTTGGGTAACTAAAAACGATTAAAAATCGAAAAAACTAAAATAAGTCACATTTATTTTTTTCTTGTGGACACTAAGTCTCCGTTTGGGACAAGTTCTCTAAAATTCATTTTTTCTAAAATTTATTTGCAACATATTTTATCGTTAAAATAAATTTATTGTTTGAATTGTTCAAATCGAGTTCTTAGAGAAGATAGAGTTTGATCAATTATAAAAACAAAGAACTCAACTCTAAAAGATTCTTCAACTAATTGTTTTACCTCATCACTGCCACTTTCATCAAATTACTTTTTTCTTCGAATGAAGCGTTTTTATCGAAATACAGCTTCAATTTCCATTTCGCTTGCCTTTGTTGTCACTTCATCCATGGCAGTAGCAAATCCAGTTTCTCTATACTCTCCAAGAAATGAAATAAGTCCTTGCAAGAGGTCGATAGCATGATCAATATCCATATTTTCGGTTTGAAAAAATTTGCTAACAATATTGATTGCTCGCAACAACTTGTACCAGATAATCATGCCAAGCAAGAACTCATAATTCTGAAGTTCATATGTTGCTAGTGACTCGGCTTCACTCTTGACTTTAGGATCTTCGTTACATTCTGCCAAATCAAGTAAATCATCTCTTATTTGTGCAGTTTGCTCCATTATAGACTTTACACTCTCAACATGACTTTCCCAACGTGTTTGTGACAATGACTTCATTGTCAACCCTTGCACATTATCCTTGAAAAATTTTCATCGCTTGGTAGAAGAGGAGAACAATGTGTAGATACGTTGTATCACTTCAAAGAAGGATACAACTTTAGAACAACAATTCACCATATCACATAATGCTAGATTCAGACTATGAGCGCCACATGCAGTATAGAAAGCTCGGGGATTCACGTCAAGTACTCTTCTTTGCACACCTTTGTGCTTCCCACTCATGTTCGATTGTTGTCATACCCTTGCCCTCTAATATCATCAATATCAATATCAAGTTTGATCAAAACATTTTGAAGTTCTATTGCAATTCCAAGTCCTGTTGTGTCATCAACCTTTAAAAATTCAAGCCAATATTCTTCGATAGTCGGTAAGTTAGCTGATTCATCTACACAACTTACTACTAAAGACATTTGCTCCTCGTGACTTGCATCCGGAGTACAATCAAGTATAACTGTGAAATATTTTGCATGTTTAACTTTCTTGACAATTGAACTTTTCACCTCATTAGCCAACAACTGTATCAACTCATTTTGAATTCTTTTGCCAAGATATGTATATTAAATCTCACGTGCTTTAGCCCGCCGAATGTGCTCTTGCATTATTGGATCGAACTCACTAACCATTTCTATCATTTGTAAAAAATAGGCCATTGTTCTTAACATGTAGCCTTTCATCATCTCCTCGAAATGACAAGATATTTTTGACGAGTCTTTTCACAATAGCAATTATCCTCGTTAATACATGTCTCCAATGTTCTCTTTCTACATCAATCGCCAATTGAACACTTTTATCAATTGTAGTTTTTGTTTGAATCCTATTTTTCAATTCAAGCCAACTACTCATGCAACGTAAATGCTCATCATTTCTTTTATGACTTTTAATTGACCGCTGCAAATTATGCCAATCTTTGAATCCATCATTACCCAGTTGGCCAATTTTGGTCACATTTTTTGATGTTTTAAACAACTTGCAGCAAAAGCAGAAAATTTTGTCCATTGATACTGAATATACTAGCCATCTTCTATCAATTGTTTGTCCATTTGATAATAATCGCTTAAATTGTGAAGAATCGAAATGTCTACTTTCACGATCTTTGGGAAACACGTTGTTATCAACTCTTTTTTGATCTATTTCAACTAAATAATCTCTCATTCTTTGATCAACGAATTTCCAATTCCCGGGATTATCCAAATTCAAAGAGAAGCAACCATCTTCTTCTTTATCATCTACTTCATTGACGCATGCAGGTTTTCTCACCTCTTCTTCTTCCTTATCATCCACTTCATTAACACATGCATGTTTCATCACTTCTTCAACCTCATCATCTACTCCATTGACACATGCAGATTTTGTCACCTCTTCTTCTTTTTTATCATCCACTTCATTAACACAAGCAGGTATCATCACTTCTTCAACCTCATCATCTACTTTATCCTCATTCAACGCATTTACATTATTGATTTTAAAGTACTTGTCAATATCTCCTAATTGACTTTGAGTTAATGCAATTTCATTTCATTTCTTTTTTCTCTTTTGAGCACCGGATTCATATTTAGGAGGCATGTTGTATCTAATGCCCAATGATTAACCTAAAAAAAATTACAAAATATCTCAATAATCTCACAATTAGAGTTTTCAATATAGCTACTTCGTGCGCCTGTGCAATTGTTGATCGTACAATAATCAATCATATAAGCTGACCAGACTGCAATTATATAAGCCGACAAGGCTTAAAACATTTCAAGTATAACTCTTAAATAACAAGTTAAGGCAAGTCATTGCTTACTAGAGAAGTAGAATTTCAACAAAAACTATGAAATCACACATTTGAAAATTCCACCGTCACAACTCACAAGTCTGAAATAAAAATTTAATATCAAACACCAATACAAATATGAAATGGATATCAAAATTTCACCAAAACAAACACACACGCACTGAATCAAATCAAAATCATACATTTACATCAAAATCATAAAATGGGCTTCACCAAGTCTTATAAAACAAGCACTTTCAATCCCCATAGTCACACGTCGAATTAAACCAAGGTAAATTCAATGATAATCTTGAATAAAAGCCGAAGCTAAAATCATCAAAATTTAGACCATTATATCAAATGGGTTATCTAAATAAATAATGCAAAAACGATTGGTATCCTTTATCATATCCACAGAAACTGAGCCTTTAAACTTGGGCATTGGCCCTTGCAAAAAAAATTTAGTCAAATTAACAACCTTTAATTCACCTCCTTTAATCAAAATTCACCAAGCTAAATTTCTCAGATCATTTTGAAATTGAATCAAACATTATGCACCCAAAATCCTAAATAACAGGAGTATTGGAGTCAAAGCACAAAAAAATCTCTCCTCCATTCTTCCAATCCAAGTTAACAATGAAATTATTTATCTTAAATCATAACTTGATAATTACAAAAAGTTTCAAAAGATCAAATTGTGATTAATTAATAGTGATGCTACGCGAACACATCAAAAACTTAAAAAGCCTCAACTATAACAAGGAAATTTCTTTCGATCGAAATTCCCCTAAAATTCAATACATAAAATGCGTACAGATTCTTCAGCAAGAATCCAAATTAAAATCCTATTAAAATGTACAAAATTTCTTCTTAATAAAGATCCACAGTCAATGCATAATAATTATCATTCCCTCAAACAAAACAAGAACTAAAACTCACAAAGCAAAACGACCCATAGGCAGACTTAACAGTAAAAATACATGAAAAATGAAGGAAAAGATTCAAAAAATGAAATACAATTTTTCTAGTGAGAGCGACGAATACGGACCCACGACACTGGATGCTCCTGAACCAAGGGTCATGGTGTAGCTATGCAAATTAGATATTAAGTAGAAAAATATTTGATCAATAGATACAGAAAAACTCCAAAAGAACCTTCAGTTGTCGGCCGAGCACGTGGAGGCGTCGTGAATGACGCTACACAGGCTTGGAAACACGTCGTCCTCCTCTTCACTGTGGAGTCTGTGGTATGGTTCGGACTCACCGGAGTTACTTCGCTGTTCGGGAAAAAATGGTCGGATTTGGCTTTGGGAATTTAGGAAATGGGTGGGAAATGAATGGGATCCTAGACTCCTGGTTCGACTTAGAGCCTGCCCTAATGCCATTCAATATTTTTTTTAAAAAAAAAAAAAAAATTGGGTAAAAAATGAGGCCCACTTAAATTTTGGGCCTGAGTCTTGGGCCTCATTCACCTCAGCCCAGGATCGGGCTTGACTGGAAGTGAGTTTTATATTGTGGTGCGAGGAAATAATGATGGATTGCAGAGACTTGGTGGAATCTGCATAACTGGGAATGTTGATCTGAACTGTGTCGGCCGTGGATGAGGGGAAAGGTGAGAAAGGGAAAAAAAAATCTGATAAAGGGGAGGTGTGCTGTGGAGCTTATAGCTCTGATACCATAAACAGTGGTATTTATAAATGGCTGACTGTTTTCATTGATCAATTCATGTGAATATATACAGGAATACAATGTTAAGGAAATAGTCTAAACTAAGGAGTTTATATAGTATATTACAGCAAGGCAAAGCATGGAAAGTAATTTACATGATTGTAGGAATCAATTAAACTGCTAGAATCAGTTATGCTGCTGGAATCAAGTATTTCCTTCTATAGTGAGTACACAAGTGAGCTTAGAACCATAACCCAGTTGAAGAACTTCCCATGCGGTTCATGCTTATCCGATTATCCCCATGAAAGTGAGCTTAGATCTAGACCAGCAGCAATGCAGAGGCAGAAACAATGAACAAAGGAAATGAACGTTTTTTACTGCTATTATTAATACTTTTGATGGATTGAACATTAGAACATCAATGTGGATAATTAATGTAAATTGTATGGGAGTTTTAGGATGGATACTGATGAACCTTGTGAAAAAAGGTGTTAATGTTTTTGTGGATAAACGTGTTGATAATTTTTTAGTGTTACATGGATTTTTTATGGTGTTTTCAAATGTTGAACAACACACACTCGCTTTGAATGCTGATTTCTGTTTTTCCATCGACCATGTTTTGATTTTGTTATGTTTGCAAAGACTTGTTTGATTTGGGAGTGAGCGTAATTATGTGAAGTTGTGCACGAACAAATTGTTGAAAATTGGTTTAACAATTCGAGAACATTAGTGTCAATTCGACCAAATATTTTGACTCAATTTGTTTATGCAAATGGTTTGCAGTTTCGCCGCTTCGAAACGGAGATCAATATGCCCCGTTAGGTCACGAGAGGGGACAACACCCCTCGTGGGAGCTCCCGAAAGGAAATTTTGATTTTCATGTATATTTGGCATGTCGAAACTAATTTTGGGTGAATGAGAAAATGTATTATACTAAAGATTTATATTATATTCAAATAACAACGTTGACAATATTCCAAATGATTAGCTCAATACTATTTTATAGGTAAAACATTAATCAAATTTGAATAACCTACATGTTCATGAATAATTTATTTCTCAATTGATAATATAGTCAATTCATTTAATTTTTCTTGTAATATAGTTGATCGAAGATAAGGTATGTTTAACAAAATTTTGTAAGTAATATAAGCATTTAGGATATCTTCAAAAATTGTAGCACTTCATTTGCTCTCGTTACTTCGCTTGGTATATAGCACCTTAAGACATGTAACTTAGAATATAAATCATCTCCATTAATATCTGAACGTTCATTATGTTTCAAATACTTCTCAAAATTTATTCAAGGATTCAACAAATTGAAAAAATCAAAATAAAAAATAAATAAATTGCACGCCTTCACCTTTCCAAATTTAACAAAAATCCAAATATTTTGTCATATTGTTTAAATTATTCAAATCAAATCTTAGAGAAGATAGAGTTTAGTTAATTATAAAAATGAAGTATTCAACTCTAAAAAATTCCTTAGCTAATTGATTTACCTCATCACTATTATTTTTGTCAAATTGCTTCTTTTTTCAAATGATACGTTTGTCTTGGAATACAACTTTAATTTCATTTTACTTGCGCTTTTGTCAGTTTATCCATGACAAAAGCAAATTCAAATTCTCCATAATTTTTGTAAAATGAAACAATTCCTTGTAAGAGGTCAATAGCACCATCAGTATTCATGTTTTTTATTTGAACATTTATTTATAATATTGACTACATACAACAACCTGTACCAAATTACCATGTCAATCAATAACTCAAAATTCTGAAATTCATATGTTACTAAAGACTCTACTTCACTCTCTGTATTAAGGTCTCTATCAATTTCTGTCAAGTCAAGTAAAAATGTCTCTTATTTTAAACAAATAAATTGAATTTTACCTATGTGATGAACAATTGAATTAAGAAATCACTCCAATATTAGTTTGAGAAATCCTAAGCCTCTTGTCTCCGTTTGTTGCATTTGAAATGAGCCTAATTTAGAAATGAAATTCCCATGATGAAAAAACATTATTGCACCTTATTTATAAATGGAATGGAATGAGCCTAATTTATCAAATTTTAATAAAAAAAAATTGTAGTGAACCTAATTTTCCAAAAAATAAAAAGGGGAAGAATGAAATAGGCTAAGATCTAACACCCCTTCTAATGTTGCGCAGAGGCGTGGGCCTCACTCGCCTCTATGCAAAATCGGCCCAGACCTCAACTCTTTCTCGGCTATCTCCCTTGCCTCTTGGCTACACGTGACTTCTCTCAAAATTGGCTTCATGTCCTTTTTTCTTTTGGGTTCGTGTTTTGGTAGCCTCTTGCTCATGCATGATTTGCCGCCCTTGGATCTCCACCAGTAATAATTCTTTTTTCTATCTGACTTGTGCACTCCAAGCTGTAATTTTCTTAGCTATGGGTGATGCCTTCCTCGGGGTTGCCACCGCTCTTTTCAAACTCCGTTTAGCCTTAGTAGCTTACTTTCACTTGGTTGTCGGATAAATTTTAGCTGCCAGACTTGGTCTCATCTTGGCTGTGATTTTCCTAGTACTGGCCTCAGGCTTATGGTAGGAATTCGCTTAGTCTTGTCAACAACAACAGATTTTGAACCTGATGAATAAACCGACACTGGGGTATTAGGACCGATTGGTTGCCCAACTTCCCCTGTTATCTATTTTGTACTTCTATATCTTGAACTGAGTGCTCTCATGTAATCTGCCCCCGTTGTTTTTTCCTTGAGTGCTCTGGTACTGTAACTTTTTTCTGAGTCACACGTCTTGTTTCAGGCTGTTCTGTATATCAAATTCATATATACTTTTTCCAAAATTCAACCTACGGGATAGTTCCACGATTTAGTGTCCCTTTCTCACCATCTTAAGTTTTCAAATTCAAACATGTTACCATGTTATTTGCCACATGCATATATACAAAATGATTATTCCATTTCTTAGCAATGTGGTGTCACATAAGATTGTGGACAATGAGCTAGGGCAATATATTTTACGAATTACGATAGTTAAAATTGGTGAAAAATCAAATCAGTAAAATGCTACGTGTCCTTTATCTGTCAGAACATAAATTGGTGTTTTTTCGAGTTATCAATATATTTTACGACAGTTAAAATACTTTCAAGACACTTTCTCTTCTATGAGATCGGATAATTGTTCTGGCTCCCAGGTTTTGTGTTCTTGCTCTTTCAATTCACTATATTTGATCCTAAGTTAGCAGCAATAAACGAGCTATCTTTTCTTAACATGCAGATCTCTATAGAGAGTCGACCACTAAGTTTAGTAGTTCACAATCCAAATTCAGCAGCCGAAACGGATATACTGCTTCAGAAAAGGCATCTAATATATCGTTGTTTGAGATATTGAAGCGATCTTCATCACAATCCCATGCATGTAATCAAGACAGTATGACTAACCTCCCAAACAGTGTGTTTGCTTCTTTTAGAATTCCAAAGAAACCTATTAAAATAGAAGGAAGAAGCTAATTTGCATGTGGATTGGATAGATTTCAGTTCTATTTAGTATGCATTGAGTGTTTCATAAAATGTTTTGACTGAATTTGTGATCAATCATTTTGTTCTTGTGATCCACTATTCTTAACAATTTGAAAAATCAAAAGAATGTAGATCACAATCACTGATAAAGGATCATGAACCCAATGTGTTTACATAAACATGATTTTTATTTTTGCCGATTTCTGTTGGTTCTTTTATTTTTGTGAAAAATGAAACACGCTTTTTTTAAGGTTTTGTGGGTCTTTAGTGAAAACTAAAAAACACTTAAAACATGAGAAATAAGCATTTAAATAAATTTTAGGAAAATAAAAAATTCTGAAAAAAAAAAATTTAATGATTGTTTACATAAAAAATCTAAAAAAATATATTTAGATGAACATAGATAAAATTTCAATACACTCCATTAATTTAAATATTATTTTCTATGTTTTGTCAACTCAACTCAATTTTTGTTTGTATTTTACTTTGTGGCAAGAAAAAATATTGTAAGTTTTATTAATCATAAAATGTATATATTAATCGAATATATGCTTACATAAAAATATTTTATTTTACTAAATAATCAATTTGTTTTGAATAAAACATCATTAAATAAATTTTCACAATTTCAAATTAAACATGTTTTTTAGGTTTTTGTTTTGAAAAACAAAAAATTCTTTTAAAATGATAAATCAAGCGTGTTTTTAGAAATCTTAAAATAAGTTCCCAAAATAGAAAATTGAAAATGAACTCAAAACTAAAAATACAAACATAAACCAAACAATCCTCATTTTTTTCTCTAAACCCATATCTAACCATATTCGTTCAATAAAATAATTTTGTATGTAAACACGGATTTTTTCATTACTTTTTAACCTTATTTTTTTTCAAAAAATCACCATCACGAAACTCATTTTTCACATAAAGTGGGACTCAAACAAAGTCTTAATATAACTTTTTAGTTTAACCAAATACGAACATATTCTTCAAAAAAAAAAAAAATTTATTTAAAAATATTTTCTAAAATAATCTAGATCAAACATGTACTACAATCTTGTCACAATGCTACAATCATTTATAATTAATCCTAGGAATATATTGGTTCATTGGTTGTAGCCCATTTACCCCTTTTATCATAAAGCCTTGGAAAGGTGATGAGAAAAATGATTGTTGTAAGGATTCAGCTCCCATTTAATTCTCATTACATTACATTTTATTTTTCTCTCTCCTATTTTCAATCATACAATCTTTCATAAAGTAATATTAAACGTAAATCGAAAAATTTTCTTTCTTTTTTAATCACTCATTTTTATTAAAAAAAAAAAAAAAAAACTATTTCACTCATTTTTATTTTAAAAAATGGGGGCCAAACGGGTTATCAATGTAGAGACAGAGACATTTGGTGCCCATTGGAATCAGAACACAGAAAAAGCAACCAAAAAGATTATCAAAATGGTGATGATTGTTCACAAGTCCTTCACTTATTATCCCTTTATTGACATTCTACTCATTGTTTTCCCCTTACAGCTGTCATCCCTTTGCAATTTGTAAATGGACCACTTTTCTTGTCGAAAGAGGTGATGCCTTTAATTTGTTGGGTCGAGTAGTGTAATGGATAATATATTTAGGGTTCATTTGAGAAGATTTCTATTTTTGCTTCTGTTTCTTGTGGAAATCACTGATTGGTGTTTGAAAATTAATCTTTAAGAAAATTTTATCTTAGAAGAGCTTTCAGAAGAAGTCATATTGGATTACCTTTATTTTGATCAAAATAAACACTTTTATAGAAGTAATTAAGAATCCAAAAGTATAGGACCAACTTTGAAGTCTAAATAATCATGTCAAATGGATCCTAACTTCTTCTTCTATTTTTATTTTATTTAATATCGATTCAATATTGTTTAATTTACTTACCAAACACATCACGAGTGTTTTCTTCCTTATTGCATTTTGGTTAAAATGGATTACGGCACCATAATTTGCCTAGATGCATGAACAAATCCAAAGCAATAGTTTGCAAATTAATTTATTCTTTTTTATACATGCTTTAGGTTTTGTCTTCTCGTGTTAAAAAGAGGTTTCACTTTCAACTGTTAGAACCTCGCTATGTGTACAACTTGGTGTACAGATAGCTCAATTTCCGATGTTAATTATTCCCAAATAGTACGTTGGTGGGCTTGCAATTTTTTAGTTATTTTAAATAAATTATATGCACATGGTTTCTTAGATAAGTAATGCTATTTAGCTAGATTGAAATTATAATCTCAGTCTATGTGACGTTAATGTGTCATTAAATGATAGGTTAAATGAAATAAGTATTATCATCATATAGATAGGGGTTGTAACTCCAATGAGATTAAATAACATTATTCTTCTTGAATTGTTACTACTCAATGTTATTAAAGATAGTAATTTTTTTATATTATGCCCCTGTTTGGTTCCCATTTTTTCACCATAAAAATGAAAAATATGACCGTTATCCACCATATTCAGCCACCATATTTGACTTTACATCTCTTGTGTGGGGCCCATAACATCTATATTTTTCATTCTCATTTTACAAAAAATGTGTATCAAACGGTATATTGTCCAATATGCTAAATATATCTTGTGCACGCTAAGACAGTATAAATCCTGATACAAGAAAGTAGTCAAAGAAGAAGTATCCTTTTTAGTAAAAAATTCTCTAATAAAACCTAACATTTTAAAATAAAGAGTTGCTATTAGTAATTAAAATTTAGTTGCCTTTTAAAAGAATTTGTAATCAGTTTTAAAAACTAACTATATAATTTGTAGTGTAATTTGTAGTTTTAAGACCATACTTGCATGACAAACCATGTGGTTGTCATTTAAGCAAAATGTCATGTAAACATCCTCAAGTGATTAAAAAATGAGAATGTCGATTGATTGTGCTATTTTATGCTTTCTAGGCAATAAAGATACATCTCATTGCCTAATTGATAAACTTCAACGCCTCATTGATTGCCACATTCAACAGCCTAACTTCTGGCCATCTCTATGATAGCGATTGAGACTCAAATCTCCTTTTTTTCGTCACGACAATGCGTGGGAAGTGTTGTTAAAGGTCATAGGCCTAGTGCCAACCATCTAAGGCACCTCAAGTTGATTCATTCGTCTATAATTATTAACAATTGATGATATTTGAAGATAGTGAAAATTTTGGTAATTTACAAGCTAAAAATATAAATCTTGAATCCTGCTTCTTCTCCTTTTGTGCCACTCCCGCACCCAATATATTTCACCATCAGTTTTATTAATTTAAGCTTTGGAGTGCGTTCATTCTTTAAAATTTGTTTTGTTTCTAAATTTATTTTCAATCACACATTTTAATAAAAATAATTTTACATGTGGACGTAATTTTTTTTACTTTTTAACCAGATATTTTATAAAAAAAAAAATTTTACAAAATTTATTCTCATAGAATCTACGTCAAACATTCCCAAATTTTTGAAAATTTGATATTAAATCTGTATTCAATCTGTCTCACGTGCAAAATGCACACCAGTCAAATGGTCAAAATCTAAGGTGTAAGACCGGACTCATAAATGGTTTAAACAGTAGTGTATGGCTTTGATACCAAAATAATGCCTTGCCAGTGTTCATCCCTTCGATACACCAACTACACACATTACCAAAACCAGAGATCATTTTCTCACATAATTACACCAACGCCACTACCCGCCGACAAACTTACAATGCGCAGTCTCCACGTCCTTGTCGATCCGAATTGGCAGGGCTTTCTCATCATTTCAAGTAGTAAACATTTGACACGTGATGTGAAAGTCCATTCACCTAGTTTGTCCAAGGTTCCGTTGCATAGCATTGAATTTCATGAAAAATATCGTATTCGAAAATTTTGAATTCTACTTTAACTATTTGATACGAAAAAATGAAATTTGAATTTCAAAATACAATAATTTCAAACTTATTTTCAACCAATTTCATGAAAATTTATTTCCTTTGATTTATGTGGATTTTTATTTTCCAAATCAGTGTTTTGATTGTCAATATATATCTCATGAAAAATGTTATTTTGCATCCAAATTTTTACTTATGCAGTATTTGATTGACATTTTTTCCATAAAAAAATATTTTTCTATTTTTGATCACATAACCATATTTTCCTTGAAAACAAATAAAATATCTTTTTAGGGGAATAAATCTTTATTTTTTAGATAATTATTCTCTCTCATCTATCCCATCTTCGCCTCTCTCTCTCTCTCTCTCTCATCATCATCATCATCTACCAATCAATAAAAAAGAGACAAGTATAATATTTTTTAAGTTAAAAATTAAATCAATCAAACACATTTTCATACAAATAAGTTCTAAACAATTTAATTTCCTAAAATTTATTTTTTTCCATGTAAATTCCATGTTTGTAATGAAACACACTCTTAATATAAAATTAGAGAGTTCTAAATTTCTATCACATGTTTAAATGTTGAAAACGCCATAAATTTATCCATTGATAAATTAATAAACATGTATATCCATTGATAAATTAATAAACATGTATATATATATGCTTCCTTGGTTCCTTCATTTTCGTCTCTTCCTTATCTTTCATTTTTACTAGCTTACTTTCAAATTATTATATTATTTTTCTCAATTGAAAGTTCAAATATTTTAAAATAAAGAAAATATCATGTTTAAAGAGCCCTATTGGATATGCTCTTAACTATAAAAGATTTTCAAACACAAAATATAATAATATTAAAAATAAAAATCTTTTATTTTAGCACTATTTAGTGACATAACTAAATCCCACCTCTCTTCGGTACCAATCGTATGCTCCCAAGTCCCAACTTTCCTCATCATTCTATTGGGAATTGAAGAGGGGAGAACGAGCACACATCAAATGACTAATTTTCTATTTCTTATTATCATGGAATTCGTCATCAAGATGGATCGCCTTTCGCGATCAACAAACTCATAATAATGCTAGAACTTGTTGCATGCAAATTAAGAAATTAAAGAAGTCTATTTGACAAATAGTTTCTATTTGCCTTCAAAATTTGGAGAGAAAGTGAAGTACTCAGATTATTTGTCATCCTTTGAACCGTCAATTTATTAAAATCCTTCCTTGTCATCCGTCGAGAGTTCATCATTGAAGGCTATTACTTATGAATGCATTCACCATTGATATCTCCTCTTCCATTGGCCTTTTTTTTGTTTTTTTCCTACCGTCCCAGTTCATGAACTAGGGTGATTGATGGGATGAGATAAGGTGGGATTTGAATATTGAGACAATCAAGTGACTTTTTTTCTTCTTTTCAACCACATATTATTTATCAAAATAATATTACACGTAAATAAAAAAAAATTCTTTCTTTTTTAACCACACATTCTCCATCAATCTACTATTCTAAAATATATTTTTAAAAAAAATGTGGATCAAACACACCCTAAGTGTTTCCATTAAGTTTCGTACTTCACTTAGAACTTGGGCCAATGAAGGAATTTTTCCTCTCATATCATGATTCTTATAATTCACATGGTTTTAACTTTTTAAGTGAAATTTGCTAGGACATATCATATAAAGGTATTTTGGTCCCTATTTGAGCTTAAATCTATAAAAAAAAAAAAAAAAAAAAAAATTCTTTAAAAATTTATCTATGTTCAAATTTATTTTCAATTATATATTATTCATATAAGATAATTTTATACGTAAACTATTTTTTTTTACGTTTTAATTACACATTTTTCAAAAAAAATCATTATCGCAAATTTTATTATCCGAATAAATGGGGCTCAAACAAACTTTTAATTATATATTCATTCACAAAACCCATGTATGCTTCAATTACAAAAGTTGATTAAAGTTTAAACAAAAATCAGAAGTTAATATTAATAATACATTCCAGAGCTCCTATAACTTTTTAACTATATGTTCCATCAATTTTTATCAAAAAAAGTTATACTATTTAGCGCAACTAGTGTTAAAATACCAATACAGTAGCACTAATGTGACATAAAATTAGAAGTAAATTTAAGCCGTTGTTTGAGCTCCACTATAATTTTAATACATTTTTCTTTCTCCATTTTAAACAAATATTCTCAAATAAAATAATATAACGTAAAACAAAAAACAAAAAAAAAAAATCTTATTTTTTAACCACACATTTTTCAAAAAATCATTATTCCAAAATATATTTTTCAAAAAACACATTAAAATGGATCCTAAACTAATTCTAAAGATTACTTTAAACTTTCATTTAGTTTATTATATAGCATCATTTAAACTAATGTTGTAGCATTGATGTCGATTAACATTATTCTTATCCAAATCTAAAAAAAAAAAATTGATGTTTATATTGGAATAGTATAAAATTTGTAGGTTCAAATTCCAAAGTGTTGGGAAATAAAACGAATGGGGTAATATATATGACATGATATGAAGTATATAATTACAAACAAACAACGAGAAAGAAGACAAATAATTATTTGGCAGGGGAATAGAATAATTTATTCAATTAACGAATATGGAGAAAATAAGTACAATAACTGTACCTACACATTTATTCTATATTTCAGTAATACAAAACTTGTCAAAAGAGTCTAACATTTATAAGGGTGTATGGCAAACCCCTAAAATACCACAAAGATGCAAATAAGATAAAAAAAATAATGTGAAATAAAGGAAACAATATATATTTTTTTTAATAAAAGAACATGTAATAAACAAAACAATATTTTCTAAAAAAAAATCCAACCTAATTTGGGTCAAAATATCGAACAATCTTCACATTAACACGAATTTTGATGCAAAAAATGAAGTTTTGAAATTTCTCCACTGAATTTTTTTTTTGAATGCAATGAAAAATTCGAACTCTTCAACAAGAACATAACTTTATCCGACACAAAATATTCATCCTCTTCCATAGTATCCAATACAGATACATGAACCCAAACACCAATTTTTCCAAAGTTCACAAAAAATTAGAAATTATCAAACAATGTCGAAGCACACATTGTAACAGAATCAACTCTCAATAATTTCATAAAATGTCTCTAACTAGTCTCAACACCTCAAACAGCGTTAAAAGCATGTGTAATCGAATCATCATCCAAGTACCTATCTCCAATAAGTATATCCTTCTCGTATGAATACGATGGAACCACAGGTATTGGTGGCAAAGCAGAATTATCCATATTCTCAGAACTCGATTGAGTAGTATTATTCAATATGGATCTTGAACAAAATCTCAAATGTACGATATACCAAACTGAATATCCACCAAAATACTAAATTCGTGCTAGCTTTTCTTCACAAATTATGTTTGACCTTGCAAGATGTATAATTGAGATCTCTATCGCCCCTCTAATATAACTTGAACACCCTTCCGAACCCTCAAAACTTCACCTCCTCCAGAGAATGTGTACCATTTTGAATCAAGAGTACTTAATGAAATGAGATTCTTCTTCGAGTTTGGAATATGTTGAACGTGATCAAATATTTTACACGTTTCATCTACCAATTTCAATCTGACCCTACCAATACTAGCTACTCGACAAGGTTTGTTGTTACTATGACAAGGACATTTTACGTCACCGTTTCATATGTCTCAAACAAATTCTGATTGAGACACGTATGTAATACACAAGCTGTATCCAAAATCCACTCCACGTCATGTTTGGATTCCATGTCGAAAATCGTCAAAACATCTCCATCACTTAAATAGTTTTCGGCTATGGTCTCGTTCGAAATATTTGATTACTTCCCATGATTTACAATTGAATTACTTTTGTTATGCAATTTGTCGCAATCCCTCTTAATGTGTCATTTATCCATGCAGTAATAATAAACCCAATTATTAAAATTTGACCTCGACTTACACTTTCTCCGATCATCATGAACAACATGTTCTTCTCCATTTCTGGCCTCAGATCCAACCAGATATTTTATCTTCTCTTTTAGAAATAATGTATCATACGCATCTTCAATGATGAGAGTATTACGATTATACAAGATCGTGTCTCTAAACTAAGTAAACGAAATGGGCAAGGAATACAAAAGGATTAAAACCTAATATTCTTCATCATACTTTACTCAAAAGTCTCTAAATCAACGACGATCTTCTTGAACACAGCAAAATGATCTTCTAAAGAATTGATTTTTGTCATGTGATGAGAATACAACCTCTATTTTAGATATAATTTGATTGTCAGATTTTTAGTCATGCACAACTGCTTAAATTTTAACCATATTACAACAGTCGTTCTCTCTTTCAAAATGTCTTGAAGAATATTGTTAGACAGATGAAGATGAATCATTCAAATCTATCTGCGCGAGTACATCTCACATCTTTACTTCCTACAACGAGAAGCTTGTATTGTGATCTAATAACGAAATTTCATACTTCATGGTTGTTATCAATAATAAAAAACATCTAACAAATCACAAACCAATAACTATGATATCACTTGTTGGGAAATAAAATGGATGGAGATAATATATATGACTCGATATGAAATATATGATCGCAAACATACAACAAACTAAAAGAGAACTAATTGATAAAGGAACGAAGTTTGTATGTTATTTAATTGACGAATATGAAGAAAATAAATACAATAATTTTGACTACACAATTATTCTATATTTTATTAATACAAAACTTGTGAAAATAGTATAATATTTATAAGGTGTATGCCCATTCCTAAAAATAATACAAAGATGAAAATAAGATAAAAAATAATGGGAAATAAAGAATAAAATATTTTTTTTCAATAAACAGTATGAAATAAATAAAATAATATTTTCTTCAATAGAAACGAAGGAATCAATATTTTTGTTGAAAAAATTTAATCGTCAAAAATCCAACAAAAGGACACCTCAATAAACCACAATGCACAGCACAGTATGAAGTTCCTCCGACCAGTGTCCATAAGAAAGCAGTCGAGCCACGTGGACGGTCGGATTCAAAACAGCGGAATCTTCGAATCGAAGGAGCCGAAACAATTATTCTAACCACGATTAAACTTAACCATGGTTAACTGCCGCCCATATATTATTCTGCACTGAGTTCAAATCTCCTTTTTGATGTTTCTTTCTTTCCACATATATACAGACAAAAATGGGAGAAAAAAATTCAAAAGAAGCGCCGTCGTTTATGAACACGGGGATGCTACTGAGTTGACACGGAGTTCTCATTTTTCTCGATTCAAGTAAGCCCTTTTGTTTAACATTTTCAAGGGATTTTTGTTTGTTTCTTGCAAATTTATTATTTTTGAAGAGAAGAGAGGTGTTCAATTGACTTTCTTTGCTTGTGGACTAATTTCTTGCTTTTTTTCGTACTCTTGTTACCAGAAGTTGCTATTTACTATGGAGTCGATATATATATAGTTGCACACTTGCACTTCAGCTGAGTTGAAATTGTGGAGTACTGAAATTATAATTGTTATATGATATCTGAAAAAGAAAGCTAGAGTTTTGAATAAGAAATCATGGTGGAAATTCAAAGTTCCTCGCCAAAGGAAGTGTCACCAGAATCTGCAGAAGCCACATTTTCTACTTCTGAACATCAAATAGCAGCTGATGAACCAGTAACAGCAGTGCCCATAAAGAAACAAAGGAATCTTCCTGGAATGCCTGGTAAAGAAAAGTACTTCTCAATTAACAAAGCATTTTTTTTTTTTTTTTAACGAGGACGAAAAGGTTGAGGTTTATTGGAAATTTATGTTTTTTTGTCTTGATGTTTTTCAGATCCAGATGCAGAAGTGATAGCTTTATCACCAAGAACTTTGTTGGCAACAAACAGATTTGTATGTGAGATCTGCAACAAAGGATTTCAAAGGGACCAGAATTTGCAACTCCACAGAAGAGGCCACAACTTGCCATGGAAACTCCGGCAAAGAACAAGCAAAGAAGTGAGAAAGCGTGTTTATATATGTCCGGAACCCACCTGTGTTCATCATGACCCCTCAAGAGCCCTTGGCGACCTCACCGGAATCAAGAAGCATTTCTGCCGGAAGCACGGCGAAAAGAGGTATAAATGTGAACGCTGTTCAAAAAAATACGCCGTGCAGTCTGATTGGAAAGCCCACATGAAAACCTGTGGCACCAAAGAGTACCGGTGTGATTGTGGCACATTATTTTCCAGGTAAATTTAGTTCAACATGGTATATAGCACATTAATGAATGTTTGTTGTTTATATTACTAATTTCTCTGTGTTTGAATTAATAGGAAGGATAGTTTTATTACGCATAGAGCGTTTTGCGATGCCTTGGCGCAGGAGAGTGCGCGATCTCAACCGATGGTGATTACAAACGCGGAAGGAAATTTGAAGGTTGAGAATGTCCCGCCGGCAGCGGTCAAGCTTCCGGAATCTAGTCCTCCGCCACCACCACTTACACCGTCTACTGGTGTATTTCTGTCCATTCAAAGTCCAGGTGAAGTTCTGCAGCAAAACTCTCAAAAGTGGTTAAATTGTGTTTATTATCTCTGATTTGTCGACATTGTACATGCCGAAACGAGGATGTCATGAAAAAGCTAAACGGCTATTATGGGACTGTTTTGATTTGAAGGGTTGTTTACCGTTTGTTTATTCTTGGATTAAAGTTAAAAAAACGTGGTTGTTCATGTGATACTCATTACATACATATAAATATATATACACACGCACACGCGCACACACACACACACACACACACATATATATATATATATAGAGAGAGAGAGAGAGATGGCGTGGGGTGTGGTGAAGTGAGGTGTGGTGTGGGAATGGATGCATTGGACTGTGTATTGTCAATATAGCTCAAAGATCGAAGAGAGATTTGAAGGAGATACATTGCGTGATCTGATGATTGAATCTGCTATTTTACTCGAAAGGTCTCTTTTTAAAAGCTCATTTTCTTGATTTTGAGTTTTTTCAAATGTGTTCTTTTCTTGGTATCAGCAGAATTGCCAGAAAATCAAACAACGCAGCCAGGATCGGCAGCTTTATCCACATCGGTCACCACTACCAAAACAACCGCCGCATTGGCCAGCGGCGGCTCTGCCTCTAGTGGTAATGCCACCACCACCACCAATGGAGTATTTGCTGGAATATTAACTGGGTCAACCTCTGATGAACTCTCTCAATCAACAATTCAACAGACATCGTACTCAGATCTGTTCTGTGCTATGGCCGGATCAGAGCGTGCTGGCAACACCATTGATCCTATGTCACTCTCCCTTTCACCGTCTTTATATCTCTCCAATGGTGCATCGTCTTTATTCTCCCCAACATCACATGATCACCAGATGCATTATGCATCAAATCCACAGCCAGCATTATCGGCAACTGCATTGCTTCAGAAAGCTGCTCAGATAGGCGCTACATCATCGAAGACCTCATTTCTTGGATTGGCAATGTCATCTTCATGTGATCCTCTAAATAACGCCTCGACCATGGCTTCTAGTACCTCCGAACAACCAATGCTTTGGAACCATCAAGCGAAGCTCGAACACAATTTGTTGGCATCTGGGCTTGGTCTCGGGCTCCCCTCTAGTAATACTCCCGGATCAAATGACTTGATGCTGGGGCCGTCGACCCTCTTTGATAACAATCAGACTACTCTTGATTTCCTTGGTCTAGGAATGGGTGGTGGTGAAGCCGTCCCTAGTGGTTATTCAGCCTTCCTTACATCAAATGGTGGCGGACTCGATATGTCAACTACTTCATTTGGTGGCGTGAACTCGGCTAGAGAAACTGGGGACGATTCCTCGGATAGGAAGCCGTCTTTGCTACGATAAGAGTTCATTTTCTATTTTTGTTTTTCGTTTCTAGCAAGTGCTTCCAGACATAATTTTTAGCTCAATTTAAGTTTTAGGTTTATTACTAGGGGGACTTGAAAGGAGGTACCTGTGTATATATTATAGTAACGTCGTAGTTGTTTTTAAGCATATTCTCAATTGTGTGAAGAAACCAGATTCGGGTTTCGTCGTAGCAGATGACGGAGGCCGGGCCGGGTATATGTGGGCCCAATAGACAGTGACGGGGTTGATAAGCAGTCAAATCTGGGGTTAATAATAGTGTTTATCCACGTAGGAACCGACCCCACCAATTTAATGCACCTTCTCGTGATTATCTTGCAATCCTTTTGTTCCTGGTTTACTCTTTATGCGAGGACTTTTTTATACTGGTTTGGGGCCAAGCCCAGATTGGCTATAGTGGAACCGGATCTGATCTAAGGCACTGTTCGATATCAAAAGTGTTTCATGGAAAATAGAAATTAAATTTCATTTTCACCAATTTTTCTTATTTGATAGGCATCAATTGGTTTTTCCACTGTTCACGAAAATATGTTCGATTAAAAATCACGGTAAGTGTACAATTCGTTACAAATAATAAAATGGACTTTTAGAGTTCGGATTGTCGATCCTACAAAGATTGAGTAGTTCAATGATAATTATTTCGACCTTAATCGAAGTTAGATGTATTTTTGATGTGTTTTATACTAAATTAGATTCAAACTAACTAGTAGATGTTACTATGAATGAATTGATTAAACTAAATATGAATTATACTATAATGCAATATGAAATTCGAATGCAAATTGATTAATTTAACAAAAGAAAAATGCACTAGGATCACGAATTCCCATGTAGCAATCCATTTCAATCCTAGTTTTACAATTTGACAACACGATTGAATATTGAAAAATCAATGTTCATATTGAATTTAACACTCTCTTTCGAGTAATATTAAACGTATCCTATCATGCGATCCGACTATATTTCTATGACGAATACATCATAAAAGAATGCATGAAATTTTGTAAACACTTAAAGATTCATATGGAGTATAGCGGTATATTTCTATCCCCTATCGGACCTTACGATAATTTATACATTGTCGAAACTATTTCCTTTATTTCGAATGCATGAAATAAAATATCAAACTCACACAATCATGTGCACATAATTATGGAGAAATTAAATTGCTTATAAATCATTCAATAATTCAAAAACGTATTTATAATGTCAAAAATATAAAACAAAAAAATATCATGTTATAAGGTTCATCGATCTCCTAATACAATAAAAACTAGCCTAACATGCTAAAGAAAGAAAAACAAAACAAATAAATAAGAGAAGACGTCGCCCTATCAATCTTGAAGTGAAATCTCGAATATTCGAATCAAACTTCTCGTCTTCACCTTCTTCTTGCTCTCCAATATGTCAAAATATCTCTAATATTGCGTAGCCCACCTTTCTGCTCGATTTTAGGGTTAAAAAGGGGTCCAAGACGTGTTTCCATAAGTGGTTGAATCAAATAAGGAAATCAGATTTTTTTACGTACGAATTATACCATGCGACCGCATGGTTAAAGAATTCTAGCTCTTCGCGTTCTTTGTTCTAGCCATGCAACTGCATGAAAGTTTGCATCATGCGGCCGCATTGTACAAATAACTTTCAAGTCGTGTTGTTTTGGTCCCTGAATTTCGTTCTTCCTCATTTTGAGTTCTTTTCTTCACTCTTCCTTCTAACACCCTTTGATTTCGTCAATTTTGTACTTCATTCATTTTCGTTCTTGATTTGGGTTTCGAGTCAACTTTCGAATAATTGCATCTTAGTCCTTGAACTTTGACTTTCTTCCATTTTGATCATTTCTCGCTCATTTTCACTCATTTATCGTTATTTTCATCGACATAGTCCTCCAAATATAATTTATATAAAATTAAGTCACATTTCAACATAATTACAATGAATTGTTCATGTTTTGTTACCTAAATAAGTGTGTAAAATGCACTAATCACCCACCCACCCCCAAGTGACCTCTTTTCTTGGAAATGGAGGAAAATGTTCTTTCCAGGATTTTTTTTTTTTTTTTTGGCAATTGGAACAAACTCTAGTTCCAATTGTAAAAAAACTATCACTTTAATTGACAATTTTCATTGAAAATAAAGTCAGACAAATGGTTTTTTTTTGTAATTTGAAGAAATTCTATCCCTTTAATGGATAATTTTCACGAAAAACAAAGCCAAACGAATATCAAATGATCCAAAATTTGAAAAAAAAAAAATTTGGGTGAAAATTATATCAATCAAACACAATTAATCAATAATTTTTGGTAAAACAAGTTTTAGGCAATTGAATTCCCTTTAATTTATTTATTTTCCACTCAAATTTCATTATTGTAATCAAACGGACCCTGAGAAATTTTGATAAGTGGTAATTATGTTCAATCAAATTTTTATGTTTCAACTTCAAAATTTAGATTTTAAATTTTTTTTATACAAAAAATTAATAATAATGCAAATTTTAGATAATAATAAAATATTATAAAATTAAATAAATCTACAAGTCCACCACCCATCAAAACACTCACTCCATTCAATTTCAAACCTTAAAACATTTTAATGTACACACACACTCTCTCTCTCTCTCTCTCTCTCTCCACCTTCACTCCATCGACGTTCCAACGGCTTAGCGTCGTGTACCACTACCTCCCAAAAGCGGTGTGTGACCACCGTTCGTGTGGGGAAAAGTTCGTGTCATTGCTCGAATGTTACGGGATGCAACATCGCTTGATTGTGATGGGGATGCAACAACAATATGATTGAGATGGCCTCCTCTTTGCTTCTTCATCGTAATTTCTTTTTCTTATTTTGATCTATTTCATGGCCGATGGAGTTGTAGGATGTGGTGGCCGTTTTGTTTTTTTTTTTTTTGTGTGTGTGAAATGCGGTAGTGGTGTGATGTGGTTGTGCGGTGGGTGTTGTGGTGGTGGAGTGGGGTGAGAAGAACGTTTGTGATCAATTATTTGAGTGTCGTGATCAATAAAATGTTAATTTGGGACAAGTAACTAGAAGAATGTATGATTGTGCCTAAATTTGTAATTGTGGCCCAGAAATTGATAAATTGTGATCAATTAATTTGATAATTTGTAATCGTGAAAGAAGTTGTGACCTATAAAATTGTGATTTGTGATAATGAAATAAGTTGTGACCTTTGAAATTTATGATTTGTTATTGATAAATAAATTATGATCAATAATTTTCTTAGTTTGTAACCAAAAAATAATTTGTGACCAATTAATTTGATAATATGTGATCAGGAAATTAGTTGTGACCTATAAGCAAATAATTGTGACCATAATATATTTAATTAATAAAATATTTTTTAAATACTTATTTCGTAAATAAATTTTAATTAGTATCTGATTTTTGAAATAATACTTTATTTCTTAGTTTTGAAATAAGTCATACTTGATATCTTAAATATGAAATTTTCCCATTTGATAACTCTAATGGGCTTTTTGGGAAATCTGAGTCTAATCCTTCTTCTAAGATGCTTTTTAGTGATGAGCTTGTTGGGCTGGATGTTGATAAATGGGCCGTCCATAGGAAGATCACTAGCCAGGCCTAACGTAGTTACACTTGCACAATTTTTATGAATAGGTGATAGCAAAACTTAAATCTAGATTTTCTACCTACTTTGATATTACATTGATCCAATCCAAAACTTAAGTTATTACTTATTAGAGAATGAGCAAGTTTATTTATTTAATATTTATTTAAATTATTTATCAACAATCCATATATATGCATTTCTAGTTTTGACATCAAGTTCAACTATGGTGTTGCTTGCCACCTTGATGTATACAAGATTGCAATCTTGTGACCTTTTCCTCTCTTCATTTATGGCCCCCTACTCCGATGAGTCGATGAAGGATTACGTGTTTTAATGGCAAATTGGTGTGATAATCAACGAGACTCTTCGACTCTGCCCTATAGCAGTAGCGCTGATGAGGAGAACGTCTAAGAGTGTTAAGTTGGGAAGTCTTAATATACCTACTAATATGCAGTTTTTATTTGGTCATGATTGTTGTACATCACGACACCAAGATTTGGGGAGACGATGCAAATGAATTTGAGCTTTGCTAAACGTACAATCAGATGTACACCCTAGATGACATAATGCACAAATGGGATTTTGTCATTTACTAGTGGGGAAAAAAAGAATTTCACCTGTTAATGACGGAATGTCATTTATGCATTATATCATCCACGGCGTACAATTGAATGTACAAGTAGAATAATCCAATGAATTTAATCCCTGATATTTGCTGGACCTCGAAAGTATTTAGGGTCCGTTTGATTGTAAGGGTGGAAAATGGGTGGAAAGGAATTGAATTGCAGGGAATTGTTTTACCGGGAATTGAATTAAATGTGTTTGATTGGTATAATTTTCCACTTTTATATTATAATACGTTTGACTTTATTTTTCATGCAAATTGTCAATTAAATGGATAAATTTTTTTACCATTGGGGACAAAATATGTTTAAATTGGCAAAAAAAAAAAAAAAAAAAAAATTTAAATTTTTTTTTATTTTTTATTTTTACATTTGACTTTGTTTTGTATGAAATTTGTCTATTAAAGGGATAAATTTTTTTACACTTTATTTTAGAATTTGTTTCTATTATTATATATATAAAAAAAAAAGGTGGAAACCAATTCCCACCATATAGCAAGTCATTGAATTTCACGGAATCACGCTTCAAGTGATTGTACCTTGAAATTGAGTGAAAATCAATTCTGAAAAAAAATTCGCCTATCAAACAGGCCCCTAGCATCATTTTTCTAGTTCAATTCTGGCTCCAGAATCTGTGTTGGTCAAAACTTGGCTATTGTGGAAGCTAAAGTTGTTCTAGCCATGATCATCAAACGGTACAAGTTTGTAATTTCCCCATCTTATGTTCATGCCACAATGTAATGTAAGTCCCTGTTTGAGCCCCTTTTTTTCTCATTTTTTTGCCCAAACAGTAGATGGGCCCACGTCTGCAGCTCCAAATGTTTGAAGTCAACAATGACGGCAATAATTTATTATTTTTATGAAATGTTGCTTGTCAATTTTGTCCTTACATACAAATCAAAATTTATGAGATAGATTGAAGGGTAATTAAGTAAATTTGCAAACAAGGTGTGAGGACAAAACCGGTATGCAGAGAGAAGCTCCCGGAAATTTTCACTTTTGTGTCGGGAAAGTCAGATTGGTTTTCATTTCTCATTAATGTTTCACTGTTGGAAAAAAAAAATGAATGGGCAAAAAAGGGCTCAAACAGAGTCTAAATCTTCGAGGTAGTGTTATCCATCTAAATCTACTTATTGTGGAGGATGTTAAGTTTGAATCGTCTAATTATTGTTGCCGCAAGGGTTTCGTACGAGCTTCGACCCCCGCAATTACAGAAAAAAATAGATGCACAAGAACACGTAAAATTTATAGAGGTTCTCGAATGAATGTGTTACTACTTCATCTTCTGTTACTTTAGTAATTCGCTACGATAAAATAAGTTTACAAAAGAAAGATTGCACACTTTTTATTTTCCCAAACCTTTTTATGGTTGATGATTATACAGAATCCTAACGATGAATTACTATTTAGAAAACAAATCAGACGAATCGAAATTAGAAGTGTGCGAAATCATAAACTATCCTTCATGACGCTTGACGGCAGCCTCACAGGGGGAGATCAACTCACGTACGGATTTGACACAACGATAATATTAAGTTTCACAAATTGACAAATGCCTAGATTTGTCACGAAGAACAACAATTCCACTATATATTCAATTGCCACCAGGTCATAGATAAGAATAAGATTGACATGGGTAACATGAGCTCGACCTTCAATAATGGAAATTAAATCAATCATGCTATTTGTACAATATTTTTTTTACAATTTTGGTTGACAACACTCTTGATAACATCACATTCATCTATTTTAAAAATTCTTTTTTAAATCAGTAGTCCAAATTTTGACAATAACAATATTGTCAACAACAATTGTACATATAATTTTATTCAAATTAAATAGAAACAAGACAGTGGTTCGATAAGAAATGTTATTCTACCTGCCCCGGGGGCACATCTTCAAGTGGTAAAAGGGGAAGGTGGAGAAATTCAACTTTACTTGAGGCTGCTGCGTCAAGAGTTCGAATCTTGATATATGAATTTGACTCTTGGGTAAGTGTAAGTGTACAATCAGTATTCTATCCTGTACCCTTGGAGGCATAACTTGCGATTTATCTCCTTTATCAAGACTCAGAGCAGGACAAATGAGAACGTCAGTAATGAGACATAATAAAAAAAAAAATGTTATTCTAACTTGTCAAAGACATTCGAATAAATAGAAAAATGAAAACCATAATTGCAAACAGTGATCTTGGCCTAAAGAGTCTAAGCAAGCAGTAGATTAACTTAGCCAGCAAGTTTTCCATCAAGAATAAATTTTCGATTTTGTCCTTTTCTATTGTGCTAGATAATATACACTTTTGGCCCTCATTTGATCTCATTATTTTCAAAGTACTTTTTCCCCTTCATTTTTTCAACTACATATTTTTTAAGAAAATAATATTATATGCAAATTAAAAATATTTTATTAGTTTTCAATTATACATTCTCCATCACTATTTCAAAATGTATTATACGTGGAAAATGGGGCTAAAAAAAGCTCTTAGTTATTTCTTATTTATATTTTTCACATTCTTACATTTCGTCCCTATTTGGTGTGGACTAAAATTTTTAGTAAATTTTTATCAAAATTGGTGAAATGTGTGATTAAAAAGTTATAAAACCCATAAAATACGTGTTTAAAATTAATTGTTGATTTTGATTTAGAATAAAATCCGAAATTTGATTCCTACCAAAGAGGGCTTAATATATTTATTAAAATTAACCTTTTATTTTTTTTTTAAAAAGAAATAAAATTCAAAATTTTATAATTAGAGAAAAGCTAATAACTTTGATATATACTTACCGTTATTCTTTACTGTTTTTTTAAAGGTAATTAGCATAACCTACGTTTTAATATTATTGTGCAAAATGTCTTTACTTTTCATTTTTTGACATTTTCACTTCTATTTTTATTTTTCATTGCGAAAAAATGTCATTTTCTCAATAAAAAAATGTAAAATGACAAATATACTCTCCTATTTAAATGAAATAAAAAAGAAAAAAATATAAAACAAATTGTAATTATATTCCCAAACTTTTTACAAAATTACAAATGAGTCCAAAATTTTTATTAAAAATGTAATTAGCACAAAATGTTTCTACTTTTTCATATTATTGGGCAAAACGTACATACTTTTCATTTTTTGACATTTTCACCCTTAATTTCACATTATATTGCGAAAATCATCGTTTTCATCTATTTTCTCAACTAAAAGTTGTAAAATAACAAACATATCATTCTATTTAAATAAAAAATAAAGAACAAATTGCAACTATACTCTCAAAATTTTCAGAAGAAGTACAAATAAATTTCAAATAAATAATTTTAAAAAGTTATTTTTATTTATTTTTTAATTATTTATATGAAATTTATTTATACTTTTTTGAAAAATTTGGGAGTATAGTTACAATTTATTTATTTAAATATGAGAGTATATTTGTTATTTTACGTATTTTAATTGAGAAAATTGATGAAAATAATGATTTTCGCAATGAAATGAAAAAATAAGGATGAAAATGTCAAAGAAAATGAATTATATGAATGTTTTACACAATAATAATGAAAGATAGAGACGTTTTGTACTAATTACACTTTTAATAATTTATTTGGACTCATTTGTAATTTTTAAAAAAGTTTGAGAGTTTAATTGTAATTTTTTTCTTTTTGTTTTATTTAAATATGAGGGTATATTTGTTAATTTACATTTTTTTTTTTTTTAGAAAATGACATTTTTTGTAATGAAAAGTGAAAATAGGGATGAAAATGCAAAAAAATGAAATGTATGAACGTTTTACACAATAACATTGTAAGGTTGTGATGTTTTGTGCTAATTACTTTTTTTTTTTTATAACTATAATAAGACCATTTTGCCTCGTCCCCGATTATTATTTCTTATTTCATTTTATATTTTTTAAATTAAATTATTTTTTAAAATAATTAACTAAGCGGGGATAAACAATGATATTTTAATTCATGCCTTGCCTCTACCTTGTTGTGTTACTACTCGCAATCAAAAATATAATTGGCATGGCAAGGAACGGTGATGCCATTCTTGACTCGTCCGCAACGTTGTCATCCTTATAATTGTTACGTGTGCAAACAAATAGAGATCAAAGAAAATATAATTTTATTGAAACATTATTACATGAATTTAATAATGTTACCACTAAAAATAGCGGTAGCACTTAAATATTTTTAATTTTTTTAAGAAATGAGAGGGGGGGAAAAAAAAGGATACACAAGGGTAGTGAAATATTACTAAATAATAGTTTCAAATTATATATTTTAAATACCTAAGATTAAATAGAAAACAAAAATATACATTTGGCTAATAAGGGGGGAAATCTGTAATAAAAACAAACTTTATGGGAGGCTTCTGTAATTTTAAAAATCATTGGGGGTGCTTCAAAAGTTGTTGTAAGTCTCAGTTTTTATCCAAATTTATAATTCAGATAACAGAAGGTCTACATTTGTCACGACAATTAATATGATGCTTTAATCAATAATATTTCATGAATTTTAGTGATGATCGAACATAGCAAATATTACATCAAGGTGACACATGTTAAATATGTATCAGGAAATTTATTGATGCAATAAGCTCACATCAAGCTAAAATTACCAAACTTGTCACCTTGCAAACTCAGTCACCACATTTCCAAACCAAGAAAATATTAACTTTGATCCCCGAAACTTTGAAATGTGAATGTCAAAAAAACATTCTCACAGTCTACATATAAGTTTAGTATAATGCAGTTGTTGTCATCTCAGTAACGTTACCATACTATTGACTCGAGCATAATTTATCCACGAATCTTAAAAATAAATGTGCACAATACTCAGGCTATGTTTAGGGGCAGATTTAGCCCGACACTCCAGCCTATATACTAATTAAAAAAAAATTAAAATTTGTTTTTTGTGTAATTTTTTTTAATATTAACCTGTACTAATTTTTTTCCCGTATTAGTCAGTGTTAAAGTTTTTCCTGAATTCACCCCTATCTATGTTTGATACAGGAATAATGTTACTTGTTCATAATGTAGTTATATAATGATTTACATACAGATGATGTGTCAAAAAAAAGTGAATTTTTTTTATATGATTGAAGAAATTTTGATTCAATCATATCTCATCACATTATTTGTACGTAAACTATTATGTACATGTAATACCAAAGTACATACAGATTCTTCAATTTTTTTAAAACTTATTTTCAATTATATATTTTTTTAATAAAATAAATTTTTTTGATTACATTCATAATTTTTTATTGCTTCTTAATCACAATTTTTATCAAAAAATTAATTCTAATTTTTTTTAGCCCGACCACAACCATATCTTCCAGCTAGTGGTGAAACCAAGATGTTTGAGTTGGAGAGTCCTAAAATGGAAGATATTGAGGTGAAGGAGAGGAGGAGTACGGGCTGCCCCAAATTTTTTTTTTGGAGTTGGGAATATAGTACAAACATTCATAATGATTAAAGAACCTATACAATTTGTGCATTTCATGAACACTACAAAACATTCAAAAAAATTACCTGAGTTTTTACAGTTCTATGGTTGTTGGCTGTCGTTGGCGGACTCGAAGTCGAAGATGAAAGTCGCGACTCGCGAGAGAGAGAGAAAAGAGACAGAGGCTTCCCTTAATCCCTTCTACGATTTTTGGTTGGAACTTGGGTACTTAAATTTTTACTGTTTTGAGTTTGGGCTCTTGGGTTAAATGAATCGGGATTTAATTTCAAAAATAAAAAATTCTACAAAAACTGGAGGTTTCCAGGACCTCTTTTTTTTTTTTTGACCTGTAAATAGTACCTAAATAAAGTGGATGGTACCAACTGCAATCCACCAAGTTGTTAGCTGTGATTATTATCCACAGAAATAAATTTGTATTTATTGGTCAACTCTTGATAGGTGCTCATAATTTGCCTTTGTTTGACAAATATTTTTTCAATCATATATTCATTTAAAAAAAAATATAAGTAATTATTATTTCAAAACTTTTTTTTCCCATAAAAACCTATTTTTAATGTTTGTGAAACAGGGACTTCCAACTTCATATGAAAGCTACAGGATAATCACGTGATTCACATCAAACCAACTAACGTGTGCCACCTAACTCTTCAACTGAATGGGCCGGGTCGTATTCCCTCGAAGTTGGACTCACTCACTCTATTTATTTCCTAATATAAATAAGTTTGGTTTGTGCTATTAAAACGTGTAAGATTTTTAGTTATTATTTTATTGAGGGAAAATAAGATTTTAGAGTTGTTCCGTTTAAATTAAATTTAAAATTTTAATAACTTTCGATCAAAGTGAATGAAATATATCTTTAAAAATTATAAAATTTAAAAAATATTTGATGAAAATTAATTATTAATTTTAATTTAGATTAAAATTTAGGGGCTAACACCGACATTTTTCGCAGAATGGAACTAAAATAATAAATAATCGGTATGCCAAATTCCAAATTGAGCTCTAGTTAGTCAAAAGCTAATTTCTAACTAGGGTTGCGGATGCAGCCAATTTTCCAATCTCTAGTCACTCCCTCGCGCGGACTTACTATTTCAACTATCTCAACAGCCGAACTGGAGAAATTTGACCGCAAAACGTTTATGAATTCATTTCAACGAATATAAACTATAAACCGGTGATAATTTTTGGGCGTTGGTTTTTAGTATTTGCAGCCGTATTCTTGGTGGACATTCTGATTTGACTAATAAAGGTAATTCCCTTTGCAATTAATTCTTTTTTGAGTGTTCGCGATAGTGGATTTTGTTTATTTGGATGATATTTTTGTTGGTTGTGGAGCTGATTATTTGGTTTGACCTAATAAGATTATTTGGATTTTGCTTATTTGGATGATATTTGGGCGTTTAGCTTTATAGGTTTGAAATATTGTGAAGTTATTGAAGATGATGGTAAACTGAGATGGGACTGAGTTGAATATAGTCTTACTATATTTGGTTTTAACTCCTTGTTTTTCTGATGGATTGTTAATAGTGGTGCACACACCAAAACAGCTGCAAAATGTATCTGCCAAGGAGTAGGACAAAATTCTATTTGAAATTGGAGGATTTCCAAGTTATTTGTTGCATAAATCTTCATCAATGATCTCAAGCAGTTTTTCCCTTTCTCATAAGGATTGGGTGATCCGTTTTAATTCTATTTGCTTGTATTTTTATCTTTATATATTATTTAGGAGCATAAATAGTAAAATAGTTTCATATTTGATTACAAATAGAAATGTTCGCATTTGATTCAGTTTTTTAATATTTTACTCGATGGATTTGGCCTCTTAGGTCCAATTATAACAACTGAGAGAAAATGAGATATTCTTCTTTGTCTTCTTGTAATTGCTGTTCATACATGGGAAAACCTCATAAATTAGGTCTTTGTAAAATTAAGAGGACACTTTTTTTCCAACTGAAATAATTCGTTGTGTAGGGTTCTAGGGCTATATGGACTACAACCATATTTACTTTACTTTCCTTTTTGTGTTGTCTAGTTATGCTATTGTATACGTTTTTGTGCACCTTAGTTGTAAATTTATAGAAGGATGCACTTCAGGATTGATTCTCCTTTCTATCTAAATTCTGAGAATAGAATCTGAAAGTAGTTGCAATTGTTAAGTTGATTTGTTAGGTTGTTTCTGCCTAATTGTATGCAGATTAGATAATATCTTGGCCTCTAATGTAACCACTCAAACTTTGATTACTGATGTATCTCTATTGCCATCTTTTTTAGTGTCAAACATTTTCCTCATTATATTTGCTCTTCATGCTTTTACTTCAGGTTTCTTAATTTCTGTTAAACTTTGTGGAGAGGGAGAGTCGTCCTGATTATATTCTCATAAATAGATGCACTGGGAGTTATGATATTTTCTCTCTTTTGTGGTACCTGTGGTTGCATTGACATTAAGAAACAGGTGATAGAATTGTTTCATTGGAGCGGTGAAAATGCCCTCTAATTATTTCTCAAGATTTGGTGTATCATTCTGGCAAGGAGTCCAAAGATCAATCTCCGTGAAAGAAAGTGGAATCCAAGATCCAATAGAGGTTTTGATTGGCCAAGGAAAATTGTTGATTGGCTATTCAAGGTCATTCCATTCCGTGCCTTCTGGAACATTTACTGACCTGCATGTATTTCTACGGCCTGGCACGGTTGCTGCTGCTCAGGCAAATTTGCATTTAGTCAATCAAAGAAAGAATTTTTCAGTTGTTGGTGCATTTTCCCGTGCAATTTCCATACCATCTGTGTCAGGGCCTTCATTTCAAGTTTGTGGGTATCACGTCGATTGTCTGCTATCAGGCCCCAGTCAGGATACATTTGGCATCAACTCTCAAAAGGCTCTTATGGCTGTTTGTGGATCTAGATCAGCTCAGGCTGATTTCTCAATTAGTAATTTGACTTCTAGGCCAGTACAACCTGGTGTGGCAGCATATCGTTCTTACAGTTGTTACAACAGAAGAAGCTTCGAAAATTGTAGAAAAGCTAGCATGAGCTTGAAAAATAAAGAACAACCAAACAATTTCTTGCTCTATGGATATTTTATATATAATGTTGCAAAGAGAAACGGCAATTCCAAGTCATACCCAGGATTTGGGTTTGAGGGTTTGTATATCTCATCACCTGCATGTTCCTCTACCGGCACTGCTTCTGATGTGTCGTTTGATAGCTCGATGCAGGAGGAACTGCATTCAAGTTCTGCTGATTCATCTGATCTGTACGTTCCTCCTAGTTTGCGCGATTTTCACACACACACATTCTTAAAAGTTCAGGCACCACCATTTAGTGTGTAAAACTTAGATATTGTTGCAAATTAGATGTCTGATTGTAGTTGCAACTTTATTTATTTAATGAGTGTTTCAAAATGCTTGTAATGGTCACTTTAGGCAACTATGAACAACAAATTGTCTCGAACAAGGTTTATTTGCCCATAGCACGTTCTACTTCTACATATGTAGAGTTGATTATTTGTTAGTAGATGTGGCATCTCAATGATGATGACAGACTATTCTGCTAAAAGAATAACATGTTTTTTATTTGTTTTTCTTGAGCAAATATATGGTTCGTTTATACTTTCACCAATATTTTTTTTTTTTTTTTCATTTAATACTAACCAACAATTGCCGATTAGGTTCCAAAAGTTTCTTGTTGGATATTTGTTTGGAATTATGCTCAGTTATTAGTTACTGCTAATATTTCTCCAGAAAAAAAAGACAAAATTCAGTGTTCGAAGTATTAATTTGAAAATCATGTAATAATTCATGGAATTTGTTTTTTAAATTTTTTGTGTGTGATTAGTTTGTAAATGAAGTGCATTACTGTGTAAAACAATTCTGATTATAGGTGTAAGCCTTTTTGTAGTTATATTTTGCTTGTTGGTTGCAGGAAGATTCCAACAGACAGAACTCTAAAGTTAAATTCAGCATCATGTTACCTGCCCCATCCTGAGAAAGAAGAAACTGGTGGAGAGGATGCTCATTTTATTTGCTTGGATGAACAAGCAATTGGTGTAGCTGATGGGGTTGGTGGATGGGCTGATCTTGGTGTTGATGCAGGGCAGTATGCTCGTGAGCTCATGTCTAATTCAGTCAATGCAATTCAAGAAGAACCAAGGGGTTCGATTGATCCAGCCAGAGTCCTGGAGAAGGCTCACACAAGCACGAAAGCAAAGGGTTCATCAACTGCTTGTATAATTGCTCTCACAGATCAGGTGTCCTGCATTCGACTTATATTACAAGAATATGATAAAATAAGTACTTTTAGTACCATCAGTGACTAACCATTAAAAGATTTTTAAGGATAACAAACTATAGATCTGAGGTTTTTGTTTATTTACTTGATTTAATTGTTGGACTCTTAAATTTTTTTTCCTCTAGATATTTGAATTGTCACTGGAATATTCATGTTTTTCTTCCAGTCAATTTAGATAGAAAAACTCAATGGGTCTAAGTTTCCGGAGTTGCTGACCACATTTCCTGTCTGTAGGGTCTCCATGCCATAAATTTAGGAGATAGTGGGTTTGTGGTGATTAGAGATGGATGTACAGTTTTCAGATCCCCTGTTCAGCAACATGATTTTAATTTTACTTATCAACTGGAGAGTGGCACTGCTGGAGATTTGCCTAGCTCTGGAGAGGTCAGATGGATCCTATTTTCCTTGTACTATCCTTCTGCTAATGGTTCTGTGATTGTTGACAAGTGCATAAGGAATAGAAGCATTTTCCAAAAATATAATTTATATTGTAAACGAGGGAAATTGCATTGGAACTTTTTTGAGAGTGCTGGACGAGGTGAAAGGATGAAATTTTTTGTGTTTCATACTGAATTTTAACTGTATATCTACAAGTTCGACCTCCTGTACTTTTGTGTTTAAACATTGTTCAGTTATCTTGTTTAGAAGAATTAACATTTGTATTTTATTGATGATCAACTTTTACCGTAGCTTACAATGCACTGTGATAGTTTTGAACATTCTCTAACGGGCTGGTAGATGTATGCTACATTACATGGATCCTTCTAGTGAGTCTCAAGTGTTTTAAGCATTATTTGATAGGGTTTTGTCAACTTACCCTTAGGCATGCTCATATCTAACACTGGATACCCATACCCAAGCCCACATGGCATAGGATGCATGCATTTCATGTAATATATAGGCAACATTCACTTGTTCTCTAGTAGCACCTCCTTTAGGGTCGAAACCTGACCTTGAACTACATCTACAATGTCTTTCCCATTAAATGGAACTTTGATTGTTGCTTTCATGAAATACCTAATTCTTTATGCCATCCTTCACTCCTTTGTACTCATAGCTTTGCAGTCTTCTATAAGTTTTAGTTATGGCTGTTATTATCTTTTGTTTTAAGCAATACTTGAACTTAAGGGGCAAAAGCTGATCAATGCTTGCTTCAGTTTGTTAATTTTTTTGACAACTAGGTTTACTACGCTTCTTGGAAATGAATCCATTTGGAATTGAATGGCCCTATTTGTGGTGCAGGTGTTTACAATTGCCGTTGCTCCAGGAGATGTTATAGTTGCTGGTACAGATGGGCTTTTTGACAACTTGTATAACAATGATATTACTGCAGTAGTGGTTCATGCTGTGAGAGCTGGTTTAGTGCCTCAAGTAACAGCCCAAAAGATTGCAGCATTGGCTCGGCAACGAGCACAGGACAAAAGCAGGCAGACACCTTTCTCTACTGCAGCCCAAGAAGCTGGGTTCCGTTATTATGGTGGAAAACTTGATGACATCACTGTAGTTGTTTCTTATATTGCCAGTGAGCACAAGGTATGATCTGTGTGTGTGTTTTGCGAGATTTTCTGATTGTACCTGCATTTAGGCGACTATTTGTGTGGCTGTACATAAAGCTCTCGCTTGCATTTTATTGTTGGACGATCCCTATATATCTCATGTCAAATCTGGGTTCTTGAGCAAGTCAAAATTTTTTTGCTTCACATTGTGAAAAGTTCTCATTTTTTTCTTCTTCTTTTTTTGGCTTAGATATATGAAACCATGACAATTGGGTTATAATTCATCAATAAAATGATAGGAGTAAAATGTATAAAATCAGCTTAATAATAGGCCTTATTTCGAAATGATGGTCACAGATTCATTTGTAAATTTATTTATGCATTCATTTAAAATAATATGAAGGTTACTTCTAACTTACCCTCACTCGAGATTTGCACCGTTGGTGAAAACATGCGGTCCACTTCCTGGTTCTCACGTTGTGCACAGTTGATCCTGATATCAAGCTACTCTAGCAAGTTAATATAGCATGCCATCATCTTTTTGCTACCATTCTTTACAGGGTCTCGTAACTTTAGAGATTATGCATCATTTGATGTTGGGTGCCCATTTCTATTTTTCAGATGTTTTTATTATAGTCTGTTGTGATGTGTTGATTCAATTTTCACGGACTAGCTCTTTTTATTGGGTTAGTTGTTCTAAAGTGAGCCTTGATCAAAAGCTGACTTGATAAGTGCACATTTATTAGTTTTCATGTCCCTAGATTTTGCTTATACCAATTCTCCTCCTACTGCACACCATCCATGAACTCAAATTTGAAAAAAAAAAAAAAAAAAAAAAAAAAAGGTGGAAAAATGGAAAAACAAAAGAAAGAAAAATGAGGAATAGAGGAAAAAAAGAGATGAGATCTTGGTAAACCTATGTAGTAGAAAAGCCTCAATGACTGGTGGTCTAGTTGTACTTTTTGTTTGTGTATGGCTGGAAGCTTGTTGCATTTCTGGACCTTGCACATTATATTGTTACATGCTTGTGGTAGAGTGATGATTGAATTGCAGGTTATTCCTAACATTACTCGATACATGTATTACTTCATGAATTCATGTTCGAAGCCTAAGTATGTTTGTTATGCATGACTGGACAAGAGTGAATTGTACAGTTAACAAGATTTTAGCGTATTTTTCTTCTTCAATAATGTTTAAAAATATCCAATCTAGAAATTTGATTGTCTTGCTGATGCAGGAAAGCGCTTCATCCAGCAGCTCTAGTTAGAGCCTGTTTGTACTCGTTCGTCAGTGTCAATTTCCAATAAATACTCGGAATTGCTTGGCATCTTTTGAGACAATACTGATGTTTCACATACGACAGTTTAGCAATATGATTGAAACATGTTCGTGTCTTCCTATCATGTATTCCACTGTTATACTCTTGTGAATTACCTTTTTTTTTTTTGTATATATATTAGTTTAGAGCTGTTGCTTTCTGTTACAGATCAAATCAGCTGTAGTTAATCCTCGTTTGTCTTATGTAGTTTTAGAATCTTATGTTTGCTGATTCCACACAGATTGTGTTAGATCTTGAAAGAGCCATAGTTCAAAAGGTAGTTGTTAAAGTTGGAGAATGCAAGTCTATATAAATCATACACCAAAATTCCACACTTTCCACGTGGAATTTCAATCTCATAACTTGCGATAGGAATCATGCCAAATCATCATGCTTTGCGATCTCGGCACCTACATTGGATTGAGTTTGCATTAGTTTATGACTAGATGTAGACGAACACTATTACGTTAGTGTCACCATTCCCTATTTGTTGGCATTTGTGAGAGCTCATGCCTGCTTTGATATCATTGTTACAGATTTTGAGAGAATCATACTTTGGAAGCTAACTGACGAAGTTGAAAAGTCTTAATCTAAATATCTAATGAACCACATTGGAATTTCATATTTTTGATGTGGATTCAAATTTCTTATCTTGCAATTGGACCCATGACATGTTGCTAAAGTAATATTTGCTAGAGTTGGTTAAATACATTATCAATCATACAATTTTATTTAAAAAAAATATCTAAATTTATCCAAAATGACGACAGTAATAAGTGTTTTCATATTGGAATTTTGGATTCACCTCGTAGTCAAATTAATATCCACTATTTAGAAAATAATGTTAAAATATCAACCAAACAAAACCCTTATTGCCTGTTTATACAAGTAATGAATTAATACCCAATTATTTCACACAACAGTTTTGGTTAACTACGCTATATTTTAATTAAAATAAATATCCCTGAAGCTTTCTTACATTTACACTTATGTTCTCAACTTTTTATTTTATCATTAATCCTCTATTAATTTTTACATCTTATCTGTAGAGACGATTTTCGTCCAAAATATTTGTTATGAGGGCCAAAAGGGTATATTTATCTCTCATATTTTCAAATAGTAGAAATAAAATAACTAATACAAAAATTAAACAAAATATTTGTCCATATTTTCAATGAATGTAAGTAGAGTATTTGGATACAAATCATAATTAGAGACAAAATATGTTAATTAATTGAAGATTAAGAATGACAATGTGACGAGAAAAATGTTGAGGACATAAAAATAAAAGTAAGCAAATGTTAGAAATCTTTCTTATAATTAAAATGTGGTGTAAATATGAAAAAAATAGTAGTGGGAAAATAAGTTGTCATAGTTTAAATAGATATTAGGGCGCGTTTGATATGCATAATTTGCCCTGGAACTAGGAAAATATTTTCCTAGTTCCTACTTTTGGCTGTTTGATTAGCCAAATTTGCCCTGGAAAATATTTGCCACCAATTTCTAATGTACAATCCCTTGAAACACAAAAGCAGTAAAATATTTTCTTATGATTTTAGTGAGAAATTATTTTCCACCTTGTTGGGTGTTTTTTTTTCCTTTTTTTTTTTTTTTTTTTTTTAACTTTTTGGCAATGGAAACATATTCTAAATTCAATGGTAAGAATTTTTATCCATTTAATTGACAATTTGCATGAAAAATGAAGTCAAACGAACATAAAAATTTTATGAAAATATTTTTTTTTATTTTTTTTTTTACTTTTTGGCAATCCAAACAAATTTTAATACATATTGTAAAAAAATTATCCCAAAAAGAAACCATTTGCATGAAAAACAAAGCCAAACGGATTAGGTGGAAAATTATACCAATCAAACACCATTAATTACAATTCACTCTAAAACAATTTCTAGGCAAATCACTTCCCTGTCAAACATTTTATTTGCCACCCATTTTCCACCTTTCTATCAAACACACCCTTATAGTCTATTGAATTAGGTAAAGCTAGTTGCTCATTGCTGGCGTGCCTGCATTCCTTTACTCAGTTGACTAGACTGGTCCCTGCCCAATCGAACCGTTGGTCACAGAACCTGACCATTGTTCCTGTGTTCCGCGAAACACCATTACAGACCTCCCTGTATTCTTAATGCGAAAAATGAGGAAGATTGTGGATGGCGATGTTGGTGGAGGAATAAGAAATGGTAGTGGGGACGGGATGGGAAAAGGATGTTGAAAACTTCGCCGCCTCAAAGCTCTATGTGGAAAATAAATTCTTTACGATTAAGCATTCTTGCAAAATTTCAGCCGTCCAATGCTTTTAAATTTCAACTGTATATGTCACTTTTATCAAATTCTTTTGTCAAGTCTTTTTGTACATCTAACTAGGATTGTACAAAAAAAATAGCGAAATCGCAAATCGAACTGTAATCGTTGGTTCGAAATCGTTGGTTCGGGTCCATGTGGATCCGCGATTTTTTTTCCCTTAAGCCGAACCATACCGTTTCAAAATGGTTTGATTTAGGTTTTGATTTTCAAAAATCGCAAAAAATCAAATCAAACCGCACTTTTTAATTATTATTATTATTTTTTTATGAAATTATAAATTTTCATATATAAGGAAATATTTTGTTGAGTTGGCTAAAATCAGTGCTTATTTTTCACAGGGATATAGAGTTGTTCAATGCTGTATATTATGTATCAAAGTATCATTTTTGTGTAGCTGGTCCTTTATTTTTGATAAGCGAACATTTTCTTGGAGCTGTCTTATTCATTCTGTTTGCAGGCCAACAAAACTAGAATTTCTATATTTAAAATGTACAGGTGAACGAATGACTGTCATTAAGTTGAGCCATTTTTTTATTTTAGTTGATGTGATCTGCACAAATAGACTGCAATTTTCTGATTTTTATATTATATATAAAATTTTACTCAATGACCAGCTTTCTCCATGTATTGTTGATACATGTATTGAAAGTTTCTTGGTTTTCAAAATACAATCTTCTTGGAGCTATACCTATTTGCGCAATACACGTGCCTCACTTTGGATTTAGAAACCTTCAAAATATCTCATTCACTCTTCCTCATTCATCCTTCTTTACACTTAATTTTCTATTATCTTATTTCTTTTTGTCGTGTTCTAGAATGTTTGCATATATTTGAAAACTATGAGACATCATTTTAAAGTTTCTTCAATTATTTTTAGGGTGCACCACTTTGCTCTCATTATGCACAAACTGGAGTGTGCAAATTCGGGCCATCATGCAAATTTGATCACTCAATGAGAACATTGAGTTACAGTCCTTCTACATCCTCTCTTACTGATATGCCTATTGCTCGTTATCCTGTGGGATCCACACATGCAACTTTGGCTCCATCGTCCTCGTTATCAAACTTGAGGCCCGAGTTTATTTCCGGATTTGATAGAGGCACCTTCTCAACCCAAATGTCTTCTATGAACAATTCAAGTGCTTCAGTTGGTTCAATACTTTCACCAAGTGGGCACATTTCTCAATCTAGTGGTCAGCAGTCTGGATAGGGTTCTACATTTTCAAACGCCAGCAGCAGCATAAACTGAGGAGGTGAGATTCACATATCAAGCTGAATAGAAGGGTTTAGCCATTTCATTCTCTCTGTTAATCAACTTTCATGAACTCAACGTTAATTTTTGGTCCAAATTCTCTATAGGATGCTCGATCTTAGTTCAGTGTAGCATATTTAGTTGTGTCCATTAAATAAGCCACAGATACCCCTCAAAATTTGGATGTAATTTAATATTATTAGTATTCGTTTAAATTTATATGTTAACTTATTTTAAATATATTATTATAATGTCGATAAGTAAATCGTGGATTAAAATCGAATCAAATCATAAATAATGGTTTGGTTTAAAAAATAAAATGATTTGATTTGATTTGAAAAAATTTCAAATCGCTAAAAATAATTTAAATTAAAAATATTACATAAATCGTCCAAATTGAACCGTCTTCACTCCGACATCTAACAAGACTGCTAATACTATGCCCAGCCGCCAAAGAAGGAACAAATATGGGGTAGCCTGCCTACACCATAAAATATTTGTGGACACAGCATTTTCCAAAAAAAATATTAATAGCCCCTCTTTGCTAATTAATTTTTTCAAAAAATATATTTTTTTTTCAATCACAAATTTTTTAATAAAATAATATTACACATAAATTTAATTTTTTTTTTTAATTTTTAACTATATATTCTTCATCAATCAACTATTCAAAAATATATTTTCTCAAAAAAAAATAAAAAAAATAAAACTGGCTAGCAAACAGAGGCATGAGCAGAGAACAAAAGATCTTCTTCGTTTTTTTGAGGTCCGAGTGTTGTTCACTGGAGGCTAGTTTGAATTTTTGATCGTGAAGGAAAAGATTAATGGCGGTGGGTCGGAGGGAGAAGAACAGTCAATCGTCGATACGAGGATCGCATATCGCCATCGCAATTGGGATCGGAGTTGTTGCCGGATGCATTTTCGCCTTTTTCTTCCCGAATGGATTCTCCTCCTCTAATCCGTCTATACAAGTTCGCCGTCTTACCAAATCCAGTCTCGAGGTACCTATTCTCTCTACTAATAGAAATTTCCCCTTTTTATTTTCTATACTGTGTCTTCATGATTCTGCTCATGCGTAACTAGATAAAAATTAAATTCTGCTTATGCTTCTTTTGGAAAGTGCTATTCCAGGGTTTTAGAATTATTAATGAACTGCAATTTGGGGGTTTCATTTATCTTAATATTGTGATTTATGTAAATTGAGGGGGTCAGTTAAAAATTAAATTCTGCTTATGCTTCTTTTGGAAAGTGCTATCCCAGGGTTTTAGAATTATTAATGAACTGCAATTTGTGGGTTTCATTTATCTTAATATTGTGATTTATGTAAATTGAGGGGGTCAGTTGACTCTCTTTGTTTTAGCGCTCTGAGTTCTTGACTTTATTAGAAGTAACTTGAAAGAGTTGATTCTGATTTAATTATCACGTTCTTGCAAAGCTGTTATTATTCTAGACATATCAGTTCCTCAAGAAACAAACAATGAAAGAGAATGAAGATAAATAATGGTCTGTGTATGGCTTGAGTTGATGTATAACTTTTTTATAAGTGTAATTTTATTCATTGCAAACTCTTTTAGATATGCTTAAACTTTTGTTGATTTGGTACATAGGATGATTTGTCCTCGTGTGAATCTCCGGAAAAATTAAACATGTTGAAAACGGACATCATGAAGTTGTCGGAAAAGAATATGGAGCTGAAAAGGCAAGTAAGGGAGCTGAATGAAAAGTTACGTCTAGCTGAGCAGGGAAAAGACCATGCGCGGGAGCAGTTTATGGTGTTGAGTGAACCACATAAAGCTGGGCCTTTTGGCACAGTTAAGGCTTTAAAAACTAACCCAACCGTCCTTCCTGATGAAGGCGTGAACCCGAGACTTGCAAAGATCTTGGCTGAGGTTGCTGTTGGAAAAGAACTTATAGTTGCTCTTGCCAATTCGAATGTGAAAGCCATGCTTGAGGTCTGGTTCAACAGCATTAAGAAAGTTGGTATTCCTAACTACCTCGTAGTTGCATTAGATGATGCAATTGTGGATTTTTGCAAGTCAAATGATGTCCCTGTGTACAAGAGGGACCCTGATAAAGTTATCGATTCTGTTGGAAAGATAGGAGGTAATCATGTTGTATCCGGACTGAAATTCCGAATCTTGAGGGAGTTTCTGCAGCTGGGATATAGTGTTCTACTTTCAGATGTTGATATTGTGTACTTACAGAACCCATTTGATCATTTGCATCGGGACTCAGATGTAGAGTCAATGACAGATGGTCATAACAATATGACAGCTTATGGCTATAATGATGTTTTTGATGAACCGGCGATGGGTTGGGCTCGATACGCTCACACAATGAGGATATGGGTGTATAATTCTGGTTTCTTTTATATAAGGCCTACCATTCCTTCAATTGAGCTTTTGGATCGGGTTGCTGACAGGATGGCACGGCAGGCAAAAGTTTGGGACCAAGCAGTTTTCAATGAAGAGCTCTTCTTCCCTTCGCATCCAGGCTATGCAGGTCTTCATGCTGCCAAGAGAACTACGGATTTCTATCTCTTCATGAACAGTAAGGTCCTTTTTAAGACAGTAAGGAAAGATGCTAATTTGAAAAAACTCAAGCCAGTTATTGTTCATATAAATTACCACCCTGATAAGCTTTCAAGAATGCTAGCAGTTGTAGAATTCTATGTTAATGGCAAGCAAGATGCTCTAGATTCATTCCCAGATGGTTCAGTATAGCAGTGAAAATGTGAAGATCATGTTGATGGAAATTTTCACGGTAAGTCTTTCTTGTTGATTTTCATTGTATACTGGCAATCTCAACAGATTACACTTTTTGAGCAATGCTTTACTTTTGATCCAACTTTTCGAATTTAATTGTAGTCATAAAGGAACTTCTCTTGTATTATATATTTAGACATTCTCACACAGATTTTGGCTTCTATCCTTGCTTATGTTAGTGTTGACTAGGCCAAACACCTTTATTCAGATCTTCAACACAAGTTGGGGATTCTTCATGCACATCCATAAAGCTAAATCTGGGACATAACTTCGATACGATTTGTTGGGAGTAAGGGTTCTATTACAAAAGGTTAAAAATATTAGGTGGTGTAGTCCAATCCTTTATAAATCCAATATTATCTCCATATCTAGTCAATGTGGGACTTTTGTTTGCGCATCTTTACAATAGCCAGATGCTGCACTTACAATTGTCCATTGGCAGCTAATCATCTATTTCTGATATCTGCTTCCTAGTTCCTACACCATGAACACTGATTTTGCTTCAGTGAGGCATAAGAATATCAAACTTAATGTTCCCTTCTCACCTCCAACTCTTGCATTTCTTGCCATTTTGTTAATTGAAGATAGAGGAAATTGGAAGACAGAAAAGAAAGAAAATAAATTTTTTGTTTCTTTGGATGAATTAAAATATTGGGTGGAGGGGGAAACCGTCATCAAATTACTGAAATGTCGAGAAATCACAGATATGGCATCTTTTGAGGCTTTTAACCCGTTTGGTTGAGGAATAGTAATTTTTTGGGGAATGTGTGGTTAAAAAAGAAGATTTTTTTTTGAATTTATTTGTAATATTATTTTATTGTAAAATATATGATTGACAAGAAGAGAGAAAAATAAATTATAATTTAATGGGGTATAATGGGGCCAAACGGATGTGACCCGATTTGTTTTATTGTAATTAAAAAAATAAAATTAAGTAAGTTGTCAGCCCGTTAAGTAGTTCAAGAATTAAGCCCTTGTTTGACAAAGCTTTTTGACGTTATCAACTGGTGAGTTTGCATGGTTAAAAGTGATCAAAAGTTGTGAATCTATTAAAATGTGCGGTTAAAATGAAATTTGATTAGCTTAACATCCGAAAAAAGATTTACCAAACGAGAGCTAAATCATCAAAATTCATAATTCTTTCTGGACTGTATGTTGTGCTAAAGTTACACCATATGTATATATATCTAGCCTGGAACATTTTTCGTTTCACCCTCTGGTTAATGTTTATAAACGGTTTAATAAGTATCATACACTTATTCACAATTTATTTCTGTCAATTTATAATTTAAACAATTTATATACACTTTCCAAACAAGTTGTGAAATAATAATAATAGAAAAGGTGAGAACAGATATGAAAAATTGGTTTTCCCAAGCCAAACACCGAGAGTAGCTACAAGTTTAATTAATAAATGTTAAAATTTTTATTTTGTTGTTACAAAATTTTCTATCATCAATTTTTATTATATTTGGTTATTTACACCTAAACAACTTCTGATTGTTTGCTAAACGAAAGTTGACCTTTAAAATCAATCATAAAAGGGGCTTAACACATGATTAAAAAATGTAAACAAGTATTTTTGTTACTTAACGAATTTACTTTACTTAATAGTCATTCATCTTCCAAACATATAATTATTTATCATAATATGATCAAACTATATATTCGTACGCTCACTAACTTGATCTTTCGCAGAACCGTATGTCTGAACAGGCTTGGAAAAAAAGTCAACATAACCGGTTACATTGACATGACGGGAAATGTTACCAACTTGATTTTAGCCCATTTCTTGTAAAAATAGAATGATGATTTTTTCAAAGAATGTATGGTTAAAATGTAGGGAATATTTTTAAGTTTATGTGTAAAATTATTTTATTGGGGAGAATGTATAGTTGAAAATGAGTTTGAGAAAAAAAAATTAAAGAACGAGGTTCAAACATGAGCTAAAATTTGAGAAATAAAGGGTGTAATGAATCTTCTATGGCTATTGACACAATCATGTAATTAATTGGCTATCGAGTGTTGAAGATGGGATCTCGTGGCTCAATTCTTGAACTTGAAGCCCTTGTTTGAGCTCCATTATTGTTAAAAAAAAAAAAAAAAAAAGTATTTTTAATAGTGTATTGATGAAAAATGTATTATTAAAAAAAATAGTTTCGAATTTGTGAGTAATTTTATTTTATTGAATAATGTGTCGTTGAAGAGGGTTAAATTACTATTAAAAAATGTATTTTGATGGGAAAATGGGCTCAAACAAGTGGTTTAAATCTTGATTTTGAATATTTGACAATTGGATTTATACTCCTTTATCTAACTTGGATAACTTTGAAGAGTTTGATCTTCGGATTGTAACATGAGTTGGGATTGTCCAATTTAGCTCTATTTTATATAATGGGTATGTGTATTTGGAAGGACAGAGTCCCCAAATTTGTTTTACTTAGTGTTTGGGAATATTTGTTACTTTTCATGTTGATTTACTTCATCTTATAAAAAAATTTCATTACAATATTAATATGTTCTTTAGTCAAAGGCATGTTAAGGTTAACATTAGCGGTGGATCCCTGACACCTAGCTGGCATCATCTTCAAGTTCACTAAGGTAATTTGAGAAAAGTTGTGACAATCAAGAGAGAGTTCATTATCTTTTGAATAGTGTATTGATAGAAAATGTGTGGTTAAAAAATAAAGAATTTTTTAAAATTTACATATAATATTATTTTAGCCCCGTTTGATTCCCATTTTGGGGGAAGAAAATGCATTTTGAATAGTTGATTGATGGAGAATGTGTGATTGAAAATTAAAGAAAAGTTTTGAATTTACGTGTAATATTATTTTATTGAAAAATGTGTGATTAAAAAGAAGAGAGAGAAAAATGAATTTTGAAAAAATGGGAATCAAACAGGGGCAAATGTGTGGTTGAAGATTGATTAATTCATTATTGAAAAATGTATGTTGATGAAAAAATGGACTCAAACAAGTGCTAAATCTTGATTTTGAATATTCGGCAATTGGATTTATACTCCTTTATCTAACTTGGATAACTTTGAAGAGTTTGATCTTCGGATCGTAACATGAGTTGGGATTTTCCAATTTAGCTCTATTTTATATAATGGTTATGAATGTGTATTTGAAAGGACGGATAGTCCCAAATTTGTCCTACGTAGTGTTTGGAAATATCTGTTACTTTTCATGTTGATTTACTTCATCTTATTAAAAAATTTCATTAGAATATTATTACGTTCTTTAGCCAAAGGCATGTCACAGTTAGCATTAGTGGTGAATCCGTGACACCTAGCTGGCATCTTCTTCAAGTCCACTAAGGTGATTTGAGAAAAGTTGTGAGAATCGAAACAGAGTTCATTATCTTTTGTTCCTTTTTTTTTTTCAATGGACATAAAATATTCAGTGATTGATTTCTTCTTAACTTCTATTGTTTTTCTAACCCGTTAATATCCTAGTAGAAATATTATAAATGATTTTTATTTAATTAATTTTAAATAAAATTTAAGCAGGATGGCTTCCTAGCATTAACATGACTACTTACATTCTAATGGCAAAAAAACTTGCTTTATTTCATTTCATTTATTTATTTCTACATATACTTTACCCAAATATGCAGTGGCGGAGAATCCACCATATGATGAGCTACTAGATTAGATGAAAGGCTATTAAGTAGGATAATGAAAAAATTAGAACCGAGCTTGATGTACACTCCGGTACACCACTCGGTACACAATCTCCTCACAACATGGGATGAGATCTGAACTTAAAATAATATTAAATCAGCTCGGACCCCACCCCATGTGTGGAGGCTGTGTATCAAGGGGTAAAAATAAAGTTGTACAATCAGCTTTATTCAAAAAATTAAGCTTAAATTTTTATTATTTTTTTTTTGGGACCAATGGTGGGCTACAGCCAACCATAGCCCACCACTCCCTCCGCCCCCGCAAACATGCATATTAAAAATGTAAAATTGATTTCTTCACTTTAAATTAACTTGCTCCGATATAGTTTGGTCAATCTAAATATCACTTACAAGTAACAAGTATTTCAACATTAATATTTACTGTTTAAAAAATGGAGTTACTTGTTTGATCTCCATTGTTCTCAATTAAATTATAATTCATTTAGAAAATATCTTAAAATAATTATATTAGCAAATAAGCGTCAAGATTGATTGCGGGAAAATAAAATAGAAATTAACCGGAACTTTCTAAGAGCGCACCCAAATTCATTTCAATTCCTTCGATCCCACACGACTGGAGAACACACAAAAAATTCCTTCGCGGAAACACAAATTCAGATCTTGCCTAGTGGAATTTCCAACAATAACTCGCAGCAGAAAATTGAATTACCAGATAATGTCTGAAGCCCATATATAATCTAATGAAGCACGTGAAAGAATGTACAGAGTGTAATTAATTTCACAGTTTAACCAGGTAGGACATCTGAGATTTACGTCGTTTTGAATTTTTTTAGTGAATTGTGTTTCATCATGTCATTCAATTAATTAATTAATTATTTATTTTTAAATTATGCCCTGGATTATTGGATTGTTGATGCATGGATCCAGATGTATATGTTGTTGAGCGAGTACCCTTTTGTTATTATTCTGATCTGCTTTAATTTTTTTTTTTTTTGTTGTCTGAGTAATAATGTAGCTACGTGATCGTAATAATCGCGTGTTAATAAAACAAACGGGCTCACGTCAACTATAAGTACCCTTATGTTTCACGACCTAGGATCTAAAGTCAGATGCTGTGAAACTGATTTTTCAAGCTGGACATTGGATCACGACAGGCTACACATGTTCATCAAGTTCCTGTATTGTATAGCTCTTGTTTTATGTTTTAGGCATTTACGCAGGGAAGTTCTTTGAAGCACTGTACCTCATTTTAGTCACTCGAATAAGTGATACATATAATTTGAATTCTAATTCCATGGATCTTGGTTTGCTGTGATTTGTGAATCTGTAGAGTTGAAAACGACAAAGGATACTTTGCCATAAGGCAACAGATAAGAAAGAAAAAATTGAAAAAGAAAGGGAATAGGGGGATGCGAATTATCATTCAATCGAAAAAGTTGTACTTCTTAATTGTTAGTCATTACTTCAAATAATTTAATTTTCGGACGATTTTTTTTCTGGCTTTGGATGAGCAATATTAACCTAAATCTTTTAACTTTGTAATTGTCAACTCTCTCTGGTTGATTAAATTCTCTTGTAATGTAAATTTGGGACTTCTATCTGAAATTGCTGGGGCAACACCCATATGATGTCTTTTTAACAAATTTGTAGTGGTTACTTGATTTCTAGTGTCATGGATATATATTTTTTTTACAGTTTTACTGCTGTGGGTGTTAGTTATACGCTTGATAATTCAAGTGCCTTGTCTCCATCTATGTTTGGAGGTCTTATATCTGTTCCTAACAACAGTCCGCATTTACGGAAGTCTGGAAGCCGACTTCTTGTTTCTGATCTTGGTAAGAGAATATTTCTCTTTAAGCATGCCATTTGTTTTTCTTCTCCTCACTGGATATTAAGATCATTGAGTGTATCTTTCTTTTATGATTTGTTTATACTAGCTACTGGTGAGCAAGGTAATAGTGCTGAAGAAGATATTTGGCATTCTATAGAACCAATTAAAATGAAGGCTGTGGGTACACCATTGAGCAGTGTGGCGATTACACCATCTCCTGTACTTCTGTGGAGATTCAAGGTATCACTTCAATTGAGTAATATATTATACTCGAATAATTTATTTATTTGAAAAAAAAAAAGTAATTCTAATGGTACATTTGAATGTTTTACATCTCTTTTCTCTTGCCTAAAATTTCATGATAAAATGAGTTGAAAATAATGGAGATTTGTTTTTGAAACAGTAGCTATAATAGAGACTCTCTTCAAAGGCTCGTTGATAAAGGGTAGTAGTATGGCGTAAAATTTGATCTCATGGCATATGATTAATGTTGAAATGTAAAGTCATTTGAAAGTATTGGAATGGAGAATCTTATTGGCAAATTGGGTTGCCAGGTAAATCTTGCACAATAGCATTTCTTCTGGATAAATGGATCTAGTAGAAAAACAGGAAAGGAAAATTATTTTCTCATCCTCGTTATTTTTCCGACCATGTTTGTTCGCCAGGAAAGTTGTAATATGAAGATAAATTTTTCTTTGGTTCAAAGATTAGTGAAGTAGATTACAAACTTAATTAACTCCATACGTAATTATATAGTCGACACAATTGGTCAATTCTTATTAACTGATGTACCCAAAAAATCTATTATTTTCTTATGGAGATAGATGTATGTGCAAACTTTGGAACGAAACAAGGTCAATGCGCTAAGATATAGACAAAGGAGAATGGTTATGTAATGCATTGTATAAAAGAGCAAGTATTTTTATTTTTTTTTGGCTAATGTCAAATAAACGAGAGAAGGAAAATTGGGTGGGGGGGGGGGGGGGGGGGGGGGGATTTACAAGAAAGAATTGTTTATCATATGGTTCATATCAATGTTGGTTTAATTGCTTCTGTCTTCTGAGATTGTGGGACTGGGTCTTAAAACATATGCCCCATTTCCTCCATCACTTTTGCAGGAAATTTTTTCAGGGATTGGTGGGACACATGATTTTCTTCCAAACACAAAAAATTCAGAAACCTAACTTTTTTCACTTTTATGTCCTTTTCTGTGCAATCTAACAGTACCGCAAAGTGGAAACATATAGTTCCTTTTCAATTTTATGAGTTGTTGTCAGCTTCCTTCCAACATATCCAAGTTTTGGGACAGATACTATGGTTGTATTTTGTAAACCTGGATCTATTTTTCAAGCACTCCCTTTTTGCTGTATTAATCAAATATCTTGATTGTATGAAAGTGGAGCAAAACTGCAGTCGATGTCTTGAATGTGTTCAAAGTCTACTTCGGATGTTTTTGTTGAAAGATAATGTCATCTGCGCTGTGCCTTTTCATTTTGCCAGTCCATTTCCTTTTATGTTTGATTTATTTTGATAGATGATGCCATCCGGATTATGCATTATCATTTTTTAATCCATTTGCTTTAGGGACTTACTCTCTACTGCTTCTTATACAAATCCTAGTAGATAACTTTCAACTAATTATGGAAGGAGTGGCTCGATTATAGAGGTGTAAGGGCTAATGGGGGTGTGTTGTGTTGGGCTAGCATGTCCCACTTTTCTTTAGCCAAGGTGGGCAGTCTGGGCTTTGCTTGGCATGTGATTATTTTTCATGGCTTGCCACGTCTCACAATACCAATTCCCTGCCCATGTTGGGCCATGCCAGTCCATCTTGGGCTATAGTTTAAAGTATCACTTCCATCCAAAATGTGTTTACGGTCTAGATAAATATGAGTTGATACATTGAATTGCGTACCTAAGATTCATTTTCCGGTGAATCTGTTAAAACTATGAGACATGGCGACTAGCCTGTGGGATATTGGTTGTGGTCATCAGACAAGGCCTGTGTAGGACGTGTCTTTGCTATTGCTGACACAGGTGTGTCATTTAGATATGACACCATTGTAGTTGCATTACTCTTTGACAATTTGAAGCTGCACTCTTTTTGAGTATTTATTTAACTTGACATACAGGTCTTACTGTTTCTCATCTGGGGATTCAGTTGTTGTAAGGTCAGTCCACTCTATAATTAACCAGAATTATTATTTTTTTGTTGGTATTCAGTTGTCATGGCTTTTATTATTATTATTTTTTTTTTTCCGTAAGTGTGATACAAATGTTTATTGCACAATTTGCAGTTTGGATGGGATGCAGTCACGAGAATGAGTGCAGACCTGCGGGATTTATTTTTGTACGAGGCTTTCTTATACTATAACCCACTTCTTCTTGTGGTTAGTTGAAGTTCCTTTGCTGTTTCTTGACTTATTTTGTTGAGCTTCAATACTGCATATTATATTGGTGGCATTTTCTCTGGTAATTTTTTTTTTTGGTTTATTTTACAGACCATGATGTTTTGGCTCTGGGGAATCAATTTATGGGTCTTTGCCCAGGCTAATGTGGGTTATGCAAAAATTTTTGACCTAGATCAAAGTCATCTCACTCATAGAGAAATTTGGAAGGTATGTTTTTCAGAAATGCATTGGAAGATATTTGGGCCAATCTATTCTCTGTCTATATTGTGACACCAACATTCACTGTCCCTAAATCTATTGCTATCTTGCTATTCTAAGCCTTATTTTGTCTGAATATTTTCCGAGTATTTTTAATGTTCACTTGCTTCCAAAGGAAAAGAAAGTAATTCCATGTGTCTAAGTTAAATCTGTGGATTTATTTGCATTATTTATTCCTTATTTGAATCTCATTAAATTACATTCAATTTTTCTCTCTCATATTTTCAACTACACAATCTTCCATAAAATAATATTATACGTAAATCGAAAACTTTTCCTTCTTTTTCAACCACTCATTTTTCAAAAAAACACTATTCCACCCATTTTCATTCACCAAAAATGGGGGGCCAAACGGGGGCTTAAGCGGTAAATAACAAGGTATTTCTGAGATCTTTTTTTTTTTTTTTTTTGCCCTTGTACATGTATATATGAACTTATAAATTTTAAGTGGTATGCTTTGCAAGCTTACTTTGGAAACTTATAAGTATTTATTTGTGCTATCTCAAAACATCTGGGGGCTAAACTTTATTTGTTTCGTGGTTGGACACATTGGTAGTGTTTCTGGATGATGTTACCCACCGCATACAATCAAATTTGTTCAGTTGAATAGGTGAATTGTCCAAGTCATGAATGGCGTCTCCTGGCTCAAGAGTAGATGAATATATGATAAAAGATTGCTTCACTTTTATTGGGAGCAGTTTGTTTTGCATTGACTTCATGCCAAATATACATTTTGTTTGTAGCTAGAAATTTTATACAAGTCTATATTGACGCCCAAAACACTAATGCCATATCCCCCCCCCAGCTCCTCTCTTTTTGTGTGAGTGTCATTTGTTTATCATACGAGTCTGTTAATTGTATGTGAAAGTTACTGTGGGCTAATAATTTGGCCTCTTTGGTCCATCAACTTGTTTACCAGTTTATTCTTGCCCATTGGTTCTATACCCTATTCATAACTAGAAAGTTTCTCCTGCCCTTTCCTAAGCGGGGCTAAAATCCTGGTAATGAAAAATGCCAATATAGGAATAAGAGTCTTGTTGCACCTATTCTTGCCTTTCATTCATGTTGAGATAAAATTGCTAAACAGGCATATGAAATTTCTCTTTCACGAATCTTGCTAATTGATGGAATTCTCTAACAACTGATTTTTAATTTTTTATCTCTTTCCTTTTTGCTATTTTTGGTTAAGTTTTGCTCATAATTCATTTATAATTGCAGTGTGCCACCTGGATGACGATCATTGTCCCAATGAGTATGACGGCATATCTTCATCTTTATTCTAATGGAGAAGTTTTGTTGGCTGCATCCCAACCAGTGTAATAGATGCTTCCTTTCCCAGAATTTGTTGTGTTCACCTTTTTTTTTTCTTTTGATATATTTTTGTAAATACTTTTAACTGTGCAAAATAAAGGTTGAAACTTCTCAGTTTATTTATTTTTATTTGTTTTACTTGCCTGAATGGCAAAAAATTGGGAGGCCGTGACTACTTGATAGATTATAGCAGTGCCCAGAAAACTGAGTACGGGCATGTTGAGGCCATAATAATATACTAGGATTCATTTTTTTAAGAATAAATAAAAAATGATGGTACAACTTCTCTGTCTTGCGAAGTTATATGATTTGTTATACCAAATAAAGACTTGCATGCCCGCATATAATCCTTGAAGATTCTTGTAAAAACATAAATGGATAAATTTGGACTTTGAGTGGGCACAAATATGTCGTACATTGCCGTTAGCTGACGCAATTAGAATATTAGGATTCTGTATTTTAAATGAAAAGACTTTTACCATTCTTGTTATCTACTTTGCCTCATTTTGGTTTGGCTGGACTCTATGATGGATTGTTTAATATTCTTCTTAATTTGAACATCCTACCTAATGGTGAAAGCTAACATGTCCGTTGACAATCTTGCTTGCCGATAAGTTTTGATTTGTGCTATACCATTATGCTGAAACAGCTTTTACATGTGCAACTACAGGTGTTCTTATATGCTGCTGTGGCAATGCTTCTCATTTTTCCCTTTGATATTTTCCATTTGTCATCTCGCTACTTTTTGCTGAGGACTTTTTGGAGGATTGTTTTTCCCTTACAGGCAAGTTTATAGTGTCATATAATTTTATCCTTCCACATTTTGTTGATTGCGCCCTTGTTTGATCCCCATTATTTTCAAAATACATTTTTCTCTCCCTTCTTTTTTAATAATACATTATTCAATAAAATAATATTACACGCAAACCTTAAACTTTTCCTTATTTTTTCACGACATTTTTCCTGCAAAATTACTATTCCAAAATGCATTCTAAGGTAAAAATGGGGCTCAAATAGACTCTGAGTCAGCTAGAACTGTAAGCTGAAAAAGATAAAATGTTGATTTCCAGGGTTGTTCAATACATATATTTGAAATCAGTAATGTTATTTATCTTATAGGCATTAAAATTTTTGAGAAGTGGAGAGATCTAAGAATTCATGTCTGTGATATTTGATAATTTTAATCTATTCAACGAGTTTCTAGCTTCCAATGAGAGATATAGGTAATCTTGGGCTGCTTTTTGTAGTCCCAGGAGAAGAAAATATCAACTAAAGCTTTGAAGAATCTCTTAGGGGAAATGAAGTTTTGGTTATCTGCCATGGTGATATTTGGTCTTAAAATTTGGCCACAATATCTGTTTCCTTATTTTTGTCCATTTAGATGTGGCAGCTCACAATTATCTTCATAAAAGGGAAGTGGTATTTCATTGGATTGGTTAATATGGTTGAGGATAGTTTCTCGAGGACATAAGCGGTTTTAGCAAGTTTGTGAGGGGCATTTTATGCTGATTATACTTTTGAAAAGAGATATGCCTGAAAAGCTCTAATGTATGATGAGAATAAAGATGTATAAATTCTGAAATTGCAGAACAAGAGTTATGGTAGACAGTGGTGGAGCCAGGATTTGGATCCAGTGGGGGGCCTAATTTAACTACAAATGTTTTTTCCAACACAAAATGTAATAATATTTATAAAAAAAATTGAAATTTCTTTCTCAAATATCAGTGGGGGGCCGGGAACCGCACTGGCCCTCACCTCCCTCCGCCACTGATGGTAGAGAGAGAAAAAGAAAAGAAGAATACGAATAAGAAAGGAAGAGAACACTCTGCAAGTGTTTGAACAATTGAATATTATCTAACAACAGTGTAATTGCCTAATTGGTCGACCATTGACAAAAGTGAATTTGAGCCACTCACTAAGACCTGTTAACAGAGTTTATAGATTCAAACCCAACGTAGTGGGTTGGGTTGATTTTGACATCTAATGGAAGCCTTTTCTTTCTCATTTATGCATATTGGTTTTCATTCAAACTATTTTCTGTCGCCAACATGACTTGCAAAGTAGCATTTCCCTCCAGTCTTCACGTTTGTCTCACATTTGTCCTTGAATATTCCGGTCACTCTGGAGAAGGGATGAAAGTAAGTAATGTAGAACAGGAGGCCACACCCACAAAACAACTAGACATTCTTGTGTATTGCTAAATAACTGTGTCAATCAGGAGTATTTTTTGTTTTCATTAAAAAAAATACTATATGCTTTTCCTGGGGCTCATGCATAATTTGGTGTCTCATTGACTGAATCTGAATTCCTCGTGGAACCGATGTCAAACCTTAATAGATCAGATTAGGGCACTGGTAAAAATATTATGTTTTGCTTCACAGCTAACAAGATTATATTGTTATATATTCGAAGAAGTTATAGTTTTCTCATACTATTTTATTTTCTGGGGACAGGCAATAACATTTGCTGACTTCTTTTTGGCTGATATATTGACCTCTATGTCAAAGGTATGCATCTTATTGTCTGTTATAGTTTTTGATAAGGTTGTATGATATGTGGGAAACTTGTTTTCCTATTTATTAAGAGGCAAACTGTAATTTAATTATTTTTCTATCGATATTTTTCGTCATACAAATTGTGAAATTCACAGTTCATTTAATGCCCCGGAAGTATTTATGTTGATATCCTTAAAAGAGAGGTTGGACTAGAAGGTTTTTACTAGACGAAGTAAAAAGGATGAATGATATGACCATTGATCCATTTTTGTCACTTGTTACACGACATGTGATAACTGTTAAGTACTTCAGCCAGTGTCTCTGAGAAGCAGGAGTAACAATGAAATTCATTATTCACATCTTTCTTTCTCAAGATGAATATTAGGACAATATTTGGATGCTCTGGACCATTTAGTTTCTACTTTCTAATATCATTGAACTGTACTGTTCAGGCCATTAAGTACTTTATCTTGGGTTATTACTGACCTGCATTACTAGCTTCATTACTTGAGAAACCATGGTATTGTCTAAGTCCCGTTATTAGGCCTAAGTAGGGTATTACTTCTCATATTGTTGGGACTTCTGACAATATTTGTTACTCTGCCTGGTAGAAGTTATTGGTGAGATATTGGGAAAAAAACTGAGGATAGAAGTCAACAATGGGGCTGAAGAGAATGATTAAGATCCCTTGTTGCATATGCTTTTATGGCCTAGTAAAACAAGGGTAAACCTTTTGCAGACCCAAATTTGCTACTCATTGTTCTACAATTTCAATTTGTACTGTTTTTACCTTATATTGAAACAAGCTTTGACTTTTACCCACACCGTGTGCTTGCCAAATACTGAGCATAATCAATAAAATATAATCCAAGCATAACAGATTCATGTCCAGAGAGGGCCTGAGAAATAATTCAGCTTTTGATTTCGTTTATATGATGTAGAAAAGATGAGCATAACTGCCAACTATTCTTCTCCCTTCTTTTCTCTTGCAATATCTCACTTGTTTTTCTCTCCTAGTAGAATAATTTGCTGATTTTCTACGGAGATTTTCTTTTTAGACTCTCGAGTGCAAAAATTAATGAGATTTCTCCTAACCCCTTGGTGCTTATGGACCTGAAAATTGGCATAACTTCTAAAAACTCCATTAGTTAGCAAAATAAGTACTTATTAAGAAAATGAAGATAAAAAGTTAGATTCTGGACTTCTGAGGTAACATTATATTTTCATATATAAGAAAATTTAGTTTCAGATTCTCTCATAGATTTGTTTTGTTTTGGGTAGTAATAATTTTGTAATGTGAGTGCTATTATTTTGTTTCTCCACTACAATGAAATTGGTGTTCATTTTAAAGTTTGCTTATGATATATTATGTTGTACTTACTCAATCGCTAATGTCTTGGATATCAGACACAAAGTTGTGGTGTAAGTTTGTAAATATGTTATTTTGGTTTTGTCCCTGCATATTCTCTTCGTGGGAACCTAGCTGAGTTGTGGACCTTACTAAGCACATGCTACCTATTGACATTCTTGGTATGATTTAAAGGTGCTCTCTTGTGCAGGTTTTCTCAGATTTGGAGCGTTCAGTTTGTCGAATGATCCATCATCAGGTTACATTTTCTGTAGTTAAGTTTTTGTTATAACATGTTCAACAATAATTAAGTTGACATTGTCAACTTTTCTGTCTTCTGGTGTGACTCAGATTTGTGTTCTGAAAGGTTTAGGATTTTTTTTATGGCAATAAAAGTAACCTTTTTGCATTGTGGAGAGAATTTTGTGGAATTTGTGTACAACATTCACTATGAGTGCTAGGGTCATTATTAATCTTGCTTTGCTGCTAGAATTTCTGCTGAAACTTGAATTGACCGGCATAAATTTCCCTTAACCTCACTACTAACAGGTTGACTATTAACACGTACAGGTTGCTACCATTGCATGGTTTGAAGCCGATTCTGTATGTGGAAGTCACTCTGTTGCAATCCCTATAATTCTAGTTTTGCCTTATATATTTCGTTTATTTCAATGCCTCCGGCAGTACAAGGATACTAGAGAAAAGACAACTCTATTAAATGGTAAAATACTGCACATTTGCCTTGTCTTTATTTCGTATGTCAATGTGTTCAATTTATTTGAGAAAGGGGCATAAGATGAATTGCTCTCATCAATTTGAAAAGGCACTCGATCGTTTAGGCTGTAGCTATATTAGATAAAAAGTTTCCTTCACGTGAAATGATTTGGTCAATTATGACTGTCATATCCCTTTAACATGTCTAGAGAGCCCCAAGGATAATATTTGACTGTCATCAAAATGAAGCAGTTTACGATTTTTTTTCTTTTCTTTTGTTCCTTGATGTATGTGTTCCCATTTTCCTCTGTGACAATTAGCATCAAATTTGAACCTGTAATTCATGGATCAGTTTCAGTTGTTCAGCCAATAGAGGAAGATCCATACTTCTTTCTGTTCTGGCACCCTCCTCCATTGACATTCTTTTCAATTCCTTCAATAGTGAAATTACAAGTGCGTAGACGTAGCCTTCTGCAAGTATTGATCGGAGATTTTGTATTATTTTGTGCTGTAAAAGATCCCATCTTTACAATTTTACTTGCATTTGCACTGTGCCAGTGATAATGGTGATGATGTAGACAGTAGCTCTCTGCTAAAAAAACATAAAAGCTTGGCAGTAGCTCTTCCATGTTCTTTAAACTTGCATGTGGTTGTACAGCTGATATGCCTGGTTTTTGAGCTCGTTTGAGAAAATTTAAAATATTTACTTTAAGTAATTTTATATGTTTTACATAAGATAAAGCTCTTTCTAATATATTTGATTTTGGTAGCCTTTATATATTAGTAGTTTCCTTTGAAGATAAGAAACGAAAATATATACCAGAAAGTGGGGGTGACCTCAATTGTTGGTAACTTGAGGGGAAGACAACATCTGCTGTTGGGGCTTGTAGTGTACACTTAAGAAGCTCCCGTTCACCAAACGGCTGCGATTCTGCTAGAGCATGTTAGAAGAGGGAGAGAGAGACCAAAATTAACTGGGCATGTTATGGTGCTAAGGATCTAGTTGCATTTTGGATCCCATTGAATTCAACAAGATGGAGAAAAATGATTTATGTAGTCTACTCCAAATTTATTGCGGAAATGGCTTAGTGTATTCTTGTAATATTTTAACATGGAAATTTTACTATTTTTATTTCTTGTTATATATAATAAACTCGTATAGTTTAAGAATTTTAGATTGGTTGACAATATATTATTTTGAAATTAATATTATTATGGTAAAACCTTTTCCCAACTGTTAATTTTAAATTAAGGTCCTAATTTATTGATTTTGCAATTTTAATTTATTATTATCTATATTCTTACTTGTTAGGCAATAAATATGTTGGTTTAGAATTACAATTATTATATCTATAATCTAGAACATCAATTAGGGTTGGACAAAACTCCCGAACCGAACCAAGCGGTTTTTCTTAAATTAAAAACCCGGACGGGTATCTAAATTGAGAACCGACGGGTTCGATTCGGTTCTCGGTTCTAGACCAAAAATCGAAGAACCAAATAAGAACCGAATCTCCTTAATTGTTTTTTATCTTAAACAAGTCAAATTATTTTATTTTTTTCTAAATAAATTGGGTAACTAATTAATTTAGCCCAAACCCAAAATATGATTTTCCCAATTCTAATTCCAATCTTTATTGTGGTCGTCTGCTATATCCCTTGTGTCTTTGTAAGTGATGTTTTATTTTACTGTCTTCAAAATCTTATTTCTATGATTTATGTGCTGTTGCCTTATTTCTTCTCTTCTTCCTACTCCCAGTGTTGGGCAGTGCTGATAATCATTTTGTAAGCATGATTTCATAATAAGACAGTTCTTATATAGAATTGTTGAGTCGTGACGTCAAATGTTATAGGTGATTTGATTGCGTCATGGCTGGCAATAACTATCTTACCTGTTTGTTTCAGCTTTAAAGTATTCCACGGCAGTACCAGTTATTTTTCTTTCAGCCCTCAAGTATCATGTCATCCCTGACAAGTGGATGAATGTCTATCGGCCTCTGTGGCTGCTCTCAAGTATTTTGAATTCTTTGTATTCATTCTACTGGGACGTGAACCGAGATTGGGATTTGAGGTATGTGAGAACATGGAGTTATTGAAATCTAATTTTTAGATTTAATCGACACTTTTAACTATTTACAAGAAAATATTATAAATTCCTTTGCACGTGAGAGTTGAGACCTACAGTTTTCTTATTATTAATTCCTTGTGGTGGGTGAAACTATTTTCGTAACCTTTTCTTCTCTTCTTTTTCTCGCCAGTTGCTTCACTCGGATTTTCAAGTTCAGCAAACCAAGTTTCTTGTCCCACGCATTACATGGAAGGAAATGGGTAAGGCCATACCTCTAGCCCTTTTCTATTGTCTCTGTGTTCAGGAAAATGATATTGCTGGTTGGTAGTTTGTACAGTTATTCAGCATCCTTGCCTTGCCTCTATTAAGAATCGAAACAATTGTTCACTTTGCCTAACAGGCTAACCCCATCCTGGCTAATGAGTACCTTTATTTTCGAGTAAACTGGGATGGTGTCACAGCCCAGTTTGACCCTATGGCCGCAGCTACTAATGACCAGACTTGGTTTTTTTAGTTTCATGGGTTATCTTCGAGGCGACTAATGCCCTCTGGACAGTTGGCCTCTATTGCTTAATGTTCGTGCACCTGCGCATTTGGCCTCAGAAAAGTACAGTCAAGTACTAACTCTTTGTGGTTGGCTCCTTGCAGGTTTTTCTTTGGGTAATCGGAAGCAATCTCATTTTGCGATGCACATGGACATACAAGCTGTCGGCCCATCTTCGCCACAATTACCGAACTGTGTTTGCCATAACTGTCCTAGAGATGCTTCGTCGCTTCCAATGGGTATTTTTTCGAGTAGAAAACGAGTGGAATAAGATGAATTCCAAATCAAATATTCAACTGTCCATGATTGACACGACGAACGAGGAAGACAAATTACTTAGTTCCAATGATCACAATGTATAGATTGCTAAACACTAGCAGGAAGCATCCACATTAGGCTAAAAGACTTTGTCGACCATCCATCCCATTTTTTATTATCATCAAGAATACGCGTTTCTTGTTAATACTAGCTAGCGAGATAGGGCATTCTATTTTGAATTATTCTTTCAGTACACTCTTTTTTGACACTTTCTTTGACATTGTACTCACAATGCATGGGGTTCACCATTATTTTAATTGTGGGCTCCACCCTTTGATTGTGAGTAGAGTGTCAAACTTAGTGTCAAAAAAAGTGTACTTGTAACAAAACTAGTCTGTTTTTGTCCTTTGAATGTTCTACCTTGAAGTAAGGACATTTTTGGACTGCCTTTATAATTTTTTGATGGCTAAGAGGGAGAAATCCAAATCCAAATTTTACATTTTCCTCTCTCCTATTAGTTATTTTTCTTTTGTTCGAATAATTTTACAGTGAAAGTAGTAAGTTGAGAATGGTCTCGAATGCCACTGTACTTTTTGTCTATGTGATAGATTATTATGTATATAAATTTGAATTGATATCAATCTTTTGACCATATTACAGGTTCTTTGTCACATACTTTTCCAATAAAATGATTTAGCAAGTGAAATCATAATTTTTCCTCCTTTTTAATTGTAAAATTTTAAAAAATTTATTCTAAAAAAATTTACATCAAGCACTTATCTGTCTTTTACGATCCTGCAGTGAAGAAAAAATAAAAACCAGATGATAACGTGGATATTAGGTGTCTTACGTCCTTCACATGTTCCAGTTTCACCAAGTGGTGGTCATTCTTTCCCCAAACGGCATAAATACCTGAATTATATTATTCTAAATTTTTGAAATAACAGGCGCCCTTAGAAATAATGAGAGAAAATGCTTGTGCAAGGTGGGTTTTTGCCGCCTTGTTTGTCGTTTGTCTTGTTATCACAACCATTTTGATCTTGTGGATTCTGCTTCTCACTGTTTTCTTATTCTATGACCCCACATCATATGTTTTCTAGCGTTAATTCCTTCAAACCCATTTCAGAGTTTGTTACAGCCACTAGATTTTCCACATTATCTTAGAATTTTTATGGAGTCCGCAACCAGTGATGTACACTCTTAAGAAGCTGCCAAACTGAAATAGCATTGGATTCCTGACATGCATTAACTAAATTCTCTGTGTGAGTTTTGTCAGTCTTTGAAGGTTCAAGAATTTCCCGCCAAAGCCCAGGGTTGGATTGTGTTTGTACATAAATGGAGAAATTTTTGGAGAGGGAAAATGTTTTGTTGGGATATAGTCCTCGTGGTTCATTAGAAAACTCACTAAAAGTGCAGAGCAGTAACTCAGATGACTTGGATTTTAATGATGTATTTGGCGGTCCACCGAGGCGGTTTTCGGCGCAAGAAGTGAAAGGGAGATACAGTTTTGGTGAACCAGTGGATTCCGTGGAGAAGCCAGTGTTTGGAACAGAAGTTGTGACGAGAAGGAGAAATCTGGGTGATGGTTTCTTTAATGATATATTTGGAGGTGATGAGTCTTATAGTTCACCGAGGAGGACTGATCGTGACCGGGAAAATACCTTTGGCTCGAGCCCTGGTTCAAGGATTTCCAGCCCTGGCAGGGCTTTGATACCCAAAGCTGAGGCTTTTGGCACTTCACTTCAGGCGCAATTCAGGTACACTTGCGTATTCTTCAGTTTGTGGACGTCCTTTTTCAATATGGTTAAAAACGCGATTGGTAGAACTCGCCCTTAGAATTGGTTCGTAAGGGAAGTCTACCAAACACACTTATAAATCCTCGAGGCAGACCATTTGGATAACTATACGAACCAGTCGTCTACTGGAAGTAGCCTCTCTACGAGATATTTAGAACTGAGCTAAGTAGGATTGAAGCGTAGTCACTGGAAATATTTAGAATTGTTGGAACTGGTCATTTTTAGTAGTTATATATATGATTCCTCTGTATTTGAAGATATGCGTTGTTCTTTTTCAATATTTCAACTGATTAGGTAACAAATCTCTTGGTTGAACTAAGTTCTATTAGAAAGAAATTAACATTTCCCTTGTTATTCTTTGATTATTAGAGCTTAATCTCTTCTTGTAGATCTTGAAATTTCCTTTTCTTTTCATTTTGGGTTGGGATGTGGGGACATTCATAAAGAACTTGGCACGCATATGTAATTTGAGGACATTGAAATGTCTCTTGGCCTAACTAAGTATTGCTTATTTTCAGGATTACTTTTGGTTGAGGAATTCTGATGTTATTAAATAAGTAGTAGAAGCCAGATCTTTCACCTACTATATAGTTAGCTGTTAAAATTCTTCCTAGTTGTGTTTTGTGCGATGTCCGTAGTCCAAAAATTCTATGTAGATGTTACTTTGTATTATCTTTCTTTTTTTGTTGAATATGCACATCATGTCTATTCTTTACTTGTAAATGCTTTTCTGCTTCAGTCTTCCTGCCAAGTTGATAAAAGCAACAGATTACCCTACATTTGATTCTGGAAATCGTAAACTGTATAAGATGGATGGCATTGCAAATGGTATAAGCAGCCCCCACTCTTCAAATTCGACTCCATCTAGATTTTCAGGTCAAGCAATCTCGGGACAGGATGAGACGAGAAATGTTGTTCCACCGGTATATCACCACAGCTCCTTGTCCAACGAAGTTTCTTTTAGCAACGAGGATTATACACATTCTGGAGTATCTGATCAGAAAGATGTTGAAAAATGGAAAAATGATTCAATAAGTGTGGAAACTCAAACCAAAGGCAATCGGTTTCATTTCTCTATATTCAAATGGGCAGGAACAGAATTACCAATGCTTATTCCACTTCGAGGTGGGAAGGTTTCGAAATTGAAAGAGATAAGTAAAATTGATAGGTCTGCAAGCTCTAATGGAAGGATTGAAAGTATGGAACCAGAATTGTCTACAGTGGAAAACCATGGGATTTCAACAAGTATTGGGGCTGATATGAAATTTGAAAGTGAGAAGCATGATGATAGAAGCACACAAGATTCGGTTCTAGTCATGGCTGCAAAAGAAGCTAATTCCCTGCAAAAGACAAGTATAGGAAAGAAAATTGAAAATGTAAATGCTGTGAAGACCGACGAATCTCACAAACCAGAAGTGAAGCCTCGGCATCCATTCATTAATGAGTTTGAACAACAAGGTAAATCATTTTTACACAAGGAGTTTCGATGAACGCATTTTGTATTACATTTTATATATCTGAATTGTGATGGTGAAGTTTTTTGAAATATGAGGAAATGTTACAGAAGTGAAAGGAAATTCGACCAACCTACCAAAAGAAGTTATTCCTGATGACCATGCTGGTAAAGTGAAGATTAATGAAGGAATAATGGGTTTGGACAGAACACGCATGAATAAAGCTAGCGTGCGAACTTCACTCACAAATTCAGTAAAAGTTCCTGGTAGAACTGGAGTCAAAGGAAAGGTCAAAGAGTTTGTCAAGATTTTCAACCAGGAAAATTCTTCAAGATCAAAAGTTGATCCTGAGACTCCAAATCAGAGCTCTAAATGGAAAGGCACAGGCTTAAGTCAACCAAAAATTGAAGTGAATTTGAATGCAGTAAAATTAAATAATGAAGTGCCCATGTGCAGTGTAAATAAGATGCCAGATGTTTCTCACTGGGTAATTGATTCCATCCACTGACTTTGAAGTAATTTGATTGTGTACATAGTAGATTTTTATGGCTTGATTTTTCTCGAATAAAACTAGTCTTGTTTTGGAACTATGATCGTGGATGTGTAACTAACCTTTCTTATCATTTTCAGGTTAACAAAAATCTCAGCAATGATGAAGGAAAACATTACTCTCGTACAAAGACCCCAACTAATCAAAGTAACCATTTTTCTACTGCTCAGAAGGATTCTATACCATCTGGTTAGTTATACTTATACGTGTTGAATAAAAATAAAAGATACGAAGCGTAAGTACAAGGCAGTCAAAATGTAGGTAGTGTTTATTCATTTGATGTAATAGGTTGTGGATATATACTCCTCTTATTGTCAACTTTTATTTTTATTCTGAGAGATGATCATGTACTTGTAACAGAGTCTATATCCGTTGATTCTAAGGTTTCAGCTGAAAATGCAGATGACCCTTTAGAAGTCAACTTTGTGGTATGTTGTTTTTTTTTATATTGTTTGTCAATTGTGATCATTGGTTTATGTATTATCCAGTCAATTGTATTCTAAATGACGTTTTAATCTTATGGATTTCGATTTTTGACCATTTTATATGTCATGGTTTATCAGATTCAAGAATTATCTCATGATGACAACAAAGTTGCAGTTGATGGAAGTTCCGAGGACACAAAAGTAAGTTACTCCGATGCAATATTAGTAGTCTATAATGCTTGGGAATGCGACAACAATTCTCTATAATGTAATGTAGGCTTCAGATGCCAAGATTCAACAATGGTCTCTTGGGAAGAAAGGAAATATCCGTTCGCTGCTGTCAACTTTGCAATTTGTAAGACTTTTTATCCGTTTTCCATTTTAGCATCCATTTATGGGAAACAAATTCCTTTCGGCTTTACATGGGAATGCAATTTCATAAGACTGCCTTAAGAAGAAAAAATATCTCCTATGGCTTCGACATTTTCTTCTTTTTATTTAGGAAAGCAGAAGCTTGTAATGGGAAAGCCAATTTTGAAGAACTCTTTCTTTGTATTTTCATATTAATAAATGACATAAATAGGATGAAGTTTTCCTTCTACTGGAGGGATTTAGTAATGTTTACAAATTCCTAATTTTAATCTACATAAAATAAAAATCTCTCTTTATCACTAACATCTGGTACAGGTTCTTTGGCCTGGGAGTGGATGGAAGCCAGTACCCCTTGTTGATTTAATAGAAGCGAATTCGGTGAAAAGATCATATCAAAAGGCTTTGCTCTGCCTACATCCAGATAAATTGCAACAGAAAGGAGCTGCTTCTCATCAAAAATATATCGCGGAAAAAGTGTTTGACATTCTGCAGGTATTGAAAATAGATTAGTCGATACCGTTTGATCTACTGCCATTTTTTATGGTTCTTGAGAGGAGAAGAAATTTTGGGAAGTATAATTAATGGATTTTGTTAATGCAGGAGGCATGGAACCATTTCAATGCAATTGTCCTATAATTGTTCAATGCTCAAAGGCTATTAAAGGTAGCATCTTCAAGTGGGAATGTACATATATTTTGAGAGATCAAAGGTACATATATGAAATCACCTTGGAATATAATCACACATGGAATACTTTAGTTCAGGACACAGCAGCCACGCAATATCTGTATTACTTTTTTTGTTTTTTTTTGGGCAAAAAATCAGTTGAATTGAATTCCAAGATAGTTTCGAGTGCGCAACTAGTCAACCGACTGAAATACTATTCACTTATCTATCATTCATTCCGATCTAAAATTTGATTCTCCACTGATAATTTCCTAAAATTTTACATGACAACTAGAATAAGATTCTGTTTCTTATGTTTGTTCTGTTGTTTCTGTTGATGGGAATGGTCACCAAATCTTTGACTTGAAATTTTGTTCCCTTTAAGAGAATTCAATTATTTGCTTTGTATTGCTTTTTCTTTTTATTCAATCATTCTTGTTTAGAAACAAACACTGTATTTTGTTGACCAAACGCAGGCACAGAGTAACATGATCAAAAAGATAATAATGCATTATTGTGACAAGTAGACCAAAGGATAATCATGCATCAAGCACTACATGTGTTGTGACACCACCCATCTATCTAATAACAACAAATCTAAATAATTGCCTGGAAAAGGGACAAGTCCATAACAACCCTACATGCCTTTTGGGACATCCAAATATCATATCAACTCTTTGTTGGAGTATGATTATAAATAAAAATAAATGCAACGAAGTAGTAGATGATATTGAGATGAGTAGAAGTCCTTAATTCAAATCTTGAAATTGTGTATATGTTAGGCATTTTTGATAAAATAAAAAAAAAAGTTGTTTTGACATAAACGAGAAGGGTGTTGGATATTAAATTTATTTTCTTTAATTGCTTAAACTTTTAAATGAACTAATTCAAGATAGTATTAAATTCAAACAGTGAAATGTCTTGTGTTCTAGTCACGTTGTCATTCATTTATTATGCAAATCAAAACTTTTTGATAATGAAAGTGCCTCAAAAATTAAATCATCTAATAGAGGACTTTCCTCTTTCAGTATGAATGTTACATGAAGAACACAAGTCAAGTGATGGAATGAGAAATTATAGACACGGGCATAAAAGGAAAATCTTGTGTTAGTGAATAAATCTCTATTGATTCCTCATTACTGTTCTCAAAGGGATTACTACTTTCCAAGCACCACAAATGCAGATGGCACTGCTGCATCATGGTCTGGTTATTAGTCAAATATCAGCATCCATACTTGAACAGTAAGAAAAACCAATATCGAAAATAATGAAATGCATCTATAAATTAAGCCAAATTCTCGAAGAGTTCATCTGTGGATAAATTCCCACTAGCCTACAATGAAGATGACAATTCTTCCCAAGGACACAACTATCTACAAGGAATGCTTGTAAAAGATAACCCCCAAACAATTTAAAGGGGAAGACGACAATTACTCATAACAGAAAAGAAAAAAAAAAAAAAAAAAAACAGAATAAAGGATTAAAAGAAACGACTGAAAAACCAATCCATCCTAAAAAAAGAAATTGGTTCAAATTCCATAATTCTTTCACCTCTGAGACCAAATTCTTTTACCGCGAGCAGGTTTACTTTCTACAGTAACGCTGCCAGTTTTCTTGCATCAAGTTACAAAGAGATGCCATTAGAGAATCTCGGTTTTGTCAACGTTTCAGCACAATTCAATTTCGTCAAATGCTTACATCCGGGTGTTTCCACTTCCAAGCGTAAGCTCAAGATCATCCATTCCCACCTCATGAATTCTTTCGCCTTCCCACGGCTTCACAGCCACATTCTCAAAGTCAAATTCTATGCCCTTCCCCTTCTCCGACATCACTACATCCTGGGAAGGAACACGGTTTGCGATTGGATTCACTAGATTAAATGTTGGAGAAGTTGGAACCATGTTGGCTGCATTTGCACAGACTTGGAAGTTCATCCATTGGCACGAATCAATAGTAGAGGTGTCTGACTCATCGCATTCAGGTATAGTTGCTGGCGTAAAACGCTGAGCACGAGTAGGACTTGCCGGGGCAGAAGCTGCAAAGAAAGGGATATTCAAGGCAGACATGGATTCTTTAGCAAGAGATTCCAGAGTGAAAGTTTGCTTAGGCAGCCTAGTCGGTGAAGAAAGAGGGGGCGTCACCGGGGCACTGTTTGATATTCGGAGTGGAGGAAGAGACGAAGGGAAAGAGTTGAGGAGGAAACTGTATGTGTGTGATGATGCATTGGCGTCTTGCCGGGATGGGCTTGGGAATGAAGAGGATGATGGACTAGGTTGATAAGATGGAATTGGACTCGCAAAATACGAAGACGGTGGACTCGGGTTTCGGGATGAACTAGGAGTGATGTTGGTTGACGTGCCTCCCATTTCCATTGGAGGTGGCGTGCATCCCTGTATTATATGCAAATCCAAACCTCAGTTACATTAGTATTCTTGAAGAGTATATCATCATTATAGAGAAATGCTCCAACTTAAAAAACATAAATAAAAGGAAATAATCAGAGATGATTCCATTCATTGATTGAATTCTAAATCCAAATTGAAGTATAAAATTGTTTACAACTAGAATATTCTAAACCATAGACTGATTAAAAGGAACTAGTTTGAAATTAACTACTTCAGTTGTTGTTTTCACCCAATAAATATTACTCATTTTTTCCCTTAGGCAGAAAAGGGCAATTAAACTTATAAAAGAAATTCGTCTACAATAAATAAGACTGAAAATAGAGAAATAAATCAGAAAAAATAAAAGAAAAAAGTGCGTGCTTAAAAATAAATATGAGGAAAGAAAAAAGAAAACCTGCTTTTAATTCGATTCACCTTACAAATGCAACATCAGTCAATCGAAGGAAAATCAAAGCAAATAAGGCAAACCCACATCCAGAATCTATAGATCTAAACAAATCAAAGCAAAATTGATTACTACAAATGAAGAAAACCAATGAAGATCAACATACATATACAAAAAAAAAAAAAACACACACACACACACAGAGATATACAGAAAGAAAAGGTCAACAATAAAAGGGAAAACAGTAAAGTTCACCTTACGATAGGTGGTGCCATCAGGCTCCACGGTCCAACCAGCCTCAACACAGAGAGCTTTCAAGACTTCATTGTTATCACAGTGTTTTGGCAGATTGTAATTCCCCTGTGCCCTTAATCCTGCATAAATCTTGGCTGCTATTGCTCTCCTCCTCCTCTCTCTCCTCCTGTTGTTCTCCCTTTCTCTCCAAGATGGTTTCCTCCTCCCTGCACCACCACCACCACCACTACCATCACCTCCAATACCAGCTGCTGAAGACGATGCCGATGATCCGCCAGCTTCCCACATCATTTTCTTGGCTTTCTCTTCCTAAAACTCACACACGCACCCAAAAAGAAAAAAATATATATATCTATAAATTCTCCCTCTCTCTGTTGTCCGTATATATAATACGAGGGGTTGGGTTTGTAGGTAATAGTAGCGTATATTGCGTTGCTGGGACTGCAGTACTCACGAGGAATACGCTTCCCCCTGCCTTTTACAAGTGTGGAAGAATCTGTGTGCATGTATTTTGACAGATAAAGTTCTTGGAAGAGATTTTCAGTGGGCCCGCCTGATTTTTTTGACCCTTTTGATTCAAACAATAGTAAAAAAGGGTCCTCGGACCTCAGATCGGAAAAAAGCAAGGGTGTGAATTGATAAAGTGAATAGTTATTGTTAGCATGGGGTGGGGTGGTATTTTTGTAAGAAAATTTGCAAAAGAATGACTAAGAACGAATATTTTTTCTTTGTAATGTCTGGCAGATTGGGACCAGAGTTGTCTCCTTGGGTGTTTAACTGGTCCACCACCCAATCAGATTCTGCCACGTCAGTTATTTGGTCTGTTAATTTAGGATAATTCTGTGTTTTTCTTTTTGATTAAAAATCATTCAAATAAACACTAGAGCCATGGCTATAACAGTGTATATTCTAATAGTATTTACAAGAGATTTTTTATTTTTAAAATGTATATTTAGCAATTTAGAAAGTATTTAGAAATTTAGAGAGCAAAAAAATTTAAATGATCCAAGAGACTCTTTATTTTTAGAGGAAATTGCACTGGACGTAAAAAATGTCATTTGCATTTACAAAAATGTAATTATTTTTTAAGTGTTTGCAAAATTGTTGATTTTAGACTTTTTTGACATTTTTGTCCCTCATAGAGGGTGTAAATACCTTACATGCCCTTTATTAAATGAGATTTGATTAGAAGAAAAATTCTACAAAAAAATTGAAAAAAAATGTCATATCAAATGTCATGAATTGTGAAAATGAAAACAAAAACAACAAATACTAATTAAAGTATCATTCAAGCACTCAACCCTAAACTCACTCCCCTCTCTCAACTTCGAATCTACAGCTTTCAATTTTGGAATTGTCCACAGCCCAGCAGTGACCACCGTGAATTAGTCTACCGCCAACGAAGACTACCATTTTTTTCCATAAGGTTTGCCTTTTCTTTTTGTTTCGCATTTTTCTTTCCTTTTCGGTATTTTTTGCATTAAATCTGTTTTTGTACTTTTCGTTAAGGGCGTTTTTGTACTTTTTTTGTCAATAGCGATTTTTAGGAAAAAAATTGGTCCGATCCAATTATATTGAAAATAAGTCTTAAATGGCGTTGATGATAGATTTGGTGTAAGGACATGTATGAATTTCTAAATTTTGAAACGGGTATTGTAAATATTTCAATCTTCATAAATCTGTAATTCAAAATTTTGGGAAAGTTGATAATTAAAATTTGATATAACAATATTATTTGGTGATTCCTTCTCTTCTATTATAACAATATTTTCTTATTTTCATTTCTTGTAAGTTTTTTGGGTTTGACACGTTCTTATGGTTGTGATATTTGTTTATATCATTTGGATTTTGTTTGTATGTGTGATTTTAAGTTTTTTGAGGGTTTTTTTTACTTCACTGGACAAACATCATGGTGGTGAATTGTCGTTCCCGAAAGTTTGCCGCAATAATTCTCGACAAATGGATGAATCCCGATAGATGAAATGTCATTTCCGACAGTTCACCAGCAATTCTCAACAAAATCCCATTGATTTTATTTTTATTTTTTGTTGTACCTTGAGGTTATATATTATTAGTAGGAGTACACAATTTTCGTATTATATGATATTCGCATGATGTCATTAAATGATCTTCGTATTATTTCGTTATATAATCTTTTCATGTGTTATTCTGAATCACATACAATTCAAATTTATTACCGTCAAAGTTGCTAATGTAGAGCTAATTTGATCCATAAGCTCCGAATCACATGCAATTCAAATTTATTTCTGTCAAAATTGCTAATGTAGAGCTAATATAATCCATAAGTTTCGGATCACATGCAATTCAAATATATTATTGTCAAAGTCGCTAATGTAGAGTTATATTCATTTAGTTTCATAAAGCTGTCACCATTGTCATGAATCATTCTTTATAAGCTTCGCTTCACATGTAATTGAAACGTATTATTGTTAGAGTTGCTACTGTAGAGTTAATGTGTTCCATAAGCTCTGGATCACATGCAATTCAAATGTGTTATTGTCAAAGTGGACGACTAAGAATATGACATTGCGTGAATCAATTCAGTTTCATTTTAATAAAATATGTACATTGGACTTGCAGAAAATGTGAACTCTGTTGCATTTTTTCATTTTGCTTTGTACTTCCTTTATCTTGGGGCTAATTTATGCCATTTATATGGACTTGAGTAGATTAAGAATCATGAGCTTCTTTTAATGAGCATGTTGTTGCTTACATGTATGGAAAGATTGGTAGGAAGAAGCAATCCAGAGGCATTATCAAAGAAGAGAGGAATTTACAAAGGATCAACATGAAAAATGAATCAAAGTGTAGATACTGATTCGTGCTTCACACGGAACAACGAATATTTTAGTTAATGTATACTATTTTCGTTAGTGAAATTTCTATCACATTCATATGGTAACATGCTGTCAATGTTATCCATGTCGTTATTGTTAGGCTGGAGAATCTTAGTTTGAATGTTCAAAAGTCAGGAACATGTCCAAAGTTGATGCGTGATTTTTGTAAGATATAGTTATTTGACAAAGGTACTTCAATTTATGCCTAAAAACTATAATGGAATGATAACGATATTTTATGCCTAAAAATAATAATGTATCGTGTTTATGGAGAAGTGAAATTTTCTACTTTGCAACCATCTGTCGAGAATGACAACACCATTTCTTGGGATCGACAGTTGAACTGTCGGGATATTATGCAATACTTCGACATAAGAATTCACATTTTATTGCGAAAATAAGAAGCATTAATGTCTGCAAACGATAATGAAAACAAATTTATAATATAACTTCAGGATGTACAACATCATCGAGGGAACATTTAGCATAGAACTTCAATCACTATTGGATAAAAGTCTGTTTACACGTGTTGTGTTGCAATTGGGTTCAAACATGTGGTCCGATTATCATCAACTCTACCACAGTGAGCTCCGTTTTCAAAATAGTAACGCAGATAACAGTTTTCTTGTAAACTGATATGTACCAATTTAAGTATTCATCTTCGCATATTTCGGCCGAAGGTATATTCAAGTTTGAGACTTTGAATTTCAATTCAATTTCAATGCGGGGATAAAAAATATCAAGTTTATCCTTTAACTGTAACACAAGTCCGGCTACGGTAATACTTGTCAGCTGATTTTGTCCTTTCTCCGTTTCCATTCATCATCCACATAAACAAACTTTGGCTCATGTGACACGATGAATCTCAAATAAGTACTCATACTTGAAATGTTGGAATTGCAACGGTAAGAATTCTGTACAATCAATATGTAGGCATTTACTACTATGAAAGTCACAATTTCAAAAATTTAAATGGGATACAATATCAAAAGGTGAAATCATGAATTTCAACAATTTTTAAGTGTCGAATTCGACAGTTAAATTGTATATCTCGACAATTTATAAAGGACATTAAATTGTCTAATTCGACAGTTCGTATCATTAATGTTTTGAACAGTAGATTCATTAAAGACACAATCCTTCAAAATATGTATTTGTTTTGATTAGAAAAAATTATTCAAAATATTAATGGTGATAATCAATTTCGTTCATAACATGACTACATCTTTTCAAAAGTAAATAACTGTTTTATTAAATATGAAATCCTTTACAAATGATAAATGATTTTTACCCTTCAAAAACCAAATAAATCAATGAATAATAGTTTCAAAATTTTCAAATACATATAACCATATTGTGTTTTAACATTTAAAAAGTATTAAGCTATAAGATCAAAATATAAACAATTGCTAATTGCTAACCTCTCAAAATGGATGATAAATCCAATAATAATGTCTTTTTTATTAAGGAATGAAGAAGATGAATATCAAGTTAGGGTTTGTTAATGAAAGAAGATATTTGTTTATGTTAACTTTTTAAATTGTTTCATTTTTTTTTTTTTTTTTAACAAAATTCATATTACACAATATAATATTCATTTATCAAATATTTATAATATACAAATTAAATCGTCACATCAAAGCATTAATGATATTGAAAGTAAGCATTAAATGCTCCTAAAAAGTTGAATCTAAAGGTAATTTGAATATTTCACATCAAAAAAGAACATTTTTGAACAAATCAAGTGCCAATGAATTTTTTTTTTTTTTTGTGCATTTTCAAATTTAATGATATTTTTTAAAATCCCCCTTATTTGTATCACATTCTTACTACTCCCCCAAAAAGTATTTACTATTTTTCTCTATCTTCTATTTTTCACTAGTTTCTTTCCAAATTATTAAACTATTGAAAATTGAAACAGTTCGAGGGCATTTAACAGTTTCTAAAAAGTTCGTCTAGACTTGAAGCTCGAGCAAAACGTCTCACTTCGCGCCTAGACATTTTTTTCCCCAATTCCTAAACGGATGAATTTTTTCCTTTATTTATTTCGTCTTCTGTAGATGCGCTTTATTAATTTTTTTTCTTATCATTTTAATTTTTTTTAACTTATTATTATTTTTAAAAAAATCATTTTACTTTAATTTCATGTTTTTATAAGATTTTATCTGTGTAAAAGTTAAAGATAACTTTATTTAAATAGTTAAATAAGATTAAGTTATGATGTTATCTACATTATATAATTATAATCTCGAAACTTATTTTATTACAAACTCTAAAAGCATGTATGAAGTTTTTATAAATCTATTAAGTATAACTTGCCTAGTTGAAAATTGAAACTGTGAAAAATATTTTAAATTTTGCATTTCAAAAACTAGAAAATTGTATAATTGACTAATGGTAGGAATTATTAAGTAAATATTGTATTTTATAATTTTAGATTTTTAATATGTATTATTTTAATTATTAAATAATTTTAAAAATGATTAAAAATTTAAAATAATATTAAAAATAAGTACAGCTTGAAACTTTGGCCTCACACTTTTTAAAAATACTAGCATTTAATTATAGAGAGAGTTTGGAGAAACTCGTGCTCTATTTTCAAATGTAAATTTAAAGAGTCTTTTGAAGTAAAATTTTAAGAGTTGACTATTTGAAATAGAAAGAATTTTATGCTTAAAAAATCTCTTGAAAATACTCTATATTTTTAAAGAGTATATTCTATCATTTGAAAAGAATCTATAAATTTAGAGAGTTAAAATATTAAAATACTCAGACAAACTCTTTATATTTAATATTTAATTTTACTACTCCCAAAAAATATTTATTATTTTTCTATATCTTATAATTTAACTAACTTTTCTCTAAATTATTTTATTATTTTCCTACATTGAAAATTGAAGCACTATGAATGCATTTAATTACATAGAGTGAGTTTAGCTCTCCAAATTGAAGAGTCAAACACACTCTCTAAATAAAAATATTAATTTAAAGAGTATCTTGGAATATGATTTTGAAGTCTGACTTTTAAAAATAGAGAGCATCTCATATTTAAACAATTTCTTAGAGATGCTCTAATGTGCTAATCTTAAAAATAAATTCCAAACACAAAGTTACATTAGCATACAAACATAATGTCTCAGTTACATCACATGGATTCCTATGGAATTTTGTACATCAGATTTACATACAATAGGCAGCGAGAGAAGAAAGTTTCTCCCGTGTAGCCACCTGCCATTGCCCTTCTCACGTTCGATTCAAAACAATTTTGGTTTCTCTCTCAACACGAAAATTGCATCAGGATTGGTTTGGTTCATGTGCATACACAACCTCCAATCAGTGATGATGCTACAAAAAATTGTCAGTTGTTGATTTCCGACCACAAGTACAAAAGAAGCACATGAACAAAATCTCTAGTACCTGAAACAAAGGCAATGAGGTATGATCTCGTCGCCTCTCCGATGCTTAAGTTAGCGAGACGGAAAATATAAACGTTAAACTATGAATTGAATGTAAAAGCATACTTAGATAATGAGTTTTGATCATATATTAATAGACGTTGATGGTAGAGTTGTACATGTAATCCTTATCATTATCATGCAAGGTGTTTGTGTTATATTAAAAGTGCTCCATTTGAGTTTGAATCAAACCGTGATAAGTAAATAATGAGGATAAGGGTCATAAGAAATTATAATCGCAGTAGGATTAACGTTTTCTAGAAGGTGGTGAAGAAAGATTACGTTAAAGGACACACGACCCAACCTGAATATGCCCGGCCTCAACTCAGGGATAACTGTTGGAGGCCAACATCGGGGCTTCGAGCTCCAGCTCGAGGATGTTACGATCCAAGAAGAAAGTGACAACAAGCTCGACCACATAAACTCGATGATGTTCTAGCCCTAGGAGAGTGCTCGAGCTTATCATAACCTTGAGCGCGAGGTCGTAGATGGTCGGATCATGCAAGAATTGTACATCAAGTGATATTACAAATTTAATTTTCTTTACATCCCAAAGTATAAAATTACTGTGAAAAGGTGATACATGCCTTAAGATAATTGTGTCTATGTTCAGCACATGCTTCCATTCTCCGCGAAGAATGTTAAGGCAGGCATTTCCTTCTAAGTCAATGTTCGGATGCAACAAGTAATATTAATTCCACACGCTTTGCAATATCAGTCAATAAATAGATAATTGATGGTGGCAAAAACCCAGTGGCTCGAGCTCGGCCTAATTATGCCAGATTTTAACCTCCACTAAAGGCTCTATCGGTGAGGTCTGGGTTATGGTGTGTTCGGGCTCACTGAGGTAGGGCAGTGTGTCGATAGTGCGTAAGCCTCATCTCACGCCTCATAGGATAACGCTAATCGTACTTCGACAATAATTCTCCATGACCTTATCCTCATTGGATATTTATCACGGTTTGATTCAAACTCAAATAGAACACTTTCAATACAACACAAACACATTACATAATAAAGATCAGGATCACCGATGTTTGAGTCCTTAACTCTATCATCGACGTTTATAAATGCATGACCCAATTTCATTATTGAAGTACGTTTTTCATTATTATTCAGTTCATTGCATCACGCATAAATTTCCTCTTTAACTTAGGCATCGAAGGAAGGACGATGGCACACATCGACACCTTTGTTTCAGGTTGATGAGGCGACAAATGGCGACCCCGAAGACATTCCATCGACTAAAACCCGACCTAATAGGCCCGACCTTGGACTCCCGTGAAAATGCCATCGGTGAGTTCGGGGTCTTAAGATCGGGGGACATGTCTCGAACTTGGGCCCCCAGATCGGTCCAGCTCCTACGCATTAGTCCTATGGTTCGTTCCAGCATTCTCCTTGTCCAAACACCTTTCCTAATCTTACTCAAATACCGGTAGAACAGTTTGAGTGAAACACAAACTCTTTACAAGATAAGGATCACGAGCGATAGACTCCTTCTACAACGCAACTACTCGCATATATAAATAGGTGATCCAAGCTCCTTTTTCAGGTTACGAGAATTATTATTATTTTCCAGTTATATAGCCTTACGCATATTTTCCCTCTCTAACTTAAGCATCGGAGGGGCGACGAGGACCAACCTCGACGCCTTTGTTTCAGGTCATTGGAGATCCTGCTCGCGGTCGATCATAGCAATCCAGTTCGAAAATCATCAGGTACTATTTTTCGGTATCATCACAGGTATTGAAAGATCTTGTCTGTGATCAATCTAAGTCATTAAGCTCGAAAATCTACAAGTACGATTTTTAGTAGCATCAAGAATCAAGGGTGCATTTGTCTTGCATTTCACCTTGGCACTTTGTGAGGATAGATGAGAGAAATTTGGAAACTATTCAATGCACATGGTGCCAATTGACGGAAACATTATAGATAAGCAAAATATATTATGTTCAAGAGTTGTCGAGTGAGTTTTATAACAACCATTAATTGGGAAAATATACCTATTAGTAATATCCGTCATCAGGCTGGAGGTCATCCTTTTCGTTAGGGAACAATATGCTACATGTTTCCGGTAGATTCAGTTCACTTGTATCTACAACACCAAAAAAGAGGAATAAAAGAAGTAGATGTTATTTATCAACTCCTTGAAATATGAAAGAGTAAAGGAAGAAAGGTTTAAGGGGGCGGGGAGAGGAAGCTTAAGGGTCACGCATAAAAAGTGCTAAATAGGATCAAATTAAGGACCTAAAAGCATGGAAGAACATCCTCCCTGGAGAAAAGTATTTTTTTGGGTAGAAAAGAGAAGTGCTAAAATTCCTTTCAAAATAAATTGCAAATGCTAAAAAAAATTCTCCAAAACAACTCATTTATTATAAAAACCAAGAGACAAATACTTACATTAGGAAATTACTATAATGCAAAAAAAATAAATAAATAAATAAATAAAAAATAAAGAGAGAGAGAGAGAGATCAGGGCCACATAGAAAGTTCTATAACAAAAAGTAGCATATAGATGGAGTAGGATCAGCTGCGAATCCAGCATAAAAGTTGAGCTAGAGCGGAAGTTGACTTTGACCGTTGACTTTGACCGTCGACAATCACCCGATCCGGCCGATCGTTTATGAAAATTCGATTAAATAATATAAAAAATTATTTAATATATATGTAAATGCACTAAACGTAAAAATTATATACATATGAAAATATAATTCAATACAACCCAAGTCCCAAAATACTAAAAAAAATACAATACAACGTTACTCTGTAATTGTAAGCTTAGACAATTGAATTCTACGAGACCTCATATTTTGAAAACGTTGCAATATTGCCTCATTCTCAAGCTTTACAAAAAGATCTTTCTCCACGTATACCATCAAATTGTCATTCAACAATTCATCTCCCATTTTATTGCGCAAGTCACTCTTGATTAGATTCATAGCAGAGAATACCCTTTCAACACTTGCAGTTGCCACAAGTAATATCAAAACCAATGTAATCAACCTATAGACCAAAAGAAAATAACAAGCAATTTTAGTTTCAACCAACATTTGAGCTATACAAGATATGCTATTGAGGTTGAAGAAAGTTTCGTCCATTCTCACAAGCATAAGAAACTTGTCAAGTTGAGGTTCAAGTAATAAAAGGTCTTCAGCATTGAAATCCAAATGATAGAACTCAGCAAGACGTACCAATTTACAAATATCAAAAGCTACAAATGAATCACTTGGATTTAAACACGACATGCAAATCAAAAGCTCAGTAGATGTTTCTGGAAAACGATCATTCAACTCTTGCAAGATTGAATCTATCACGTGACAATACAAATCAACATAAAAGCGATGATAATAAGTCACCTGCTGAGCTGCACGCCTAGGTCAACCTTTCAATACTACAATATCCTCCATATTGGGTACTGAAATATGTCTATCAACACAAAATTTATTCACCTTACTGAACAAAGTATCTCAACCACTGTCTCTCATGCGCTGCAATGCGTGATTGCACAACTTCAATTGCCTCATAGCATTCTGAATATCTTAATCCTTTTTTTGTAAGGCTTGAGAAAGTTCATTTGTAATTGCAAGAATGTGAAACATAAAATGGAGACTGAACACAAACTGAACAAAGTATCCCAACCAATGATCTCTCAATGTATTTTTGTGCCTCCAATTCATAAAGCCGGTATTAGTGAATATATGTCCACCCCCTTGACCCCCTCTATCAGGTTTGAACAGATAACAATGCAAACAATAAGTTGCATCAGTTTCTATACTGTACTCCAACCAATGAAATTCAGAAAACCATTCTTTTCGAAAACACCGGTTATCATTTCCCATCCGTTTTCTTGGAAAGTCATGTGCATGAGGTTGACAAGGACCTTTTTCCAAGTATGTCATCCTAATATCATCTCTGATATTTGGAGCATATGACTAGATAGGAGGGCGTTTTCTTGAATCAGATACAAGATCATCGACATTAAATTGCAAACGAGCCTTCTTTGTGCTATCTATCAACTCGTGTGCTGTGCTAGAAACAGTGGCGGGACTAGACGCACAACTAGAACTAGGAATACTAGGTATAGATTTTCGTTTCGATTGAAAAAATCGTTCCATATTCTGCAAAATGCCCAATTTAATTTTCAATTAGAATATCCAATTTCAAAATTACAATATCCAATTTCACAATTACAACATCCAATATATCAATTTCAATATCCAATATCCAAAATGCCCAATTTAATTTTCAATTATAATTGATAAATAATTTCACAATTACAATACCCAATTTCACAATTACAATATACAATTTATCAATTCCAATATCCAATATCACAAAAACAAGTAGACTAGAGAACCACTGTCTCTCACACATTCACAGTCTCCAACACACAGCCACGAACAAATCACAGAAAGTATGAAGCACACACGCAATCAGGCTGAGCCACAGCCAGTCACTCACACTCACACAACTCCAACACACAGCCACGAACAAATCACAGAAAGTATGAAGCACACACGCAGTCAGGCAGGCAGAGGCTGAGCCACAGCCAGTCACTCGCACTCACGCCACAGCTAGTCACTCACACTCAGTGTCGTGACTCACACAACTCCAACACATAGCGGCAAACAAATCACAGAAATAAATCGAACTTACCTAAGTCGAAGTTGTGTGGCGATTGGCGAAGAAGAGTCGCGAAGCCTGATTCCCGAACACCGGTGAACTCCAACTCCAGTCTCCACTCTCCACAGACCACAGTCGCCCTCCTCAGTCCAATCTCCACAGACCACAGACCAATTTCGCAGTCGTAAGTCGCACCACAGTCGCCCTCCTCTTCTCTCTAGCTTAGGTTTCAATCGCGATTTGGGGGAGAAAATGAAATGAAATTGGATATTATTGGATTTGGCGTTTGGGTTGGGTAAACGGGTATGAAATTGGGCCAATTGTTTTGGGCCGGTGTTGGTAGAGGCCCAATTGTTTTTTAAAAACTCCCAGCCCGCCCAAGTCCCAACTCAGCGTTTTCTTCTTCAGCTGAAAATAGAGCTTCTCTTCCAGTCCAGAGTTCCATCTCCGATTCCAACTAGCTCCAGCTCCGGCAGGCCTCCACAGAAGCCCAAAATTTCGGCGATTCCAGTTAGAGCGGCCGCTCTAGCTCGCCTATAACTAGATCCGCCCCTGAGTAGGATCCGTTTGATTGTAAAGGTGAAATTTGGGTGGAAAGAAAATAAATTATAGTGAATTGAATTGTTTAGAATTTGTTTTACTGGAAATTATAATTAATTGTGTTTGATTGGTATAATTTTTCACCTAAAAAATGTTAAAAGTTTGGTGTCCATTTGACTTTATTTTGCATTAAAATTGTCGATAAAAGTGATAAATTTTTTTACTATTGAGTCTAGAATTTATTCCTATTGTCAAAAAAATAAAAATAAAAAATTGGAAATTATTTTTCCACCAAGATTGTGGGAAAACATTTTCCTCAAAAAGTGAGAAAATGCACATGTGTGAGCAAAAACAAGAAAATCAATTTCATGAAAAATTTATGCTTTCAAATACCAAAAAGTAAGAAAATGGAAAACACCAAAAAGTAAGAAAATAGAATTTGAATTCCTAGTTCTAGGGGAAAAAAAAGGGTAATCAAACATACCCTTAAGATAATGACAGACATTCTCCAAGGAAGAAAAGTACCTATTGAGTTGGAAAAGGGAATTGCCAAAATTTCATTCAAAATTTTTTGTGAATGCTAAATGTTATTTCAAGTGAAAAGCACTCATCCAAAAAACAACTGAAAAGGTTCTTATATAGAAGCACATTTTAAGAGTAATTCTCTTATAGATCACTAGTGATTTTCTTTTATTAACATTTGCCTCATTCAACCGCCAGATTTGTATATAAAGAAAATCCATCGTACCATAAAATATACATCTAGCAGCCACTATCTTCCCATCCCCACATAAGCCAAACTGTTTTCATAAATTTCATTTCACATTGTGCTTCATCCTATAGCATGTTAACACAGAAACAGGAAGAAGAGCATTGACGAGATTTGTCAAAGGGAAAAAAAAAAATATATATATATATATATATATATATATATATATATATATATATATATATATATATATTCTCTGTCCAATTTCGGTTTTGTTCAAGTTTCAACATGACTTGGTAAAGTAAACCTTATATGTCAGCAACATCACGGTAGAAAAAAGATATTAAGAACTTTCTCCTACAACATCGTGAGAAAGCAATTCCCAGCTTCCAAGTTCTGAACTTAATTGTGAGCTGAACATGTCATGAGCGGGCAAGTGTAGACATGGATCCAGCAAGAATACTCAATGAAGATTCATATAGTTTTCCTTAACACGATTGCAAAGTGACATCAACACGTGTTGCGTCAAAAAGATTTTTAAGCATTTGTAATTAAAATGATTAGAATGGGAAATGATATGATGCTGATACCAATGAGTCCTCAATGTACTCATGATTCTATTTAAAATACCAAAGTTACTTGAGCACTGAGTGTGATCGGCCATTCATTCCTCACTTTGTCAAAACTCAAACAGGCAAGCAAACTCATAAGCGGTTTGTCATGGAGAATTCATGCAGGTTTCAAACCTCTTCAGAGACATTAGTGTTCAGATGACAACAAATCAAGTATTAGCACTAAATCGGTGGTCGTGTAGAGTTTTTTGCAGAACGAACTTACATAAGGACGGGAAGAACGAGATGAAAAGAGAGTAACCTGGCAGTTGACTAACATCAACACTCCCATGATATTTTTGTTCAGTGCCTTCCTATAAAGTTCTTTCGACTTATTCTCCATTACATGCCTTTAAGGGATTAAAGGCAGCAAAAAGTGATGGAGATTTCACTCATAATCCCATGTTTAACTATATGAAATCACCACGAGACTAATCATCAAATTGTTTTTTTTTCCCTCTCTCTCATGCTCTTTTATTTCTTTAATGCACTATTTCTGGTGGCATTTCTAGTTCTAAAATATATTATTTTATCCTATTAGTTTACTCTGCAACATCTGTGAACAGATGAAACTCTTCATCCATACAGCATTTCTAACCTTCTATTATATGAATGAAAGCTCATCTGCAGGGTTGGATTTTTTTTTTTTTTTTTTGGGGGGGGGGGGGGGGGGGGGGGGGGGGGGGGGGGGGGGGGGGGAATAGAACTTCAGAAAAGACCAAAAACAGGTGATAGATGTGTTCGTTATACAAAGAAAGAAAAGTCTAAAAGTTCGTCATTACTTATGAATAAAAAATACCTATGTGAAGAAGCAACTCTCCAGCACTTTGCTTCTTGACTGGAGGCTTGCCCTTAGCATTTTCAGCAAGTTCACTCTGCTTTTCCTTCACTTTAAACAACTTAATCAGGGTCCATACATGTTGAATAATTGTAATTAGTAGAATAATTAAAAGAATCCTGAAAGAAAAAGGAAATGTTTACAGCCATCTTCTATAAGAGATAAAGATAACAAATAAAGCACTCAGATACCTAACAGATTACTGTGTATAATTGCCGTGAAATAACTAAATATTAACCGTTCAATTAGGACTAGTTCACCATAAATTTAACCAGCACTATTTCCAATTATAAGGTTCTATCCTACAGAGGAGGAATCACATGTTCCTGATGACAGTAAAGATGTTCATTTGTACAGACAATTAGAAAACTGAACCTATCGTATACATAAAGCAAATACTGAGTGGATCAACCCCAGAAGCTACAGCACAAAAGAATGTGTATACCATTAACCAAACAGCAAAAGATAATTTCATGTTCACTAGACATGACTCTCAGTAAAATAAAATAAAAATGTTATGCTATTACAATAAAGGTTGTACGATAAAGAGAGAACGTATTCATCATAACTGCTCTTAAATCTCCTTTATTTCTTTATTTGTATATCGGTATTGCCTCAGTGGACAGAAATGAACAAATGGAATTATCATTATTGACAACACACGGCATAACATCCCTTAAACATTTGGAAAACAGACCATATAATGATGAACTGGATAGTCATAATACAGCTTTTCCAATGCAATAAAGTTACGTAGTGTCTATTTATCTTGGGCAACCTTCTCAACAACTAGGAGATCCATTAACTTTCAGGCGGTCTTCTATTAAAGAATCTTTTTACAACACATAAGAAATGGAAGAAAATACTGCTTAGTGGCACAGAATGGGAACAACAAATTGAAAGTCATTAAAGATTACTTCATCCTTGATGTCACTTTTCACTCCAAGCTTGAGTCACCAACACTCTGCTACGAAATGCAAGAATTGATGTTTTTTTTCTAAAACAAAATTGAGAAATGCACCTCAGGTAAAGCCTGATAAATGAAACATGTAGTAAATAACATTGAAAGGTGCAGAAAACCAAAGAAATAAATGGCACTACAATGCAAAAGGTTTATGAAGTAGGAAAATATTGTATGAAGCAGTTTAAGCAAGAACTGGACCATAATCAAAGTCAAGTTAGCAGAAGTCGATTAATGATATTCAGTATTTTGTTTTCAAAGTTTTATCCTTCAACATTGTAGATTCTGAAGGAGAGTAAATTCCTTTCTTTCACCTTTATGCACGAGAATAGTAAACACAAAAGTAACCCAAAAAATTCTATATTTCAATTCAGGTTTCCCATCAGAGTAGAGTTCTGCTTACCAAATTTGATATTCACCGCGTTTTAATTGCTTTAAAGCTAAAACTTCTACTAATTTATTAATTAATAGGCATTTATCATATAAACGGAATTTAACTACTAGCACTTTAATTCTAGTGGCGGCCCTGACTATAGGCGAGGTAGGCGATCGTCTAAGGCCAGGTTTTGGTGAGGGTCCCAAATTATGTAAAGTTAATTGGCCGGTTGGAAAAAAAAACGAAAATTATATTTATGAAAACATAAATCTTGTAAAATAGAATTATCACATGCAAACACAAGAAACTAATAAAACTTGAAAATACAAAAATCTTTAAAAATATATATTTATGACAAGAAACTTATAGCTTACATTTATTTAGCACATAAATATATCACAAACATTACTTTCCCTCATTATAACTAAGTTGCCACTTTATCTTCCAAACATTCCTTTTCTTTTCTTAACCAAGCAAAAAGTCCCTTAATCTCCTCAAATTTCACGTCCAACAATCACTCACCATTATTTTTTAAGCCCAACAAGATATAAATTATCTCTATTTGAATTAAAATTTTGAAGATTCAATTTAACAGATTGGTTTGATCTCACTGCCATTGTTACAACCTTACATGTTTCTTTCGTTCTCTCTTATCTTCAAAACACATGCTACAGACTACATAGGTTGTTATTATAGTGTTTTGTTTTAATCTCATGATAATAATATTTTTAGATATTTGTTGAAGGTACTTTGAATTTAATAATTTTTTGTCCGTGTTCATACAAATACTTCTTATTTGTAAATTAATTTCTTATAAATTAATATAAAATTAGAAGCTCATTTGTATTTGATCGTTATTTTAATTATTTTGCCCCTGTTTAGTCATTTTTTTCAAAATACATTTTTCCCTCTCTTCTTTTCTACCACACATTCTTCAATAAAATAATATTACACGCAAACACAAAAAATTTCCTTAATTTTTAACCACACATTCTCCATCAATCAACTATTCAAAAATGCATTTTCTCCCTAAAAATAGCTACCAAACAGGGACTTTATTACACTATATTTTACAGTCAACATTCTCCAATTTTGCACATAAATCACTCAAATATATATTTAATTTTGTTTAAAATAGTTGCAATGAGAAAATGATCATATAAACAAATAGATTCATTTGTCATTGCACTGTAATTCTGTTTGCCAAACTCTATTTGTAATTTTATTGCATGTTAAAATTTGACATTTTTTTTTATTTCCTCTTCAAATTTTGGGGCTTAATTGTCTGTATTGGTTTTTTTCATAATTATATCAAAACTCTATGTAAGAAGGCTCAAAATATAGGGGTCTCATATTTGAAATTTACATAAGACCCCCAAAATATCACAGGGTTAATAAATACATAATAAAATAAGTGATGAACCAACTCAAAATAGAATAAACATCCACAAATAATTGAACCATTGAACACTCTTAATAGCTACAGTCTACAGAAGCTCAAAAATTAAAAATATCAACCAAAACCAATGATGGAGCAGGAAAATAATTCGCCAGCAATATAGGGATTTAAGCAGTATCTAAAGAAAATTGAGCTAACGCTAAAACGATCTAATGAAAAATCAACAGCATACGCATGCGGCAGAAATACATATTTGAATTTAAGAAAATTAAAATAAGAAAGTGTGAAGCAGTACCTGCCTCAAAGAAGCTAAGCTAAGGCTGTGTTTTGGAGAGAAAAATGAGATTGAGAAAATTTTCGGCGCCTTTTTCTGAAAAAACTTTGAAATTGCATTTTAAAGAACAAAATAATCGCGCCGTTGCCGGGGATCGAACCCGGGTCACCCGCGTGACAGGCGGGAATACTCACCACTATACTACAACGACTTCGTTGACAATGTTCTGCAAAATTATTTATAATATAAATATTATTCAACTACTTTCTTTAAGACTGTTTCCATTTTAAATTTAATTGTTTCAAATTTTCAATAACTTCATCATTCGTTTTTCTTCATATTTCGTTGCTTCTGTGTTTTCAAATCATTTATTTTATTATATTGTCATTACTCAAAAATAAATATTTTGTTAGGTGTTAGCTTTCGTCTTTAAAATATATATATTTCACTTTTAAAAAGTAATATTCCGTAGAGTGATAATACTATATTGGATGGGATTATTTGTCATTATCATCCAAACCTCTCTTCCTACTTAAAAATTGATAGCATTTATTTTACTTTTACTAAAAAGATAACTTTCAATCCAACGATTATTTTCTTTTGTTGATTGAGACCATTATAAGATTAACTCGAGTGATTGAATTGAACTGATATGTTCTTTGCGCCTTTATACGTCTCTTATCCCTTCCCCAATCTCCTCAAATGGAGACAAAACCCATTAGATGAATTTCATTCACATCTTATATTCATTCGTTTACAAAATTTTCTTATTTATTTTTTGATTCAATCACACGTTTTAGATAGAAATCTAAGAAGGAAATCCTAAGGGTAATTTCTAATATTTTTTAAAGATACACAATTTTGTATTACAACAAAGATAGACTAATCAATAAAAGTCTTTTTAAGTGTAAACATATTTTTGTAGAACTTTAATTTTGTGTGCAACCTATAAAAAAATAATTATCATATTAATGGATGACCAGTGTCAACTCAAGTTTAAATACTATAATATGGGACGTGTCTAATTCATTTCTCAACTGGCTCCTACAACTGTCATCGCTTTCCAAGACAAAAACGTGACAAGAAACTGAAAGGATTAACATAAATTGAGAGAATTATACAAATGCACTTCCAACTTGGAGAATATTGATTTCTCAAACTGAGAAATTCATGGATCGAGATCTTGATACATATAGATATAAATTGTCCAATAAGAGCAAGCGGAGTACTTGTTACTATGATTATTCAAGGAATAATATCTAATTTTGAGGATGCTTAAAAACCTTTTTAATTGCTAGTCTTTTACGAATTTAGTCTATGGTACAAGTAGTAGATAAATGAGAATTAATTCTAACTCTCACGTGAGGTAGGGGAAAAAGAGAGAGTAAAAGGTCATCACAAGAAAATAATTATATTTGACTACTGTACATCGCTAAACTGGAAAACAATTTGTGCCCTCCAACATGATCCATGACAAACCTATACACAGCCAAACCCATCTTGCACTTGATATGCTATGTTGTGTCCCTGTATACGAATACACATAGATTTGACCATCAAATTTTAAAAGGAAAATGAGTGGGAAAAGAAAATTAATTTTAATTTCATGCTTAATTTTGATGTTTAATTGTTAAAATTTTTTATGAAATTTATTTTTACCCAAATTCTAAGTATAACCATTTAAAACACATTTTATTTTCTCATAATTTTGGTAGGAAATTGATTTTCCATCTTCTTCTTTTTTTGCATTTTTTTTTAAATTTTTTTTTTTTGAGCTATAGAAACATATTCTAAATCCAGTGATAAAAAAATTTATCCATTTAATTGATAATTTGCATAAAAAACAAAACCAAACGAACACAAAAAAATTCAAAAATTATTTTTTAAAATTTCTTTTTTTATTTTTTGGCAATCCAAACAAATTTTAATACATATTGTAAAAAAATTTATCCAAAAAAGTAACAATTTGCATGAAAAATAAAGTCAAACGGATTAGGTGAAAAATTATACAAATCAAACACCATTAATTATATTTTCCTCTAAAAACAAATTTTAGGCAATTCAATTCTCTGCAATTTATTTTTTTTCCACCCAAATTTCCCCATTGCAATCAAATGCACCCTAAATTCGGCTATTGTTAATAAATTGTTTATGAGCATTCAAATCACTTTTATAATTTAAATCGTTTATAAACACTTTTCAAACATGTTATTACAATTTTCGCAATCATTTGTAACAAAAAAAAAATAGAATTAAACTACTTGTACAGAATTATTTATTACCACATGGATGACATCCACTCACATGTAAAGGGACCCGGGTGAATAAACAATGCAAAAAAAAAAGGTAGGACCCTCATATTGTGAGTGGATATCATCCAGATGGTAATGAATAATTCTGTACAAGTAGCATAGTTGAAAAAAAATATACATCTCTATGAAGTTACTCAAAAAGTTTAGGGACTCCCCTTTTATGTGCACCACACTGTAAAATATCCCGAGTGGATAAAGTCTTTGTTGTTGGCTTTTGAGATCCAATAATTCTGAGTTACTGCTCTCGCTCTCTCTTGCCAACTAATTTCGGATTAATTTAACAAAAGAGCTCCACTCTTCTCTTAAAAGGCAACTGATTACCTAAGTACGTGCCAAAACAACGAAATATTAAAGTAATAAGCCATTGAAAATTCGTTGTCATGGGCGTGGCACAAATTCATTGACGTGTTAAAGAGATTTAACCAAACATGTTTATGCTTCGGAGGTAATGTACTTCGGTTCAAATATAGGATAAAAAATTTCATTAAGATATAGAACATGTTTATGGCTTGTTTAATAGGAGATTTTCATTTATTTCTGTTTTTTATAGGGGAGTTTTCGGAAGAACTTACCTTAAACAAGCTTCCTCTAAAACTCTTTTAATTGGACAAAATATTTTCAATACATTATTCAAACAAGTTTAAAAGTCTTGTCAAACAGACCATTAACCCCACTTAAAAATGCTTTTCTTAATACTTATTATAAAGCACGTTAACGTGGATGTCAGCTCACAACACAATCATTTATTTTAAGTAAGACCATATATTTTATTAATAACAAACAATGAGCAACATAAGAGAGTAAAACTTGCTATAACTTCAAGCGATGCTTGGCCGATATTGATAGTCATCAAAGTAATTAAAAGATTATAAAATGAAAAATGATTAGTATCAAGGGTGTAGGAGTCTAGTGTAAAACAAATTTTTTTGTCTCCCGTAGATTCCGCCCGTGATTAGTATTGAAATAGGTGGTAGGAAAAGGAACACTCCTTAACCATAATGTTTTCCTAATGTCCAAAAGAATTGCCACAAGGATCGCATCGTCATCTCCACTTATTGATGTCACCTTCGTATTAGGATTGCACTAACATTCATCTTTTTTCTGCTACGACTTGTTAAACATGCACATAATTGACTTGTTTAATATGGTCGTTTTTTACATTTTCATTTATTATTATTCTAAGAATTCAAGGACGGATTCAGGATTGGATCAGAGACCGGACTGCAAAATTTTTGACCGGACTAATACGTGAAAAAAAAAATTTACACATAAATTTTTTTTTTTTTTACATAAATCTTTTTTTTGCCTTAATGGATTGTAGGGGTACTGGGCTACAGCCCAACCCCTCCTACATCCGTCTCTGTATGAATTGTTTTTACTTTAATTGACTTAAAATTTTATCTAATTTTAATCTAAACCAAATAGGACTTTAAATAAATAAGAAATGACGTTGTCTTCGTGTTTCAGTTTTGAGTTTTGAATTCGTTTTGTGTTTTGTGTTTTTGGTGTCCATTTTGATATTGTTGAAAACTCGTTCTTTTTGTTATTTTGAACAAATATTTCTCAACCCGTGTTTTTTGAGTTTTGACAGAGTTGTGAAGAAAACAGTCAAAACGTAAAAAAAATTGTTTTCTATTTTCTTCACAAATTTTTCAGCCGTTTTCAAAAACTCGTTTTCGAAAATGAGAAAGAAAACGCATTTTCAATATTTTGGAAAATCAAAAATGGAAAACAGCCCGAAAACAGTAAAGAGAACGCACCCTAAATTGTTCATTCTTTCTTATTTTTAGTTTCAGTGCAGTTCCTCCTGAGTAGGTTGGATCGAATTTTCATGAAAAAGAAAGACAAATGAATCTTTCATAACTATAGTGGGACTTTAACTTAAAAATTGTTTAATTTAATGATATTCACGTTTAACCAAATTCCTGAAAAAGTAAACTATTACATATTAATATTATTATTCGAACATTTTTAATTAACAATTATAAGTTTGGATAAAGTTTGTTGTTGATGTATACGAAATTAATATACAAGTTGAAGGATGGTGCGAATCAGAGTAGGAGAATCCACATAAAATTGAAGGAACTATTATTTTCAATTTTGTCATGTCATTTTCATTCTACGAAATCGCCATATGATTTTCAATGTCTCTAATGGATAATGAGTGGAAATGATAACAAAAAAGTCAGTTTGTCACCAAAATGCTATCATCAATTGGCCTAATATATAGTGGGCTTATGTAGTAGTTCTTTTTGTGTCCAACAATCAATAATATTTCACAACCTAGAGTCGATTCTATCACTCAATACTCTTTCGTAAGCAAGAAAACAGATCACATAAATGATTAAAGATTTAATTACAACAAATATCAATAACTTAAGACTCATATGACAAGATTTCTGCTTCTTGTAAAATAATTTTCTGAAAACTATCATATACCAACTTTGTCTACAGATCTTCTAACAAACAAAATGCTTTTGACAAAGTATTCAAATATGATCGAAAACAGTTACCTTTGACTTTTAAAAAACTACTTTGACTTAAACAAAGTAGTTGGATTTGTACGAGGAACAACGACATTCTCTAAGATCGACATCTGATACAATTATCATAAATTGAAGATAGTACTAAAGATTGAAAAGAAAAATCAAAATTGCGATTAAGTACTTTTTTATATCGTGCGTACCTAACATGCCTGAAATGTTAATAATTTGTCCATTTGAGATAAGGAAAGTTGGGCACTGTGGATTCCACTAAACAATACCACAAAATTATGGAAGCTTTAAGAATTGTTCCGATGTTTAGACGCAAACGGTGCTAACAATTCTAGGAGGGATTCTATTTGTTTTGGTAATGCTAACTAACACAACCCTGGGGGGGTAGTTCAGTTAATCAGTCATTGAGTTTGCTCCTCAATAGTCACCAGTTCGAGTTTCTTCAGTACCATTAAAATGAGTATTCGACTGTAAATTTCAGCGACTCGTGGAATTAATCGAGGTGCGCGTAAACTGACCCGGACATCCACGGTAAAAAAAAAATGTAATGCTAACCAACATAATGTTAGAATCAATCACGCATGATTTAACTACATTTAGCTCTTGTTTGGCGTAACTAAAAATCATAATCATATTTTGAGCCCCTATTTGGTACCATTGAAAATTCTTATTAAATTTTAAGTGAAATTCAATAATTAATTTTTATCACATATTTCATGGATCCACAACTTTTCAACTACACATTGCATCAATTTTCATTAAAATCTATTTTTAATCTAAACTGAATCGAGACTTATTAGATTTTGATAAAAATTGATGAAGTATGTGGTTGAAAAGTTATAAATCTCATAAAATATGTAATTAAAATTATTTATTTATTATAAACTAAAGAGAAAAAGAGAATAGAATAGAGAGAAATTAATAAATTTATATGTTTTATTAAGAACCAATGTCTCATATTGATAGGGAAGAATTCAGGTTACAAGGGATACAGTAGTCTTAATAATTAGGGTTACAGGAGGTATAAAAGTCATTCATAAATATTATTATATTTACAACACTCCTTCTTGAATGACTATTTTACACAATAACTATACCATTTGAATCTTGTTTGGCAAAAAAAAAAAAAATTGATGGGACAAAAATGTCAACAATTTTTTTAAAAAAATACAAATAATTTAGAATAATAAAATGTTGTCTAATTAAAACATTGTCAAGAAAATCTAGTGGGACAAAATTTGATCAAAGAAAAAAGAGTATAATTACTCCCTTTGATTTCAATTCTTGTATCAAGCAATTCATGTCTTGTATGTCAATGTCTTCTATGTGATATCTTGTAAATCAATGTCTTCAAAAATATCTAGAGGGACAAAACTTATGACTGCAGTAACATGATGATTCGAAAAATAACTTTTGTTGATCTTTTTGGCAGTCTCATACATATCAGAGTATGATTTTGACGGCAAATATCTTTGAAGTTATGAACATTCATTACACAAACAATATACCTCATTAAAACCTTATTAGGAAAAAAAAACCTGTGGGAAAAATCATAATGAAGGAAAAATAATACATTACTCTTTTGAATAGGTACAAAAGTTGTCTTATCAAAAATCTTGCCTGAAAAACTCAATGAGATAAAACATTGGTCAATGGAAAAAGAATATTGCGCGTATTTACTCCTTCTTATGATAATACCACTTTAATTATGTTTATGCATATTAAATTTTTCAGGGATAGCATTAATAGTCATGTCAAATGAGTTGCCTATCATGTATTTCAAATTTTATGTATCGTCAAGATAACATGATATGGACTTGTGATTTTCATCTACCACGATCTTTGAAAAATTCACTATGTTGAGAGTCGTTCATTATATATTACGACTTTATTTTTTTCATTTCTTTTTTGCATAAATGTATATATTTAGATTTTCAGACTACGGGTCCAAAAATTTCAGGATTTTCTAATAAATTCAATTTAGGATTGCGTCCCTTTTATTTGACCAATCATTATTTCGATTCCTCGTTATATAATGCAGTACATCATGTACAAAAGTGTTGTAGATAACTTTTTCTTTTTGGATTCTATTTATATCTTCATAATTACATAATTTATTGAGCTATCTCAAGTTTTATTATTTCAGGTTCCTGGAACTCTATTGGGGTTTTAAAATTTGTTATGTCTAAATACTTATCAAGAATATATGTCTACTTAATGAGACCATCTTTGTTAATTGTTCTATTTTCGCTTGAATTTTTTTTTTTGTATTAGTTACGAACACCATCACGCTTCAAACACGCCATAAATATATCAAGTATAATGCTAACAAATTGTTCTCCACATACATCAATTTGTGTTTGAGCATTTAAAGCTATCAATTCGTGTTAGAGCATTGAAAACTTATGTATGAGGTATGATAAGTGCGCCTTTGCACACTTATTAGACACTTTTTGAGATTTAATTGTTGATAAATTTGAATATATTTCTACCCATAATTGTGTACTTTTTGTATTTTAGACCAAAACCCTGAATTGAAATGAAACGGAGGTAAAACGAGTGAAAAGGACTTCAATTGCACAAAAATGTGAAGTTGAGGACTGAAATGCACTTGACTAAAAGATGAAGGACTTGAAGTGAAATTATGGAAGGGTTTAAATGTAATGAAGATCAAAGTCTGAGGACCGAATTGTACGAGATGAAAGATAAAGGACCTGACATGCAAATCTAGAAAGACTAAGCTGCAACTTAATTTTTGTTTTGAACCATGCGACCGCATGGCTTGTTCAGAAACGTCAAAATCATATTTTGACTCTTCCATGCGATCGCATGAGTTATAACCATGCGACCGCATAGTTGTAAAAATTGAAGTCGATTTTGTTTTTCTTCCCGATTTTTTTGGTCAATTTTGGAATTATTTTTGGATTGTTTATTAGTTGATATTTGGGGATATTTGGAGATATTTATTTTGTGTCTAAATAATATCTCAAAATATCTATTTTATATTATAAACAATTCAAAATATCTTATTTATATTATTTTATATCTAAATATCCCATAATATCTACTATCTAATAATATCTAATATATAATAATATATATTAGTACCTATAAATTCTACCATTTCTATAGTATATATATGACACAAATTCTCTCTCAATTCTCACTCTCTTTGAGTTATTAGCTCATTTTGAGAAGGAAATGTGATGTAGGACGGATCGCCTAAGAGTTCGAAGAGGAGATGGATAGGAAATTAGCCAAGAAAACGAGTGCTAACTTCAAATGGTCATAACTTTTTGCACCGGTGTCAGAATCGTTATTATAATATGTTTTCAGAAACGGGAAGCGGAGCCCCATACCGTCCCAACCAAGCTCGGTTGATGCCCTTTTTAGCTTCAAATTCGCAGTTTAAACCCAGTCGGCGGGCATTCGAAGTTTTTGCTATTTTTGTCAATTTTGGCGTTTTAGTTATTTTATTTCCTAGAATGTCTATTTTCGTCTTTTCGCTTATTTTAGGTTTTCTAGAGACTATTTAAGCCACGTTTTTTCATTGCCGTCGACATCATTGATTGAATAAAATTTTCGTTCTTCTTTAATTCGTTTTTCTTGTTCTTAGATTTACGTTAGTAAATCTATTCTCTTCCGTTCTGCGTCAAAATGGAGTAGAACAAGGAGATGACATTCAAGGAAATTGGTGAAATTAGAGGAATTCAAAGCTTGCACTTTAAAGGGTTGTATTTTTATCTTTGATTTTCCTTTTATTATTTACCAAATTTGATATGTATTGTATTAAGAATCTCTTTATTATCACTTTTATAAAATGAGTTAAATATATTTGTGTTGGAATTTATGTAGTGTATTAACCTTATTTTCATTAATATTGATATATATTGTTAAAAATGCATTTGTTATCAAAATAATAGGGTATTGTTTATAAGGTTGAAATTACAATATTTATCTAACAATTAAATGTTGTAGTTCGTTAATTTGTACAATTATTTATTTGACAATTAAATGGCTGTATTGATTAGGCCGAAATAATTAATACCATAGGTTTGTATGGTTCCGACTATACGCGTTTAGATGATCTGGAGATAGATATCTACCTTATGTGACCCGTTGAGTATTTTCACAGCAATTTAATGCAATTGGTTAATTTTGTATCGACATAGAAATGTGTGGTATAATTTAATCAATTAGGGTTAATATCGCTCGAAAGAGGATATTAATCTAAAATTGAAAAATCGGGTCTAACTATTAATTTTGGTAATTTGCATGTGTGTCATTGAATTAATATTGATGAAATAAAGGTTAAGTGAAATCATAAATTTCAACCACTTTTAAATCAAAGATTCAACTCCTTTTTAATTTGTTAGTTTAGTTTTTCGTAATTAGGTTTAGTTTTAATTAAATCTTTTAATGTGTGTGTGTGTGTGTCTGTGTCGTTAAAATTAAAATCGATTAGAGTGCGTAATTGAAAGAATACATTCCATGTGGGATCGATATTTGGATTCAAAAAGTCCACTATATTACTTGTTCACGATCCGTGCGCTTGCTGTACATTTTTCAGCGAACAAGTTTTTGGCGCCGTTGTCGGGGAATGTTTTCACTTTGATTACTGCTTTAATTAATTTTAGTTTTAACAACTTGTAATTATTTGTTTTTATTTGTTTTTATTGTTTGTGTATTTTGGCTAACCCCGTATTACTAATCTTTCTTGTATCTGTAGTCTTTTCCTGCACCCTGCACTTGTCTAATATTTGCAGGTTTTTAACCTTGGTAAAGTAACAAGATGTTTGCACTATTGAATCTCTACGGTGACTATACAAATATTCTTGGAGGTTCAAGATGTGATATTTGTTTAGCGGAGCATTGTACAGGGATGTGCTTGTATTCATGTACCGAAACTGCAATGTTGAAACTTCTAAAGTTTCGATATTATTTGAAATGCCGGAGACAAGCACTGGACAATTCGAATGAAAGTTACATGCTCCCGGGAGATTATGTACCTGATGATTGGGATAAGGACATCAAATTCCTAGGAGATGGTCCTCCATGTTTGAATGAGAAGGTACTTGCAAAGTATTACAATGAGCTTGCCAGGTTGGATGAGGAAGATATGCTGGTGGGAAATTACAAATATTGGGATGGATTTAGGAAGTGGGGGTCTTATCCACTCGAGGAAGTCATTGCGACCGACTTTTTGTTGCCCGTAGCATTGGATTGCGAACCGATCATTCAAATCGAGGAGATATCAATGATTGTAGAAGAACCTGAAGAGAGTGCTGATTTAATCACAAATGATTTTAGTGAAGATGTAGAAATCATTGAAGATCATTCGACCGACTTCAGTGATTGCATAGAGTTTGATTTTGTGATTAACTCCAATGAGGAGGTGGAAATCTACAGTTTTGAGTTTGAATCGAGTGAAATGGATAGGTTTTATTATGTTGAAAAGGGCACTGATGAGTTTTGGCGATCGAATGAGGAGTGGATCCGAGCCAAAAGAACAAAGCTGGGCCGAGCATCCAGAGCTTACTTTTTGGGCCCATAACATTTTGCATAGTCGAGCTAAGACTATAAAACAGCGCTTGTTGGGAGGCAACCCAACTTTTCTAAACATTTTGTGTTTTTATTTTACTTTTCTGTCTTTTTATGCTTTTAGTTATATTTCTGTTTAATAGTTTAACTTCTTGTAGGTAATGCTTTTTGGAAGTCCAAAGTTGCATGGTTCCTTACGAGTCTGGAGCTACAATGGAGTACAATGAGGTCTGTTGGCCTCGAGCTACTCAATTGCATTCCGAGTCCAGTTCATTCATTAGTTCTTCTTCACAATAAATTCAGGGAAGTTCCTTTTTACTCTTTGCTTTATATGTTAATTTACACATCGAGGACAATGTGTGAATTAAGTTTGGGGTGATTATTGAGCCTTGCTGGCTATTGTGTGACTTAATTTGATGTTATAGCCTTGTCGGCTGCTTTTGAGCTTACATTGGTGATTATGATTGGTATGTTAGATAGCCTTGTCGACTCAGGATTGCATGAGTTGAAATTGTTATTGATTCATGAGCTATGCATGCGCAAATCTAATATGCTATTGGTACGAATTTTTTTTCTTTCAAAAATGGCTTATTCATTGTGAGATCATACGTTACATTGTACATAGTCATGATTAATTATCATTTACATGCGGAAATAGGTGTTAGATGTGAAAATTTTGAATTGGTGGAACTTAGGTTGTGAGTTGTTTTGAAAAAATTTATCAAACTACACTCTTATTCTCTTTCACTTTACCATAGTCTGAGAAACTTTGAATCAACTAGTTAGTTATTTTCAGTAAAGATGGTAGTAACTGAATAGTGTGACACAAAAACTGGTGAGACTTTGAGCCTATGGACTGACATATGTATATATACAGTCTCATTCTTTCTTGTGTGACATTGTTCCATGATTTTGTTTATCTAGAACTTGCGTTGATTCTCGTCTAGATCACATTAACACATGTATGCATGAATATGATTAAGGTCATCTTTGACTTACCACATTTACCAGATAGCTTACCCTAAAGTTAATCTTTCCTTTTGATAACCCATTTGTGTCTTATTTGTCTTTTCTTTGGTTTACCTACATTTCAAGCTTTCATATACTTAAAAACAATATTCTTAACCAGCTTTTGAAGCTAGTAGAGTGTTGTTGGGCATCTGAATGTTGGGTAGCGATAAAAAAGAAGTTTGGGGGTATCAATTTTATTGAGTACTCTGTTTGGTGTAGTAGTTGAAAGAATGAAAAAGAAATAAATGAAATGAAAAAAAAAAAGCAAAGATGAAAAAAATGAGTGATAGAAAAAAAAAATGTGTTAAGGAGACTGATTTTGAATGACTGAATTCATATTTCTCCTGAGAGTTGAAAAGAAAAAAAAAAGGTGATTGAGTTGATTTGATGCTGATTGAAAAGTTATTGTTTTGGAGTGATAGGATTGTGTACAGATCCTATCTCATTTGAGTTGAATTGAATATCTGTTACTCCGCTGATTTATTTGAGGCTTCTTAGTCACTTATCCATATATTTCCACACCTTTACCTTAAGCCACATATTAACCCTGTAAAGTCCTTATGATTTATGTAATGCATGTGATCTAAGCGGTGGCAATTGAGAAAATATGCAAGCTTATGGTGGAACATTTTCATTGGAATGATATTGAGCGAAACAGTACCTGGTCTTATACACTTGAGAGTGAGTGCCCATACTATACTATATCTGTGAGGTTCTACTTATTCAGTTACTCTATCTTCACTTGAAAATGCATGCTAGTTGATTATATTTTTGAGCTTTAAAAAAAAGGTGATTGAGAGTAGCATTAGATTTACACTTGAGGGATTGAAATGAATTATATATTTTAGTGTGAATCTTATGAGCGTGTAAGGATATATTTGACCACTGAGGATCGGGTTGTGACCAATTTGCATATTTTTCCATATTGACTTTCTTTTCCTAGTTTAGTTAATGATTGAAAGTGGCTATGCACACATACACAAATCGATCATTGGATAAGCTGTAAATATTTTTAATAGCATTATTTGGATGTATGGCTGTGAATTGGTATACAATTTTATACTCATTAATATATTTTTGGCAAATATCTAATATGTTGATTATTTTCACATTTGCATGATTATGTTAGAAGTAATCTTGCTCGAGACGAGCAAGAGCTCAAATTTGGGGGTGTGATAAGAGCGCTTTTGCACACTTATTAGGAGTGTGTTTGATAGGCATTATTTGGAAAAAAATGCATTTTGGAATAGTGATATGATGAGAAATGTGTGGTTGAAAAAGAAGGAAAAGTAATTGATGTGATAGAAAATATTATTTTATTGAAGAATGTGTGGTTGAAAATGAGTAGAAGAATGAGAATGAGAATTAAAATAGGAATCAAACAGGGCCTAGACCCTTTTTATGATTTAATTGTTGATAAATTTGAGTATATTTCTACCCATAATTGTGTACTTTTTGTATTTATAGGTCAAAACCCTGAATTGGAATGAAACGGAGGCAAAACGAGTGAAAAGGGACTTCAATCGCACAAAAATGTGAAGTTGAGGACTGAAATGCACTTGACCAAAAGATGGAGGACTTGAAGTACAATTATGGAAGGGTTTAAATGTAATGAAGATCAAAGTCTGAGGATCGAATTGAATGAGATGAAAGATGAAGGACCTGACATGCAAATCTGGAAAGACTAAGCTGTAACTTAATTTTTGTTTTGAACCATGCGACCGTATGGCTTGCCCAGAGATGTCAAAATCATATTTTGGCTCTTCCATGCGACCGCATAAGTTATAAACATACGGCCGCATAGTTGTAAAAATTGAAGTCGGTTTTGTTTTTCTTCCCGATTTTGTTGGTCAACTTTGGGATTATTTTTGGGTTGTTTATTAGTTGATATTTGGGGATATTTGGAGATATTTATTTTGTGTCTAAATAATATCTCAAAATATATATTTTATATTATAAACAATTCAAAATATCTTATTTATATTATTTTATATCTAAATATCCTATAATATCTACTATCTAATAATATCTAATATATAATAATATATATCAGTACCTATAAATCCTACCATTTCTATAGTATATATGACACAAATTCTCTCTCTATTTTTCTTTTTCTTTTTATTTTTCTTTCTTTTCTTTTTATTTTGTTGTTGTTTCTTTGAGTTATTAACTCATTTTGAGAAGGAAATGAAGTAGAACAAGGAGATGGCAATCAAGGAAATTGGTGAAATTAGAGGAATTCAAAGCTTGCACTTCAAAGGATTGTATTTTTATCTTTGATTTTCCTTTTATTATTTACCAAGTTTGATATGTATTGTATTAAGAATCTCTTTGTTATCACTTTTATAAAATGAGTTAAATATATTTGTGTTGGAATTTATGTAGTGTCTTAACCTTATTTTCATTAATATTGATATATGTTGTTAAAAATGCATTTGTTATCAAAATAATAGTGTATTGATTATTAGGTTGAAATTACAATATTTATCTGACAATTAAATGTTGTAGTTCGTTAATTTGTACAATTATTTATCTGACAATTAAATGGCTGTATTGATTAGGCCGAAATAATTAATACCATAGGTTTGTATGGTTCCGACTATACGCATTTAGATGATCTAGAGATAGACATCTACCTTATGTGACCCGTTGAGTATTTTCACAGCAATTTAATGCAATTGATTAATTTTGTATCGACATAAAAATATATGGTATAATTTAATCAATTAGGGTTAATATCGCTCGAAAGAGGATATTAATTTAAAATTGAAAAATTGGGTCTAACTATTAATTTTGGTAATTTGCATGTGTGTCATTGAATTAATATTGATGAAATAAAGGTTAAGTGAAATCATAAATTGCAACCACTTTTAAATCAAAGATTCAACTATTTTTTAATTTGTTAGTTTAGTTTTTTTCGTAATTAAGTTTAGTTTTAATTAAATCTTTTAATGTGTGTGTATGTGTCTGTGTCGTTGTTAGAATTAAAATCGATTAGAGTGCGTAATTGAAAGTATACATTCCCTGTGGGATCGATATTTGGACTCAAAAAGTCCACTATATTACTTGTTCACGATCCGTACGTTTGCAGTACATTTTTCAACGAACAAGGTATTGTTTATCTTTTTGATCAGTAAATGTATCTAAATAAATTATCTTTCGAATTTTTGGTTCAAATGATATTTTGTGAGAATTTAGAAGATGATGTATTTATAATTTTATACATTATTTTCTACTTTTTTATTTATCCCTATAATATCGAGAGAATTGTCCAATTAAATTGACAATCATTTTTTCAGCGTTATAAAAATATAACCTATTTGGGATAAGGGTTTAAACTATGAATTTATTCACAGCATTCTTTACTTTTATTTCGCTGCAATGTAGTGGATTAATTGCACTACCAATTACTCTAATGAAGAAATTGGGCTCTGACCATAAGTTAAATATAACGTAGAGAACTATTATATTGGTATGATGCGAAAGAGCATTCCCTAAATAACAATATGAAATACTTTGTTCTTAATTATATTAATTGGGAGGCGTTTAACAAATAATAGTGTTAAATCACTTATCGACATCTCAACTAACACTTATTAAAAAGTTAAGATTGAGGATCACTAACATTAACAAGACACAAAGTCTTGATTGTATAATCTAAAAATTATGCACATAATTTGAGTAGTAATTTGGCAAACTTCAGGTTGTGAATACCATGCAATCATCCAGTAGATGTATCAAATTCATTATATACAAAAAAATATCTAAATGGTCAACGTGGAGGATGATGAACCCCATTTATCACTTTGATTAATTTTCAGAAATATAGGGAATTCAGTTCCTATTTTAACTAGTAATATTTAATAATCAATTGTCGATAAAGAAAACAAATAATATATAAAAATTCATTGGATTGAAGAATTTTCGAGTTCTTTGTTAAATATCTATTTGAATTTTTAATTCGTATCATTACTGATCTAGTGATGATCCAACTAGTAATGTCAAACAATAAAATCAAATTGAACTTCTAATTCAATCTAAAATATTATTTAATTTTGAAGAATACGATTAAACCTTATATAATCATTATATCATTCAAGTAGTCAAAATAATCAATGTCCTCACGATATTAATTATATGTTTTTAGCATAATAACATATTTGCATAATTGTGCTTCTTCAAGAGCAATAATATGATAGATTATCAATTTAAAATTTATAAAAGAACATCCACAAATATTTAATCATGTTAAAAAATATTAATTACCTATAAATATGATATGAATTTATATATAAAAATTAATTACCAAATATGCATTAGGAAAAAGAATTTCCATGTATAGAAGTTAACAAGATTGACTAAATCTTTTACCAATATATAAAAGATACTAAATATGCACATGAATTTAGAACTAATATAATGTAGAATTAAAAGACAGAATTAATACGTGAATAATATGTGGAAAAATTGATTGTGTATGAATTAAAATGCCTGAATTAATATGTGTACATATTACTCAAACAAATGTGAATTACAATTAATATGTATACCAACGAAATGTAGAGACGAAGAAACATTGTTATGATGCATATGTACATCAAAAGAATCACATGTCATCAAATTAATTTTGGTACACATGAAAGATGATTATGCTTATAAAAAATATTATATTCTAACTGATTTACTTTGATTTTGAGAAAATCATGTTGATGACGTATTATAAACTGGAGAGAAAAAGGAGAATATAATAAAGAGGTGTCAATAGGCTTGTGTGTTTTATTAAAATCAAACCCCATATGTATAAGGGAGATTTATGGTTACAAGGGATACAACAGTTTTAATTACTAGAGCTGTAGGGATATAAAAATCATTCATAAATATTGACATTATTGACTTTAACTTAAGTTTTTATTAAAATTTTAAACTAGACCGAACAATGGCATAATAGTTATTCTCTATTTTGCTAGCTTGATTATCTTCCTTGTTTAAATAGTGGAGAGTGTTTAGTTGAAAAGTGTTTCGAATTATTGAAATGAATTGAAAGTATATTTTTTAAATTCGTTGAACCACATCTTAGATCAATATGATTACAATATTGAATTGGCTTACTTTGGGATGGAAAGTAAAGGTCGAAGAAGGACAATTATTCATTCTTAAAGCCAGCATTCCTAAAACCAAGTATGACGAAAAAGAGGAAAAACTCTTCATTCCATGAGAAATTCTTTTGTAAAAGGAACCTCCAGAACCTCAAGAATCCTTAGTTAAAATGAGATTCCAACTCGGTACCTTTTGAGTAAGTTTGTGAAGAGTTGCTCTTTAGAGAGAACAATACAATGAAAGTTGTAAGTTGTGTTAAAGGGGAGGTATTGTATGTCGTCGGCCTCTATCGTAGAATCAGTTAGGAGCCTGAGAGATGGTGCTTTATCTTGCTACAAATGTTAGCAGTTCGAGACTGCTTATCTTCAACTCATAAACTCAGCCAATACAAAACTATATGATTGCACTTAATATTTCTGATTCAATAGTTCGATCTATGATTTATCATTCATTGGCGTTGATAAGATCCATCCATCCATTTGGTATTGAACTTAGTAGCTTAATTGGGTGACTCATAACACTTTGAACGAGTTTAATAATTACATTTGAATGAATTAATAAAATTGAACTAAAACTCAAGTCGAATCAAAATAACATAGTTCTCCAACAAACATTCGTATTGAGGCTAATTAAGTGAGAGAATGTAGAGTGGAGGCAGGCATGCACATAAGGAAATGGGGTTAGTAGACACCCCACAAATGTCTTGAGAATAAAATTGCCAGTCACTAAGGCCTGTTTGTGAGTGTATTTTTTTCGCCGTTTTTCAATTGTGTCATTTATAAGAGGTTGAAAAAATTGGAGCTTTCTAGTTTTTTTACATCGATTTTGGATGGCTTAAAAATCACCAAAAATCAATGTAATATAATTTTAATCGTTCTCTCAATCTACCAAATCCATGAATTTTGACCATTTCTTATATTCTCTTCTAATTTTACATTTATAAAATAATTTTTTTCAACCAACTTATTTTGTTCAAAAATTTTTAAAAATATATTTATAAGCAAAAAAATTATAATTAAAACAATTACGATGCGTTTGATTACGAGCATAAATTTTACATGAAAAGAAAATAATTTTTTTGATATGGAGATTATTGATTAAATGTGTGATGAATTTAGTCTTCAACCTAAAAAATATTATAATTGTCCATTTTTAACTTGTGGAGAGAGAGAGAGAATCGCATAGAAAATAAAAACTACACACATTTAAAAAAAATATTTTCCTTGTTTTTGGGAAAAAAATATGGTCACGTGACCAAAAGTTGAAAAATATTTTTCATGAAAATAATTGTCAATTAAACATCCCAAAAGTCGAAATTTGGGTGAAAAATAAAGTCAATCAAATACACTCTTGTTTATAAGTAACATATTACTTATAAGATAAAAAATCACTTTTGTAAAAAAAATTATTTATAAAGTAAAAATACTACTAATAAGACAAAATTTCATTTATACACTTGTGTGTAAACATTATTTAAAGGTACAAAATTAACTTATAATTGTAAATTTTATTTATAAGTAAAATATACTAACTTAAAATTTTAAGTAAATATTTAACTTTTAAAGTTATTTATTAACTTATATGTAAAAAAATGCTTATAAGTAAAACATCACTTATGAGTAAAAAAAACTCATACAAGAAAGTATAAATTGAAAATGTCATTGTGAGTGTTTGGTGAGAATTAAAATCAGATTTTTAGTAGATTGTGATAGAAGTTTTTTGAAATGTGATTAAAACATTGTGGGATCAAAGAAAGATATGGTTGATATTGATTGTTTGACTTTGATTTAAATTAAAATCAAATTTTAATCTGAAAAACTTTCAAAACTTGTGGATAATGAACTCCTAAGGATTCCAAGGGGGGTGTATTCAATTGAAACTTTTGAAAAGTTTGGTGGACTTTTTTTAAGTGATGACTTTCGTGGATTTAGTGGATTTTTCATGGATTTGCATAGAATTAGTGGAAGTCTTTCGTAGACTTCTATAGACTTTCATTTTAAAATTTTTGTAGAATTCAAAAGAATTTTTAAAAACTTTCATTTGAAGTAGAATTTACGTGGATCCAGTACAATAATATGAAATTAACACATGAGATTGTAGTTCTCACAATTTTTCTTCCACTTCCCCTCTTTATATAATTAAAAAATATTTTAAAAAGAATAAAAATTTAAGATCTTAATTAAATAAATAATAATCAAAAGTATACATATATATGATAAAAAAATAAATTTAATATTCAATATTATTAATATAATATACTTTAAAAAATAAATATATTTATATTTAATTATAAATTTATCATATAAAAAATTATAATTTAATAAAAAAATAGATATTTTTCACAAAAAAACGAATGAAAAAAGTTAAAAGAATCCAATTTAAGTTTTTCATAGAAAATGGAGATGAACGATAAGAGAGAGAGAGAGAGAGAGAGAGAGAGAGAGAGAGAGAGAGAGAGAGAGAAACAATAGAAAAAAATTAATTTTAATCATACATCTAATGTTTGTAGAAGGAAAAATGAAAGAAATATTTAATTTTTTTTTTTTTTTTTTTGTAAAAGTCTTCCAAAATCTCATGATTAATGAGAAACAAATTTTGAGATTTTATATGAGTACTTTCTATTTAAAAGTTAGTACTCCAGAGACTTTTATAAAAATTTCCAGAAGTCATTAAAATTTGAATATCACAAAAATTATAGAGACTTTTAAAAAGTTTTAATTGAATACATCGAAACTTTTAGAGACTTTTTAAAAGTCTATAAAAGTCTGAATTGAATACACCATAACTTTTAGAGAGTCTCTAAAAGTCTACATTGAATACATCTAAACTTTTTAAATCCTAAAAAGTCATTAAAAGTCTCAATTGAATACACCCCCCAAAGCATGGGTTGAACTTTTTTAAAAATTGCTGTTAAAATCAATTTGCTCATAAACGTTTAAAATTGATACTTTAAGCAACGCTCATAATCGGTACTCGGTACCCCCCAAAACTTTGAAATAGACGCTAACTGTTTAAAGTTCCCTAATCCATTCCGTTCGTTTGATGGCAGATATCATTCTAATGAAATCATATTCTTCACAGAATAATAATATAGACACGGCAAAAAATAAAAATAAAGGTTGGAATTTGGAAATCAAGAACAGGCACTTCGGTTGACATTCTTGAGCAAAATACCCCGGCAGTGGATTTACCGTTTACGTAAAGAATTTATCTGAAAATAATGACTTCTGATGTCAGAAGTATCTCAATGCGTATCGGATTCTTGGTACAAGTTTCATTACATATGCATGAAATATAATCCTTTGCGCAGAAATTCTGCTAAAGGGTACAAAAATGCCTGAAATAGGATGCCGAATGTGCGCCTAACACTTATCTTTTTTAAATTTAATAAAGCATATAAATAATTTTCACGTGGTGTTTTAGCCTAACAAGAGTCGCAATGACGTTTTACAGTTATAGAGGACATGTGTTGATCATGTCTGAATTCGTACCTAATTCTTGATTAACGTTGACATTTTAAAATAATCAATGTTCTAAAATGTTCGATGCATTTTGAAAACGCATCGCATATGGGGTATGTATATGATAATACGGTCAACTCATTTCGTTGACTGCATATGAGAGCATTTGCAATTAAAAATATGTTTGAATTATCATAACAAAATTCAATCTATTTTTATAACTTAAAAAAACTAAATTGAGCCCAATAAACATCAAATTGGCCAAAATCGCCTAAGCCCATCAACTATATACAACAATATCTAGGGTTTTGCTTTTGCATAAATCTTCATCTGGACATTAACATAAAAATAATTTTTGAGTTGCTCTATTGAAATAAGGGAGTCCGATGAAGATGATTTCGTATCGGATGATACGGAAGATGATTTGAATGAAGAAGAAGAGATTGAATTGGAATCCGATAAAAAGCTAGATAAGATTTAGAATTTTTTTTAAGTCAATATTCTTGTTTAATTTAATTGTAGGAATTGATTACCAAGTAACTGCAGTAATTATGATTTTGAGCAATATGTGTTGGAATAAATCTTCGTTCTAACGTGGATTCCGGGCTCAATTTGCTCCAATCGACACCAAGAGAATCACAACCCACAACTCCAACCAATAGCACCCCCAAGTATGGTTGCTTATGTTTCACCCACTTAGAGACAACACAAGAAACCAAGAATCACAAAAAAATCAACCACAAAGGAAGAAGAAGGGAGGCTGCTCAAGAGTTTTCTCACAGAGAGAATGGCGTGAAATAGCATGATGGAGGAGGAGGCACACACGGGTTTCTCTCAAATAGAAAAAGGGTCAATCATATATTGTAAGTTAGGTTACACTTAAAGGAATCCCAAACAACTAAACAATGGCCAAAACCTTCACACAAATGGGTTGCTCAAGTGGGTAACCCATTATAACCATTCAAATACACGGGTCGGGCTATGCAACTCTAATAAATTAGGCTGCTTCAAATGGCCCGAGCAAGACTGAAGTTGGATCGTTCTTCTCTTAGTGTCGATGTACCGATCAGTCATTTTGTCTAAAGCCGACTGAATATTAAACCGAGTTTACATCATCGTCCGGGATTATTAGGTATCAAAACCCAACAATATGTTTTTGTTGAAAATTTGAAAAATATATATAAACTTGAAGTAATTGTAGTATTTATAATTTTTTTTTTTAAATTTGAAGAATATGCATAAAAATTTAAAAAATGCATTATTTATTTATTTATTAATTTAAAATATTAAAAATTAGAAAACGCATAATTACGTATATGTTTCGCATAAGCACACATATTCTTATAGTGTTTGATGCTCGATCGAAACGCATTACCACGCATTACGTATTTTTCAACCTTGAAAATAACTGAACATTCAAAAACAATATTTGAATCAATTACTTTAACGCGTAATAGTTTATTCAACTCAGCTAATGACCTTTATAGCTGAGTTGAAAATTCGACAAAATTATTTGTATTTTATATCGTTAACCCGGAGCAAATGACTACCTTAATATATAGAGGTTTTTGGTTGAACCTGATCTTATGCAATGGTGACTTACCTTGTTAAACCCATTTATATCTTGATGTACTAGTGGACATTGTAACCATCTTTAATCATCAATCATTCATTTTAAATTTTATTTCAATCCTACTACTCGTACAAAAGAGGTTGGCAGAAGACTCACAATAATAAGTCCCACTTTTATTTTAGGACTTTTTTTATTCACACGGAACCCACGCGTGAGTGGATGTCAACCTCTTCTGTATAAAGAATTTTATTCTTTTTATTTCATTTGTGGATAGTCTAGGATCTGTTGAATTGTGTTTATTTGATCATTTGGTCCCATAAATGTCTCATGTTCTTCTACTATGTTAATTAATTATAACTAGGTTTTCGCTTCACTTCCCGTGTAGGAAATTGCTGACAAGGACGAATATCTAAATTAAACTCATGTACAATATTGGTTTGATTGATAACAATAATGTTACTAGATTGATAGAAAAACTTAATATTGCATAAATAATCCTATTTCGAGTAAATGTCCGTATATGTGCGCCGCGTGTTTTTTTTTTTTTTTCCCTAATATAGCTAACATCTTACCAAATTTCTTTTTGTGCTTCTTGTTTGATATTTCATTGCTCAATTATTCGAAGATGGTACTCTATAAGGAAGTGAAAGGTGTCATTTGTTTGTCCATTCATGCCGATTAATTACACTCCAATTTTCTTTGAAGAAAATAAAAGAAGGGAAGAAATTAATCATAATTTTTTTTTGGAAGATTTCATGAGCGGCATCTATATTTTTCAAAAAATTAACCAACCGATAATTTTTAATAAATTACTTAATATATTAATACGAGTAGTTGGACAACATGCATCACCGCATTTCTTCATCTTTTCATAGTTACACGCGGGTCGATTCTCTTAGATAGTGTTTGATTGGGGTGGAATTGGATGAGAAAAAAAAAAATTTCACCCCTAATTTTGATGTTTGATTGCATAACCTTTTCATGAAATTCATTTTCACCCATTTTCTAGATACAACTATTTAAAGCACAATTTTCATTTTTTTTTTTTTTTGGGCAATGGAAACATATTCTAAATCTAATGGTAAAAAAATTATCCATTTAATTGACAATTTGCATGAAAAATAAAGTCAAACGAACAAAAAAAAATTCAGAAATTTTTTTTAATTTTTTTTTTTCAATTCAAACAAATTTTAATACAGATTGTAAAAATATTTATCTCAAAAAGTAACAATTTGCATGAAAAATAAAGCCAAACAGATTAGGTGAAAAATTTTACCAATCAAACATCATTAATTACAATTCCATCTAAAACAAATTTTAGACAATTCAATTCCTTGTCATTTATTTTCTTTCCACTCATTTTTCACCCTTACAATCAAACGGACCCTTAGATCAACTTGAATTTTGTATATAGCATACTTCCATACTTCTTGGTCGCTTGATAGTTTACATAAAGGAGTCGAACTACTCTCTTAGGGTCCGTTTGATTGCAAGAGTGGAATTTGGGTGGAAATGAAATGAATTGTAGAGAATTAAATTGCCTAGAATTGTTTTACTTGAAACTGTCAATTAATTGTGTTTGATTGGTATAATTTTTCACCTAATACGTTTGACTTTATTTTTCATACAAATTGTTATTTTTTTAGATAAATTTTTTTATAATCTGTATTAAAATTTGTTTGGATTGCCAAAAAGTTAAAAAAAAAAATTTAAAAAAAATTTAAATTTTTTTTGTATTCGTTTGGCTTCGTTTTTCATGTAAATTGTCAATTAAATGAATTTTTTTTTTATCATTGAGTTTTAAATTTGTTTCCATTGCCACAAAAAAAAAAAAAAAGAAGATGAAATTTAATTACCATCTAATATATGAGAAATCATTTCCAAGCAAAACGTATTTTAATGGGTTGTACCTAGTAAACGGTTGAAATTCAATTCCCTGAAAAAATTGGTGTATCAAACACCAAAAAGATGAAAAATGTATTTTTCAATTCCTAATTCCATGAAAAAGGTGGTGTTTCAAACACACCCTTATATCAACTTGCGGCTACTTCCATAGTTATTTGTATAGGGCTTGTTCGACCCAATTTTTTATCCAGAAATTAGGAAAGAGAACCATTTTTTCTAGAGCCAAAAAAAAGCCTTGAATTATAAATATTTTAATGAGATTCCCCTTCCCTAAACAGGGAGAAGATTCTCTCACCCCTCTCCTCCTCCAACCCAGGAATCACCTATATAAAGCCTCTCCTCTGCACCACCATTCAACTATCTGAGACACAACCTCTCTCTGTCTAAACTTCATCAATGGCGCTTCGTAGAACATTTGCGAAGCGCCTCTTCAACGCCACCAACAGAGAATCTTCTTCTCCATCACCCACCATTCTCAATTACTCGCCCAAACCACCAAATGCTGCAAAAGCCCAATCCCACTCCCCAGACTCCGTCGCCACCGGTTTCTTCCGCCGCTTCCTCCAGCGCAGATTCATCAACAACAACTCCTCCACCTCCAACCTCCCCTCCTTCCTGACCCTCCCGGTCGGCGACAAGCTCCGAGAAAAGCTGAAATCACTGAACATGGCCGGCGATAACCGCCTCCGCCTTGACGGGCTGAGCCCACCGCTACAGCCGGTGGAGGAGGAGGATAAGTTTGGCGTAAGTGTGAAAGACGTGAAGAGGGTGTTAAGATTTGTCCAGTTGGAGAAGGTTAAGGAAAGGTTGAGGAATATTCCGGCGAGTACAATTGCGTACGGCGAGTTTATACAGATATGCGATGACGTGTGTGGGAATAAAGAACTGGGGCTGGAATTTTCCAAGGCCTTGGATGAATCTGGAAACGTCATCGTTTTGGGCAACATCGTTTTCCTCAGACCTAATCAGGTATTAACGAAGGATATTCAACATTAAGCAAATAAAAATAATTTTTAGTAGATTTTGATTAAAAATAATGAACAGAGTAATTGAAAAATTATGAAATTCATGGGATTTATGGCTATAAGCTTGAGTTAAAATAATTTTTAAACAAATTGTGCCAAATTAACACTAAATAAAAATTCAAACAAGTACGTGACATTAATTCGGCGGGATCAAAATGTATGATTAACATGTCTTTCAATTTCATAGTACAACTCCTTTATGAAATTGGAACTGAATTGCATGAATTATGCTAAATGTGTTCAATCGCATCGTTGACATTACCCTTACATGGATTGAGTGGGTCCCGTCTGAATAAAAAATATTTTTTCTCATGCATGCGTATGGTACCAATCGGGTATCAACCATGCGAGCACTATAACAAAGCTCGAATTGCATAGCCCCTCTTAGGTTTAGATGAATAATTATATTTTTAGTAAATTTTAATAAAAAATAATGAAATATATAATTGAAAATTTATGGATCCCATAAAATATAGAACTTTGTTGGGGTGTAAGCTCTAATTTGTCAGGTCTTGTACAGGAGCTCTCATAAACAAGGGTGGAATGAGTATTTTGGGATTTTTTTTTTAATGAGGTGCAGGCTCTTGGCAGAGCAGCATTCTTCTAAAATATATATGATTAAGATAAATTACTAGTTTTTGCTTAAATTTTAATAGACTCTTATTTGTGACCAGGTGGCAAAATCAATGGAGAAAATAATTTCCCAATCAATAACCATGCCAAACGACCCAAGAAGGAAAGAATTGGACCAACTGGAAAAACAAAAGGCCTTGATTGACCAAAAAGCCCAATCCCTCGTTCGCGGTGAACTCTATTGTGGGCTGGGCTTTTTAGTCCTCCAAACATTGGGCTTTATGAGGCTTACTTTTTGGGAACTAAGTTGGGATGTGATGGAGCCCATTTGCTTCTTTGTCACCTCTCTTCACTTTGCTCTTGCCTATGCCTTCTTTTTGAGGACATCACAAGAGCCCACTTTTGAAGGCTACTTTCAGCGACGGTTCAAAATGAAGCAAAAGAAGCTTATGAAAATTCACAACTTTGATATTGAGAAGTACCATGAGCTATGTGAAGCCTTTTATCCTCACTACTCAAAACTAGAACGCCGCGGAAATGTTGCACTATATGGCGATCATTCTGGAGGGGGATTTTTTAGTTCTGCCCATGGTTGAATTGTGCATAGTCAATAGGATGACTTCGAGTTAATGTAAACGGACTATGAATCTGAGTTCATATATGTATGGATTGTATTGAGTAGTCTTCTTGAGTTGTGGTACTTGTTACATGGTGACTTTCAAGTCAAATGCGAGAAGTGATTTTGATAAAGTTTTTAGATTTCTCAATTTTTTAATTACCATTTTGCAAGTGGCACAACGTACATTTATAGTGAATGAGAAATGGAATTAATCAACGAGTGACACGGACACCCTGACGTTTGTAAATAGCATGACATATTTCGAGGAAGAAAAATATTGCGATTTGTAAACCACTATTGTTGCCTCACTATTTTCACTTAAATGTCTAGCGGGCAATTTGAGATGAGTACGTGGTGCTAGGCTTATGAGGATTAAGATAGATTGACATTTTGGAAAAGTCACAAACAAACACGTATTGGCCTATAAATTGGTATGGTAACAGTATGATTTGAGGATTTCTTTGTTTATGAGTTTTGATATCAATCTAATGACAATTACATTATGCCAAACCTCTCGAACATAATATGAATCACAAATTCATTCTAATGGTGATCAATTATCAAAACGAAATAATGGAATAATAAACAATCAACAGTTGTGAGAATTTAACCTAAAAATGAGTAATTAAATTAATCAAACCGTTAACAATGTTTCTCTAATACTAACAATAAAGTCTAGTCTAGTCTAGTTAATTACAAATATAAAATATGGAAAATGAATACGAAGAAACTTAAGGGAGCGTTCTTTTACTATTTTCGAGCCGTTTTCTGTTTTCGATTTTCCAAAATATTGAAAACGCGTTCTCTTTCCCATTTTCGAAAACGAGTTTTTGAAAACGGCTGAAAATTTTGTAAAGAAAACAAAAAATAATTTTTTTTACGTTTTGACTGTTTTCTTCACAAATTTGCCAAAACTTAAAAAACACGGGTTAGAAAATATTTTTCAAAACGACAAAAAAAAAAAAGAGTTTTCAACAATCTCAAAATGGACACCCAAAATACAAAACACAAAACACAAAATTGAAACACGAAGAGAACGTCCCCTAAGTTGTCAAAACGAACAAAGAATCCAAAATTCAGGTGTGGCGCCTAGTCACCACCCATGCTTTGCCAAATCCCGTAGCTACATTTCAAACACAATTAACTTTTTGTATTGAACATCAAATTTAAGAACCATGTTTGGTGTATAGAATTCCTTGCCAGAATTTATACATGCGGTGAGGTGGCGCCATTTCATTGGTGACTGCAAAAAAGGAGAAAAAAAAACTTACCACTTAACTGTCGACGTAACATTTGGAAAATTTCCGTCAAGAAATCATTTGTACACTTGATTTTATCCCAAATTTAATTATTGTTCAAATAGTATATCATTTGCCTTGTAGAGTTCTTTGTAACAAACTTCGATCTCTAATTTCTTCACGTCCTTTTAAAAGGTACCCCATTCTACATCTTGGGCATTTTTGGTCCGTCACTTCCAACTATCTCGTTTCTCCTAGATTTCATTCAAAATTTGGTTTCTTCTACTTTTTTGTCCTTCAATTTTGTATTTAATTCATTTTGGTCCAAAACTTCTCCAAATGACCGTTTTAGTCCTCAAAATTTATGAAATCCGCAAATTGAACTTCCAAGTCTTCCACTCAAGTTCTTGAACTTCTTGGCAATCTTGCAATTCCATCCTTTTGTCTCAATTAAGCTCCAAAAATCTTCATTTTGCTTGATTCAACTTAGAAGTCGGAGTTTTTACCTAAGAAAACAAAATACACACGATTGTGAGCAAAAAAATTGACCTAAGTAGTAATATAAATTGATAATATATTGACATAACTCAATCATGATAATTTTTCTTTTAATATTTAAATTTATCTAAGGCATATTGCATTAAAATAGTATCAAACTACTTATCTACGATCTATTAAGATTTTATAGTGTTACACTTACTTCGCAACAATTTCCACCATGGTCTTAATTTAGTCTTTTTAGCACGAGAGAAATGACATAGTACTACAATGAGTCGCATGTACGGTGTGCTCTGGACATGTCTAAACAATCACAAAATTTATCATTCATTATCACAAAAATTGGGTCAAGATCACATTAATAAGTTACAAATTTACATGACAAAAGTACTTCAAGTTCCCAACCACCACTGACTAGCAAGTAGTAACTAAGTGGTAACAAATGGTGGAACACTTGCACGATCTCGTTATAATTTATATTGGCCGGTGAAGAGCCAAGCAAATCACAAAATATCTTCAGAGTTTTCTGAAGAAATAATTTTTGATAATCTTCCTTAAAAAACTCTTCTAATCAAACAAAACAATTCTACAAAATTATCCAAATATATTCAAAAGCAATTTCTTAATCTAAAATCAGTACTTCACTTTGTAAAAGATCAACAAGTGATTTTTTTTTTTTAATTCAAATTCCACAAAGAATAATGTTCATTGTACATTCTATGGATGATATGAAACTTGACATCATTTGTAATCTTTTACAAATTCAAAATTTTATGTGGCAGAAAAGTGTATTGAATTCAAAAATTGACCAATCATGTGATGACACATGGTACAATGTCAAATTTGATATCAAATACAATGTACAAGTAGCATGATTGCTGATCACAATTGGTGGAATAATCATGCTACTTGTACATTGTATTTGATATCAAATTTGACATTGTACTATGTGTCAGCCATAATTTCATTGCTTGTAACATGTATCTTCAAAATGTGGTACTACAAGAGGGTGATTTGACTGAAACCCCATCTCAAGTTAATTCTTAATTAAATTGCCTATAATAAAGAAATGGGTTTTGCAACTTTGCCCCCCTCCTTGACAGAGGAGGTGACCGAACCCTCACAATAGGGAGGTGGGCGTGATAGAGGGGGTGACCATAGTATAACCCTAAAGAAATTAAGATATTAACTACCTAATCTCTTATAGCTTCTGACTAATCTAGATACTTAGCCTGAGGGAAAAACGTATGAATGTCAAAAGAAGTTGACAGAATTTTGACAAGTTAATCAATAATTTTAAGGACTAAATTACAGGCAAAGATACTTCCTAATTTCCTTCTTACCAGATTTTTCATTTCGATAGTCATTTCTTTAAGCGTTAATTACACAACTACAAATATTTAAATGGATCGAGTACGTATCAAGATCACGCGTGCCTTAAATCTTTATTTCTTGTTATGGTGTATCTAATTTTTTCACGCGTATATAATTTTTCAGTATCCTATTTTTCTAACTATGTAATTTTTTTATATTTTTTTACAGAAATTCTATATTTAATAAATTACAATAACTTACACTCAATTTCATGTTGCATTTCAATCATATTATAGTATACATAATTTTACACCATCATTCATCGTCACTATCATTTCACCATCGTCACTATCATTCATCGTCACTATCATTTCACCATCGTCGCAACCCCATCACCAATAATAGTTGTGTAACTTTTTTTATTTTAATATTTAATAACTTACCCATCATTCATTCCTATCGATATCATTGACACACCCATACCATCGACATGAGCCCTATCACCACAAGACAATTACATAGATTTGTTTTAATCTTTCTAAACTCATTTTAGATTACACCTTTTTCAATAAAATTATTTTGCAAATTTAAATCTTTGCTTTACTTTTTAACCACATTTTATTCAACAAAATTACTTTTTTACAAAATCTATCTAAAAAATGAGGCTCGATGAGGGGCTGGATTTCCGAACAAAAATATGTGAAAATAGAGGGAAAAAAGTAAGAATAAACCTTCAACATGGTAGCAGAGTATGGGTTTAAGGGTGGTGGTGTGTGGGCTCGGTAATGGTGGTAACGACAGTGATGACGACGAACTATTATAAATAACATGTTCGGACCTAGTTTTCTCTTATTTTGATAATTCATCTTTGCAATTATAGTATATCTACTGTACGACGAATTTCGTGTATTAAAATACGAAAATCGTTACAAAATGTATTTTTGATAAATACAAGTGAAAATTAATCTTCTTGTAACTGCAAAATTGCAAGATCCTCTGATTAATGATCTGAATGTTTGAAGACGAGGGGTCACATGGCTTGAATCCTGGATTTCGAGATTTGTTGAGAATTTGATTTGTCGAGGGCTTGACTTGTTCAACACTTGAATTTTAGGGCTTGGACTTGGACTTGAACTTGATTTAATTTGAAGAATGTTTCGATCTTCTTGGACTTGATTTGATTTGAAGAAGGTTTTGATCTTCTTGTACTTGACTTGATTTGAAAAAGATTTTGGTCTTCTTCGTGTTTGCCGGACTGGGACTTGAGAGGGTTTCTTCTCTTCCTTCGGCTTTGAGATTTCTTCAGCACTTCATGATTTTCTTCTTCACTTTCACCTCCTCTCTTTTCATGGACCATTGGTCCTATTTATAGGGAAATTTCGTGGCTAATTTTGGTATCCACCCAATTATAATTAATTAAAATGATTAATTAAATTGTAGGTTTTTTTGAAATGGTAGGATGGGCCTCCTAATTATTTTAGCGGGCTTTAGTAGATTTTAATTTAATTGGGCTAATAATTTAAATCGACCCAACCCATTTGATTTATTATTATTTTTTTAGTGTCTACAAATGCCCCCTCAAGATTTATTTATTTATTATGAAATAAATAAATTTATAAATCTTGATTTTCAATTTTTTTTTTAGCCCAAACTTCCACCAGTAAATTAATACAGATGAAAAATTTGAGAATAGAGTGCGAATTTGATTTAGCACAAATTTTTTTTTTTATCCTTGAAATTTGATAACAAGGATTTTTTTTTAAAATTTGTTTATTTGTTTGTTTTATGTTTTGTACATGCTTTTTATGTTATATGGTATGTCGGGCTTAAGTAAGGTCCGATACCCACCTATTTATATAAACAAAATTTGAGGTTTAGGAACAAGTTGGTTAAATCTTGCAAACAAAGGTAAAAAATTTTTTTTTATTTATTTACTTTCTTCTTTCTCTTTTTCTCTCACGATTTTTTTTTTTTTTTTTAAAAAAAAAAAGGCTTTCACCGCCGGCAGAAGCGAATTGATTTCTGCCGTGAAACAATTCTAATCGAATTCTGCAGTCAACAGAAACCAATAAGAATTGAGTATTCAATTCTAATTGGAGTTGAATATTCAACTCTAAACATTCAGAGTTGAACATTCAACTCTAATTGGCAGGAACCAATTATTGACGTTTTTTTTTTTTTTTTTTTTTTGCACGTAACTTCTCTTCTTTTTTATTCATTTTTTTTTATTTGTTTTCTTTCTCTTCTTTTATTCTACCCGTTACCCCTTTTTTTTTTTTTTATTATTGTTATGATTATTTTAACAAAATTGAAATTGAAATTAACATTCCACATTCTTCTTTTTCAGGGATTCAACTTTTGGAACCATTCAAGAAATTTGAGGTTTGAGATTTCTTTGGGACATAGTTTAAATTTTCGTGTTGCAATCATATTAGGAGTTCAGGATAGATTTAAAATTCCAAACCCTTTCATGTACCTTGAGGACCAATGACTGTTACCCTTTATCATGCAAGATACCTTGTGTTTGGGACCAAGGACCGACTCCTTTAACTGTCCAAGGCACCTTGTATTTAGGACCAAGGACCGGCTCCTTTCACCGTCCAAGGCAACTTGTGTTGAGGACCAAGGACCGGCTCCTTTTACCGTCCAAGGCACTTTGTGTTGAGGACCAAGGACCGGCTCCTTTTACCGTCCAAGGCACTTTGTGTTTGGGGACCAAGGACCGGCTCCTTTTACCGTCCAATGCACTTTGTGTTGAGGACCAAGGACCGACTCCTTTTACCGTCCAGGGCACTTTGTGTTTGGGACCAAGGACCGACTCCTTTCATCGTCCAAGGCACTTTGTGTTGAAGACCAAGGATCGACTCCTTTCATCGTCCAAGGCACTTTGTGTCTAAGGACCAAGGACCGGCTCCTTTAATCGTCCAAGGCACCTTGTGTGGATGTCGTTTACATATTTGCAAGGCTCAGACGAACTTAAAAGATTTACTGCTCATTTTTTTTTTTTTTTTTAGGAATGGCTGGCGCAAGCTCTAACAACGAGGTGTATTCTGATATACACGAAATTGTCGAGCTTAAAAATCAAGGCAAAAGTTACCTTCGTTTCAAAGATACTGATGTGAAGTACCATGCCCAGCCTGGCATACGCGACGAACTTAAACTTAGCATCCATAAGCCAACTGCAGACCCTTCTCTTGACCTCTTGGAGCCTTTGTCAGAGTTGCACATGCCTGTCATTAGTGAATGCCACGAGAATTTAGAAGCTGCGAAGTCCGACCACTCTAGCAGTCATCCCCCCTTTCTATGTCTTCCGCCTCATCATTCTCAAAGCATGGAGTGCATTCCAAGAGCAGTGATTTGTGAGAAGATCGGCAACAGGGAAATACGATGGGGAAGTGCACTTATCAGTCGAGGAGAAATTTCTTTTCTTCTAAAGTTTTGGGAATGGTCTTCATGGGTTCAAAAACTTTTGCTCAAGAAGAATCTTCGTCAATTAGCTTCTGCAGTCAGTTCCGCTACAAAGGATTATCATCGCCCAAACTCTATCTACAGGGCTCTTTGTGAAGTTTGGTGTCCATAGACCAATACTTTTGTGACTGCCAGTGGTGAAATTGGCATTTCTCTTTGGGACATACGCGAGGTAAGTGGACTTCCGATTATGGGTAATTACTATGAGGAAGTAGTTCCAAGTCTTTTAGAGCTGACAGATCATCTTCCCAAGTCTTGTTTGTACCTCTTCAATGTTTTCGCATTGATTGCCAATGCGAACGAATCTGATTGCGTCAGTCATGAAGAATGGATTAATTTTTGGTTTCAAGAGAGCGGTTGTGCCCAGAACCCTCGACAACACAAAAATTATAAGAATGCTATGAATCTAAATCCATTTAAAAGGCGACATCAAAAAGCTTCACAGGAAATTCGGAGACCCGTAATTGTAGACAAGCCGAGAGACATTTTTCGCAGGGATCGGAGTCATTGGGGCGATATACCAATATCTTTGTCTATAGAAGAAGAAGAGGAATTGGAAATAGCTGCTTATTTCTCCCTATGGCTTTGTCGTTTCGTTCTTCCATCCGGGGACGAGTACATGAGAGTTGGGACTTTTAAAGCGTCCTCAAAGATGGCAGGTGGGTACACTTACAGCCTGGTCCCTCCAGTATTAGCGAGTATTTATAGAGGACTTACACGGACGTCGAATCATCAGTCAAATCCAGACCTTGGCTCGATTTCACATTCATTTCCTGGACATTTTCTTTATGCTTGGGCTGCTACCTATTTCGTCCGAGGTATTTATGCCCACGTGGACAAGAATTATCCTCGTCCTATAATCCGAAGGTATGCTGGCACTTTGAACGCTTTCCAGTCCTGGGAGAAAAATGTTGTTGATTGTCGGGACCTTATTCGGGGAACGATGGATGCCAATGACTTTTGTTGGAATCCGTTCCCTTCATCGTCCCATCCCGGTGCACGAATGGATGACGTTCCAAGGTCTATAGATACTTCAGAATTTATGGTGAGTATTCGATCAGGATTTGTTTCTTATCGCCGAGGAAACTCCCCTTTCATTCTTGAGGCGTATAATCCCCACAGGTTTGCGAGACAACTTGGCTTTAGGCAGAAGCTTCCCGGTTCACCAAGAAAGTTGGATATTGCCCCCAATGTAGGTGACATGTATCGTGTTTGGTTGTCTTTGACTCGAACGCTAAGTGGATCCACGTTTCATATCCCGGAATATGTGAAAGATACACGTCAAAACGTTACTGCAGAGTACCAGAATTGGTGGAATGACCAAGTGTTGTCAATCCTGACCAATGTTCAAGTACATGTTTTATCTTCTAGTGAGAGTCGTGACTTCATTCTTGGCCCAACTCCAAATAGGGTTGTAGCCAAAGGGTTAAGCCCTCCAAATATTATTCCTGAAGAGAATTCTCGAAAGAGAGATCCAGACTTTCGAAACGAAAAAGTGATTAAGAAGATTAAAATTATAGTCCCTTCAACCAAGTTCGCTTCCACCTCTGAGCCTGCTGACAAAATACCCGAAGTAGTTTTGATTCCAGACTACAGCAGTCCTGGAGATCGAGCATCTCATGCTCCTGGAAAAACTCTAACTCTTGAGGATGAAAGTTCCGGAGATCAGGTATTTTTTTTTTTTTTTTTTTTGGGTTTTTGAATCTTATGCAACAAATTTCAATTTCAGGCTCCTCTTTCCCGAATATATAACATTAGACAATCGGTAAAACCAATGCCGCTTCAAGCTGTTCCAAATCCTTCAAAAGGTGATGTTGAAACTTCTCAAGTTAACATCAGTCTCCCGACTACACCACTAGATGGTGAATTTTTAAACATGTCACCTAGAACACGAAACGCGGGTATATTTTTTTTTCTTCTTCTTTTCTAGATCTCTTTTTTTTTTTTCCTTTTTTTTTTTTTTTTTTTTTTTTTTTTAAATCTCCCTCTTTTTTTTTTTTTAGGTTTTCCAAGCATTCCTGAAGGATTAAATTTCTCCATGAATCCAAACTCTTTGCAAGATCAGATCGGCGAGAATGACGAAAGAATTGATACACTTCAAGGAATAGATGGTGCTTACGATTTTCACGACCCACCTTGCAAATACCCGAGTATTATTAATGAAGATACCTTGGCGTTCAACATAGATAAATTCCGTGATGAGGATGAAGTAAATTCTGAGACTTTGAGAGCTAACATTTCAGAAATTAATCATGAGGTCACAGTTGCTCCATCTTCATTGGCTTTATTTAACATTCCGCCTTCAGAGACAAATAGTCATCGGGTTGCGCCGATTTGTTCTTTCATGTCTGGTCCTCCGCCCAAGATAACTCAAGAGTCTCCCTACTTGAAAGCTGCTCTACACGATGCCATGATCAACTACCTTCAGAAGTGTTTTAGGGACATTTTGAAGCATGTGTTTTCCAACATCCGATCTTGGTGGAGTGAAAATAATTTAATTCTTCAAAACGTGATTGCCAACACATTTGATGAAGTATATGGATGTGTTTCCCACGGAAGTCGACCTTTATTTATCAGAAAGAAATCAACATTTAGAGTGTCTAACCACTGAAGAAAAGGCTGAGCAATTGAAACTTTTGAATATCCAATTGGAAGTGAAGGATTCAACGTGTTCTTCATTGGAAAATAAAATTGGGCAGCTAACTTTCGAGCTGGACAAACTTCGTGATGAACTTCAAACTCATCAGGAACAAAAGGGTATGCTTGGAACCATGAAGGCCGCATTAGAAGAGTCGCAGACTAGAGATGTCATCAGCATAGCATCCATTGACCGGAAAAGGAAGACACTTGAAGATAGTTTCCTGATGATGAGTGATTTCGAGAATTTGTGATTTTCTTTAGGACCATACAGTATGAATTTTGATTTGTCATCATTTTTTTTTTGTCTTCACATTTCAAGTGTATTTCTTTTTATTTCAGAAATTGGTAAACAATTTGAATGAATTTATTAGTTGTGACTGAACTTGAATTTATAATTTATTCAAGCTACCTACGTACCCAAACGGGATCAAGTCAAACGTAGTTCGTTAAAAGAACAATTTTTTTTTTATTTGGGGCCGTTCACAGTTTATTCTCTTGCGGGCCAGGAGTGTTACATTTTATTACAATGCAAAATTTGTAAACTAAAGAACTTCAAGCGTAAAAACGCTTTAGAAATTTGCCGTTGATAGGCCCGATTTGCAGTCCGTCTTTGTCGACGATCTTGTAGGCTCCGTTAGTGAATGCATGAGTAACGAGATATGGACCATCCCATTTAGGCTGAAACTCGCCCCCTGTTTTTCGTGTGATTATGATCGGTCTGCGCACGGAAAGCACCAGATCTCCGACTTGAAATGATCTTGGTCGCACCCTTTTGTTGAAGGATTTGGTCATTCGAACTTGATAGCACTCCATGTGCATTTGCGCTTCTAACCTCTTCTCATCCAAAGTTTCCAACTCTTCTAATCGAAGACGAGCATTTTCTTCTGTTGTCAAACCTTCTTGGATGGCAATTCGAAGTGAAGGGATTTGACACTCCAAATGAAGTACAGCTTCCACTCCATACACTAAGGCATAAGGAGTGGCTTGTGTCGGGGTCCGATAAGTAGTTCGATAAGCCCATAAGACTTCGCCAATTCTTTCATGCCAATCTCTTTTTGATTTGGAGGCGACCTTTTTCAGTAAACTGCATAGAGTCTTGTTGAACGCCTCTGCTAACCCATTAGCTGCTGCATTGTACATTGACGAGTTGTATTATTTAAATCCAAACTTTGCACACAAATCGTTTATGTGGCTATTGCAGAAGGGTTTTCCATTATCAGTGATGATGTGTCGTGGAACTCCATACCGATAAATGATCTGGATTCGGATGAAATCTGAAACATTTTCTTTCTTTACTTCCTTCAATGGTACAGCTTCAGCCCATTTAGAGAAGTAATCGGTCCCAGCAAGGATGTATGAATGCCCAGCTGGAGACTTTGGAGTTATGGGTCCAATTACATCAAGACCCCATGCATCGAATGGCCATGAAGCCACTGTTGGATGTAACGATTCTGGCGGTTGATGGATGAAATTTGCATGGACTTGGCAAGCTTCACATTTTTTTGCATAATCCATGGAGTCTTGTACCATGGTCGGCCAATAGTACCCCATCCTCTTTATTCGAAAATGGAGCTTGGGTCCAGACTGATGAGCACCACAGATCCCAGAGTGGGCTTCTTCTATCACATGTGTTGCTTCGTCATTATTTAAACATCGAAGAAAAATTCCCTCAAATGATCGTCGATAAAGCGTCCCCTTATAAAAGATAAAGCGGGTCGCACGCCTCTTGACTTCGGTTCTTCGTCGTGGATTATCTGGCAACTTTTGATTTTCAAGAAAATCGATTATTGGTTGTCTCCAATCTTCTCTTTCCTCATCTTCGATTACTTCGACAGTATTGTTCTCTTCAAGATTACAGGGCAACAACGGCGGAAGCACCCATCTTTGAGCAATCGATATGGAGTGAGAAAAATCTTCATTCGACCTGGCTAAAACAGCGGCTAGATTAGTTAAGGCATCAGCTTCTCTATTTTCATTTCTAGGTACGAATTTCATTTTTATCGAATCAAATCGATTCACGAGCGTTGATGCATATTCATGATACGGCTTCAAGTCTGAATTACGGACTTCATACTCGGTTAGGAGTTGGCTGATTATCAATTTAGAGTCTCCAAAGACTTCCAGCTGACGGATATCCATGTCTAACGCCGTTTCTAAGCCAAGGATAAGGGCTTGATACTCCGCCACATTGTTTGAACATTTCTCCGTTAAGGTAAAAGAATAAGGCATAAGGAGATCTTGGGGAGTGATAAAGATAACTCCTGCTCCGGCACCATAACTTCGAGCTGCCCCATCAAAGTATAGTCTCCATGATGGTATGATTTCAGTAAATAGAACTTCTTCATCCAGGAGGTCTTCCTGAAGTTCCCACTCTGTTGGAATTGGATGGTCAACAAGAAAATCTGCTAAAGCTTGTCCTTTGGTTGCCTTTTGTGGAATGAATTTGATATCGAATTCGGACAATAGTAATGCCCATTTTCCAATTCTTCTGGAAAGAATCGGCCTGGACTTTATGTACTTTAATGGATCAACCCTTGAAACAAGATTGATTATGTGTGATAGCATATAACGTCTCAACTTTTTAGACGCGAAGATCAACGCGAGACATATTTTTTCGATAGGCGAATACTTCATTTCAGCACCTACCAGTGTCCGACTCAAGTAATAGAGTGCATTCTCTTTTCCTTCGTCGTTGACTTGAACAAGAAGTGCTCCAAGAGAATATTTTTGTGCTGCAACGTAAAGAGTCAATGGTTTTCCTGGGACTGGAGCTGTGAGTACCGGCGGATGAGACAAGTACTGTTTAATGCTTTGAAAAGCATTTCGACAAGCATCATCCCATTCAAATGGTACGTCTTTCTTTACCAATTTGTTGAAAGGATGACAACGTCCGGCAAGGTTAGAAATAAATCTCCGAATGTATGCGAGTTTTCCTTGAAGGCTTTTTAACTCATGTATATTTCTTGGCTCTGACATGTTGATTATTGCCTCAATTTTTGATTGATCTACTTCGATGCCCCGATGTCGAACAATGAAGCCAAGAAATTTTCCAGAGGTGACACCAAATGCACACTTCAACGGATTCATCTTTAGTTGATGTCGTCGAAGCCTTTTGAAAACATCCTGTAAGTCTTGTAGATGATCATCCCGTTTCTTTGTTTTAACAACAAGATCATCCACATAGTATTCCACATTTTTGTGCAGCATGTCATCGAAAATCTTTTGCATAGCTCGTTGGTAGGTTGCCCCCACATTTTTTAATCCAAATGGCATAACTTTGTAACAATATATACCCTTAAGAGTACGAAATGATGTAAGTTATTCGTCTTTCGGGTTCATCCGTATTTGGTTGTATCCAGAAAATCCATCCATGAATGACAAGATTTCGTATCCAGTAGTCGCATCCACCATCAACTCTATTATCGGAAGTGGAAAATCATCTTTCGGACATGCTTGATTCAAATCACGAAAGTCAACACAGATTCGCAATTGTCCATTCTTCTTCTTGACAGGAACAATATTCGCAATCCAAGTTGGGTATTTGACTTCGCGTATGAATCCAGCTTCAATAAGTTTGTTGACTTCCGCTTCAATATGAGGAACCAGTTCTGGTCGAAATCTTCTTTGAGGTTGTTTGGTTGGTCGAACTCCATGTCTTACTGCAAGGTGATGCACTGCAACCTTTGGGTCTAGCCCCGGCATTTCTTTTTAAGACCACGCGAACACATCTTTGTATTACCGGAGCAAAAGGACGTACTCGGATTCCTCTTTTTGATTGAGGAGAGCACTTATGAATACGGGTCTCGGGTCTTCTTCAGTCCCCAAGTTCAATTATTTCAAATCATCTACAGTAGCTTGTTCCCCTTCCTCAAATGTAAGTGGGGCTTGTTCAAGTTCATCTGTTGTGACAGAGTTTTCAGACTCAAATTCTGAATTGGAAGATTCTTCGAAAGCTATGTGATTGACAGAGGCTTCTTCATCATATTCATTATCTCTTAAAGATGAGTGAACCTTTTGATGTTTCTGTCTTCTTCTTGATTGCTGGGGTTTCGGACTTGGATCAGAACTTTTAATTCCAAGTCGGGAAAATGCAGATTGTCTTTGAGACGACCCTTGAGGAGTTTGTGTATTCTTTTCAACTTGGGTAGAAGAAGGATCCTCACTTAGCCTTTGGAAGACGGAAGCTCTACATTTTATCTCAACCATTGGGGAAGGTTCTCCTTTTAAACGCCGAAACTCTGGCGTTCTCATTTTCAATTCGATCAAACACTGAAGGTCTCGGATGTACCGATTCTTCCTCTTTGACTTCATATATTTGAATCATGATTGGGTTTGAGGAAACCTTCTTGACTTTAATCTTTCTCGGTGAATTTGGATCATATCCCAAACCATATCTAGGTCGCGAAACAAGGGCTCCATCAGAAGGGACACGCCCACTCGAAAGTATGGCATCAAGATCACCTAATTCGCGAGGCTCTCCTTTCCCAAATCCGACATTCTCAAACAGTTTCTTGACCTGGGGATTATAACATCCTTTGAAAGTCTGTTTTGATTCGTCGATCCCTTTAGTAGTTGACAGGTCTTGTTTGGATGGACCAGAAATACTGAGTTTTGATATGTTCGGAACAGATGTCGAAGCTTCCGATGTAGATTTACATTCTTTCGGGACTGCCATGAGTTGATGGGGCAGAAGCAATTTTGAAATACTAGGTATTGGAAGAGCTAACTCTTTTCTCAATACCTCAACATCGGTCGATTCAATTTGAGGTTTTTCGCCTCTAGAGGATCTTTCAGACGTAAATATTGATTTACCTTTGATAAGCTGACGAGATCGATCAATACCTGATGTACCATCGTTGTCTGCATCTCTAATTTTGAATCCAGACATGGTCAACCCTGCAGAATTACACTCTTCATCTTCTGTGTAAAATTTGGCATCGTCAAAATAGGATTCTTCTTCGAGGAACGGTTTGGACTCAGCTACCACACATTTAACTTCTCCATCTCGACTATATTTGAAGCATTGGTGCCAAGTCGAAGGTACTACTCCAGTTTCATGCAGCCAAACACGTCCAAGGAGTAACTCATATGATGTTTTAGCATCAATGACATGAAAGAGAGCGGAGGAAATTAATTCTCCCATTTGTAGTTTCAGGCGGATCATGCCAATGGCTCGTTGACCCTTTTGGTTGAATCCTTGAATCATGATCTTACTCCTAGATAGATCGCCAACATCAATCCCTATTCTTTTCATTGTCTTGACAGGCATAATGTTCACAGCAGATCCGCAGTCGATCATCATGCGATTTACCTTGCATTCCCGAATATAACCACTAGCATATAGTGGTCTATTATGTAAACGAGAGCCTAATTGTAAATCTTCATCATCGAAAGTTATAGCAGCCATACAGTCTCGTCGAGTCGTTGGCCCAGTATGCTCTAAGACTTTGCCTTCATATCCTTCCGGATCAATCAATGCCGCGACTAAAGCTATTCGATCATCGAAAGGGAGACTGAGGGACTCTGCTAAGCTCGTATTGGCAGGAATCTTGTTGAGTCGTGAGATAGTTTTGTTCTGTTTTGAACTCTGTCCTAACACGTTCTTTGTTTCATTTTTCTTCTCCACATTGATAACATTGGAGGTAAAACAATCATTGTCAAAGTAACCCTTGGGGAAATAATCGCCCAAGGTCGGCAGTCTAGAGGGAATGCTTTCTACCCCCTCCGATTTAGTTGATATTCTCGATTTAGCTTCAGACCTTCTTCTCTGGTTGTTCTTTAGTCTTGATTTCTGGTCATAAACACTGGAACTTGGGAGTTGTGGAGCCTTTCGACGACGTCCTTTTATGAAGGTCCGTGCTCCCTGATTTTCTTCTAGTATTTCTTCTTTATAGGGTTGAATTTTCGTACCCAATTCTTCTAGCTTTGGGTCTGCAAGAGGCGTAGAAGGTGACATTTTACCTGATTTGTTTGACATTCGGTATTTCTCCTTCTTACTTATGAAGGTAGACCAACCGTCGCTGATCTCATCTTCAGACTCCGAATCAGAATTCCAAACATCCAAATCTTCCGTCATAATTTCGTAGAATGTTGGACGATTGGGTGGATGCGGTCCACCCATCCCCGGATAGACATACGTAATAGTGATTTCTCCATCTACCTCAAACTTCACCGGAACGGCTCCCTTTGGAAGTTGCGGTCCAAACTCCTCAATCGAGGATTTACTGGCACCATATGTATTAGGGCATGTTGGTTCATTCTCCGTAATAGAAATTGGATCGAACGATCCAAATGAAACCATCGAGCAAGAAGCTGTCGAATTTTCTCCGGTTTCAAGTTTGATCTTATTTTCTTTGTCGAGACGAACAATAAGATCTTTCAAGACGAAACATTTTTCCACTGGATGACTAATGATTCTGTGAAATTTGCAGTATTTAGGATGATCAATCTTACCAGCTTCTTCGGGTCTTTTCGATACTGAAAGTTCGATTATCTTTTGTTCAAGGAGCTGATCAAGAATTTCAGGAACTTCAGCGTCTAAAAACGGATACTCCTTTTCTTCAAGTTCTTTTAGAGTCACATGACCTCTGCTTTGGACATGTCATTTATTAGGTCTGAACTCTAGTCTCGATTTCGGGTTTGAGCTCGACCTCTGGAAGGCTATCTTTGTAGGAGCAGTAGAAATTGTCATTGCTTCTTTGGATTTAATAGCCTTGACTCCCTTCTTTATTTCTTTCTTAGGATCTTTCTTGTCACGAGGATCACTTGGCAAATAACTCCCATGCCTTGCAATTTGGAGCTCTAGGTCGTGAGCACGTGTCGCCAATTCTTCAAATGAGTGAGGCATATTTGCTTGGAGATTATAGAGTAATCTCCAATGCATGCCTTGTACACACATGTCGATGGACGATGCTCCGCTTATTCGTTCTTTGCAATTAAGTACAAGGTTCCTCCAGCGTTCGATGTACTCTACAACAGGCTTTTCCTTGCTCTGCCTCGTTCGAGCAAGTTCCGGAAGGCTAACAGTTCATCGGGTGCTGTAGAAACGTGTTAGGAATTCTCGCTCGAGTTGATCCCAACTATCAATTGACCCAGCTGGTAAGTCTGTGTACCATTCAAACGCGGCACCTTTTAGGGAGCGTACGAACTGCTTTACCATTGTGTCATTATAGGTGCCTGCATTGTTACATGTCTCGATAAAGTGTGCAACATGTTGCTTTGGGTTGCCTTTCCCGTCAAAACTCTGAAATTTGGGAGGTTGGTAACCGAGTGACATCTTGATTTTATCGATTCGACGACTATAGGGCTTAGCGTACACCAATGAAGATTGCAATGAGCCTCCGTACTGAGCACGAATAGTGTCTGCAATCATATGCTGAAGTTGTTGGACAGATAGAGAGCCAACGGAGAGTTGAGTGGAGTCACGTAACACGTTTTGAACAACTGTCCGATCATGCATATCTTGCTTCTGTTGGTGCTCTTGCACTTCTAGTTCTTTAGCCTTGGAAGATTCTGAATTTTCTTGATTTCCTTTAACCGGCGGATTTTTCAATTCTAACTGGTGCATGAGTGCAGCGACCTGTGCGTCTTTGTCTTCTAGCGACTTTGTTAATTTTTCAATGGCTAAAGCCATTTGTTGAATTTGGTCATCCGAGCCCGACGTTGCTTCTGTGACCATCACTGGCTCGAGTGATTCTTCAGATGAGGAATAATCTCCCCACCTTTGCAGAGAAGTGGCATGAGAAAATCCAGATATGGATCTACCACTAGAGACGGAACCAGAACGTGAGCTTTTAGTTGGACTCCTGGTTTTTACCACTGAACGAGAGTTTGGCTTTTTGAAAGCAATTTTCATTCTGCCTTTGTTGGAGAACTTCTTCAGTGGTGGGACCAGTTGAGTTTTCCCAGTTTTTGTTTGGGCCCTGGTCGCATGGAAGAGTTCGGCAAGAGTCTCTTCAAGATGAGTCATAGTCTTCTTTGACTTTTCGCTTGCCATCGCTGACGTAGTGGTTGAAACTTGAAGGTTTTGAGATCAAAAGATGAGAGGACAAGAAGGTCCCACCGGGCGTGCCAAAAATTTGTACGACGAATTTCGTGTATTAAAATACGGAAACCGTTACAAAATGTATTTTCGATAAATACAAGTGAAAATTAATCTTCTTGTAACTGCAAAATTGCAAGATCCTCTGATTAATGATCTGAATGTTTGAAGACGAGGGGTCACGTGGCTTGAATCCTGGACTTCGAGATTTGTTGAGAATTTGATTTGTCGAGGGCTTGACTTGTTCAACACTTGAATTTTAGGGCTTGGACTTGGACTTGAACTTGATTTAATTTGAAGAATGTTTCGATCTTCTTGGACTTGATTTGATTTGAAGAAGGTTTTGATCTTCTTGTACTTGACTTGATTTGAAGAAGATTTTGGTCTTCTTCGTGTTTGTCGGACTTGGACTTGAGAGGGTTTCTTCTATTCCTTCGGCTTTGAGATTTCTTCAGCACTTCGTGATTTTCTTCTTCACTTTCACCTCCTCCCTTTTCATGGACCATTGGTCCTATTTATAGGGAAATTTCGTGGCTAATTTTGGTAACCACCCAATTATAATTAATTAAAATGATTAATTAAATAATTGTAGGTTTTTTTGAAATGGTAGGATGGGCCTCCTAATTATTTTAGCAGGCTTTAATAGATTTTAATTTAATTGGGCTAATAATTTAAATCGACCCAACCCATTTGATTTATTATTATTTTTTTAGTGTCTACATCTACGTTTAATTCTCATTTTTTCCAATTTTTTTTTTCTATTTTCTTTTCAACCACATATTTTTCAATAAAATAATATTACACGCAAATTTAATGGGGCTCAAACAAGTCCTGACTTTGGAAGAATGATGTTTTAAAAATTTCATTAATATTTAGACTTTTTCAAGGCATTCAAGATTCATATACAAAAAATTAGCGTTTACATGCCATCGTTTTCTTATATCAAGAAACTAAAAATAAAACACTTCATTGTCAAAGACTAGTTGCCACCACCTAAATCTATGGGGGTGTACTCCGCTTGGACTTCCAAATATTTCTATGAACTTTTTTAAGTAGCTAACTTTTTGTAGAGTTCAAAAGCTTTAGTTGATTTTTGTAGATTTTACAAAATCATGAAAAATTCACAATCTTTTATAAATTTTTATTTTTACACCTTATTCGAAGTGTTATCAATTTTTTAATTGGTTAAAGCTCAATTATCATGCATTTCATGTGGTCAAAATTGTATCAACTTTTATTGAAATATACTAAATTTTATGTCAAAAACTTTCTCACACGTGCCCTTAATTAGAAATTTCGTAGTTTTCATAAACTTTTATGAACTTTCACCCGCTTTCATTTTAAAAGATGTTCATAGAATTTTATTTGAAAAATCCTTTTCTATAATCATCAAAAGTGTATGTGGTTTTTATGCATTTAGGTAATAAAAAGAAATAAAAGAAATACATATATATACAATTTTTGTTACATCTAAAGAGAACTAACTAGGTTAATTGACAGTTCTTCGTACAAACTGTCGTGTTCAAAAGGTTTATTAATTAACAGTTCTATTGCTTTTGTTTTGTTCCAACCATGTTATCTAGTCCAACACAAAAACAGTACATAAACAAATAAAATTTTCTTAAACTAACACAAAACTAAAAGTGTAAGTGATAAATGTTCAGTACTAATTCAAATAAGAGTATAATCATCTTTTAGTAAGAAAAATAATTTTCTAATTGATTCGGATTAAAATCTGATTTTAATCTAAGTCAAAGTCAAAGTCAAACAATCAATATTAATCATATATTTCATGGGTTCCACAATTTTTCAACTACACATTTCAAAAATTTCTATTACAATATACTAAAAAATTTAATTTTAATCTCCACTGAATACCCTATTTTTTTATGGAACTCGCCTACCTACTGAGATTACTGCGCAGCAATGGCCATAGGTTCAAGTTCACAATGCTCTGTTACAAAGATTGAGGAGCTACTTATTGTAAAGATTATAAGTTGAGGACCAACACTCTGTTGAACTCTACCCTCTTGCATTTCCTTTTGGTCATCAACCAAGAAAATATCTCATATGATGCACGATGAATAAGAGCACTGGATTTTTTTCTCTTTCAATTTTCATTTTCAAGACGCAATAAATAACCCATGTGGGGTTCAATTTTTCTGACCATACCCACCATTTACTATTGTAGCTTCTTTTTATGACATGGTCCCAATGTTGGAAAAAGCATACAAAATATATCTTTACCAATAGAAACACAAAAACAGGTTCAAAATCAAGAAAATTTACGAAAATTTAAATCAAAACGAGTTCATCAAAATTGAAATGAACAAGTTTGAATGGTAAGTGACCAATTAACTCTCTATAGCTCATATTTGGTTTAATTAAAAATCAGATTTTTAGTATATTTTAATAAAAACTGATAAAATGTGTGGTTGAAAATTTTTGATCCGGTGAAATGCATAATTAAAATTAATTTTTAATTTTGACTTGAAACTTTTAATAAATTTTAATTTACACCAAACCAAACGGGGCATGATCTACTTGACTAGCCCCAAGTGATCTCAGACTAATATACAATCCAAATTGCTTCTTTGTGTTTTGAAAAATTAGCTAAGCAGCTTACCCACTTAGTTTATTCTTCACATGTTGCATTATTATTCCATGGATAAATAATTATTTTATACGCATTATCAAAGTTGTATCAACCGATTGTAATTTGCAGGTAAATGAAAAAGATTTCTTAACAAAGAAATTTTTCGAAACAATCCACTTTTAAAGGCAAAATTGCTAAATAATGATCATTTTAACTTTTTAAATTTAAAAATTCTTCTAAAGATTAATTGAACCCTTATTTAAAAGAGGGGCCACATTCTATTCCCTATATTTTTTTGTAAGAATTTGTAAAGTTGATTGATCTTATACTCGCTCAACACAATGATTTTTTTAAGTATCGAGTCCAACTTATACTTGAACCACTCAAGATTTTGTCAGGTTAGATGAGCTATACTCGACTACTTAAATTTATTTTGTCAAGTTAGTAAAGTCTATTACTCAATATTTTTTTTATGGTCGTGGATGTCCGGACCAGGTTACGCGCACCTTGACTAATCCCACGGGACCATGAAATTTACAACCGGATAATCACCTCAGTGACCCTGAGAGAACTCGAACTAGTGACCATTGAGGAACAAACTTAAGACCTAATACCATTACAATCGAGACTCTTGTTACATAAGACATAAAAAGTTTTGACATTTTTTTTCATTGTCCAAAGGTAGACTCTATCCTATTATTGCCTTGTACTCCGTCAAAATCACCATTGAGATCTACAATTGATTGATGTTGCAACTTATTCAAATTTCTAGACCCAAAACAATTTCAAATTTGAAGATAACGAAATTTTTATATATGAAAGTGATTTTAAAAAGTTGTAAAAACTTTGGTCACTTTTCATTTTCTCATCAAAATTGATCCCTAATAACAAAGTTCCTCGTTTCTTAAATTGCAAAAGATGGCAGATGACAAACCCAATGGGTTTGAAATTATCTTTTCTTGATGCTAAAGTGTCTTATTTTAGCTTTATATTAGGTGTACATAAACATTTATACAGAACTATTTTGGATACTTATTTTGGTTTTCTTCTTCTTTATTTATTTTTATTTTTTTCGAGGGGAATAGAGAGCATGGAAGATATCAATCCTTGAACTATATACAAAAATGTTTCCAAATTTATTTTTCATATTCACTCCCGTCCCTTCCCATTCGTCCATATTATATATATATATATATATATATATACAGGGACGGATCCAGGATTAGATCGGAAATCGGACTACAAAATTTTTGACGGGGCTAATAGGTGAAAAAAAAATTTACACATAAAAAAAAAAATTTACATAATTTTTTTTGCCTTTACTGGATCCACAGTCCAGTAAGGCAAAAAAATCATGATTATGATTATTAAATTTCCGTTGGTGAAGAATTTATAAAAGGTTTAATTTATAAATAAATAAAAATAAGTGATTGATAAGTAAATCGTATTTCATAATGTGTAATGGATATTCATTTATAAATTTTGCTTTCTTTCATAAATACGTCAGTGCCATTTATTTTCTGAAAAACATTGAGATGATTGCTATTTTCAACGCTGAAAATAACCAAAGAATAGAAAAAAAAAATTACGATTTCTTGAAGCTTGTTTGACCTAACAAGTGTAACGTTCACTTTTCATGCACAATTACAGGAACTTTACGTCCCATTTGATTTTTATAAAATAAAAAAATTGCGTCTGACCTAAAAGAATCCATGCACTATAAACAATTTGATATAAAATAAAATATAAGCTTGATCATATAACATTACGATCCGTTTGACAAAACTTTTATTTCTACTTTTTATAGAAAAGCTTTTTGATAAACAATCTCTAAAATCTCTTTTAATCAAATAAAACACTTATAGAAATTATTCAAATATATTTAAAAATAACTTCTTAATTTCATAAATAATTTTTAACTTTTCAAAAGTCATGACAAATGACTTTAATGTGTCAATTGATTGATAAAGATCTTATGCTCCGTTTGATAAGTCATTTTTTCCATGGACATCTTTTTGCTCGTTTGATTGACGAAATTTTTCAGGCAATTCGTTTTCCATCTTTTCCCCACATATGTGCCTTTTCCAGTTTTTTGATGAAAATCAATTCCCATCATTTTGATGATTTTTTGTTTTTCATCCTTTTTTTTTTTTTTTGGCAATCCAAGCAAATTCGATTCCTAATTGTAAAAAAAAATAATAATAATAATAAATAAATAAAATTCTTTAATCGAACAATTTTCATGAAAACCAAAACCAAAACCAAATGAACACCGAAAAAATTTCAATTTTTTTTCCAATCTAAATAAGTTTTATCCCTTTAATCAACAATTTTCATGAAAAACTAAGTCTAACGAACACTAAAAAATAGAAAAATTTCAACATTTTTAGATGAAAATTTATACCAATCAAGCACAATTAATTGACAATTCTCAGTAAAACAAGTTTTAGGCAATTAAATTTTCTGCAATTCATTTTCTTTCCACCCAAATTTCATCTTTGAATCAAACGGACTCTAAGGTAATAATTAAGAATTTGTATTTAATATATAAATCTCCATTTGATAAGACAGGTGAGCTGGATTCTAAACCATAGTTGTTAAGCTACCACGTTTTCAGACCATGATAGATAATTAATTATTATTAGTTTAATCGAAAAATTATAGAATAGAGAAAGAATGTCAAAGTTTGAAGAAAGAAATACTGAAAATAATTGATTTTAGGTAAGCAAAATAATCAAACCTAACTACCCAACATCCAAACTAAGATTCATTTGTCTTTGGCCTTTTCCTCTTTAAGATTGTCTTTCTCATAAAACAAATTATTCAAGCAAAGATTGTTCCAAACCAACAGTGCAATTCACGTTTCGTTTTGAAAGATACCAAGGAAAAGCATCTTTATTTGCGCAATTTCAAAATTTGAACTATGTTTAACAATTATTGGAAGGCTTAGCCCATGTTTGGTGTAATTTAAATAGTTTATTAAAGTTTAAGTCAGAATCAACAATTAATTTTAACCATACATTTTGTGGGATTCACGACTTTTATCAATTTTTCAACTATACATTTTATATACTTTTATCAAAATTTACTGAAAATCCGATTTTACCAAACATTGACTTAAAATATAATAAAATTTAAACAAATGTAGTACGGGAAATTAGAAGGTAAAGAAATATTGTCAAAGACAACGGTACTTAAATTACTGTAAAATATGTTTTTAAGAATGTTAACATTAAAGTTAATTGAAAATTAATTTAAAGATTTTTTGCCATAAAGTTATGGCATGTTTTATTAACGTTTTGATCTGTATAGACTGTATAGTATAAATTATTATATGATATATTTGAATTTGTGCCTTTATCAATCTATCATACCATGTGAGGAGGATATGCAAAATTATAATCGATCACACTAGAAATTAGTACAACAAATTTGTCAAGTTTGATTTTATATTGATGCCTTCGACTAAGATAGAGTACATACAAATAATTTCGCGCCTTAATGTAGTTCAATCCATAAATTTGTAATAATTTTTAACTTCATTTCTTTGAATTGGTCATGTCCTTGCCTTGAATCAATTGTATGAGTAGCAAGTGTTGAGAATTATAAACTATAATTTTATTCCATCAAGAACAATCAATTTGAAAAAAATAAAATAATAAACACTTAAAAATATGTAAGATTTATAGAAGTTTGCTTAAATGTGAGACTACGTTTTATCTCACCGTTATAGTAATTTACTATAATAAATATAAGTTTATAGAGAAAATCGTACACCTATCTTTTCTAACATTTGTCTCTCTTTTATGATGATGATTAAAAACCTAAGGACAACTCCTTATTTATAAGATAAATTAGGAAAAAATTGAATTTTATAATAACTACAATTCTTTGATAAAATTTTACAAAAACACAAATTCCTACAATTTTTAATGAAATTTTGGTTTGAGAGGCCTGATCTCCAGAGAGGGGGCCCTCCTGCCCCCTTTCATCCCTTACGATGACCTCGCAGTGAAGGTTGATTCGCGATCAGCTTCACGAAATGACAATAATTATGATTGATAATAATTAAACTCTACAACTTAATAACAAGTTGATCATGCAGTTGAAAAAGTCATCACCAACTCAATTCCATCGAAAGGGGAAAAGAAGAAGTCCAAATCTATATTTAAGGCACTAGTTTTCACTCTCTCGAGTCCAGAAGCAAAGTAATGGGGGCCGACGATGATTGGGATCATCAAGTTGTATTATAACTTTATATTTTGTTTAATAGATAATGTGATTGTGTTCTAGCTTTTATTTTTTATTTTTCACAAAATTGAAGACACTTTTTTCGGGGTTTTATAGTGGCTTTATTGTAATTTTGTTGGTTTTTAGATTTGCATTTTGATATATGAAAATTGATCCGAGACGTGACACCTCAATACATTGGTAAATAAGTTTATATCAAAATTGTTCAGATCATACTGCTTACCCTTTTCGATAACTATCATTATTTATTTGTAATTTTAAAATATTTGTTGGTCAACGTAAATTTGCAATGCTATTACCCACTCTCCCATTAATGAATTCAAATGGAGCTCACTAAATTCACTAATATAAGGTATTAACCACTGTAAAGATACCTTCAAATTGAGCTTTCATTTTTATCAAAATACATTTTTTTAATCACATATTTTTCAATAAAATAATATTACACATAAATCGAAAATTTTTCATTATTTTTTCAACCACATATTCTCTCAAAAAAATTCACTATTTTAAAATATATTTTCAACAAAAATGGAATTCAAACAAGGCCTAGATTCACCAAATAAGGTAATAACCAGTGTAAAGACACCTTGGTCATTAACTTTCTGAGGTGCACGAGTTGTATTTTGGTAATTCCACCAAAATTCAGGACAACTTTGTCAATACCTTACCTTGTATCTAATTATTTTTTTCCCAAAAAAAAAAAAAAAAAAATTTATGAATGTACTATTTTCAAGAATTTTGTTATTTGTACAACTGAGGTTGACAACCTCGATTGACAATACCCTCACATGGGAGGAATCTACTATTTTTTTATTCACGGGGCCTCCGTCCAGATTGTCAATTAATATTGTCAATCAATATTCTACACATAGCATAGTTGAATTTTCAATTCACACACAACAAATAATATAATAATTGGAAAAACTAAAACCCAATTCTTTAATAAAAAATTGTATCTAACTCTACCCACTCCCACCAATATCAGCAAATAATCATCGCCTCTATATTTCTTCATCTCTCATCGCTGTGAACTTTCTTCAAACAAAATTTATTTGGTCAGATTTTTCAGTGAAATCTATAAACAGTGTACTAACCTCTTACAAATATATTGAGCTGCCATTTGGGAGTGTTCTCTAAAAGGTGAAATCTTTCTAATATTTTTCTGAAGTGAGGATTTTCAATTTATCTGGGTTTGTGTGCATAGTCTATAATGTGGGATTTATTTCACGGGTGGGGGCCGATCGGAGAATTGCCGGGCATTTGATGGAACCGAGGTGGTTAACATTAAACGCCGGCGTTTCATGGAGTTAAGGATTCGGTGTAACCGATGTGCTGAAGTTTCTTTACACTCAAGATTTAAGATTAATTTTGCTGTCATATTTATCAAGGTAAGATTCAAATTTGTTTCTTCGGCCTTTTTTTAAAAGTAAAACTACAATTATTGCATTAATTATAGGTAAGAATAGTTTCTTGAGGGACGTCTGGTAGCTGAGGAAATGCCGGAAAGTAAATAGAGCAAAAAATTTATGGGTTGTAGAACTGTCACCACTTCGGAAAAAGACTTTCCATATTTATGGCTTTTTTGGTTCTATTTTTTGATTTGTGAACTGATGATTTTTTGAGGTAGGTAAAGGTTGTATTTTTGGCAAAATTTCCTTTCTGGGTTCTTCTTCCCCTCTTCTTTCTTGTAAATTGCCGGGTTATTTACTTTTCTATTTATTTTTGTTAAATTCTTGTAATCAACTATTGGCTTAATTGACCCATCACTATGGCAGCCGTCGTCTTTTATCCGCTTCCATTCCTTTCTAGGTTAAACCTTAAATTTATTTTATTTTTAAAATTGTACACCCAACCAATCATGTATATAAATGCTTTGCTGATGATTTTGGAAGAAGTAGGCTTTGATGTTGTTAGTCTTATGGCTTTCAAATTTTCCTTGATTAATTTGGTAGTATAAACTGCTCCGTAAATTTGTTCAGATTTCGTACAGTATTTTTTCTACTTGCAAACCCACATCCCCAAATGACAATTACTCTACTACAAGTATTTCAAGCATATACTTGGAAATTGGAAATTTATATGTTTTGATTTTTCTGAAGGTGTCAATTGTGTTTATTTTTCAGGCTTTATTGATATTATTGTTGTTGGAAGCTGCTTATGCAACAACGAAAGAACTCCAATTGCAGAGACAGAGAGCTGAAAAGGGAAACAAGAATATACTATCACATTCTTGCATTCACGATCAGATAGTTGAACAAAGGAATAGACCTGGTCGCAAGGTGTATTCTGTTTCTCGGCAGGTCTATGAGGAGTCTGGTGGTTCAAAGCCCCTTCAACGCTGGGGGAGGGCATTGCTTGGTGTTTCTGAATTGCCAAGTCGGCAAAATGATGCTAAGCAACCTATTAGAATTTATTTGAATTATGATGCTGTTGGTCATTCGTCAGATAGAGACTGTCGTAATGTTGGTGATATTGTTAAGGTAAGTGTCTGTAATAAATATGATTTCTTTCTGTTATTTCTTTTGAATTAATGTCAGATTATTTTTTCCTTTTGTTTCTATCTTTCCTTTTCCAGCTGGGGGAACCAACAGGGGCTTCTTTTTCTGGTCACCCTTCTTGTAATCCACACGGAGATCCTCCAGTTTTTGGTGATTGCTGGTATAATTGTACATCAGATGATATTGCTGGGGAGGACAAAAAGCATCGCCTTCGCAAGGTTACTCTCTTATTGAATTTTCATTTAGTTGTATGGCACTGCAAATTATCACCTTAATAGAAATAGGAGGATACTGAATGCACAACAAATGCATTTAAAGAGACGTTATACCAACACTTCCCAAAGAATTTCTTGCTGAACGTGCAGACTATTTATATGTGGGAAAATGATTATATTTTTTTCTACTTCGTGACTTAAAATGAATGCCCGCATTTGACTCTTTGGGCTGTGGCTTGTTTGATGCCAAGGATGGAGTTCTGTTCCACTTAAGGGTGTCTCTTGAAATGCACTCACATATTGAGGCCACTTAATGTAGGCTCTTGGGCGGACAGCAGACTGGTTCAGGAGAGCCTTAGCTGTTGAGCCTGTAAAGGGGAACTTGCGATTAAGTGGATATTCTGCATGTGGACAAGATGGAGGTGTGCAACTCCCAAGGGAATATGTGGAAGGTATCCTTGTTCCCAAAGATGTTTGTGCAATGCTAAGTGATTTTCTTGATTAGCTACATTTGACATGTCAAGATAACCAAAAAGGAGCTGTTTATAATCATTCTTCTTAATTTTTCAGAGGGTGTGGCTAATGCAGATTTAATTCTTTTGGTGACCACGAGGCCAACTACTGGTAACACTCTAGCATGGGCAGTGGCATGTGAACGTGATCAATGGGGTCGTGCCATTGCTGGTATTTGTTTTATTTTTATTTGTAGTGTTTGAATGAGCAAACTTGCTAAGACATTTGGTATACCTCTCTGTGCTAATATTGAAGTGCTCGCTTACCAATTTTTTTTGAGTGCAGGACATGTGAATGTTGCACCACGTCACTTGACTGCCGAAGCTGAAACTTTACTTTCAGCTACTCTGATACACGAAGTAAGTTAACTGAAGCAACAGCTGTGAAAATGAGGGAAGTACCTTTTTTGTGAAATAATAAAGATTTTTGTTTTTGTAGGTTATGCATGTTCTTGGATTTGATCCCCATGCCTTTGCTCATTTTCGGGATGACAGGAAAAGAAGGCGTTTACGGGTAAATCTTGTCACGATGTTAAGTTTTATTACAATAAAGAGGTGATATCATTAAGTACTATTTCATATGCTCTTAAATTTACAACTATTCTCATTCTCGGGTTTTTTCTGCCAAAGTCCAAAGAAGTTACTTCAGTCGAAGGCTTGTTATGCTCTAGAATTCAATGCCCATTTGCATATGTACTGCCTCTAATTGAGATTCTATTTTCTTTTAATCTCAAATATGAAAAAACAAACAGAAAGAAGTCCTCTGTGTATGAACCTTGTTTTCTCTTGTTTAAGAAACTTTCTTAATGAACATTTGCACGAAAATTGGTAGTTAGCCTGACTTGTTTACATTTTATAGATAGAACACCGATTCAACATTTGTAATATACCATGATGCTTACTGAGTCAGTATATTGGGATGCCTGTTTTAGATTCTGAGAGTTCCTTAGCTTGACACGACAAAATCAAGATAAAGGAGTGTACCTAAATACATCCCTCCAGTTTTCCTATCGTGAACGAGTGTTTGAGCAAGGTTTTGTTGAAGTTGAGTAAAATATATTGAACCAGTCAATAAGAACTATCTTTTGCATATAACAGTTTCTCGAAAGACATACTATCATCAACAAATCGTCAAATTGAGAACATGCCTTCTGCCCTGACCAAGCAGGCAAGAATAATTGCGTAACAAGTCCGCATGATAAGTTACGTAATATTTAGTCTGGAAATTGGCTGAGCATCTCAGTTGAACTGTTAGTCATAGCTCCTGTGCACATACGTCCAGGTCATGCAATTGTAGTGCTAGGTAAATCTAGACAGACTTCATTGTAAACGCTGACACTGGAGACAAGCATTAACAATAACAAGTAATGAGCAGTGGAACGGGAATTGCTTTTTTTTTTTTTTTTTTTTTTTTTTCTCATGAATTTGTTTTTGGAAAAAAATGTAGAAAACATGCATTATCAAGTCTATGTTTACATTATCCTTGATTCATGTGGAACTTCACGTTTGCTCTGGCTTTTAATTTTAATTATGCTCTTCCTAGTTATCTTCTTAGTTTACCCTTATTTATATTTTTACAATTTCAAGATTAAGTGGGAACATTCTCAATAAAGAAACTTGACTATATAATTAGGACAAGAAAATAAGGATAGTCAGCCTATATAAATGAGATGGAGGGAGTATTTACTTGTCATGGAAGGTCATCTGTGTTCTGGTTGGCCCTTTCTGCCAGTGATGAAAAAATCCAGACCAACTGAAAATTCTCTAAATATGAGGATGCGAAAAGAAAAACATCACCATTATTCATTTTGGCCTGAAGTGACCTGTCAAAATTTAGCACGGATATATGAATGATTTCTATACCACGTTCTTTACACACACATCGACATGCTATTTTTCTTCATAGGTCACTGAACAAGCTACGGATGAAAAGCTTGGAAGAATGGTAACGAAAGTGGTGCTTCCTCGAGTTATCATGCACTCACGTTATCATTATGGGGTACTTTATGAATCCTTTTCTCGTTGCATTTCAGTTTGCGAAACATGAAAGTTATTAGACGTCTTTTAAAAATACGGTTTCTTTGCACGGCCAAGGTAGAAAAGTCAATAAACTTGTCAAGCTTTTTATTGGCAGGCATTCTCTCAGAATTTCACAGGTTTGGAGCTAGAAGATGGTGGTGGACGCGGCACATCAGGTTTTCTCTTTAAATCTTATAAATAGTTCGATTTTTCATTTAATCATCAATATTGCTATTGAAATATTTATTATCGAAGTACATTTATACGATTAACTTATGCAAACTTTGTTAGTACACATTAATCATATTTGCAGAGTTTGATCCAACTGCATAATAGTTTAACACAGTCACACACACAAAAGAAATGTCTGACATAGTATTAAATGCAAAAAAAATTATCTTCAACTTAATATTATATTTTGACGCATAAATTTAAGTATTAATGTCAACTGATTATCTGTAATCATTATATAATTAATGACTTGCCACAGGATCCCATTGGGAGAAAAGACTTTTGATGAATGAGATAATGACTGGCTCAGTGGATACAAGATCAGTAGTTTCAAAAATGACGCTTGCTTTACTAGAGGACAGTGGATGGTATCGTGCTAATTACAGTATGTCAGATCGTCTTGACTGGGGTCGAAACCAAGGAACTGAATTTGTCACCTCCCCCTGCAATCGTTGGAAGGGGCCGTATCATTGCAACTCAACACAGATTTCAGGATGTACATATAACAGGGAGGCAGAAGGTTACTGTCCTATTGTAAGTTATAGTGGGGAGCTTCCACAATGGGCACGCTATTTTCCAGAGGCTAACAAAGGTATGTTCTTGCTTTGCCTCGCTTGAATTTTTCAATCTCCAACTGTTGTACATCTTTAAACGCTTCTTTGTATTCTTGTTGCAGGCGGTCAGTCATCATTGGCTGATTATTGCACGTATTTTGTTGCCTACTCTGATGGATCTTGTACTGACACTAACAGTGCTAGGGCACCTGACAGGATGTTGGGTGAAATGCGGGGAAGTAGTTCAAGGTGAGATTTTTCGCTTGAACCGTTCTTAGAAGTATAAAGAGAATTGATGTTGATGATTCTTCTCACATCATTACATATAGGTGTATGGCCTCATCATTGGTGCGTAGTGGGTTTGTAAGGGGCTCTACAACCCAAGGAAATGGTTGTTATCAGCATAGGTGTGTAAACAACACTCTGGAGGTATGGTTTCAAACAAAAGTATAATGCTTCTCTAACATTGGTCATTTATATCTAATGCTTGTGGGCTTATAGTCATGGGTGGAGATAAATGTGCATATGAGAATGCATTTGGGATAAACTAGGACGTGAAAGAAAGAATCCCTGGTTCTTTCTACTCTTCCCTCCCTCTCCCCACACTTTCTCTTGCGAGTGGGGATTTAGTGTGTGTGTTCTATTTTGAATCTTTTTTAGAGTTGTCTTGCTATAAAAACATATTGGTTTGGTCAAGGAAATCCATCCCCTCTTTTACAGATTTTTAAATGGACTTGCTGGAAACTATACAGAATAGGTAATAGGATGTTTACTTGTAAACTCCTTGCTTATAATTTGTGATTCATGAAAATTTTCTTGTCAAAGCATATTTGGATAAAAAACTGCTGAGGAAACCATGACACCCACTTTGTGATGTTTATATATCTGTGAGCTGGATATTTAATTATATTTACAAGGAAAACATCGAACTTCAAAAACTTTCAGACTGCCAATGTATTTTAATAGCCTATGTTTGGTTCATGTTTATAAACATTCAAACTACTTTTTATCCACACATTTTGTTGGATCTAAAAGTACTGTTCACCACATATTTCTATCTATTTATAAACACCACTTTTATAAACACTTTCCAAACATGCTTTTATTCTTTTGAAGGATTTTTCCTACCACATGAATGATGGAGGAAAGGAACAGAAAATAAGATTACCATTATTTCCTGATATTATCCAGCTGAAACTTTATATTTCTCCAGTAGGTTTAAGTTCCAGCCTTGTCTTTGTATTGTCCTTGTGGAATATATACTAGAGAAATATCCATCGGAATTTTTAGTTCTTGGAATATGAGGCATATAGATATATTCAATCTGCTCCCTATCCATTGAAACATTGAGAGGAAGCTGCCAAACCAAATCCTTTCATGCACCTAGCAGAGCGCTGAATAAATTGCTCAAGTCTTCGTACTCTTATCTGAATATACTACTACTGATCATTTCTAGGTTGCTGTGGATGGCATTTGGAAAGTATGCCCTGAATCTGGTGGACCTGTTCAATATCCTGGGTTTAATGGTAATTGGTTTTATTATGACATGATCACATGTATATCTTTAGGACATTTTACCTCAGAATTTGTTTCACTTCATTTATTTCTTTTACTCATTAAAAGTTTCTGCCAAACTATAGGTGAACTGATTTGCCCAGCTTACCATGAACTCTGCCATGTGGATCCAGTCCCTCTATCTGGTCAATGTCCCAATTCATGTAATTTTAATGGTGATTGTATTGATGGAAAATGTCACTGCTTTTTAGGGTTTGAGGGTTATGATTGTAATCTACGTAAGTTCCTTAACCTTTATCTCCCTTTTCCTGAACGACTTACTAATCCTGATTCATTTAGTGGACACTTCTCTTGGATATCATTGATGGAGTTTAATTTGCAGGTTCCTGCCCTAATAATTGTCTTGGCCATGGCGAGTGCCTTGCAGATGGTGTTTGTGAATGTGAAAATGGGTACACTGGAATTGATTGTTCAACAGGTAAGATGATTAAGATTCGTCGTTCTTGTTGGTTCCTTCTGATTTGATTACAGATAAAAAATTGAACTCAGCTATTGATAGCTTCCTCATTCCAGGCTTGTAGGAATGTGGGATATTTGACTATTATTTCCTGGAAATATTAGTTCCTTTTATTTGTGAAGCATATGGATTGATACAGCCTTTTTACACGAAATAATCACGTGAATAGAATGTTTTCGATATGGAAATATAATGATATTCCGAATTTTTGGGGAAGCTGAAGAGTACAAAAAAGCAGTGTTGAAATTTAAGTTAGACCAAGTAATGTCGAGATGAAATATTTTGAAGAGGAGTTGGAAGTTTCTATGGATGCTTGAGAACAATGTCAAAATTGAACATACAAGAAAAGAAATACTGCAGTTATTATCAAAATAAAAATTTTAAACACTATAATGTCCATCTGTTTTCTATTTCAAAGTGCAGTTTAGTTGCCCTTTTACATGGGCGGACTTTCTTGGTGCCCTTCAAATGATATTCTTACCTGGAAAAAAGGCATACTTTAATATTTAAAAACAAAGCTTACTGTAATTCTCTTAAAGTTTATGGAGGCCAGCCAGTGACACTTTTGGTACACATGTATAAATAAAGTAATTCACTCTATAGTAATTCATTAATAGTCGATGGGAAGTCAACGAGTGACATATTAGTACATGTGTGAAAGACCACGTAGAATAAGCTGACTTCTGTAATTCATCAGAAGTTCCTTAAGGGGACCATGCCTCCCCCTCAGGGAGTGTTGTTGATCTGCTCCTTTGTTCCCTCCTATCTGATAACATAATACTGAGATCTTTTAAACCATTTTCACCAGTACTTCAAGGACATATCATACATGTGCAATAAAAATATAGTCAACGTGGATAGAATTTGACCTGTACTTTCTCCATATAACATCCCTATGGCTATGTAGCTATTTGTGATGAACAATGCAGTCTTCACGGTGGGGTCTGTGATAATGGTGAATGTGAGTTTCGTTGCTCGGATTATGCTGGCTACACATGTCAAAACAGCTCTTCACTTCTCTCCAATCTCTTGGTCTGCAAAGATGTCCTAGAGAAAGATGTGTTGGGCCAACATTGTGCACCAAGTGAATTGAGTATATTGCAGCAGCTAGAAGAAGTTGTTGTCATGCCCAACTACCAAAGGTTATTTCCAGGAGGTCCTCGGAAGTTTTTAAACTATATTAGAGGCAGAGACTGTGATGGAGCTGCCAAGCGATTAGCCTGCTGGGTAAGTTTATTAATATTTATACACTTAAAAGTGGACAGAGTCTACTCGCTCTTTATTTTAGTTGTTATCTCATTCCATTTAAGTTGGCAGAATCATGTGAATATCCCATCAGTCTTTTTTCTCAAACTAGTATTTTTCTTGTTTCAGTGTTTCTCTATTACCGACATCCATAGGGTTAACTTGATATGAATTGCAGTTAGCCTAATTAACAAATTGAAGTCTGGTGACCCCAACAAAGCCCAGTTTACTTGACTCCTGCTATCCCAATTGGGTTCACTGTGCTAATGAAAGTACAGACTTCAACTCTATTATCCCGTTTGGTTTTGATATAAACCAGATTTTTAGTAAATTTTTTGATAAAAGTTGGATGAAATGTGTGGTCGAAAAATTGATAAAATTTGTGGGTCCCATGAAATTGGGGTTAAAAATGATTTTGGGGAAAATGAGTTTTAAGAAATGAGGGCCAAATAGGGGCTTAATATCCAAAGAGCCAAACATATGAATGTTATCTGAGAAATCCTAAACTTGGTTGGAGTAGAGCTCTGGTACTTAATTATATTTATAGATGAAGTTCACTGCAGGTTAAATTGCAAAATCATTTGAGCTTATGAATAACCTTGAGAGGCAGTACTCAAAAAGTAAGAATGGATATTTAACTGCAAATAGACCTACTTTCCTAAAAGTTCTTTGGTTTTGAGTTCATATGAAATTTGACTTCAGCTGAATTGCTTAGTACGTGGCGTGGTTGTTTCTGTTCATAGAATGTTTCTTGACGTAGCAGAAAAGCACAGACTTCGTTCTAATTATTGTGTGCATTTTACATCAGTTGCATATCATGTCGTGGCTTGAGGAATTAGCTAAACTCTTATATTTTCTGTCTGCCTGAACCAGATATCTATTCAAAAGTGTGACAAGGATGGTGACAACAGACTGCGCGTTTGCCACTCTGCGTGCCAATCATATAACCTAGCATGCGGAGCATCACTTGATTGCTCGGACCAAACCCTCTTTAGCAATGAAAGTGAGGGTGAAGGATTGTGCACAGGCTGGGGCGAATTAGATTCATGGTTGTGACGACGTTTAGAGCAGCAAGGAGTCGAGCAAAAATCCCCCAAGGGATTATGTAAATTGTAGGAAGCTTGTAGTGTTTTTTTAATGGCTTGTAATTGTTGTAGTTTATTTTTCTAAAATTACAGGAAGTTGGCACAAATTGCAGGTGCACTAGTGTAGAATTTTCATTTTCCCATCCCAATATCATTTGAAGAAAATTGGGTATTGGGATTTGGCTTTCAAAGATGAAAGTCCAGAAGTAGACAGACATTAAGGATGTAACGGAGAGAACAAGAGGAAAAAGGATGTTTTGGTGAGTAATCAAATGTATTTAGGCCTAAGGCCTTGAAAGAATGGATTAGTTTCTGGAACATTTTATATTCTCCTCTTTTTTGTCATCATTTTAATTCAACAATGTAATATTGCTGTTGAGGGAAAAACTCTATTGATGTCTGTTCATTTACGTAAATTATTATTTTTTACGAAATGTGGAAGAAAAATGAATATTTTGGGCTCCATTTGGAAAATTTTTAATAAAATGTCCAATTTTATTTTCAACTGGATATTTTAATAGATTTACAAGCACTATTCATTAATTCATTGCTCAGTTCTATTTATTTATATTTTAAATCATTTATATATTTTTCTTGGATGGATACGAATAAATTTATTAAAAGTGCACGAATTTGCAATGTCGTATCTATTGGGTCATAAAATATTGACATTTCAATATTCCATTGTTCTTTTCATAAATTATAGCCTAATCTTGGGTAAATTGTTTATTAGGAGAAACCTGATGATTTGACGCGAAATTAGAAGAAATGACGAAAAGGGTGAAGTCCAAAGTTTGAGAATCAAATTGAAAATATCCAATATTTGATTCGGACCACAAAATGATAATTGAAGATTGTTAAGAGTCAATTGAATGCAATTAGAAGTCAAAAAATAAGGAAACATGTTCAAAATATTTTCACAAATTAATTTTCAATCGCACAAGTTATATTCTACATTTTAGCCAAAAATCACTATCCATTTTCGGCATAGTAAACTTTCGAATTGGAAAACTCTATTTTTAGTAAAGTTGTAGTCTTTTAAGTTAGTTTTTCAACATACCTTGAATCGCCTCAATAGGATATTAGAAGATAAAGTTATGATAAAATACTAACTGCTGTGCAAAGACAACTTTGTTTATTCAATTGAAATTTTTTAGAAAATCAATTTGGGCATGATTTTCAACCAATTTTCGACTCCTATAAATACATAACGACATAATACATTAGGGGATCCTCTCATACTCCTAAATTCATAATTTATCACATCAAAGAGGGGCCAAAATGAACACACTTTTTGGACAAATCAAGAGGCAATTGCAAGATATTCACCAATTGGACATCAAAGCTTGGTCTTTGAAGAACGAAGGAAAGACAACTGCAATTGATTGAGAGACCATTGAAGAGATTTGAGATTTCAAGATTCATCATCTTCAATTAATCAAGACTCGGGTGATGTTTAACAAATTATTTATGATTTCTTGTAATTTTGTAACGTTTGGCTAATTTTTTAATTACTAAGACATTGATGAATTCTTATTATAAAGTTTTTAATGTAAATTCAATAATTTATCACCCAATATACATTTATTCTTGGATGATTGTTATAAGATTTAATAACTTTTCAATTACTTGATCACTAGTTGGATTGATTGTGAATTTCATTGATTTCGAGAAAAAACGGTAGGATAGATAGCACTTTTAATAATTATTGTAAAATTCGATAAAGGATATAGATATACCATTATACTTGACATGCTTTTTATAAACTGTTCTAGTATTTTTAATACATGCGTTCATGTTCACATATTTCTTAGAGATATAGGAATGTCACATGAGATAGTACATGTAATTGACGTCGAAATATGCTTTTAATAAACTTAGGAACATTGATCAACAAGAATGTGCACATATTGTCATGTTATTGATTTGCATTTAAATGGATTAATAAGGAGAATTCGAGATCTTAGTAATATCACATCAACATTTACAAAAAGTTTTATAAATTGCTCAGTCAAATAGTTAGTTTAATTAGTTAATTTAGTATAAAATTTTCACCAAAATTTGCTATTCGATTAAAATTGAAATTAATTGATCATAGATTGAGTACATTCTCGTGGGAACTATACTTTATTCATCACTCTGTTACATGTTGTCGATACTGCTTACTTGCGGGAAATCAGACGATCAATAGCCCTTATGCCCAAAAATATTTAATGTATTATTATCTTCAATCTTTTATTTATTAGTTCATTTTCATTTTTAATAAGATTTCGTTTAAAAAGTTCGTTGAGAGGCATAAAACATTTTAGTTCACTTAATCTAATCCCTCTTAATTCTACCCATTTCTAATCCAATATGATGTACCAGATGCACACTAAATATTTTTACTTTTTAATCACGGTATGTGAGGAAAAAAAACTTAACAAATTACATGAAACGTCCGTTTGATATGATTTTTGAGAGTCAAAAAGTTATTTTTGGACTTGCTTGACTACTTTTATGAAAGTATTTCTTTTAAGAAAGAGTTTTTAGAGAAAATTGGTTAAATATTGTTTTCTTTAAATGTACTTTCGAAATAAGAAGTTCTTTTACATACTTCAATTCATTTTTCAATAATTTTTTACATAATTTTTCAATTTATAGTTTTACGTATAAATTCTCTCTAATTTAAGAATCGAAGAAACGACAAAGGCACACATTAACACATTTGTTTTAGGTATCGAAGATTCTATTAGTGTTCATCTTCCATCGTCAAGCTCGAAATTTTCCAATTGCGAATTTTTGGTAGCATCACATATATTCAAGCCTTCATTTCCATGTTTTTCCCATTTCTGATGAACTCTGTTCAAGTTCTTCCTCAATTTGGTATTTGATATTTATGTTCCGTTCTCCACTCAATTGTTTTTCAACAATCAATGGGCGAAGTAATAAACTAAAATTATTTACAGAACAGAGATATCAGCAATTAAAATTTAAAGAATAATGCCGCTCAAACAAGGGGAAAACAGGGTAAAAAACAGGGGGGCGTACGTGGCGTGGCGCCCCCAGTTTCCCGTTTGAGCAGCACGGTTGAAATTAAAACTAAAGTATACATATCGGTGAGGCGACCTTTATTCTTTGCGTATGCGTATGATGGACTGACTAGAAATTTCCCAACATCAGTATTTGTCAAATGTCGATATTAAACACGAAGATATCCAATAATAATTCGCCAGCTGGACCTATGACATTTCTACCTTATTTTCGCAGAAATTTCCAATAAAAGTCTCGTGGTTACTCCATTAATAATACTAATCAATAACAAGATCTCAAGATCGGTCCCAATTTCGGTTTTTTCACTCCCACAAATAATAATTCTCTTTCAATCCTTCTATTGCCAACTTCTCTTCGTACCAAGGTCAATCCTCTCTCTCTCTGTAAATTTGTCTTACTTTGCGCTTTTATAATCTTTTTTTTTTTTTCCTTTTGACATGCTTAATATTCTTGATTACGCCAGATCCTGCTATGTTTGTATTGAATTCGGTAAATGAATACTATAATCCGACATTTTTTTTAATATTACAAACTCTTAATTTGATATGGTGTTTAATTAGGGACAATATTGATTTGAGTTCTTAGAAAATAGAATCTTGTTTGACGATATTTATGTGTGTTAGACATGATCTTGTGGATGTCGTCGGTGTTTATATCGCATAAAGGTGTTATCTTTCATAGGAGATCTGTGGTTTTTGTTTTTCTGATTTATAATTTCTATTTTGATAGGATATTTAAGTGTTTTGGGGTTGAAAGATGGAGGGTGGGTTTGGGGAATCGACAAGCAGGCACCGCCCCGGCCCTTCTCTCTCTAGTAATAACAATAACAACAGCGATGCCGGGAATTTTGAGTGCAATATTTGCTTTGATTTAGCACAAGACCCCATCGTCACACTCTGCGGTCACCTCTTTTGCTGGCCTTGCCTTTATAAATGGCTTCACATTCACTCTCGGTCCCAAGAATGTCCGGTTTGTAAGGCTCTTATTGAAGAGGAGAAATTAGTCCCTCTATATGGCCGAGGTAAGAGCTCAACTGACCCTCGGTCTAAGTCAATTCCTGGGATGGAGATTCCACACCGGCCTACAGGGCAGAGGCCTGAGACAGCTCCTCCGCCGGATCCCAACGTTAACGCTTTTCCACAACAACAAGGATTTGGAGTTATGGGTGGCTTTGGACCATTTGGGGGGTTTGCACCTATGGCTACTGCGAGATTTGGGAACTTTACATTATCTGCGGCCCTTGGTGGTCTATTCCCCTCATTTTTTAACATTCAGGTTCATGGATTTCCTGATGCCAACATGTATGGAGCCGGTCCTGGTTTTCCCTTCGGGTATTCGAATTCCTTTCATGGTGGACATGCTCATGGATTCCCGCATCGTGGAAATCAGCAGCAGCAGGCAGATTCTTCCCTGAAATTGCTCCTGTTGGTGATTGGTTTGAGTGTGCTCGTGACTCTAATTTGGAGTTGAGGTAAATTTATCGTTGGAGTGTGCTCCAGGATTATATGGTTTCCCTGTATATTTGTTAGTTCACTCGTGTGCCTTTCCTCTGTTCTTGTACTTTCAACTTTTTTTCAATTTAGACGACTGTTTCTATAACATCATTTGTAGTTGCATCACTTTTTTGTATGTTTAACTGTAAGGAATTCACGGTTGGTAACTTGTGTCACTTTTTGAATCCCTGTCCTTATAACCCATCCTCTCGTGTTCCTTTTTTATTTTTTATTTTTTTTTATCTTTGTGAGGCGAGACGTAAGCCTCAATATGCTTTGAGGTGTAATCTTCAAGAAGAACTCAAAAGTACAAAAATATGCTCATATATGTAAAATCCATAATAAAATGAAAAAAAATATATCAAAACGAAAAGTCTAACCTGCAAACAAACATGAAACACATCAGTAAGTAGAAATAATTAGTTCTCAAATTAGCAAGTTACATTTTCATACTTCCCTGCCTAGTGCCCTCTTAAGTGTTTTGTTGAACTGTGCAGAATGTTTATATGTTTGCCAAAATCTGTATACCCGTTATAACCCTAAGAGGTAGCTCAATTGGTCAGGCCTTGGGTTTGCTCCCATGGTCACCAGTTCGAGTCCCCTCAGGATCACTGAGGTGAGTATCCGGCTGTAAACTTCAGGGCCCCGTGGGATTAGTCGAGGTGCGCGTAAGCTGGCCCGGACATTCACGGTAAAAAAAAAAAAAAAAAATCTGTATACCCTTTACTCTGGAAAGATACATGTAGTTTCATATATGGACCTTGCTGAGGTACATTTTCTGAGGCTGAACTATGCAAGCTGGTTGAGTGGCCATTCTTAGGACTTATCAATTGGCTGACCTATGGGGTCAAATACTTAAAAGAACTAGGAAAATAAAAATTTCTATATTGTTGATCTAAAACGTAGATTTCTCTCATTTAGTTCATCTGTAACCCTCTATATATAGTATATTTTCACATTCGCACCGCACTTCATGAGTTGCATAAGTGGAAACTCTGGATGCAGCTCCTCTGAACCTGAGTGTTTATCCCATCAGCACTTGTCTTCTTATATATAGCATGTTCATTTCATAAATCAAGTCTAGAAGATAAATAAATGAATGATTTGTAGTAAAGAAATAAAGTTTGTGTACTATGTTACCATGTTCAGAAGCAAAGGTAGGTATAATTGGCTACGTGGCACATGGATTGTTTGTCCAAGAATATAAGTTGTTATGTTGAGTTTGTGTCCTTTCTGTTTCTTGTTTTGCTTCTTTCTGTTTGGTTATGGAGAATATATTTTTGCATAAACTATCCGAGACACAATGCCTATAATTTCCCCGAACTGCAATAGCTTAGCTTCAGATTATAGAATCACTTTGCACCGCATGTTTATAGATGCAAGAAGGTGAATATAATCCTGCATATTCAGTACAGCTGAATCCCGGTTGAAATTCTTGTTGCCAATTCCCTGTTGCCTTTTCATACGGTAATTAGCATTTTTGTTGAACTTCAGTACTCTACTGACTTAAAAGATGTTAACAAAGATTTGGCCTACTGTTAAGTTTTTGGTTGCATAACCAGATAGTTGTTGAGTTGACACCCCACCTGCTATTTTGCAGTGTTATGTAGCTTGGAAGCTTCAAAATACAGGGTTTTTGTTGATTCTATCTAACTCATTTTAGATAACAGAATTATCTTTGTAATTAATGTGTTGAATATATTGACTTGTTTAATTACTAGCTTCAAGAATTATTCAGTACTCAATTTCATAAATAGGTGTCGACCAATTTTGCTTGTAAACTACTTAATAGAGTAATGCTATGTAGCCCCACCGGGGTTATAACCCCAATCTAGGTGACGCTAGATGATAGGTTGAATGAAAGGTGAAAATAAATGACTTATTTAATTTCGCCTATCATTTAATGACACATTAGCGCAACCTAGACTGAGGTTGTAATCCCAGTGGGGCTAAATAGCATTACTCCTACTTAATATCATATGCAACAGAACCGATCCCTTGCCCATAATATGGTGCCCACCGGTCTCATGTTGCCACATCACCTGTGAGGTCTAAAATATGTAACATCATTTGTGGACAATATATCTCCTGCTCATTATGGACCGGAGATCTGTTTTATCATATACCATGCACAGAATAACGAGACAAAATCGAATATCATAGAGACATTTCATTTAAATTTTCTTTTAAATCTAACGTAAATTATTTTTAAAAAAACATTATATTCTTGGTGAGCCTTGGTGGGTGGGATCCTATTGGTTCATTTGTGATCCCCACACGTTTTAATGACTTTTTCATTCAACGGTTGTCATGAATTCGTGCAATGAACTTGAATCATATTCTAATATGTACCAAGTTCTGGTACTTCATGGAAGATGAGTCTGGCATGGGGACAAGGTTATGAATAAGTTGACATTTGACTTGATGACTCCATTTTAGTTTCTATTGAAATTTATGTATCCTCGAATATTATCTACATAGCCCTCCCATACTCTTTTAATAAGGTAGCTTTACGAATTTTCCAGAAATAGATGCCCATGCTGATAATATTCATTTGTAGGATGCACAAAGTAGTTGCTGATAACATGAATATGGGAAAAATATATCTAAATTTAACATCAGAATATCTTTGTAGGATTTTATGTTTTGGAGGATGCTATGCGATATCTGTTTCAAGACTGGATTTGGACTATTTCAGAGAATTAATAAATAATGAAACCCTATTTCCTGTCTTAGAAGAATTGGAAATCTTGTTGCTAAACCATTATTTTCAAGGAGTGTATGTGGGAGAACTATCAATTTTTTGAAAAAGAGGTACCAACAACCTTGCAATTTGGTCATAAAAAATTACAAAAACTTAATAGTGAATGGTGAATAGAATTGGTATTCATTTGAAAAATAGAATTTTAAATTCGAGTTTTACTCGAAAATAATTCAAGTATCCATGTCATTATAATTGAAAGTGTACATTCTCATAAATCTAATTAAGCAAGCTAATATCAATGTGTTCATATAGACTTTGTTACCAATTTATCAATAAAATAAAGCTTGTATAAGAAATATGTTCGTAAATAATAATATCTTTGTCGTGTCACATGTGCCGAATGAGCAACACAACCTAGGACTAAAGTTGTCTCCTATCTACTTTTGCCATCTCAATGATCTTTTTCAATAATTCACACTACTACTACTTTTTATAGTGAATTTATGAGCCATGGATTAATTGTTGAATTCAAATCTCGTACATTTGGAGGACCCTCTAAACCATTTCTGCCATGGAACTAATTTGGTCCCCAGTGTACCACTGTCATCGCTTTTAAAATGCTAAAAACTTTAATATGCACCATGCAAGTACTTGCTTTTACTACTTTCCTTTGGCAAATTAAACAAGAAAAAGAAAAATAACAAGTTCAGCCAAGTTAGATTATTTCTTCAAAAATAAGTGGAGCGAAGAACCGCGGTCATACGATAAGTCTAAATAGGGAGTTCACTTACCCTTTAAGACACCTTGACTCGTTGAAGTGTAAGTGATATTCGAAAGCCTCTCCGATGTCAAAAGTAAAGTTTGTGAGTTGGAGTAAATCAGTTGAACTACGAGCTTTACAAGGACTACTATCAAAAACCTCTTCCATTAGTTGGTATATTACAAATTATGGCTGTGCTATACGAACATGGCCACTTTAAAAATCCTACAAATTAAGGGTTTGCATTTGACTTCTCCTTGCTTTTGTTGTAATTGACTCTTGCTGCCGAATTGAGTGGACTTGGCTGGTACAGAATCTAGAAGAATTTTCTTTGAAGCGAGCAATCTTTCCATGGTCTTAGAGTAAAAATTATTAAGAAGACTATGGTAAATAAAAATTCTAATAAATTAATTCCAGAACAACGTGTGAAACCAAACAAGTTCTATTTGAAATTCTTTGACTTAGCCCCTTCTGGTCTCTGCAGCCTGGCCAGCCATCCAGCTATACAAATAAGACTGTCCCTTCAAATTCAATTTACACCCTGTTACCCGCTATCCCACCCCAACCCCCAAACCCAAAATAAATCCACTCGATCTCTCTTTTCCAATTCTAAACTCCTCCACATGAAAGTCCACATTTTATTGTTTCTTTCTTTCAACATATTCTTCTCTCTAGCAAAAGAAAATGTTAGAACTACAATTCCACAACAATTTGGAGAAGCCCCCAAATTCTACAATGCCCCCGAGTGCCCTTCAATTAGCCACGCGATGAACAATCTCTCTAATGATGATGATTCCAACGATGACAAAAACAATAATAACTATATATGCTCGGACGAGGTTGTTCATGTGGCAATGACCCTCGATGTTGCATACATTCGAGGTACAATGGCGGCAATCTTATCTACTCTCCAACACACTTCATGCCCACAAAACGTCTTCTTCCACTTTGTAGCATCAGCCTCGGCCAACACGTCCCTCCTCCGCACCACCATCACCACCTCGTTCCCGTACCTGAAGTTCCAAATCTACCGCTTCCACGACACTTCCGTGGCAGGCCTAATCTCCACCTCCATCCGCTCCGCTCTTGACTGCCCTCTCAACTACGCCCGCAGCTACTTGGCAAATCTTTTGCCACTCTGTGTGAGGAAAGTTGTGTATTTGGACTCAGATTTAGTACTAGTTGATGACATTGCTAAATTATCAGCTACTCCACTTGGTGATGACAAAGTTTTAGCAGCACCAGAATATTGCAATGCTAACTTCACCTCCTATTTTACTCCCACTTTCTGGTCAAACCCTTCTCTTTCTTTAACCTTCGCCAACCGAAAAGCTTGCTATTTCAACACCGGAGTAATGGTGATCGATCTCGACCGGTGGCGGGACGGGGACTATACGAAAAAGATTGAGGAATGGATGGATTTCCAGAAGAGAATGAGGATATATAATTTGGGATCATTGCCACCATTTTTGCTAGTTTTTGCTGGTAACATAGCCCCTGTAGATCACAGATGGAATCAGCATGGTCTTGGAGGGGATAATTTTCGAGGGCTTTGCCGGGATTTACATCCGGGGCCTGTGAGTCTACTGCATTGGAGTGGGAAAGGCAAGCCATGGGCTAGGCTTGATGCGAACCGGCCATGTCCATTAGATGCACTTTGGGCACCTTATGATCTGTTAAAACCTCCATTTTCATTCGATTCTTGAAGATAATCAAGTAAATTTCTGAAGTTCATATCAATCTGGAGGCCTGCTGGTTAAGAATTGGAGAACAAGGGATTAAGTGGAAAAAAGTCATGACAAGTGTATAGATACAGATGAGTGTATCTAGCAAGATAGATGCAAACACCATCATGTCTTTGCTTGATGAAATATACATTATAATTTTTTTCTCCCTGTAAATTTCTATGGCCGCTTCTCCAGATCGTAGGGAGCTTCAAGGTTCATAATTTTGTTTGTAATAAGGATATAATCCAAAAAATGATGTAATGAATGATCTCTGAATTGTATAGATAATAAAATTTTTGGTGGATTTATTCAAAGATATTTAATTTCTATTAATTAAATGGTTTATTGTTGCAAGTTAATTTTGTATTTAATACTTAAGATTTCATAATCATCGAATATTTGCTTTGAATGATAACTTCAAGAGGAAGGGTGTTAGACAAGGTAACATGTAAAAACAATCACATATTACTTTGCAAATGCCATCGATTTTCTAGTGTCATTTGGCTTGTCTTCAATTCTTTATTTTCTTTTGCTTCGACTTAGATGTTCTAATTTTATATTGGGAATTTACATAATTAAATTGTGATTTAGTGAAGATATCATTTTTTTCTTTGTTTGAAAGGATAATAATTAATAAGTGAAGATTATGCCCCGTCTGATCCACATTATTTGTAGAATGAGAATGAAAAATATAGTCCTTATGGCTTCGCATAAGAGATGAAAAGTCAAAAATGGTGGCTGGATATGATTGATAACGATCATATTTTTCATTTTTATGACGGAAAAATGAGAATCATAAAATAAATTAAGAAAAAATCTTGGTTTTTACGTTTTAGTGAACCTATAAATGTTAATCGAACTTTTCTTAAATGAAAACCAAAACTGTTTCAATAAATTAAAATAAAATAAAATAAGGAAACTACGAATATTATTAGGCAGATCTGTCGGTAGCTTGAAGAAACAACAAAGAAGAAACCAAAACGTAGAACTTGAACAGTCAACATCCACATTGATAACGAGTGAGTTTTATTTTCAAGGAGAAAGAAAAAAAGGCTAGGGTAGCGTGGCGTGGGGTGGGGTGGGGTGGGGTGGGGCTAGGTGAGACATCCTCTTCAAAATTTTGGGTTATAAGAAAGATAGAAATGATTTTCAACCATTGTGAATAAGATAAATCACGCTCACCACCGACGTGGTGACAACCCATTGAATTGTAAAAAATTGTAGGTATGTTTTTCATAAATATATAGTTAAAAGAAAAAAGCATGTCCACTAACAATCTAACATGCAACAACACGGTTTCTTATACTCATGATTTAGCTTTTTGTAACTTTTTATTTAAAGGAAAAGTATATTGATTAGACAACGACAATCCTACTTTCCTTGTCCATTTTTTTTTCCTAGTAAGATTTCATTATTTTTAATTTTTCGAAGCTTTTTGTTGAAGACAATGATGTTCTTCATCTCGAATACCTTTTTTCATGTTTCGACTTGAAATGTGAAGGATACATTTTTTTCTTTTCAAAGGGTAGTCTATTTAAAGGTTGAACCCCAACCTTGAGGTTCCCACATCATCCCTGTCTTGGAGTATCGAGAGGGAGGTAAATCGTAAATTATGCCTCCAAGGGTACAGGGTGGAAGATTACTTGTACATTTGTACTTACTCAAGAGTCAAATTCATATTTCAGGATCCAAACTCTTGACGCGACAACCTCAAGTAAAACTGAATTTTTCAATCCTCCCCTTTTACTACTTGAAAATGTGTCATGGAGGCAAAGGATAGTCTATTTAGATGTTACCTAACTCGACATGTGTACGTTTTTATAGAGATGTAGGAAGGAACTGTGTCGGTGCATAAAATAGATTCTTTGGTAATATTTCGAAACATAAAACTGCACACACATACAATAATTCTTTTTAAATATCTTAATTAATAAAAGCATTTTCATAATTTTTGAAAAGGATTGTGGTGTTAAAATAATAATCATAAACATTCTAAATTGTTGGTAAAATTAATTTTTCTAGAATTTTCATTGGTCACCATCGATTTTGCTTTTAATGGTTTCAAGAAGAATTATTCATTTCATGTTCAACCACTGAAAGGAGTACATATAAAAGATGAATCGTTCCCCACCCACATGCACGTCTTTTCCAAACTTTATTTTGTGCGCCTCGTGGTCGTTTGATTATTTTCTCAATGACCATAATTTTTTTTTAATAATATTACGTAGCTTTATTGGAGTTGCAATCTCAGTATGTATGGTGCTATATGATAGGTTAAATAAAAAGTGAAATTAATGTCATGTTAACGCCATCTAAATTGTGGTTGCAATCCCAACAAGGCTAAATAGCATTACTCTATTTTGAGTTATTTTATTTGTACAACCGGATTGTACAATCTGATTATACAACCACTCACCTGAGGGTGGGGGGGGGGGAGGGGGGTCCACGATGAATAAAAAATTATGGGGCTCCCTCCATGTCAGTGATTGTACAACTGGATTGTACATCCGACTGTACATGTAGCATAACTCCTCTATTTTTTTCCCCATATAAAAATATCACATTAAATGCTTATTTTTATAAAAGCTTTATAAGATTACAACTTTATTTTGTGAGAAAAAAATTATTACACTCAATATATTAATGTACAAATTAATTTTATATTAGTATCATCGTGTCTATGACGTACTACACTAGTAGCACATTAGACTATAACTATCATTTCTAAAGAAAATATTAAAAGAAATGTAGATACATATTCTACGTTACAAATTTAAGGAAAACCGATAAATCCTATGCTTCTAGAAAAATTACCTTTTTTTTTTTTTTTTTTTTTTTTTTTTTGGGAAATGTATTATCTACTCATCTAATTATTTACATAGTGTTACAATCAATTTTCTAAATTATTACAAATAAATGTTATTTCTTTGACTTGATTCTTACTCAATATTTTTTGGTGTATTTATTCTTCCTCGAGGACGTCAAAATATCGAATCACCCAATGTCTATGATAAGGCATGATGAATCTTCTCTTCTTACTTACTTTCATTGATACCGATTAAAATATATGAATAGTAATATCCATATTATCATGGTGCCTTAACAAATTTGTTGGAAGAAATTCATGTAACAAAAATGACACAAATACCCTTCATCAATATATTTGGCAAATGAAACAAAAGGGTAAAATTGACTTTGCACCATTTTGGTGCAAAGTTTCACCAAAATTTGGTGCATTTTGATATTTTGGCGTCTCTTTTGGAGATGTTCTAAGAGATCGTATCGATTCAGTCTAAATTTTATGGCTGTCAGTCATATATATATATATTGCAATAGTAACGATAAATATATAAAATCATAGTTAGAATTCAAAAATTCACAAGATGTCCCCATGACATGGGTCATTAAATTAATATTAATTTACCCAAATAGTGATGTGATGCTAAATAGTGATTTAACATCATCTATATAACTTTGATAGATTGGATCTAGGTTTTGAAATTGTCCCGTCATTGTCATTTTTATTGGTGGAATTGAAGTTTCCAAAATCTAGAGGTAGAAAATAGCACTGGTCCCTTGACATGAAATTAAATTTTATACAAGTAGCTAGATTTTACTGCTTTAGTTTAATCATCCCAATTTTATATTAGTAACTAGATAAGCACGATTGCTCTATTTTGATAACGTTTATAAGTAATATTTAAAGAAGTAAATCTTATTGAACCATACCGACAAATGCTTCGCGTTACTTGTCCAAATATATAAAGTTTGTTTTAATATTCTTTTTCTTTTCTTTTACTTATTTAAACTCTAAGAAAATCGAGAGGGAGTTATTTGCTTCGAAAATACTAAATACTTATTTATTCTACGATATAACAAATAAATTTTAACTTATATATATATATTCTACTCGTACTCTTTTGTTATATGAAGTATGATAAACAAATTTTTACTTTTTTGTAATCCACTCATATTCATTTTCCTATTGCAATTTACTACTTGTCGTCAATGTCACTTGCATTGATGGACCAACTTGTAGTGTCCCTAGAAACCAATTTTTCTTGTTTCCATGAGCTGATTTGAGAATGAAACATAAGCGAATTATACAGGAATGTTTTGTAACATCATTAAAGAAGAGAAAAAAAAAAAAAATTATGGTTACCCTATCTAATCATGTCCAAATTAATACATCAAGATGCATGTCAACTGATGGGAAAATAATCAAAATTCCCACGAAAATACATATGCATTGCATTTAAATGTTTGGAATTGAATTATTAAAATGAAAATCTCCCTCATAACCAATTTGCAGGTGAAAAACTTACACGTAATATTCTAGAGGGCATAATCAAGAAATGTAAGTGTACAACAAAATTTGTAAATTTTCCAGTCTAATTGTGTTCGATCCAACTAAACATGCCATTATAGTTATTTCGACGCCAGGCTAAAGTGAATGGAATAGGAGAAAGACCTGTGCCTATTGTATAAAAGGGTGCCTGTAAAGACAAAAGAAGCAAAAATAAAAATGGAACACAAGGAACTAATTAGGAAAGAAGTCTATAGGTAAGCATTAATTTGAAGAACAGGAAAACTCGAACAGACCCTGAAAATTTCGAACATTACTGGATTTGAAAGTGAGAAATAGACCAAAGGTTACTGAGAAAAAGAATTACTAAAATGATAAAAGCAATTGACGACTAACATTAACAAATAAACATGCATTAAAGAAGATGCAATCAAAGTAACTGAAAAACTACAGTTGCTGGAGGAGCTGATAAAGGATCTGTGAATGTGAGTGCTTCTTTCCCTCCCGCCACACAGAACGAATGCCTAATATTATAAGCAATATTACTCATTGATGTACCTCAAACTTATGATGTAGTCTCATGTTATTCAGCAAGAACAAAAATCACTTAACAGTTCTTTGTGTAACAAATGATCTTTTGCTTAACCGGAATATAAGAACTAAGTATGCTACTAACAGATAGAATGAAAAATGTTTTTAAAGAACACCACTAATCAACAGGTCAAAGACACCAAGTGAGAACTACTCAATTATCGACATCTTGGAACTTATTACTCAGGTGATGTCTTACATCTGGATTCATGCTGCAACTACTTCAATTGTTTGTTTTCTGTCCTCTTCACTCATGCCATGTATTTAAGGTAATTTCGTTCTTAACTCCAGTTATTGAGAGTCAAAATTGAAAAAAAAAAAAAAAAAAGGGGGGGGGGGGGGGGGGGGGGGGGGGGGGGGGGGGGTGTGTGCACGCATTGGTTAGCTTTAAATAATTCTAAGAAAGTTCGGCTACATTCTAGTTCAGTCACTGAGATCAAGTGAAAGGAAAGACTATAAAATGATCAATGATGTCTCACTTGCATGGCCAAAATGATAGAGATTATGGACCAATCGGCATTGGTAATTGAGCATTGACTGCACAGTTCCTAAAGAGGATGCATTTGCCTGCCAAGAGAAAGAAAGTGGAAGTAGACAAATAAGAATACATAATTACCCAGAAAAGGAATCTGTATAGAAAGTCAGTTCAAAAGAAGAAGTACCAGCCTCGTAGGCCCTGCAGCACTGGATGCTTGATACAAAGAATTCCATCTCATTAGATGAATGAGCTCAGTAACTTTTACTCCCATAATGTCTCAAATCAGGAGCTAGGGTCTAATATTCACAGTTCAACAATCATTTGTTCTCCCCTTTCACTGCTCACCATGTTAGACAATTCATATCTATAGTATGGTAAGTCTTCCAAGAATGACCCTAGGATCTCCATCAATACCAGTTTCTGCTAGCACTTTCGATGCTCGAAATTTAACCCTCTGGGTTCAGCAGGTAGCAGGTTAAAGAAAACTAGCCATTCATTTAGTTCTACCAGATTGGTCTCTTGTGAGGTCCAATTGCAAAACTGAACTTGAATTGGAGCCAGTTCACAGTTCTCTTGTCTCGATTTAGGCCCCGTTTGATTCCTATTTTTGTTAAAATGTATTTTTCTCTTTCTTCTTTTCAACAACACGTTTTTCATTAAAATAATATTTCATAAATAAAAAACTTTTCCTTATTTTTCAACCACACATTCTCCATCAATTTACTATTCTAAAATACATTTTCTCATAAAAATGGGAATCAAACGGGGCCTTAGTAACTATGATTCATGTGGCATACACAGTAAGCTAATAGAAATGTATTAAGGAAATAAAAGCAGAGATTTAGACAGATAAACTTACTTTGTTTTCGTAGAAGTTGCCAAGCCATTTTTATTGGATACATCTGTGGATATCTTGGCTAATGCTGTGTATTCAGAAGAAGAGAGTTCATTCTATAAAATTAGGAAAAAACTGAGGTTCTTGTTTTCCCCTTTTAAGTGAAACTAGAGATTTTCATCATTGAGTCCAACATGACAGGTCCACAAAGCACACATCTGGACCTGGTTCACCTTTTCCTTTCCTTTTTCTTCTTTCATTGCAATGTTCTGCTTCGACTTCCTACAATTTAGACGAATATTAAAATGAGACATGTTCATCTTTCTGAGGTGTTAAAACATTTTGCATTGAGAAATACTTCAACAGGTTATAAGGCTTCAAGTCATTGGATCTATTTTTTTTGCAATAGCATTCCAACATATCATAAACTCCCAGAGTAAGTATGCCTGATAAGACTTCAGAAATATGTTGTATTTACTAAATATGGCTACCATAAACATTCCAATTTTGGGGAGAAAGATATCATGTTTTTAACTTACTGCCAAGGGGAGAGAGTGAGTTGGGGATGAAAATAAATGGGGTTAAATGTTCTGGAATAACTGTCTTCCTACTTTAAACTTAGCTGAAGAACATAGCATCTTGTCTAACTTACTTTTTTCAACGGAGAGAATAACAAAGAAACAGCTGCATTGCTTGCTTCTAGCATGCTTCCACAATTTGGTTGCACATATACGACATTGTGTAAAACATGTGTACAGCAAATTTAACAAGTTAAAAAAGAAAAATGATCCCATAAAGTTTGTCGGTGAAAAGGAATAAAGGAAATACAGTAAGGATTTCTATCCTCTTATCCTTTAAATGACTGGATCTTCTTGAAAATTTATATTACCTTGGAATTGTTTGTTGTATCTTATAGGCCCAAGACCTGTGTTAGACTTTTGATCTAAAAGCTTCATGGATTCCACCACATTACCCTGCTTTGAAAGGCTACTGATCAATGTGGAGTAGGTTAAGTCAGAAGGAGCAACACCTTCCCTTGTCATTCTCTCTATGAGTTTAAGAGCTTCATTGGTATTTCCAACCTTACAATATCCATCAATCAAAGAATTATAGGTGATGGTGTTGGGAACTAAACCTTTGCCGTGAAGTTTATGAAAAAGCCTCATTGCACGATCAAGGTTTCCTGATTTACACAGGCCATTTATAAGAGTATTATATGTAACAATATTCGGAGAAAGACCCTTCTTCAGCATCTCATCCCGTAAGACAAAAGCTTCGTTGACATTACCAGAAATACAAGCACTGTGGATCAAGGAAGAATATGTGAACTCATCTGGAATGAAGCCTTTCTGTGACAACTCACTGGTAAATTTTCTTGCATCATCAGTCTTCCCAAATTTGCATAACCCCGCTATAATTACATTATACATAACATTATTGGGGATAATAAATTTTTCGGCACTTTCATCAAGAGAATTTGCAATTTTCTGAATATCTAGCTGCACTTTCTTGAAGTCAAAGAATTTATAAAATTGTTCAAGCCTAGGGAAAACATCTAAATCCACCATTTTCTGCAACAGCATATTTGCACAATCCGTCCTACCGAGCTTGTTTAATCCACTAATAATTGTGCTACATATTATTACATTAGGTGCAATTCCTTTCCCTGTCATCTCAAAGTAAGCATCAAAAGCTTTATTCAGTTTTCCTTCTTTGACCCAACCGGTAATAAGGGCTCCATATGTAACAACATTAGGACTTAGTCCATTAACATGAATCTCACAAAGAATATTTGCAATTTCACTTGATTTTTTTGCCCTAAACAGTCCACTAATAAGCGAGTTATACATTTCAATGGAAGCAGGAATTCCTTCTTTATCCATGATACACTTTATTTGAAGAGACCTTTCAATGTCTCCAGCTTTACAATAGCCATCACTCAAGGTTCTATAGGTTACTTCATCAGGTGAACAACCAATCTCCTTCATCTTGTCAAGAACCTGCTCTGATTCAATCATCTTCCCCAACTTACACAATCCATTGAGCAGTGTGTTGAATATAACCACGTCTGTTGCATACCCTTTTGCTAGTATAACTTTCCACAACATCAAAGCCTTATCAGAATTACCTTTCTTGAAAAGGCAATCGAGGAGAGTACTAAATCCTATTGCATCAGGAACAAAACCTCTCTTAAGCATTAGACGCCAAAGGTGCAAACAGTCGTCCAAATCACTTTTCTCACGTAAACCTTTCAAGAGAGTGTTATATGTTACATTTGTTGGATATACACCATCATGAGCCATCTGCTCACAAAGCTTAAAAGCATCCTTCATTAAACCTTGTCTACAATACCCATTCAACAATGTATTGAAGCTATAACCATCCGGCTTCAAGTTCCATTCAACCATACTCGTTATAACTCGCTCTGCTTCACATACTTTACCAAGTTTGCAATACCCATTTATCAAAGAATTACAAATAAATAGATTCATCCCCAACCCTAACCCCAACATCTCATCCCTAAATCTAACCGCATCATCCATTTTTCCAACTCGACAAAACCCATCAATCAACACACCATACACCTTGTGATCCAAAATCAACAGGTCTACCGTTTCTTCCTTCATCCCTCTGAACATTCTCTCTGCTTCTTCCATTTCCCCTCGCTTACAATAAACCTTAATCAACAAGGTATACGTGACCAAATTCTTCAGAACAGCTCGTTTGCTCATCAATTGCAACACCCTCTGCACTCCCTCCAAATCCCCTTTCTCCACATACCCATTCATCAAACTATTATAACCCACAACATTCAACTCCAATCCCATTCTTTCCATTCCTTCTACAAAATCCACTGCTTTATCAACCCTATCATGCTTACAATAAGCATCAACCAATATTGTACAACTGTATACATCAGGTACAACTCCAACTCTTACCAATTGATCATAGATACAAATGACAGTGTAAAACTCCTTAAGCCTCGCTAAACTACTCAGCAAACTATTACACGATCGCGTACTTGGCACCTGACCACTCTTGGTCATATTATCAAACACGTATAAAGCGTTCTTCACCAGCCCTTTTTCAGCATAAATTTTCAATAACATATCAAAAACCGTTCCGGAGAACTTGAATTCTTTATAAATTCTTACCAATTCTTCATATACCAGAAAATTTGAATAACGTTTCCTTTCAGACAGTTCGACGAGGTCATGTAAATACGACCGCGCTTCGGGGAACATGCGGGCTCTGGATAAAATGTGGACGAGTTTGATGTATGATTTCAAGTGGGGTCTGAAGTTGTTCGGTTTGCAAGCTAGGTTGAAGAAGTTCAGGGCAGCGGTAGGGTGGAGTTTTAGGTCTACCAGGACGGAGTCCACTAGAAGGTCAGAGAAAGTGATGGAAAGGTGGGAGAGGTCTTCGAATTGGCCGAGGATTAATAGGCGGCTGATTTGGGCAGGAAGTTTGTGGTTGGAGTCAGTGGTGGAGTGAAAGTAGGCACGGTGGTGGAGACCGCGGAGGGAGAATAGGCGGGACCGGGTTGGATTTAACATTTTGTTACTCCTTCCTATCCTATGGCGCTAGATTGCCGGTGGTCGTTAACGATCGGTCGGGTGATTTGTATAGATGGCTGTTGGACCAATTTGTCATTTTAGTGGAAATAATACTTTGTTTCTTTCAAGTGAAGAGATCATTGGATTGGAGAACAAATTAGTTTGCAGCAAATAATATACCGGAAATTTGCAGTTTTTACTCCAACTTTTGCAAATTGTAACAAATTCTCAACCATTTTTAAGTATAATTTATCTCCAATCTTTCAATTATACAATAAAACTCACGATTTCCTCCATTTTGACCATTAAATAAGGAATTTGTCATTATCTTTAAATAAATAAACATAAAAGAAAGCAATAAAAATACAAAAAAATAAGGAAAAATTGTTAATGGAATTCCGGAACTTTTCAAAAGTACGTATAAATCACACTTAACACAATTAAATATATATTACTACATAAAAGATAATTTAAAAAATAAATATTTCATCTTCCCTAAGGCTTATCTACCCACTCCAATCCCATCCATCCCACCATCGTAATTCACCCGCACCCACAGTCGACCAAATATCACCTTAACAAATGTAATTACACTAACGACGAATTATTACCTCCACCTTATAAAAGTTAATTCAAAATAAAAAAAATAAAAAAATAGCTTACTTAAAAATCCAACAATCGTAATGTGAGTCCTACAATATAAGTTAAGATTTGGTTATTGCAATAGATAGTGGAGAGATGGTAAGGTGCGCACTTCCTGTTGTGGTTTTGTGATCTAAGCTACTGATTTGGTTCTTGCAATCGATAGTGTAGTGATGGTGAGGTGCCTACTATGGTGATAATTGAAATGTTCAAACGAATTATGCTAAAAATAGTTAAAGATAAATTTGTTACATTTCGTAAAGATTGGGACGAAAAGCGAAAATTTCCCATAATATAAATAAAACCACAAATAATTACGATCGATAATCTTTATTGAATGAATTACTCCCTTGTCCTTAAATAATAAACAATGACATAACAAGTCTACAAATATAAAATATAAATTGATTAATTAGTCAATAAAAATCAACACGAAGGTTTACTTGCTTCTTCTCGGTGCTGGCTTTCTTTTGCTTCTTGTATCTGTAAAATAAGTACTGAAGGATTATCTATGTCAAAAATTATATGTTAAGGCAAAACAACTTCAGAGAGAACTTCGGAAGAAACAGAAAATTATTAAGTAAAATATGTGAAATAAATGGATACAAAAAGATCAAGCAGCACACAGCCAATAGCATCCATCAGCCAAGGCATGTTGGCTTTTATCCTCTTCCATTCAGTGCTCCTCACTAAAATGCTGCATTTGTTCACTCAAATTTGTTACAAAACATAGGACTATGTAAATATGGTCAGGTAACTGGACTAATTTTATTTATTTATTTATTTTTACTGGGCTAATATTTAAAATCGAGAGGGTTTATTAAAACATCAACATGTAAAACAAATCATTGAGACGTACCGAAGAAAGTTTCCTTAAAACGATATTTACTTTATTTCACACTTCAAAATTTACTTAGGGTCCGTTTGATTGTAAGGGTGGAATTTGGGTGGAAAGAAAACGAATTGCAGGGAATTGAATTGTCTAAAATTTGTTTTAGAGGGAATTATAATTAATGGTGTTTAATTGACATAATTTTTCACCTAATCCGTTCGACTTTATTTTTATGCAAATTGTTATTTTTTGTGATAAATTTTTTTACAATCTGTATTAAAATTTATTTGGATTGCCAAAAAGTAAAAAAAAAAAAAAATTAAAAAAAAATTTTCATAAATTTTTGATGTTCGTTTGGCTTCGTTTTTCATGTAAATTATCAACTAAATGAATACTTTTTTTTACCATTGAATCTAAAATTTGTTCCAATTGCCAAAAAAAATTTAAAAAAATAAAAAAAAATACAGCCACACTGGAATTCATTTTCCCACCTAATAGGTGGGAAAGTGAATTCCCACCTTCTGTGCTTGCCCCACTTGTACCTAGAACTCCCAAGCAAATCATTTCCATGGAATAATTTGCTAATCAAACAATAGAAAAATGGTGGAAATGGAAAATATTTTCCATTTCCACCCAACTTTCTAGTTAATCAAACAGGCCCTAGATGTTCAATACTTCATTTAACACATAGTAAGCGAGAAAGAGAGAGAAAGGAAAAACCTTCCAACATATGTTGCATTGGCAATGATTGCGAAAACGAACATTAGAGGGTTCAAGCCCTGTGAAGGAAAGTAATAGCAATGAAAATTATCCTAACACGTACATGTTAAAATGCGTGAAAGTATTGGTTCGTTATGCAGTATGGAAATTAACTGAACACGATTGGACATTCTTTTTATTCTTTAAGCTTGTTTAGTCTTATCCACAATGTTCCTTTTTTTTTTTTTTTTTCCATGATTATAGTTAAAAATAAAAGAGAAATCAACATACCTCCACGCTCCCTCTTTTGATCTGGTCATTCAAGGCAACAATTGTACATTAAAACCCTATTTACAAAATCAAAACAAATGCATGAATTTCAAACCAATGTGGACCATAGAAAACTCACACTCAACCAAATTTGTGGGATTCGTCCACCCATATATATTGCTGCCATCGACCAACCCAACCATTGTCCATATGCATTTTCTTGGAATGCCTGTTCATGTAGATAAATTCTGCCTTAATTAACTAAACTCTTTCAATGTATACAAAGACTTTCGAATTTGATAAAGAATAGAATAGTGTAGGAGAAAACCTTCATAGATCTCCTTCCACCAGTATCTGTTAAAGCTCTGGTTAAGAAGGGAAGATTAGCAGAAGCAGCTGCAAATGTTCCATATCCCACCTGATATTTTTCCGAAAATTCACGTAATTAATTGAATGCAAGTTTATTGACAAGAAATTTATATCACTCACTCCAAATTTATCAAAATCAAGGTATGAAGATAGATTAATTCTGTTAAATTAAGACAGAAAACAAACTTTGTTGCACTGGAAGATAGTAATATACTTACGGAACGAGGAATATTACGAGGCTGAGTAACAATAACAGGCTTGTTGGAGAATGGAAGAAATGATTCATCTTCAGATGAGGAATCTGAATCATGTTCCAAAGCAGAAGGACCGCTCCTCGCCTTTATATAACACTGATTCATTGGTGAACTATCACTTCCAGCCAAAGACCTTGCTGACCTGCACAAATAATCTTGCTAACCATGCTGGTTTAAATTACTCAATTGACTTGTATATGGATGCATATATTCCTTACATATAGTAGAAGTCCCTCCTATGTGGTACCTCGACAGGTACATTTAATGTTGTTATTCTTCCTTCTTGGAACTTGGATTTTGGAGCATGAGCCTCATCTTTATCCTTAAAAAGAAACCGAAAATCATGGAAGTTTCAGATCATTTGACTAACAAGATTTGTACAATTAGCTTGATAATAATTAATTATATATAAATCTTGAAAAATTCGTACTGCTTTTGGTTCAGTTTTAGGTCGCCTTTTCAAGCACGGAAGAAAATGGTTGTAGTAAATGCATTGGAGTGCCAATATGATTGTGACCGTCGTATAGAGCTGCAATATAGCACGGATAATGAACATTTGATGCGAAGTCATTTGTAAATTAGTTTGGGTTAGACTTACCCATGCAGTGTACAACTGGGTGGGTAACTGCATCAAATCAACAGAAACTATCCATTAGAAACATGAGCTTAACATATGTACAAATGTTCTAGAGGCTATTACATTTGTTTCAAACTAATCATTGAACTTGACAAAATGTTTCATTCAACCACTTTACAAAATCTCACATCGACTAATTATCGAAATATAGACCAATATGTGAGAGCTTGAGCTACTCATCTAATTAATGAAATTAACATTTTAAGATAAAAGTCTTAATATGATATCAGAGTTCATTAAGTTTCAACAAATAATTTGATCAGATTAAGATTCAAGAGAGCACACGAATTTCAAGATATGTCAGCCTTGTTAATCTTGCTTGTGTAATGAGCTCTATTAACCCCGATCTATTCTACATGAAGCTATTAAAAAAAAAAAAAAAATTTGAGATTACAGGAAGCCTGGAGTTTGCCTATTTAATTTCCTAAAAGATTGCATTTGATAGCCGATATTTTATATGGAAAATGTCATTTTCCACCTAAATTCCTACTTTTATGATGTTTGATTGATATTTTTTTTTCATGAAAAATATTTTCTTACTTTTGGTCACGTGACCATATTTTCCTTGAAAACAAGGAAAATATTTTCTTTAGGAGGAGTAAATTTTTATTTTCCAAGTAATTCACTATATCTTCTCTCATCTACTTTCTCTCTTTCCCATCTACCTACCAATAAAAAATGGACAAGTATAACATTTTCTAGGTTGAAAATAAAATCAATCAAATACATTTAACTGACAATTTTCATGTAAATAATTTTTAGGTAAATTTTTTTTTTTTTTTCAACATAAATTTCATAATTACAATCAAACACAAATGTTGGATAGACTAGTTAGCTAGTATATCGAACACAAATATGTAAATAGAAAACTCTCATTTTTTCACTAAAAAAAAGTGAAGAAGAAAGATAACACGAATTATTCTACTTTAACCACCCGAACTCCACCAACCAATCACAAAATGCCACTTGGGCATTCTATCACCTAGGGTGTTGACGTAGCAAAACTCAAATAACGCACAGAGAGAGAGAGAGAGAGAGAGAGAGAGATTGAGAGATTTTACTGTAGCAGATTCGAGAATGCAGCCTACAAGATTGAACACATCACTGCATGAGATAAAAATCAAATCATAATTAGTTTGTAATTGTATCTATAGGTTATCATATCATGTCTGTTTAGTTGCAAAACAAAAAGAATTAAGGTTGTCTGTCAAAAAATAATGGCAATGCATGTATATGAACAAACTACAGTACCGCAAACAAAAATAAACTTACCCAACAATCCAAGTGCAAAGAAATGCCAAAGAGACACCATCGGCAGATTTGTTATTGAAGTTGGTAATAATTTGTGGGATTTCTGCAACTGCCCAACAAATTAAACTTGCAATTCCGAAACCAAACGATATTTCATCGTTGAGGTTGCACAGACAATCCTTGAAGTACTTTTCGATCCATCCGATACAAGATTTTCCCTCTTTCGGACAGTAAGAAAGTTTTAAGGGCTTCATTTTTTCCTCTTCCAACTGGATTTTGTTAATTAAGTATTACTCACAAGAGTTCATCAAAAAAAGTTGGCAAATTTTTTTATGAGTACATTCTCATTTGGATGCGGAAAATTGTGAGGGACATGTCTATTTTATAAGGAAAATGCCACTGTTACAGGCCTGACAGAGCTATTCCTCACATGACGTGGGTCTGCATCGAACCCACCTCATTAAAATAACCCCCAAAAACACTCACCCCTGTGTTTGTGAGAGAGCCTGTACGGGGCCTGAGCACGTTCCATTTTATAATGTGTATTGTGTAACTAATTATTTTTGTGTGTGTGTGTATATATATATATATATATATATATAGAGAGAGAGAGAGAGAGAGAGAGAGACAGAGAGAGAGAGAGCATCTACATAATAGTCTGGTTCAGTACATATGCACGGGATGATGTAGATCTGTCCAAAAGAAAGAGTGTAAAAAATAAAATAATAAATTGAAGCACAGCATATTCTTGTGCATCTTGTTTCTATTCTTTTTCACATCGTACAATAATTGAATTTGTAATTTCTTGCAAGGTAAAAGGTTAAATCAATTTTAAAAATTGGCATTGATTAAATGCACAAGAAATAAAGTAAATAATTAATTTAATATATACTGAAATAATTCAGAGACTAATCTGTTGATAAGGTTAGTGGCACCGTACATGAGATTGGGACTCTATTTTCAGTAAGATGATCACTTAAAAATAGAAAACAAAACCTATTGGACACTTGGAACCCACAAATCTTAGCATCAATTATCTTGTAGACGAAAATGTATGAATTTATCAATTTACTATTGATTTGAATTTTAAAATGCGACGATTAGCATAATTTAAAAGAAATACAAAAAAAAGTGTTCTAAAGAATGCTCATACAAATTTAACTTCTAAATGTATAGCTAAGTTTAAATGTTTTTATTTTATTTAATTTTTTTTTTCGTCTCCAAACAAATTTCTATAACTAACTTTAATACTACTCTTCGTGAAATATTTAATTTATTTTTTCTTAAAAAAAAACACCTTTTTGTAATTCAACAATAAATTTTTTTGTATTTGTTCATTTGTTCATTCTATAACTAATAAGGAATGTGGTCATATGTAAGAATAGAGATCAAAGAGACGTGGTAAAATTCTAGAGAAAAGAAAAACTTAACTTAAGGCATCCATTGATGTACACATATGACCACATTCCTTCAACATTTGTATTCTTACATGACAACGGGATATTAGCTTATTAATGAAACTTACATGAATAAAGCCACTTAGTCAGCTTTAAAACATGAAAAAAGGAGACGTACTGATTTGACAGCAAATGATTGATATTTTTTCTTTTAATTTTTCAAATTGTCCAATCACACGTCGACACGTGTCCCACTTATTTTTGAATCTATTTTGAACCTGTATATGTAGCATGATTAAACTTACATATCGTACCACTGATTTTTCCCCATATTTTCCCTTTGTTATACCTCCTAAAAGAATTGATTAATGTAAATTAATTTCTTATTTAGAGGAATTTTTTTGAGTTAATTTACGGGATATTATTTTCAAGATTAGAAAAGATTTATTGTAATTCTAACAATTAACCAAACCACGAGTTACTATCTCTATAATATGCCATCGCTTGTCATTAATTAATTGTACGCAATTATGAGTAATCGCGTATTTTGTTTGTTTGTTTGTTGATAAACATCTAAATTTTTTTGTAAAACATCAAACATCTTTTTTTAGTTGTAAAATTTTCTTTGTAGGTTGGAGTCTAAACAATGACTAGATTCAATGCACCAAATTACAAGAAAAGTTACAAACAGACTATGTGCATGAAGTAGAATTGGCTTGTTTTGATATTCTTCGAAATATGTCTAGGTACAATGTATCGTGAGATCCAATTTTAATATTATTAATTAGGAAAAATAAATATAGTATGCATTTGAACTATGGAAAATTAAAACAAAAAATATCAATCATTTACTGTCAAATCAGTATGTCTCCTTCTTTCATGTTTTTAAGCTAACTAATATTAAATTTAATGATATCAAACGGACTTAAAAACAAACAAATAAACTGCTTGTCTAGGTGCACTATACCATGAGATCAATTTTTATTTATTTTAATTATAAATTAATAGATGCATGGAACGTGATATCTATTTTTCAACAAAATTGAAAAGTTATATATAAAGAGAAACAGTTGAAGAATTCAAAAATAAAAAAAAATAAAAAATTGAAACACGTTTTTTGGCTATCTAAATTAATTGATAATTGATAATTTCGATTTTTAATTAAAATATATTACAATTTTGCCAAGTATAAAAATACTAATTATATTTAGAATTTGTCTAAATGTGATCAATTACTTTAAATCAAGTAATTATTTTGGATAAAAAATCAGTACGATTTAGTCTTTACACTACTGCCTTTGCAAGAATGACTATGTTATGTGTACACAATAGTGTATACAATAACTTACACCCCTCTCACATGGGAGGGGGTCCACACATAATAAAATATTCGTGGGTCCCTTTTCATGTAAGAGGTGTGTAAGTTATTATGTACACAACGAGGAGTACACATAGCTTTATCCTTGCAAAAATACGGATACAGAAAAGGCCAAAATTTTGATTAACATGTCACTAAATAGTAAATACTCACACAGAAATCCTAACTAATACTTAGTTATCCTAGTAAGAGAAATCTCTACTAAATTATGACACATTTGTTTTGTTAGTGTTTAGCAATTATACCTATCTTTGCAAGTCTATAAATTATTGTCTAAGTGATTTTATCAATCCGATACCCGTGGAGTCCTGCTCTGAATGGGGCGAGGATTACCTACTTAACCAGGAAAATAGGGGCCGGATAGGGCCTTGGCTGAGAGTCGCTGCCCCGAAGAGAGTATGGAGCGAGTACGAAAAACATAGTTCGCGTCCAGCTACTTATCCCGTTTAAAGTTAATTTCAAAATTAAAAATTTTATCAAACACAAATAAAAGATTTATCATTGTTTTTTAAAAGAACATGATTTGGTCTTAACAAATTGGGGAAAAAAGTAATAATATTTAGTAACTAAAGATGTAAAAAAAAATGAAAGCAAAAAATAAAATAATAAAAAATAAACAAGGCAGGGTATGATGATGAGGATGAGGTGACAACTCATACCCATCTCATTATCATCCCTAAGTCCAAACTTAGGAGGAAAAAACTAAAATACAAATTTAGAGGAAATTCAAAATCATAATTTTAAGTCCCCGCTAGGGCTTCATTATTCAAAAAAACACATTTTTCATTTATTATTTTTAATCACACATGTTTAAATAAATTAGTATTACACGTAAATTCAAAACTTTTCCTTATCTTTTAACCACTCATTCTTTTTAAAAAAAAAAAAAAAATCATATTTCAAAATACATTTTCTTCCAAAATCATATTAAAATGGAGCAAAAACGGGGACTTAGCTTTCTTTATCGAAATCGGATAATACCTTTTTTTATTCACAAACCTAATATTTATTTATTTTTTTTAAAAAAACTAAATATACTTTGATTTTCCATTTTCACGATTCCTTATAATTTGGGGATTATTATCTTTAATTTATTGTTCAAAATTTGAATTTCATTAATTTCATATGCATTTTCTTCTTTACAGTCTTGTGGAGAGAAGCTTTATTTATTTGTTTCATAAATGCTTTTATCCACGTTTGTCACAATTTCGAGTAAAAAAGGTCAAAAGGATAAAAATGTCACATCAAATAATGTCGTATGTAATTGAGATATAGTTAACATGGATACCTTATGTCGAATGCATTCGATGCCAAGCTCGACAACACGTACGTTGCAATTATTTTTTTGTTGTCCTTTTTTTTTTTTAAATAATTCTTATACTTATTTCAAAATATGAGAGGTAGAAAAGTATGTTTATTCCCTATTAATGCAATTTTTGGACAAAAATCATCAATGATAATATCTGCCAATAAATTTAAGTGTGATAATAAGTAAAATTAAACTACTTGTACATAACTATTTATTACCACTTGAATGACATTCACTCACATGTAGTGGGACCCGATGAATAAACAATACAAAAAAAATAGGTAGGACCCTACTATTGTGAGTGAATGTCATCCAGGTGATAAATGAATAGTTCTATACAAATAGCATGATTGTAATAAGTAATGGTTACGAAACTTTCATACAATTTATAAATTTGGTATAAACATATTCAACCTACTTAAATTGTAGTGCAAAAAAAAAAATTAATAATAATAAAATAAAAAATTGTGACGCAATAAAATCCCTTTTTAAAAAAAAAATAAACGACTGCTACAGTTATTCTTTGACCCGAATTAGTGTTAATTGTGTCAATTTTCGATAGACTTGGCAAGCAATTGGGCCAAGCTAGCAAAATTTGATCGACCTCTCAATAATGGAAATTGATACAAATAGACAAAAGTTCGTGGGAAGAATTCACAAATTATGTATTAAGGCCCTGTTTGATTTTCATTTTAATTTTCATTCTCATTCTTCTATTCATTTTCAACCACACATTCTTCAATAAAATAATATTTTCTATCACATCAATAACTTTTCAACCACATATTCACCATCATTACATCAAAATAATACATTTTCTTCCAAATAATGTGCATCAAACGGGCTCTAAGTATGCAGAGTTCAAAAATCAAATTTTAAGATTAGTTAATGCAAAAATCAAATTTTTATCTAATTAATTAAAAATATTTATTAATAAAATAAAATAAGGTCACAATCATAAAAATAATGGTCACATGTACATAATTATAAATTACAATTTAACCATTAGTCACATATTTTAAAATTAATTGATTACAAATTATTTCGATATCACAAATTAAAAAATTTATAAGTCACAAATTATTTCGAGGTCACAAATCAAAAAATTTATAAGTCGCAGATTATATCGAGATTACAAATCAAAAATTTTATAGGTCACAATTTATCTTATTGGTCACAAATAAAAAAAATTATAGGTTATATTTTATTTGTCGATCATAATTTTTACATTTATTGATCACATATTATTATTTTTAGTCACAGATTAATTTTTTATTAGTCACATATTATTATTTTTAGTTACAAATTATCCTCCTTTATGGTCACAGTCCGATCCCGATCCCAACTCACCATCAATGCTTGGTCACAAATCATCGTCACGCAACCGCCGCCTACACCAAACCACTACAACCACCAACAAACATTCCCAAACCACCACCGCCGTCACCACACAACCGCCGCATACACCACACCACAAACAAAACTACAAAAAATCCCCAAATTCAACCACCACTACAGCCGGGAAGAAGTCGGTAACTGGGAGTGCAACTTTGACTGTTAATGTTAGTATGCAGATTACATAGTAAACATGCAAACAAATAAACAAAAAACTATAGTGGAAGAATGGCATACTTTTGCTTATAACACCAACAAGAAATCCTTCTGCAGAATAGAAAATCAAGTCAGAATCAAAACAAATTTAGCAAAAAAATAAAAATTTAACTACAGTAAAATTCAGAGACTACCTATTCGCTCACAGCGCTAAAAAATTCTTTGAATCCCTCCATAAGATGGGGATGTTTTCCAAGTAAATCAGCAATCTGAAAATGCCATGTGGTGGATCTACTTCGCGGTGTAATTTCACCACCACAACTCGCAGTGATTCGAGAAGGGAAAGGTGCGAAGGCCCGGTGGATATGCTTCATCGCATTCTTCATTACAACAGAACCGGAGAAGAATGCTCCGACGACGGCGGCTGCGTCGTCCAACGGAAAGGAGCCTTGAGAGGGAGTAGAGAGATGGAAGAGAGGAAGTCGAGATGAAGAGAGAGAGACAGAGAGGAAAAGTTATTAGGGTTTAGAATAATTGGGGGAAATAATTATTATATTGACACCTGATTTATGCATATTGAAATTTCAGCTCTAATTTTTAAAAAGTTATTTTTAAATCCCTGGATTTATGTAATTTCCTCAAAATTCGTTATATAAACAAATATATAACACGAAATTATAACAGAGTTAATTTCTTGTCGACGAATGACAATTTCTAGCAAGATCTAAGGCATCTGGAGAGGGGACAAGAGAATTGTTTAGAGTAATCCTGTGTAGATTGTGGACTAATTGGTGCTAACTGCTAAGCATCAATTTATGGTGCATTAGATTGCGAGCATGAAATTTGTATAAAAAGAAAATGATTTCTAGACAATTGAATTGTCTAGATTAGAACTTATTTGTATGAAAATTATTAATTAAATATGTTTGATTGATCTAGTGTTCAACTTAAAAAAATATTATATTTGTCTATTTTTTATTGGTGGGTAGATGATAAAGAGATATGATAGATGAGAGATAAATAGAGAGTGAATTGCCTAAAAAATAAAAATCATATCTTTCCAAAGAAAATATTTTTCTTTATTTTGAAGAAAATATGGTCACGTGACCAAAAGTTGAAACATTTTTCATGAAAAAATTGTTAATCAAACACTCAAAAAGTAGGAATTTATATGGAAAATGACATTTTTCATGAAAAATAGAGTTAATCAAAATGATATCTAAATCGATGTTTAGCACTAATTGTGCTACATGGCACTCTTCAATTATCTATTTATTAGTGTTATACACTTGCAAGCATGCCTTTGACTCTATCTCCTGACAATATTCGTACAAAACTATATCGAATCTCTCTAATTATATACCGAACCCGAAACATTTCGTTGGGAATTTTGGCAGACTTCATGAAATGCTTCTTTGGAGTTAAACTCCAATTTGTCCATAAATGCAGAACTTTTGGAGGCCTAAACTTTTCCTTTTTCTTTAAAAGTTTATATAAGAAACGAAATTATAAATATTTTATAAGCTTAAAGGAAATATGATAGGAAATTAAAGAGAGACACGACAACATTAAAGGAAATATATCTTCTTCACATTGAATAATTCATATGTTCTTACAATTTATATGTTTATAGGCTTACGACATATAGATTACAAGATTTTAGTAGGAGAATTAAATCTTGTAACCTATGAAATTGACTTGACAGTCAAATCAAATGGTCATTCATTTAAGGTTGCTTAGTGACAATAAAGTAGAAAATGTACATTGGTAGGTCTTGCTACATGTACGCTTTGAGTTACACTCTCCCTTTGACATAGGGGTCGAGTAAATCAACATGTAACCCAAATGATACAAATAGCTTAATTCGTGGTAAAAAATTCTTTAATGGGCATGTGTGCCTGGGACATGCGAGATACACATACACACTGTAATTTTTTTTTTTTTTTAAGATGGTAAATCACTACCTAACCCAATATCACAAACCTTTTTTTTTTCTATTCAAATTCTGAAAGGAAAGTCCTTTCATTTTTCATGCTCAAATCATGTAAAAATTTGGTTGATTGCACATTTTACTTAAAAAAAAAAAATGTGTTTAAAATGTTCAATAAATCATTTGCATTATTTTCGTATTTATATGCATGGATAAGTATGATTTTCCTTTATTTTTTCAATTTTTAGAAAACCCTTATGAAAAAAATTGCATGCACATTACGATTTGCAAGTCCAACTTTTAAAGTTCGACTTAATTGTGAAAAATATTTAGTCCGATCATATTTGTATTTGTATACTTAAACTTGAAACATACGGCTAATTTTTAAATCCCCTTCAAGTTATTATTCACTCAAATCTCATAGAAAAACATGCAATAGTAACATTTCGTTGCGTAGATCTACATTAAAAAACTTTATGAAACTAATAGAGAGATCTCATCATTCCATTTTTCAGTTTTTGTACATACTCCATTAAGGTACTCCACGAAAGTGACTAACAAAGAATTGTGAAAATTAAATAAGATAATATCGCAAGTTGGGTATTTAACTATTTTCATTGAAAGAATGTGAAAGATTCTAAGCAAAATGAGAGGTTGGGCCATTCTTGGTGGGCCGGGTCTGGCAATTATTTGCAAAATAGTAGGCCCAAGCAATAATCTAGACAGTTGAATTGACAGGTGACATTTCATAGAAGGTTATAAATGAGAAAATCAATTTGTGTATAAGATTATTCTACCATTCATTCGATTCTTTGAATAAAATTTTGGCACCATGTTTAACATCATTAATGAGTTGAAAGATTCATATGAAAAACATATTTTTTAATTTTTTATGATTTCATTTGATTTCACTAGAATATTTTTATTAGAATAATGTCATTTGACCCGTACGGATGACACCCCTCTCACATAGGATGCGTGGGTTCCGTGTGAATAAAATAATCTCGACCCTCATGTGTGTGTATGGTTTCATTCCCTTGGTCATTCATGCGGGTCGTGTAGGACGATTGTTTTCAATCCCCTTCCTGCTGTAGCCTGTTCATAAGCATATTTTGTACACGATACTAAAATGGATTAAATTGAACTTTTAACTTCTTTTTTTAAATATTTAATATTATCAAATACAGTTTAATTAGCTTTATCATACATGTCAAATCTGTTTCGGATTTTTTTTTCCCTTATGAATGGTCAATTTAATATGGCACAAGTTGCAACTTGCAAAAGAATTGACTGTACCGTTCCCTCTAAATTAAGTCCCGTTTGGCTCCCATTATTTGATATAATAATTTTTGGAATAATTTTTTTTTTAAAGAATGTGATTAAAAATGAAGAATTTTTTTTTTAAAATTTACGTATAATATTATTTTATTAAAAAATATGTGATTGATAAGGAGAGAGAGAAAATTAATTGATTATGATTTTATTGTTAATTTATTGGAGAATATGTGATTGATAAGAAGAGAGAAAAAAAATGAATTATAATTTTAATGTGTGACTGATAAAAAGATAGAGAAAAATGAATTATTTAAGTTCCTATTCAGGGTTAAAAAACAATTATATATATTTTTGAATTGCATTTACGTTACGTCATCTTCAATCCTAGTATTCTTTTGTTTCAACTTGTTTATACCTACTTGCTCGGTGGACTGACTTAAAAATGTTGAAAATAAAATTTAAATAAATAAAAATTAGAGTTCAAATTTTATACATTTATAAAAATCTCCTAGATCAAGCATTGTTTGATATAACAAATTAATAATGAATGTAAAAACCTATACATGTACTAGCAGGTATTGAACTCTTTTCTTAAGGTCCCCCCACTAGGAAATTAATGGTCGGTCCACTTATAATTATTAATGAAGGATTAAATACCATTTCATAACATGCCCGACAACACACAATTGTGGTCCCTTTCTCTTGATGATATTATCATGTACCATTTTGTTTGGCCACTTGTGAGAGGAGAAACAAATATGAGCAAATTTTATTTACAATATTAGGGTCCGTTTGATAGCCTAAATTTTTCGTGGAAGGTGGAAAATATTTTCCAACTTTTTACTATTTATCTGTTTGATTGCACTAATTTTCTAGGGAAAACGTTTTCCAAAATTTTCAAGGTACAAACGGTTGATACACAAAAGTTAGAAAATATTTTTCCACCATATTGGTGGGAAAACGTTTTCCAACTTTTTGACAATTTTTTTTATTTTAGTAATTGGAATACATTTTAAAGTCAATGGTAAAAAAATTTATCCATTTAATTGATAATTTGCGTAAAAAATAAAGTCAAACAAAAAATTTGTCAAGTGAAAAATTATACCAATCAAACACCATTAATTATAATTCCCTATAAAACAAATTTTAAATAATTCAATTCTCTACTATTCATTTTCTTTCCACCCATTTTTCACCATTGTAATTAAACGGACCCTTAAAGTTTTGATTGAGAGATAAAATGGGAAATATAATTGACTTAATAAGCGAGAGAGATGTACTTGTTGGGGAATATATTATATATAATCAGTATAAATTGAAATAAATAGAAATAAATGAATAATAATTGTGAATTTTATGAAATATGTATATTTGATTCATTATGCTTATAACTTAAATAAGTGCCAAACAAGGGCCAATAAGATATATTTATGCTGTTTGATTTTATGAGTTCGGTATGTGTGAAGATAAAAAATTATAACTCTTATAAGATATATATGTACACAAAGTTCACGGCAATACAACATGTCTCAGTAGGTCACAAGTTCGATTCCCTCCATCAACATTTTTTCGGTCGAGCCTGTCGCACCGGACTTGCCTAGTGTGGTTTGCACGTTATTGCGTCAGTCCAAGAGTTTACCTAGTATACACCCGAAGGATAGCGACTGCGAATTTCCCTATCAACAACAAAAAAAAAAGTCTCAGCAGGTCTTCGATAAAAGTATAGATAATTTGAGCTTCATTAAGCATGAAAACTTTCAAAAAATTAAAATATATATATATATTTTCTGTTACAATGAGGGTCTTTAAAAAAATTTCAAAATAATTCAATTCAAGTGGTGTAGTCTCAAATGAAACTACCAAGTTTAGAAAGGAGTATTATATTGAACTACAGTTTCTCCATTGCAACAAATCAAAATAATAAATATGTCACGGTAATGACTCATCACTTTAATTAATTATCCCATGTTTTATATTTAAAATAATATAATAAACATTAGTATTTATATTCATATAAAGGACAATAATGAATAGTAACATATAGAGATATCATAAATAAATCTAAAGTACTGCCCAAATGATGATCCTAGCTTGTCATTTGAATCCACCATCAAGAAAAATATTTTTCATTCATCTTTGAGGTTGAATTCTTGTCTTTACCATTCATCAATAGAGCAGTGTCAGTTTGTACATTTTAATATTCTCACATAAAGGGCAAAATTATTGCTTCCATACTCAAGACATGGATATCCATGCTGCAAAGAGTTGGACATTCTTCTGGTTTTGTTCACAAGCTATTAAATATACTTTGGTGTGATTGTTGCTCATCTGATGAGAGGTGTCACCATGATTTACTTTAGTAAGATTCTTTTCACCAACAATAATGCATTGTGATTTGAATCTAAACTGTCAAAATTTTTTGACATGCTGAAACCTATGAAGGTCAATTATTAGGTCATTAACTAAAGTCTAAAGAAGTTAGCATGGGTGTGCCCTTGCTGGTAAAGTTTGGTTTGACAGAGAAATAACTATTTGGAAATATAAATAGCTTGTATTATTAAGTTGAACTGAAAAAATATCTTTCACATATAGGTCGATTCATATTTTAGCCCCTGTTTGATTCCCGTTTTTCTCTATCTTCTTTTCAACCACATATTCTTTAATAAAATAATATTACACGCAAACTCAAAAAAATTTCTTAATTTTTAACCACACATTCTCCATCAATCAACTATTCAAAATGCATTCTTTCCATCAAAATATGAATCAAACACGGCCTCAGTGTGCATATATTAAAACTTGCGCAAGTTTTAATAACATGTTGAATCACTTAAGTCATTTAAGAGTTTAAACAGTTAAAAAACAAAAAAATTATTTTACATGTTGTTGACATCAACCCATTATTTTTAATGCCTTAACTTTTTTTTAGTTAATAAGATTAAAATCAAAAGATGGTATAGTGAAAGTGAAGTGAGGGAGTAAACAAGAAGAGGGTGACCCTTTTCTCATCTCCTTTCATTATCTCATCTCCTGTCTGGTCGAAAAAACTGTACCCAAGATTCCATAACCAAATTTGAAACCACTCACAAGCACACAGATCAATATATTCAGCAAGAAAACTTCTCTATCACACACAGAGAAAATGATGTTTCTGAGGGATTAGATTCAATCTTGCTTCTTTAAGGTACTTGTGGATGAAAAAACCCTCAAATTTGAGGGAATAATTTTGAAAAGAAAACAGAAGGAATTAAGAATTGATGATGCAGTCCACTGCAGTTTTAGAGTGGAATGAATATAGAATCTTCAAAATCACTATTTTTTCAATCTATTACTGCTCATGTTATGCATATATGTTGGGTTTCGGTAAATTTGTGCTTTTTGTGTGTAATAAGCAGGTTCAAGGCTAGGAATCGTTTCAAACAAGGTCATGCAGGATAATTTTCCATTGAAGAGTAATTTTCTTGCATACTTTACTCCTGTGTTTTCAATCTGAAAAGGGAGAAAACACTCACCAAAGGCAGAGAATTCCTGAGTTTCTTACTGAATTTTTTTTTTTTTTTAATTCTTGGAAAATCCATGTCCCAAAGCTTCCAACAAGATATATACAATTTTTCAAACGAAAGATCTTTGACAGCCAAACAAGGCGATTGGAATAGTAAAAAAGAAATGTTTAGAGTGCAAGGTTTTGAGAAACTGGATTTATCTGGGCAGCCACCGGTGTATGATACTGGAGGGATGCTGACCGAGATCATAAACTTGCCATGGCGAAAACCTTCTAATGAAATTTTGGATGATCAGATGCAGATCCAGTCGAGTTATAATCGATGGCTGCAAAAACAGCAAATTCCTGCAGAAGTTCACGAGGCTGAGGTGAGTGTGTTTAGCAAAAAAGAAGCATGTAATTATAATAATATTTTATACAACAATTAGTGAAGTGATTTTTCTCATCAATTTTGAATCCAGCTTCCTTTTATGATTCCACATGTGGAAGCATCTTCTCCTCCTATATCTTCTTCAATCCAGAAGTTACTTCCCAACTCGTCAGACTTTTCTCTTCATGGATTTCCCTTGGTTAATATGGGCCCTCCACCTCAATCTACTTGGATAACGAGCAGCAGCGGAGGAGATGATACTACCTCGAAAATCGGAAGTATGATGGAGGGACAAGGACTTTCTTTATCATTGTCGTCGTTGAGGAACTTGGAATCCGCCAAGTTCGAGGATTTAAGGATGGAAAATGGTGGGATTTACTTCCATAATCAAGGAATAGGAACTTATTCAAGTAATTCTTATGATCCAAAGTATCTTGGGCTTAATCAGCCACGGGATGATCAAATTCATTTTGAATATACAGCATCTCCAAGAATCACAAGTGGCTTGAATAATTCGAAATATTTGAGACCTGCCCAAGAATTGTTGGAAGAATTCTGCTCTGTTGGGAGAGGGCGATTCAAGAATCAAAAAGTGAAAAAGCAAGATAGAAACCCTAATTTTCTCTTGAATGGTGGCGGCGGCCAGGGTGATGCTGGGGCCTCATCCTCAAAGGAGCGCCACCCTTTATCTCAAGCAGGAAGGGCGGATTACCAGAGGAAAAAAGTCAAGCTATTATCAATGCTTGATGAGGTGTCTCTCTCTCTCTCTCTCTCTCTCTCTCTCTGTGCAATCACGCAGCACGCCAAATCACAGTAGGAAGAAATTATGTCACTTGTATTATAGGCAAAGAATTCGGTGATTATTTTTTCTTAAAACAGTCGAATTCACCTTGACAAAACATGCTATATAAGAAATATATTAACTTTTCTGTTTGTTTTTGTAATCAATATGAAGCCAGCTAATGACATGAATATCCCACCAAACTGAAAACAAAATTTATCTTTTCTTTACCGACTATTTAGTATAATATGGTCATTAATTATTCTCAGCCATGTTTATGCTGACAGACTTCTGATAAGGGTACATGTCGTTTGAAGAACGACATGCCTCCTGTAGCGGTTGTAAGAACATCCTTAATTAATTTACAAATTCTTCTGCTTAAGAAAAATTATTTCCCTTCTGCTTAACTTGGGGACCATTATTTTTTTAAACCCTTTTTAATCTTGAATTTTTTTAAATAATTCATAGTGATGAATCATTGGAAGCTAGAAGACATCAAATACTCCAACAATAAATAATTTATAGTGGCAGGCTTTGGTTAAAGGAATAAATGGCCAGCATATAACTACTCTACTAGAAGTACTATTTGGGAACTTTAAGAAATCATTTCTTCACCTGCATTATGTTCAAGATCAATTAATAATTACATCTTTTCGCATTTCCTCTTCTTAGATTCCTAATGTTTGCTTTAAAGAACTGATATGTTAATAAATTAGCGCATAACAAAGTAGTACTGTCTCAACTTTATTTCTCCCTTCCTTTGCCGGAAAAGTATAGTACATTGCAGAAATTAATGTTTTTAATTAAAAGCTTAACTTTGTGCTGGTCATGTTCCTTGAACTTAATCATTAGACCTTTTGCATACTATGAGTTGGTAAATATGTTATTTGTAATTTTTCAATGTAACAAGTTTTGAACTTTTTAGACAAGATAGTTAGACATAATATCATAGTTCGTAGACGCAAGTAATGAGTTCAATTCTCATTGCCCTTTATTAGTGGCGGAGCGTGTTTATCCTATATATAGTTTAAACTTATGGACGAGACGTGGGTCAAATAATATGATATATTTTTGTTTATTTATGGGAACAGGTAGATGGAAGATACACACGATACTGTGAACAAATGCGGGCAATGGTGAATTCTTTCGACTTGGTAATTGGAAATGGGGCAGCAGCGCCATACACAGTGCTAGCCCAGAAGGCAATGTCTCGGCATTTCCGGTGCACAAAGGATGCAATAATTGCACAGCTTAAGCGGACTTGTGAGATTCTTGGGGAAAATGATGTTACAATTAGTACTGGGTTGACAAAGGGAGAGACACCAAAGCTTAAGCTGCTTGAACAAAAGTTTAGACAGCAAAAAACCCTTCATCACATGGGAATGCTGGATCCTGAAACCTGGAGGCCCCAGAGAGGATTGCCTGAACGTTCTATTAACATTTTGAGAGCCTGGCTTTTCGAGCATTTTCTCAATCCGTACTCTCTCTCTCTCTCTCTCGCACATTCTCTTGTTAAAGAATTTTAAGTTTTTCGTGTCTATGACCATTTTAACTTTTAGACGTGGTTGTTCAACATGTTATGAAACATATTTCTGAACAATCATGCTACATGAACGATGGTAATTGACAATGTTTGTTGACAATCATGATTTGACATTATCACATTCATCAATTTCAAAAAATTTCAAAAATTATTTTTTAAATCAACAGTCCAAATTTTGTCACATCAAATATTGTCAATCATCATTGTACAAATAGATTAATCCTTATATAAATGCTAGCTTACAAACATATACACACTTATAAACTCGTACTTTTCTGGCAGAGTACCACTTATTTATTTGTGGTATAAAAAATGAATCCTATTCTGTTTGTGGCTGTTGGCCTGTTTATCACTCCCATACAAGAATTTCATTAATGTAATGATATATATGGGATTTCAATCTGTTTTGGTTTCAGGTATCCAAGTGAAGCAGACAAGTTTTTGTTGTCTAGGCAGACTGGTTTATCCAAAAATCAGGTACTCACTACATCTTTTCATATCAAAAATTGATACGTCATATCTCTTGAAAGGGAAAACTCAATATACCTTTGCTACACAACGAACTTCTGCCATTTTTATTTTTTTTATAGTATTCTACTTTCCTGGGGAATAATAAACTTTTTCCCAGAGGGATTAGAAAATGAAGGCAGTTGCTTTCGGAGGCTTTCAATTAAGTATTCCTTATGTGGCTTCATTTTTTGCTAATAATTTGGATGATATTGCAATTTATAATGTAGGCACGTGCATGCTTAGGTTGAGAAACGAATATGTGGAGATAATTTACTATCCTACACACACACACACACACACACACACACATTAAATTTTTACCATAAAATTTTCTATGTTTGCATTTCAATTTTTGACGGGTTTTAATAACAAACTCCCTAGTAAATTATATAATTATAAGATAATCAAATTAGAAATTTTATACAATAGTCATATATATATGTATGTTTGTATATATAAAGGAATGATCTAATGAACATGGTATTCATCTTATACTAAGCACGTATAACATGCCATATATATTAATGCATTGGTGGGTAAACAATTTAATTCAAATTTTGAGTCTCACCATAAATTTATCCAGAAATGAAATAATATGACAAATTACTGATATTTAGCATAAGATCAACATCGATGCTCATCGTTGTTTGAGCATTTCAAATTGCTTTGACCAAGTCAACTGGACACGGATTATACCTGCCCATCTTATTGATCCCTTAAGTAGACATGAATCGAAGAAAAGGTTAAATTCAAATTTGTTGTCTATCTAGTGTTGTCGAGTTATATCTACCAAACATACTCATAGTTAAGGAGATACCGAGATAGGTTAAGTGTATGTTATAGTACTAGTTTTCAGAAAGTATTATAGAACAAAAAATTATAATTTTATTTTTTTATTGCGTCTATTCACATATAATACTTCGTACTATAGTTCTAAAAAATAAAAAATAAGAATTCTCACTAAGAAAGGACAAAGCGTTTATCATTTGCAAGAATAATACAGGTACATTTATGATCCATGTATCCACTGCACTAACTTTCTCCGAACATCATAAATTCACTTCTTCCAGGTATCAAATTGGTTCATAAATGCTAGGGTCAGGCTGTGGAAGCCTATGGTGGAAGAAATGTATCAACGGGAGTTTCACGAAGAACAAGACGCAGCTGTGGCAAAACAAGACAACATTATTGAATCAAATTCAGAAATCCACAGCCAAAATATTTCTGTGACCACTGCACAAAATACCATACTAGCAACAAGCAAAGTATCAGAAATGAATGCATCTGAAAAGGACCCTTCACAAAACATCATCAATTATAGGCAGTACACCTTGGGAAACCAACTCAGTTTCCAAGTGCCAGGTGGCACCTCCTCTCCCTCTGCTGCATCCACATCCACCATGTGTGCTGACCTGACGCCAGCCGTGTACCGGTGTTTTATGGCGAACGAGGCCAAGGCAGCCGGAATGAATGACTTGGGAATATCGACAAATGAAGGTGTCGACGCGGGGCTTGTTCGGCTTGGAAGTACTCAGGCAGGAGATGTGTCTCTCACTCTGGGACTTAGGCATCCGGGAAATGTACCTAGAAATAGAATGAGCCAACTTTCAATCTCAGACTTCGAAGCTTATTGAATTTCGTTCACCAAGTGTTTGATGATGTTGCAGTTTTAGAAGACAGTACTATCATAAAATATAGAATATGTGAGTTGATTGTTTAAACTATTAAGCAGTATAATTGTATAGAGGAGAGAATCATTTGAGGACATCTGGTCATCAGGTCATGTGTAACATTTGCAGGGGCAGATTTTATTATGGCTTGAGGAATTGATTGAAGATAACTGATAGAAGAATGTAAGAGTGTGTATTTTGTAAGTAATATTCGACGTATTTACATGAAGAGTTTGTATGAAGTTCTATTGATAGTTACTAGATGCATCGTGTGACGGACTTGTAGAATTGATGACTAGACTAATAGAGTCGTGTTAGCATTATGCTACACATGAAATTAAGTTTTACAACTTATATTGTTTCCTTCCTTTTTCTTATCTTTGAATTTTTTTTACATATATATATTTTTTTATTCATATTGAGAGCATTACTTTATTACTATTAAAGGTATCTCAATTTATGGTAAGTAAAAACAATTTATACACAAAATTGATTTAGATGGGAGCATCACTTGGCAAACTTGATTAAAGTCTAAAAAGTATTTTTGATGGATTAGAAATAAATTTTGATCAAATATATTAAACACAAATATAAAAAAGAATGCTCCTGTCAATAATCCCGATTTAGAAACAAATATATTTTTCTCATTTTTTAAATTTTTTTTTACTGAAAATTGTACCAAAGTTTTGACTGTAAATATAAATTGATCATAAAATTTGACTTGACATCTAGGTGGATCAACTAATTTCAATATGTAACATAGTTTATAAAGGAAAATAAAAAAAATTCTAACTTAGTCTTTGAATCAAATACAAACTTTACGAAAATTTATCTAAAATGTTTCCTCCTAGTCTCAATATGAAAATAAATTTGCACTAAATAAATAGAGGCTAATTTCGGCTTGAACATAAAAGTGACGATTTGACCAACCTAAATATTAGAATTTGATCCAAAAATTAAATGGCTCTAAGGCCCTGTTTGATGCTTTAAAATTTTTCAACTTTCACTTTCTTGTTGTTTGATATCATTTTTTTGTCATGAAATTCATTTTTTTGGTTTTGCTCACACACTCACACTTTTCCACTTTTGGGGGAAAAGTTTTTCTCACCACTTTGGTGGGAAAATCAATTCTAGTTTTTTTTTTTCTTTTGACAATAGAAACAAATTCTAGACTCAATTGTACAATTATTTATTTATTTATTTATTTTTGGCAGTTGGAACTAATTCTAGAGTCGATTGTAAAAAAAATTATCCATTTAATGGACAATTTTCAAAAAAAAAAAAGTCAAACGGACACTAAACTTTAAACATTTTCCAGGTGGAAAATTATACAAATCAAACACAATTAATTACAATTCTCAGTAAAACAAATTTTAGACAATTCAATTATCTACAATTCATTTTCTTTCCACTCAAATTCCACATTTACAATAAAACGACCCTAACTTGTTCAAAGACTCGATTCCATATGAAAGAACATCATTATTCGTCCGATTTTGATGCAATTGATTAGATCCATTTAACCTACTACCTCACTAACTCTAAAAATTGGTTGAAAATAAAAAAATAAAAAGTGGATATCTCCATCGACGCTGCTGAATATTCGAGGCAGGGATGATCAGAAAATTCTCGACGGGACAAAACGGCAATGCAGTTCTCGAATTTTACCATCCCTTGTCCATCATTACAATAATAAAAATAAAAAATCAATAAAAGAAGCATGCTGGTTTTTGTTTGCGTTTCCTTGGGTTAAAAATTCAAATCGTCATTGAATTTTACATAATGTTTTTGTTAGCCATTAAACTTAAAAAAAAAAAAAAAAAAAAAAAAAATTGAATGGCCATCAAACATATCAAATCATTATCACATTTGCCATTAATCTTTAAAAAAAAATTCAGACTATCACTGTAATATCCCGAATTTTATATTCTTAAATTGGTTGATAAAACTCATTTAAGAAACGAGCTATGAAAACTCAGCCCATTTAAGGTTATGAAAGCCCAAGCCATAAGTGATTTAAAAGCTCAACAAATTTAAGACATTAATTTTAAGTAAATTTGATTACAAAAATTTAATGAATAGCTAGGTTGCCACAATGGTTATTTGCATGGTATTTTACATGGACAACCAGGTTCGAATCATCATGCAAATATTTTTATAAAATTGTTTTTGAGTTAAATACTTCTCATTTTGTACATTAAGAACAATTATATAAAATTAATTGGATGAAATAATTGTTTTATTGGTGGGCATTCATAGAGATAGGTTACAAATCATCATATGAATGGTTCATTTCTTCCACTTTTCATTATTTAAATGTTTTATAAAAGTTTTTATAAGAATTATTTTCTTTAGGGGCTTAAAAACATTTTTAATTCCTAGTTAAAACTTAATTTAACAAGGTTAATGATAATATAACTCTCCCATTTAGTTTTCATTAAAAAGGGAGGTTACAAGAAGATGAAATTTACTTTTCACTACACCTCTCCTCAAATTCGAACTTACTCTTATTTTCTCTCAAAAACATCTTTTATGCTAAGCTAAGCTTAAAGAATAGCAAGGGTGTAAATGTGAAAGGCTTTTACACATTTTATTCATTTATATTTCAAGAAAGTTATGGTAGGTGGTACTAAGTATTTACCCTTTTTGTTCATTGTGTGTTATATATATATATATATATATATATATATATATATATATATATATATGTTTGTGATGTGTGTTAGAATTTTTGAAGTTATGAATAAAGAAGTTTATGTATGGACATAGCCGATTTCTACGACCCCAAGGGATTTTTCAGAACTATGAATTTGTCGGTATTCATCTACGTAAGATGTTAAATTCTTTTTCTATCACTTTGTATATATGTATATATGTTTATGACCAAAATTATGCATCGTGTGATATTAGTCCTACTGAGCTTAAAGATTACACCTTTTACGTTGACAAATTTTTTAGATTAAAGGATTGATCGAGGAAGTGAGATTTACGTGGATTGCGGAGGATCCGAAGGGAAAAAGGTGTTTTATTTGTGTAATTTGTCACATTTGAATAATTTCTAATTCTTACTAGTTTTGCAACTTATGTTTAATTTATAAAATATGTTAGTTTATATTTCCTTAAGATTTCCTTCTTTTTTTTTCTTGATGTGAACATTTAAATCGTTATTTATTTTAAGTATGCTTATAACTAAAGTTGTTAAAGAAGTTAAGATTAAACGTTAAACTTGTAAAAAAAAAAAAATCAGCTTACTGCCTGAACTTTGTCACGTCATTTCGAATAGAATTATTTGAATTTTTGGACAAAACTAGTAAGATTTGAAAGCTCTATGAGTCACATGTCCGTTGACTTTGGAATCAAGTCAATTAAAGGTCGGTAGGATAATTTATGTCATTTTTCGTGTGTTATATTCAGTGTACCCGAAAACAGTTTCCCCCCTCTTTTTACATGTTTGAGTGTCTATTGAAGTGTTTAAACGATCTTAGAAAATTCTGAAAATTTACTGTGCTGTACTTAAATGTGTTTAGAAAATACTATAAAAATTTCATAAAATTATATATTCGATAAATGATCCAACTAAGTTTGATCGTTGGGTAGTGCGTTGCTGAATTTAACTCCTTGAATGCAGCTAACGTTCGTTTGAACCCTCCATTTTAGAACAAATCAAAGTTATATATCTTAAATCATTTGTTATCAATGAATTTTAGAACATATAATAGAATACAATGGTAACTACAAATTAGGGGTGGGCGTGGGTTGGGTCGGTTTTTTTTCAACCCAAACCCAACCCAACTTGGTCGGTTTGATAAAAAATCAACCAAACTCAACCCAATTATTGATTTAAACTCAACTTGGTCGGGTTGGGCTTCGGCCCAATCAAAATTAGATTCGATTTATTTGTTAAATTTGGATAATTTTTTAGAATTTGAAATTACTTAAAAATCTACGCTTTTTAAACACACATATAAGGAATTCTTTCTAAAAATAATGTATAAATAAGTTTAAAATTTAAGAAGCATTTTTTTTTTTTACAATTTTTTGAAATTCAATCACTTCATTATCATGTTTTTAATTTTTATTTTAACGTCAAATGATATTGCATTTTAAATAGTGTTCATGTGAATCGGTCTATGTGAAGAAAATTGACATTTATATATTATAAGTCATTATCTTATCTTTACTTTTATGTCTATTTAATTTATTTTTTCATTTTAGATATTAATTTTTTTACTTCATCGGGTTGGGTCGGGTTGGGTCGGGTCGGGTTGGATTGTAATTCATAACCCAAGACCCAACCCAACTTTAAATTCAATTTTTCAACCCAACCCAACCCAACCCAACCCAATTGAACTTAAAAAACCAATCCAAACCGATCGATTTGGGTTGGGTTGATCGGGTTGGTCGGATTTTTGCCCACCCCTAACTACAATGTTAAAAGAATTTTTTTTTTTTTTTAAATTTAATCTGATTTTTTGAAAGAAACGAAAGGAACATTGTTATTTTTATATAAATTTCAGATTTTAAGATTTAGGTTGTTACAGTCACCGAACTTATCAAATTATTATTTTATCCTTTTTTTTTTGAAAATGCGATTAATGCAAAAAAAAATAAAAATGAAAATAATATTAAATAAAAATACAGATAAATAAAAGAAAACATGTAAAGGTCAAAATTCAATCACAATTTTTTAAGTATTTATTACACACGGAGCTCGTTATTAGTTGATCATCAACTAACGACAATAATATGTCAAGTCAGCATTTCTATGGCAAGAGTCTATTGGATTTTTCAGCTACGAGTTACTGAGTGATGAATAAGATGATAATTTGATAAGTTTGATAATTATTTGAAATTTTGAATAATAATTTAATAAGTTCAACGATAATTCAAATTTTTTTAAAGTTTATTAGCCAATAAAAAATATTGTACAAAACATCCCTACCTTTTAATGTCATTGTGCAAAACGTCAACATCTTTCATTTTTTGGCAGTTTCACCTCTATTTTCACCTTTTATTCGCAAAATGTTATTTTCATCTATTTTTTCAATAAAAATATGATTTTACCCTCTTATTCAAATAAAATAAAAAGATAAAATAAGATAAAGAACTAATTGCAACAATAATCCCAAAATTTCAAAAAATTACAAATTAACCACAAATATGTAATTAAAAATCAAAACTAAAAATAAAAATGAAAAATTATTCATCTTCTTTCTCCATCTACAAACATAGTCAGACCACCCTGAAATTGGCAAAACTTCACAAGTCAACCAATATATCAATATATTCACACACATTAAACTGCTATGGCACACTCTGTATAGTTCTAAATTGCCTGGGCCAATTTCAGATTACTTAACATAGCAAAGTACACACACCATTGCCCGAGGTACAAATCACACAAAAAAAATCCTCCTCCATTACCAATTTAGAGAAATTAGATACCTTTATCCATATATACATGTTTATAAAACATATTACATGCATTCATGTATTATTACTATTTGGAAAATAAGTGTGGGTGTTTGAGAAAAATACAGACCCATGAGGGATTCTGACTCGAGACCCGCCCGGATCCAATGAACCTCCGTAGGTTTTGAACCCAATTCATGGAAGAAGCCCGCAGGAGTCTTTCAGGCGCTACTGATTGCTCATGCCCTTCGTCATCGCTCAACCCATTGTACATTTTCCTTTTCCAACTTAAACCCAACACCGATATTCTTCAAATGCGGGTCAGAGTTTGGAGGATTCGATTTTCGATAAAAGACGCCAAAAGGTAAATTCTTCTCTCTGAAATCGAAGCTCTGCAATGATTTTTGTTTTTGTTAGTTTTTTTATTTTTAATTATATATTTGTGATTAATTTGTAATTTTTTTGAAAATTTGGGACTATTGTTGCAATTAATTCTTTATCTTTATCTTTCTTTTTTCTTTTTTTTTTGAATAAGAGGGTAAGATCTTCTTTTTATTGGGAAAATAGATGAAGATGAAATTTGTGCAATGAAAGGTGGAAATACAGGGTGAAAATGTCAAAAAATAAAAGGTAAGGACATTTTACAAAATGACATTAAAAGTCATAGATGTTTTGTGCTATTTACCCTTGTACAAAATTCAATGGCAAATTGCTTTCAACAATGCTAGGTGGATAGGAAAAAACAGATAAGTAATAGGGTTTTAAATTACGCTGAGCTAGCAAGAAAGAATTCGCCTTGTAGTAATTATTGATTGAGAGCAAGAAGAGAGATAGAGAGTCGCATAGGGGGGAAAAAATGAGAGAGAGAAAAGGAAGAAAAAAAAGGAAAAAAAAATAAAAAACTTTTTCGACGCATTTAAGATACGTTCGAAAGTATTTTTAGTCTTAAATTACTCGAGTACACAATAAATTTAACGAATTAGGTATGAATTTATCTATATACCAAGTGATTTTGTGTTTTCACTTTTAGTTTACAAGTTAAGTATTTTATGTGTTATTTGTGATCCAAAGTAAAGAAGAATCATGTGGATAATACCATATGGTATTATTATGTAGATCTACACGAAACTAGTCATATGACTAAACCCTTGTTTGAGCTCCGTCATTGTTAAGAAAATGAATTTTTGAATAGTGTATTGATGGAAAATGTATGGTTAAAATGTAAAGAAAGATTTTGGATTTGCGTGTAATATTATTTTATTGAAAAATGTGTGGTTGAAGTGGGTTAAATCACTATTGAAAATGTATTTTGATGGGAAAAAATGATACTCAAACAAGGGCTAAATATCCTAAATAGAGATTGAGAATGAGTATGACATAAGTGAGAATGAGACGGTTAAATTTCTATCTCGCTAGAAAATTATGTTACGTGTGTAGTTGTTTTTATAAGTAATATGGTTTTTTAGAATATGGAATGAGTGTATGATTACACTCAATAAATCCAACCGTCTCAATCTTACTTTGTCATACCTATTCTCCACTTAGGATATTTAGTCATATGACTGGTTCCGTGTAGATCAATATAATAATACTTTATAATATTACCCACACGATTCTTCTTTAATTTGAATCACAAATAACACATAAAATACTTAACTTATAAATTAAAAAGTGAAAACACAAAATCATTTGGTATGTAGAGAAATTCATACATAATTCTTTAAATTTTTTGTATATTTGAGTTACTTAGAACTAAAAAAAAAAAAAAAAATCTTGCAAACGGATCTCGAACACGCCGAATTTTTTTTAATTTTATTTTCCTTTACTTTTTCTTTTGCCTCTTTTTTTTTCCTTCTGCCCTTCTCTTTCTCTCTCTCTCTCTCAATAGTTAATGCTAGGCAGTTTCTTTCTTGCCAGCTCAGCACAATTTAAAACCCTGTTACTTATATGTTGTTTTTCCGTGTCCCCGTAGCATTATTGATTGAGTAAAACTACATGTACAAAATACTCTTCACAGAAGCTCTACAAAAATTCAAAAAGAAGGCGACGTCTCGGTAAAAAGAATGAGGAAACTGATATGTGCTGATTTTGCACTCATTTATACCATTAAACTTATGTCTTTATGAGTTTTCTTTTGTAAGTTTCTACTTATTTTGTTACTTTTGTTATATAGGTTCAAACCCGAGGTGATTGAAGGTTAGTGAGGTTTTTAAGCGTGAATTAAGCCAAAAGAATTGAAGATGAAATATTCAAAGATTCGGCGATCTAAACCATGAAGAAATGTCGATGGAATTGTGGCTTGAAGAAGGGTGGAAAAACCATGCAAAACCAGCCCAGAAACAGAAAACAGGGTTAAATTTCAGCAAGCCTGGCGCCATGGCGCCCAAGAAACAGAAAATTTCAGATTGTTGGGCGCCATACCTCCCGAGTAGAGAGAAAAATGCGTTTTTCACTCATTTTTCGGCCCATTTTCGACTCGAACCGCCTCCTACCTTCAAGACAATATAAATACAACATTTTGGGACCATTTCTAGGTTAAGAAAGAAGAGAGTGAGTCGACCAAAAATCGAGAAAAATCTGGGAGCTTACCTCCTCCTTCAACAATGACGATTTTGGGGTTGATGAAGAAGAAAACCACATTGATATAGAAGATTTAATCCATCTTTCTCCCTATCAATAAGATCTTCTATCTTTAATCTCGTTTTTCTTCCATTTATTTTAATATTTTGTTGGGTTTATGTAAATACTCTATGGATAGATAAACCTATGTGATTGGGGGTTATTTTCTAACCCTAGAATGAGATTTAAATCATTTTGTGCTTTATTGTATTCTTGAAATTGATGTGATTAATTCATTGTGTTTATGTGTTTATTATTCTTCTCGGCTATTTAGCGGGTCAACTAGATGATTGAGTTCTTTACAATATTTGCTATTTTAGGATTTATAGTCCGTAATTGCTATTTATTCCAAAACCTAGTAGCAAATGCATTTCAATTGACGGTAGTACGTAATCGCTATTCAATTAAATGTAGGTGGATTAACACTTATGTTAGTAAACCGAGCTTGCGAATTTGCGCTTAATTCAATTCGTTTATTTCGTCGTAATATTTTTGTTGAATTAAATCTAGTGAGCTTATCCTAAATTGTTTGATGAAAAGGGTTGGGTAACGATACTTATCTTATTCATCTAATATGTAAGAAGAGATTGAGGTAATCGAGCTTTTGATTATTCTCGAATTGTTGTTAATCTTGAGAACGAAAATCTTTTGCGAACATTAAAAGAAAAATCATTCTAGCGGTGAAGAAGTACTCATCGATCACATTTCTATCACTTTGTGTTTTTCATCATTTTAGTTCTTTGTCTTTTATATTTTTCGCTTCCTTAGTTTAATTCACCAACCAACCCCCCCCCCCCCCCCCCCCCCAAATTTTCTTTGTGTACATTTTTAGTTTCTTTGTTTCAATTGACGTAATTGAAAACAATCCTCTGCGGGAATGAACCTTACTTACCAATTACTACTTGAACGACACATTTTAGAAAAGTAAGGAATTTATTTTGATGCCCCTTTTGGACATGTCAATTTTGGCGCCGTGTCGCCAAGGATTGTTCTTTCAATTTTGTCTATTATATCATTTTCTTGTTATTTATGTTTTCTTTGTTTTTGTTATCTTCTTTGTGACTTAGGTTGTGAGTGAACAAAACGAATACATCACACCACAACCTAAGAGCTAGAGTAGAGATTGGTTATACAAGTAAGTGAGATGGAGCAACTTCTCAAATTGAGTGTCAATTGTCCGATTTCACAACTCTTGTACAACAAGTGGCTCTTGAGAATAGACATCAAAATGCTTTTGAACAAGCGAATGTCATTGGGGGCTATCAAATGTAACAGAGACATGGGTATGATCCATATGCCTACACTTATAATCATGGATTTAGTGATCACCCTAGTCTCGGTTACGAAAGAAATTATTTCACATCTCCACAAGCACAATTTGATCATCCACATGGTTTCTATCAACAAGATCAACCACAATACCTCCAACCTAGTCAACAAACTCAAACTCAAAGTCCTAATATGTCTCTTGAGGATATGGTTAAGTCCTTGGCTTTGAGCAATCAACAGGCTCCACCTCAAAGCTCGGATATGTCCCTTGAAGAAATGGTATAGTCTTTGGCCTCAAACAATATGCAATTCCAGCAAGAGGCTATGCAAGTTCAAGAAAAGACATTTCAACAAGAAACAAGGACCTCAATCATGAGTTTGGAGACACAAATTAGTGAGTTGGCTGGCATGGCAGAGAGAATTGAGGCTCAAAGATTAGAAGAACTTTCCTCTTAAGCATTTTGCCCGAGCGAAAATGTTAGTGTTGATACACTAAGAAGTGAGGAGAGTTTAGATGAGGTACAAATAGAGATGGAAGATTATGTTGAGGAACCAACACAAGAAGAGAACTTAGCTTCTGAGAGCATTGTGGAAACCATGACATCACTTGAGCTATTACTGTGTAACCCACAAAGGTATAATCTTTCATGTACTACTATTCTAATTTCTAATGAGAAATTTTTACCTTTGGTGATATAGGCTCCTCTGTTTGAATTCATACTCTTTCCCGAGCATTTGAAGTGTAAAGATTTGCAAGAAAGAAAAATACTACTGGAGATAGTTGCGAGGAACCTCACTACACTCCACAACCAACTCAGGGGAATACTTGAACCCCTTGTCCTTACTCTATCATGTTCTATTCTTAAGGACCTTGTACAGTTTAAATTTGTGTGCGATAATTTATGTTTGTTGGTTGGATAGCCTTGTCGACTTTGCTTTTAGTTGTTACATTGCTTTATTTTATGGAACGTGGACATGAATGCTATATGTTGTTAATTTTCATCCACTTATCCCATGTTTGACTATTTATCAAACATTTGAGTCATGAATTTCATCACACGCACTTGTTGGTGGCACTTGAGGTTGTTTAGAGGACTTAGATGACCATATTGTTAACAATTCTTTGATCACTCTACCCATAAAATGATAAGTTTGGGGGTGATTGAGCCGGTAAAGGAGATTATTTAGGATTGTATTAATTCATTGCTCAAAAGATTGATTTTATAGAGTGATCTTAAACTTCAAATTAAAGTTAGATGTTATTTCTATCTCAATCGAAAAGAAAAAAAATTATGTAGGAAAAAGTTGTCTACCTTAAGGAGTGTGAGTCATCGTTGAGTAATCTGGCCCTATGCACCGCAATGTGTAGGAGACGATCTACAAATAAAGAAGGCTATTCTTAGGGATTAGAGCGTGAACTGCCTACATTGAAAAAAAATGAATCAAAAGAAAATTGATGCTATATCTAAGGTTATCATTGTTAAGAGATTGATGATTATGCGTGATTTGCTTAATGATAAGTTTGTAGTTTTAGCACTCAAAGTTTTTATGGTGAATTAATACATGACTAGATGGTCTAATTTGCCGGTTCGATCCAACCAAATTTGAGAGGGAAAGATTGAGTGATTTGAGAGTAACCTTATGTTTTCGACACCTTGGGGCTTTAGTGAGAATATTAAGTTTGGGGGAGTGCACAATCCCACGAGCGAGATAGAAAAAATTTGACCATTTTTAGGGTCGAGAACACCACCAACTTGTATAATGCGATGAATTGGAATGACAACACACACATGAGTCAAGCATGGTGTAAGTTCAAAAGCGTTTGTTGAAGCATTTTTGTGTACATTCCATAAGTTATTAGCATATGTGAGTATTGAGGCAAAGTGGCAAACTATCAAACCATGAAGTTTTTGTTATTTTATAGTATTGTCTTTTGATGTTTTTATTTGTGTGTTTGCGTGTTTATTTTTATTGCTTTGTTCGAGAACTAACAAAGATTTAAGTTTGGGGGTGTGATATGTACTGGTTTTGCACTCATTTATACCATTAAACTTATATCTTTGTGAGTTTTTTTATAAGTTTCTACTTATTTTGTTACTTTTGTTATATAGGTTCAAACCCGAGGTGATTGAAGGTTAGTGAGGTTTTTAAGCGTGAATTGAGCCAAAAGAATTGAAAATGAAATATTTCAAGATTCGGTGATCTAAACCATGAAGAAATGTTGATGGAATTGTGGCTTGAAGAATGGTGGAAAAACTATGCAAAACCAGCCCAAAAACAGAAAACAGGGTTAAATTTCAGCAAGCCCGGCGCCATGGCGCCCAAGAAACAGAAAATTTCAGATTGCTGGGCGGCGGATCTTGGCGCTACGGCACCCATGCCTCCCAGGTAGCGAGAAAAACACGTTTTTCACTCATTTTTCTGCCCATTTTCGACTCGAACCGCCTCCTACCTTCAAGACAATACAAATACAACATTTTGAGACCATTTTTAGGTCAAGAAAGAAGAGAGGGAGCCGACCAAAAATCGAGAAAAATTTTGGAGCTTACCTCCTCCTTCAACAATGGCGATTTTGGGGTTGATGAAGAAGAAAACCACATTGATATAGAAAATTTCATCCATCTTTCTCCCTATCAATAAGATCTTCTAACTTTAATCTCGTTTTTCATCCATGTATTTTAATATTTTGTTGGGTTTATGTAAATACTCTATGGATAGATAAACCTATGTGATTGGGGGTTATTTTCTAACCCTAAAATGAGATTTAAATCAATTTGTGCTTTATTGTGTTCTTGAGATTGATGTGATTAATTCATTGTGTTTATGTGTTTATTGTTCTTCTCGATTATTTAGCGGGCCAACTAGATGATTGAGTTGTTTACAATATTTGCTATTTTTGGATTTATAGTCCGTAATTGCTATTTATTTTAAAACCTAGTAGCAAATGCATTTCAATTGACGGTAGTACGTAATCGCTATTAAATTGAATGTAGGTGGATTAACATTTAAGTTAGTAAATCGAGTTTGCGAGTTTGCGCTTAATTCAATTTGTCTATTTCGTCGTAATATTTTTGTTGATTTAAATCTAGGGAGCTTATCCTAGGTTGTTTGATGAAAAGAGTTGGGTAATGATGTTTATCTTATTCAACTAATATGTAAGAAGAGATTGATGTAATCGAGTTTTTGATTATTCTCGAATTGTTGTTAATCTTGAGAGCGAAATTTTTTTGCGAACATTGAAAGGAAAATCATTCTAGCGGTGAAGAAGTACCATTCGATCACATTTCCATCACTTTGTGTTTTTCATCATTTTAGTTCTTTGTCTTTTATATTTTTCGCTTCCTTAGTTTAATTAACAAACCAAACCCTCCCCATTTTCTTTGTGCACATTTTCATTTTCTTTGTTTCAATTGACGTAATTGAAAATAATCCCCTGCGGGAATGACCCTTACTTACCAATTACTACTTGAACGACACATTATAGAAAAGTAATAAATTTATTTTGACGCCCCTTTTGGGCATGTCAAAAACGACTATTTGTGTTGGCTTGGAGAAAAATATTAATAAATTCATTATTTTACTTATGTTTTTGTCTTAATTTTGGTGCTCAATTCGGGATATCAAATGAAATCAAAATATTACATTCCTAATATCGTTTTGAAGTATTCACGGCTTAATATTTCACATCATTAATGGTGCGCGAAACGGTCAATCGTAACAAATGTTACGATGCATCAAATTAGGTTGTTCCGAATTAATATTTCAAAATTTCAATAACAAACTAACTTTAAAAATTTCCCCAACGACTGTACGTTAGTCAAATACATAAATCTTTTATATCCTCTCAAATCTCATTTTGATAACTATATCATAAACATATCGAATGATTTAAATGAATATCAAAAATTGCTAAACGTACATCGAACATGTGTGTTAAAAAGACATATAACTCGTCTTTTTTTAAAAAAAATTATTTTATTAATGCTTATTATTTTTGCTCCGCAAATTTTATGTGGCATGACGTCAAATTTTTTTTGGGACTTAAAAATTCCTAATAAAATTTTTATTACTTTATATGGGTTATTATACTACTTTTTCATTTGAAAATTTTATATATATAAAAAAAACTCAATCATTTTTAGGATTTTTTTTATTATTGATACTTTTTTTAAATAATCTAATAACAATAATAAAAAAATTCCTAAAAATGATCAATTTTTATTTTATTTTAAATATATATATATAAATTTCAGATGAAAAAGTAATATAATAACCCAAAGTAATAAAAAATTTATTAGGAATTTTTTGATTTCAAAATAAAAATAAAAATTGACATCATACCACATATAAAATTTCATAATAAAATGATGTAAATTATATTGAGAAATTTGTGGAACAAAAATAATAAAGATTAATAAAATAATTGATTTTTTTTAAAAAAAACGTGTTATACGTCTTTTTTAACACACACGTTTGACGTACGTTTAACTATTTTTTATATTTATTTAGATAATTCAATATGTCTATGATATAGTTCTCAAAATAAGTTTCGAAAAAATATAGAAATTTTATGGATTCGACTAACGTTATTTAATGAATTTAATAATATTTTTTCTCCAAGTCAGCACTCCTTTCCTTATTCCTTTCACCTAGTGGCGGAGTTAGCCATTTAAAGTTGAGGATCCTAGAATTGAAGATATAGAGGTGAAGGGATGGAGGAGGCACGGGAGTTGCCCCCGAATTTTTTTTTTGGATTGCTAGGACCTAGTTGTTCCAAAAAATTCTTTTCACATGCTCAATTCTATAAAATCGAGTTTTGTTTCTCAACTTCGGGGGTACTTAAAATTATAAAGTAAAACACGTTTTCACAATGCCTATATAGTAATTTACCGAAGAGTTAGATAACTTTCATTGTTAATTAGGGACGGGTTAACTTGTTGAATACCAACGTGCCCAATAATAAAGTGGTCACTTTTTTTTAATCTAATTTTTGCACTCTTCTAGCTTATACTAGTTGCTGGCACGAGCGATGCACGTGAGAAGGTTCTGAATAGTTGTCCTAAATGTAGTTAGTATAATTTTTTTATAATGAATGAAGCGCAAAATGAACTATGTAATACGATGTATAATTTATGAAGTAAGACGTGCACAAGGAAAACTTTATTTATTCTGGTAATAGGTGATTACAAAAGAAGCTAGAATTTACTAACAGAAATTGGACAACTTAAATATGAACCATTATGTAACAAAAGAAGCCAGAACTTGCTAACAGAAGCTGGACAACCTAAACATGAACCATTCTTACATAACAAAATTAGGAGCACAGGTTCAGAACAAAAAAAAGTACTATTGGTTACATATGACTGTTCATTTTCAAAATGTGAAATGCCTTGGCAAGCAGACTTCAACTTTGCAGATTTGTTTCAGCACTGTGTTTTTCAATTTTCTTTTTTGTTGGAGTGGCCGGTTCCAGCGGTTGAAACATGGATCTTTTTGCTGTTGGTGTTGGAGGAGCTTCTTCATTAGACAAACAGGAAGACAAGGAAAGGAAAAGATGACCTTTTGCTTTGTCTTTGACATCATCCTTTTTATCAGTTATTGATAACATAGGATCCAGCATAAACATAACATCATATTTGCAGTGCACTGAATTTGGCTCTTTCTGTACAGCCTTTATATAAAAGACCTTGTCATCTTCTATTGATGTGCGGATGAAGTCAATGATGTCTGTCTTAACATCCTGTTGTAGAAATATATCAGCAATAATGTAATCATATATAATTAAACTGCTAATGTCGATAGAATTTAATGCTATTTGTTTAGTATACGTGCTTACCGATTCTGTGTGCTCCATTAAATTCTGTGCAGCACACAGCAAGAATTGTTTAGCTGGTTCTCCAATAGCAGTTGCATTGATATATCCAGTCGAGTCTTTTAACTCAAAATAGACCATTGCTCTAACGAAACATTAATTTTGTAAGGAATGAATGGAAAAAAGTGGGTAAATGTTATTTTATAAGTGAATGTGTGTGATATATAATAATTTGTAAAGACAATGTAAATGGGTGTTTGTTAATATTTTTTTGAAGTCTGGAAGAAGATTAGTATTTACCTTGGAGTTGCTGTTGCACTGGGACATTTGCAGTAGCGACATGGATATATATCTCCAAAATTAGCATATGATTCTTTATTGCAATTGTTGCAACTCATATACCAGAATGACTGAGGAAATTTTTTGATGCACGATTTTGTTTTAACCCAAAAGAACCGTTGCTATGTAAGAAATAAGGTTGTTTGTTAATTTACAAACTAATATTAAATATTTGAAATAATTAAATTATAGTTAACAAAATGAAGGTTGTGTTAAACTTAGGAATTAAGAGTCTTACTGCATGTTGTAGTTATTGAATGTCCTTTAGTTCTGTAAATCTGTCTTCCTTTGGAGGTGTTAATTTCAGGTAGGCTTTCTCATATACGAGATGATCTATTGCGGCTACATTTGTTTCTGTCCTGTTTTTAAAAAGGAGAACAAATTATTAGGAACTTATTGTATGAAAATGAAAAACAGGATAATAATAATTATGTAAAATACTAACCATGTTTTGAAGTCACTAACAATTTCAAACGAAGCATCAATGAAGAAAGTAGTATTAGCTTTTGTTGATAGTGACAAACCTGTAAAAGGAAATGTTTAATAAAATGTGTAGGCTTTATATGTACATGAGAAGTTAGTCTGTGTGTACAAATATAGTACAGATATATGGTGCAGCAGAAGATTCCTTACCATTGAAAGAAGTGACCTTGAGATGCTTGGCTATAACAACTGGTCGTTTCATTAAACTTTCCGAAATGTAGTTGCATTCATTGTTAACAAAGTCGTCCCACATTGTGAGAGGAACTATTTCAAATCTAAATTAAATTATCAATAGAAACAAAAATAAATAACAGTGTGTAAGATGTTTACAAAAAGAATTAAGTAGAAAATATAATGTAAAATGTAAAATATAGAATAAGGACTGAAGAAGTGAAGATGTACTTTTTGTCAATAAGAAGTAAATCTTGTACAAGACTTTGAGTTCCAAAGCGAGTCTGTAGAAGTCTCTTAGGTCGTATATCAATCACAATTGCAATGATGCCTATAAAGTAATAATTAGTAAATTTGCACAAGTATTATGAAATGTAAAAATAGAACAAATAATTCATGCAATGAATAAGGAGTAAGAGACTAAAGTATTGGAATAATTACTTATATCTGTATTGCAATCCATGTACTTTTCAAGTTCTTGGAAGTCAGTGAAATTGTATGTAGACATCAAAAGTGCACCATGATCTTCTTCGATTTCTTCCACTCTAGTCTTTCCTGAAATGATCCAATCCATTTCGTTTAATCTGGAAGAGTATTCAGACTTTGCAATTTTTACCAATGCATTCGATACCAGGTAAGTCTTGCCCAATATCAGCTCGTCCTTGTAAGCAATTATATGGTGATCATATAAGGTTGCTTGAACTGTTGTTGCCTATGTTAGAAAGTATAAAATTAATTGAAAATGAAAATATGATGCAGTAATTAAGGTGCTAAGTACAGAATTATTTGTTTAACTGGAACAAAAAAAAGTAAGGAAATAGTGGTTCACATACATTATTAGAATCATATTATGAAAGAAGGGTTTGAAATGAAAAAATGCCTAAGTTATACTGTAGCACTTACCTCTGTGTCCATAAGAACAATTTTGGTACTTCCCTAAGCCCGTTCGAAAGGTTTTTGGTGAACTTTTCTCTGCAACGATTACTTTTGCAGTCCACCCAGAAGCTCCAGCAAAAATATCTCGAATAAGTTTGAATTGTTTGTCCATACTTACTGAAACAGACACAAATATGTGTCAAACAGAACCCAAAAAAAAAAATCAAATGTTATTTTACATGAGAAGTCGTAATTTTTTGTTCATATGTACTGAAATACATACAAACATGTGTATAACAGAAAAAAGAAGTCCAAATGTTTTTTACATGAGATGCAACCTAATAATATAAAAAAGATGGGATATAAATTCAAAAATACAAGAGATAACAAATAATAACAAAGATAATTATATGTTTATATTATAATTTAATGAAATGAAGTACAAAAAAAATATTAGAAGTGAATGAGGAAGAGAAAGAGTAGAAGAACTTACTACTTAGAGCAGATTGTAGAAATGCTTGCTTCTTTGTTTTCTGTAAATCTTTAAAATTTATTTAAAGAGGAGGGAAGAAACTCAAAATGTCTGTAGAACTGAAAATGAAACGAAAGTAATGGCACATTTTTATGAGTACACACACACACACACACACACACACACACACACACACACACACACATATATATATATATATATATATATATATAATGGAATTGGAAGAGGGACTGTTTATCATCATCATGATTGTTATGAACTCGAAGATAAAAAGAAAGGAGTACTGTAGTTGGCATGATGTAATTTTTTTTTTAATATATATATTTATATTTTTTATAGTATATATATAAGGAAAGTATGGTAGGAAAAGTACAATGTAATTATGAATTCTACTTCTGTACTAAAATGTACAGTATACCAGGATTAAATGTCAGAAGTTGGTGGGAAAAGGCATGGCCACTAAGATGTTTGAAAAAGTAACGACAGATCTATAATCATGACGAAATGACAGATGGTACTGTTGAAACTGAAAATATCAATGACAGATTTATAATCATGATGAAATGACAGATGATATTGTTGAAACTGAAAATATATTTAGTTTTAATATATAACAAATAATAAATAAAAGAGAAAAATTAAATATACAAATAATATATTCTTACAAAAATATTTATATTAATCTATTTTATATTATATTAGATTATTTTATTTTATTTTATATTATATATTAATTATAAATATATTAAAATGTAGTGTGAAATGATGTAGTTTTGCACATAATGTATGCTAATGAAAGTTTGTTTTATTTATTTATTTTTTCTTTAGTAAGGATTAATGTGTGTACTTTTAAGGGCTGAAAATAAACATGATTATGTGATGTAATGTTGTTGTGATGAGAAGTTTTAATATTTTTAGAAAAGTACAGTATACCATAATATAATATAACATAATAATAACACTAAAATATGTGTAGTAAATGAATCATTGAAAGTCTATTTTGTAGTGAAGTGATCACAGTCATATCTGGTAGGCAATGTTGTTAAGATTGGAAAAAGGATGATTCGGCTAACTTTCTGGTACTTTATAAACTCTGTAAAGATATTACAAGTGATCAATAAAATGTATGATAATATAGTACCTTCAACAATAATTTGTAACAGACATATTAGTTTAAGTATTACCTGTTAATGTTTTATTATGTTGAAGTGTAGAGCACGAGCCTCTTCCAAAGTAAGCATCACTAATTTAGAAAGAACTCTTTCAAAAGCAATGCATAGTTTAAAAGAACAACCAGGTACGTTTTCATAGAAAAGTTGTGGCTGGTTTGTGAAATATAGTGTTTACGTTGTAGGCATAAACAAATGAAAACTTTAATGTGAAGACAGGTGATCGTTCTTTTAAAAATGAGATGGGTTTTCGGAAGAGTTCTTTTTAAATTTAGTGATGAATGCTTTGGAAGAGGCTCAACCTTAATCATTAATATGTAATTTTCTAAAGATGTCTGCCAAAGAATAAATACCTTAAATAAGTAAATAGAAGTGCAGCAATGGAAAAAAAAGGAAAAAATAAGTGTACAGATTCATATAATTGCGTAAAGAGAGGAAAATTAAACAACGAACAAACCTTTTTAGCTGCATAATTGTGTAGTTCTGAATGGCAAATGTAGAAATACCAAAACAAGAATGTTCACTTATTGCAAATACTGTGAGTTACAAGGACATTTACCCCGAAATGAAGATGATACAATACAAGAAAAAGTTAAATACAGATATTTTAGTAAAGATTAAATGGGACTAAAAAAATAACGTCCCATAAAATGAAATATTGTATGCTGAAGTTAGTATTTTTTAGCGGCTATGATAGATACTTTTAAACATCCGTTAATAAATCGTCTACCGTAGCTGTAAAGTGCAAACATAAACTATGAATCACTAAAAATATGTAGTTCTTCAAATCAGTCTACAACATGATTTCTAAGGATCAAATCAATAATTAGTGCACATATAAATGATTTGTTGTAATGATATGTATATACCTTAAATAAGTAAATAGAAGTGCAAAATGCAATAATGGAAAATGAGAAAAAAAAAATATGTACAGATTGATAACTACTAAAAGAGAGGAAATATTAAACAGGGAAGAAACCTTTTTACCCGCGTAATCGTGTAGTGCTGAATGGCAAATGCAGAAATAGTAAAACAAGAACGTGCACTTATCGAGAATATTGTCAAGTACAGAGATATTTATCTCGAAAAAAAGACGATACAGTATAAACAAAAGTTGAATTTAGATATTCTAGTATAGATAATGAATTGTTAAAAACATGTAGTCCTTTAAATCGAGTTTACAAATAGAATTTCCAAGCATGCAATAAATAAGCAATGCATATATAAATTATCTGTTGTAATGAGAAAGATAAGTGAGAGCACAATGAACCGATGAGTGTAAAAACTGTAAGTATGTTGAGTATGAGTACCTTTAAAAATACTGAACTCTGCAGGAAGAATCAATTGGCTGATTTCTATGTACAATTTGCGTAGAGCGCAAGCTGATATTGTTATGGTTATCAGTAGGACTGCTTGTCATATTTATGTTGAAGTCAATAGAATTCCAATATTTGGAATGAACCTATCATCTTTCTTCATACAGGGTTATATCGTCTTTAAAAAGAAATGAAACTTCATACGAAGATAGATCCCTCACTTTGTATGAAAGATGTTGAAAACGTGTCCATGATTTTTTTTCTGGTTTTAATAATAATAAAGTGGTTCATATATTAACAGATACATGATTGGTAGAAAATGTGGAATTCTTTTAAGGATTTTGCGTGTTATCAGCTATATATATTTTTTGCAGCAATTGATACTTGAAATGGATGAAAAAATTTTGATGAATCTTTAATACAACACAGGAAAATGAACATATTTAAAACAGTTCTCGACCAATCATGTATTTTTTTTATGTCAATTATACTCTAATAGTATCGTAAAAAATTAAAATATTTATGCAATTTTTCGAATATGTTTCATGCAAAGTGGAGCTCTATCTTAGTATGTAATATCATTTTTTTTTTTTTTTTTATGAATGGATGTAGCTGATGGAGGCACATTTTTGAGGAATGAAGAATTTACTGTTGGTGAGGAAGTGGTAAAGAAAGACTTGATGAAAGAATCTTCAATGGATGAACTCTGTTTTATTGATTCATGTCAAAATATTTAATGAACAAAAAAAGTTCTAACAGCTGATGATGGTTGATGAAGATATTATTTATTTTAACCATAAAGAACATACTGAATTTTAAAAGTGAAATAAATTAATTTTAAGTAGCGTGAACAGATCATAGAATACAACATCAAGATATGAAAGAAGACACATAATAATACTAAGGATGTATCACAGCTAAAATTTCTTTGTAAACTACATTTTGTGTGCATCTGCTATGTATTTGTTCCTTTCGGGTTGGGTTTACTAAAACTTTAATGGATTTACTTGTTTTAGCTCTAGACAATGCAACATATAATTGTCCGTGAGTAAACACAGATTCAGGAAGATATAATCCAATGAAATCTAAAGTTTGACATTGAACTTTATTTATTGTCATTGCAAAACATGGACGAATAGGAAACTGAGTTCTTTTAAATGGAAATGAATTTTTATCACCCTGAAGTGGAATAAATGGAATTCTAGGTAGAAACACTCTTTTACTAGAATATTCTCCATTGGCTACTTCGACATCAATTACATTACGTTCAAATCTACGACAAATTAGTCTTGTACCATTACATAAACCTTCTGATGGATTAATGTTTCTGAGTAATATCACAGGACAGTTCTGTTTAAGTATCAGTTCATGTGGTGGAATACCATTTGGAGTTAGTGTATTTAAGAAATCTTCATGAATACTTTGTTCAGATTCTTCCAATATTTCATCAAAGCTATAATAAGTAAAACTTTGTCCTTCAATGTGTTTTAGGAGAATATTATTTATTTCATCAACATATTCATTTTTTGGAGTTAGAATTACCCTATTAATCATAGTATTTAAATTACTGGTATAATTATTTAAATCTGGAAAGACAGCCTCAATTAAATTGTTCAATGAAACTTCTTCACTTTCAAAATATATAGTCATTTCAGGTGAAAGCTTAACCATGCCACATGTGTGTAGTTCTTGAACTCCATCACCAATAAGTAGTAAAAATTTAGAAAAGACTGGATCTAAGTGAGCTCTCATATTTTTAAGTAATTTAAATTGTATGAAATGTGACCATAAATATGAATATACTAAACATGCTTGCATAATGTCTGTTTTCTGTCCTCTTTGAATAACTGGTAATATTTGTCTAAAATCTCCACCTAAGACGATAACTTTCCCACCAAATGGTAAATCGCATTCATTCACATCTCTAAGCATTCTGTCTACAGCTTCAATAGTATAACGATGTAACATTGGGGCTTCATCCCAAATAATTAGTTTTGCTATTTTTAGTAAAGTTGCTAATACAGATTGTTTACTAACTGAACAAGTCATATTGTTAGATAATTGAAGAGGAATTTTAAACCTGGAGTGTGCTGTTCGACCTCCCGGTAATAAAGAAGCGGCAACTCCTGAAGAAGCAGTAGCCAAAGCTATATACTTTTTGGACCGTACAGCTGATAGCAATGCTTTGTATAAATATGTTTTTCCTGTTCCACCTGGGCCATCAATAAAAAACATACCACTGCCATTAGAAAAAATTTCTGTAAGGATTCTATCATAAGCGATTTGTTGCTCGTTATTTAAACAATTTGTGCACAAAATATCAGATTCAGTAACAACATTTCTCATTTCTTCAGCAATTATGTTAGCTAACATTTCTTCTTCTCCCATATGAACTTCAAAAGGTACAAGACAATATTCATTTATATTTTTACCTAGTGGCTCTAATAAAGAATTTATATCTTGCAAAGCTTTAATTTCTGCATCTGGCTGAGGCATACCAAAGTTGATATAGTCTTCAAAAATAAAGCTAGAGAATTTGTTCCACAGTGCTTTTGGATCATCAGGTCCACATAAAGTTAATATAGTAGCAAATAAACGGCGTAATGAACTCGGTATTTTATAAGTAATAGCTTCTTGTAAACAAAGCTCACAATAGTTATCACCACGTAATAAACCATGCAAAACAGCTGTTTCACGAAATGAAGACACAGAAATACCATTTACTGTTTTTAAATTTTCATATGATATTGCTCCTTTAATATGATTAAGTAACACTCGTAAATAATATCTTTCACCTTCAGCTATATTAGCTGCAACTATTCTGCCAAGGACATATTTTTTCTTTCTTTGAGTCCATATTCTACTTTGTGCATCCCATACAAAAAATTGAGGAAAATCCCTATATAATAATGACTTTGCTAATTCATCTATACTATTCATATGAAAAAATTCAGTTAACATTGTTCGCTTGTTGTGATCTCTATTAATAACTGCTGACAAAGAATCTGAATTTTCATAAGTAACAAATTGATTATTTTCTAAATGTAACTGTAATGAGATAACTGGTGGAGACATTTCAGATAAGATAAATCCATATATCCTCCACATTGCTTCTGGTGGTGAAATCCACCTGGCAGACTGATATTTTTCAATTTCATCAACAACAGGTACATTTTCATTTTTATTTATAGAAAAAGCTACTCTGTCATGTCCTTTGTATACATATTTATATAGATACTTAACTGATTTTACAGTTGAACAAACCTCTACATTGATATAACAATCATATTTAGCACATAGATAGGGATTATAAGGTACAACCCATCTATTGTCTAATGAATGTCCTCTAACTGTAATTGATTGATTATTTTTACGACGCCGGTAAATTGGGTAACTATTATTGCTAAGAGAAGTTTTATTATTATATTCTTTTGGATATTCAAATTTGCATTTACCATTTTTTCTCATACAAACATTATTAGGATTCAATGTACCACAAGGACCATGCATCATATGTTTGACTATAACAGAATGCAAATGAGGTTGTTTATTCTTATCTGGAATTTCACACGACACAATTGAATCAACTAAGTCAACATTTGTAATTTTACAAGCTGTCTTAAAAATTAGTAAAAAATGAGCATGTGGGAGTCCTCTTTTTTGAAATTCTATGACATATATATATGCAACAACTGGTCCAAAAATCTGACGTTTTATTATATCAACTTTCAATTCTTCCAATTTAGCTCTAAATATACGTGAAGTCAGGTCAGGTCTATTTTGAGCAATATCATTGTTGTGTAATTCTTGTTTTATTTCTAACCAATTCGGATTACATGTTACTGTCAAAAATATATCTGGTTTACCAAATCTTTGTACTAATGTCATTGCATCCATATATCTTTTTGTCATATCTCTAGGATCACCAATAAAGGACGATGGCAAAATAATTTTTTGACCTACTTTATAACCTCTATTTTCACCATTTCCTATGCTGTCAACAATTCCTCCATAAAGTTCAGCACGTATTTCTTTTTTATTTTTTCGAAAATAATCAAGTCTACTGGTTTCAATTTTCACATACATATCGACCACATATTGCTGTAAGAGTCTGCCAGTATGAAGTAAAATAGAATTAGATAAATTTCTTACCTGTAATTTATAGCAGTAATACTCACGACATGAAACCTGCGATCTTCTCTTTTTCATAGTCAAAGCTGAAAAAAAGCAAAATTAATAGTTAAACTAAGTTAAACAGTAATAATATAATGAATTAATTGAACTAAATGTACAGTATGCTGTGTTTATTATTAACCTGCATTTTCTCTGTCAATTAATTCATTGGCTGAATGTATGTTATTCAAATCTATGGAATTGTCCACTTCATGGTATTGAGCTTTTTCTTTATAGAATTTTTCAATACCTTCATGCCACCCAGGTTCACCATAAGGAAATAACAATGGGTATTGAAGTGGATCATAACAACCAAAATAATAATGTATTCTATGTGAAACACCAGAATGACAACAAACTGATATGTCACGAAGTCTAATGTCTGCAGAGAGGTCATCCTCAATCCAAATTGCAGCTACTTGTGATGCAGAAGGTTTATTGTATACTCTTTGGTCAAGACCAGGGTCACATCTAATGTGTATTTTATACGTTTTCAAATCATCAATTTTACTCAATGAACGGAAAAAATTTGAGTATGGATTATTTTTTAAGATGTGTATCAATTTTTGCAATAATGAATCAGAAAATCTATCTGATTTTTGTAATCTATGTTGTATTTCGTTTTCAGTATCATAGAAGTACAATTGCAAGTACGATGGACATCCATCGTTGGGTAAAAACTCATTTATATAATGATAAATTTGTCCTTGAACTCGGAATGTATAAATACCTTTGTAATTTTTGGGTAAGTCTTTATCACATTTAACACCAAACGAAGTAAAAGCAAAATGGTTATTATAACTGCGTCCATTATTTCTAAAAATCAAAGCATCATGCTCATTTGAAGTAAACAAGTCAAACAACTCTTTAGGTACATCATCACTCTGTAATCTAATTTTTCCATCACAACAACAAAAACCTTTACTTTCATTCTCAATTTTTTTTGCGTTGCAGTGAATACAAATTGTTGGTGGTTTTAGCATATGAGCTTGCATAGGAATATCACCTAAATTATGATCATGAAAACATTCATTAAATTGTAACACACCAACCTGGTTACAAAATAAAGATGAATCATTCTTGCAGAAATCTTGATCACCGACAGATTGTTTTGAACTACCAGCTTCATCATTAAATGATGGTTGATGAACAGATTTTTGCACTACAAGATAAAAGACTATTCTTAAGTGCATAGATAGAATAAGCTGTAAGTAAAAGCAAAAATAATAAAGTAAATCAAAGAAAAACAGAAATTAATGGGAATTAAGATATGAAAATTAATTTACTTTGTAACCAGGTTGAACATTAATTAAGAAAACAATTATGCTTACCAATTTGTTCCGAAGTATTACTTCCATCATCCAAAGCTACTTCTGCCTCGTAAAGAAAATCAGAAGTAGGTTGGCGAAATGATACTACGCGGCGTATCTTTTTCCTTTCAGCATATAAATGTCTACGTCGTTTATTACGTATTTCCCTTTGTGCCTTAAAATCATCATCTCTATCCATTTTTCATTCAGTGTTTATCCTCAAAGAAAAACAGAAATTAATGGAAATTAAGATACGAAAATTCTAACTATTAAATCAAGAGAAAACTAACACAGAAATGAATAATGAAAACCACAAATAATTAATTATAAATAAAATCACAAGACTACAGTTTTGTCTAAGATTCCACAGCAATCTTCAAAATATCATAGCAATAACATAAAATGACAATCGTATTACATTTTATATATTAAAGCAAGAAAAAATGTCAACTTGAACAATCCACAGTAATTTATCTTTTATATATCTCCCTATGTTTGTACAATGCTACAAAGTAAAAACTTGAACAATCAACTGCAAAGTAAAATAAAACAAAAATAAATCTAGTCTAGAAGACAATATAAGTAACAACTTAAGAAAAAAATCACAGTCATGACATATAATGGAGGAAATACAGAAGCTCACCTGAAAATTAGAACAATTATTTCGCCGAAAAAGTCGAGAAGCAGTTTCCAAAATCGGGAAAAATTAAATTCCTGAAGATTGAGGAGAAAAAAAATCAGTTAAAGAACGTAAAAGCAAAAAGTTTAATAAAACAAAGCAAAAAATAAGCTGAAGTACCTACGATCTTCGATAATAAATGAAACGGCGAACAATTTTTGGACAGAAAAACAAGACCAACGACGGTACAGGTTAGAGACAACAAAAAATGACCAACGGTTTCAACTCCTGCGATGTCAAAGAGTAGAAAAAGAACAATAACAGTGAGAGAAGAACAAGCGTTCTAGGGTTTCGACCTCCGAAGAAGACGCACGACGCTACAGTTCAAAGAAAACCCAAAACTACAAACGGTATCGACACCTACGACATCAAAGAGTAGAAAAAACAAGAAGAACAACGAGAGAACGTGAGAGAAGAACAAGCGATCTAGGGTTTCGACCTCCGAAGAAGACAAACGACGGTACAGATCAGAGACAACCAAAAATTACAGACCGTTTCGACTGCTGCAACATCAAAGAGCAGGAAAACAAGAACAACGGCGAGAGAACGCGAGAGAAGAACAAGCGATCTAGGGTTTCGACCTCCGAAGAAGATCAACGACAGTACAGCTTAAAAACAATCAAAAATTACAGACGGTTTCGACTCCTGCAACATCAAAGAGCAGGAAAGCAAGAACAACGGCGAGAGAACAACAAAATATCCAAGGTTTCGATCTCCGAACAACGACGAGAGAGAAAAAGAGCAGCGAGAGAATTTTCGAGAGAGAGAACGGCGCTAGGGTTGGAAAGAACGCGAGAATGACCTAGGGTTTCGATTTTCTAGTACTTATACACGAGCAAAACGACATCGTTTCGCAAATAAGGAAAGACGACGCCGTTTTATAGCAAAACACGGCATTTTACAAGTTCACTAGCAGGAAACGACGTCGTTTTCTGTCAAACACAAAACGACGTTGTTTTGGGCGAAAGCGTGAACAGTGACGAGGGAGATCCACTCTTATAATATAGTAGGGATATAGGCCGATCATTGCATTTCTTTCTTCATATTCATTCACCAGCACCCTAGCACCACTCCTGCGCACGGTGCACCTCATGTGGCTTTTTTCACCACCCCCATCTACCCAGTTCAATCATTAACACGTTTGATAATCAATATTTGATCCCTGGATGCTAAATTTATAAAATTTGCTACTTTTTTCTGCAGATCATCCTCCATAGACTGTCAGTCCACCACTGAGTGTGTATGCTTCTGATGCGTATTCTGGCAAAAAAAAAAAATTGAGGAAGGGGGGTGTCCTAGGCCCCCCCTCCTCCTTCGCCCCTGCTTTCACCGACACGTTGCCTCCTTTTTTGTAGAGCTTAAGCCGTGTTTGATTCTCATTTTTAGGGAAAAATGTATTTTTGAATAGTTAATTGACGGAGAATGTGTGGTTAAAAATTAAGGAAAAATTTTGGATTTGCGTGTAATATTATTTTATTGAAGAATGTGTGGTTAAAAAGAAGAAAGAGAAAAATGAATTTTGAGAAAAATGAGAATCAAACAGGGGCTATATGAAGAGTATTGTGTACGTGTAGTTTTATTCTTATTGATTTGCCTTTTAACCCCATCTTCTTACATTACCAACACCTTCAGTTTCCTATCATCCAATTCTGTACAATCCTATTATTGGACTCCTCACTTGTGCTTTGCGAGTTTTAATGAACACTAGAAACGCGTATCCGGTTCACATGAACTCAACTTCCACTCCCTCTAGGCCTCTACATATTGCATTCGTCTCGAAGTAGTTTCTCAGCCTACAAACCGCCGTTCCCAGCCTCTCCTGGTACCGTTTCCCCGTCCCCCATCTCAAGACATACAGACATAATTCTTACAGTTAGTTATTGATTGGCCGAATCCCCCCAAAATTGAAGAATTTATTATCGATTTTCCGAGGTACTAGTAATTAGCATTCAAAAGATCATAGCTTTTATTTATTTCTTCCATCTTTAATTGAATGCCATTTAAAACCAATCATCTTTATTTCAACCATCATCATTTATCAAATACATGAAACAATGTAAAAGGTTTACGCTCCATTTTTCCTTTCCTTTTTTCATTTTGCGCTTTATCTGTTGTGACTACTTTTTTTTTTTTAATTATTATTATTATTTTTTTAAACATACTGAAAAAAAAAAAAAAATCTTTTGGGATACTGATGGTTGATGATTAAAGCCCAGTTGTACCGGTTCTGGTATTATTCACATGAATTTCATATTCCGACGAATGAAAAAAAAAAATTACAAATTCTGATTATGATAGATTGTTTTGGCCTCGCTTCTTTTGCTTTTTCTCCAAAAGAAGCGAAAGACTATTCCCCCACCCCCCCCCCCCCCCCCCCCCCCCCCCCCCCCCCCCCCCCTTCTTTCTGCTAATCCAACCCAAAGAAAGAATCAACAAAGTGTATTTCCAACTAGTAATTGATATATGCCAAGTGGGGGCTAATAATTTCACATTTGTGTCAATAAATAAAGAAAAAGGTAAATAAGACATGATTGGTTGCTGTTGTCATTTCCCTTTGGTGACTTCATTTATTTTTGTAAACAGGTAGACGCATCTTGCTGAGAGTCTGTGATTGGCGGTTGTTTACATGCTAATATCCCCTGCATAAATCAGATGTTGCTATTGTATAACCAGTCAATCTATTGACTGAAGTCTGAATTTCTTTGAACGTTGAACATTTCATTACTCAGCATGGATAATATGGTAAGTTTAAATTTCTTTGCACTGCAAAGTGCAATGATCTACCCTCGCTATTTTACTAGCTATTATTCGAAGATAATGTGTGTCTGCATGCATAAATTGCCGTGCTTTTATGTCTCCGCCACACGTGTTTGTGTGCATAACTTCTCAATTTTCTGTAGACCACTATATACAGAGACTATTGATGAAAGGGCAAATAAACTGATCTAAAACACTGAAAAGATATAGCAATATCTAATGGAATATGGATCTATGTTCTTGACAAGCAGCAAGGACTCAAAGATGGGATTCAAATGCATCACAATAAAGATGCACGGACACATAAATTTTGCAAAATATAGGACACGACACATTGTTAGGACTTGCTAATGAATTAGTACATATGATGCATCTATATATGTATACATATTTATGCTTATGTATTACTTGTGCTAATCTATTTCTAGATCATCCAATTATCGCCTACATTTTCCATGTGAAATAGGGAAAATTACACTTGCAACCTATTCTTGGTAGAGTATTTAGGTCGGGTCCCCAATCTGTATAATAGAGCATCTGGGTCCCCAACCTTTTACTTCGTAGCCTTTGGGTTTCAAATTGATGGAAACCGCCATTTGACTATTAGGAAGTCGTATATTCAGTTAAAAAGACTATTGTATACTTTGAATAAGATAAAAAGAAAAAGAAAAAAAGAATAATCAAATTATTCAAATTTATAACCCCAATCCCCCCATGCGAGCACCGCCTCTCTTCCTCTCTTAGTTGCCCCACCATCCGCTCCCTTTCCCAGCCAAGAGACCCACCTCAAATCCAACACCAAGGTCTTGATTCTCAATTCACCTTCAAGCTATGCTCACCAAAGAGTTACCAGAACTTTCCCAACGAACAAGACGGTGTTGGTTTGGCTTGGACTTTTTATCAGGTAGCTCACAGCTTCAATATTTTCTTTATCTAGTCACCCAAAAATGTATCAATTCAAATATGAAAAGAGTGGTTTTTTACATTTAATGGGCAGATGGGTCATATTCTAAGTTCTGGCCACAAGAGAGCCATTTTCAGAAATCCAAAACCAATTCTTGAGCATCCTTATTCTACACTCTCCTAAAGATCACTAATCAGACAAAACATTCTCTACCTAATTAATTAATTTTGATGCCACTTTGAACAATGCAAGATTATCAACATCCAAAGCTCTTCACAAAGTAGAAAGGAGTTGCACGGGGGAGAAATAGAATTTGAATGGCTTGTTTTCAGAAGCAGTACAAGGGAAATAAGTGAATCAACTTAAAGTGCTCCAGACAAAATTAAAACCTGCATTTCACTCATACTGATAAGTATTTTACTGAATGCACAAAAATCTTACTTTTGCATTTGGGAAAGTTTGAATATTTAGGTTTATCAGAAGTTCAGCACATGGGTGATGGGCCAGAACTTTTGTGAACTATGGGAATGGGGATGGTGGATGGGCGTGGGTTTCAGGTGGTGGTGGGGCCTGATGCTGCCGATGGTGGTGAAGGTAGTGCTGTTTTAGTGCTAGTGCGAAGTAAATGGGTGGGTGGGACATCGGAGAAGATGATTGATTTGATTTTTGTTATTATTATTTTTTGGTAGTTATTCAAAGTGAGGGTTCAATGTTCAAGCTCAACACAATGTTTATTTTTGAACATTGACGGTTTTCCTTCCATTGGGAGCCCATTACGAAGTTGAAAAATTGGGACACACTCTGCTGTGGAAAGGTTGGTTGCCAAGCATTTGGTACTGAGTTTCCTCCTCCCTTTTTAGTAACAAAATGAACCAAAAGTAGGACCAAATTGAGAGTTACCCCAGGTGTAGTTTTGCGTGTGAAATAATGTAGTTTGAGTTAATGGCAAGGATCATTTGTCTCTCTTTTCTTATCATTGTTTATGATCACTTTTGTACAGCTTTTCCGCTTATCCCTCTTGTGCACTGTGTGAAACAATATATTTTAATTGTAAGGACAATTTATGTAAGGTTTTTCCTACACGATTTTAACCAAGTTCTATTGGTTCAAATCTAACACAATTTTGCTTGTATACATTTACATTTTGTCTTATTGCGAAAAAAGTTTATTTAGATTTCGTGGTTAATCCTATAGTAGCTTCGTTAGTGTAACGACTCAGCTCTGTGCTTAAGCCGTTAACTAAGTATTGTTCGTCCTTGGAGCCTAGCTACTCTTCACTTGTCCAATTGCTATCATGATTATACTTAAGTTTCCCTTAATGAAAGTCTTGTATTCGAATTTTGAAGACGTAATAGAAATCTATGAGGGGGTAAGATGGGTTAGGCTCTTGCAGAGCGGACAATATAAGGTAACGGTTTGGCCACAGAGATCGGATCGTTACAAAAAAAAAAAAAATCAATTGGTACCAGGATTTAATTTAAGTCTCTTTTAAGGTAGAGGTCTTGAGTTCGAATTCTATGGACATGACAGAAATTTGTGAGGAGTAAGATAGTCTTAGATTCTCCCAAAGTGGGTAGCATGTAAGTTAATAGCTCGGGTATAGAGGATAGGTCGTTACAAAAAATGGGTTTTTTTGTAACGTCCCGATCTTTGTGCCCCAAGCCATTAACTTACACAATATCCGCTCTAGAAGGGCATCTATCCTCTTACCACTTCACGACTTTCTATCACATACCCAAAATTCGAATACGTGATCTCCCCTTAAGAGAGACTTCAAAGGGTTTTCCACGAATATTAATGATTTAAAAGCTCCTCCACTAATGCCAAATACCTAACTTAACAAATTGGTAATGTGGAGTTACTATTCATCGAGTTTGGAAAATGATCTTTTATTGCCCATGCCCTAGCCTTTTCTTCCGTGGATTAATGGGATCCCAATGGGGTGTAGGAGGGCAAATATCTTCCCAGAGCGAACAATGCGTAAGTTAACGGATTGAGCATAGAGGTTGGGTTGTTACAATTGGAGTATTTGATATTGTTGAAGAATTATTGGGCATTTTTCAATATTTTGACTCTTCATTTTATTTTATGGACAGACACGGTCAAAGGAGTGTATACATAGCTGAGAGTGTTCTAAGAGTATTGGTCACATGTAAAACATGGACATGTAGCGAGTTTTGTTGCGGAGAAGGGGGGGGGGGGGTACCCTTTACCTCAAGAATGGAAATACCAATCTCTAACCAACTAGGACAAGGAGAAATTGGTGACATGTAGCCTTCTCAATATTGCTGGTGCTTTTTAAATTCTTGATATTGATTCTCTGTCTATGATGTTCGTGGATATCAACTAAAGCACGTAACCTGAGTTCTATTTATCCCTTTGTCATGCCCAAATAACCCAGCTATATAAAAGAAGTTCATTTGAGAGCATAATAAATGGTCGAATCAGTATAAACTACTGATGAGGATATTGCTCGTGTTTATGTTTAGTTATATTGCAAGTCGGGAGGCTTTAGCTGCCAATTAATATTCAGTAAACTAGTGTGCTAATCTGCATTAAATTGTACAGGATCTTGCAAGACTTTGGCAGTTAAATTTTGTAACTTTCATCTTACTACTTTTCAGTTACAGGGTGAAAATTATCCTGTTCATAGCAGTTCATGCACGTCTTTCTGTTTTATTTCCATGTCAATGATTTATTGTGTAATATATATATTTGCTAAAATAGTCTCTCGTTTACATTCTTGTGATTGGATTTGTCAATTTCGTTGATCCATGGAAGCAAAGAGAACCACCCAAGGTGCCTAGCTACGTGGGAATGGAGGTGGACAAAATTAGCAACTTGCCGGAGCATATTATAGACAACATTTTATCAAGTTTACCACTAAGAGATGCCGTGAGGACAAGTGTCTTGTCAAGCAAGTGGAGATTTAAATGGGTTACACTTCCACATCTTGTATTTGAAAATCAGTCCGTCCCGATTTCCGCCCAAGATCAAACCCTCATAAAGAACAAACTTGTGAGTGTTATTGACCACTTGCTGTTACTTCATACGGGCCCCATACATAGGTTTAAGCTTTCTCATCGTGATCTTCAAGGTGTCAGTGATGTTGATAGATGGATTCTTTTCCTATCGAGGGCCTCTGTTAAGGAATTTATACTTGAAATATGGAAAGGACATCGTTACAAACTCCCTTCTTCTATATACTCCTTTCAAAAGTTGATCCATCTGGAACTTTTTAATTGTCTTTTAAAACCTCCATATACATTTAATGGCTTTAAAAGATTGAAGAGCCTTGATCTTCAACATATAACCATGGATCAAGGTGCTTTCGAGGATATGGTATCCAACTGTCCTTTACTTGAGCGGCTGACATTGATGAACTTTGATGGTTTTACCCATCTTAAAATCCATGCTCCCAATCTCCTCTTTTTTGACGTTGGAGGAGTTTTTGAAGAAGTGGGTTTTCAGGATACCATCAATCTGGCTATTGTCTCTATTGGCTTGTATGCAAACACTGGAAGTGAACAGAATATGGTTTTCGGAAGCATCGGTAATCTGATCAAGTTTTTTGCTAATCTACCTCGTATTCAGAGGCTTGAGGTGCAGAATTTTTTCTTGAAGGTAAACTATCCATCATCATCTATCCTGGAAATTCAGAAATTTCAGGGACTGATGAGCATGTTGCTCAGTTAGAAGTGATTATAACATTGAATTGCATAATTACTTGTCTTGTTATGAACATCTGAGGTTTTTATTTGTTTTCCCTACAGTATTCCTCCAAGTGGATAGAGAGCCAGAACCATTGACTAATTGAGTACTTATTCGGTTTGTTTGACTTCTGTGTAGTATTTGGCTGCTGGCGGTGTACCAGTAAAGCTGCCGACACCTTGTATCGTTCTTACTTTTCTTTCGATACGTGTTAATTTTAACGACTTGGAGGAAAATCTGGCTGCTCTCTGTCTTCTTCGCAGTTGTCCTAACCTTAAAGAGCTCGAGCTGTTTGTAAGTTTTCTTGCATCCTCCCTACCGTTGCTACATGTCCATGTTTTGCTTTAATGGAATGCTTCTAGCCAATCGTTTGTTTCTTTTTAGTCACTAAACTTGCGAGATGTGACGTTGATAACTAAACTTCATTTTGTTCCAAGTTGGTCATTGAACTTAAATTTTGTTCTAAGTTGGTCATTGAATTTTAACATTCTGGCAATTTGATCATTTTGGCCATGTTTGTTGGGACTGACGGGCTCGAACCAGCAGCTTCCACTTTGACAGGGGTAGGCGGTGCTGTGACTTATTGAACTACGATTAAAGTGAAACAAGGGATCTAGTAAAAAAATTGATTAGTTTTTTATCTTCATATTCTTTATGGGGTATTTCTGAAGGTTAGTTTGATTAATAGAAATGCACTAATAGAATGCTGACGTGACAGTGGTTGGTAAATAATTAGACTGTCTCGCCACTTGTTAGTCAGATTAATGGACATGGATAGAATAACTAAATCATCAGAAAGTTTTAAGTTTATTAACCAACTTGAAACAGAATGCTATTTAATGAAGAACTGAACTTTCACTAGAAGTTTTTAACTCGTTTATTTAACCCTCTTATTTTTCATAGTTTGCTTTTGAGGATTTTTTCAATATTTATATGGTGACTTTAATACTTTAATAGGCTCGCTCAGAGGAACATGCTACTATGAGATCAGTTTCGAATACTGTGGAAAATTATCAGTGTCTCCCATTAAATCAACTGCGGCTTGTTAAGATTGTTGGGATCTCTGGTATTAAACAAGAACTGAGTTTCATCAACTTTCTGCTTGCAAATTCTCTTGTTCTTGAAAAGATGACTGTCAAGCCTGCTTCGATGGACGGAGGAATGGAAATGGCAAAAGAGTTGCTTCGTTTTCGGCGAGCTTCTTCACAAGCAGAAATTATTTACCTCGATGGTGTGCAGGATTAATTATCTATGTTAACTTCAGATGAGTATCTGATTGGTGAGCATTCTTTAGGAATGTTGCTAAAACTTGAGAAAAAAACTAAAAGAACAAGAAATCTTGGGTGTAGTTTAATTTTGTTTTAGTCCAAGCTTCTGTTTGATTGTCTTTATAATTTATTTATTTTTGCCTTGCGTGCTTGAGACCTGGTTTAATTTTAGAGCCTTAATTTTCATTGAAAAAGATGTAGCCACTTTTAGATGGGTTCATGACTGATATTTTGACGGAAGAACGGGTGTAAACTGTAAAGGTGCGCGGCTATGGGACATCGAGCCTCTGGGCTGACTCTCCTGGCCCATAACCATGCTGGGCTGGCAGAAAAACATGAGCCATGCCGAAGCGAGAGGGAACTGGCACTTGGCTACCCCAAAGACAGTCTTAAATAGATGTCATTTGAAGAAAAAAAAAAGTACTTCTGATGACCTTAAAAATAGATTTGCTTTCATTTTAACTGGCAAAACACTTTTCAAGTTCGTTCTGCGAGTAGTGCTATTTATAGTCAATACAAGAGAATTGATAAATATGTTCTTTTATACCGCTTGCTTGCTTGTTTTTTTTCACTTGTAATTGAACAAAGATTGCAACCATTATAGCTCTGCCCCGACGATCCTCTAAGTAAAGGTGTAGTTTGATTGTCCTCAGGATTTGAGAATTTATTTATTTCATTTTTGTACTTGGAGAGGAATATGAGGTGGCTCTGGATTTTACCTCTAGTAGGAGCCTTGTTATTTAGAAAAATAAACAAATTCAAAAGTAACTTTTAAGTCTAAAAAATTACTTTTGGCTTTTCAGAAGCATTCCAAATGAGCACTTAAAATAGAGGAAAAAGTACATTTTTTTTAGCAAAATATGAAAAATAATAAAGACAAAGGAAAAAGATAAGAAATATTGGGCACAAAGTAATATGTCTTTGATGAATTTTGAGATATTATAAATTTTAATGAATTTCGTGGATTTGAATAATTTTCATGAAATTTATAAGAATTTCGTTAAAAATTGTGGAATTTTAAAAGAGTTTGTTATATATTTTTTTAAGTTTGAAATTCATCCAAATCTTTTAAAATTCCTTGATATTGAAATTCATATAAATCAATTAGTGATTGAGGATATCTGCATTTTAAAAGATTTTATTGAAATTCATTAAAATTCTCAGTTGGGGTATGGGGCCATCTAAATTGTAATGGAATTCATTAAAATTTCAACTCACATCTGAATTTAGAAAAACTTTTAAAATCTATCAAAATCATAGTTGAGAACACGACTATAAATATTCATTTATAAGTAATTTATTCTACTTATAGGTGAATTATAAAAATATGAGCAATTCTTTTACATTTAAGTAATTTTTTTACTTATAATAAATTAAAAATTATTTATAAGAGTTATTTTTATACAACTAATTTTTCTCCTGTTATTTATTACTTGGATTGCAGCTAACAAAAAAGTGGATCTAAAATCACCTTATTGGATGAGTTAATTTTTAATAAGATATGGGAATTAACTTTAGATTAACACAAAAATAAAAATAATTTAAATATTATCAACAACGCACCCAAATGATACAGCAGACATCAGTTTTCTTAAACAATTTAATATTCACAAAACATTATAGTTTGGCCACTTTCATGACTAACATACTTTACAATAATGGATATCTCCAATTTATAATAAAATTTAATGAATTTAATTACGAATTATTTCACAACTTAAACTCATCTATGTCGGCTATAAATATTATTGTACCCCTAAAACGTCATGCTATACCACACGGGGTGTGAGTTGTTGGGAGTCCGTTGCTTATCATTAGTGTCCTTTTATTCGTCGAATACCTTTTAAAATTATTTTTAAGCTCTTAAATTTAGTTTCATGGTTTTTGAGTATTTTTAAATTTTTCTCAAATCTTTTGAAAAACACTCACTGTTACCCCAACTTTTAACTTTTCTTTTATTTATATCCTTATTTTGTTATGCCCTTTACTTTATAAATTTCATTTTAGATTCCCAAAACTTTTGAAAATTAAATCTAAAAAGTTATGAATAGAAATAAGTATTATACGACTAGGTTGATAGGGATCAGGAGCATGGTGGCACACTGGCACTGGTTTGTATGGGGACAGTGGAGGATCCGGTTGAGGGCAAACAATGTTAAGACTTGGGAGTTTATTTTAAAAATATCAATCTTATTAAGAGGAGTAACCCAATACCTTATAAATTTTTCTATGTTTACATCTTTAATCGATGTGAGATTATATCCCTTAACATGTCTCCGCAAGATAGTAACTCGTTTGAGCAGACCAATCTTGAAATTCATATGCTCATATTTTTTAGTCTTACAAGGATCGAATCGCTCGTTGCCTTGTAAATTGGCTTATGTTTACATCTTTAATCGATGTGAGATTATATCCCTTAACTGTTAAGACTTGGGGTTCATCTTAAAAATGTCAACTTTATTAAGAAGAGCAGCCCAAAATTTTATAAATTGATCTATGTTTACATCTTTAATCGACGTGGTATTATATCCCTTAACAAACAATGCTCAAATGATTGTGAATTAGTGAATGAATTATCTATTATGACTTCTGAATATCTTGCATGTTTTAGACAAGTGATTAGAATTGTATATAATTTGTCACAAGAAAAACCAAAGATATTACAAAAATCAGAACTTAGATTGAAATAACAAATAAGAGCATCCTTGATATAATCGTAAATTACTAAAAAATTGTGAATATAAGTAAAATAAACGGTGTCCGGATTTGCCAACAATGTGATATGAGCTCCATCAAGTTGATGTGTTAGAAAAAATATACACTATCTAAATGCTTGTCTAGATTCAAAAAGTTCCATTTGACGGAGTTACTTTACAAAATTTATATTTTTTTTTCCAGAATTTATACTTTCTATCCACATATAGGAGTTAAATGTTTCAATACTCACTGAACTTTGGGCTTTGTCACAGGTTACTTACCGAATTTTAGAAAGCTTCCTAATGATCACTCAACTTTGATCCGTTGCACTCCATCACTCATTGAACGGATTACGTTTCTTATTTTGTCTACATGGATGACAGAATACCTACATGGTTGTTAAATTCGTCCAAATGTTAAATGAAATATCAATGTGAACGCCAACTCAGCAAAGTCCAAACACGCCTCTACCCATTAAAAATGATACACGCCTTTCTCACAAAATCAAAACCTACCATTTGGGGGGAAATCTGGAAATTGAAATCCTATTCCCCCAAAATCACGCACCAAAATCTAAATTGAAAATTTTGAACCAAGTTGTGTTAATAGAACGATTAAAAGTGATTGTACATTACATTCAATGCAATTGTGTGGTTGCATTCGATAGATATTGTTTTGAGATTGTTGTCACATTGGGTTCAATTTTTGCAATTAGTTGATTGGGTTTTGGTGAGAGTAATGTTGCACTTTGTAACGATTGAAGTAGCTCCTGTCTCTATTACAGTTTTGTCACTGTTTGAATAAGTAACATTGTTTTGTTTGTAAGCAAATTAAAATATTATACCTTGTACCACTGTCCTTAAAACATGTATATAATTAAATTTTTTTTTTCTTTTTCACTGTAACATGAATTATATTGTGTGCTATTTATGTTGCTCATCCGCTTGCAAAGTGAAGTTAACTAGAATTGATTTTACTCGAGAATTTTTTTTCTCCGAATACGCATGCCAATTAATTTATTTGTTCCGTAGATAAAATCATAAGTGAAGTTGTGATGAAATCGTTACTCGTGGACACTCTTTTACATCGGTGTAATTTTAAAAACAAATTTGTCAACATTCATTCGTTAATTTATAAATAATTTAGCAATTAATTGAATTTTTTTAGTACATGTTCAAATAAGTCATTGGGATTATTATGTCAATTTTGCACAACACAGTCATCCATTGTGAGAATGATAATTCAAGATAATTCAAAATTCTTTTTGAGATTACAAGTTGATCAAAATTTATGTTTAATCATACTTCTCATTCAACTATCAATTTATTATGTCAAATGATAAAAATAAAGGGTTAATTTCACAAACGGTAACTTTAAAATCACAAAACGGTCACTGAAGTTCAAAACTTGCAGAAACGATCACTGAATTTACCTAAACTTCCACTAACAATCACTGAAGGACCAAAATACATGAATTGGATAATTGAGGACCTCGAGTGTAAATACAATCTAATTTCATTTACTCCAAATCTTTCCTTGAATTTAGAAATCAAGCATTTTCCCTCCCCCTATACCATATGGAGTCGGCGCCGACGCCGATAATTGACAAATTCGACTACCATATCATCGGCGAAACCACCGAATTTCCACTCACACCACCAACAACTCCTCATCCCCCTCCACAATCATATATCAACAAGCAACAAAAACACATAAAAAATCGATCAAAATTCACATTCAAAAAATCATCATCACGCACGGTTTTATCTCCAATTTCGGTCAACCCATCATCACCCATGCCAAAAATTCATCACAGGCTGTTAGTAATCTCCAAGATGAAGAGGTACATAGTCTCATATCATCACAAAACAATTTAAATCAGAATCTAAACCATACCAATTCGAAGGCAGCGAAAATCGAAATTTCTTCTCCAATTTTTTACGTCGGCATCAACAATTACGGTCGCACACCACCACCATTACCTTCTACTCATCATGGCGAACAAGATGCACATATGGGTTCTCACCAATTTATCCCGAATAAGCCAATTATATACATGTATCTTTTACCAGTTCGAAGGTAACGGAAATCGAAATTTCTTCCCCAATTTTTTACGCCCGCATCTTCTAAGCTAGAAATGGCTGCTGAACCTATTTCAATTCAACACTCAAATCTGATCCAACCTACAAATAAACATAGGGGAACTGAAATTCATCATCAAACAACTCTGGTTAACCCTTCAATTGCATATATTATAGCTCTCGTTTATCAAATTTTGGGGTCGAAGGTTGGTCTTCACACCCAATTTTCGACTGGCTCGATTTCTTCAAATCAGGGGCATATTTGGAGTAAATGAAATTAGATGGAATTTACACTTGATATCCTCAATTATCTAATTCACATGTTTTGGTCCTTCATTGACCGTTAGTGGAAGTTTAGGTAAGTTCCGTGACCGTTTGTGCAAGTTTTGAACTTCAGTGACCGTTTTGTGATTTTGGGATAACTTCAGTGACCGTTTGTAAAATTAATCCTAAAAATAAATCCTTATACAATAAAAGAGTGAGTTTGCTTTTTGCCACGTGTCGACGTATTGTATCGTCCATTCTTTTTTTTTTTTTTTCTTTTCTTGTTATTATATATATATATATATATATATATATTATCCTAATTCTAAAAATATATAATAAATATATAATTTGATAAAAAAAATATCAAATATTTTTTAAATATTCAATTATAACAACACCAAAAATTAAAATTTTTTTTGCCACGTATCAACAATTTGTATAAAAAAAAAATTATAAGTGTCAAAAAATATAAAAAATTTTAACGTAAAAAAAAATTTTAACGTCAAATTTTTTTTTTATAAAAAAATTAGTTATATGTCCGTTTGAAGTTCGTTTAACTATTTTCGATATTTATTTAGATCGTTCGATATATCTATAATATAGTTCTCGAAACTCAAGATATAGAAGATTTATGGATTCGGCTAGCATACAGTCGTCGAAAAAATTTTAAAGTTAGTTTGTTATCGAAAATTTTCGAAATATTAGTTTGGAATGACTTACTTTGACGCGTCGTAACTTTTGTTACGATTGACCGTTTTGCACACCATTAACGTCCTGAAATACTAGGGCGTGAGTACTTCAAAATTGTATTAAGAATGTAATATTTCGATTTCGTTTGATATTCCGAATTGAGCCCGAAAATTGAGACAAAAAAAAAGTAATTTCAATAAAAAGGCGAGTTATACGTCTTTTTTAACACACGCGTTTGACTATTTTCGATATTCATTTAGATCATTCGATATATCTACGATATAGTTCTCGAAATGAGCTTCGAGATGATATAGAAGATTTATGGATTCGAATAGCGTACAATCTTCGAAGAATTTTTAAAATTAGCTTGTTATCGAAATTTTCGAAATATTAGTTTGAAACTGCGTACTTTGACGTAACGTAACTTTCGCTACGATTGGCCGTTTCACACACCATCAATGTCGTGAAATATTAGGCATTGAGTTCTTCAAAATGATATTAAGAATGTAATATTTCGATTTCGTTTGATATCCCGAATTAAGCCCGTAAATCAAGACGAAAACATAAGTTTAAAAAAAAAAAAAAAAAAAGATTATTGCCTATGTTCACGGAGATGGCAGGCCATCTCCGTGACTCAAATTTTTTTTTTCTTTTCTTATTATATATATATATATATATATATATATTATCCTAATTCTAAAAATATATAATAAATATATAATTTGACAAAAAAAAAATATCAAATATTTTTTAAATATTAAATTATAACAATACCAAAAATTAAATTAAAATAATTTTAAAATTTAAAATCTTCACACTAATAAAAATATTTAATATATAATAAATATATCATTCGTAAAAAAAATAATTTTACGGCGTCGTTTTGAGATAATTTCTTGCATAAATTTTTTTTGCCACGTATCGACAATTTGTATAAAAAAAAAAAAAACTATAAATGTCAAAAAAATATAAAAAAATTTTAACGTAAAAAACGTCAAATATTTTTTTATAAAAAGATTAGTTATATGTCCGTTTGACGTTCGTTTAACTATTTTCGATATTTATTTAGATCGTTCGATATATCTATAATATAGTTCTCGAAATAAGTTTCGAGAGGATATAGAAGATTTATGGATTCGGCTAGCGTACAATCGTCGAAAAAATTTTAAAGTTAGTTTGTTATTGAAATTTTCGAAATATTAGTTTGGAATGACCTAGTTTGACGCGTCGTAACTTTTGCTACGATTGGCCGTTTCGCACATCATTAACGTCGTGAAATATTAGGGCGTGAGTACTTTAAAATGATATTAAGAATGTAATATTTCGATTTCGTTTGATATCCAGAATTGAACTCGAAAATTGAGACAAAAAACAAGTAATTTCAATAAAAAGATGAGTTATACGTCTTTTTTAACACACGCGTTTGACGTCCATTTGACTATTTTCGATATTCATTTAGATCATTCGATATATCTACGATATAGTTCTCGAAATGAGCTTCGAGATGATATAGAAGATTTATGGATTCGAGTAGCGTACAATCGTCGAAATTTTTTTAAAGTTAGCTTGTTATCGAAATTTTCGAAATATTAGTTTGAAACCGCGTACTTTGACGTAACGTAACTTTCACTACGATTGGCCGTTTCACACACCATCAATGTCGTGAAATATTAGGCATTGAGTTCTTCAAAATGATATTAAGAATGTAATATTTCGATTTCGTTTGATATCCCGAATTAAGCCCGTAAATCAAGGCGAAAACATAAGTTTTTTAGGAAAAAAAATAAATAAATTTAATTCCCTATGTTCACGGACACGGAGATGGCCATCTCCGTGACTCTATTTTTTTTTTCTTGTTATTATATATATATATATATATATATATATATATATATATTATTCTAATTCTAAAAATATATAATAAATATATAATTTGACAAAAAAAATATCAAATATTTTTTAAATATTCAATTATAACAACACCAAAAATTAAATTAAAATAATTTTAAAATTTAAAATCTTCACACTAATAAAAATATTTAATATATAATAAATATATCATTCGTAAAAAAAAATAATACGGCTTCGTTTTGAGATAATTTTTTTGCTTGAGTTTTTTTTGCCACGTTTCGACAATTTGAATAAAAAAAAAATTATAAGTGTCAAAAAATATAAAAAAAATTTAACGTCAAATTTTTTTTTTATAAAAAGATTAGTTATATGTCCGTTTGATGTTCGTTTAACTATTTTCGATATTTATTTAGATCGTTCGATATATCTATAATATTGTTCTCGAAATGAGTTTCGAGAGGATATAGAAGATTTATGGATTCGGCTAGCGTAGAATCGTCGAAATTTTTTTAAAGTTAGTTTGTTATCCAAAATTTTCGAAATATTAGTTTGGAATAGCGTACTTTGACGTAACGTAACTTTCGCTACGATTGGCCGTTTCACACACCATCAACGTCGTAAAATATTAGGCCGTGAGTACTTCAAAATGATATTAAAAATGCAATATTTCGACTTCGTTTGATATCCCGAATTAAGGTTCAAATAAAAGCGAAAACGAAAAAAAATAAAAATGAAAAAGACGTGCAGTGCATGTCTCGCACTGTGACCGTTTCACGGTGACTCTATTTTTCTTTTTTTCTTTTTTGTTTTTTTTTTTTTTTTGTTATTTATATATATATATATATATATATATATATATATATATATATATATATATATATATATATATATATATGTATTATCCTAAATCTAAAAATATATAATAAATATATAATTTGACAAAAAAATATATCAAATATTTTTTAAATATTCAATTATAATAATACCAAAAATTAAATTTAAATAATTTTAAAATTTAAAATCTTCACAATAATAAAAATATTTAATATATAATAAATATACTATTCGTAAAAAAAATATCAGATATTTCCTAAATATTCAATTATAAAAATACCGAAAACTAAATTAAAAAATTTTAAAAAAATTAAAATCTTCACGCTAATATAAATATTTTTTGCGTCTCACAATTACTGTTAACCTACTATATATATCGTATCTTAATCCTAAAAATATCTAATATATAATAAATATACAATTCGACAAACCAAATATCAAAATATTTCCTAAATATTTAATTATAAAAACACCGAAAACTAAATTATTTCTCTCAGCTTTTGTGACTAATACACAAAATTTTTTCTACAATAAAAAATTAATTTGTGTAAAATAATACAAAATTACCCACGCTAAAATATAGCCAACCACACTACAACACGTGCCTTGCACGTGCCTTCCACTAGTTATTATATATACAAGTGTCTAGATAACCGAGCGAGCCCTTCGGGTCCTATTTTCTCTGTGTCTCTCTCCCCAGTGAATACGCGAATACGCGATGATATACATGCATGCGACCAGAAAACAAATCCTTTCCCCTACGCTATCGCGAAATTAATTACCGTAATTACATTTTTTCAGTTTTAACATTCTGAAACAAAAACTGAATTATTTCTCCATTTCGGAGGGAGAAGAGAGGGAAAAATACTGTAATGGCGAAATCGAGCGCGGACGATGAGGAACTCCGGCGGGCATGCGAGGCGGCTATCGAGGGCACCAAGCAGAAGGTCGTAATGTCGATCAGAGTGGCCAAGAGTCATGGGATCTGGGGCAAAGGCGCCAAGTTGGGCCGCGGCCAAATGGCCAAGCCCCGTGTCCTTGCCATCTCTAGTATGCCTATTCAATCCTCTCTGTGTGTGCCTGTGCGCAATTGCATTTGTTGAAGAGTAGTGAATAGCGGCATCTGATTCACAATTTGATCAAATGATCGTCCACGTCTAGTTTAAATTCCAGAATTGATCTGAGAGATTACTGATTTTATACTGCTGTTGGTTGGCTGGGCCTCTGATGGAATGAGCCAATCTTGAACTAAATTTATAGCATAATAAGAATCTAGGAAATAATGTAGGTTAATCAACCTGATCGAGCCGGGATTCAGCTTGATAAAGCTGAATAAGTTTAGCTATTGGAAGGAACGATTGTGGTTTCAAGCTAGCTTGGTCAATTTTAGGCTAGTCTCAAGAGGGATTATTTCTGAATTCTGACGTTAATTCCTTTCTTCTTTTTTTCCCTGCTTTATGTAATCTTTGTTTTAACTGAGTCCAGATGAGAACCAGGATAAGACGGTCAAACACGTGATTTGAATTTTAGTGATATGGAAGCCTGAAATGTATAATTGATTTATATGAGAAGCTTGGAAACAGAGGTATCAGCATGTTTGTTCCTTTGTTTTCCTTTTCACTGATCTCCAAAATATGGTAATTCAGTGTTGAGCTTACCTTATTTGTATCTCTAAGGTTCCATGGCTAATGAGGATTTGAACAAGTACATTATTTTCTATGTTTGTTATGATTTGCACTATTTATATGCTAAAGAAAAATGGATTTTGCTCATATCTTATTTGCTTGCTCTTTTATCATTTTTGTTCCTGCTTCATTTTGGCTTGAAAGTGAGAGGATATACCCAAAGAAACTTATTTAGATGTAATTTTTTTTGGCTCTAAAGAAATGGAGGAATATTTTAATGCTTATATACTAGCTTTGTCTGCATAGTACTCTTAGTGCGAACTGTGTTCATGTTAAACACCTATTGCTGCAATTGGTGACAGAATAACTCAATGTTCTCCCTCCTACTAAACCAGACAGAAAAAGGAAAAAAGATTGGTACTAGCCGAATTTTTTTTGATTAAGTTGGTTATCTTCTTCAGAATCATTTCTCTTAATCCTGGAAATGTGTCTGCCATCTCTTTGTTTGACCTGTCAAACACTTCAGGTTATAACATAAGTAACTATTATCCTGCTTTAACTTAAGATGTGCTTGATTTCCTTAACAAGAATGATGTGCTAGTGATTGCTTCTATTCGACTTGTATGGGGTCCTTCTGCCAATAACTGCACGTGGTTTATACAGCAAAGGCAAAAGCTCAACGGACTAAAGCTTTTCTTCGTGTCTTAAAATATTCCAATGGAGGAGTTCTTGAGGTAAGTATTGATCTCTATGTTTTAGTGCATTCTTCCTTGGTTTTGTTTACGGACTTATCTATGAATCTTGAGATTGATGACGGTTGAAATATATCATCCACTTATGTAAATGTATCATGATTCCTCACCATAGGTGTATCTATCAATCTATTAGTCTGCACCATTTGCTGATAAGTGGATGATGTTACTAGGTTTGAGATGCTACTAACTATTTTGGCAGAATATATGACCTTGCTAACTACATTCAATAGCCAATGTTTACTTTTTGGGCAAGGAGCACTGCATCCCCTTCATCCCCAAAACACATGCATACATACCCACAGACACACTCAAAGTGGAAAAAAGGCAATACGTGATAAGAAAACCTTATCAGGAGTAACAGCAAATGGAATTGAAAAGTGCTGCATATTTTTTTATCTTTTGATATCTTCTTCATTTTACTAATATTGACGTCTGTGTATAAAGCATTTTTTTTTTCCTTGGATCAGTTTTCTAGAATTCTGCTTTATCTGATATCAATTTTTTTATTGATCAATAGCATGCAAAGTTATACAAGCTGAAGCATCTTTCAAAAGTCGAAGTTGTAACAAATGATCCTAGTGGATGTACTTTTATGCTGGTAATGCTTGCCCGTAGCTCTGTTATATTCTAATGGTACCTCTTAATAGATGTTTTCTTAAGGATTGTACGGTTAGTGGGTTACTGTCCATGTTGGGAAATATAATTTCAGTCTGATTAACATTGACCCTATCATGAAGGGTTTTGATAACCTTAGAAGTCAGAGTGTTGCCCCACCTCAGTGGACGATGCGCAATGTTGATGACAGGTATAATAGGAATCCTGCTTCTGCACTTTCTGATCCTTATTCGAAAAAATGTTCACTAGTCCCTTCTTTTTGTACATGATGGTGTTTGTGTTGTAGGAACCGTCTTCTTCTTTGCATCTTAAACATCTGCAAGGATGTGTTGGGTCATCTTCCCAAAATTGTTGGCATAGATGTGGTGGAGATGGCTCTTTGGGCTAAGGTGGATGCAAATATATTTCAGTTTGCTTCATACTTTTTTTGTAACTTTGTTATGTAGTTTACTAGATAACATTCTTTTTTATATTTGACATATGACAGTTTAGTTATTTAATTTGGATGGGCTGTGTACCCTTAAAAATTTATTTCTATTTCATAGATATGTAAAATATGTTCACCGCGTAAGTGCTAAATAATTTATCGATGGAAATACTACTGGTTAGTTTCTGTAGCATGTTCTGTCCACAGTTGTCTCTCATTTCTATAATATTCGAACCTTCTCAGATCTAACGTAGTCATATGCATATACTCAGAGCAAAGACATACAGAGGAAAATGATTTTTTCCATGAAATAGAAACTTGTATTCACATGGATGAATATTTATCAGTTGTATGTGTGCTATTGTTTCCCCCAGATCCTCAGTTTGAAACCATAGTCCTCTCCATATTGAAGATCATCAGTTTTTATTGAAGTAAAAATAACTTGGAGTATGCTATAAATATATATCTGTTGCAGGAAAATACACTGAATATGCCTAAGCAGCAGGTTGATCTTCAAGATGGACCTGTTAAGGATGCAGTTGCAGTTGCAGAAGGTGACATGAAAGTGACTGTTGAAAGAGAACTTGTGTCTCAATCAGAGGAAGAGGACATGGAAGCTCTTTTAGGCACGTAAGTACTTTAGTTTTGCAATTGAAATAACATACTTTCTGCTGAAATTTGGTCTTATGATTGTTTAAATAGGTTGTTCGACGTTATACGAAGTTATTGTGATTTTTTTATCCTAAGTCACAATTAAGATGTGTTATGAACGAGAAAGATATTGTTGAAAGGCAATTTTTTTTTTTTTTTTTTTTTTTTTTTTTGGGGCATATAGGCTGTTAGAGTAAAAGTGGGGAGGGTCAATCAAAACTTGCAAACTTCTTGATTGCAGAAGTTTCATGGAAAGTTCTTAAAGCTCTAGGATGTTAAGGGATTGTAGTAGATCGAAACCTGGAAGTTTGGCTGAATAGGTTACATTTGTTGAAATATGACTTGCTTAATGTTTGGGACTTTGGGAGGGGATAGTTTATATTGCTGTTATCTGTATCCTTGAAAATGTGAAATCATCTAGCCTCGGTAAGATTCTCAGCATGAGAAGGTCCCCATAAATATTGATACACGAGCCACTAATGACAAATCTTGTCCAAGTCAGAGATTATTTTATGAATCTTTTATTGAAGCTACATCTTTACCAAATTTACATCAATTACGAGCTCGTGAATAGTGCACGTGTTAGAAACTTCATATCTTTTCTTTATATAATCCTAATTTATTAGATTTCCAAAGACATGTTGAACTAATCTGCAGAGAATTGTTAGGGAGATGGTCTATTATATTACATTGTTCTTTATCGATTAAGTTATGCTGATGTAAGCTAACTTGGTTGGCCCTACCACATTTTCACTATTACTTTCATATCACCGTCAAACACTTGTTATATTCTTAACAATGCCCACCTTGCAGTTATGTCATGGGCATCAGTGAAGCAGAGGCATTTTCTGAGCGGTTGAAAAGAGAGCTTCAAGCTTTGGAAGCCGCAAATGTGCATGTAATTTTGGAGAACGAGCCTTTAGTTGATGAGGTAACTTTGGATCCTAAGCATTAACATCCAGGTTTTTACTGTTTTTGCCTTTTGTGTACTTTTAATCGCCATTACTCGTGATCCAATAATTTTTTATTTTTAATTGATAATAGGTGTACATCACCTGTCTCATGTGTTTCTGTTCAATCATAGCTTGTTGATTTACCTGTGCTTACTCTAAAGTATAACACCTAATTTTTTCTTAAAAGAACCTGGAAAGTTACCTATGAGAGTATTTCCCCGTTTCATTTATTTTCTTATGGTTTTGGTATTGTGTTTGAAAGATCAAATTTGAGGATGTTTATGTTAGCTGACCCTTCAAAATTTGTTTGGTTAAGAAGCTAATTCATTTGCAACGTTCAAAATATATTTTATATGGATAAGACCTGTTTATGGGCTATATTTTATATATGGACCAATTTTATTTTATTTTTTGTTTCATGTGAATGGAATATTGAACTTCCTGTTTTATGAAGTTTATACCCCTGTTTGGTTCAGCTAAGTTAAATTTAAAAGTTAATTTTAACCATACATTTCATAGGATCCATTATTTTTCAACCGCACATTCCATCATCTTTTATTAAAATTTACTAAAAATCTGTTTTTTTTTTCTAAATCAAACGGGGCTGTATTTGGTTCTATTTTTTTGCCTTTCAAGTTGACAGCAATATGAGTCCTGAATGATTTTTTTAGGGGTCGTGCAGGTATTACAGGGCCTTGAGATTGCTACTAATTGTGTTGAGGACATGGATGAATGGTTAGGCATTTTCAATGTAAAACTTCGACATATGAGAGAGGACATAGAGTCGGTATGCCTCTCTGCACATTGTGCTCTCATTTGAAAATGTATATTTTTGTGCTGTCTTTTGATTTCTCATATAAGTCATGTCGGTTATGAAGCTATATGCTGCATAGTTTGTTTGTCTGGTTCCAATTTTTGCTTTGTTCAACAACAGGAGCATATTAGAATTCAATTTTTTTTGTTTGCTGAAATGTAACTGCTTGTATTATCACTTGCTTTATCAAATATTTTGAAGAATTTCTTGAACAGAAGAATTTGTTATGAATCTATTGAAATTAAACGTTTTCCCTATGCTTTGAGAATGTTCTAACGTATTCCTTTGTGATTTGCAGATTGAAACCCGCAATAACAAGCTGGAAATGCATTCAGTTAACAACAAATCATTGGTTGATGAACTTGACAAGCTTCTAGAAAGATTGTGCATCCCTTCCGAGGTGTTTTCTTGAACGTTTTTAATTAAATCCAAATAAATTTTCTTTATTTTTGTAGTGTTTTAACACTTGGAAGGTGTATTTTCCCATTTAAATTGTAGTATGCAGCATGTCTAACAAGAGGTTCATTTGATGAGTCACGCATGCATCAGAATATTGATGCATGCGAGTGGCTAACCGAAGCTTTACAAAGCCTTGAAGTTCCCAACATCGATCGTAGCTACGCGAATATGCGATCTGTATGTATTCTACTGGACTCTCTGTTACCTTTCTTGTTGAAATAGTTGAAAACATAGCTGAGATGAAAAATATGGCATGACATAAATATATATATTGGATTCTCTTTCCAGCACATGATTCATATATTCAGAAATTTGTTGATATGGTTGATTAGTTTAGTAGGTCACTCGACCGACCATAGTAGTCAAAATAGTACAATTGACATCTTTTATTTTTCCTTCTATATTTCCTAAGATTTTTTGGTTTCATGCCCTTCACTCAAACTATTGATGAAAACTGAAGTTTTCTCTCACACGACTTTCTGTTGGAATAAGATGGCTTTGAAGAAAACATTGCTAGTGGATTGTGGAGAAATATTGGATTATTGAAGTTAAAAGCAAGATCATTTAAGTATTTTTTGTCAAGTTTATGAATTTCTCTGGCTTTCATTGCAACAATGCATTTCCTTTTGCGATGGATATGGCCTCTTTTTTTTTTTTTCAATTCATCTTATCTCATGGTGACTTCATTTGTATTCTTTTTTACAACATTCTTACCTTTTTGTCAGGAGATTTTAGACTAAAGACTTGTAGTTTGAGATTTGATCATAGTTATAAAATTTGAACTGGACTGGTTGATCCGACTAAAAAAAGGGCTTGGCCCATGAAGCAAAATAAGTGGACCAAAATGGAGACCCTGTCAAGAACCAATCAAAATCCGGATGAAAATCTACCAGTCTTACTAGTTGGGACCAAATTATTCTTGTTACTATGTCTTTGTAATTTATGATATTTTGTACAAACAATCATATATTGATTTCAATTTTTTGAAAAACGGTTCCAAAATGCAACTTAAATATAAATAAATAATCAAATAAAAAATTTTAAAAATTAATTCACTAGTATATTAATTATTAAAAAGACATTTTATAAATTTACTAATGTGCATAAAGAAATAAATTTTAGCTGAGATAAATCTACTTTTTAATATATAAAAGTGTTTGGTTAATTAAAGATAAAATCTTTGTACACAAACATACGGAGCAACGTAAATTTTGTTATATGTTCTAAATAGTACGAAATTATAAAATTAATTTTTAAATACTATAGTAACAAAAATAATTTACAATATCAATAATCTCTATAGATAAAAATATAATTAGGGACAAACAATTTAATTTAAAATTGTCTCAAAGAGAATTTTTTTATACTTTCAAAGCAATGACCCGTTGTTAATCCATCGGTTCAACCAGTGACCTAGTACGTAGGCCGAGTTGATGTTGAGGTTGGGTCTCATAACTATGGATTTGATGGTAAACATCTTAAGATGAAGACAATCTTGATTCTCACTGCTTAATAATGTCATAGAAGTTTTCTTCTTTTTTTTTGTTAATTTTTTTTTTATTCATCTGATATTTTAGTACTTCTTAGTTCTTTACTTGAATGGAATTTGTTCTTTTACATGTTAAATTTTTATTTTTCATGGTGCTTGAAATTTTGTACCAAAACTCCATTTCATTCATGATTCGTTAAAGTTGGATTCTGTTTCATGAATTGATTCCTAATATGGCAATGATGGTTTCAACTGATGCAAGAAATAGAAGTACACTTGCTGAAATATGGTAAGACTTGCATTTGTGAGTGGGTTTAAAAAAAAAAAAAAAAACATTTTTATTAAAATCTGAAACTTCTGGAGTCTCTTATAGGGTTCATAGTTTGCCGGCGTACATACAAAACATTATATGATAATGTTAGTACAATTTCTTACAATCAACGGTTTGTGAAAATCTCCAGGTTAAAGAGAAGTGGGCAGAACTTGACAGGTTGAAAAATACTTTTGCAAAAAGAGCATCAGAGTTCTTGAGAAACTATTTTGCTAGTCTGGTGGATTTCATGATAAGCGACAAGAGTTATTTCTCCCAGGTATTCAACGATGCTTTAACTTTTTTATTATCAGCCTCTTACGCGAATTTTAAATTTTTTGCTGATCACCTGGATTACCACAGCGAGGACAACTGAAGAGACCTGATCATGCTGATATGAGGTTCAAGTGCAGGACATATGCTCGTCTTTTGCAACACTTGAAAGTAAGATGGAAAAAGTAATTAGTGCAATTATTGCTATTTGATTTCCGAACCTAATCTTGTTTGTTTCATGGTATCTGATATAATTTCCTTATTTTCTTCATAACTGCAGAACCTTGATAAGAATTACATGGATGCATTAAGGAAAGCCTACTGCAGCTCTCTCAATTTGCTTCTTCGTAGGGAGGTCAGGGGACTAATGATATTTCTCCAAGGGTTTTGCAGTTACATTTCTTTGTTATCAATCATGTTTTCTGAGATACATATGTTATCCTGAAGTTTTGGGATTTGATGTGGATTACGTGGCCAATGCGTTTGGTAATGACTTAGAGATGATTATCTGATGAAAGGATGTGATTTTCAAGGCTTCTGTGGGCTGCCTTGGATGCACATGAAGAGCACTGAGAACAGTATCTTTTAGAGAAATGGGGCTAATATGATCGACAATGTTACAGGAAAGGGGTCTACTATTACAAGAAGAAAGAACGATCATACTGGAACTCTAGAGAAGAAGAAGAAATGTGGAAGGAGACTAGGGATGAAGGAAACAAGGATAGTAAGGAAATTGAGAACCCGTGCAAGGGGAAAAAATTGCATAAGATTTTAAAAACCAAATAATTAGGCAACTCTCCATACTAACTAGGATTCCAAGTGAAACCAAAGGGCGTAGATAACCTATTCAAAGACCAAGATAGTAAATAGTAAACAAAATTCTAGTGCTTTACCAACATAAAACAATGCAAAAATTTCAGCCTAAACTTGGTTGAATGTACTCCAAATTCATTGGTGCCTAAATACCAAATTTACCTTATTGTTTAGCGTATAATCCTCATCAATTGTATATTATTGCAATCATTTCTGTCAGAAGAAGATTAAAGATATATGTAGTGCACTTGAATATTACGAGGAAGTTATGTCTGATATTGCTTAACTCTGTGCTAATGTAAAGATCTGGTGATATCTAGCTTGGCATCACTATCATGTTAACAGTTCGCAATAGGTTTTTGATAAATATGATTTTTAGGAACTAAATGCCTGCATATTTTATTTACATAGGTTCAGATGCTAATGTGTTATTTGAATGTGAATTGGTTCATGGAATTCTGCAAGTTAGTTTTACTGTTACCTTGATCAAATTTGAATTGTATGGTTAGCCGTGGAGGATCCTTAAGGCTGTATTATCTTTCTGGAATACAAGCACAAAATAAAGATCTCAGATCACTGTATAGTATAAGTGGATATGGTAGATGTCTTAACTTGTAGTTCATTATCTGCATATGATGATTTGTGTAAATCTTTTAATTTATATGGTTTCTCATAATATTTGAATTTTACATTTGTGTTCTGTTTTATAATGATCACGCTTTTACTTCCTTCAGAATCAATTTCATGGCCAAAATGAACTCTTATGACGCTTTTGACGGTTTAAAATGTTGCTAGCTTGAAAACGTGGTTTTTAATCCGTGACAGGCTCGTGAATTTGCAAATGAGCTTCGTACTAGTACAAAAGCATCAAGGAATCCCACTTGGCTTGAAGGTCCTATAGGTCCCAATCAGAGTGTAAATAATACAGACACATCCACAGTTGCTGAGGCATATGGCAAAATGCTTACGATTTTTATTCCACTCCTTGTGGATGAGGTCACAGTCAAGCGTTATTAACTCTCTCTCTCTCTCTCCCTCTCCCTCCCCTGCTGAGATCTTAAAAAGTTCTTTTCATGAACTGCAGTGTTCCTTCTTCGCACATTTCATGTGCTTTGAAGGCCTTGCCAATGGGAACAAAAATGAACATGATGATGATGATTTGGGCATTGAGGATGACAATAACACAAAAGATGGTAAATCTTCAAGTTTTTTTCAACTCTTGTTAGTCTCAGAAATTGCTCATCACACTTTTGCAATTTTCAGTTAAAAATCCTTCAGATCTGGAGGCACTGAACGAGTCACTTCATGATTTGCTTGATGGAATACAGGCATCGTCAATTTAAAATTTACAGTTATTATTTTCTTGATTTAATCATAATTTCTACACTTTTTGATGGAAAACATCCTCCTCTTACCTTTTCATCCTGCCATGTTGACATTTTAGGAGGATTTCTATGCTGTGGTGGACTGGGCATACAAGATTGATCCTCTTCGTTGCATATCGATGCATGGAATTACAGAGCGCTATATTTCTGGTCAGAAAGCTGATGCAGCAGGATATGTGCGTATATTACTTGAAGACCTGGAGAACAGAATTTCTTTACAGTTCAGTCGAGTAAGTTAAATCTCTTATCTATAGTAAACTTTCGTTATTCTGAAAAATTTAATTATTTTTTTAATTTTTTGATTAGAGATGGCAATGGGGTGGATTCGGGGTGGGGCACCTCCACCCCGCCCCACTCCAACTTCGCGCCCACCCCGCCTTAGACGGGACGGGATGCGGGGCAGGGACGGGGCAAGGATTTGCCCCATTTAATTAATTAATTTTTTTTTTTTTTTTTTTTTTTTTTACATTTTAAAAAATTCGAGTTATGTTATTATTTAAATTTTTTTCTAATATTTTCGATCAAGATATTAACTTACTCTGATTAATTGGTATAAATCTTTCATAAGCAAAAAATATTTATTTAGCTATCGTGATTCATAATTTCATATTATATAATTTAATTATAATAAAAAAGATTGAATGACTTAATTTATAAATTATATAAACAATTGTTAGTTATATAAAATTTTAAATTAACAATTGTATAATATAATTGTTGGATTAGAAACATGTTAAAAAATTGTAAATACATTCAACAATATTTTAAAACTAACTAGTTATTAAAATTCTATTTTTAATTATTTTTTTCATGGGGCGGGTTCGGGGCGGGGCGAGGATCCTTTACACCCCGCCCCGCCTCACCAACCCGTCGGGACGGGTTTTTTAGGTCCCATTAGGGGCGGGGCCCATCGGGTTGGGTTAAATTTCCATCCCTATTTTTGATAGGTAGAAATTTAATCATCTACTACTTGAATTATATTCTATATTGCAGTTTGTAGATGAAGCTTGCCACCAGATTGAAAGAAATGAACGAAACTTAAGGCAGGCGGGAGTCTTGTCATATATACCCAGGTAAAGTAGGCCTGAATGTTCATGCTATTGAATTAGACATGTTATTCTTCTCGTGGTGTTAGAGAATTATTTTATCTGAGATTGTATAATTAGTTCAATGCGGCGGCTACTAACCCGATAGATGGGGTGCCTAATTTTATTTTGTTCTTATCCTGTTTAAACTGATAATGCACACCTTGTGTATTATCCTTTGATTAATAAAATGATATGATTACCTATTAAAAAAAAAAAAAAGTATTTCAGTAAGCCACAGGCTGTTTTCACTCCTGAGAATATCATATAAGGCTCCAACAGTCACATGTGCATATCTTTCAAAAGCTGAAAGTTTCATTCTCATCTCAGTGCTGTAGTCCATGATGTTAAGGCCGACTTTTACTGTTCATTCACGTGTTTTATTTGCTATTCCATTTTTATTTTGTTATTTTTGATCAAAGTGACAATTGAAAACATCGGTTAATTTAGTGAAGCGCATTTTATTTTGCTGGCATTTCAGATATGGGAGACTTGGGACTCAGTCATCTTGAGATGAATTATTTACTAGAAAGGTCACTTGCAATGTAGATTATCCTAGATCAAGTTTTAGTGAAGTGGCATTCACCATGTTATATCCCTTGACCTTGAATACCATTGTAATTGAGGCCATTACTTTCCAAAAACTGGCAGTTCAAACAGATCATTCCTCTATAATTTCCAGCAGAATATTTTGGAGTCCATTATTGTAATTAGATAAAGTTGTGCTTCAGGACGTCTTCTTACTACTATAACAAATCTGCAACACTGGGAACTCATAATTTTCGATGTTCATAGATTCTGTGATTTACAGTGGACAGCCTCACATTCTATCCTGCTTATTTTGGGCGCATAGCCTCTATAGAGTTCCACAGTACAATTTTTATGTCATTAGCAGTTGAACTTATGGAAAGCATGCCTAGTTAACATGTGCAGATGATTTGTAGAGCTGGAGCATAAGTGTAAAAGCGTAGACTTTTATAACATTTCAAAATAGTAGAACCTTTGTTGTGTTTATAACGGAAGTTTTAGATTCTTTTGTGGGTTTGGTGGGGGTGGAGAGGGTTTTCAAAATTTTCTGTCTAGGGATATTCACTGGAGGAGAGCTGAACCATACCTCTGGGCATCAATTGACTGTTGTTGGTATAGTTGATTTTGATTAGTTATTAACTGGAACATTTGTTCCCACGTTTCCTAAAGATTGTCTTTACGCAGGACAGTATGAAGAGCATGTCCTGGTTATTTTTCACATTTCTTTATCTTTATGCATCAATTATTGGGTTACATTACCTTTACATAGATTTGCCACTCTCGCAATAGATTTGCCACTCTCGCAACCCGTATGGAGCAGTACATCCAGGGACAGTCAAGGGATTTAGTCGATCAGGCCTACGCAAAACTTGTGAGTGTTCTCTCTCATGATCATTCTCTTGATGTGGCCAAGTGTGTGTTTTCTTTTGATTGACTCCTAGAAATGAATTGATGTTCTGTAGTTGCATCAGGACAAAAATGATTAGCTCTATTTAATTTCAGGCTATGTACTTAAATTGTGCTGTGATTAAATTTAAGTGGGTTAATGTGTTAGCAAGATATTTTGAATTTTTATTGAATGTTTGTATTGATATTAAATGTGACTAATCATCTAAATTGTTCATTATCGGACGTCAAAAAGATTTAAGACATGGTTGATAGACAGTATTTGAACAATACAAATAAGATTCTAAATGTATTGGACAATACAAACAAGATTTAAATTAAATTTTTTTTATGTAACACCTATGTAGGGGTGATTTGCTGATTTTGACTCACTGAATGTTTTGATTTGTTTCAAATAAGGTTCATCATCATAAAACTATTTCAAAGTATAAAAAATCATACGGAATAATATTAATAAATCAAAAAATATATAATACTTCTAATATGTAGTATTATCTTGTTTTAAAATTTTATGTTTATTTATATCATGCTCCCACTAATTAAATAGATTCTGGCCCCTCCCCTGAAATTAAGACTATAGTTTCTAATTCTCACAGAAAGTAAACTAAGAAGATTAGTTCTAAAACTAGGAAAAGGAAATATTAAAGAACACATTGACAAAATTATGTCTGAATGTAGTAGGGCTATTGTTGCATAAGAATAATTTATGGATTGATCTGTGCGGCATCACCTAATTTTATCTCTCTTTTTTTAATGTTTACATGAAATGCATATGTTAGCTATTTTTATAAACCTTCACGTGAAGTTAGAGTTCGTGAATATAGTAAAGCGTACTAGTCACATTGATATGTCATATTGAAATATAAGAAAAAAATATACTAGGAGATAACGATTACAATAATGAGAACACTTCAACATTTTCTTATTCATTTTAATATCGTGTCTATTTTTTTCTCTGAGATATGGATCTAAGTGCTCAGCTTAGATATAACTGGCTTTAAATTCATTAATATATTTCCCAATATTTCGAAATAATGAATGAGATCTCCATTCTATGTGTTCATTTTACTTTCTCATAACTTGGCAATGTAAGTGTTAGTGTGTTACATTGAAGGATCACTTTGGTTTTCATAACAATCAATAAATAAAAACAGACCGATGACACTTTACGTTTTGGAGATGTGAATTTTTATCATATTCTATTGTGCATTTAGTTATCCACTATTTTAGATAATTTTTTATTGCGTGTTCAAAATATTATGTCTGAACCTTTCTTAAGAACCAAATAAAAATCTTGATCTTCTGTGAACATTTCAAAGCCCTGTTAAACCTTGAAAAGAGATTTGGGTCATTAGACTTGTATAAAGAATACCTATAGGATATTAATTTTATGGATGTCTTCATGTAATTCGATTAGAGTTTTATTTTAAGTATCTCCTATGATTACTTATGAAAATTATAAGAAAAGAGTATACATGTACTCCCAGAAAAAGAATAATAGTCAATTTGTAAAATCGTGTTTTCTTGTTCATACTTTTATGAGTCCGAAGAGGTCAAGTTCAACTTGCAGTAGTCTCTACGAAACTTGGTAACCTAATAATTCTGATTATTTAATGTATTTATCAGTTCATCGATTTCCTCTTCCCATTTTATGCATGTAATGGACTAGGGAGATGTTTTAGAAAAATTGTTTCGCAGGTTACTATAATGTTTGTGACATTGGATAAAGTCGCTCAGGCAGATTCAAAGTATGAAGATATTGTGCTCTTAGAAAATTATGCAGCATTTCAGAATAGGTAACGTCCTCTTCAGATGTACACATATGTTACATGTTTTATGTGATATTTTTTACTCTATAATCCTAAATTTCTTTCAGAGCAGCTCATATTATTTTTGATATATCATATTCACCAGCTGATTGAAAATGTGCAGTTTGTATGACCTGGCCAATGTAGTGCCCACTTTAGCGAAATTCTATCACCAAGCAAGTGAATCTTATGAACAAGCTTGCACACGCTTTATCAGCACAATCATATACACTGTAAGTTATTCACCTGATGTATTTCATAGTTCTGTCTTCATTTGGTGATGGTTGTACTTTGTATATTTTGCTGTTGGATTTTTATTGAATTTCCTCTTATAGTTTGGTTGTAAGTTGACTTAATATATATGTTTTTTTGTTACTTTCTTAAATGCAGCAATTTGAACGGCTTTTCCAGTTTGCTCGCAGAATTGAGGATTTAATGTACACGATCGCACCAGAAGAGGTTAGTCTGCAGATTGCATGTAATACCTTTGTCCTCCTTGAGTTGTGTTCTAACCATAAACAGGCTTTTGTGCAAGAAAGTAAAAAATACAATCACCGGAAATATGCTCAAAGGCTGCAGGAATTTAGGATAAAGAATTTTTTTTCTCTGTTATCTTTTTCATTGAACATCTAACCTCATTATATGCACATTGATGATTTGGTCTGAATAAGGAAAGAAACACTAAAAGGTAATTACAAGCAAATCTAACCCAAATAGGCACCTCACTCATTGCACCAAGAAATGATTTAATCAATTCAGGGATTCTACCTTATTTGAAGTTCTCCATAGATCCCATCAAGTCGGCTCAAAGATGTCTGTAAATTACATTTATGTACTTTGTGGAATGTGTCTAACAAATAACACATTATATGAACTCTTTGTTAGAGAGAAAATATTATAAATATACCATTATAATGGTACCAAAATGCTTTTGGAAATCGAATGCTGTATATATATATATATGTCCTGTAATACTTCACATTCCATAATTTGGGAAATGGTTTTAAATTAAGCATACCAAAACAATATAAAAAGGGCTGCAAACAGTACATAATTCAAAGCCACATAAATACTCATATTTCATAATTCAACCAAATCTCCATAGCAGAAGAGCAAAATTAACATCATTCAATTTAATCTAGCACAAAAAAACTTTTCATTAGTTACCACTTACCATCTTTAGTTGCAAGAATTTCAGTTACCAAATGATTTTGAGTCGAACATTAAACTGAAAATAGAACTAAGTAGAGGTAATTAGTATATATTTCGTGAAGACGTCCTTGAACTGAGTTCAAAATGCTTACATTTCGTAATGTCCATTCAAGTTTTCTGACATATATTAATAATAGTATGTAAATGTGATTTTCAAAAGGAAACTTTGCAAACACGCTCAACATACACAGTGTAATTACTCTAGGTTAATTACACTAGGTTCTCTAAAAATTGGACTAAGATAAATAGAAACATATATTTACACTGTAATTACAAATCACACCATGCACATAACATATTGCCACACTTTTACCATAATTTGGAAATTTTAGATCTTCGATTTGAACTTGTGAATTTCACGCAATATAAATGTCTCTATTTTATCAATCGTGTAATTCAGGTTCATTTCTTATTATATAAATGTCAACACATAACATAAGCAAGATATCTCTCATCAATTTTGAAATGTGACTAGAGAAGTGATTACGTTTCTTTTTGTTAATTCACGAGATCAAACATCATATTTAAATTGAAGAAAAAAGGTGCTTCAGAAATTTTTGTTCAAGATCTTAATTTTAAAATTATATGATCCCTCTCACTCTCTCTTTCTCTCTCACTCACTCACTCACACACACACAAAAACACGCGCCCCCCTCCCCTCCATAATTTGTGTCTGTTTAATTCTCATTTGTCAAATTTGGTACATGAAGTGTTAAAAATACCCTTTATACAAAGCATCATCTGTATAATTTTCCATCGAAATATACTCTTAGAAAAAGTTTTATATGTTGTTATCTCAAGATTCCATGATTGAAGATATTACCATAATTTTAATAATTTAATTTCTCTGGAGGGTTTAATTAATAATAATCCTGTTTTCTGAAAAGCAGATTAGGAAAAAAAATGAATACTGGAAGACCAATTAGCAGCACCATGAACCCACTGTCAAAATCAGCTTACTTTGTGGCATCACAAGCAGTTTTGAACAATTATTTATTGCCCATTTATATTTTGCTCGAGTGCATAGGTTGAGATGCATACGAGCTTAAGTCGTCATTTCCACATCATTGACACTTTTTTTTTTCAAATGTTTAACTAAAGTTATCCGTGGTAGTGACATAAATCTTGAAACTTTCAGATCCCTTACCAGATGGGAGTCTCAAAAGTGGATCTGCAGAAGGTTGTAAAATCAAGCTTATCGGGGGTATGTCAATTTCTTACCTTCAGAATTTGGCATCTTAATTGAGAGATATTTTATCAAAGCAATTTAACTTTATAGGTTGACAAGTCCATCAGTACAATGTATAAGAAATTGCAGAAGAATTTAACCTCAGAGGAGCTGTTGCCTTCATTATGGGAGAAATGCAAGGTATTTGCCTGTTAGAGGCCGTACACCTCTCTTCTTTTCAACCACATATTCTTCAATAAAATAATATTACACGTAAATAAAAAACTTTTCATTCGTTTTTAACCACACATTCTCCCAAAAACTACTATTCCAAAATACATTTTACCCAAATTTCTCATCATTAGGTTGTCAAACAGGGGCTATGGTTGCAAATTATCTGACAATTATGGTTGTCATTTGACAAGTTGCATGACTAAGAACCTTATTTCACTGATCATAACTATATGATAGGAGGGTGAAACCTTAAAACCATGATAACACAAGGCCACTATCCTATGCTACTCAACATCTGAACTCAAAATCTGGCAAAATTGTTGATCTCTGCCAAAATGTTTGGTATTATCAATTTATCACATAGACCACAAGAGGTTGGATAATAAGTATAAATAAAAAATGAAAATAATGGTAAAATGGGAATTGACAATTTCATTTACATTTTTTAGCATCTACTTTTTCAGCTTTATATATATGTTTTAGAGGGAAATAATGTTTTATTCAGGGGCGGACCCATTAAAATTGCACCTACTGGGCCTTTAATTTTTTACATTTACAAAGTAGCCTATAATTTGTAGTTCACATTTTTAACCCATAATTTTTACATAAATCTCTTTCGCCCCCACTAAATGATGTTCCTGGGTCCACCCTTGGTTTTATTCTTTTTATACTAAAATGTGATTATATTATTTTTATACAATTGAGCAATCTGTTCTTTTCTAGAGGTTTCGAAAATATTTTTTTTTTTTCCCCTTCCTATAGTATGCTTTAGATGTAATTTGTAACAAGTTTGAAACAGGGATAGAGTCAAGGGAGAACAAAATTTTTTTGTATTAAAGAAAAAAAAAATCTACACAAAAAAAGGGCTTGGATTGCCATATCTATGCCCTTAAAGTGTAGATCTTAAAATTTAGTTTTTCAAGACTAACATATTTAAAACCCTTCGAATATTATTTTTGAATAATGCTACTTGCACATAATCGAGTTACACAATGATTTACATGCAACTGAAGTGTCAAAAAGATAGTGATGAAGTTTTTTATTTTTATTTTTTTTAGTTGAAGAAATCATAACCTGATGATATTTCACCACATCATTTGTATGTAAATCATTATGTACATGTAGCACAATCGTTTATTTTTTAGGTAGATGATATAACATTGAATTTTAATTAATACAAAAATAACATTAAAATAAAAACTAAAACGTGAAATTTTTGGGTTTAAATTTCAGAATTTTCATTGTGGGAATGCAATTTTGGTTTCCATAGGCTGTCGGTCCACGTGAATATACACGCGAGAAGTAAATTAGTTGGCATGAGAAAGGGTAGAGTACAAAATGGAATAGAATAGTTGTTGGAAGACTGCTTGATTTTTCTGTGGGAAGGACTAAATGCCAAGTTTAACTATCAAATCATGAACCTTCTCATGCATAAAAACTTCATACACTGACTCAGGTATGAACTTAGAAAAAATTATATATATCAAATATTGAACTTTTATATTTAGTTATTTACCTGAAACAGACTTATTGTCTTACCCACAGTGAAAAGTCTTATTTTGCCCATTCTGAAGAGAACATTACTTAATGTTCTCGCATTTAGAGAGAACCGTAAGTAAGGTTTTTCTATCACATCAGTAAGTAAACAGTCTTATCATGTTCACTGTAGATGGAGAACAATATCATTAATTGAAATATATTGACATCCAAATTTTCTAATCATAGTAAACTTCTGCAACTAATCTGTAGCCTACTGGGCCTTTAATTTTTGCATAAATCTCTTTTGCCCCCACTGAATGATGTTCCTGGGTCCACCCTTGGTTTTATTCTTTTTATACTAAAATGTGATTATATTATTTTTATACAATTGAACAATCTGTTCTTTTCTAGAGGTTTCGAAAATGATTTTTTTTTTTCCTTCCTATAGTATGCTTTATTTTAGATAATGTTTTTTGTGCATGTTAAGCCACCATGCTTCATTTTGACATTTAACTTTTTTTATCAACTATGTCAAAGTCATTGGAATTAGTTTTAAAATTTTGAGATTTTTCTTCCTTTTTAGTATATAAATTAAAATTTTAGCAAAAGAAAATAAAATCATTGAATTTTAAAAAGCTTTCTAGCAATTGTAAAAGCGTATAAGACCCATTACTTACCACCAAAGAAGTGTGGGATATGGCTTCAAGATTTGTTGTCCCCGTGTCGTAGTCCTCTTAGTTGTCCCAGCCCCACTTTAAGTTTTCACATTTCTATTTTTTTTTAACATGACGAAATATGTCCCACTAAATATTTGATATTTGTTAAGAAAATAAATCACGCAGATTAGGCAGGAGTATATTAGAGTTTATTATGTTTCCATTCTTGTATCAAGTGACCATACGTATACTCTCTTTTTTTCGTATATAATGACATTAGAGGAGAGGAAGTGAATTACATTATTTTCCCAATATTTCTATCAGCTCGTCAACAATATTTCAAAAATGTAATGAGATGTCAAAATTTAAGTGGGGGATGGCGTAACATAAAAGATTCAAAAATTGTTCATCTTCCTTCAAGTATTCAAGGACTATTCTATTTTATAACAAAATTATTTTAATGAAAGTGTCTTTGATGTGTGCATGTCCGACAATCTCGATCACGTCTAGGTGTATCTGAGTTGTTTCATATCCATGTCCGTGTGTCTTAGCTTTCAAATGGGATCTCCCATTATTAGGCTGTATATCACTTGTTGGGGGGTTTGTTGAGATGAGATATGTGTCTTATTATGATGTTACATTGGCCGCTCTCCACTAAATTTTGACACCTTGGTGGTTAAGCTCTTACTAGGAAATGGGAATAAATCATTTCAAAGTTGACGTCATTTGTAGGGTTTAGTGTTGGCGTCCTCTCATTTGCCATTAAGAATGGAACTTCCAAGGTGTCAAAAGTTTATTAGGGAGATAGCAAAATGGGGACAACGGAGCTCATCTCGGATGTTGCTCTACATATTTCATTTTAAAATTTTTAATTTAATTTTATAACTTCAGAATATTGAATATGGGCATATGATTTTGGTATTAGTCCAATCCTAACTCATGTTATGTAAACTATTGGCAGAAGGAGTTCCTTGACAAGTATGACAGTTTTGCACAACTTGTAGCAAAAATTTACCCAGGCAAGACCATGCCATCTGTCTCAGAAATGAGGGATCTTTTGGCATCAATGTAGAGAAGCAGTTGCTCTTGTAAACTCAGTAGTAGCTGTTTTGGATTGTAGAGTTGTCTCTCAAGTCCAATTTCTTTCTTTCTTTCTTTTTTTCCGAGTCCCAAATGAGTCATTCAAAGCCAAAGGCCACTTTTATCTGAGGGAAAATATATCAAGATAGATCTGAGCATCACTAAAATCCACTTATTTGTTGCTAATATTAGTGAAGGATTACAAATGCATTATAGAAATCATGTCACCTGCTTTCAGTTGTTTTCCTTTGATCTCCTTTAAGCATATTTCTTGACTAAGATGGAGTTCCGGATTTTGTTGATGAAATGAGAAGTGTTTACTATACTGTGGGTTGCATCGGGTAAAATGGATTGCCTAATTTTGACCGTTTTGTCGGATGCTTATACGTCTCCCATTGTATCATTAATTGGACGGTGTAGTGTTGGACATGATTAAAGAAAATAAAATTTTCTTTATTATTTAAACAGATCGTGTACTAAAAACACTCGTTAGAACCGCAAGAATTAACCTATATCTTTCACCACAATGGACATGAAAAATAGAATATAGGTATATTTAATCTATATACGAAGGATGTATTATTCATCTGTCTGTAGCTTTAGTTTTTACTACATGATCCAAGCATAGGAAATAAGCAACCAAAAAAATAATAAAAATAATATGCCTATAACAACCTAATGGATGTTTTGATATTCTGTATTTATCTAGCTTGATTATTACGGTTACTGAAAAAATATACAAATCAGGACGGCTCTTGGCTTCATGTACTGGCTGAAAAACTGCTTTGATGTTTCATAGAAACGAATTTCTGATAAAATCCTCGACTACCTACCGGTATCAGTGCCAGCGACTGCAAGTCTGGAGAGAAGAAATATAGAAGCAGAAGAAACAAATATGGCTGCAGCAAAACAAGCAAGATCCCAACCATTAACCACAGGTATACTCTTGAATTTCTCCAGCACCTCTACTAGAAGTATCATTATCACAGCATGCCCCATTTTCGACTTCGCTTGCATAACAGACTGTATTCCTAACCGTGATGAAATTGTCTGAAAGGAAAACATGTAAAATTTGAAAACCACATATAATCTACAGGGACGAAAAACAAGAAACTAAGCTCCTATTTGGTAGAAATTTTTTGATAATAGATTTTGTGAAATGTGATTTTTTGAAGATGGTGTAATTTAAAAAGTAAGAAAAAGTTATGGGTTCAAAAAGGAGCTAAAAAATCCACGATATCAAGTACCTCGAGATGCTGTGATCCTCCGCCTTTGAGATTGCTCGTACCCACAAACATGACGTATAAAGACATTCCGAAAATAAGCATTGCTGTTCCGACTAGGAACACATCTGCAACCAATTGAATCATCAAATATTAGATTGTTACGCTAATATTTCAGCTACAAAAAAAAAAACCTAAAATGACGTCTAAGAAGTAAAATTGAAATTGAAAAGGAATGGTATACCAATAGCTTCGATTAGTAGCTGTACAACATGTCCTTGCTGCATCGTATGTGAGATTGCACGAAAATATTGTAAATATGATTGCAGTATCAAGAAACAACCCTGCAAAGACATTTTCATCGTACTTAGTACTTTCATAAATCGTTTGATGCGGTAGAATCAGTATTTCCAGACAGCATTAAGGGAGAAAATTGTTGAAATTTGTCAACTGTATGGACAACATATTTTTCTGCTAAAGATTCAAATTCAATAGAAATCCTAGTCTATGCCTTCATGAATAAAGTATACTCAATTACCTCAACAAAACACAATACTGAACCAAGCAAAGATCCTCCAATTGCAAACAATGTAAAGAATCTGCAGTCAACTATAGCCTGAAAAACAAGATTCGATGAAAATCCATAGTTTCTCAGAACAGTAATTAGTGAAGAATTCCAAGATTCTTGTTTTACCTTTTCAATGAACATCTGGATATTGAAGTTCAAAGGCTTTTGTTTATTAATCATAATCCACCACTGCAAAATTACATCTGAAGCATTTGCTATTAACACAGCCAAATCCACCTCTTTATCCATCTTAGGTTCTGATATCACCACACAAGCTGAGCCGCCGGTGGCCTTCAGGCCCTTCACCGCCGTCTTCTTCTCACCACCACCACCTCCACCACCAGTAGACATATTTTTCGAACACATTTGTGCCATAGACCTTGGCACCATTGATGAACACGTAGAATTTGAAAAACGAGACGAGCCTAGACCTAAAGGTGTTGGCATTCTTAGAACTCTAGTGAATGCCATTGGTCGTGGTTCAAGATTTCAATTTGGCCTGGCCTTTTGAGTTTTGGTAAACTGAGTTCTGGGTTTTAGGTGGTTGGGATTTTCACGTGTTTATATAGAGGAATTTGAAGAAGATTCGTGGCATATTGCTGAAATTGTCACCTTTTGCTTTCTTGGAGAGGATGTATAGAATTTTCATCAATTCTAAACATGTGTCCATTTTTCCTTCTGTCAGCGTGTGGGTCGAGGGATGTTCTAAGCCGGACACATGGCACAGGACGGTATCTTCGAATGGACTTTTGTTAGTCTGCACTTTTTCGCCGTTGGTTTAGTCACAAGTGAAAAGGAATTTGTACAGTGAAAAATCTTTGATTCCACTTAATTATTGACCGTCGTTACTTGAATCGAAAAACAAAAATGTAATTTGTAACAAGTTTGAAACACGGTTCAAAATAAACAGGGATGGAGTCACGGGAGAACATTTCATTTTTTTATTTTTATTTTTTTTGTATTGAACTAATACATAAAAAAAAATAATAATAATAATAATAATAAATTTGGGCTTGGATTGCCATATCTATGCCCTTAAAGTATAGATCTTAAAATTTAATTTTTCAAGACTAACATATTTAAAACCCTTCAAATATTATTTTTGAATAATGCTACTTGCACATAATCGAATTATACAATGATTTACATACAAATGAAGTGTCAAAAAGAAAGTGAATTTTTTTTTTTAATTGAAGAAATCATAACCTGATTATATTTCACCACATCATTTATATGTAAATCATTATGTACATGTAGCACAACCGTTTATTTTTTAGGTAGATGATATGACATTGAATTTTAATTAATAAAAAAGAAAATATAATTAAAATAAAAACTAAAACGTGAAATTTTTAGGTTTATTTCAGAATTTTTATCGTGGGAATGTAATTTTGGTTTCCATAGGCTGTCGGTCCACGTGCATATTAGTTGGCATGTGTAACAGTGGACAAAATGGAATAGAATAGTTGTTGGAACTTGGAAGACTGCTTGATTTTTCTGTGGGTAGGACTAAATGCCAAGTTTAACTATCAAATCATCAACCTTCTCATGCATAAAAACTTCATACATATGACTCGGGTATGAACTTGGGGGAAAAAAAAGATTAAATATTGAACATTTATATTTATGTGAAATTGTCTAATTCTTTTATCTACAATGGAAAGTCTTATCTTAACCACTTTGAAGAGAACATAACTTTTCTCACATTTATATAGAACCGTAAATAAGATTCTCCTATCACGTGAGTAAGTAGACAGTTTTATCCTGTCCACTGTGAATATGAGAACAATATCATTAATTGAAATATGTTGAAGTCCAAATTTTCTGATCCTATTAATCTTCTACAACTCATCTATTCGCCTGTGAGATTCCCGTGCCATAGGACGCCCGTTAGAATGCAAAATCGTTGCTCCAAGGGGATGCAACTATCATTCACACAATGATGATCAAATTAAAGGATTAATATAAATGTACTTACACTTTTACTAAATGGTGTATTGACTCTCACATAAAATACGAACCTCACTTGAATTAAATAATGTAGGTTGTGTGGTCCCCACCCCTATTGTGTGTAGTAAGTAAACCATTTTGTAAAAATGTGTAAGTACATGTAGCATGGTCCCAAATTAAAATATAGAAATTGGATGAGAAAACACAATTTGGCTAGATTTATGATTTCATATACTTGACTATATAGTTTCTTAAGGCAGGGGCGGATCCAGCTAGTGGCGAGTTAGAGCGGTCGCTCTAACTGGATTCTTCGAAAGTTTGAGTGCCGGGGATGGACTGATGGAGAGGGAGATCGGAGAAGAAGGTCTGAAGGGAAGAACTGGAATCTGGTTTCTGGGGCTGGGGGAAGTTGGGAACGAAGACTGTTTCTGGTGGGCCAAAATTTAAAAAAAAAAAAAAAATTGGCCCAAATCATTTGGGTAATTGGGTCCAGTGAGTGATGAGTGACATGAGTCCAGGTCCAATTTCCTTCCCCCCTAGGGCCTAAGTTAAGTGACCCAAACCAATTTTTCCCCAGTTTCTAACCCACAGCCGGATTGAGGAGGAGAATAGGAGAGACGAGATTCTTCCAAACGGCGAAACCCTTACTCAGTCACTCTTCCAAATTTTCAGTTGAATTGTCGATTGTCGAAGCCTCAAAGTCAAAGGCGAAGCAAAAACTGCCTTTGGTTAATTGGTTGGAGACTTGGAGTTGGAGTTTGCTCATCACTGATTCATTGGCTGCGTGCGTCCGGTGCGACTATTTTCAGACAATCGGACTTCGCCAGACGCCAATCGCCACTTCGCCAGACTTAGGTAAGTTGGGTTTCTTCCTGTGACTCGACTATGACTCTGTCTTCACTCTTCATTCTTCAACGCAGCTTTTAATTTTGCACTTTTCAGTTGATTGATTCGATTCACTCGTGATTTGTGAGCCTTGTGTTGTGCGACTGTGTGTGTGACTGTGAGTCACTAGTGTGTCTGTGTTGTGTGACTGGCTTGATGCCTTGATGCCAGCCAGTTTGTGAGTTGTGAATGTGCTGTGTGCGGTGTGTATCTGTGCGGTTGTCTACTTGCCTTTGTGATATTGGATATTGGAATTAATATATTGGCTATTTTTTACGTTTAGTGCATTTACATATATATATTTAATAATTTTTTATATTATTTAATCAAAATTTAATAAACGACCGGCCAGATCGGGCTATCATTAATTGTCGACGATCAAAGTCAATTTCTGCTCTAACGAAACATTTACGCTGGATTCGCCACTGTCTTAAGGTATTTATATAATGGGATGGGCAAGAGGGACTTTTAGCCCTTTAGACGGCTTTATCTTTCCCATCTATTCTCTGTGAGTGGGGGGTGGCCGGCCTCTTGTTGTCACTTGCACAAAAAATGGCCGACCTTAACAAAGCGTGTCACAATTCGTCCTAGCTTCATCCAACATCTGATGAGGCACGTTTGTTGGCCTACCTCGCACCATTCAAGGCTCCCGACTTGCATTGGCTTGGGTGTTTAAATCTTCTACCAGTCTTCGAGGCTCTCACTCTCCTTGACTAGGCTCATCTACGATCTTAGGCCTTAACTTGCTCCTAGGCTACTAGGGTAGGCTCATTTGTCTATACATTGGACCCAGTTGTTCAATTGGTACCAAGATTTAACTTAAGTATCTCATATGATATAGGTCTTGGGTTCGAATCATGAGGAATACACGTTTTTTGTAACGATCCAGGTCTCTATATTCAAGTCACTAGCTTACGTATTGTCTGCTCTAGATGAGCCTGTGTCCACTTACCCCTCACGATTTTCTGTCACGTCCCTCAATGTTCGAACTCAAGACCTCTATCATATGAGAGACTTAAGTTGAATTTTGGTACCAATTGAGCACCTAACGACTTGGGTATAGAGACCCGGGTCGTAACAGACCCCTTCTCCCATTTGTGTGGATTGTATTTTTCTTTTTTGTTGGATAAATCATTTACGATTGAAAAGTATCAAAACCTGGTGTGCATGAATAATTTAGTTAGGCCTCCAAGTCTCCGAGCTATCCAAAATCACGCTATTCATTGTCCAATTTCAATTCATATAAACCCTAACTCGTTGGTGTCGATAAAGAAAATTATTGACACGAGCATAATAGGGTTTGGTTAAAGGGGTTTACGCTGTCGACGACTATGCAAGCTTAATATTTTGAGTTGTTAATAACTCATTAAGCCCTTATTTGACAATCATTATTGAATTTTTTTTTTTATATATTCATTTTTAACCACACATTCAGACAATAAAATATTCGTACGAAAACAGTAAATCCAAAACTTTCCCTATTTTTTAATCACACATTTTCTTAAAAATCACTATTCAAAATACTATTTTTCTTCCAAATAATAACCATCAAACAATGGCTAAATTAGGTGTAGATGGGAAATATTTTTTGATAGTTCGAGTATGAATTAGGAATAATAGAAAATTTAGATACTTGTATAAAACACTGGCTTAAATTAAATATGAATGTAAAATATTTTAAGGTTTGGATATGGAAAAAAAAAAAAGTAACTTAATAATAAAATTATAAAACACAAACACATGCTAAATATAAGCCAGATAATTATTTTGAAAGTAAGATAACTGTTAGTTTCTAAAAAAAGTTTTTTAAGTTATCCAAATTCAAAATTATATATGAAGTAGGTGCTTATTAGTTATTACTTAGAATAATGCCTACTCAAAGTCAAACAGGGATTGTAAACAGTTGCTTTGACAGATGTTGAGTTGTTATCTTTGTGGGTAATTTTTTTTTTTTTCCTCAAATTGTCCAATGAGGTTATGCCACGTGTCTTCTTATTTTTCAACCATGTCGTTTGTTTGTGTAGCATGATTGTATTACTTATTAGTAGCCCAATTGTGTTCTAATCAGCCAAACCGTTGGTGGTTCCGCCGCTCCCAATGTGCAGGATGAGTATCTTCGATGCCGCCACCACAACTAATCCAGTGCCACCACTCCGTTAATGCACCTCCACAATTTTTTTAAACACTAATTTCATCAGGATTTCGATTTTATTTTAACAGAAAAATAAAATACTCGAAATCATAAACTTCAGTTTAAAAGCCATTTTATCTACCATTATAAAGATATGATTATCTTTGTAAATCCTAATTTTAGCATAAACCCCCCTCTTTAACTCGTAGTCCATCAAAAACAGCGCACAAAATCCATTCAACTCTCATCAGTTCAATTATCTCCATGACCCATAAACCCAGAAGAAGGTAATTTCATTGTTCTAAGAAATTGTTTTGCAAAAATAGTAGAATAATGTTCAAAATTGTGTAAGTTTAATCCTAATTTCAGGAGTGATTAATATGATTTGCATAAAGAGCTAGTTCCATATGTAGATGCATGGTCATGGCAAAAGGCCATTGTGAAAGAGAAAAATTTTGAGTGCAAAGGAGGAAGATTTTTCCGATACACTAATTATTTTGCAACACCAGCCAGTTTACACATTGGGCACCGGTAGTTCAGAAGAATTCTTGCACTTTGATGTAAAGAACGCTCCTTTTGATTTGTATTGAACTGAACGTGGTAGCGAAGTTACATACCATGTGATGTGATCCGAGGAACAAATGCCACAAACACAAGTCCAGGAAGAGATCCGTTGATTATCGAAGGAGGTCCAATGACGCGTTCGAGAGCAAAGCAAGTCAAAGAGGTGATGAGATTACTTGTGCAATCAACAATTGATGAAAAAATCTATCGTGGCGCGAAAAAATGCAAGCTTCATGTGGGGGTCGAATGACGAAACCAATTAGATTAACGTGTTACAAGCGACTGAAGGCGGGACTAAGACGGAACATTATGCGACTGCATAGTGTTAAAAGTCATGCAGTCACGTGGTGGTCTACCGAAAGTTGAGAGGCGAATTGCAATGGCTTGTGCGATCGCATTGAACGCTACCATGCAATCTCATGGAAAGTTTTCGAGACAAAAGTTTCCTTTTTGCACGAATATTTTATTTTAGCTAGAATTCCTAATTTTTGGTAACTTTTAATATCACAAGACTTTAATTCCGTTTTTATTAGGTTTTTATGAGTTTAGTATAAATAGAACTTCATAATTTCATTGTAATCAACTTTTGACATTATTGAGATTTTAATTGAGACATTATTTGCTTTCAAATTCTTGTTCTTCATTGAGCAATTACCAAACTAATCAAGATTATTTATTGTGGTGTTCAAACTTTCGGATGAGATTCATAAGTCTTGTGATCAAGAGGTCAACACATTGTTGACTATTATTGGTTGCTTGGTTCATTATTTTTGGGTCAAATCCAAAACTTTGATTTCTTGATTTTCTTGGGTTCGATTCAATCTAGTTGTGGATTTCGTAATCACCGTTGCTACGTGAGTTTGCATCACCATGTGTCTGGTCTGGTATATACGCCGATTTATTTATGAAATTGATGAGCATTTATGTAGAGTTAGCTTATGTAGTGCTCAAGGAGATCATATGTACTGTTAGTCTTCATGTTACGATTTTATATGTTATGCAGTTTAGACATTCTTTGTAACTTTAAAGTTGCATAATAATAGAGTTTTAACAAACTTATACAATTAGAAACTTTCATTCAAGCGTTTAGTGAATTTTATAATGAGATCTTAATTGCCAGTAGATAAAAAATACAATCACGCTACAGTAACATAATGATTGACATAATGTCACATGACATCATATTTGATTGTTTAAAATATGGATTTTGCTATGTGTACATAGCATTGTCCATAGAGGTTGACATAACGTGAGTAAGATGGGGTCATACTACAGTATCGTGAGCCTCACCCCACTCACATTATGTCAAGCTCTATGAACAATATTATGTACACATAGCATTTTTCTTAAAATATAGTTAACTTTTATCCAATCATACCTTGTCAACGCAAAATTTATCAAAAAAATCTGTCAACATTTGTCTGCCAAAGTGATTTTGCACTAAAAAAATATGCCATCAGGAGGATTGTGGTATCTTGAAGGAATGACGCAAAAAGATTCGCATAGTCAATCCCAAATTTATCAGTTTGATGCTTTATAAAGTTTTGAGAACTTGCTGATTACTTTTGTTCAGGATTTTTTTACAAATGTCCACCTATTTTTAATGCGTATCATGTAGCTCGTCTTTTCATATTTTGGAACTGATATGTTTTGTTATTATGTATGTCGTAATGTAGCCAGTCCTCTTGATTGTCAGGATTCTAGGTGAAGTCCATATATTAGGCCCTCCAAATCAACGTAAATGCAAAATTCAACAGTATATTATGTAACATATTGCTAACTTAAAACTTAACATTAAAACAACAAACAAATATATCATACAAAAGATTTTAAGCATTGTAGGAGAAGTTAGGATGATTCCCACAACTCTAATTGTACTATTTTTTGGCGATGGAAGTTTTGGGCTTAAACAACTTGCTTAGTCGATGTTGGATCAATGGTAACCAATAGGAATTTAGTAGTAAGATTATTTGCCTCACAAGCTTCACATACTAGAAGAAGGTCTTGCACCTTATTAAATGATCTGAGTAATGATAGCCCATTCACCTTTGCCAATGAATCAATTTTTGCTATTATTAGTGTATATGCATTTCACCTCATGCATTCCAACCACAGGTGACTAGTTTAGTAATCCTTTTATAAATAGAGGTTGTATGTAGAGATCTAAATATCAAAAAGAATGTTAAAAAAAAAAAAAAGTACTAGTTCTTACATTCTCAGAGGGAACCAAAAGATGCTTAATTTTTTATCTTCAAAACAGTTATTTCATTTTTCTTTTAAGATTTTGAAAATTGGTTCCTCTGTACAAAAGCCAATGCATGAACAGATAATCATTCTGGTGACTAGTATGCAAAACTGGATGAATAACAAAAACTACTGCATAAACATAAAACAATCCCTACCAACGATTAAATAACAATGAACATTTTCAAAAAGCATTTTCAAAAAAATGAATTAGGAAATGAAAAATATGAGATACTAGTATATGTGCAGAAAAGTGAAAGAAACAAGAAAAATAAATTTAAGTATACCAAAACAGTATGGAAATAGAAAAAGGAGTGGAGAAATTGTGAGGTGGATTGTTGATGGTGAATCGGCGATGACAGCCACCACATTAACTCCGACCTCCATTGCTGCTCTTCGGTCTAGGTTTTGTTGTTGATTTCTCATTTTGCCGTTTATTTCTTGAGGTTTTGGTCTAGAGGTTTGCCCTTTTGAAGGCTTAGGCATAGTTGGTTTTGTAAAAAGGAAAAGGGAAAAAAAAAAAAAAAACATTTGGGCCCCCTAAAAAGCTGGGCTTGAGGCGGAGGCCTCTTGGGCCTCTCCTCAGGTCCGGCAATCTCAAATATCATAAGACGGATCTTCGTTGGTACCTCAGGGCACTTCTGCTACATTTGCTATTGACGCATCACGAGTTGATGGCTTAACTGGTGTTCGAGTTGGTATATCTTGTAACTCATCTTCCAATGATTGTTGGTTTATGTTTGATTGCAAAACATGCAGGTGCATCATCCTCTATACAAATCAGTAGTTCTCTGCAACTGGTCTAGATGGAAAGAGCCTAAGAAGAAATGTCAGCAAGGACCAAAGACAAACCAAACCTAGGACCCGGAAAGTCATAATCATGGAAACCAATGCACCAGTTCTGTCCAAAACTGTGGGGGTTACAGACGCGCCCCTCATTGCGAACATTAACTTCTCCATGAAACTGGTAGCCCTTGTCAACTGGTATATCCTGTAAACCTGCAAAGAAAATATAAATCCATTTTGATGTTATGTCTCTTTACTAGGAGAGTATCTAAATCAATAGAGAATTTTCTTGCCTCGAAGATAATAGGCACTAAAGGCCAGCAGGATGATCCCTTCGTATCAAGAAGTCTCTCAAATAAATATTGAGCCAAACAGCCAAATAAGAAAGGAAGTACTGAAACCAATGCAGGAAAGCCCAGCACTGGCCAGGTGACATAAACGGCTAGGAGTGGGGCAAAAATCTTGAAGCCCATAGTAAAGAACGCCAATGTCAAGTATCCTCTCAGGCCTGTGATAAGACTCCACCTCTTTGGGCTAAACTGCTGAAATGGCTTCTGAACATGGTCGGTTACTAGCAGAAATATTGCAAGTCCAGCATAAAAAACGACCTCAGTAGAAAATGAAGAGACAATTTCTGCATTAAAATTGACATAAAAATATAGTAAACTCTTGTCCTTGGACAATAAAGACGATTTGCAGAGCTTCTACAAGCCTACGGCCAACACTAGCAAAAAGAATGAGATAACTATGTCTGCGTAATAACTATATGGAAAATGCTAACTGTTTTTTATTAAAAATGAGTGTGGTAAAATAAATATAACAAATTGAGGTGTACTGATGCAGATGTACGTCAGCTAAATAGCACAAAATCAGAAAAGTCAATGCTAATTTGATCTTCTCTATTATTTCAAATGGTGAAAGAAAGCACCAGATGTCTATCCATATTAGTAAATCCAAGGCTACCATGACATGACTGGATATAAAACAATAATATCAAAATCCAATATATTCATCCTATACTCTCATACACAATTGTTGAAATATCTAAAACGCCATACATTTACATTCTTGTCTCTGTTGTGCATATAGAATAGCGACTGCATCCTTAGCATATCCTTTGTCTTTTTCTGCCCTCTAGTTTGCTGAATTTACCCAATGCTATAAAGAAAGTCTGCTTTTTCCAATAAGACATTATTACGAATTTATACTTATATCGAAGTTCGAGAACTTCAAAATGAATTTTATGGAGAACTAAATCCTTTGCCGAGATTTAAGTCATGAGCCTGCCAGTTCGTATTGTAAACAACTACGTCCAACAATTTTACTTCATCCAAATGCTCTCTCATCCTCCAAATCTAGTTTGCATCTGTATACAACACACCATGGTGTGCATACAGATACCCATAAACTTATACACAGACAAATCTAAATGTCAAACAATTGCGACTCAACACCTTACCTCTTTTCTTTTTTTTTTTTGGGCATCAATTGTTTTGATAGGGTGGCAATGGGAAGATTGAATTTTTGGTGGATGGGGTAACAATTAGGTTTTGCAACGAATTGGATTTGGAGGAAATATCACGTGTTAGTGTAGTCCTGCGCATACAGGTTAAACAGGGAACATTCCAACAACTTACCACTGGAGACCCTAAGTTCACATCTGTAATTGATTACCACAATCTCAGCCTTTTGATTCAAACGGAGCATCGGAGTAGTTCACTAACCCAAAACAAACATGATAAATCTTAATTGACCTTTTACATATTCCATAGATGAGTCTGATGCTACTAGAAAGGTCAGGAAGACAGGAAATATACTTTCGTATTTAAGACAATCCCATACGAATGAATACTATTTCTAGAAACTAACTACTAAATCAACGCATCAGCATAACGAAAATTCGTATAATCACTTCCTCTGTACCTGGATGTTACAGTACATAATCATACCTAGAAGCATCATTACTCGTGTATAAAGTATATATAATACCTGCAAGAACCTCATTCTTTAATAAATCTTCAACGGCATTGACAATGAAGAATTGGGGAACAAGCAGTGACGAAATCAATGCAATTGGAGCCAAAATCCAAATTAAAGAGCCAGTGTTTGCCTTAAACGGAGTTGATACCAGTTGACTTTCTTCAACGGACTGATGTGTTATATTGACAAACGAAAGAGACCCGGATTTACCACGAAAAGGTTCCGAATTCTTGCTAGCATTTACGCGAAAACCCAACTTCCTTGATGAATTCAAATCAGCAGCACATATAACCGCTCTTCTTCTCTTTAAATGTGGCAAAAAAGCTGGAAAAAGAAGGGGAAAAAAAAAGAATAAGCACGTCCTTCACCAAAACATCGAAGATTTCAAAAATGACACGGTAAAAACGAAAATGAAATAAAAAGCTAGCCAACATACATTTGAACTCAATCAGAAAGCTAAGCCTTCGTTTTTCGAGCTTGGTAACCTAAAGAACGAAGAAAAATTAGATGATGGAAACATCACAATTCACAATTACTACTCATTATCATTGTGAGAAACAAAGTAATTGAAATTTAATAAAGTGAATTACTTACGGGGTGAAGTTGAGGATAAAACTGGGTCGAAGGGGGATGATTTTGAAGGAAAGCACAGGCAGATTGGAATTCCATGTTGGATTGGTGAGTATATTTGTAGGGTTTTGCGTTTAGGGATTTGCTCGCTAAAACCCTTTGCCACAACTCAGTCGAGTCTGTAGTTTGGTGTATAATGACTCAATGAGCTAAGCCAACACAGTTTTCCCGGGTCACACTGAGAACTCGGTTGAAATTTTATTGTTTTTATATTTTAAGGTAAAAAAACTCATTATAAATATGGGGAGACCATTATCACACTAGAGCTTTATCTTGTAAGACTTGATCTTCCCTTGTTGTCACGTCTCAAGCCTTTGAACTTTTTTTAAAATTAATGAAATTTTAAATGTTATAAAAATTGAAAAATGTAGGGCAATATACAAGTTTGCATTTGATTTATATTTTCCCATTATGGGTGCACGTGACCTATTTTCTTTCATTTTAAGGAATTGCACTTCGCAATTCTAGCTTTTTTTTTTTTTTTTTTTTTAAGTAATTGAAAAAAATTTTAAAATCAATGGTAAAACAATTTATCACTTTTATTGACAATTTTCATGTAAAATAAAGTCAAACGAATACTAAAAAAATTTTAAAAATTTTTTTTTTTATTTTTTTTTTCTACTTTTTAACAATTCAAACAAATTTTATCACCAATTGTAAAAAAAATTATCCCAAAAACAAATTATTTGCGTGAAAAATAAAGTTAAACGGATTAAGTGGAAAATTATATCAATCAAACACAATTAATTACGATTCCCTCTAAAACAAATTTTAGGCAATTCAATTTCCTATAATTCGTTTTCTTTCCATCCAAATTCCACATTTTCAATCAAACGGACCCTAAGTTCTAATAAGAATTTCAAATGAAAATGATATTACGCGTATGTTTGTTTCTCATTAATTCTCTCATTTTTAGAACAAATTCAACCGTTAATGGATTTCACACGCCGCAACAGTTGACTTCCTTCTCACATAACATAAATGGCAACGATCACTTTTCTTCTCATTCTTTGCACAAACGGTCACTTTTCTTTTACTAATGGGAAACAAACAACTTGTTTTATTTGAATTCATCATCAAACACCGTTTCATGAGACTAAAATTCAAATAGGTGTATATTTCTAGATCTCAATAGACTCGGTGCAAGATAGTTGCCAAAAAAGTAAAAGGCCAAAAATATCATATGTGCCCTAAGTACACATTCGTAACTCCAAATCCTTGAATTTGTTCAAGTCCTTTGTGTCTGTTGAACATAACTAGCAAATGCAACTTTTAAAATCTCAACAGTCGAAAGAGTATTGGATGAGCATTAATTATACATCTGGAAGCATGAATACAACTAGTGATGCCAAACTGCGACGCATTTGATAGAAACGAATTAAGTTCAAGCATAATAACGGGCTTAAGGTTATGACATTAAATTCCGACAATCCTATCCAATCATCAAAAAATGCAACTTAACATATCACATCTAAACAGCACCCACCCTCTAATCTCAAATGAGTCCATCGAGCATCTCACATAGGCCCTCGAATTCGGATCATTTAAATTCGGTTTGTCGACCTAATAATCATAATTTATAGAGTTTCTATTCATTTCCCAAAGGTAAATTTATTTATTTATTATTATTATTATTTTGGAATTTTCGGGGATCCAAATGTCTCAAGATATCAAATCCACCTTGCCAAGCCAGGTGAAGCAACATCAGTCATTTATTGACACGCTTAAAGCTACAACAACAGCCATTATCGTCAACCTTAATTTCATTGCCACCCTTGTTAGGACTGGGCACAGTTTAGTTTGGATCGATTTCGACTCTAACCCGAATAAGTTTGATCTGCTTTGATTCAGTTAATCAATTTGGATTTTTAATCCAAATTGATTTTTTTTTTTTTTAAATATTTGAATTTTTGGGCCACTTAAATTCTAATACTATTACTTACTGACAACATCATACTATTACTTATTAACAATAGCATAGATTGGAGGGAATCGAGATATAGTTATGAGATTAGAACGTTATCTTTTGATTTTTATTTTTCTTAAAATAGAGAATAAGAACATTTTGCACAAATAAAGGTTGACCCGAAGGTCCAAATATAAAAATTAAAACGATATAGACAATTGTGCAATGAAGGCAAACTACATGGATATTTTACACCAATTACTTATATTTGACATAAGGAATGGATGGAATGAGACGAAAAAGACCAATTCTGGAAGAAAATGTTGAAATAAGGGTACGAATACCAAATTCGAAACAATAATGATGATTTGCACAATGAATACAAACGATAAAAGGACGTTTGGTACTAACTAACTATCCCAAAAAAAATTTGTTTCTTTTTCACGTATGAGGTTCGGATATGGTGAACTAAAATTTTTCATTGCTTGTACTTATTATCCCAAAAATTCTTGTTTCTTTTCCACATATGGGGTTCGAATACGGTGAACTAAATTTTTGATTATATGTATTAATTACCCTTGGACAAAAAAATTACTTTCTGTGTTGGGATGCATTCTATGTTCAATTCAGCTATGTGTACAGAAGGTACATGATAGAAATTTTCCAAATGAGCTGTCAACTTGTGATTAAAAAAAAAAAAGTGAAACAAAGCCGACCTTTTAAGCTAATCAAAGAGAGAGAGAGAACATAGGCATTTCTTTCTCCTCATTTCTTTCTCCACTTCCCCACACCCACTTTCCCAAAAAGTGACCAGTAATTCCGGTGACTTCCACCATCGCCGGTTGTCGTCTATCAAGTGAAGAACGAAGAAGCCAAAGTCTTATTACCGAGTGCAGAAACCCTTTATTCCTACAAATTTCGCCCTCGATTTCGTCGAAATCTGGTGCTGTCGTCGACGTATTCCTTGCACCTTTTGCTCCATTCTAATCTAAAAACATCAAAAGCTAGTTTGTTTGAACCCCACCACAGATGACAAAAGAACACAGTTTGTGCAACAACGCTCTCACAGAAACCCCAGGTCAAAGCTTGATTGACACGAAGTGTATGAGTTCCAATGTCGTCACCCCAGATGCATAGTGCACTATCAATGGTGCAGAATTTGGAGGCAAATTGTTGACAACGTGAATTACATAGTTTCCATTTATAAATATAGAGGAAATTGCATTGGGTGTCACATTTTTCATTTGCATTAACAAAAATGTCACTTTTTTGTAGTGTTTACAAGAATGACATTTTGGTATATTTTTGTACATATTTGCCCATGTTTATAAATTTAAATACCTTACATGTCCTTCATTAAATGTGATTTGACTAGATAAAAAATTGCACAAAAAATGATAAATTTAAATACCTTACATGTCCTTCATTAAATGTGATTTTGACTAGATAAAAAATTATACAAAAATTGTGAAATGTCATGGTACCCCGGACCAACTATCGAGAATAACAGAAACTATCTGTTGGGAACGACGGATGAACTATTGAGATGTTATGCAATATTTTGTCTATCGATCTGTATTTTACTTGCGAATTTAAACACGTTTTCTTCTGTCTGAAAATTATAATGGAATGATAACGATATTTTATGCCTGAAAATAATAATGTATCGTATTTTTAGAGAAGTGAAATTCTTTACTTTGCAACCATCTATCGAGAATGACACGAACCATCTCTCAAAATCGATAGTTGAACTGTCGGGATGTTATGCAATACTTGGACATAATGATTCGTACTTTGATTGCGAACGCCAGAAGCACTAATGTCTGAAAATGATAATGAAAACAAAAGTATAAGGATCTCAAATGATTGTTCATACTTGAAATATTGAGATTGCAACGATAAGAATTCTACACAATCAATATGTCGATATGTTATAGCATGGAATTAGCACTTTCGAATATTTAAATTCATACAATAGCAAAATGTGAAATTAAGGGCGTCAACAGTTAAATTGTCTATCCCGACAGTTTCAAAATGTCGAGTTCGACAGTTCAAATGTCTAACCCGACAGTTTTGAAATGTCGAGTTCGACAGTTGAACTGTTGAAATTGTCGGAAAGTTTGTAAACATATATTTGGTACCTTGGAAGAAATTGTTGGAAACATTAATGATCATAATTAATTCTCAATTACAACATCACAACATCTTCCCAAAAATAAATAACTTAATACTTCATTAAATATGAAAATTTTCACAATATTCGTATATTTTCTATTCAAAAAGTATTTCTAAAATCAAACACATCATCATCATCATCATTAATAGTAGCTTAAAAAATTTCAAATAAATATGATCATATTGTATTTAACATTTAAAAAAGAGTAAGTTATTAGATAAAATATAAACAATTTATAATAACTAATCTCTCAATATTTTGTGCAATTTTTTATCTAGTCAAATCACATTTAATGAAGGACATGTAGGGTATTTAAATTTATCAATTTTTGTGCAATTTTTTATCTAGTCAAATCACATTTAATGAATGACATGTAAGATATTTAAAAATTAAATTATCACATCATAATATTAATAGGCATTAAATGCTCCTATAAATGTGAGCCTAAGGGTAATTTGGACATTTTACACCAAAAAGTGACATTTTTGAACAAATCTGTGTCAATGAATTTTTTTTATGTATTTTTAAAAAGAGTGACATTTTTGAAAATTCCCCATAAATATATTACAATATCTGGACGTTATTGTCTGGAGAAGGTTAATGAATACGAAGAGACGAAACAATAATAAGTAATTTTTCATTTTGTAGAGTTTGTATGGGCCAGAATGTTTTGTATTCAATTTCCATGAATGTGGTAAAATGTTTTGTATTCATTATGTTCGATTGTGGTTACAGTTTAGGAAAATAGTAGTTATTTGATTCCCTATATTTTTTTTTTTTCAGTCCGTGTATGAATGAACTTTGTTGATATTGATGAAATGGGGAGTTACTGTAGAGAACAAATACCAGTCGCCGGAGGCCGATGAACGGAGAAACGGCGGGAGCGGGAGAAATTGGTGGGGGGGGGGGGGGGGGGGGGGGGGGGGAAATGTAGTACTCTACTGTCCACAGCGTAAGGGGGGAAATGGGTTTTATGGGCTCACATTTTTTGACCAAATGGGTCAACACCAAAAAATATGGACGACCTGTCAGATTTTTTCAAATTTCTGTATGACTTCTGGCATTAGTGTTCTACGTTTTAGTAAGATCGAAGACTAACGTTAGAATATATTCTGATTCAGAAGTCAACAAATTCGGCCTTCATGAATCTTCGATCAAGATTGTCGGAAAATCACGTCAACGAACGTGTAGTTTACGCATGTGAATGTGCCTCTTGCGGGCATCTCCAAGTTCCAACCTAGCACTAATTGGTTCAACACGCTCTTTTCAACCTAACTTTTTCGTGGAATTCTAAATATTAACCTTTTAGTAATTAGCAATCTTGATATTGATTATTATTCTATCAAAATAATCTTTTTACGTGTGAAAATCATTATCATAGATGAAATATATTAATTAATAGAAAGTTGAAAATAAAAAAGTTTTTAAAAATTTAAGAACATAGGTGCTACAGGAGACGTGCTATACGTCCCGAGGCCCACCCACAGCACTTCTCCAATGATGCCCCTGTTTTGTTTCGGAATTTAATTTCGGGACAATGAGTGTTTTTCGCTGCTACAATGGACAAATACAATTAAAATATTGTGAAACTAATAAAAATTGTGGTGTATAATTAACTACGGGCTAATATCCTTAAGAAAGCTGTGAATGTTACAAAGTTGACATAGGCGGATTCTTCAACTGTTATGATGCTTGGTAAATCAGGACTTTCAATCAAATCCATGTTTGTAATTAAGTTTTGATTTAGTTTGTGTTTTTGATTTAAAATTATCGTTTCTTTTCACAACTTGAGATGTTTTCAATACTCTTAATCAAATAATAATAGAAATCTGTTAGGGGTACAGATGAAAGCCATACAGAAATTTTACAGAATAGAGACAAATATGTGGGGTCCATTTTTTTGACAATATTTAATTTACATGGGGTCCACTCACTATGTGAGTATCTGTACAATTTCTGTGAATATTTTGTCTGTACAAATGGACTTTTCCATAATAATAAACCCTATTACAAGTGGGGATAGAAAAAATGAAATATTCATTGAAAATGTCAAATCCTACTAAAACTAAGTCAAATAAGAATTTATGAGCGATCATATTGACAAAAAGTGTGGATCACATTTTGATTGTAATAAGAATTTATAATTTTTCACTTATTTGTCATACTCATATCTTTAATTTTTTTTCATTGCATTTTTATTCTTTACCGGCACATCTTGTCCTCAATATGGTTTTCGACTAAAAATTATGTTTAGAGGTATAAAATTATTTATTCGTCCCACACATTTTTAAACAAGCAAAAACAACAAAAATAAATGCAAAAGGGCAACTAAGTATTTTTCTTTCTTAAAAAGCACGCTAATAGAAATTTTGGATGAAAATCTCATCAAGAACAGTATTTATTTATTATTAGAAGGTTGATAAAAAAAATGCGATAAGAAAATATTTGGGATATAAGTGTAAAAATAAGTACATTCCAAAGCACATTAAAAAAAAAATACTTTAATGGAAAGTTAAAGATAAAAATTCGACCCCTATTTTATTTCACTAAAAGTTGTGAACCTTACAAAATGTGTAGTTAAAAATGAGTACCAAACAAAGACTGGACATAAAAAGTTAAAAAACATTAATAATACAATGAAAAAGATTGAAAATTTATGTACAATAAAAAATGGTGCATCTAATAAAAACCATTGCACACATTCTCAAATTATTTACAACGTGTAAATGACTTGAATACCCTTCAAACTTTTTCGAAGAAGGCCAAAATATTTGATTTTATTCTTGATCTAGGTCATGATGCACCCACTACTGAGGTAGACACCCAACAAGATTTTCTATGATTTTCCATTTCGTATTATAATCCGGGACAAGTGGTCCAATTTTTAATGATGAAAACTGTCGCACAATAGTCTCTTATTAAATATTTGAAAAACGTGGAGTAAAAAAAAAAAATGTTGGACGAGTTTAGCGCGCACTAGATTGATCATAATTACACGGCATTGCAGTGGGTCAACTTCACGCGTTGAACTAAAAAAAAATCGATTACTTTGATCTAGATCTAATATTTGAGATACCGTGATCAATTAAGAAACTATAGCAAGCAAACACCCAACACTTTAACAAGTAACATTTTATTAGAAAAAATAATTATTTAGCAACGCCTACTTTTTTTTTAAAGTGGCGACGAAATTTAAACTTATGATCTTTGTTTAGTCTAATTTAATATCAAGTTAGTTTATTTTGAAATTTAAAAGCTTATAAGGGTGCGTTTGATTGCAATAGTGGAATTTGGCTGGAAAGAAAACGAATTATAGGGAATTGAATTATTTAGAATTTGTTTTAGAGTGAATTGTAATTAATGGTATTTGATTGGTATAATTTTTCACTTAATCTATTTGAATTTTTTTTATGCAAATTGTTGCTGTTTGGGATAAATTTTTTTACAATCTATATTAAAATTTGTTTGAATTGCCAAAAAGTATAAAAAAAAAAAAAAAAAATTTCATAAATTTTTGGTATTCGTTTGGCTTTGTTTTTCATGCAAATTATTAATTAAATGGATAAATTTTTTTACCGTTGGATTTAAAATATGTTTCCATTGCAAAAAAAAACACCCAAAGATGTGGAAAACAAATTTCCACCAAAATCATAAGAAAATAAATTCATATTTTTGTGCTTCAAGGGGTTGTACCTAGAAGTTGGTGACAAACATTTTTCATGGCAAAAAATGTCAATCAAACACCACAAAATGATCTTTTCACCTTATCAAACAGGGCGTAAATGATTTGATATGATAAATTAATGTGTGTAGCTAGTTTTCATTATTGTAAAAATGCAAGTAAAAAAAATTTAAATAGAGAAGTTTAACAGTTGAACAATTTCTGGTGATAATATGTTGGTAGGGATGTTAAGTAGAACAAGTTCAATGGTGAATCACTCGTGCTTGCTTGCATTTTACCTACAAGGTGTAAAATTCAAATTTTTTGAAAAGAAAAAAATCGAGTTCAGTCAAGCCCAACTTTCTTGAAGTGAGCGAGTGCAAGTCAACTCCTCCCATTCAACACCCTTATGTGCTTGTTTACGAATTTATCACTTATCATTGGATATTTAATTTTACCCAATATTTTATTTGCAAGAAATGTTATTTAAAATCAGAAGTGCTTAAATATTAGCATAACTAAAAGATTATAATAGATTTAGTTAAATTTAATTATTGCAAGAACATGGATATTACTTATCTATTCCATGACCGGAAAAGGCGAGGATACACGTTATACCACGATTTTGAATCAGAAAAAAAATAAAAGGAAAAATCAAAAGGTCATCTTATTCAAAACCCCAATTATGACATTCATTCTCTCCCACTTCACACCTCGAAACATACAGGAGGAGTAAGTCATACTAATGTGACCTGGATGGTCCACATCTCAGGGTCATTTTGACTTATAGTGTATGTTTGAGCCACATTATTTTGAAAGAATGTATTTCGTAATAGTGGATTGATGGAGAATGTGTATGTAGTTAAAAAAGAATGAAAAGTTATTGATATGATAAAAAATATTATTTTATTGAAAAATATGCGATTGAAAATTTGTAGAAGAATGAAAATGAAAATTTTAATGTATGTCAAACAGAGCATAAGTACTACTTAAATTATTCTTTATTATTTCTTTCACATTTCTCTTAATTAACGAAAGCAGCATAATTGTCACTTTTTCTTCCACTTTCAACTTTTCATTCTCTCTCTTTTTTGAGTAATGCTACAATGACCACCTGGATGACCACCTGGATGACCGAATGTGAGTGTGAGAGGAAATATTATTTTATTCATGAGGGGCCCGCACACTCACATTCGGTCATCCAAGTGGTCATCCGGGTGGGCACTTAAGATTTATCCCTCTTTTTTATCCATATTTCCGTCCAATTTAAAGATTGGGACATCCATCCTCTAATGGAAGATAATGCTCCAACATAATTCACTAGGGATATAACTACTATAGCAATTAAGCAAGGATATAAATACAAATAAAATTAGATGATTAAAATTAAAAGAAGTTTGACATATTTCACGGAAATCGATATAATCTATACTTTTTGACAGATCAAATTAGCTCTTCGAATAAAAAGAATCCAAAACCTTTTACATTCTTCGGTTAACAAATTTAACTTCGTGAAATTTAAACTTATGGGTTGAACCGAATGGAAAATGTCCTGCTTACGGGGCCTTACATGCCACTCACTGTAACAGCGGGTCCCATATGTATTTTTAAAAAAATGTTGCATGGGGCTCACCTTTGTGTGGTGTCTGGCTTCACGGGTCCCTATACGTGTAGTGTAATCCGAACCGAATTGCTATCCATCTTTCTGGCAACTAGGTAATAATTAAATACTCTTCTAATCTCAACACTACAAGTTAGTACTAATTCAAAACAATAATTTCTCAATAAATACAAAGTATATATACATAATGTAGTAAAGTGATGACTAATTAATCACTCTACTCCATTATCACATAGACTTCTGGCCCACGTAAAGAATATTTCTCTAACTCTTTTCATGTAAACTTATCCTTCTATATTTAGTGACATTATATACAAACCGATATACAAACGGTTTAACTATTTTTACATAATTACTGCTGTCACACTATTATTCTCAAGCACTCGATAAATATATTCCGATCGACAATTTAGAGCACGAGAAATTTGGGTGTTTGAGTAGCAAAATTAGTCCATTTTTAGTTTAAAAGTAGATTTTAACAAAAATTAATGAAATATATGGTTAAAAATTTGTAAATTTTATAAAATGCGCGATTATCTACTTCTTTTAGTGAATCAAACAGGTTAATTATAAAGCAAAAAACCTTAATTAATTAAAAACGAGCACGTGCATCCAAGACTTGTACTTTTGGCCGGTAGTGTACAAACAATGGGAGTGGTGGGGGCCAAAACTTTAGCTGATTGGTCTGAAATTTGTAAATCTAAAAGTAGACAGTGAGAACGTTGACATGTCTTGTTTGGCATGTCTGACCATTACTCTAAACTAGGACGAGACAAATTTTTTGAATCGAACTGGATCAAATCGGATTCAAATTGAATTAAGCGGTTCTTCGTAAGTGAAATATTCGAACGAGTATCTAAATCGAGAACCGATGAGTTCGATTCGATTCTCGATTCTAAACTCGGAACCGAATAAGAACCAATTTTTTTAAATTTTTATATATGAGATAAATCAAATTTTTTTAATTTTTTAAAAATAAATGAGCTAACATAGAGTTTGCATTGAAGAGACTCAGTTCTATGAGGGCGTTGAGACAGGTAATAAAATATATATTATATTTTTTCTGATTAAATCTTATTAGTTGAATAATTTTTAGTTTATTTATATTTGTTAATTGTGATTTTTCAATTTTTCGTGTAGTGTTTTTTAGTATTTAGTATGACAAGTTAAGTAATTGATGATTAAATCAAATAGTTGGTAAGTACTACTGTATTAATATTTGAAAATATTTTATTTCTACGAGTTTATGACTTCTAATTTATATGGATCACCGATATTTTAGTATTACTAATTTACTATTTATTTTTTGTTATTTGTATACATTGATAAATTAATTTTATTGGACAACTTGTTATTTATATGCTATTGAATTGGAATAGGTTAATTTGTAAAAGCAAATATTAAATATGTCAGACTGTAGTATTGTTATAAATGTTAAAAAATTTAATTATAGTATGGAACCGATCGGAACCAAACCCGAATAGTTTCAAAATTATATTTGGATCCGACAGTTCTGTTTACTAACTACTTGAAAATTTTCGGTTCGATTCGATTCGATTCTCACTAAACGATTCGTTTTGTTCCAGTTCAACTACATCTTATAAGTAATAACATCAAGCTAAAAATGAGACGTCGACCATTTGATTGGTTCATGAGTCAACATTTCATGCATTGCTTTGACACAACTCGAAAAATATTTGTAGGTCCATAAATATGTAATTTAAAATAAATTTGGAGAAAAATAATTTTTTTTAAAATAAGATTAAATAGGGACATAATTGAAAGGGAGAATTTTAGTCACAGTCCCACCCCCACCGCACCGTAATTCCGAGATGGTTGCTGTTGAACGGGAGACAAGCGCTCCCATTTGAGTGCTGGGATTCAATTGGTGTCGAATCATGCCCATTACCTGCATTTTCCTTTGTAATTTGACATCCCCATCAGCATTAATTCTATCCAATTCAAGCAACTGACTCATTAATAACTCAATCAAACTTTTAAAAATTGATCAAAATTTGTTCAATTCATTGACTTTTGGTCAACTAAAGGAGGAATAGATATAATTCATCTGTCTTTTTTCTGCAATGAAATGAACGGTTTGTGACCGTGGATGTCACAAATGAAATATTTGGATAAAGTTTGCTACAAAATAAAATGTTTGGAATCGTGGTTGCAATTCTCCCTAATTGAAATTGAAAACTAATACGTTCAACATTAGTTGTTGAATGAACTAAGGAAAGATTGAAACGGGAGGTCCTTAATCTATGCATTTTGTACAAACAAATCCGTAAACTTTAATTCTCCATATTCACACAATGGACCTTTTACTTTGTAGCAAACTTTCACATTTCTTTTTCTTAACATTCACCTTTTCTTCTTGAATATTTTCTTCTCTCTCTTTTATGTTTTTTTCACTCAAATTAATTGTTTACCATTTGAAAAACGAGGAGACTCGTGTTGCTTTAACAAAAAAAATGCTATAAAAAATGAAATCTCGAGAATACAATTTCTTTTGTATCTATAGTTGCCCACACTAGCCTCTCATATGTCGCTCCTGCTCCTGGCCCTGACAATGAGCTGGAGTTTTCTCCATTTTTCATTGAAAAGTTGTTAGTTAGGCGACTCTTTTAATTTGGACTTGGATGAGAGACCAAATAGCAAAGTTCATTGACCGTCTAGGGAATTTTCGAAGTTCAGTGACCTTTTGGAGACCATAAGCAAAGTTCAATGACCATTTATGGTTTTAAGTTATAAGATTAAAATTTGAATGGAAGTATGATAATATTCCATAGAGAATCCAGCTAAATTGAGTTTGCGGTAGTTTTTGATGAAATGTTGGTTAGTATACATGTATTTTTTTTTTGCAATTGAGTCTCTGCTTTTATTGTTTTTTTTTCTAGCTGAATGCATTCTAAGGTGGAATGAGACTAGTCAAATAATGAAAGCAATGAATTGTCCGAAGTGTCATACTCTGGTTACTTCAATTGCTGTTGATAAACTCTGCATATCGACATTTCACCGCTATCAATATTAGAATTTGGAGTTATAATGCTACTTTTGAGGTTTGGCGGATCTCATTTTTTCCTTTCTGTTATTATTATTATTATTTTTGCTTTTTTTCTTTCTTTCTTTTCAAACGAGATCTGAAAAATATATTAAAATATGGAAATACATTTAACTTGGTTCTTATATTTATTTATATGAATTAAAAAAAAAACCTGTGTAATAATATAAAATTTATCTGGATTCTTTATGAAATACTATCATGCTTCCATTTAAATTTTAATCTCATAACTTCAATTTTCGTTACCACTTCATATTTGTCAGGAACCATCAGTTTTAATGCGTTTAAGGAGATTTTGGTTAATTTCGTTAATTCTAGTGGTTATCACACTTTGGAGGTTTAAACTTTAAATGGTCACTGAACTTTGCCTATGATCTCCAAAAGGTCACTAAATTTCGAAAATTCCCTAGACAATCACTGAACTTTGCTATTTGGTCTCCCATCCATCACTGACTTGATTCCGTTGGTTAAAATTGACGTCGGTGATGGATGAGAGACCAAATAACAAAGTTCAATGATTGTTTAGAAGATTTTCGAAGTTCAACGACTTTTTGAAGATCATTAGACAATGTTATCATTTAGGGTTTTAACCCGTTGAAGGTACCATAGAAAAGCAAAATATGTACAAGAATCAAACAAGTGTCGGAAGTTGGGAACGTGACAGACACGTAACCCGTTGAACGTCCCATAGAAAAGCAAAATATGTACAAGAATCAAACTAGTGTTGGAAGTTGGGTACGTGACAGATGCGTACTGCTATAAATGGGATTCATAGTGGCTATCTTAATTCATGCACGCTTTCGAAGACTTTTTTCTTTTTCAATATCGAGTAGTACAAGCATATAAATAGTCTATCCAATCACAAGCACCCCACTTAGTAAGGCTCTGAGTGTCGATGTCTACCTTACTAAGAGCACGTTCTGATTTTTATTTATTGAATAATTCATTTTAAAATAGTAGATTGATAAAAATATATGATTAAAAAATAAAGAAAAATTTAGAATTTACATATTATTATTTTATTGAACAATGTGTAATTAAAATAAGAGAAATAGAAATGTATTTGAAATAATGAGGATCAAACAAGGGCAAAGTTCATGTGTGATTTGATCGAAAATCAATTTTTTTAACAGATTTCGATAAAAAAAAATATATAATTGAAAATTTAATAAAAATTTTGTATCTTGTAAAATGTTTATTTGCAAGGACAAAATTTAAACGAATTAGAGTTTATTTAAATTTGAATAACCAACATTTCTCTTCATGTTCACTTTGAATCAATTATTATTTTGATAGACATAACAAAAAAAATAAAAAAATTATACATGAGTGTTGGTCGAGTGAATACATTATATTTACATGTTTCGATACTAGAAATTGAACTCTCCTTATCTGAAAATTCATTCGGATGATCTTATATTCACACGAATTAAGATCGTTCAATTAAATGATGATACTTTAACTTTCGTGTGTACAAAATAGAAATAGAGTCGGTGGACGGACTGACTCAACGTTCAAACTTCAAAGCATGCAATTTGAAAAGTTTGACATTCGATAAACAGTGATTTGAATAGATTGTCGTGCGTGTTTACTAAAAATTTTACCCATTTATTTGTTTAAATTTATATATATACATGCCTCACAAGGAGAAAGTCCAATCTACACCTCATTTCTTCATCCATTATTAATTCTTCTCACACCTGCACTTGTTAAAAATCCTAATAATAAGTTATGGCTTCATCTTCTTTAGCTTTCTCTTCTTCGCAATTACAATTTTCTTTGCAGAGATCACAAAAGCTACCTGCTTCAAAACAATTAAAACCAGCACCCCTTTTCCGACCAATCACAGCCTCTGTCTCCAAAAAGCCATCCTTTTCTACGCCATCACCTCCTCAGCCGGCATCGACGGTTGTGCCACCAAAATCGACCAAGCTTCCGATCCAAAAAATTCCGGGGGACTACGGGCTCCCCTTGATCGGACCATGGAAAGACAGACAAGACTACTTTTACAACCAAGGGAGGGACGAGTATTTCAAGTCCCGAATTCAAAAATACCAGTCTACAGTCTTTAAGACCAATATGCCACCCGGTCCTTTAATTTCCTTCAACTCGAAAGTCACAGTTTTGCTTGACGGCAAGAGTTTTCCGGTCCTTTTTGACACTGATAAAGTCGAAAAGAAGGATGTTTTCACCGGTACATACATGCCGTCCACTGAACTCACCGGTGGTTATAGAATCCTCTCCTATTTGGATCCGTCGGAACCGAACCATGCCAAGCTGAAGAAGATCATGTTCTTTCTACTGTCTCTCAGGCGCGATCAGGTGATCCCGGAGTTTCACAGCAGCTACACAGAGCTGTTTGATGATTTAGAGAGAGAATTAGCCACTAAAGGGAAAGCAAGTTTTGGTGAGGCCAATGATCAAGCCGCATTTAAATTCTTGGCTCGATCTTTATATGGCGCTAACCCAGTTGACACCAAGCTTGGGTCTGATGGACCGAAGATTGTTAGCAAGTGGGTGCTGTTTCAACTGCATCCAATTCTAATTCTTGGTCTACCAAGACTTCTTGAAGATAGCATTTTTCACTCAATTTCTCTCCCACCATTCTTGATAAAGAAAGACTACAAAAGATTGTATGATTTCTTTTACCAGAATTCAACTCCTGTTCTTGATGAAGCTGAAAAACTTGGTCTATCACGAGAAGAGGTTTGTCACAATCTAATCTTCGCCACTTGCTTTAACTCATTTGGTGGGATGAAAATCTTCTTTCCCAACATGCTAAAATGGGTTGGTCGAGCCGGGGCCAAGCTCCATACAGACTTGGCACAAGAAATCCGGTCGGCCATTCAATCAACAGGTGGCAAAGTCACCATGGCTGCCATGGAACGCATGCCGTTGATGAAGTCCGTAGTATACGAATCCCTGCGAATTGAGCCGCCGGTGCCTCTCCAGTTCGCGAGAGCCAAACGCGACTTCGTGATTGAATCCCACGACGCAGCTTTCCAAATTAAGGAGGGAGAAATGCTTTTCGGCTTCCAACCATTTGCGACCAAGGATCCTAAGATTTTCGACCGGGCCGACGAGTTTGTGCCGGAAAGGTTTTTCGGCGATGAGGGTGAAAAATTGTTGAAACACGTTCTCTGGTCTAACGGACCGGAAACTGAGAGTCCCACCGTTAACAACAAGCAGTGTGCCGGAAAAGATTTCGTGGTGCTGATTTCGAGGCTGATGCTGGTGGAGCTGTTTCTCCGTTACGACTCCATTGATCTTGAAGTCGGTGCGTCGCCGTTAGGGGCCAAAGTTACCGTAACGTCGTTAAAGAAAGCCAGTTTCTAGACTTCAGCACCCTTTTATTATATTTTAAGTTTGCCGGTGAGTAATTAATCAAAAGCTTGCATTTACAGGATGGTGGAGATGAGGTCCCACCTTTTTTCTTTATTTTGTGGATTATCCAATGATCACGGGTTTGGTCGTTCGTTTGGTAGGTGAAATCATAATGTACATATTTAGAGTATGTTTGATGTTGATTTTAATGAGAATAGAATTTTTGGAATAGTGATTGATGAAAGAATGTGTGGTGAAAAATGATGAAAAGTTTTAGATTTGTGTGTAATATTATTTTATTTGAAAAATGTGTGGTTGAAATGAAGAAAGAGAAAAAAATGAGAATGAGAAAGAGGAAAAAATGGGGATCAAACGGGCCCTTACTACGCCCGGAATTGTTCTCCTGCGCTTGGAGCGCAGGAGAACAAAATACGCTTTGTCTTGCCAAAAAGGCAAGACAAAGCCTTATTTTAATATATATATATATATATTTTTTTTTTGTCAGTCGTTGAAACCAGCGGCTGACAACATTTTTTTTTAATTTTTTTTTTTTTGTTACTTATTTTTTTTATACTCGTTCGACGTAATATAAATTAAATTTGTTTTTTTTTCTTTTGTTAATTTTTTTTTAATATTAACAATTGAAGGACCAAAAAAATAAAAAATTAACAAAAGACAAAAAAAAAAATTAATTCAAATTATGTCGAACGAGTAGAACAATAAAATAAAATAAAATTCAAATTTAATGATCGTCAGTCAAAGCACATTCGTCCACCATTAAACCACTTATTGTTGTACTAATTTGACGTAATTTGAAGAAAATTTATCAAATTTATGCAATGTCTATTTTATTTTGTCTGAATGTGTTGCAATGTTCGACGTAATTTGAATTAAATTTGTTTTTTTAGTCTTTTGTTAAATTTTTTTTTTTTTTTTTTTTTTTTTTTTTTTGTACTCGTTCGACGTAGTTTGAATTAAATTTGATAATAACAATTGAAGGACCAAAAAAAAAAATTTAACAAAAGACCAAAAAAAAAAAAATTTAATTCAAACTACGTCGAACATTGCAACACATTCAGACAAAATAAAATAAACATTACATAAATTAGATAAATTTTCTTCAAATTACGTCAAACCAGTACAACAATAAGTGGTTTAATGGTGGACGAATGTGCTTTGACTGACGACCATTAAATTTGAATTTAATTTTATTTTATTGTTGTACTCATTCGACGTAGTTTGAATTAAATTTTTTTTTTTTGTCTTTCGTTAATTTTTTATTTTTTTGGTCCTTCAATTGTTAATATTAAAAAAAATTAACAAAAGACCAAAAAAAACAAATTTAATTTATACTATGTCAAACGAGTATAAAAAAAATAGGTAACAAAAGAAAAAAAAAATTAAAAAAAAATGTTGTCAGCCGCTGGTTTCAGCGACTGACAAAAAAAAAAAAATATTAAAATAAGGCTTTGCCTTGCCTTTTTGGCAAGGCAAAGCATATTTTGTTCTCCTGCGCTCCAAGCGCAAGAGAACAGTTCCGTTACTACGCCAAGATAAATTGTTGAAGGATGTGCCATATTATAGAAATCCAAATGGATGAGTCCTTAACAACCATGTTCTTGTGCAAATTCAAAAATTAAAAAGATAAAATGATCATTTTCTTACTTTAAATTACAATATTTAAAAGAACCAAAAAAAAAAAAAACCCTAAAATTTTAGAAAAAATAAAAGAATTTAAAAAATAAAAATAAAAATAAAGATAGTCATATTTTCCTTTTTCATTTGTCCCAAATTATGGTAATGTTTCTTATTTGAGAGTGTAGTTAGGGCGTGTTTGGTAGAGATTAAAATTAAAAAATTAGTCGTTATTGTTGACTTTTATTAGACGAGTGAGACCCAATAACGGTCATATTTTTAATTTTAATTGGATTTTAATCTCTATAATATATTAATTTTCTAATATGTCCATATTTAATGTACTTTGTATATATAGTTTAATTACCTTGAATATTGATTGTATTAATGTAGGGTATATTAGTAAAAATAATAGTAAAATTTATTATTTTAATTATATTAATTATATTTTCTTAATAAGACTATATTTATGGGATGAATGGAGTATTCATTTTCTCCTTATCTTAGAGGAAATTACACGATTCCAAGTATTTGAACTCCACATTGCAAAAATCAGGGGTCATTGTTTTTTAATCAAAAACCAAGAATTATAAAATTAATACACCACACCCCACACAACCCACCGAAAAAACTCACCCCATCCAATTTTAAACCCTAACCCATTCTCTCTCCCACTCTCCTCTTAGTCTCAAATCTAAAAAAACAAGAGCCGCGTCTTTGTATACACATCTGGTAATCTCTCTATTTCCATTTTAATCCCACAAATTTTTCTTGTGATTTCATTTCAAAATGAGAGAGTGCATTTCGATCCATATTGGTCTGGCCGGTATCCAAGTCGAAAATGCCTGTTGGGAGCTTTACTGCCTTCTATTACACCCGAAACAGCTCATCACTCTCTCCACTTAACCCACGTTCAGCGCCACTCACTCCCGGAGATCGCCGCTATAGCACGGCGATGAGTGTCGTCGCGCGAAGCAGATGCGCCGCACACCTTTCTCTTCTCATCTCTGTTCTCCCTTCTCAGCTTATTCGCGCACAGCTGCAGCTGCGATCACAGGTGCGAAGCTTCTCATCGTCACTGCGTGTGACGATAATTTTGCTGATGGTGGCGATTTGGGGATTGTGGTGTAGGGACGATGGTGGTGTTGGGGCGATTTAGGGATTGTGGTGATGGTGGTGCAGGGGATTGTGGTGTAAGGGATTGGGCAATGGTGGTGTATGGTATTTGAGAAGCCGCACTTGCTGGTGGGCTCCACCACGCCATTCGTATCTTCCTCAATAGTGACATCGTGGTCTGTACAATCGAAGGAAAGTGGTCAGCACAGGAGGAGTTGATCGAGATAGGGGAGCTGTTAAGTTTGGAGGTGTTTCTACAATCTGTGACGGTGGTGTCGTGGTGGTATTTTTGTTGGACTTGTTGGTTTTTTGGAGTGCTTGTGATCTTTCATGTTTTGGTATTTTGGTGGTGGTAGTGGTGTGGTTGATATTGGTGACAGTTGCGGCGAGAGTTTGTGACTACTTCTGCCTGTGTTGTTGATGTGGGTAGTGTTGGTGAGGTTGTGGGTTATGTATTGTTGGTGTGTTTGGTGGTGGCGATCGTTGTGATTTCTGGATGTAGTAAAGGTGGTGGTGGTGACAATGGTGGTAGTGTGGTGTGATGGTGATTTTTGTGGTGGTGTTGTTGGCAGCTACGGTGGTATCTGATTTGTTGATATTTTTTACTAGTGGTGAGGTGGCGGTGGGACGGCGTGGGACAGTGTGGGACAGCGGTGGTGGTGGTTGGTTGTGTGGTGTAGGCAGCAATAATAGTGGAAGTTTTTTGTGGTGTGGTGGTTGTCATTTTCTTTAGTGGGGTAGGCGTCGACTTATATTTTTTTACTCAATTCTGTGGCGATTTTTGTTTGTTGGTGGTGGTGCCAATTTGTGACCTCTCATTGGTCGATCTATGACCAATTATTGGGGTCGAAATTCGAGATTTCTGGTGTATATAACCAATTATTTATTAATCTGTGACCAAACATTCAACCGTGACCTAAAAATTGTGACCAAATACTCATTTGTGACCTAAAAATTTGATAATACGTGATTGAAATTTTTTTGTGACCAGCTAATTGAAAATTTGTGATCTCGAAATAAACTGACTTATAAAAATTTTCTCGAAATAATTTGTAATTTATTTATTTGATAATATGTGGCTAATAAATAATTTCTGACATTAATTATAAATTCGCGATCAATAATTGTATAATTATGACTTAATTATATTTAATTAATAAATATTAAATATAATTAATTAATTATATATAAATCTTAATTTTGAATTTTTAAACTATATACCTTATTTTTGAATTGATGTAAATTATATACCTTAATTATTAATTTTTCCCCTTATCATACCCCACCTCTTTAACGCCACCATCGCCACCAGGCCCATCACGAATTTCTCCTGAATATGGTGAAAATGATCACCCGAATTTGAGTCAACATATCATCATTAGGCGATTCCTAGTGGCGGCGGTTGGTGAATTTCCTGGTGTGATGGGGTCGACGTAGTAGGGGTGTGAAGGAAAAGATTCTGTTTAATTTATTTATCTATTTTTTTTTTTGATTTTTATTTTATTTCATTTCATTAAGAATTAAACTACTTGTACAGAATTATTTATTACCACTTGGATGACATCCACTTACATGTAGTGGGATCCGAGTGAATAAAAAATGCAAAAAAAAAAAAGGTGGGATTCCCTTATTGTGAGTGGATGTCATTCAGGTGATAATGAATAGTTTTGTACAAGTAGCACGATCGTTTCATTAAATATTTTAATTCAAAATAATGTAATCATCATTCTGCCCTTTTTAATTTTTGATTTGCAAGTCAAAGGGATTGGCTAACGAAGAAATTGATGAAAATCATACATTTGGAGAGTAAAATAAATGATTAATCACTAAACTTTAATGTGTAACTACTTATTAATCGAGCTTTAAAATATAACTCAATACTCACTTAAGTATCATAAACGTAATTCATCCGTCACTGAGATGAAATTTGTTCAAAGCTTTTAACAGAATTGTCCACTTCAACTGCTCACCCTTCCAAACAGCCCCTAACACCACGTAAATAATTGACAACACATTTTTTTAACATTCGAGAGAATTAAATCTTGAAGGTCGTCTGAGAATCACTTGCCGAATCCTAACTCTAATCCCAAATCTTCACTCTTTCTCTAGGAGATGCTTCATTCATCAAGTGATCCCCAAATTGTGGAAGGAATATTATGCCTTTGTGGAGAAGTCCCTATTGTGAGGAATCATGGACAAAAAAAATTGGCGGCGGTTCAATGGATGCAGATTTCAAGGGCAGGTTTTGTGAATGTTCTTATTCAATTTTGGTGGTTCAAAAAGTGAAGAGTGTATAGCCATTGGGATGGGAAATAACCAGAATGATTTTTGTCAGTGTGCTGTTTGTCAAAATGCCTCCTAGGCCCTGTTTGATTATATAAATTTTTTAGGGAAAATATTTTCCATTTTCCCACCCTGTTTGACACGATAATTTTTTTTTCCAGAAAATTGTTTTCTAGTTTCCGTGCATGTGACCTCTATTTCCAAGTAAATGATGAAAATACTTTCTTGTGGGTTGGCTGAATTTTCATTTTCTAGGAAATGAAATTGAAAACAAGCCGACTTTCCCTTTCTATTTAATTGTTGTTGTTGTTTTTAACCTATTTTATTTGCTATTTTGGGACACACATTGACTGCATATAGAGATTATGAAATTCGAGAAAAAAACCTCTTTCACAATGGATTGAAGAAATACATACTCCAAAAATGTCTAAAATGCCCAATTTAAAACAAAAATTTAGTGTACTTTGTCATGTATCAAGTTTTAAACACCCTTCATTTGAAATGTCTAAAATGCCCAATTTGAAACAAAAATTTACACAATCCTCAAACATAAATTCTCACTTTTTATACCTAATTTAAAACCAACAGCAAAACGGCATGCTACCTTTTTTTAAACGATTGAGTGCCGTTTTAACTAATTTTTATGTTCGTATCACTTTATATTCCCTCATATTCACATAAAAATTAATGAAAATAAGTTTACACTATATTTAGAGTTAAATTTTGAGTTCATGATCCAAAACGGCATGATGTCATTATAAATGACTCGGTGACGTTTTAACTAATTTTATTTATGTTTAACTTTATATTGTCTCGAATCCACATGAAAATGAAAGTAGACAAATTTTCATGAATTGGTTTTGGGAACTCACAAATTTTCATTTTTCTTTCCGATTATCTTGACTGTGCACAATACGTTCCTCTTGGTTCACATAATTCTTATAATTTTTAATTTCCTCCATTAGTTATCAAATACCAATAGTTGGAAAATATTAGAGTTCGTTTGATTACAAGGGTGGAAAAAAAATGAATGGTTGAGAATTGAATTGTCTAGAATTTGTTTTACAGGAAATTGTTATTAATGGTGTTTGATTGATATAATTTTCCACCTAATTCGTTTGACTTTATTTTTCATGCAAATTGTTACTTTTTGGGATAAATTTTTTTTTCAATCTGTATTAAAAATTGTTTGGATTGCAAAAAAGTAAAAAACAAAATTAACAAAAATAATTTTTGAAATTTTTTTGTGTCCGTTTGGCTTTGTTTTTTTTTTACGTAAATTGTTAATTAAATGGATAAATTTTGTTACCATTGATTTTGGAACGTGTTCCAATTGTTTTAAAAAAAGAGTCAAAAAGTTGGAAAACGTTTTCCCACTAATACTGTGAAAAAACGTTTTCTAACTTTTGTGCATTAACAACTTGTACATTGAAAAACGTTTTCCCTAAAAAAATTAGTGCAATCAAATAGGTGAATAGTAAAAAGAAGGAAAACGTCTTCCACCTTTCACGGAAAACTTGGCCAATCAAATAGGTCATAATACAATTTTCATGAAAAATATGATCAAACAAATTTAACATTTTTCAGGTGAAAAATTATACCAATCAAACACCATTAATTGACAATTCACAGGAAAACAAATTCAGACAATTTAATTCTCTAAAATTCATTTTCTTTTCACCCAAATTTCACCCCTGCAATCAAACGGACTTTTAGTGCATTTGTTGTATGTTGACCTATGTTTTATGGTACAGTAGTTTGTATTAGTTATTTTGGGTCATTTTTATTTTTTGTATCCACGTAAATCATCTTTGCAACAGTTTATCTATAATACAGAAGCATTTCTCAGCCATGAGTTACCTGAATAAAAAAAATGAATATTTCTGAACCCGAACATGACTGATGACTAATCTCGGGTGTGCCACTATAATCTCAAAACTTGGAAACACGATTGTCTAGAAAAAAAATTGGTCACGGAAGTGTAATTAATGACACTAGAGGTTGGGGACCTTTAATGCTATTTACCATATTAACTCTAATCAAGAACCACACACAATTAACTCTAATTATTAACTAAAATAAGTAATCAAAAAAGTAAGCAAATCTTGAAATTTAATCTAAGTCACTAGGATTCTGATTTCATCGTTGTTAACCTACTTAACTCATCAACTACTTGCTATTAACCAATTCTTATTTTATATTGTCTCGTATTTCTTATGTGATAATTTAACCTACGACCTAACTATATTTCAATGAAGGTTGCGAGAAGATAAGAATGCAAGACAAAAGTAGAATATCAATTAAGATTGTACTGTGTGAAAATGTATATCTTATCTCCTATAGGATATAATGTTGTTGTTTGAGCTAGAAATACATAGTTCCTCTCGATATCAACACGAATTCCATAAACAACCCTAATATTGGCTAGATAATAAGATTTCAAATTCAATAACAAACCATCGATCAATCAAGATTTAAAATTCAAAAAAGCAATTTATTAGATTAAAGGATTAAAGGCTTCATTGTAAATCCTAGCAACAAGAAGAAGCTTAACCACTCATAATTGAATCACAGAAATACAAGATGGAGGATGAATACATAACCGGAATATATTAGAAGAAAATTTGAATCCTTAATCTTGAATCTCTTAGATAATGGTAGATGTTCTTCGTCTTTCATGTTTTTTCTCAAGCTAAAGCTAATATTGAAAGGTTTTTACTTGTTCCGAGATTGTTTCTTGTTACTCCTAAATTGATACTTCGCTAAATTTCCTCAAGCTCATTTTTGTCTTCAATCTCCAATCCTCGTTTTTCACTCCTAACTCCTCCATTTATTACTGCTTTGGACTCCTTGAACATCAATGTATCTTTAAATTGGAATTTTGTCCTACAAAACACCAAAATAATAAAAATCAATAGAATTCCTATTGAAAACACTTGAAATGATAACATAAAGACCTTGTTAAAACGTCGAGATAAATGTATTATTCAAACTCATAAAAAACCCACATACTTGTACTTTTACTAGTTCTGAGCAAAAATCTATACTCATCGACTCAAACACATGCAAAAAAGAAAAAAAAAAGCCTAACTTCGTTAGATAGTTTACCAAGATTCAAGATTCAAAACTTTGTAATTAGTTCACAATAAGCTAATGCTATTAAATATATTTGACTTATCCTATGCTCGATCAGTGTATGAGTATGGCCAAATCAAATTATCATAAAATAATGAACACTCAAGTTGATTGAAATCACAACCTTTAATAACCAAATTTTGCTCCTTTTCCAATGTGAGATGCATATCTCGATGTGTTATTTCTAAGGTTGCTTTCTAACAACTTGTTATTTTTTTCGCACATATTTGATTGGATCGAACCAATAAAACTAATTATCTAGACACGTGAGGATTTTCTTTAAAATTTGTGTACCCCAGCTTCCAAGTTTTCACTAGGCAAGTTAAACCTAGGTCCTAGGGGTCTAAGCGGTCCGATTTGACCGATTTTTGTCAGATTTTCAAACCAAACCATTTATACCAGTTTGAAAAAAATCCAAACCTAAATCAAATCACTTTGAATGGTTTGAAAAAAATCCAAACCTAAACCTAACGGTTTGGTACGATTTTAAATCTCCGATTTCGTCGTATTTTTTTTGTCTGTATACTTTTATGCCATTTAAATCTAAACCTAACCAATTTTAAAGATGAATAGTTGATTGACGGTTGAAGCCTTGAACCGAAGGAGGAGACGTCGGTTGTTGAGATTACAAAGTTCAAATCTTGAGAATAGTTATGGGAGGAGTAGGCATTGGGACTGGGTGGGCGAAGGGAGAGCGGAGGAGGCGAAGGTGGAGGCGAGGTCACATCGCGTATGAGGAAGAGACGTTGGTGAAAGCCTGAAACCTTGGAAATTGAAATGGAATGACGGGAAGGGAATGGTTAGATTTTGAGTTTAATAATTGATATTTTGATTTTCAATTGAAATGAAAAATGTATGTGTTATGATGTTATGAGTTGGGACTGTTGGGTTAGAAAATTACACATTCCTATTGGGTTGAAAAATATAAAATTGAGATTATTATAATATATATATAAAATATAAATTAGGATTATTGAGTAGTAATAATAATTATAATTATAATATATATGTAGTAGAAAATTAAAAATTGAAATTTTTTCTCACAAATGACAAAACTATTGAATTTTACATATTTGAAATTTTGGATGAATTTTCAAAAAATTTCTTTTATATATATATATATATATATATATATTTTTACCGGTCCGATTTTGTTTTAAACTGCAATTAAAATTCTCAAACCTAAACCAAACCATTTTTGACCAGTTTGATTTGGTTCAAAACCATTTCATTGACGGGTCCACGTGGTACCAAACCAACAGTTTCTAAAATGTGGTTTCGATTCGATTTTTCGACGATTTTTGCTTACAACCCTAGTTAAACCCACTAGTTATCTAGATCTTCCTAATTAGTGTCCAAGACTTAACTAGAAATTGCAGTACTTTATTTTTATATTGCTATTGCATTGCTGCTCACATATATTTCAATATATATATATATCACTCGAGGATGGATAGATTTCACTCGATTATTGATGGTTTGTACTTCACCAATGTAGGCCACGTCTTCCCACACTTTTTTCATGTACATTAGGGCAAATCTTTCATTTAGGACGAGTATTCGGATTCTATCATATGGTCAATACTTAGCTTCAACCTGTTATACAAAACCACTACATACGTATAATTCATGCATGAAATAAACACATATCTGAATAATCACATTCACTGATTTAATCACCCCAAACTTATTCTCACAAATTGGTTAAGTAATTTATTTGTAGGGTAATAGTCATTTTAAAATAATTTGCAATCTAGTTTTATCAACTCAAAAAAATTCATCATTTTCTACACAACAATTTCCAAAGTCTCAGCAACAACCATGAGTGACTATCTGCTCAATGATACTCAATAGTGTCTTACATTGATAAGTAGAATAATTCAAACCAAAAATCATCAGTAGTCGACAAGACTATCCAACTAAGACACATAAGCATATTATTATTATTATTATTATTATTTATTTATTTTTTTTGAATTTTGTCAAACTTGTTCATTTTTTTCCTTTCATAATTTTGACTCAAAATTAAAGAAAAATGCTCATAAAAATTATGACTTCGCCCTCCAAAACTTAAAACCCACAGTCCTCCCAATTCATAGCTCTAAAAAGCAAGGAAAGAAACTAAAGAAAAGGGATAACAAAACACCCCTCCAATGTGATTTTATGGATGAAGTGTTGAAGTCAACAAAGAACTCTTTTGCCAGTCCCCAACTTATCACTGGTTTGGAGTAGTTCTCCTTTGAATTGTTCATGGCGCCTACAACACAAAGCCAAAAGAACTAATTAGCAACAAGCCAAGTCAAGACCTTAAACAAGTCACTACTCATCATACATGTTTCAATTATGGAAAATATACACCCTTATCACCTATACTTGGCTTCTTCTATTGGAATATGAAAGATCTCTTAGTAAAAGTACGAACCAAGTCACAATATCTTGATCTTCAGTCGAATCAGAGTATAGGTCCACAGCATTGTGAGATTTTCAGGTATCTCATTCAGGGCCAGCTCAACTTTTCTGTAACAATTAGACAGCAATCTGTATCTCTGCCAATCTTGTTTTCCATTAGAGAATGAAACAAATTGAGGTAGATTTCCATACGGTCCATTATCGAATACAAAATGGTGAACTTTAAACTGTCTTTATAGAGCGGGAAACAATTGCAGACTTATTCACTAAGCCATTGGGACAAGTTGCTTTTCATTCTCTACTTTGCAAGTTGGGAGTTCTTGACATACACTCTCCAACTTGAGGGTGAGTGTTAAAATAGGAAACAAATATTCACCATTATTCTTTCCTGATTGTTCGAGATATCTTTTCTCTTCTTCTTCTTTCTCATGGAATTTTCAGTCGAGGCTGCCACGGCTCAGCTTTACATCATTGAGGGTAAAACTCTAAGTTTTGAATGTGTCCAATCCTGTCATCAATTAAGCTTGGACACATATATGGATTTTGTGAACATATAATAAAGAAGTTAACATTTTTAGTATAGAGACTATTTTGCTTCCAGTATAAGACACAAATTTGGAAGCTTATCCTCTATGCTAACAATTTACAAATGGTTACAATATGATCAAGTGATCACTTATCAAAGGAAAATAATTGAAAACACTGGTAGTCTTTGGATCATTACATATTGGGGAGAATAGGAATTCTTCAGCCTGTCATATCGTTATGTAAGGAGAAAACTATACATTAACACACTACTGGGTACAATTTGACAGTAAATACAAAATTAGACTGCTATTTTTGGATTTGGGTGAGTAGTTATATATCTTTCTTGCTTGATTCTTTAAAAGCTAGACAAAATATATATCCCTGAATTGTAATACAGAAGTTCAATCACCAAAAAGGAAAAAAGAACTTTGCTCAGTTTTAAGGGATGACATGATTTAGCAAACTACTTGATGATGGTGAGCTTCGTTCACTTGGCAAGTCGTGCGAGGATACTGTAGAATAATCTTGGCTACCAAACAGTCCTATGCTGTGTAAGTCATGCTTTTTAACAGTGAGATTCAGTGGTTTCTCACTTAAATTGGATGAAGACGAATTTGAGGATGCCTCTGATGAAGCTGTGATGCAATCTTCTGTGATCGCCAACTTACTGAGCCTAATTTGTTCCAATTCAATGGCTACTTCCATCATTGAAGGCCTCATGTCCCTATGAAATGCAAGACATCTGAATGCCAATTCAGCTACCTTGTGTATTGATAAAACAGTCCAGGAATCCGTATTTTGTTTAAGTAAGGGGTCGATAATTTCATCCAAATGCCCTTTCCCAATACGGTCCACAGCAAGAGCAGCTAAATTAACCTCGTTCTGTGATCGACTAAAATCCACTACTCTTAAGGCTGTTATGATCTCAATAAGAACCACCCCCAGACTATAGACATCGCTTTTATCAGACAAATGGAAATGCTGATGATACTGAGGATCAAGATATCCTGGAGTACCTTGAGGCGCGGTTGAGATATGTGACGATTCAATCAACCCTAGTCTAGAAAGCCCAAAATCTGCAACTTTTGATTTGTAATTGTAATCCAAGAGAATGTTGCTGGATTTTATGTCCCTGTGATAAATAGGAGGGTGCATAGCATTGTGGAGATAGGATATAGCTTGAGCGGTTTCAGCAGCGATAGTGAGACGTACCGGCCAGGGCAGTCCATTACCCTTTTCTCTTTGCAGATGCTGAGATAGAGTCCCATTGGGCATATATTCATAAACAAGAATCTGCTCTTCATTTTCTATCGAACAACCTAAGAGTCGAACGAGATTCGGGTGACTGACTGAGGACAGAAGCTTGATTTCATTGATTACTTGTTCAATACTCTCAGTATCTCTATACTTGATCCTTTTGATTGCAACCCATTCGTCGCTATGCAGTTTTCCCGAATACACAGTCCCATATGCGCCGTTTCCAAGTCTTCGTTTTTCACAGAAGAAATCTGTAGCTTTCTCCATTTCCTTGTAAGGATACACAGGAATACAAATCCCTCTCTCTTCACATAATTGGCGTCTTTTTCTGCTACTGCTTCTCAATTTCGATCTTCTTCGAATGAAACAACATATAAGACCTAAACTGACCATCAATGTAGCACCTGCTGCAACACCTACATATGCAAAAATTCCTTATTCAGACCACAGATTTCCACGAAAAGAATCTGCATCACAATGGACAAAGAAATGTTATTACCTCCTATTAAAGCACCAACTCTTGTTGTTCCTCCACACTTGCCTGATAAGTACTTTGAAGGATTGCATGTCTCTGACTCTGTTTTTTCACCATACAATGAAGTTCAAAATCAGGCGACAGGCATTGAAAGGGATAATAAATAAGACTCGACATACTTGAACACGAGGATTGCTTGTCACAGACAGAATTATCCAAATATAATTAGGTTCAAATTTTTCGAGCTTTATTTTAAACCCGGTTTTCTTTATAATTTCTTGATTTTCATATTAAGCATGAAAAACCCACTTTATATTTATATGTATCATGCTTAATTTGGACATAATTACTAACATTACTATGTGTAATGGTATCTTTTACACGTCACAAAGGAAAAAACTGTAAGCATTTCTTGACAGAAAATAATTCAAATAGAGGGTCCGTGGTCCCTACTATTTCTATTATTTGGTGAACTAACCTACTGTTAAGCACGCCTTATTCTTTCTTTAATCAGACAAAATGATTAATAATACATATATTTCGTTCCCACGACCAAATGATGTATGAAAATTTGGCTGGTTAGACTAATGGATTAGATTGACTCGATATAATACCAAATGATGATCATCAAAATTATAGTTTATAGCACGATCATGCTGACCATGATTATAATATTTTGGTCCCACAATTCACAAGTAGTTTCGTGGAGGAAACTTCAGCTTAACTAATGTCCAAAGATGTAACATGATTATTTTCAGACAAACTCAAATTAATGTTACTATACTAATCACCTAAGTTTCATTTTTGCGCGTGTTTTTTCTCGTTTAATGGGAATTGATCTTGAATATACATGTTTGATAAATTTTGATAAAGTTGATAAAATATGCAATTGAAAAGTTAATTGGAAATGTTATTTAGCTAGTCTGTGACACTAAGTGTCATTAAATGAAATGTACAATTAAATGTATCACATAATTTCATTTTTAATTGAACATATCGCATAATACCACATATACCGGTGTTATATAACACTAATTCTAAAGTTTTAGCCAAGTTTTATCGAACAGCTAAATTGCGAACACAAAAACTACTGAACCTGGAGAAATTTCGTGTCTGATTAATGTAATTAATTGCAAGAACTATGACTGTGTATTGTGCATTATTGTTGTGGCCCTTAAAGTCGCTCAAAGAACAAATTAATTCAAACTTTGAATTCATCCATGGTGCATCTGTTTGAAAGATGTTGGACTTTTTATTAGGCATCCAAGAAGTTATAATTACTTCAGGCATTTAAATTTTGAAAAAGAAAAACCATCATCTGATGGAATAATTAGTTTTACTTACTTGGTCAAATGTCCCAAAAATAAAATAAAATAAATTAATAGATAAAGAGGAAAAAAACTCGAATTTTACCTTTCCGGCAACCCAAGCCGGCCTTGAATCCATCGCCGGTGAAACCTTCGTTGCATTTGCACCGATATGCCGGTTTTCGTTCAACAGGCGACGAAAAATTAGTGCAATTAGCATTTTTAGAGCACTGACATTCCCCTTGAAGCCACCACCCCATTCTAACTATTTGCATATCCAAAGAAACAGAAGTATTGGCTAATGACTCCATCGAGATGGCTGAAAATAGGGACTGACAGGTGCTTTTTGTCAAGTTATGATAGTCAATGAACATGCTCTGATTGTTCGTCTCAGAATAGCAGCTGATGTTCTGACTCCTGCGATTGCAATCCGGCAGCTCGAAGTTTGTCTGTACCTGTGTTCTAGGGATGTAACACGCAGTTCGAGGGGCTCTGCAGTTTCGCATAAGAATCGCGTTACTCGAAGTTGGAGCATAGTTTGGGGTGAAGAGACTATAGATGGCTTCAATGGGTCGGTCGCATTTGGCCGCGAGGTTCATCAATATGGTATCAGAATCAATAGATAGTATCGGAAATTCATTAATGAACATGGAGCCATTCTTGCTACAATTCAGTTGGATTTGGCACCCGATCGAGAATCCGAAAGGAAAAAGAACTTTTTTCCCACCACATGTTTGGTTGCAACCTGTTGATGCATCTACCATGGCCGATGAAAGAAGAAATGTTAAGCATAAGATGAGAAATTGAAACAGGAATTTTGTCATCATTTTCTGAACATAAGAATCAAGAAACTTGCATATTGTCAATGAAGTTCTGGCTTTGTATAGCATGAGGAATTCAGTTTCTTGAGGACTTAGGAAATTCATGTAATTTGGATGAAAATGATGGGAATTTTGGAGAAAATTGATTGAATCCCTATAATCTTGATTTTCATGTTTGATGGGATAGAGACAAATAACATAAAATAATTAAGGAATATGATTATGTATTAATGTTGTGCGATTCTTTTCCACTTTCTACAGCCCCTTTGTCCTCTTTTCAAAACTATGTGGGACAATACATTTAACAGAACAAATTTTCAGTCATTTGACTAGATGCCCTTTAACTTTTGGATACAACTTTCTTTAGTACTCAACTTTTTTCAATTGTGACATTACTAGACTTGATATGATAATTATCGACAAAATCTGTCGGATCACTTTTCTTTAATTTTGTTCAATTTAACGATTAAATATGTTTTAAAACAATGATGATAGAGAGATCACGGTTTCCTAATCTTATCTAAAGCTTGTGAATTAAGCATCAGTTTTCAATTGTTGAAAAAAGGTGACAAGGATGGATTAATTATTCAAAAAATTACCAGAAAAGTCAAGAATTTTACTTATTGTCAGGATTTAAACGTAAGAGCTGGCCATTAGTAACAGTCAATCAACTGTGATTTTTTTTACTTTTTCTAATTTTAAAAGTAGCAGTCGTCAATTACCCTGTTCATTTCTTTGTCACGAGAAACTGAAAGTCATTTTGGTTGGTTTAAATGTGGGACCCAGCCCTTTTGGAACAACTTGTAATTTGTAATTCATTTTCTGGTAGACCTCTTATTCTCCATTGCTGGTCATAATGTGCGATACACGGCATTCCACTGTTGTACAAATTAACCAGTTCCCACTACAACGTGGTCTATTAGAGTGTGGTTCCATATCACATTATTTAGGAGTCCATCTCGCATTGATCAAATAGATTTTTTTATCCAAATTAAATAGGACGGCAAGAAGGTTGACCCAAGGCTCCACCCACATAGGTCGGCCTATGGGAGAAGTTATCTGAAAATATAAGGATCTGTTTGATAGAAAGATGAAAAATGGATGGCAAATAAAATATTTGACAGGGAAGTGATTTGCCTAGAATTTGTTTTAGAGGGAATTGTAATTAATGATGTTTGATTGGTATAATTTTTCGCCTAATCCGTTTAACTTTGTTTTTCATGCAAATGGTTACTTTTTGGGATAATTTTTTTTTTCAATCTGTATTAAAATTTGTTTGGATTGTCAAAAAGTAAAAAATAAAAAATAAAAAAAATATTTTCATAAATTTTTAAGTTCGTTTTGCTTCGTTTTTCATGCAAATTGTCAATTAAATAGATAAAAAATTTTACCTTTGAATTTAGAATATGTTTCCATTATCAAAAAGTAAAAAACAAAAAAAAGGAAAAAAAAAAACACACATCAAGGTGAAAAATAATTTCCCACCAAAATCATAAGAAAATATTTTTCTACTTTTGTGTTTCAAGAGATTGTACATTAGAAATTGGTGGCAAACATTTTTTAGGACAAATTTGGCTAATCAAACAGCCAAAAATAGGAATTAGGAAAATATTTTCCTAATTTTATGACAAATTTAACGAATCAAACAGGCCCTAATAATAACACGAATGAAAATACTCAATTTAAGGTGCTTGACTACAATCTATGTATCATGATAACCCCACCTCTATCTAACTATCCAACCAATCAAATCTTTCAAAAAAATAGTGGTGGCACACTGCACACCAGTTTAGGTTGGATATACATGATCAAGGCGGCAAGCTCCATTCTACTGCCCTGTATAAGAGGGTAAAACCCAACAAAAAATATTGAGCTGTCTCCATACTAACTCTAAAATTTGATCATTTGTCAAAATTGATCTAAAATTTTTACTCAATCGATCCATCTGAACTAGTTTATACAAGTAAAATATCTTCATATACCTACCCTCTATAGTCTATGACTTTATAAGAGTACAATATATGAATCTAAGGGCGTGTTTGATTGCAATGGTGGAATTTGTATGAAAAGAAAACGAATTGTAGGGAATTGAATTGCCTAGAAATTATTTTAGAGCCTGTTTGGAAGCCATTTATTCTCCCATTTTAATGAAATTTCCTACCGTTGGAGGGAGGCCCAGCCACTATTGTTGACTCTTCCTCTCACATAGGGGATAGGGCCCCACTTGCTGCATAACTAACGGTCAATAAATGAATTTTTGATACAAAAAATGGCTTCCAAACATGTCCTTAGAGGAAATTGTAATTAATGGTGTTTGATTGATATAAATTTTCACTTAATCCATTTGGTTTTATTTTTCATGCAAATTATTACTTTTTGGAATTTTTTTTTACAATCTATATTAAAATTTGTTTGGATTGTCAAAAAGTAAAAAAAATAAAAAAAAAAAATTTCAATTTTTTTTTTCTTTTGGCTTTATTTTTCATGCAACTTGTCTATTAAAGGGATAAATTTTTTTACTATTGGGGATAAATTTTGCTTCAATTTTCAAAAAAAAAGAAGATGAAAAATCAAAAACCACCTAATAGGTGGAAATTGGTTTTCAACAAAAACAAGGAATTGACACATGTGTGAAACAAATTAAGAAAACAAATTCCATGGAAATAAAGTGCAATCAAACAAGCCATTTACCAAAAAGTTGAAAAAAACTTTTTATTTTCCACCTAATTTCTAGGCTATCAAACAAGGCCTAAGAATTCAAAAAATGAATATAATTTTTTTTCTGTCATGAAATGGAAAGATTAGAAACAAAAAACAATGAATGTGTGGGTTTAATTGCCACATAATAAAGTTATCGTACTATAAATCTAAAGTCAGATGATCCCACATAGATGGGGTCCAAGAGTTTAGGCCCTTTGGGGATATCTTTAATGTCTCTCCTTGGCGCTAAAACAAATATAAAATATTGAACTATCTTGTGAAATAATAAGTTATTAGATATTATACAACTTTATTATTTTTAAAAAAAATATTATATGCTTACTCAGATCCAAGCTGGAATCATCTTTTTATTAGTGGTTAGGTTGGTAAACAATTTTTACGAAGGAATGATCATGTTTCTCGAACTCAAATTTTTCACTACATCGATACTTTCTTTATCTACTCTATCTAATTTGTCAAATAAAGGCTTGGTTAACCTTTGTGTCTCAGTGTATTGACAAATCAGCAATTCCTTGGTGGGCCAGCTTATGTTAGAGTTCAATTTTTGTGAGTGCTAAGTTGAGTAGAGTGAGCTTAAATTGATGTGTCATTTGTATGCAATTGACTCGAATTTTATCATTTCACCTCATGTCAAGGACATGACTTATCTTTGTGTGTAACCTTGCTTGACTAAAGACGTGACCTCGTCCTTGTAGTTTGGCCTATTGAGCATGAGAAGCACGAGATTCGGTTTGTTAAAGCTTGACATTTTTAACATGATCATGACATTCTTTCGACTTAGTCAGTTCGTTATGATTGTGATCACGGTGAGAAATCAACATTATTTAATGATATAGCAAGACATCAACTTGGTAAATCTAGTTGTTATAGTTTTGGACCTTTTTTTGTATAAAAAAAAATGCTGGAAATTGGTTAGTAAAAGTTAAATTTGATCATCTTTCACTACAACAAAAAAAGCCTTTTGCAACGTTCAAAAAATGTTGCTAAAGACCTTTTGCAACGTTTGGACAAATGTTGCAAATCTCAGTGTTGTCGTAGAGTGGAAGGATACGGCAACGTTTTAAACATTGCCGAAGGTGGTCTTTTTTTTCTTTTTTTTTTTTTTTAAACAGCAATTTATGTAAATTGACTCGCAAAATTGGAAATGAATAATTTTGAACAAATTTTGAAATTACATAAAAATTGATAATTTCATTACAAATTTTTGAATCTATACACTTGAACATTAGAATGTAATACAAAAAATCTATAAAAAAATCTTTTTACATATATAGCTTACAACTAGTGAGTTCCGATGGAAGCTCTTTACAGTATGGTTGCTCAACCATTCAACAACTTTAGCTAACAACTAAAAGAAAGCTGCATTGGCCTCCATACTCTTGAGGTTACTCTCGTTACTGATGTCACCATTTCTGCCTAATATTTGGTTAAAGATAGGAGCATACTGGGATGGAGAAGAATTCTGCAAAGCTAGGTTACCATGCCATTATTGTGTACCACACTGATAGGTTACCACTTACCATAAATGAGAAGAAAATAATTAAGAAAAGCGCAAAACAAATTTCTGGATCATGTACAACTCAACCAACAGAGTAGCATTCTTCTAAAATCTTCCAATAATACATGGATGCTTAATGAAGAGGTGCACTAAGTAAACACAGAAAAGTGGGAAGTCGAATATGACAAAAAGTGAAGAGATAAATATACTATCCACACAAAGCTTACAAGAAACTGCTGAAAGACCAATTGTATGAACAAAAAGATTTCAATTTGGGAAATCAGATAATCAAATCTTACCAGGCCTTGGACATCCAATATTGTGGTTGTTGAACATATACATCTTTTTGCAGCAATGGAACAGGCAGGGAACTTCTCTTGAAGGGTTCTCTCAAACTCCTGGACGTGATGTTTTAAGTATCGTTCAATTGTGGTAATTCGCATTAGTTTACTGGGGTGAGCTTTCCCTAGCCTTTCAATGTAAACAGGTCTGCCTTCCCGATCAACTCCATGATATCCTTGGGGATAATATTGCAACACTTCATCCAGCTCCTCAAATTCAAAGTTCTGGAGAATCACAGTCAATAAATAGCCAAGTTTAGGAAACTTTGGAAACCCAAAAGGACGAATTACTGAAAACTCATGACTTTTATCTATAGACGATGAAAGAAGGCATAAAAACATGTCCTGAAAATGAAAGAGGACCAATAGAAACATAGGCTTCAAAATTTAAACATAGTATTAAGAAGCTTTTAGGCTGTTCCCGTCACTGTACTACTTTAATACTAATTAGAATTGTTTCCCTCTATATAACAGCATAGTTGCTCCCCCATCATCTAAGACCAACAACCTTTTTTCTTGTTCCTACTCTAGCAAGAATGTAAGACAACTTACTCAAATCAAATTCTATTACATTAATGTACAGCAAAATAATTTAACTTTGGGACAAATAGTTTTCCAAGGAATTGGTAACACCCAAAACAAAAATCCCACAAGAATGTACAGCAACTTCGTTAACATTTTAGTTGGCTCCCCAGTCATTTTAACGGGTTAAATTGCACTTTGTCATCTATTGAAGGTCAGGGCAAATGTTCCTCCCTAGAGTTTGTATTCCAGTTTCAGCATTAATAATAAATATGCATAAATTGCACAAGTCAGAATTCTACACCAGACACAAGAGTTCTTAGGTAAATTTATAGTTGAATGGAAAGGTTCAATACAGGAATTATACAGCATAATATCTACTAACATTAACATAAAAATTTACTACTTGAGCTTTGCAACAGGAACCTGCTCACAAGTACAGTTTCCAATTTTCTTCACTCAATGCCCGCATCAGTAGAGATCAAACCACAAATTTCAATGAGAGAATGGTAAACATGAAAATTACATAAAACCCTCAAGATTAAAAAAAATATCTCTGTGAAATAAAGTGGTGAACGCTATATCCAATTCATTGTTACGTAGGCCACAAAAAAACATGTACATTCATTATGACAACAAAGATTGAATCAAAATTCAAAAATAATCATTCAATACCCCATAACGTATTATGCACATGTACGTATGCTGTTTCAATACATGTTGACTGTACAATACTCGCTTACCATTTTCCTTCTTGGCGACGTCGCCTTTGTGATGCTTGCTCTTGCGCTCCCAGTGGGTGAGGGTATGGCAAGCCTGGGACTCAGGTCGGGCCTCGAGAGAAATAAACTGATTTCTTTTGTGTTAGAGTTCTGGGAGTGGTAAAGAACAGTAATTGATTTCTGCTTCTCTGGCGGCCAACTTCGGATTTGGGGGCCTTCGATGGTAGGAAAATTCGATTTGGTGGTTAGGGTGTTTGATTGATTTGGGGTGTGAATTGGGGGAATTTCAATTGTTCCTGTGATTTTGAGAGTTTAGCAGTCGTTTTTGGATTTTAAAAAGGAAAAGGCATACGAGCCCTATAAAGAAATTCACTTTTCGCACTTTTGGCAACGTTTTTTGAACGTTGCCAAAAGTAAGACTTTTGGCAACGTTTAAAAAACGTTGTCAAAAATCTCACTTTTGGCAACGTTTAAAAAATGTTGTCAAAAGTCTACATTTTGCAACGTTTTTAAAAACGTTGCAAAATATAGACTTTTGACAACGTTTTTTGAACGTTGCCAAAAGTGAGAGTTTTGGCAACGTTTTTTGAACGTTGCCAAAAGTGAGACTTTTGACAACATTTTTTTAACGTTGCCAAAAGTTACTTTTTGCAACGTTTTTAAAAAAACGTTGTCAATACACCTTTTTAGCAACATTCACTCATCCAAATGTTGCAATAGACCCTTTTAGCAACATTTAATTAATAAATGTTGCCTTTTAAATGTTGCAAAAGGGCATTTTTGTTGTAGTGTTTGACCAACTAGCTAGTAAGTGAAACTCATTAGTTGTGTACAGAACTTGGTGCCGAACATATTCTACTCTACAGGTAGTTTCTTGAACCAATCTAAATGAACGTGAGCAGCTTAAAACATGAAAAATGTGGGACATTGGAACTAAAATATGGTAAAATATCAATTAAAGTACGTATTTTGATCTCCTTCCTTAAGTTTCTAACCTGGGCACGTAGAGGCAATTCCCTCGGGTGATCAAGAGCCCCTCTCAATTCCGAGTGTTCTTCCCGTTGATTTTACCTAAGTTTCAAACGTAGTTCAAAAATATCACTAGATTTGCTATTCTCAGGATTTATAGTGTTGCTATCATGAGAAGTTCATCATTCTTTAACCATGAGCACGTCTGGAGGAGAAAATCAGTCTTGAGTAATAAGAATCAAACTCTTACCTCAACCAAATTTCTTCTATTTACCTTTCTAGTTTTTTACTTCAAACTTTGCGAGTTTGTTTGCACGTAAAAAAATTAGAATCGCGAATACAAATATTTGCACAAATTTCACCGATTAGAAATACTCTTTGAATCAAAATTTTATACTTATCTTCCTCAGTCTGATATCGCACAACTATAAATTGCAGTGATAAGTTCAAAGATGTCCATATATTTTTTATTAAAAACAAGGTAATTTGACAAAATATTTCATGTGTGACATGGTATGTTTACACTTTATATATCTACATTTTATATACTATATTTATTAAATGGTAACAAAATACAACTTTGTGCAGGCTGAGGTGATTGCTTAGAAAATACATCAAGGGAATTCGGAAATCAGTAGCTGATCCGTGTAGGAAATAGAAAGAACAGAGGTCATTCACTCTTTCTTCCCGACCTATTTCACTCGCGGACGCAGAGATTTTATATTAGTGGGTCACACTCAAATATGTCAAAAAATTGACAAAAAATTTAACTATTCGATATCTAAACCAACAAGTAACGCCGACAATATATCCAACCCAACAGAACAATTGAGCAAACAAAGCTGACAATGATTGTGTAGATGCTCATTTTTCATTTCTCTGCTCCGATATTTGACAGAGGACGAACATGATGTTGTTTGGTTCTGGCTAGAGAATGGCAAACCATACGAATGTCCAGTATGCTCACAACACTTTGTGGTAATTACATTATTGTCTTTCTATATTATTATTATGTTGCCAATGATTCGTAGATAATAATTCTGAAAATTCGACATAGTGAACATTTGTACGCATTGAATTCATGTTCAATCTCAAGCGTAATTTACACGAGTATCAACTGAAACGCCCGCTTATAATTGATTTTGATGGTGGTATTGAATACCCATTTCAATTTTTTATGTCATCTTTACTCAATAGAAATTTTTGTTTCATCATTTCACTTAAATTGTATATTCTCCGGACTTAAGACCAATGAGTTTCGTTTTCATTGCTTTTGTTTGTATATGTTGATAAGTATACCCAAAATTATACCAATTTTAAATGAAAAAATAAAATAAAATTAAAACTTAAAAAAAAAAAAAAATTGGTTGGTCCCAGGACCCACCAGATCCAAAGGTGGGTCCGTCCCTGACTCTCTGGCTGCAGTTATTTAAAAGTCATAAAATTGATTTTTTTTTTTTTAGCAAAATGTGTCATTAGTTATCGTGAAATAAAAAATATTATGCAAGCGTATGTATTTAGAAAATAATTGTGTGTAACATGTAAATAAATTCAATATAAATGGTGAATTTTGTAAATTTTAAAAAATAAACTATAGTCTTAATATTAGAACTCGTCAATCTAAGTCGGATAAAAAAAACATTACATGTACTACCAAAGTCATATAACATACCAAATTTTATTTTAATGCTGTTGTACTCTTCTTCTTGTTTCCATTTGCATCGCTTTGTCTTGGGCTAGCAGGTTTATGCTCAGAATCATTTTCATGAGGTTGGAATTATATTTTAAAAATTATATTTATTTTTTTAATTTAAATATATTCCGCAATCATGTTCTCATTATTGTCAAAGACATAACATTTTCAAACCTTTGACCGCGATAACATATTTTCACATTTTTTATTTATTTAAGTTGTACCTCTATTCTGGCTTAATTGTCCAAGAAGCAACATTTTCAAAACTTTGACCTTGTAAATATATTACACTTTCAATTATTCTTTTCATTTTTAAAATGTTTTTATGGGTGACTATGATATTTATTTATTTTTTTGTTCGAATTTCCGGATGCATTGTAATCAATATTTGAATTTTTGAATAGAATATTGTTGATTCTCTTTTTTATACGACCTCATTCCATAAAGATATGTTCGCTTTCCTTTTTGTCTATTTCAAATATAGATAATTTTCTTTGTTGAGAGTATAATTGATTTTTTAGTTTCCTAATGTGTCTCTATTTAACATGTATTATTATCATTTTTTTTTTTCACTGCTGAGTTTTAAAATCTCATTACCAATCACTAAATTCAAATCATATTACTCCGATGTGCACTGTTGGTACAACGAAAATAAAAATAAAAATTTCAGCCCCATCTATACATTATGTCCACATATTCCTAGTCAAGAGTTAATTGTCACAGTGACGTGAAATCCATGTAACATACATCCTTTCACATACTGAGACAATCTACATATGATTGTCATTTCAATCTTTGGTTGCCATTCATTTTATTTTATGCAAAAACATGTTATTTTATTCATCGGTTTTGCTATAGGTACTCGGGCGTTTACATGTCCGATTACCTGATTCCACCTGTCCTCTCACAATGGGTGGTTACAAATGGCTTAATTTTTTATTCGTAAGTATGAAATATATGCTAATCTCCTATGTGTCGTTAGATAGGCAACTATTTTGCTGGACAACCTGTATTCCTCTTTCTTTGTGGCGATATGAATTATTAGAAAAAAAGTCAAAATTCGTACTCGCTCTCTTTCAAGTTTCAACACACGGATTATGGAGCATCAATTTCCAAACCTTCCCCATAGTACCCTACATTCACTTTTCCCTAATTGAACTCAAATGGAAGTAGCTTGCTTGATCATGAATTAACATGAAATGCTAACTCAATTAAAAGTAGTCAAAAAAAAAAAAAAAAAGTGAAATTCCATTTTCAGCATATAGTAGTAGTCAAAAAAGTGAAATTCCATTAGAGATAAGGCTTTACAAAAGTGACTTTTTCACTCGGAAATTTTAAAATTTAAAGAGGGATCGAAAACCAGTTATGTAAGTGATTATATATATTATTGCCAATCAATTCAAGTAAATTAAATAACAAACATATTATTTAATCCATTCATGTTCTAACCAACATGAAACATAATATCACTGTAACGTGAAAAGGGCTTCAAACTAGAGCAGTTAATCTACAACTCAAGAGCACGTGGATTGTGGGTTCCCATGAAGACCTTGAAACATTTCTAATGCCATTCGATCTTATCATCTTGTTTTAGGTGGAATCTTGTCACATCTACTGATCAATAGCATGTTTGATGCTCATTTTTTGCAAAAATAAATAAATAAATAAAATGTATTTTGAAATAGTAATTTGATAAAGAATGTGTGGTTAAAAAACGAGGAAAATTTTTGGGTTTACATGTAATATTATTTTATTGAAAAATGTGTTATCGAAAAGAAGAAATAAAAAAAATATATTTAAAAAAAGAAGAAGCATCAAACAAAACCTAATTTATTCAGGGAAATTGGTGATCGGGTTCATCAAACTTTTTGATTCATAGCACGTGGATCTCCGTTATTTTTTATTTTCTGATGAGTAATGCTAGTTAGCATCATTGATATTTAATATCAGCTTATTCTTTTTTAATCTCCAAACATTTATATAGGTGTTGCTATTGGATGGTAATTGTTAAATATTCCTTCAACTAGTCATTTGCATTCATTATGTTCGGGGTTCACCAAACTTTTTGAATTATAGCAAGTGGATCTCCGTTTTTTATTTTTATTTTCTGATGAGTAATGCTAGTTAGTTGGTTAGCATGATTGGAATTTTACTCAATATATTTACAAATATTATTTAATTATTTATCAATAATATTACATATTTATAAATTCTTCCAAACGAAGGCTCAGTCACAAAGCAAGTGCAGTAGTTGTCCATGTGATGGTATAATGGTGACCTCACAGCACGTTGATAATTAGCTACCCAAAATTGACAACAATGACAAAGTGTACAATAAAAGTCTAAATGCCCTAAATCCTTTAGAGTAAATCGCCCGAAGTCCCTCTATTGCAATTCCAACAAGACTAAAGGAAATTTGTTACTTTCCTTGTGCTCATCTTTATATAGATCTCTGAAACCATTTTTATATAAGTGTCAATAATGGTGGGCAGACATGGATATCCAAATGACATAATTGCATTCAATTAGGTTTGGCAAAAGGCCAATGGACTTTCTTTACGTGCCACAAATTTTAAGCAACCTAAGAACACGTGTCACGTGATGAGTTAACTACCGGAATGGTTCCTAATTTCAAAATCTTTGTTCCAAAAAAGTCATCAAACTCACAAAATTGTTTCTCATCCATACAAATTTGATATTTGCTAGTCAAAATTGTTTCCCAGAAATTTAGAGGACGTTCTCTTTGCTGTTTTCGGATAGTGTTCAGTTTTCGATTTTCCAAAATATTGAAAATGCGTTCTCTTTCCCATTTTCGAAAACGAGTTTCTGAAAACGTCTAAAAATTTTCTGAAGAAAATGGAAAACAATTTTTTTTACGTTTTGACTGTTTTCTTCACAAATCTGTCAAAACTCAAAAAATACGGGTTGAGAAATATTTTTTCAAAACGACAAAAAAAACGAGTTTTCAACAATCTCAAAATGGACACCCAAAACACAAAATACAAAACGAATTTAAAACTCAAAACACAAAATTGAAAAACGAAGATAACGTCCCCTTAATTTTTGTTCCCAAATAACTCTCATAGCACTTTTTACAAACGCATACAACTCCTATCTTTCTCATTTGTTGGGAATTTGAGCTTCAGTACTATATTTCGAACATATTTTCTCGTGATTTTCTTAAATTCATCAATATTCCTAAATGTTATTCCAAATTTCAAGTGCGGGTTATGGATATTTTGATCATCACAAAATTTCAAGAATCTTATACCTCGCCCCATTATTAGATTTATCTCTTGTCACCTTATCACATGGAAAATATAAGACGTATTGTATGCAATCTCCTTCATTCCCGTTGTTGTAGCGATGCTCTATACCCAATCGAAATTATCGTCTTAGTGGAGATCAATGTCAATCCCAAAATGTCTCATCCTCCTCATCGAGTTCAACATTATTTTCATAGTAAAATTTGATTTGATTTGATTCTCATAAAATAAATAATAACAAAAGATAGAGCTGCAGATGTTTATGGAAAAAGAAGAAGAAGAAGAAGAATTTTGGAGGTTGTTATTGAACATAATCCAAATCATGTATGATTATGAAACCAAGAGTAAAGTTCACATACCATTTGTGTATTTAACCCTAAGATTTTGTTTATTTTTACCTCCCATCTGAACTGTTCCATTATCTTTCACTTATGGATGTTGATTTTTTTAAAACGCGGAAAACAGTTTCAGGGTGAAACAAAGTTTGGTTCAAGTATCATTTTGTGAGTTCGATCAATTTATTCTAGACTATGTGCCTGTTTCAGCCCTATTTTTGGTGTAGAATGTATTTTGAAATAGAAGATTGATGAAAAATATGTAGTAAAAAATAAAGAAAAGTTTTGGATTTACATTTAATATTATCTTAATGAAGGTGTGTGGTTAAAAAAAAAAGAAGAGAGAAAAATGTATTTTTAAAATAATGAAGATTAAACGAGGATTACATGTAAACAAAAACGAGAAAGGAAAACACGAGGGGAGATACTTGAAAACCCTAATTCTGAAAAATTGTTGCGAGAGAACGAAAATTTATAACAATTATGCTGCACGAATAGGGCCCTGTGACAAGGGTTGAGGTGGCACCACTTCGGCACTTGATTCAAAATGTGGGTCCCGAATTTTTTTTTTTTGAAATTTCGGATCAAAGGTCGAGATAGTGCCACTTCGACCCATGTCACATGGCCCTATTTCAGAAGCATGGTTCAATTTAAAATTGGAGTCCTTCCACTTGACTGTACAACTATGGTGAACATCCAAATGGCATGATTGACCCATTTTAGCCATCATAAAGAGGCCAAAAATTGGCCGGTGGAATTTGGCAGATGTACAAGCTACCTCGGCCCATGTGCCAAATAATTTTCTACGTGTCGATTTCTCCAGGGACAGTTAACAATACTGTTAATACGTATTTCTATATTTGGCAAATAATCGTTGAGAAAACCATAATGGCCATTGTGTGGGTATCGACATAGGAAATGGGCAAAATTTTAGAACGCCAATTTCGTAGTTAAATTGTTTTGCGCAACTTGTACGTTAATGATATCAAAACTATGTTCCATTTTTCTTTCATTATAAGCCATAGGCAGTGGCGAATCCAGGACGCCAAGTCAGCTAGGGCGGGTTGACTTTGACCGTTGACCCTCGACGGTCAACGATCGTAATAGTCCGGTCCGATCGTCGTTGATTAAATAATATTAAATATTATTCGATATATGTGTAAATGCACTGAAACGTAAAAATTATATTCATAAGAAAATATAATTCAATACAATAAAAAGTACTAAAATATATACGATACAACATTACTCTGTAATAGTAAGCTTAGACAACTGCATTCTACGAGACCTCATTTTTTGAAAACGTTACAATATTGCCTCGTTCTCAAGTTTTTTAAAAATATATTTTTCCACATAAACCACCAAATTGTTGTTCAATTCCCCAAATTTCACAAATTCTCAATTCCCTAATTTCCTAAACCTAAATTCCGAACATCCCGATTCCCAATTCCCAAACAGCAAATCAAAAATAAAAACATCATAATTCATAAACCAATCCATAACTCATAAACCAATCCACAATTCATAATTCATAAATACATCATAATTCATAAAATATAATTCAAAAAATCCTAATTCATAAACCCTAATTCATAAACCAAATTAACCAATCTATAATTCATAAATCATGTTTCAGTTTCACACTAATTAAATTAAAACCATAATCCAAAAAATAAAAGAAAAAGGGATAGCCAAACAATACCTCTCACGGTCAGTCACCGGCAGAGAGCAGTGCGCACCTCCCTCCCTCGCATTCTGGCAGCAGTGACAGGAAGAAGCCGTCGCCGGTCGCACTGCAGTGGCAAATCCAAAGCCAGTCTCCTCTCCCACAGACCACACTCCACTCCTCCCACTCGCAGCCTCGCAAATCGCAATCGCCAGTCGCCGTTCCAAACTCCAAACGATTAACTCCAGTCTCCACTCTCCAGTCAGTGTCCAGACTCCACCAATCCACCACCACCAGTCCACCGCCACTCGCCCAAGTCGCCAATCACCTCGCGAAGCCAAACTGCAAACGATTTAGGAATTATGAATTTTCGAATTAGGGATTTGGTTGGATTATTGGATATATAATTCGAATTGTATTTGGGCCTTTTTAATTGGGCCTTTTATTTTAACCCAAAACACAATATAAAAAAAACTTGGCCCAATGACCCAATCCACTCCTTCAGACCTTCACTCTCCAGACTCCGGTCGTCTTCTTCCTTGGAACGGTGGAACGGACCTCGCCAGCTCTCCAGCTCCCGGCGGCAGCAGATTCTGGCGAAGCCAGCACGCGCGGTCGCGCGAGCTGGCCGGGTATTGGCTCCGCCACTGGCTATAGGCAAGGGTTCATTGCTCGTTTTTGAAATTGAGCCTTAACTACTCGACGTGGCATTTGTTATGGGGGTAATTAGCACAAAACGTTTTTACATTTCATTTTTTTGACATTTTCACCCTATTTGCATATTTCCTTGTGGCAAAGGTCACTTTCTCAATAAAAAAAATAATAATAAAAAGTAAAATGATAAGTATATCATTCTATTTAAATAAAACAGAAAAAAATAAAAATTTAAAAATAAATTGAAATTATACTCCCAAATTTTTTAAAAAACTGTAAATGAGTCCAAATAAATTATTAAAAAGGTTATAACACAAAATGTCCATACATTTCCATATTATTGTGAAAAACATTCATACTTTATATTTTTTTTTTTTTGCATTTTCACCTTTATTTTCACATTACATTACGAAAATAATTATTTTCATCAATTTTCTCAATTAAAAATTTTAAATGACAAATATACATTCCTATTTAAATAAAAATAAATAAAGAACAAATTGCAATTATACTTTTTTTTAAATGACAAATAAATAATTAAAAAAATATTTTTATTTCTTTTTTAATTATTCTTTTAAAGTATTTTTTTGTATATTTTTTTTAAAATTTTGGGAGTATAGTTGCAATTTATTTATTTATTTATTTTTCTTTTCATTTATTTTTATTTTATTTAAAAGGAAGATATATTCGTCATTTTGCATCTTTTAGTTGATGAAAATTGATGAAAGTGATGACTTTCACAATGAAATGTGTAAATAAGGGTGAAAATGCCAAAAAATATAAAAGGTACAAAAGTTTTGCACAATAATATTGAAATATATGGACGTTCTGTGTTAATTACCATTTTAATAATTTATTTAAACTCATTTGCAATTTTTAAAAAAGTTTGAAAGTATAATTGTAATTTGTTCTTTTCTTTTTGTTTTATTTAAATATAATGATATATTTGTCATTTTACATTTTTATTTATTGAGAAAATGACTTTTCACAATGAAATGTGAAAATAGAGTTAAAAATGTAAAAATAAATAAATAAAAGGTATGAACATTTTGCACAATAACATTGAAAGGTACCCATTTTTTGCTAATTACCCTTTGTTATCAATACTCATCTCATATTCTTTCCCTCGATTGTGGTTTAGTGACAAAATTCGACAAAAGACATGTTTTTAGTAAAATTACGAATTATAGGTTTCTATTATTTGCCTAGTTACTAGGGAATAGAGTTTGTGACGTTTAGGTTATTATTGAAGCAACCACGTAATGTGAATTGTTTTATAGTAGGCGGACCAAAACCTTGTATCAATTCTATTTTTTGTCACTTCTAGCATTGTTGTTATCAACCACTGACCTTGTGAGGATGCAATTAGTGGACCATAAGACTGGCGGCTAGCCTATACATCATTTCTCAAATATTCCTTGGATTGTTTATTGTAATAAATTTATAAAAGATCAATTAATCTTAGACAAAATTCTCCAAATGAATATTCTCATGTACTTTTCTTAACCCAAAGCTGGATCCTATACACAATTTTAGAAATTTTGATATATTACTAATAATAACCCGCGGCCAAAAAAGGGTATTATAAATCGAAAAAAAATAATATTTTTGCGATTTGAATATCTACAAAAGACCGACACATTAAGTCTTTTTTTGACTCTTCTTATTTCAAAATTCTTTATTTCTCATACTCATTTTTAATTACACATTTACGCAATAAAATATTTTAACGTAAACCCAAAATCTTTCATATTTCTAACCTCATATTCTCCAAACAATTGCTATTTAAAACATCATTTTCTCTTTACAATGATCATCAAATAAGGGCTAAATCGAAAGTATCGATGACATGACATACCAATTAATTAGTGAATAAATATGACAGGTTACCAATTAATTAGTGTGCCATTAACTGAACTTAATAGACCGTTTCTCCTACCTATTATGGTAAATAAGACTCAAATACTACTCTAAATTCATTGAATGTCTCCATTATACCATACAAGAACTACAATTTAGGGATGGCAATTTAACCCGTTTCATCCTGTCCCAATGAGGCCCCGCTTCGAATGGGGCAAAAAAATTCGCCCCCAATGGATTGGCGGGACGGGGCTTCGTGGGTCGCCTCGTGGCGGGTCGCGGGGCGGCGTGGGGCGAGGATACCCCGCCCCGTGAAAAAAAAATAAAAAATAGAATTTTAATAAATTGTTAGTTTTATTTGTAATTTTATAATATGTTTCTAATCCAACAATTATATTATACAATTGTTAATTTAAAATTTTACATAACTAACAATTTTTATATAATTTATAAATTCAGACATTCAATCTTTTTATTATAATTAAATTATATAATTTAAAATTATGAATTTTGATAGTTAAATAAATATTCTATACTTTTGAAAAATTTATACAAATTAATCAAAGCAAGTTAATATATTGATCGAAAAAACTAAAAAAAATTTAAAATATATGGAATGATTTTTAGGTTTTGGATTCAGGGTTGAACTTTAAATAATAACATAACTCGAGTTTTGAAAATATAAAAATAAAAAATAATAATAATTAAATGGGGCAACAAATGGGAAAAATTCTCTCCCCATCTCCGTCTCGATCCACCCCGCGCCCTATCCCGTCCCGTCTAAGGCGGGGCGGGGTGAATGTGCCCCACCCCGAACCCGTCCCATTACCATCTCTACTACAATTTGGCCTCTAAATAAATTATGTGTGCCACACAAAAATATAATTAAATGATTCAAGTACTAGCAAACATCAATTGCATAATTGAATATGAGTTGGCAGAAGTATGGTAGTTTCAGTTGAGTTGACAGTCGCAGTGTGAGAATTCGATTTCTTCCTCTTACAATGTATGAAATTTGATTCTTTGTGGGCACTGTATGACAACTTTTATACCCTTACCTGCTGAGGTACATCCTGCAATTTACTTTCTCCATAATACTTTAGGGGAGGGGAGGGACGTGGCGATGGAGAACTTTCAAGGTTGGGGTTCAACCTTTTTTTTCATAATTGAATATGAGTTTTTCTGTTTCCCAAAACAAAAAGAATTAAGCTACTTGTACATCCGGGGATGACATCCCGGATGTACATGTAGTAAGATCGAAACAAAAAATGGAATCCCACCCCCCCCCCCCCCCCCCCCCCCCCCCCCCGCCGCCCCAATTTCATTTTTGCTTAGAACATTTTCTTTTTTACCTTGAAATTTTATTTTATTTTATTTTTATGGATATGGGGCGGAGCCAGTTCTCGGGATCTAATTTAACTACGAAATTTTTTCAAACACAATATAACAATATTAAAAAAGAAAAAAAAAAAAAAAAACTCGATTCCCCCCCACCCCTCTCCCCTCTCAAATCTCAGTGGACTCCCCCTCCCTCCGCCACTGATTTGGACGGTTTCTCTTCTATATGAACTCTCTCTTCTCCCAAATTTAGTTTTCATACATACCCAACAAAATCTCTCTCTCTCTCTCATATTTTGATTGTAGAATTGGATTGCTCATAGAAGAAAGAAAAGGATCAACAACGTTTTCAGAAACTAACAGAAGAGACAACATGGTTCATAATGTGTTCACCACCACTGATGAGGATTTCGCCTTCTCTGCCAATGACCCCTGCAGCCCAAGCGCGGATGCCTCCCCGACAATGATGTCCCCATGGAACCCAACTTCGCCTTTCATGAAATCTCCCTGGTCAAATTTCAATGAAACAGGACTGACTACAAACTCACCTCAAGATGGCTTAATTGGCTCGCTTGTTCGCAAAGAGGGCCATGTATATTCCTTATCTGTCAAGAATGAAATTCTCTACACTGGCTCAGACAGTGAAAACATTCGTGTGTGGAAGAACATGAAAGAATTCGCTGCCTTCAAATCTAACAGTGGCTTTGTCAAGGCAATTATTATATCGGGTGACAAGATATTCACTGGCCATCAAGATGGAAAAATTCGAGTATGGAAGATCAGTTCCAAGAATCCCAGCAACCACAAACGTGTAGGGACTTTGCCCATGTTCTTTGACATTTTGAAAGCCTCCATTAGGCCAAAAAATTATGTGGAAGTCAAGCGCAAACGGACCACGTTATGGATAAAGCACGCGGATGCAATTTCTTGTATGAGCATGAATCCAGAACAAGAGTTTCTTTATTCCGGTTCATGGGACAGGACGTTTAAGGTCTGGAGGGTTAGCAGCTCAAAGTGTGTTGAATCTGTCAAGGCCCATGATGATGCTGTCAACTCGGTGGTTGCCACCGTAGATAGCGTGGTCTATACTGGATCAGCTGACGGGACAGTGAAGGTTTGGAAAAGAGAACAAAATGGTAAATTTATTAGGCATGTTTTGGTGCAAACACTCTTGAGTCAGGAATGTGCCATCACAGCACTGGCCGTGAACAAGTCTGGTTTGGTTCTCTACAGTGGCTCGTCAGATGGACTAGTGAACTTCTGGGAACGCGAGAAGCAGTTGTCACAAGGAGGAGTACTCAAAGGTCACAAACTGGCGGTGCTATGCCTGGCCACGGCCGGGAATCTGGTGGTCAGTGGATCAGCTGATAAAACCATATGCGTGTGGAGGAAGGAGGCCACGGTTCACACTTTTCTCTCGGTGTTGAGAGGGCACACAGGACCGGTCAAGTGTCTCACGGTGGAGAAGGAGAAAGAATCCTCAGGCAGCGATCAGAAATGGGTGGTGTATAGTGGGAGTCTTGATAAATCTGTCAAGGTGTGGAGCGTCTCAGAAATGGCGTCCGATACACAGCAGATGGCTATGGTGCAACATGTTCGAGGAGATATTAACTGGGAATCAATACTTTCAGCAAAGTATTGATCAAATCAAAATAAAAAAATCTGTTATTTTGCTTTTGATGGTTGATCCTGGTGTGTGTGGTGAGGAAACTTTTGTATAGTAAAAAGCTTCTGAATATTTGTATCTATAAATGGAGCACTCATGTATAAACTTTTGCAATTTGCATTTACCTGTTATATTTTTCTTGATTTTAACAAAAAAAACATTTCCTGACAAAAAAATCTACACAAATTCCATTATAAACTGTTAAAGAGACTAAAACACCTTTACTTGAAAATATGCATCACACGCTATGTATAATGTATTAACTCTTACAAACCCTATGTTTAATACATATATTTTTAAATTTTAATTATATATTTTCATTTTTGACATTTTTTCGTTCATCAATCAATTATTCCTCTTTCTCTGTGTGTGTGTTGAAAGGTTTGGACCTTGTTGTAATTTGTCTAGCGATGACAATGGACCGAGCCGAGCTCTAGCTCGTTCAAGCACCAGCCGAGCTCATGAGCTCCAGAATTTATTTATTTTTTACATTTTTCCTCAAATTTTTTACTAGCCCACAAGCCAAGCTGCCCACGAGCCGCGCTTAATGTAATGAAGAGGATGTTATTTGTTGTCAAGAGTGTGTGGCCAAATTGGCAAAAGGGGGCCCCCTGGAAAACTGGGTATTCCTTCAACAAGGGTTCAACCCACACTTGAGATATTCGCCTTCCCCTTGGGAGAGATTTACCCGTTTGGTGTGGTTTGCGGGTATTGCATCAGGTCTCAGGTTTACCCAGTGCACACTGGTGGTCGGGCTCCGCCAGTAGCGGCTGTGGGTTCCTGAGTCATAAAAAAAAAAAAAAAAGAAGAGGATGTTATTTGTTATTCTAAATTAGGGATATTTTGGTTTGTTTACCTATTTATAAAGATAAAAATTGCAAGTTTTTTTAAAAAATTCAGCAAACTGTGTTTTTTTATTACCACTAAGAAAAAATTAACATATAAGTGTAAAATTTAAAATATAACAGGCAAACTTATATACACTCTAAATACAAGTTGTATTTTGTAAATTTCCCAAACAAAAACGTAATTAACTAATTATGGATATATATTAGGTTAGAAAATACACCCATTGTATAGGGTATGTTTACTCAGTACATGATACCATATTTTCTAAATTTACATTTTACATGCTACATTTTAAACTATGATAACAGAAAAAAAAAAAAAATCAAAAACAAAAACTTTTGTTAGAAAATTTACAAATTTTCCATTAAAAATAATTAAATAGACCAAAATAATCATAATCGAAAATAAGAAATCACATCCTTTATATTACATTATGTTATACTTTACATACTAATTTTTGTAATTGTTCTTTAATTCTCCAAAAATTCAATTACTATTTATTTTATCTAAAAATTTAAATTTTCTCCATTCATCTATCACTTGATGAATTTACATTTAGTTGTGTTTTCGCACTGCATCATTTGCATTATATATATATATATATATATATATATATATATATATGTTTTCCAATTTTCATTGTTACAGAAAATTATAGAGTTTTTACTAATTATATTTAGACAAATATAATGATATTCATAGTGAGAACTATAAGTAGTCGTTCTACACGTGATAGTTTATTATTTTATGCATTAATATGATAGTTTTTTTGTTACCTTATGCATTAAATAACAAATTGTCACATGTATATCAAGTGGGTTGACTATCGATAATTCTTACCATGAATAACATTACTCTTAGAAAAATACTTACTGTACATCATCATTTACATAATCTTTTATAGATTGATGATGTTAAAAAGAAAGTGGGGTAGCTTTTTATTTTTATTTGATTGATGAGATTTTAATTCAATCAAATCTCGCAGTACCATATGTTGGTAAGCAAATCTGTAAGTTGTGATGAATATATAGCACAATCGATTTATTTATATATTCTTATCTTCTATGAAACTTTCTCGTAAAAAAAAAAATATATATTTCGTCTACGCGCAATTGTTTTCAATAAAATTATGCATGTAGTCTGAAAGATTTTTAAAGTTGCAAAACTATGCCAATTTAAAATGAATAAAAAATAATTTTTAGCTACATAATAATAACTAATATAATATTTTTTTAATTCATTTTTTTTTTTATTCATTGAACAGAAACTCTTAATTTCAATAACAATTAAGATTTTTATTTGTTTTTAAAATTTTAAGAGAGTGAAATGAAGTATTTTCTATATTTTTATTATTTTATTAACTTATGAAAATTATTTTTTTATTGATTTGATGTTAAAGTTTAAGAAAATAAGATAATTAATTTTATAAATCCCGCACAAAAAAAAAAAACATTTATTAAAAAATCAATAATTAAAAAATAGTATGCAAAACGTTAACATAAAGATACGATGTGTGATTCATTAGTTAAGTATACTGTATACTTTTGTCTATTCAACTATTTATAATGGTATGTTTGTAAATACATTAGTAAATATATATAAAAAAAAGATTTGTTCCTATTCATTTTGCATCGTCATGATCTATTGATGATGTCATACAACATCTTTTATTTATTTATTTATATTTTATTTTTTCTTGCAGCTAAGTTTTCGGAGTAATTGCGTTTACAGTCCTTCAACTTTCATCTCAAACATTTTAGTCATCAAATTTTGACTTTTCTTTCGATCACGTCATTCCAAAATTGTAATCCTGGGTCTTTCAACTTTTGACACTTATACACTTTAGAGTCTCCAAGTTAAATTTTTGTGCACTTTTGGTCCTTTTCCTTTCTTCATTCGTTTTCTCCTCCAATTTGATATTTTGGTATTAGACACCTATAAAATAGAAAATAACTAAATTAAGTAGTAAAATACAAATGAAAATCTATAAATATACATCTATGTCTATATCTATATCTATTCTATATCTGACCTATTGATAATGTCATAAAACACTAGGAATCAAACCTCCTCTTTTATATATTGTAACTAAGTCCTCGATAAATGCGCTTACAGTCCTTCAAAAATTGCAACCCTAGATCTTTTAACTTTTGATGCTTGTACACTTCAGTCTCCAAAGTTAACTTTTTGTGCACTTTTGGTCATTTTTCCTTTCTTCATCATTCATTTCCTCTTTCTCCTACTATAGTTAGAGTTACTTTTGATTTTATGTTGAAAGTTTGTTACTATTTATAACGCATCATCAATGATGTCATGCTGATATCATATTTTAATATCAATTTTATCCCTTTTATTTTATCTCATACACGACATTATTGCATTATTTTATTCATTTTTTGTTGTTCTCTGACTCTTTTCCCATTTCTCCATGCAACGTCTCATACTTCCTTCATTCTCCACGTAACGATCTATATTGTGCAAAAAAATTCCTTTCTTATTCTGTCTTTTATTTTTTTCCCATGATTTTATGCTGTGTAATTTTGCCAACATTTTTTGGTATTCACCAACCTAAAAGTTATAACCCTCTATTTTTGCTTTCTTTTATAGATGTTTGAAATTTTCATCATAGATCAATCGAAAGAATTATTGAACCAAGGTTTTTTTGGTAAGTAAATATAGATTTTTTCTATGAATCGAAGATATGGTGATTCTCTTTTACTATATCGTTCCAAATATGCAAGAATTTTTTTTTTAAATAAAATTTTAACTCGTGTGAATTTCATGAATTCTGTTTTTTAGAAAATTTAGGAATAAAATAATATTAAACGCAAATTCAATTTTTTTTCTTAATTTTTAATCACACGTTCTCCACCAATCAAATAATCCAAAATACATTATCTTATCAAAATGTGGCTCAAACAAGGGCTTATTATCCATTACTAGACTGTCAATTGAGACTTTACTTGGAACTATTATTTTATATTATGAACAATCATTGTTTTGTGACACGATGTTATTGAGTATCAGTCTTTAACACTGAAAGGTCTCGAGACAATCATATGTTTCATATTTATTTTAAAAATGATAAAGACGTATCAAATTTAATTCCACAAAATATCAGAAGGTTTTTTGTGGACAAAGTTTGGTTTTGCACTGCAAACCAATAAGATAATGCAAAGACAAATACTTTATGTTTTTTACGTTTATTTTTCACATTTATATATTCAATTTTTTTTTCTTGATTCATCTTTCATTTATTATTTGGTTTTTTTTTTGTTTATATAATTGAGATTTGATTCTATTCATTTTGCACGGATTGATTATCAAGATAGCAAAATGTGATGCAGATAAATTTGTTGAAGTTCTAGGACATTAGCTCCTCTTATGAGATCTGTACACATTCTTTCTATTATGAATGGTTTGGAATTTATGATAGCATCCAACTCATGGATGGTATACTTATCTAATTTATTTTACAGTAAAAGTAAAGAGTTTTCAATAATTTGACGTCCAACTCATGTCTCTCTCATAGAAATACATTGAGAGACTTCCCTTTTCAACTTTCCATTTACTTGTCTCTTTTTACTAGTTTTTAGTATATTTTATTTTTACTGATTGACATCAATTTCTTCTTGGTGATTTCAAGTAAATTTAATTTTTAGGAATTACAAGTGCATTTACCACATGTGAGCCTCTCAGAGGGTTAGCCGGAACCCCATTTTAACTATGCTAATCATATGGTTGTATCCATTGCCAGAGGAAGAACCTGAAATTGATATTTGATTTCATAGGATCTTACTACATCCAGTTCATTTTCTTTAATTTTTGTCTTATCATTTTGCATTTTACGTCTTATGATAGGTATCGAAGTATTGTCTTTGTAATTGAAATTACAATTGACTTGTTCTGTAATGAAGTTATTATTCTTCTTAAAGAGATGAAATCATTTAAGATTGTCATACTTCTCTTTTTTGAACTCTCTGTTTGCTTACATGGAGTAGGGATCGTTATGAATATATCTTTGAGTTTATTTATTGATGACTTTCATACAATATACATTCGTATCGTTAATAATATAAAATACATTAATTGTCTAAATAGTTAAATATTTTGATATTCTAAAATCACTTATCTTTTTTTAACAAAATCACTTGTAAAATTATAATAATTATCGTACAACGCACAATCTCTACTAATAGGGCTTTGTAATAATTATGCAAAAGGTGGTATGTAAAATTTAAATTTTGATAAAAGGTTTATAAAATTTTACAATAGCTGCAAATCAGTCCGATTTACAAGAATCAACATTGCTTTCCGCTATGGTCAATCACCATTAATCCCAATTATTTGAACGTTGTTACGATTTGACAGACAAAATTAAGCATCTTCAAGTCTACGTCCTAAACAAATTGACTCGAGTGCAACTCATCCGAGGAAGAAATGACTCAATAGCTTGTTCAATAAGACAACCTGCGGGAGTGCCTCATATTGGATTCAAGTTGTCTTTTTGAAGTCAGTCCCTCCATGTAACCACTTCTACTACCTACTGTATCCAAGTCCAAAGCAAGAGCACTAACTGAACTTCCTCCTTCTAGTATTCTCAGTACCTATTAATGGAAAGAAAGAAAAATCATATAATATTGCACCTAAGATGAAAAGAAATGTATTCTGAGATGAGTATAAAACCTTTGACATAGGCGGTCTCAACTCGGGATTCTGCCGTAGACACAACGATGCAGCATAACCCATTGCCTGAATCTCATAGGGCAAGCTTTGTGTTTGGAAAGAGGCCAAGCAGGAGTCCAGCAATTGATGCTTGTAAGCCAACATGTGAATTGGTTGAATGGCAGCTGAAGGATGAAAATTATCGGCCAAAAGTTGACGGTCAATGCAATATAGCAAGTCGCTAGCTCTTTCACCAGTGATTAGCTCTAATAATACCAGACCAAAAGCATACACGTCGACTTTCTCTGTCATATTTCCACCACTGAAGTATTCTGGTGCAAGATACCTGGATAAGTAGAAACAAAGAACTTATCTGAAAGTTCATAAAACCAGAAATTGCTACTGTCTTTTAGGTTGAACTCAGTGTGAGTAACTATAAACTGAACATATAAATAGCCAACAGTGTCTCATAAAAAAATATTCAAGTTTGATGTTTACCCTGAAGTTTTAACTATTTGATCACCGTCGCAAAAGTCCCATTCACAGTGCAGCCTTGCAAGTCCAAAATCAGCAACCTAAATGTAATGGACAACATAGTTAGAATAAAGAAGTAAAGATCAAAGGGACAAAACAAAGAATGGTTTCTTAATGGTCAAGATTAACCGAAGTGTCTACTAAAATTCCAAGGAGTTGCTTTCTCTCTATTGCTATTGACTGATAGTTTTTGCGGAAATAGTTTGTTTACTCAGACAGACACTAGTTAGTAATTTCGTAGAACGTAAAAGACTTTAAACACTACATTCCAAACATATTCAGCTCAAGAAATACATGCTTCCAGAACATCAATGACTTATACCAGTGGTTCGAAATCATGTGTTAAGAGGATGTTGTTCGGACGCATATCTTGGTGAATCATACATCCCACTCTGCAATCTTCATGAAGATATCGTAAGCCTCTTGCAGTCCCGATAGCTATCTTTAAACGTGATTTACAATCCAGTGTCATTCTTTTCTCTCCTGCAAATTAATACATAAAACCAAAATAAATTTTGAGGAGCTATAATCAGTAGCTGAACTCGGAGGTAACAGAAGATACCGTGTAAATGGAAGTCCAAGGAGCCATTGCATATGTACTCATATACCAGTAATCTCTTCTTCCCTTCAATGCAAAAACCTAGGAGCAACACAACATTTCTGTGCTGGGCACAGCTCAATACTCGCACTTGCGTGCAGAAATCATCTTCTCTTTGAGAACCAGCTAATTTTAATTGCTTCACTGCAATGATCAACCCATTCCTCAAAACCCCTCTGCGAACCAAACCGAACCCACCTTCAGCAAGAAAATTTTTATCTGAAAAACCATCTGTAGCTTCCTCTAGCTCTCTATAGTGAAATTGTCTCGGAGGTTTTCCAAATGCTGGAGCCTTATATTGACATAGTGAACACAAAGGAGGAGGATTTGAGGAAGTTCTTCCTAAAGCCACAGCCTCCCGGATTCCGTAGTTGAATTCATAATAACTGTCACGGTTTTGATTAAGCTTAGTTCCTCCTATTATGTCTTGATTAAATTGTACAAAATTATCCAGTTCAGCCCTGACAGTGGAAGATGCAGTACTGGATATATCTTTGCAGTTTCCACTTTCCGGGGAATTCTCAGCGACAATGTGATTTTGATGGATCCAAAAGATTCTTTTATCTCTTTGAGTTCGTAAACCTGGGATTGTCTTAAAAGATTTAATACTTTCCTTTAAATGATCCAACTTATTTTTTCTACCAGGTGGGGATTTGCCTTTATTTAATCCTTCATAAAGAGGATTTTGTTCATACACGACAAATATAGAAGCCCCTCTGTCTGGACTTATTAACGCGTTGGTGCCTGAGTTTCTTGTGCAAGAAGTACTTGGATCCTCTGGACTGCTAACAGGAGTAGAATGCTTCATCCTCTGACTCTGTAACTTCTCACTATCTAAAAGAGGAGAAGCAGCAGCAGAATAAAATGGTGTTTCAAGATCATTTGAGCATGACAGATTGAGTCGAAGAATTTTTGGCCGGGAACCCTTCATGAATACAATGTTGCACTGCAGCTCATCCATGCAATTCTTGAGCTCTCGCTTCAGTTTCCTGTATTATGGGAACGACAGTAAGAAGAAAGTAGTACTGAAATACTGCATCTTAGTTGATTTATTAGTATTCGGGCAGATATACCAAAGTAAGATTCAACAGAGAAGTGAAAATGTTGCTTGTCAAAAAACGAAAATGAGAAAAAAAAGAAAAGAATCAGTGAATCAACATTGTGAAATGATGGCAAAAGGCTTAAAATCCTTGCGCAATCTCTATAGGTAAAATCAAAAGTATTTTCGCTACTCACTCCATGCTAAAAAAAAAAAAAAAAAACTTATGTTGAACAAATGCATACTTCGTGGCTGACAAAGCCTGACTGAATCATGTAAATGATCAGGGGAAATGGGAGAAAAATTAGTACTGACTTGATTCACTTTTAGCATGAAGCATAAATTAAACTTTTAAGTGCTCAATGGATTCAAATTACCAGAACTAGATTGATTTGTACTTGTTCTTGTCTTAGTGTTTCCTAACGTTGTAAATCTAAAGACTGCCTGTTCAATGGCTTAGATAGGTTTCCATTCAAAATGATTTAAATGGTCCTTTAGTGTATTTGCTACCATATAAAGGTTGCTCAATTGCTCCCTGCTGTGTAAAGTGATTCATTAGCACTGTCAAACATGTCATTTTCAAAAGTTTATTTATAACTGACCAGTGACCACCTGATCTATCTTTGAAGAGTTAATCATCTTCACTATTGAAGTGATAAATAATCAAATGTATACACAAAACGTTAACTCTAACCAAATTCAATGAAAAAGTTAATATAAGGGGAAAAGAAAAACTGTTGATTAAATCAATCTTTATGGATTTTTTTTCTTAAGATGCAATATATCAGAGGAAAGAAATAACATATTTACGTTTATTTACTTGTCCAATATGACCCAGTTAGCTACATTCCTCTTTGCTTCAGCTGCCACAGAACCTGCAGATTGAGCTGAGACAACCTTGATTTGCACTCCAACCTACAACCAACAACCAATCTTAGAAAGCAAGTGTTGAGTAACCCAATTTTTCTTGGTTCATCACACCTGGTTGTGCTATGCTAACTGTTGGTTAAGTTCAACAGTTAAACAATTGCTCCTTATTTACAAAAAAGAAAGAAGAGAAAAAGTTCCATTCATCACTAACTATAATTACAAATCATCATATCATGATATTCATGCTTCGATTTTTGTTCGAATGAAATCTGAAAAGGGGACTTAATGACTGTTGAACACTAATATATGAGATAGATGAAACGAAAAATGAAATATGACCACAAAGGGTTTCCTTCGTATAGTGAGGGACGCGGGGACTCTGCCTGCCCAATAACTTCGCTCAAACCATTCTTGCTTCATTGCCTCATAGCAACTCCACAAACTATACACAGTAGTTACCACTTGATGAAGGACGGTTCACAAGATGATAAAGAGTTCACTGGATCAAGAAAGGGAGGGGTGCTACAGCTTTTAAAATACAATTGCTTTATTTTCATTCTTCGTCAGGACTTATTTCTTTTACATTTTAGGTTGCAAAGTGTGCTTCTGTCCATTTGCTATTTGCCACTTCAGTTTGTTAACTGTGACAATATGGCGTCTTTGCATTGTTTTGGCTGTTGCCTAAATTGGACTGCAATACTTCTACACAGTGAATATACAAAATATGCGAATTTTCTCTCCAAAGTTGTTCTGTTTATCGTCAGCTTTGCGAAGAAATCTCGCTTTAGATCTTCTCCTAGGAGTTTGAATTGTGTTTGATTAATTGACTCCTACATCACCACTGTTCCCAAATACTTTAGACAATGAAAGCCAAGACGCTTGCTTGTCTTTATTTTATCAATATTACAGCATCAAATCAGTCCCTTTCTTATGTAGATAACAAAAGTGTATTAAATTCAAATCACGATCCCAAAGTAAACAAGTGGTCCTCAGATCCAAGAAGAATTTATTCTTTATCTATCTTCGGAAATTAGCTTCCACTTTCCATCTTTCCTCGCCTTTAAAGCTCTAACATCAATATTTCGCCAAAGTATGTCAATATTCAAAAGCATTATTGTTACTCAATCATTTGAGCTAATTGTACACTGTAGATGATTCAGTTCAGACACTAATAATGCATTGCCAATCCTTATCTTTTTCAAGGCACATGCAACCCTCTAATAACCTTATCTTTTAAAACTAACATCTTAAAATGATCAGAATCTTCGATTCCCCTATAATATAATTAACTTTCTAGAAAGTACAATCAACGAGATCTCATTTTAATGTACAATAACTTGCTTCAATTCCTAAAAATTCGTGTCACATTACCCAAAGCCAAAGTTAATTGCTTTATTTGATTTCTTTTGAAATTTCAAATTAAAGCAGTGAGCTTTTGACTTTTATGAATGCCAAATCACCAAATATAGCACACAAAGTTGTTAATGCTACAGAAAAAGTCCAATACAAATGCAAAAGGTGAATTTTTTCTACCTGAATTTGACCGTGAAATTGGAGAACCATCTGAGAACAAGACTCTGAGATCTGTCCGATCCTATCCGTTAACTTATTCCGGTCAGCACTCCGACAGTCCCCTTTCAACCTCGGAAGCCCCCAAAATCTCCTCCCAGCTGCAAGTTAAAAAACGGCATCAAATCACCGTTTCAAAAATAATTCTGATTAACGTTAACACAAACACACACATCATATTCGTCAAAAAACTACTCAAGATCTTTCAGAATTTCAGTATAGTACTACGAGCATGAAATTCCTACATAGCAAATTAGTACTTACAGCAGAACATTAACTGGTGAATTAAACACAAATTACACTAAAAAAAATTGAAAATTCTAAAAGTGACGGATAAAAAAAATTCTTCCAGGGCTAAGGCGAGTTTACCGGTCATCTTCTCAGAGAAGACGGCGAGGAGAAGAACGCAGTCTCCGGGGCGGGCGACGTGTGTAATGGCCCAAGACAATGCAGTATTGGAGATCACCTTCTCTGCTTTCACCGCCACGATCACACTCCGGGAAGTTGCGTCAACGCCACATGGTGGCATGTGAATAATTCCTTGGGGTTTTGGCGGGAACATCAGGTTATGTCAAATTGTCGGGGAGTTTAGGAGCAGGCTGCAAAAAGTCTGAACGGAGAAATGTTTGTGCGGAGAATTGGTGGAGTTATATGGAGATCGATTTGGCGTTTTGTCAAAATTGTATGGGGTTAAAATTGGAATGATCAGTTTTGTCGAATATAACATTTGTAGCTCTCGTTACTATTCTATATATGTTATTGTTATAAAAAATTTAAATTCTTCTAATTGTTTTCTCTATTTTTTTTTTCTCAACTTTATGATACATTACCAACACAATTTTTGGAGCCTGCCATACGTCCTGAGATTAAATCTCGGATCAAACCACAGGCGCCAAATGATTTGACCCAAAATTTAATCCTGGGATAAAAAGTCTTTTCCAAATTTTAGTTAAGAAAGGAAGTGAAATCATTTTCCTAGGCTGAATAGTAGAAAATATTAATATCTCCAAGGGTGAAAAGTGTAAACCCTAAGGCGATATTCTCAAACAGAATCTTGAGCTGCTTGGCAAATTAGGAGTCATACCTAACCAAAACTGAATGTTTGCCTGGTGAAATTTGGCCCGTCCCATTTTTTTCATTAAAATACATTTTTCAACAGTGATTTGACCTCACTTCAATCATACATTCTTCAATAAAATAATATTATACAGTGATTTGTTTCCAATCCGCTTGTCCTAAATTCTTTAAGAATAATGCTATGGGTAAAGGAAATTTATACAGGACATGATTAAAATACTCGTGGCCCAGATAAAATAAAAATGGATAGGATGCTGCTACATTAGCATCCTGTATAAAATCTGTAGAAATTTCCTGTACTTAGGGAATTTATGATTCTTTAAAAATACTGTACAAGTAAATTGAAACATGTGGTAATTTGCTTACTCTTTTGTTAAGTAAAAAGATGGGAACTAGTAAATTTGAATTTGAGCTAGAGACCTCGGCTCTAATGGAAGGGGGATTTCTCTATTTGTCAACAAAAGATAAGTATGTAAGAAATGCTATTGAGTCTGACAGAAACTATTCGACCAGTGAAATTGTGACTAATTATCTTATTACCAAATCTAGATGTTAAATGAATGCCAACAACTAGAAAAAAATGGAAGTCAAGACAACAGTTGAGAGGAAATAATTAAAAGAAAGGTGGGGGAAGATGAAGGTCATGTCAATTTCATTTCTGTCTATTGAGGGTACCATCAAGAAGAATAGCTGGACTTTGAAACTAACTGCCCTCACAGTCACACCCCATCTATCTATATATATATGGACATGGATATAAGGCCATGAAAGAGAAGCATGTGAATTGATGAACGGATGAGATTTCGTCAAAATGATAATTTGAAATTGATGAACGGATGAGATTTTATGATGAAGACTTGACCTAGTCATATACAGTACTAAGTCTAAGGGGAAGAAGATATAATGATAGCCACATTGTTATCACTACAGGTCACACAAACGGTATGTGATTGGAATTATTCTGCAATTAATGGCATCATTCTTGGTGGTTCAATCCATTCTCCAATGTTCATGAATTGAAGTAGCCATAGTTAATTAGTTTTTTTTTTCTTGTGAAAAGTTGAAACATGACATGTCGTGGCCTTCAAACCTTAATTAATCTGTGCCCGAGACATAGGCGTCCATAAGTTGGTAATTAACATATAGATTCTCGAGAAGAGAGGAGCCGTGGTGGTCCCTAAAACATCCCCAATTGAGTGCAATTATCTTATGATGTTACACAATAATATCAACTTGGTACCTAACTAACAAAATGATGCATATTTTTAAGCGGTTTTAAGAGATACAACAATTGATAACTTTACTCCATCCAAAATTGTGATTCGATCACATCATTTAAAAGATTTTGACATATCATGAACTCACGTGCAAGTTCAATATATATATTTTTTATTTTTTTCTCCCAAAGAGTCAAAGACTCCCTAATGTAGTGATTACATGATATGTGCATAAAAACTTTATGATTCGAAGTAAAGCTGGAAATATTGTTATGGCAGGTCGTACTTTTATACTGAGTGTGGGGGAAAAAAAATTCTTTTCACTATTTTTCCCCCTATCCTCTTGTTCTTCTTGTCGAAATAATATTTTGAAGGTCATACAGTAGCCCACCACAGCATGTTTCTTTATTGGATCGGACTGGCTGTGACGAGCTTGTACAACTAGTCTATTTTGATACTACTAAAATTCAAGAAGTTATTTAATGCATATTTGTCAAAACTTAAATTATAATTTAAATTTATCAAATATACTTTTTATTCACACATAATCACTTATAAACATTCCCAAATATAACTTTATTTTGACCATGTTTGATATAGATTAAAGTTTGATAAATAGTTCACGTCAAAGTTAACAATTAATTTTAACCACACATTTCATGGGATCCATAACTTTTCAATCACATTTCATCAACTTCTATCAAAACATACTAAAAATCTGATTTTGACCTTCACTAACGGGGTTTCTAAGTTTATAAGTGGGGTCACCTATTGGTTGAGACGAAAAAGTAGCAAAGGTTTTATGTAAAAAGTTTCCAACAAAGTGCAAAGAAGTTTGAGAGACTTTCCCACGTGACAAGAAACACAAAACAATAATTTTTCATAAGAAAGTGTAGCACAATGTGGTTATACAGCGTTCAGAAACTTATCTCCTGCTTACAATGGACATGGCAACATAACTTCTGCCCACTCTGGGCAAGATGATCAATTCTAATACATCATTTATAATTTTGGCAGCTGGATGACTCAGTCTTAGATGGTAAAGATGGCTTTGATCTGAGTTTGAGTATTAACAAAGGCAGAGAACCTTGAATTGGATCATGATGCTAGAAAAATTCATACTTGGCTCTTAAGCATTTGTGCTTGGTACTTGACGTAGTGAAAAAGTTGAGTCTTCACGAAGCTTATGATTAATCCTTTCTTATCTAAGTAAGAGAGGTGGATAAACTATTTGTTGGGGTTTTAATGGCTATCTTAAACTTTGGATTAATCAAGAATTCCAGAAATCAAAGTTGCACCAGCAGGAAAAGAGAAAATTGGCTTATTTCGAACTTACCGTATATTGATGTCACCACTTATCGAAAATTAGCAAGAACTAACGCTAAGAATGGATTTTAAACAGGAAGAAAACCTCTTCCTCAGCCTTTATTAACCAAAACTAACATAATTTACAAACTTGAAATCACCAGAAAACTTTTTACTAGATTTATAAGAGTTTTACCACTCTATTACTTCTCACTTTCTCTTCATTTTTCGCTCTCGAGAGACTTGCTTTCTCATCACCTAATCATGCTATTTATAGACACAAAAAAGGGGAGAAAACAGTTATTAACTGCCTAACAAACTAAAACTCTAGTTGGTTAAAAGATTCTAACTAAATCAGTTCACAAAACACAAGAGAAGGCTCCTATTGCAACTGATTTTCTGATTTGCTAAGGTTGTCTAATTCTTCTTCAAGAATCAATTTTTCCTTACAATCTCCACCTTAATTCTTAAGGAGAATTTTCAGACCTGCTGTAGTTGGTCTTCAACGTCACTTTCTTCTAAAATATAGATGCCTTGGTAGGACTCCTTGCATGATCACCACTGAATTTTTCATCACTTTTAACACTCTACCTTGAGCTTTGAACACACAACCAGTTCTATCAAGTGCTTCCAGTGAGATCAGATTTCTTTCTAGGCATAGTACATGCCTCACTTCACCTAGGATCTTTAAAGAACCATCCCACAATTTCAGCTTGACAGAGCCCACACCAGCCACTTCACAGGTGTTATCATCAGCCATCAACACTATTTTCAACCATCGGTTTGTATTCAATGAAAAATTCCTTCCTTGGTGTCACATGAAATGAACAACCTATGTCCATAATCGAAACATTGTTCTGGCTTGCACTTGTTACAGCAAGCACTTCACCAACTTCATAGCCTTCAAAAGCATTTGCACACTCTCCATCTTGCTTCTTGTTTTCTTGCTTCATCCACCTCTTGTTTCTTTGTGGACAATTATTCTTGAAGTGCCCTTCTTGATGACAAATCCAGCACACTTTCCTTTCTTCCTTGCACATTCAGCACTTCTCCATTCCTCTTTGTCAGGTTTCGATTCAGCTTCAAGTCCAATTCCTTCGAGTAGGCTGCTGCAAGAACTTCTTTGAGGGTCAAGGATTCCTTGCTATATTTGATGGTATCCCTTAAATGATCAAAGGCTGGTGGCAGAGAGTTTAACAGGAAGATGGCATGATCTTCTTCATCAATTTTGATTTCCAGATTCTCCAGATCAGAAACTAGCTTTGTAAACTCATCAATGTTCTCATCAATTGACTTTGTTTCATCCATCTTGAAGTTATAGAACTTGTGCCTCAAGTAAATCCGGTTTGGCAAAGCTTTGGTCAAGTAGAGCTCTTCCAATTTGTTCCACATTTCAGAAGCCGTCTTCTCCTTGATTACCTTCCTTAGAACCGTATCTGAGAAGCTAAGTATGATGGTATTTTTTGCCTTCTTCAAAATATCATCATCAGTTCCAGATTTTTCTTCCAAGGTTTCTTCCAAAGGTTGCCAAGATGTGCCATCATCTTTTCCTTCCATAAGTTGAAATCATTCTTGCCATTGAATTTTTCCACTTCAAACTTGAATGTTGACGTATTGTGCTCAAGATTCTGGCCACGAATCTTTCTTTCACAGGAAATGTGTTCGGCCAGTTAAAAAGAATAGAAATCATGCCAAGAAATTTCAAGCTTTGATACCAATTGTTGGGGTTTTAATGGCTATCTTAAACTTTGGATTAATCAAGAATTTCAGAAATCAAAGATGCACTAGTAGGAGAAGAGAAAATTGGCTTATTTCGAACATACCGTATATTGATGTCACAACTTACCGAAAATCAGCAAAAATTAATGCTAAAAATGAATTTTAAACAGGAAGAAAACCTCTTCCTCAGCCTTTATTAACCAAGACTAACATGATTTACAAATTTGAAATCGCCAGAATGATTTTTACTAGATTTACAAGAGTTTTACCACTCTATCACTTCTCACTTTATCTTCCTTTTTCACTCTTGAGAGACTTGCTTTCTCATCACATAACCATGCTATTTATAGACACAAAAAGGAAGAGGGGGGGGGGGGGGAGAAAACTTTTATTAACTACCTAACAAACTAAGGCTCCAATTGGTTAAAAGATTCTAACTAAATCAGTTCACAAAACACAAGAGAATGCTCCTATTGCAACTAATTTTCTGATTTGCTAAGGTTGTCCAATTCTTCTTCAAGAATCAATTTTTCCTTACACTATTGCTTGAAGGGTGACTGAGATGTCATGGTACTTCATTAATTCGAATGGAAGATGAATGTGTAAACAAAGTCCCACATCAATAAGACATATTTGTGGTAGATGATGAACTTATAATGTATTGTACTACTCCACCTAATTGATTAACCATTTAGAAGGAACCATAATTCCCTACCCACTCTACTTACAAGTTTATTTTAATGGAGTGACTTTTATGCCCTTAATCCCAATTGACCTTGTTGACCACTCTCTTCAATATCAATATAGTCAAGTTTGTACAATATTCAAATAAATTTCAAACAAAACATATATAAGTGGCAATCATTCAATATAATTAATACAATACATTGCCTTAGTACACAACAGTTGCTTATTTGCCTACTGGATAAGCATATATAGGATCCTCATCCATAAAGAAGAGGAGATAATCTTGGAGTGAAGACAACTTCAAGTGGAGTAGCTTTAGGGTTGGTGAGACCAAAGGTCCCAGTCATATCAACTGCTTCATCTGATGGAGTACTAATATCAAAACCATGCAAAAGACTAGCCAGTGTAGAAGTAACAATTTGAAGGGCAAAGCCAATTCCAGGACAAATTCTTCTGCCACTACCAAATGGAAGAAACTCAAAATGTTGTCCTCTAACATCCAACTCCTTGTGAGTAGTAATGAATCTTTCCGGTTGAAACTCCAAAGGGTTAGGCCACACACCAGGGTCGTGATGAATTTTCCACAGGTTAACATAAAGGTGTGTGTATTTCGGGATGTGGTATCCACCTACTATGCAGTCTTTTAGAGATTCTCGCGGTGGTGGTATTTGTGCAGGAGGGTATAGGCGTAATGTTTCCTTGATTATGGCTTGAATGTATATTAAGTTATCAATGTCTGATTCTTGCACTTGCCTTTCTCTACCAACATGAAGATCTAATTCTTCTTGGGCCTTCCTAAGAGTGTGACGATTGTTGAGTAGTAAGGATAGAGTCCACGTAAGAGTTACTGCCATTGTATCAGTTCCTGCTAGCATCATTGCCTGCAAAGTAAATGAGACGTGTTTGGCTATGCTTCAAAAATTTACTCAAAAAGTAAAATATTGATTTTTCTTGATCTGGGAAACAAGTCTACCTGACATGTTGCTTTGATTATTGTATCAGCATCAAACTCAGCGAACTCGGCAGCAACAGAATCGATAACACGAAGCAACTCGTCCATGAAGTCCATTTGTTCATCATTTGCACCATTAATATCTGAATTCTTTTTCCTTTTATGATCCTCTAGCCATGTTTGTACCAAACTGTCCATGGCTTTAGCTGTCTTCTTCATACCATTTTCTATTCCCTCGAAGTCCAACCACTTCAAAAATGGACGCACATCAGATAAAGTAAACATTCCTATCTTCTGGAAGAATTGTCTTATTTCCTTTCGCCACTTATCCCTTTCAAACAAATCAATTTTCTTTTCTATATTCCCTGCTATTATTCTAACCATCAAGTTCAGAGTCAGCTCCCCAAAATAGTTCTTCATATCTATAGGCATCCCATTTGAATCGTAGACTGATTTTATCGTTGCCTTCACCTCAGACTCATACAAATCTCTAAGTTTAGCAACCCTTTGGCTGGACAGCAGCTTCAGCATAGAAATCTTACGCAAATCGCGCCAGTAAGAACCATACTTGTTGAAGGGAAACATGGCTAAATTGTAGCCCATGTGATGTATTGCTACAGTTTTAGGCCGGTTAGAGAAGGTAACATCATTTGTAGTAAAGCATTCTTTTGCTAGTTCCATACTGCTCACAATTACAAGTCTGTGCCGGCCTAGCCGAAGACTGAAAATGGGACCATATTTATCTGCTAGTTTTCCCAGGGTTATATGTAGTAGTTGGGGACCTCTTAAAAGATGGAAGTGGCCTAATATGGGCCAACCACCGGCAGCTTCAGGGGGTAACTTTCGCTGATTTTTTCGGTTGCTACTGGTTCGAATTTTTGCTACAGAGTAGAAACATACGCAAAGTGTTATTACTCCGACCAAGAAAGCTTCGATTAGTGATGGAAACAATTCCATAGTTTGTGTTGAAAGTGAAATTTGAAATAGAATGAAGATTAGGCCATATAAGTTTCTTTTATAGACGAATGTGCCACCTATGTTTTGGATATTAAAAATATAGATAAGTTTAAGATCTTATCATCTGTGTTCTTAGTCCTTCTGAATAAAATCTCCTAGAGAACTCTTTCGTTTCTAAACTGATAAGGGGGACTTCTATAAATAGAATAAGTGACGGATAGATCTCAAGTGTAACCAAATTAATGAGCAAGGGTACTGACTGATGTGCACCAAGATTATCCATCGGAAAATGGATAAGATTTTGTCACCACTTCGTTTTTTCTAAAGCAAATTGCATCATCAATTCTGATAGTATGTCAAAACTTTATAAGAAAATATGAAATAGAAAGCAATAAGAAAAATAAAGAACACGATGATTCTCGCCCTAAGGCAAGAGGTTCTAAATTGGAGTTCATAATCTTCTTTTGAGCTTCTGTTACCGAAAATAGGGGCGAATCCAGAGCTCGAGTCCAGTTAGGGCGGACCGCGAACATTGAACGCTTACTGTCAACGGTCAACGTCTGTAATAGCGGTATTGTTTATTAATATTTAATTAAATAATATTCAAAAAATCGTACAGACAAGAACTAGAAGAACTAAATACACCACTAGAACTAGGTACCAACTTTCATTTCGGATGAAAAAATCGTTCTGTAAAATATTTTAATTTATTTTTCAATCAAATATGTAATATATATTAACAAAATGTCAATATTCAGTTTACAATTAAAGTTAATTAAACAAACATTATTATATTAACAAATTTGAAATTATTTATGTGCTTATATAAATTTTATGAGCTTGTATGATTTCACTTTTTCGCGATCGATTTTTTGTAAAAGAAAAATGGAACATTCTATTAATTAAATAAATTTTGTTGAAAGACTGCTTATGATACTAAGACAATTTTTTCATAAATTCATTCGCCATTATTTGACCAAATTTTCAAATAAATTGATTAGAGAAAAATCAAGAAAATGAACAAATAACCGGTTAGATTGTTTCTATTTGCATTAAAACTAATAAAATGAACATATATTATTTTGTTTCATTGAGTATCACAAATCAATGTTTGCAATAATGGTAAAGTTATCAATATCCTTTAGCTAAGGTCACATATTCAAATCCACTTTGCACTTGTTTTTGGTAAAAATTGTTTACAAAAAAATTTCTTCCAAGCGGATCCAGCTAGAGCGTCGGTACCTAAATCCGTCCCTGACCGGAAGGATATTACTATATCAATGGAATCAAAAGAACGGTCCAAGACAGATCTCCATGGCACTCATACAAAATCACACAAGATTTCTATCGAACAAGGCCTCAAAATACAAAACAACATTCACTCAAGAATGATAGATAATAAGCCCATACAAATCACTCAAAATCTATACAAAAGGACTGTAAGATTATCTCATCAACAAAGGCTTGATTTTGGAGTGCAGAAAAAGGAAAAAAACAAAGAACCGGGCCAACCGGCGAGAGTTCAAGAGACAAGAGAATGGGAAAAGTGAGGCGTCTCAAACCCTAATGCAATGATAAATATCGAAGGCACTAGAACAGTTTTTATCCAATGGTGCAACAGGAGACACTTTGCAAGATCAGGTGCATATAGGGATGACAAAAAGGTTCGTGGGCTCGGGCCGCCCAGACTCAGCCCTCGAAAAGCCTGATCCGTCGAGCCTCTTTTTTTTTTTGGACGAGCAAAAACTCGGCTCGACTTGCAAAAAGCCCGCACCTCGAGCCCGAGCCGAGCCCAAGCCTTAAAATTCAGCTCGACCCGACTCATTGACACCACTAGGTGCATTTGTTCTTTTAAATGAGAAGTCGTGTTTCATCAACATGTTTTTTTTACCAAACATCAAACCAGTCCTAATAGATTATTTAAAGATCCGCCCACAAGACCATCAGTATAATGGATCAACCCATCATCATTGTGCCATCCCTACAATAGTCTTGAAGAGATCAAAATTATGAGTCGGAAAGAAAATTCGCAGCATTCTCTTTAGCCTGCCACTCGAGCGGCACCTAAATATTTTTTATAGAGAATTGTCGCTCAAACGAGTCTGATTTTTTCCCATATTGGGGTTCCACATAAATTTTGGTATTCTTAATTTTTGTTCTTGTTTATTTCATTATTATCATTATCTTGCGATCAATTCGTAACAATATTCATTTTACAAGCCATGAAAAGGTTAAAATAGCTATTCCCTTATCTAAGACACATTTACGATTTTTAAAGTCAATTTCATATTTTTAATCCTATAATGATGTAATAATGACCCTATGTATTGAATCTTGAGTTCCAAATTGAGATTCAAATGAATCCAAATGATTTTGTATTACTACGGTTTGCAATTATTTAAGTTAATATTGAGATATTGTTCATAAGAAAAATCGATCATAATAAACAATTGTGAAATGATTCATCAACGAACAAGTTTAGAAATGAGATATTGCTAGTCAAATTGTAAGTAGATTTCGCAATGAACAATGGGAAATCAGCGTGAAACATACCAGACAGGCAGACATTAGAACAGTTTTTTGGCAAGATCATGGCTTCCTAGAATCTATTTCTAAGGATAGTGATAAGCATCACAAATTCTGGGGAGTAATATCCACAAGTCAGAGTAGGTTTTGCACAAAGCATTTATCACGGCGTTTTGACGCTTCATGTATTCGAAATAGTGCACCGATTCAAGAGAGGGGGGGGGGGGGGGGGGGGGGAATTAAAGAAGGAAAAAGAAAATGGTGAATACCATTGCTGATTCGCAGTGCTAATTTCTATATTACGTATGTGAAGTCAGAGAGAATTTTCTTGAGAAAGAGTGTTTTGCTGTTTTTAAGTTTTCTAGTTAGGCTTTCTAGATTGAGAGTTTATTGTTATTTTGGTTAAAATGGATTAAAAAAGTGAGATTTTTTATTTTTTTTTTAATCATGTCAAGTTTACTCAGAAATCAAGAAATCTTTGATATTCAAATTAATGAGGATTTGCAGAATTACTTAGTATTTAAATCCACTCATATTTTCCTCCTTGCATGACTTTAGCTAGTACGGGATAATATAACATCAAATGCTACAACATTTTTCATTGAAAAAAAAAATACCATTAAACAGAAACATCAATTGGTTAGATCCTGCCAAGTTCATCAGCCCACAATCGAAATATTTAGCTAGATTCTGTAAATAAGTCATCTTCAAATAGCTTATATCTGCCCCTCTCTGCCCAAAATTTGCCTTTCTAGTTCCTCACAGAATACAAAAGGGAAGCATATGTCTATGTTACAAATGTTCCCTAGCTATCTGAACACATAATTAGGCAAATCTATTATAAATTTCAAGATTTGAGAAGGGCGGATTTAGAGTGGTCCATTTGAAAGCTTGGTCTTCCTAGGGTAAACTCAAGATTAAGTAATATATCAGAAGAAGACAAGGAGCTATTACAGCTATCTAAGTTCTTGTTCATTGCAGATGTGTTGTGGTTTGCCTCGAGTCCGTCAACCTGTTGATTAACACGAAAACACATTGTTAACAAAATAGCTTTCACTCTTGGAGAAGATGGTTTAACAAAAAAATATGGTACACACCAAGATGTTTGGTCGAAAAACACTTGCATAGACATAGATCAATTACGTAAAAAAAAAAATGAATCAAGAACTTTTGGTTAGGTCAATTGTACCTTCATTACATTTGCTCCATCATGCGAACAACTCAAGTGTCCATGGGAAGAAGATGCCAATGAAGCTCTTTTGTTTGAGGAAAAGAAACAATGAATTAGAAAAAGCACATTGTAAAAGAATATAACTCTGCGTGAAATGGATCGAAAATTATATACATACTTAAAACGGTATTTGGAAGTGATTTACAAATTTATTTATTTTTTAGAAGACTCCTATTGTACTTATGTAAAGGATGTGTTATTGATCCCTACATTACTAATTGACCAAAAAAAAAAATTACTACAAATTTAAAAGGGTAATATGCCAATACTATATTTTGATGTTTTGAAAGCACATAAAGCACGACAAGTAAAAAACTTATCCCTTAAATTCGTATCAGTAGAATGCTTTAACAAGACAATATATAAGCAAAATTATAAATTCAAGTTTCGTCATCGTGTCTATTAATGAAAATTATATCCGCGTCCATGTATCTATGTGTACCAAACACTTATTTTAGACATTATTGCCTCTTTAGATTGCCATGGTTAAGGAATATATGCAAAGTATATTGTATTTTTTTTTTCCATTATTAATAAAACATGTCACATATCATGATTTAAAAATAAAAATAAAAATAAAAAAAAAAAAAAAAAATCTCCTAAGCTTAACAAATATTTTTGGTTTAAAATAAGAAACTTTAAGCTATTGGAAGTTTTCGATGTTTCTGTTCTCGATGGTATAATCCTTAGCCGTCCACGAATGAAGTCAAATGAACCAGCCAACGTCTACTGACATTCGACATAGTATACACTTCCAAAACTCAACTATGGTCATAGGATAGGGCCCCTACATTGCACCAAATGGCACCCTAATCAAGCATTGTTGAGATTTGAGCCTACTATTTGACTTAAGGGCCTCCATATTATTATCTTCAAGAGTAATGCTACGTAGTTTTATTAGGGTTGCAATTTCAATCTAGATGATACTAAATGATAGATTAAAGAAAATGTGAAATAAAATGAGTTATTTAATTCTACATATCAATTAATGTCACATTAGCGTCACCCAAATTGAGATTACAATCTTCAAACAGACTGTTAATTAGACATTTTAAAATTAAGAATTTATATACTACACATCCTTTTAGACATTTTTGTTTTCCAATAAGTGAATATTAATTTAAAATTTTTTTTAGTATTATTTGAGAAATGTTTAAGATTTCAGAAGGGACTATTCAATATAAAGATAATTTTTTTTTTTTTTTTTTAATTTTCTTCTATTACTATTTGGAACGAAATAATAAACATATTCACACATAAAAAGGGCAATTCCCCTTGTACAGGAGAAACTGTACAAGACAATTATAGATGCTGCGTTGCAGCACTTGTGTGGTTGGCTTTTTTTTTCACCAAGTCTGAATGAAAAGAAGCCACATTCTATTTTCTCTGTACACCAAGCATGCCTCACATAAAAAAAAAATGCATACATCATCTATAATAATGTGAAATGAATTTATCAAATTTTAATTTCCTCAAGACTTTTTCCAATTTGTGATGATGGAAGATGGAGTGCATGCACAGCTTGACAAATAGAGAAATAAAACTGCAGAAAATGCACTCACTTCTCAGCATTTTTGATGATATCAGCCTTTTCACAAGTTAGGCCTTCAACTTCTATCCCTTTCGACCAGTGTTTAAGTCCCATATCTGTCTGTCCTTCACCTGCATTTGTAATCATCAAATCAATGAATTTACTTTTTCAAACTTCTTGAATTGATGTAAATTTTGTCCTGATAGAGTTAATAACCAAACAGAAACAAAGAAAATAATGGAAAATGGGTCCTTGAAATTAATATATACCTGTTCCTTTACCAGTGCTCTTCACTGTTCTATACATCTGCATGGAAGCACCCACTGTTAAACAAAAGTCCAATATTATCCCTATAAATTATGCCCCTTTGTCCTAACCCCACTGTACTACTCAACTCCCCACTTCACTCAAGATAAGGGAATTTTCACTTATTATCATATGATTATTTTACACCTCAAAATAAGTAGCCAATCAGAATACGAATGAAATAATTTTTTCTTAGTGATACTATCTAAAAATGAATTGAAAAACAAAGTAATCAAATTCTGCATATACTTTTAGAAAGATATTATGGAACAGAATAAACCCACCTGCAAGTGACTCTTCACATGAGCTAGGGTTAGATCCTTCACATTCATCAACTCAAGTACTGATTTTGGTGTTGCTCCTGTAACATTTGCACAAGAACACAATACTCATTTCCCCGTAATAATTTTCTAATCCATTAAAGCATTAACAGTAAAATATGTAAACTGTAAATATTGTACAGGATATTAGTGAAAATACTTGAAATTTAGCTCATATTATTTAGACATACTTTCATGGCCGCCAAGGAGCTGAACTGCGTGAACGAAATGAGCGTGAAGAGTTGAAGTCCATCTCATTCTAGGAGCTCTGACACTTCTTCTAACTCCATTAATCATTCTCGAACTTCTTTTAAACTCCCTCATCCCATGTAAATGAGTCTGAAAATGTTGAAATTGCCTTGGTATATGAACCGGAACAGGATTCAACCCCGCCGTTTCAAATCCAAGACTCAATCTGGGTTCAACAGATGGATGACTAAAATTCTTTTCTGGGTGAAAGATACCATTTTCATGGGTCAAATCACTTCCACTGCTGGCCGAATCAATAGGAGAGCTCCGCTCAGGATTGAAGCCAGGCTTTTTTATCAGACCATGATCATAATTAAATCCACAGTTAGATATTGATGGAGGACTGATCTGCAAAGAAAGATCAGGCATGGTGGAATCTGTGCTTCTCATTTGGTTTGTGCTAAACAACATTATGTAAGGGTACACAAAGATTAGTTTTTAGTCAAATTAAGGACACTAAAAATTAGAGTAGGAACTGAGACAAATCGATAGAGTTGAAGCTATTAAAAGAGAGAAATGGAGGAGAGCAAAAAGTAGAGGAATAAGCCGGGATTATTAAATCATGAGTACTTTATTATTGCATTGTTTTCTAGCATATCTAGAGAAAGATACCTATTTAGTAGAATAGGTCTAGGGTTTGAATAGAGAACTGAAAGCAGTTGAACAGAGACTTGAAGGGAGTTGCAGAAGCTACCAAAACTAGTTAGATTCATAAAACACATAGGAAAAAAGCAGTGAGTAGACAGTATTTTTCGGGATGAAGCTATCAAGAAAAGTGAGTTAAAAGTGGAAGATATGTATTTAAGGATACAGAAGAAGCATCACAGACTTTTTCAGTATTATGGGAGAGAGAGAAAGAGAGAGAAAGAGAGATTAATGGAGGTATTGATTGTGTTTCCCAGAAAACAAAAGGAGTACTGTTTACACAGAATATTGGAAAGAGGAACTGAGTTCCTCTCTACGTCGATGAATCATTATCTCTTAAAATTCCAAACTCTTTTTATTTTATCAGTTTTTTTATCATGGAAAAGGATTTGAGTGGCAGGCCAAAATATCCCCTCCTTCAAACTTTCCTTTATTAATCTCTTCTATGGGACACTCCATTATTTCATATTCATTTGACACAAGGCTACAAGCATTAATAATATATGCACCATTCAATGGCATATTTGATACTTAGCCTCTGGTTTCATTTCATTTTGTTAAAAATTAAAATTAAATGAGTGATTGATGAGTAGATAATACTCGTAAATCTTACGAAATGATTCAAATTAATATTTTACTTTGAAAAATATAATTTTAGGAGAAGAAAATGAAACTCAAAAGAAAATTCAGCCCTGTTTGATTTCCATTATTTTCAAACTATTTTGTCTACATGATCATTTGCAATCACACATTTATACAATAAAATATCCTGCATGTAAATTCAAAATGTTTTCTCGACTTTTTAACCATACATTCTCCTAAAATATTATTCAAAACTCTCTTTTTTTCAGAAAAAAAATGGACACCAAACAGGAGTTAAATTAGACTAATAGAATATGAGATAAAATTTGATTTTTTTTAATATTGTCTAGTACTAAACGGTATACTTTACAAAACAATCCACAGAATTAGACTACTAAAATGAGGAAATTAAAGATCAAAATTACGTAAATAATTAGGTATTACACGTCTCTGAATAATTCAAGTGATACCATTTCATTTGTGCACGTATCAAGTGGTCTTCCTCGACACCAATATTCCCTCTCCGTGTCCAAATATTCCTAGGTCCACCCCCACAGGGCTGTCGAGGCGATCCCCAGGAGACTGAGAGTTGATATGAGAACAGAACCACATTCTCCGGCGTAAACAAAGTTCCATCACGTGACTTGTGGGCGTGACAATGTCGAGGTGACAGATTCTCTTTGTTCTTATCAATATCATTCCTCCTTTTTTTTTTTTCCTTTTTTTTTTCAGTGAGTAATATATTATTCCTTTGCCCTTAATTCGAGGATTTAATTTTACACCTGTATACATAAATGCAATTTACTAAATAATAGATGGATTCTTAAACTAGTTAGAATGCTCCAATGAATTATTTGGTGGCATAGACTGAACATAATGAATTGTATTGAAGAATTTTGTGTATTATTATAGTGTGATCTTTATACACCAAGTGGGTCTTAAGGTAATGTTCGTACATTAATTAAACCAGATGTTTTCCTTAGATGAATGCCGACAATACTTGAATTAGAATTTTATTTTCTTTCAAACACTTCGTCTACATATTTAATTTACTTATTTATTTAATGTTTTATACTGACAATTATGTTACCTTTGGTGCTTCCTAATATGAAATTATGAAACTAGGCCCAATTTGATTTTCATTATTTTAAAACTCATTTTATCTCAAACTTATTTTAGATCACATATTCTCACAATAAAATATTTTTTCCATAAACCAAATTTTTTCCTTACAAGAATCACACATTCTCCAAAAATTCACTATTACAAAATTCCCTTTTTTTTTTCTTCAATAATGGGCTTCAAATAGGGTCTAGAATGAACAATAGTAGATGGCGGATGGTATTATACTGAATCAAGATGGATAATATTAATTCTCTTCTTGATTTAGATAAAAAAAATTGACAAAATTTCAAATCAAAGTCAAAAATTAATTTTAACTACATAATTAATGAAATTCATAACTTTTCAACTACACAGTCCACCAATTTTTATCAAAATTTACTAAAAATATTAATTTTTTTTAGCAAAAAATAAATAGAGGATTAATTCAATAAATAAAAATGTCGTTAGCGCTATCAATATATTGTCGAAGATGGAGATGGTTTCACACTAGATTAGATAACTAGTATAAATGACATTTTTTTGCCTCCCAGGACATAGTTCAATTGTGCAAATGACGGGAGTAAAGTAGTCTCAGTTGAGCTGGCAGCCGTAGTGTGAGAGTTCGATTCCTATATTTTACAAGATTTGGAATTTGACTCTTTGTGGACACAAGTATGACAGCTCTTGTACCCTGATCTGTTAAGGCATGTCTCGCGATTTATCTCTTCCACAATACTCTAGGAGCGGAATGGTGGATGACCCTCAAGATTGGGGTTCAACCTTTATAAATGACATTTTTTTACTCCCTTAACCTACCACAATACAATTCACCTACTAGACTACTATGTATTCTATAATTTAATACACTACGTCAAATAAAAAAAAAGTTTATATTATATATTTGCATCTAATATAAGTACAATCTTCTCTTTCAATTAATATTGTTGCATTTCCCCATGAAATTTCATGCAACTTGTGTTCAATCAATGACAATATTTTATACAATCTGATGAGGGAAAGGAACAAGAAAAAAAATAATGTTAAATTGTTAATAGTTTCCAAAGGGAGGTCAGCGGCTAATGCGGTCTAGATTCTCCGGGAAATGGAAATTTTGAGCCTTATTCAACTTGTTTATTTGAGGTAAAAAAATATTCCCATCCCAATCGTGTGCTGGAATATTAAGATTTGCTAATCAATCGGTCAATATGTACTCTCTCTCTATGGCTCACTTTCTCAATATTATAAAAATGTTTAACTTTATTCCATATTCCATATGTTTGTCTTCTCTCTATATGGTTGGTGTTACTTCTAAATCGATTATTAATAAATTATTTCGTCTTTCTATTAATTTTATTTTTCTTCACCATGCATTTATTGGATGAATATATTGTTAGCTAGAAACTATAAACACGAGACAAATGAAGTAACATATAAACATTTTCTTTATATTTTAGAGATGAATAAATCGTGTATATATATAAACTAATGACCGCAAGTTTATCGAAAGTAAGTGTTCTAAAAAGCCAACTAGTTGCGGACGAAACGCTATGCCTTGACAATAAGCGTGAAATTAAGCGATCAACTGTCAAGTTGACTATTTAATGCATGACTAGGTGCGACTAGGAGTGCTTTATTAATTTTTATGTTATTTTATTAATTTTTTCATTTTTTAAAAGCCTTTTATTTGGTTTTGGTTACAAATTTTTCCTTTGAAAATTTATAATTGATTAATTGTATAAATTATTAAGTAAATATAATATTTTATAATTTTAGATGTCTGATATGTATTATTTTAATTATTAAATAATTTTTAGAATGAGTAAAAATATAAAATAATATTAAAATTAAGAAAATATTTTTTTGCTCCTAAGACTCAACTAGGCTCGTAGAGCATGAAACTTGACATATACGTCTAACTACGCTTTATGCTTTTTAGAACATTATAGAAAGAATAAAATTTCACAAAACAACTAAAAATTATTTATTTGCACATGAATTTAAAGAAATAGAGAGTAATTTTAAGAAACTTATCACTCTCTATTACAATCAAATTCCTCTAAGGTCGTGTTTGATTGGGCAAAATTTTTCATGAAAGTTGAAAAATTAATTCCAACTTCCACTTTTGACTTGTTTGATTGGCCAAATTTTTCATGAGAAATTTTTTCCACATTTTGCAATTTTTCCACTTTTCGTGGAATTGGCTTTCCCATCACTTTGGTGGGGAAAACAATTCCAGTTTTTTATTTAGAACAAATTCTAGACCCAATGATAAAAAAAATTATCCATTTACTAGACAATTTTCATGAAAAATAAAGTCAAACTAATGATATTCGGTATACAATTGTTTTTATTTATTTGACAATTGGAACAAATTATATACCCAATGGTAAAAAAAATTTATCCCTAGAAAATTTTCATGAAAAACAAAATCAAACGAACATCAAAAGATCCAAAATTTCAAAATTCTCTGAGTGAAAATTTATACCAATAAAACACAATTAATTGACAATTCTGGGTAAAACAAACTCTAGACAATTCAATTCCCTGTAATTCGTTTTCTTTCCATCCAAATTTTATCTTGCAATTAAACGGACCCTAAAGTCTTTAAGGCTTACAACTCACATTTAAAGCAATAATTAAAAATTTAATAATGACTAAATTTTTAGATAACGATTTAAACATAATTAAATTTCTAATTTAATAAATTATCCAGAAAAACAAAAAAATACATTTCCAAAGCCTAAACGATGGAATTTTATCGAAACAGGTTGTACGTCGCAGACGCCTCTGTGTTTTGTTTATTGGGCCATTCCTACTCAAAATAGACAAAATTATCTGAAAATTGACACTCTGAAAACTTACTTCTTTTGACGTATCGTATTTTTCCATGAAATCTTCTTTCTGTATTGCATCAACTAATAAATAAATAAATATAGGATCGATGTCTTCTTTCTTCGATCCTTTGTATGTTATACCTTGTGTATAAAGATACAAGTACCAATATATAAAAATAATGCAGACAGCAGAAAAAATAAAAATAAATAAAAATGTCACTAATACCCATTAGTAAAATGAATTCATGTGAATGCTAATTATTCGCGGGACATATGTTGCTTTGAAGTTTGGTATGAGGGGCTTGTATTATATTTGCATATACTGAGTACACAAGAGAAGACAAGAATTAAAAGAAAGGAATCGCCCGAATAAACGCCGTTTCGATGGATGTGAACCATGAGCCACGACATATTACGACATGCAGAATAAAGGCAACATTTTTTATTTTTTTGGTTGGTTTACCGTTTACCCTACCACAAGAGATAGCCAAGTGCATATGGACATTAGGGTTTATGATATAACCCTTTTCTTTTATAATTCATTCTTCATAAGCTTAAAAACAAAACAAAGTAAGTGGTGCATGCGCCTTCTTGAGCCTAAGCATGCATCAGGGTGTCAAAAGAAGAGTTGATTGTCTTTTTCACGCATTGTCTTTATGCATAACGTTTTGTAAATACCTTACGTCTAGATGGACTTAGGCGATGCCTTTTCACTCCTTTTACAATATTGAGAATAAGTTATCGACACATTTATTTAGTCGATCTTATATTCTCCAATTTGAATGTATCCATTCATGCGTGATAGAGGATGTTTTGGTGATGCTATATACTGATCAGGGGCGGAGATAGGGGGAACTTGCTGGGCTGTAGTCCCCCTTCAAGGCCCAAAAAAAAAAAAAAATTTAGGTAGTTTTTTTTTTGTGTAATTTTTTTTTCACGTATTAGCCCAACTTGAAATTTTACAGTTCAGTCTTGGATCCAATCCTGACTCTGCCCCAGATTCCGGTAAAATTCTATTTTTTAACACTGCCAATGCTGTAAAGTCTGTCTTACTACAAATTAATAATCTTAATGAGGGAAAATGCAAGGAAGTAGAAACAATTAATTCATATCTGAGCCTAGTGGGTAGTTTATCGCTTTCAATGAGAGTCACGCTTGAAAGCTACGGCAATTCAAGTGGCCCATCTTCAAATTCAAGGACAAAAATAGTTACAGTGCATAAAAATGAGTGAATGTTAAAGGAATACAAACTCATAGTGGAGAAATTTGAATGAATGACTGAAAAGTAGGGTCGTATAAATTAATTGATCGAAAGTGAGGAGTTTGACAATAATTTGTCCAATTTTAAAAAGAATAAAATGATCTTTTAAAAACTTTTAATTACTTAAACCATGGAAATTTGTATTGGAGGTTCCCGAACTTTTTCCAAAATGTATAGCGTGATCTCAAATCTTTAATTAATGTGCATCCTAAAGGACCTCTAACGTGTTTCATCCAAAAATTTGTCTATTGATCAAAAGTTTCATCTTCCCCAACCTTAACCCTTAACCATCCATGAAACAAAACATCATATGCCTTGACTGGTGAGCCTCACAAGAGTCAATCTCGCCACCTAATTTTCTCCACCTCCCCCAACCCCATTTTCCTCATCTCCATCACCTCAATTCCCTCATCCTAACAAAAACATTTAAAGAGTTGAGATGAATAAAAAAAAAAAAAAAAGATATAATAAATTCTCTTCAAAATCAACAGTAGAGACAGTGACAAAGACTCCCCCACCTACTTGTGTATGAGTTGGTGTGGGTTAAGTGTTAGGTGATGGGGTTGAGTGGGTTATACTTTTATGTCTTTTAGAGGATTGGGACGTGTTGCATATTTTTAAAAGTTTTGAGACTTTGGATGAAAAATTTTCTAATTTCAATTAATTAAAGGTTAAAAGATCATTTTGCTCTTTTTAATGGTTAAATTATGGTCAAGCACTTGACGTTTTGTCAACTAACAAATATTTTGACAGAAATCGTCCAAAGGCCCTTCTGCCTCAGTTTTTCACTTTTCTTAAGGTTTCAAACTTATCTACTACGATTTGAGTCTAATATGCACTATTTTGAAAGGTTCAAGACTTCCACAGCAAATAGCTTAGGGAGCGTTCGTTTTGCTGTTTTCGGGCCCTTTTTTATTTTTGATTTTTCAAAACATTGAAAACCCGTTCTCTTTCCCATTTTCTAAAACGAGTTTTTGAAAACGGCTGAAAATTTTGTTAAGAAAACAAAAAATAACTTTTTTACGCTTTGACTATTTTCTTCACAAATCTGTCAAAACTCAAAAAACACGGGTTGATAAATATTTTTTCAAAACGACAAAAAGAACGAGTTTTCACCAATCTAAAAATGGACACCCAAAATACAAAATATAAAATAAATTCAAAACTCAAAACACAAAACTGAAATACAAAGAGAACGTCCCCTTATCTTTTAAAAGTTTATGCAACATTTGGACCGTGATTATAATATGCTGAATTTTAAATGATAGAAAATATATCTCTATTTCGTGAGACAAAATGAGTTAATCATTAGATCGACGTGGCAAAAATTGAACAAGCATATAATTTTGCAATGGTTTCTATCCATTTTTGTTGCAAACTTGTTTATTACAGTTTTACTAGCTATTTTTATTTTTTTCTTCTGAAAGACCTCCTGAAAAAATCCTTCTTCTTTTTTCCCCTTTCTGCATTTGGTTTCAATAATGTAGAAGTTTTGCAGATTGAGACTTGAGATTTCATTTAAAGTTTTTGAGGTATTTGATTCTTAGTGTCACAGATATTACCGTTAGGTCTGTGCAAAAAAATCGAAAAATCGAATAAACCAATCAAATCGAACCGATTCGAGTCGATTTGGATCGGTTTGACATAAGTAATTGGTTTGGTTTGGTTTAGTTTGGTTTGATTTTCTTTTAAACAAAATTATGGTGGGTTGCTTCGGTTATGGTTTGAAACCTCAAACCGATGATTAACCGATCAACCCAACACATTTACATGTTTATCTTCTTCTTTTTTCAAAAAAAATAAAAATAAAAAGATAAGTCATAATCTCATGACTATATTTCGATTAACTCCAATCTATAATGTTGTCAGTAAATAATAACACTGGAAATTTCATTTCACGAGCTCATTATATTTGACTTTGCCATTCTTCTCTACTCAGACAAGCATGCTACATAATTTATTAAACAAATCCTAAAATTTTAGTTGATATGTCTATATTAACCTGATTTTATTTGTTAGTAAAAAATTCTTGTAATATAAAGTTATTTAGTTATTTTAGTTTTTATAATTTAAGTGGGCCCAAAATTTGGACAATTTTTTTAATTTTTTTTTATTTAGACTAAATGTCCAAACCGACTAACCAAACCGATTTGATTTGGTTCGGTTTGATTTAATAGTTAGAGTGTGTTGGTTTGGGTTGAAATTCATCCAAAATCGACTAATTTGGTTTTGGTTTCGGATTGGAGTCGAAATTCGAAACCGATCCAAACTAAACCGCGCTCAGATCAAATTACCAGCATAGATTAGTAAATCAAAAGTAACACATCATGGAAGATGGTATTTTCAGACTTTACTTTTAATTTTTTGATAGAAAGAGTAAAATAATGTTATATTAGAATATGTTCAACCATACTTCTAATGGGATAGAATCATAGACATCGACTTGACAACGTGTATAAGGTGTCCATAGTTGTGGCACATATGTACTTTGGCCCTTATTTTGACCCTACATGCAAACGTTCTTTTGACTTCTTAGTTGTTGTCCCATACTATAGGAGTTTGTTGCATTAGTGTCTGCTAGTTTGTAGAAATTTTTAGACCTTGATAGAGAACAAGATTCAACTCGTAAAATCTCTGTTTGGACTCAATTTTTAAAAAAATTTATTTTCAACCGCACATCTTATTGGATCCATAATTTTTATAAACTTTAGACACAAATTTCATTAACTTTAATTAAAATATTTTTAAAATCTAATTTGTACCCAAACGATACGGGATTAAATATGAGTTTAGCATTCAACTTTGATTGAATTAAAAAAAAAAAAAAAAAATAGCCAATTTATTTCTCAGCTATAGTGCAATTCTCTTAGTTTTGAGAGTATCTCTATTCGAATCAAGATTATGGCCCCGTTTGTTTCCTATTAATTATCCATAAAAATGAAAAATATGGTCGTTATCAATCACATACAACCATCATTTTTTACTTTACATCTTTTGTGTGGGGTCTATAACGACTATATTTTTATCAGGGTTGAAAATTCAACTCAAATGAAGAGAAAAAAAAAACTAATAAAAATTTAAAGAACTTAAAATAAAATGAAACCTAAACGGGTAAAAATGAGAAGGAAGGGAAAAAATAAAAACGATTTATATCTGAATTAAACAGTAAAAATAAATTAAATGATTTAGTTGTAGGTTTTGATCGAGCATACGTCTTACTGCTTGATTTAGAGTCTATAAGAAGAGAGTTTGTCGTTACTCGATCGGTTTTAATGCTATTTTCATCCTTTTCTTTCTTAAATTATTTAATACGGGCTAATTGATAGTTCATCTCTACTTTTCAGCCCAGTCCAATTCACTAGGGACTCTATCTGAAGAAGAGGAAATCGTGGTAAATGGCCTGGTGATCAGCCACTTTACCTCAAAGGCCTTGGACTCAATTTCCATCAATTAAATATAATGACACGGGTCTCCACCCATGTCGCTAGCTTACATACTGTCCGCTTTGAGTGGCTCTGTGTCCACTTACCCCTCACAGTTTTCTATCACATCCTCTAGAATTCAATTTAAGTCTCTCATATGATAGAGGTCTTGAATTAGAATACTCAAGGATGTGACAGGAAAATCGTGAAGGGTAAGTGGGTGAAGAGTCACATAAAGCAGACAATACGTAACTTAGCGGCTTGAGTAGAGAACTGGATCGTTACAAATTCACATCACAAATTTTAATAACTAGACTACATTTTAATTTCATGAAAAATTCATAATTTTTACATATTGTCACATTTATGTCTAAACTTTTTTATCACATTCTTATTCTCAAATTAACAAAAATTATTTCTGATTATGATTTCTGTCCAACAATTTATTTAAGTTTAGTAAAGACTCACTTGTCCATTGTATTTTCAAACAAGTAAAAATCATAATAATGAAAAAATACAATTAAATATTTGGCCCTCATTTTAAATCACGTTAATAATATTTTTGAACAAAAATCATGATCAATGACAAGATTTTTTTATCAATGAAATGTTAAAAATAAAAATATGATGAAGAAAAAGTTAAGAATATAAGTGTGTTAATGAATAAAGGTTAATGTCATTTACTATAATTAAAACGTGTTGTATTTATTAAAAAAAAAAAAAAAAAAAAGGTGGTATGAATATAGTCACCCTTAAATATATTTAAATTAAAAAAAAAAAAATCAATTACCCGTTTTTACCCCCAACAACAAACGTGATTGAGAGAGAGTTGAAGAGCCAAATTCATTTTACCTACTCATCATCGACCCAGCAAGATTTCTTCATCAAAGAACTTTCAAAATTCATACCAAATGGTGGATGAAATATGCTGCAAGTCGATTTTTTTGCTACCGAAATGGTGGATGAAAAATCTGTGATGAAGCTAACACAAGATGTTCAAATTATAGTTGCCAAAGTCTTATATGATGGCATCAAAATTGGTGACAACATTATCAGGGATGATTGTTAAACGGAGGGAAAGAGAGGCTTCAGATCATGGACCGTGGGGTTAACGTTTAAATGTTCTGGACTACGGCTTGAAACCAACCATTCAGATTCATTTTGTTCCGACCGAGAAAGAATGGTTTTTGTTGAAGAACTCGTTGAATGGTAATGATCTTGAACATTGAACGATTTGAGTATCTGTCCAAAGTGATAAAAACAGATTTAGAGCTCATTTCCTGTCATACATGTATTCCCTTAATCATCCGAAATGGGCGGTACAAAATTAGGATTTGAGGTCTATTGTCCAATTTACTGTCATCTCAATGATTCATTGACACATCATTTTATATTAACAAGTTGACAACAGATGTCAATCGTCCAAAATTGATTGTCCAATTTGCTGTCCACCTATCGTTTCATTTACACATCAATTTAAATTAATATGTCCAACTTTTTTCTCACTATCCCTTGTGCTTAAAAATAGGCGTAAAATAATGTGTCAATAAGGTCTATATGAAAAATATTTAATTGAGTGCAGAGGAGGTAAGTAAAATTGGGAACTACTGGGAAGAATTTCTTGTTCTTTGATCTTGTAATTGAAGGATTAATTTCTTTTGTCTGAATATTGTTAACTTCTATCCTATCAGTCGGAATGATAAAAAATTCCAATCTTTCTGTCAAGCTATGCTTGCCGAGTTAAACTCCTTTGGTTTGTTTTAGGCTATGGCGGCCGACAAGATTCTCGTCCATCTCAACAAGAAAGCTATCAAACGAATTAAAGAGCCTCACTTCTGATAAAAAAAAATACATGGCTGCATGAGTGTTTATGGTAAATTTCACAAGATAGTAAAACCTGGTTGAGAGCCCCTAGCTTCAAATGTACCATGATATGTATTAAAATTGGTCGTTCTCTTCTCGACTTAATTACAGATCTCACGTGCTATAGAGATCGATAATTTCTTATGTTTTATAGTATATTAGAAGCACATTTCAAATAAATTGAAGTTATTGTGACAACGATCAATTATTACTACTCAAAATCGAGATATTTATTACTTTTTGATTAATACTTTTTTGTTATTTTTCACGTTAAAGTAAGCTTGTTAACAATTTCACCGTATGATTAACCTCAATTTTTTGCTCAAGAAATGAACCTCAAATACATATTCTCGATTATGTTGGGTAAATAATAAATAAATAAATTTAATTAAAATCCTTTTAAATAAATAAATATGTTGTTACACAGGTAACATGGCAACATATCACTTTTAGTCAGTGATGTAAGGACTGACTTCATCAGGAGTTTGGGGATGTCATCTTGGCAGCTATTCCAAATTTCCTAACAATATAAAAGAGATAGTTTTATTTTGGACAGGTGTCAAATTCTCCAATCGTCAACAAAAACGACTTCCTTTAAAGATTTCCCCATTTGTTTTCATAATCGTCATTCCCTAGATTTCTAGGGTTGAAGCATCCAATCTCGCCGTAATCACTCACTAGCCAAGAAACTCTACCTTCGCCACTGCCTCTGCACAAAGTGACAGGTCTGTAAGCACTTCCAATTGAACACTAGATTAATCTATCCCCATTTCATTTGGTCAGCCAGCAGCGCCGCCTGAAATGTATGTTAGTTTACCTAAGATTTACCGGCAACAGCAACGCATCATCCCGTGTCTGCGCTAACAAGAAATCATCAGCACTAATATGGGGGTCCATTTCCAGCAAGGGTACAATAATTACTACTGAGGAAAGTTTCAATAATTGGGAGAACCCCCTTATATTTGCTGCTGGACTTGAAAGGGTTGAAGCATGGATATTTTCTCGAATAATTGAGTCTATTTGGTGGTAGGTACCCACTTTCTATTAGTTATTAGATTGCTCTGGCAAATTTCTGTGTGTAGTTAATAGAAGCCAAAGAAGATAAATTCTGCTTAAGAAACTCAGTTTTCCCGATGCTAATCATATCACGAGAATTTTGTGACTCTAGCCTAAATGAAACCATTTAGTTAACTAAGCCTATGTCACCTTGGTCAAAAAACACTGGTCAAACTATTTTTGAGTCCCACATTTAGTAGGATCTACCCACTTTTCCACCACTCATTTACCCGTGTTTATAAACACCTTGCTAGAGATACCCTGAGATAATTTTTGTTGTCATTTTTTTCCAGACTTTCACTCCCCACATGCAGTCTGGTGCTGCCAAAGCAATTCGTAAAAGTATGAATTCTGGCAAAAGTAGATTATATCAAAGAACATCTATTTCAGCCAATTAAGAACAGGGTAATTTTTCTTTGGAACTTTGGAAAAGGGCCTTCAGGGATGCCTGCAAAAGGATTTGTCCTGTTCGAGCTGCAAGACACAAGTGTGGCTGTTTGCACATGCTCTCTAGAATGGTAAAACTTCTATACTATTATCCTTTTACAATGTGAATATAAAGGTCCAATTTCTCCCCTTGGGTGGTTTAAATGAGCAACTTATCGCAAAGTTTTACTTCCTAAGAATATGAAAATCAAATATACACAACCAAATGATTACATTATATCCTTGGCTGGCAAAGATACAGTTTCATTTGGGGGTATGCTATATAGCAGTCACTATTTTAGCATGGTTCCTAAACTAATTAATTTAGAAGAAACTGTGTCAGAAAACATTATGAATAATCTGACACTAGATATCAACTTAAATACATTGTTAAATGTTCCATCGATTTTTTTATCACTCTAAACCTACTTTCTTCACAGAGTATAACCTGTTAAAAGTTCTGTTTTGATAAGTAGATAATGGAGCAATGCATTGCCAGATTGGATGTGTCAATGTTTAATGCCATCCTTCGTAAATCTGCTGACGAAATCCCAACAGATCCTGTTTCCGACCCTATTAGTGATTCCGAGGTTCTTCCTATTCAGGCAGGGAACACTAGCTCTGGGTCTGGTGTACAACTGAAAAATGTGATGAGTTGTTTCTCACACAATGAAGTCAATAAATAGAAAAGGAGATATCATTTTTTTCTTCTGTATGAAATGGCTTCATCCTGATGAACCCGAGCCAATTATTAGAATTTACTCTTGCTTTATCTACCTTTCCTTGTATATCAACTGCACTAGACCATCTCGCTTTAAATTATGAACTTGATTATGAAGCAAAGTGCTTGATGTGTGTGTCCTACATGACAGATTGGGAACTGGTCTAGATGGTTAACTGATCTCTGTGGTATTTATGATGATGATTCATGTAAAGATGAGACTAGCCAAGATGATGCTGTTAATGACCGGAGAAATGATGCAACATTAAAGCCTTTCCATCTCCTCAATGCGCTGAGTGATCTAATGATGCTTCCAAAGGATATGCTACTAAGTCGAACAGCTAGAAAAGAGGTTCAGTTTGGGCCTTGAAATCCTATTTTCGGTTGTTATCTTGCAAGAGCTATAGTCTGTTTGTATTTATGCCAGTTCTTTTATGTTCCTAGGTATGTCCTACATTTGGTCCAGCACTGATAAGAAGGGTCCTTGACTCTTTCATCCCAGATGAATTTTGCCCCAACTCGATCCCTGGAGTTGTACTTGATGCCTTGAATTATTGTTGTAATCAAACGCTTTGCTCGCAATTACGCCTTACTCTTCATCGTCTGCGAAGTATCTCCTCCATCTCTCTCTCTCTCTCTCTTTCTGCGTCTGTGATCGTGTAGGTATTGGGAGAATATTTTATTGATTTATAATTGTTATGGGCACTGGGATTTGGAGATGAACTTTGAAATTTCGGCGAAGAAATTGTTACTTTACTCTTTCTTTGTTGTTGAGCTAAATGGTTGAATAATAAGATTCATTGGTAATATGAGAAACTATAAAGTTCACATTCTCTTCAAGTGTTTTGTGATCTTTCTTATTTTTTGATGGTGTTATAGTTACCGTTTAAATCTGGTAGGTATCAATTGCTGCTAGCTCTCGTTGGGTTGATCGGTGGGAATTATATAAGCGCCCTTCTCTTAGACGGACCTTGCTTCACATTGCCCAGTGGTGTGAAGCCCAGTGGTGAGTTGAGTTTATATTTCTTTGAATTGAATATGCTATTTTCTTGTTTGCTGCATTTGTTGGATGGAAGTAAACCTGAAAAAATGCAGGTGTTCGAAATCTGTTCTTGGACACAATGAATAAAATTTGCGTTCCGTTAGGCGTAAGTAAACTAAGTTTCTTGTATATCTTTCTTCTCGCTTCTGGGACAGATGCATGGTTAAACCATTTAGTCTTTAGGTCTATAGGACGAAGGTGAATGAACTTAAAATTATACTTTTAATAACCTAATTATGTGACAGTATCTTTGAGGGCTCCAAAGTATTCCCTTTGGGACAATGGCTAGAGCTTAGATGTTCCATTATTGCCAATTTTACACTACAATTGAATGCATAGATGAATAGCAGAGTCTATTCAGACTACGACTTTACTACTACCGAGGACCATATACTGATAAGTAATATCAACAAACTGCAAATTTCTTAATTTTTAGCATATATTTAGTTTTTGTGCATGTTCATTGAGGAAGAATGTTATATCATATAACTTGTTACAAAAGACATGTAGTATAACTCTTCTTTTAGCAGCATAAATTTAGGTTATTTTAGTGAAGGATGGTACATCATTTAGCTCTATATGAATATAAATATAAAATACACATCATTGAACTTCTGTTAGAGAACTTAAGTTTCTTCATATAAATGCAAATTTGACTTTCATTTTACTCAAGCAAGAAACTGCTATATTCAAAACTAAGAAAAGTATGTTGGAAATTTCTCTGCTAGAAAAATGGCGACTCTTTTACATTTAAATCATAGTAACTACTACCTGTTTTTCACGAATTTGAAAGAAAAGGAGGAAGAGTAAAAGAAAAAATAATACAACTACGATAATAGTGATTAATTATCTCATTTTTGAGGACTTATCCCTACCACCATAGGAATGATTCTAACTTTCGCCTGGGTTTGGAAAGAAACCAATTGTGCTGCTGGAATAAATAAACAGTTACAAAACACCACTGAAAAGAGAAGGATGATAGCTTGTGTTTAAAATGTAATTGATAGAATAAACACCAAAATGTTAAAAGAAAGCACCAATGAGATTTTTTACGGTAATATTGGTTCAACTTCTACATAATTTTATTTTCTTCACTCGGTCACTTTCCTTAGTATCTAGAATTCTAAGATTGCTCTTGACTGGGATCCTAGGAATTGGCTTCTTACTAATGTAGAGAACTCTTTGAAGTTACTGAAGCTTGAGATCGACGACTTCAAGTTTAAGGTCGATTCATTAACCTTTTCCTTTTCATTAACGGTTCTTCGACTGTTTATTAACGGTTCTTCCTTCGAATATGAATAATCCAGCCAAAGTAATGTGATATTGTCCAAAATTGGTTGTCCAATATACTGTTATCCCAATGATTCATTGACACATCATTTTAAATTAACACTTTGACAACAGATCTCAACCGTCCAAAATTGATTGTCTAATTTACTGTCCACTCAATGATTCATTTACACATCAATTTAAATTAATATGTCCAACTTTTTTCTTACTATCCCTTATGCTTAAAAATAGGCGTAAAATAATGTGTTAAGAAGGCTTATGTGAGAAATATTTAATTGAGTGCAGAGGAGGCAAGTAAAATTGGAAACTACTGGGAAGAATTTCTTGTTCTTTGATCTTGTAATTGAAGGATTAATTTCTTTTGTCTGACTTTTGTCTGAATATTGTTAACTTCTATCCTATCAGTCGGAATGATAAAAAAAATTCCAATCTTTCCGTCAAGCTATGCTTGCCGAGTTAAACTCCTTTGGTTTGTTTTAGGCTATGGCAGCCGACAAGATTCTCGTCCATCTCAACAAGAAAGCTATCAAACGCATTAAAGAGCCTCACTTCTGATAAAAAAAATACATGGCTGCATGAGTGTTTATGGTAAATTTCACAAGATAGTAAAACCTGGTTGAGAGCCCCTAGCTTCAAATGTACCATGATATGTATTAAAATTGGTCGTTCTCTTCTCGACTTAATTACAGATCTCACGTGCTATAGAGATCGATAATTTCTTATGTTTTATAGTATATTAGAAGCACATTTCAAATAAATTGAAGTTATTGTGACAACGATCAATTATTACTACTCAAAATCGAGATATTTATTACTTTTTGATTAATACTTTTTTGTTATTTTTCACATTAAAGTAAGCTTGTTAACAATTTCACAGTATGATTAACCTCAATTTTTTGCTCAAGAAATGAACCTCAAATACATATTCTCGATTATGTTGGGTAAATAATAAATAAATAAATTTAATTAAAATCCTTTTAAATAAATAAATATGTTGTTACACAGGTAACATGGCAACATATCACTTTTAGTCAGTGATGCAAGGACTTACTTCATCAGGAGTTTGGGGATGTCACCTTGGCAGCTATTCCAAATTTTTACAAATAAAGAATTACTTTTCCTTGTTTGATTTGGTTTGTCATTATGAAGTCTTAAACAACTTATGAATAAGAATCATTCATGACCCTAATTGTCATTTGAAAAGAAAATGTTTTATACTAATACATTGACGTCCATAACTATGAATTATGATGCATGGAATCTAATAGCACTTACAAATGAGATCTTATCGATTAGTATTGTATAAAGAATAGTTCGAAATTATGGTATGAAAAAAAATATATTATAAACTAATTAGTCAGAGATTCTTGAATTAGGTGTTCGACGGTGATCATGATTGAATTCAAGAACTCTTGAATTATATTTTCAAATTGAGTTTGGAAATTGTTGAATTGTGACCCAAATTCCATTGATGATTGCAGTTGTATTTGGGTTGGATAAGGAGAAATCAGAATTATGGATCGGGACAAAATATAATCGCATTTTCGCTAGCCGGCTGCTCAAGCTTCTGGAATAGAGAGACTGTCGCCCGCTTTTCGCTCGAGCAATAGGTTGTCACTCGCTTCTTGCTCGACGTCGCTCGAGCGACGGTGTTTTTCGGGGTTACATGTTTAACGCGTTTTGGTCTCCTATTCATCTACAACTTGATTTTAGGGTTTCATATAAATACAATTCGACGTATATTATCTTAAAGAAGAGAGAACACCATATGTACAACATATTGGAGAACTTAGATCTTAGATGAGTACATTGAGATCTTGCTGTAAACACATATTGTTATTGATTATAGTGGAATTATCCTGCTCTATCAGTGATTTTTCCCGTCTTGCGTTTTCCACTTAAATCTTGGTATTCATTTTTTGATTGTTTATTTCATTATTATCATAATCTTTCGATCAGTTTCAGAACAAGTGGTATCAGAGCGAATGTTTGATTATTCCGCATGACAACAATGAAATATGATCTTCCATTATTAAATCGCAACACGAGGTTTACTCTATGACAAGTAAAGATGTGAGCAGTAATTGCGCAGATGGATTTGGAGGAAGCCTTGCTTGGCTTTGAAAAGATGTCTGCAACCTGGATGCAGGAAGAAAAGCGGATCGGAAAGTCCAAACCTAAATTCATCTACATCTTTCAAATCAAATTCTTTAAGATGTTCTTAAAGAGAAAATTGTCACTGCATTGTGGTTGAAGTTGGAGCAGCTTTGTATGACAAAGAGCTTGACCAGCAAGTTACACTTGAAACATCGTTTATATTCTCATCGGATGTCTGAAGGAGCGTCATTGGATGATCACTTAACCATGTTCAAAGATATCGTGGCTGATTTGAAAACATTGAAGGTTAAATATGATGAGGATGACTTGGCGTTAACGTTGTTGTGTTCTTTGCCGTCGTCACATGTGACTTTTAGAGATACTATTCTCTATAGTCGGGATACTCTCACTATGGAAGAGATCTGTGATACCTTATTGTCCAAGGAGAATATAAGGTATCTTGTTGGATGATTTGAGAATCAGGCGGAAGGCTTAGTTGTTCATGGGAGAAATCAGGATACGAGTTCTGTTAGAAATATGAGGGATAGATTGAAATCTAGATATGCAGAAAAGGTATGTCATTATTGTAAAAAAAAAAAAAAAAAAGACATATCATGGCTGACTGTTATTCATTGAAAAATAGAAATAAGGTTGCGGGAGCTAATGAAAAAAAGGAAAGCAACTCGTTAAAGCAGCGGAAGTTGATGTTGTGGAAGATGAGTAAAGTGAATGAGAGCTTCTTGTAATTTCTAACATGGGTTCCAAATCTTATGAGGAATGTGTACTTGACTCGGCATATACTTTTCATATATGTCCTAACAAGGACTGATTTTCAATATACGACGGAGTTTTAAGAGGTGCAGTGATTATGGAAAACAAACAATGCACTTTGCAAAATTGTTGGAGTTGATACAATCAGAATAAAAATGTTTGATGGTGTTATCAGAATACTTACTGATGCCAGGCATGTTCCAGAATTAAAACGAAATCTCATATTTTTTAGTACACTTGACTCAAAGGGGTATAAATACACTGGTGAATGTGGAGTTTTGAAGGTAAGTTAGTGAGCTCTTGTTGTCATGAATGGACATAAAAATTCTACACAGTTGTACATTTTGCAAGGTTCCACAGTTATAGGGGATGCAACAGCTGTCACTACTTCTTAACTGATGAGGAAGTCACAAAACTTTGGCACATGCACCTTGGGCATACGAGTGAAAATGGAATGACAGAATTGAGTAAAATAGGGCTTCTTGATGGGCAGAAGACTAGCAAATTGAAATTTTGTAAGCATTGTGTCTTTGGAAAACATAAAAGAGTCAAATTCACTATTATGGACACAAAACGAAGGAAACACTTGAATATATTCATTCAAATTTTTGGGAACTGGCCAAGGTACCTTTAAGAGGAGGTGTTTATTACTTGTTGATAGTAATTTATGACTTTTCCAGGAAAGTTTGGGTATTCTTCTTGAAACAGAAGAGTGATGTATTTGGGGCCTTCAAAGAATAGAAAACAATTATTGAAAAGTAGACTAGAAAGCAGATTAAACGTCTATGCACAGATAATGAGTTGGAGTTTTTTCAGATGATTTCAGTAGCTTTTGCAGGGTTGAAGGCATCTTGAGGCAATTGACAGTGTCTGGAACTCCTTAACAAAATAGTGTGGCAGAACGAATGAATAGAACATTGATGAAAAATGTTCAGTGTATGCTTTCAAATGTTGGTTTGTCTAAGAATTTTTGGGCTAAAGCTGCTACCACAACTTGTTTTCTGATCAATCGCTCACACTTAACAGTCATTGGGTAAAAAAATACCAGAAGAGGCATGGTCTGGTAAACCTTCTTGCTACACTAATTTAAAGATTTTTGGATGTCCTACTTATGCTCATGTGAATAATGACAAGTTGGAACTTAAGTTTATAAAGTGTGTCTTTCTTGGGTTTAAATCAGGTGTGAATGGGTATAAATTGTGGTGTCCAGTGGAAAAGAAAGTCGTGATTAGTATGAATGTAATATTTGATGAATTGGCTATGGTTCACTGTGTATCTTGTAAAGACTCTGATAAAATTAAGGAGCTGAACACTCGAACTTAGGTGGAGTTGGAAATTAATCTAGTGCAACAATCAGAGAGTACAGAACAGAATAGCTCAGTATTGTCAGACAGTAATATTTTGCTATACCACCAGCAGCACCACCGTTTCTATTGCAAAAGATAGACCTCGCAAACATATTGGATCTCCATAGAAGTATGGGGAAGCAGACTTCTTGCATATGTCTTGAATGTGGCTGAAAAAATTAATTCTGCTAAAGAACCTGTTACATATACACAGGCAATCAGTTGCAGTGATTCTATTAGATGGTTGATTGCTATGCAAGAGGAGATGGAGTATCTAAACAAAAATTGTACTTGACACTTGGTAAAACTACCTAAAGATAAAAGGGTTGTTCATTGCAAATGAGTGTTCAAAAGGAAAGAAGGAACATCGGGAATTGAAGATGCTAAGCATAAGGTCAGATTGGTAGCAAAATGCTACAGCCAAATTTCAGGTGTTGACATTACAGATGTGTTCTCGCCAGTTGTAAAACATAGTTCAATTCGAGTTTTGCTTGGGGATTGTTACAAACAATGACTTGGAACTTGAGCAGATGGATGTCAATACAACATTTTTGCATGGAGAATTTGAGGAGAATATTTACATGCAACAACTAGAGGGGTTTATGTTCCTGAAAATGAAGACTATGTGTGCTTATTGAAGAAATCTTTGTGTGAATTAAAACAGTCATCAAAGTAGTGGTACAAACGGTTCAATTCATTCATGACTACTCATAATTTCAACAGAAGTAATTATGACAATTGTGTGTACTTCATAAAGGGAGATGAGGGATCGATAACATATTTGCTATTATATGTTGATGACATGTTTATTGTAGTCAAGGTTAAGGCAGAGGTCAGAAAGGTGAAATCTTAACTTAGTAAGGAGTTTGAGATGAATGATTGGGTGCAGTAAAGAAAATCTTGATATGGAAATTTAGAGGGATATAAAAGTTGGCAGATTGTATTTGAGTCAGAATGGTTACATAGAGAATGTGCTTCAAATGATCAATATGCTGAATGCTAAAGCCGTCAACATTCCCTTGGTTGCCCACTTTAAAATATCAGCTGGATTTTGTCCTCAATGAGATGAAGACATTGACTACATGTCCGAGTTCCTTATTCCAGTGTAGTTAGTTCGTTAATGTATACTATGGTTTGTATAATACCAGACTTGACACATGCAGTTAGTGCAGTTAGTAGATACATATCAAATCCTAGTAAGGAACATTGGAAAACAGTGTAGTGGATATTCAGATACTTGAAAGGTTCAACTAATGCTTGTTTGCATTTTGAAAGAAATTCAGATGAAGTCATTGGGTATGTGGATTCAGACTATGCAGGGGATCTTGATAAAAGAAGATCACTCACAGGGTATGTGTTTATTCATGTAGGCCGTGCTATTAGTTGGAAAGTTACTTTGCAAACTCAATAATTTTGTCTACAACAGAGGTAGAATATATGGTAATTACAGAAGCCTGTAAAGAAGTTATGTAGATAAGGGGATTAATTGATTAAATCAGTGAAGATTTGCAGATTTCTACAGTGTTTTGTGATAATTAGAGTGCTATTTTTCTACCAATGATCAAATGTTGCACGAGAGGACTAAGCACATTGATGTGAAGTGCCATTTTGTGGGTGAAGTGATTGCTCGTGGTGATATTGTAGTGAGTAAGGTTGATACTAAGGATAATCCCGCTGACATGATAACAAAACATTTGTCTATCACTAAGTTTGAGCATTGCTTTAACTTAGTTGGTGTTTGTCATTGATTTAGTCCATTGAGACTTGTTTAGAAGAGGTGGAGTGATGTTTACTTGGAGTTCCTTGTAGTGAAATTTGGTTTAAGGTGGAAATTTGTTGAATTGTGACCCAAATTCTATTGAAGATTGGAATTGTATTTGGGTTGGATAAGGATAAATCAGAATTATGGATCGGGACAAAACATAGCTGCATTTTCGCTAGCTGGCCTCTCAAGCGTATGGAACAGAGAGACTGTTGCCCACTCTTCGCTCGAGCGACAAGTTGTCCTCGCTTCTTGCTCGACGTCGCTCGAGCGACGGTGTTTTCCAGGGTTAATTGTTGTAGATTAATAGGAGACCACCATATGTACAACATATTGGAGAATTTAGATCTTAGTTGAGTGCATTGAGATCTTGTTGTAAACACATTGTTATTGAGTATAGTGAAATAATCTTCCTCTGCCAATGATTTTTCCCATCTTAGGTTTTCCACTTAAATCTTAGTGTTCATTGTTTGATTATTTATTTCATTATTATCATAATCTTTCGGTCAGTTTCATAACAAAAATCTTAAATTACAATTAAAGCATTTTTAGTGCTAATCCATATAAATTAAAATAGACAAACTCTATAGAAGTTCTTTTCAAATGCTACATGTCTAAGACATTTTCTCATTCAACACGACCTTCCTTGTTCTTCCCACTCGACAATGATTAAGTATATAAATTATCTTAGTACAATGAAGCTCTTATTTCGCTTCCATTTCTTAAAATATATATTTTTTAAAAATTTATTTGCAATTATATTATATGACTCACAAATTTTATCACTTTTTCAATCATACATTTTATCACTTTTTATCAAAATCTACTAAAAAACTTATTTTTATCCAAATCAAAGAGGGATAATTTATCATTTGATACAATGAATTGTGCGAAATTGCAAAATTAAGGCTTTGTTTGAGCCTTATTTTTTGAGAAATAGATTTTGAAACGGCGGTTTTTATATATATTTTTAGAATATATAGTTAAGAAGTAATTTTTTTTAATTGATGTGTGAAATTATTTTATTGAAAAAATGTATGATTAATAATGAATTTTAAAAAAAAATGTTTTTAGAGAATAAAGATCAAATAAGGGCTAGGCATCCGTATTTTTCAATTTTAGGTTTATCGAAATAAAGTTATTATTTTATGGCGCCTTCATCGTTCCTCCCGGAAAATAGTTGCGTGTGAAAGCAGTATTTGAAAAGGTCGTCCGTAGGTTACCCGGAAATCACCCCCGGTCGCCCACGTTATCGGTATCAAATGTCAAACTGACAAGTCACAGGTTAAGCAAATGCCCGCATTCTTTGATCAAATTACCACTCTTGCCATCTGCCAACACTCGAATAAAATACGTTAAAATAAAAAATGAAAAATCCGCTCTTATCATTTATCATTATTTTATTATTATTATTTTTTTCAAATTTATTTTCAATAACACATTTTTAGCCTGTCTAGTAGCCATTTTCAGTTAACTGTTAGAAAAATACTTCCCATTTATACAATAAAGATGGAGCTATATTTATTGATCAATCCTAGCAAAATTACCAATTTGCCCATTTACATAAAATTCATTCTGAACGAAGTAACATTAAGACCTCGGGCCCGTTTAGTTCTCATTTTTCTTCCATAAAAATAAAAAATATGATCGTTATTCATCCTATTCAACCATTATTTTTGACTTTACATCTCTTATATGGGACGCATAACGACTATATTTTTTATTCTCATTTTACAAATAATGTATATCAAATAGGACCTAATTCTTTTTTATGTTTCCTATGCACTCAGAATATACTGCACCATTGGGTTTCATTAACAAGAAAAATGTCACAAAATGAATTCTCTTTTGAGCTAAAATGCCTACCAGACAAGGGTTTTTTCATCCAAAATATATTTTAGATAATAAACAAAATTATATTTGCGTGTAATATTAATTTATTGAAAAATACGTATTAAAAATAAGAAAGAGAAAAATATTATTTTAATAATGAAAACCAAACAAAGATTAAATAATTTTACACATAAATTCAAAATATTTTTTATATTTTTTAATCACACAGTCTCCAACAATTTATACGAACTCATTATTCAATTTTAATGGTAGACAAACATGTTATATTCACCCAATTTTAATCTTTTTTTTTTTTTTTGATGACTCAGGAACCCGCAGCCGCTACAGGCGGAGCCCGACCACTCTTAGAGTGTAGCCCGACCACCAGTGCGCACTGGGTAAACCTGAGGGCTGGCACAATACCCACAAACCATACCAGCCGGGTAAATCTTCCCCAATGAGAAGGTGGATGTCTCAAGCGTAGGTTGAACCCTTGTTGAAGCGAAACCTGATTTTCCAGGCAGTGCCCTTTTGCCAACTTGGCCACACGCTCTTGACCAATTTTAAAGTGTGTTTGATAGGCATTATTTGAAAAAAATGAATTTTGAAATAGTGATATGATGGGAAATGTGTGGTTGAAAAAGAAGGAAAAGTTATTGATGTGATAGAAAATATTATTTTATTGAAGAATATGTAGTTAAAAATGAGTAGAAGTATGAGAATGAAAATTAAAATGAGAATCAAACAGGGCCTTAATCTTCTTTGGTCTTTATGTAATTAACCCAATAATCGAAGGGCATGTTATATTCACATACCCCGCATCCACCAGCCCCCTAACCTACCCATTTATTAAACCCAAATTCTCACAACTATTCTTGTTTTCCAAGTTTCCCTCGAATCGACATCCTCCGCCCCCAAATTCATCGGAGGGCTCTGCCCTTCACCGATTTTAGGGTTGCTCATTTCCAAATTTGCCTTCTAATACGATTCCATATTCGAATTTTTTTACGATCTAATCAAACTTTTCAATTCTTCTTCTATTCTTACAATTTGTCGCTGATTTTTTCAATTCCGATGGCATTTCAAGTCTTGTAGAGCTCCCGTTAATCTTACAGCCCATCCCTAACCCCACTATTTTCCTTTACTTCTTGATCAGCTTGTTACAATTTGTTGTTATGGCTATCAGGTTCACTGTTACCTACTCGGGCTACATCGCCTCGAGTATCGCCTCCTCAGCATCCTCCAAATGTGCTGGATCCCGATTCCTCCACGAGTGCGCATTTCGTACCCGCATCTTCCATCACCCACCGACCCAAAAGCCTGACTCCAATTACTCCGATTTCCGCCGGGCTAAACCCAGTCATGGTCTTGTCGGAGCCTCTGTTCAGCCCAGGTCGTCGATGTACTCGACTCTGGCAGAGGAAATTTTGGGCCATAATTCACGATCGCCTCTGATTATGGGACTGATTTCTTTGAAGAAGCTGTCAATGGGGACATCCAACGCGGGGGTTTTGGGGATTTCACCGATCAAGGCATCGTCTGTCATTCCGTTCTTGCAGGGCTCCAAGTGGCTTCCGTGCAACGAGCCCACCAGTACGGAGGTCGATCGAGGTGGTACACGTATCAGTAGCACCAAAAACAGCAGTAGCAAAGACTCGATTGAAAGCAGAAGCATCAACACTAGAAAAGTTGTGGTTGAAAGCAGAAGCAGCATCAGTAGCAAAGTTGTGGTTGAAGGCAGAAGCAGCAGCGGTAGCAAAGACGTGGTTGAAAGCAGAAGAAGCAGTAACAAAGACGTGGTTAAAAGCAGTGTTAATAGTAGTAAATACTCGGAGGCGTTGGCGATGGCCAAGAGTAGTGGTGCTAGTGGTAGTGTAAAGGTTTTGCAACAGAGTGTTGGCACTAGCACTAGCTGGCTGTCCAAATTGATGAAGTTTTCGATCAGCTCAGAGGATGCTAAAGCCGCTTTCACGGCTTTCAGTGTCAGTATATTGTTCAAATCTACCTTGGCAGAGCCAAGGTCCATTCCTTCGACTTCCATGTACCCGACACTTGACGTGGGTGATCGTGTAATGGCTGAGAAGGTATTGTTTCACCTGATACAGTTGAAGCTTTGGTAGAGTTACTAACTTAATGTTGTTCTTATGATCACTGGTGATTGAATTGAAACCGGATTTTAATTTTCTATTGGACTTATTTAGATTTGACATTAAACTGCGATTGAAATATATTCAAGGCGTTTACATCAATATCTGTATTGAGAATGTATGCTATATATCTTATTCGAGCACAAGAAATACTAATGACAGAAATCTGTTTAACTGAAGTATTGAAGATATATTTCTTTTGCATTGTCAGCCATTCAGATGTGGATCAGAATAATACATGTAGTTTGATCAAGATGCTTGTGCCAGAAAACAAAATCAATTTTCCTGATGCTTTAGTATGAGAATTTTGTTTCTAATGATGATATGAATTCAATTTTTTGTGTTTTCTGTATGCATGTATGTTTGAGGCCTTGTTTCAACGGTTTTAGTGCCATAAGAAAAATACTGTACCATCTTTTGCAGGCTTTGGTTTATGTTTCTTAATGCTATACACAAATTATTTGTTCAATTGCATTGTTTTAATTGGTTTTTTTTTTTTTTTTTTTTCTGATAGGTATTGTTTTAATAGTTTTCATTGGAATAAAACATGATGCTGGCTAGTCTTGACTACTTGTTTGAGATCTGCTTATATGTGACAATATGTTCTTGTAACAAGGATTATTACAATGGTGATTGCTTGTAGAGGACTACTCGTGCTGTGGTCTAATATCAAATAATTCCTATAATAAGTTTGAACTTTTCGTTTTGGTTGGTTTTCAGGTATCTTACATTTTCAGGAATCCTGAAATCCTGGATATTGTGATTTTCAAGGCACCTACAATTCTTCAAGTATGTTTTGCATTTGTTGATTGCATTTTGAACAGAAAAAGTACTCTATTATTCATGTCATACCATGGAGCTGACATTTTGTGGTTTTGCTTTGATGTGTTGTAAAGACATTCTGTGGTTTTAGTTCTGGTGATGTCTTCATCAAAAGAGTTGTAGCTAAAGCTGGGGACTACGTAGAAGTAAGTCTTACCATTAAATAGTCGTCGAAGCTGTGCTTTTGTCTTTTCATCTTTATCCACTAGACTAATTTTGTGCCTTGTGTAGGTTCGTGGCGGAAAACTGTTGGTGAATGGTGTTCCTCAAGACGAGGATTTCACCTTGGAGCCACATGACTATGAAATGGACCCAGTGGTAATGTCTTGTGCTTGTAATTATTCCAGCCTTTTCATCACTCTCTGTCATCAACTCTGAAGATTTTCTGAACTTGTTTGAGAAATTCTGCTCTTGTTTTTGTTTCAATATAGCTTGTACCCGAGGGCTGTGTGTTCGTCTTGGGAGACAACCGCAATAACAGCTTTGACTCTCATAACTGGTAATTTATATGTTGTAATATACTTGACTCTTCGATCTTTTGTAAATTGGGTTTGCATTTTTGGATGTTCTTAGGTTGTGACAATCTATACGTTTTCTGGGTACTTTTGGTTGTAAAATGTTTAGGCTAATCTAGTTTATATGGAGAACAACAAAAAGGGCTAGAAAAAAAAGAAAAGAAAAGTGCAGAATGTAATATGTACTGGTGGTTGTATTTCTATGAAACCTGTATCTGTGAAATTTTATATGTTCTGATTCATGGTTGTTGCCTTTTTCAGGGGTCCACTGCCCATCAAAAACATCATCGGTAGATCAGTTTTCCGATACTGGCCTCCCACAAAAGTGTCCAGCATTTTGTACGATTCTTCCCTACAGAGGAATGTTTTTGCATTTTCGTGACACTTCATTCGGCTCTCAGTTTTCCAACAAAAATGGCTTCATTTAATTTTTTTTTTTTTTTTTGTATGTATTTCTACTGGATTCGATTCTTTTATGAATCATTTTCCCAATTTCCTTTGGGCTTATTCCCGAATGTGTGAATATTTTTAAGTGGTGTTCGGGCGCAGATAATCTCAGCAGTTATTATTGCTAAGAGCCTAATCTTTTCTGTTTTTTTATTTTTTATTTTTTTATATTCCGTGTAATCGTTTCATTTAGATTTAACGTCTGTTTGATAGCATTGAATTTCATGGAAAATGTCACATTCGAAAAATTGAAATTCTACTTTGACTGTTTGATACAAAAATGGAAATAAAGTTCGAATTTTAAGATACAACTACTTTAAGTTTTTTTCAATTAATTTCATAGAAAATGATTTTTTACGGTGAATTTTTATTTTTCAACTTGCATGGAATTTGTTTGTCTTTCCACCTTTACCAAACAAATAGACCCTTCGAGACTTCTTGAGATGATGGTGTGATTTCTAATTTCTATATGAAATGAGTTTTAGTTGTATTATTTGTTGTTTGTGTTTTTTCTTTCCTGGAATCAAACTATCAGGTGAAGAAAATGTCTTTTTTTTTTTTTTGTTTTGCTATTTAGTTGAATCTTAAATATAAGAATGTTACAAAAAAGTTGTTTGGTTGTTGCATCATATTACGTCAGTTAAAGAATTTTGTTTGAAACTATTCTTCATATCATGTTAAAATGACGTGATAAAAATGATAGAGCTAAGCTACAATGATCATACAAATTATATGCTTTGTTAAAACAAGCATTCCAAAGAGAAGGAACGGAATTATTCAAAAACTCCCTCGTAAGTCCTTGTTTGTCATCATTTAAAAATTTAAATTATTTGTTACAAAATTATTCTCCACTATATAATCACATAATAAAATATTCTATACACAAATCAGTAAAATTTATTTACTTTTTAATTACGCATTCTTCAAAAGCTTACTATTCAATAACTTGTTATTTCCAAATAAATTCTATCAAACAAGTCCTTACCTTTAAAAAAAAAAAATTGATCAATATTGCTGAATAGACTCTTCAATCTTCCCTTTTGATTTACTAAATTTTTTTTTATAGATTCACGTGTAAAATTATTTTATTATAAGAATGTTTTTTTAAAAATGAGTAAGAAAAAGTGATTTGAAAAAAAATTCAAAATCAAACATTGACTAAATGTTATATTGACTAGTAAAATTTGGATTTCATTTTATTTTCTTTCAAGTTATGTGATTAAAATATTCATAGGGAAAAAAAAAATCTTTGAAGGATCATTGTTTGATGTAGTTGCAAGAAAAGGAGGAGATGTTCTGAAGCCCATGGTGGTTAAAAAGGTGAACCCTGGTGCATGCACACTTTGATATACACTTTGGTTGACATTTTGCCACATGACATTATTCAATTGGACAATTTAAATTTCAAGCTGTTTTTTCATCCAACTGACACTTGACAACAATGCAAGCATCAACCAAAGTTTTCACCTGCCCTTGTCCCTCGCAAGGCGTTGACATTGGACGTGAAATGATAGTAGATCTTTGTTGCTTCCTTATAAAATGCTTACAGTTTGCAACGGTTGGTTTGTGTATACATGGCAATTTGTACAAATATGTTCTAACTTGATTTTGTAAATTAGTGATGATTTAAAATTAGAGTCATGTTACGTGTACACAATTCTTTACACCCCCTCACATGAAGGGGAGCTCGCACATAATAAATTGAAAAATGCTATTTGTACACCTCATAGTTTACCAAATGCATTACATTCCCCTCACATGAAGAGGGGCCCATGATTATTTTACTGTGTGGGGGCCCCCTCCATGTGAGGGGGTGTAATGCATTTGGTACATCATTATGTACGTATAAATTTCAAGTTGTTTTTTCATCCAACTGACACTTGACAACAATGCAAGCATCAACCAAAGTTTTCACCTGCCCTTGTCCCTCGCAAGGCGTTGACATTGGACGTGAAATGGTAGTAGATCTTTGTTGCTTCCTTATAAAATGCTTACAGTTTGCAACGGTTGGTTTGTGTATACATGGCAATTTGTACAAATATGTTCTAACTTGATTTTGTAAATTAGTGATGATTTAAAATTAGAGTCATGTTACGTGTACACAATTCTTTACACCCCCTCACATGAAGGGGAGCTCGCACATAATAAATTGGAAAATGCTATTTGTACACCTCATGGTATACCAAATGCATTACATTCCCCTCACATGAAGAGGGGCCCATGATTATTTTACTGTGTGGGGGCCTCCTCCATGTGAGGGGGTGTAATGCATTTGGTACATCATTATGTACGTATAACACTTACGTAATAAATTATGTGCAGATCCCCCCATTTGAGGTGTAAAACTTTATGTACATTGAAAAATGTTATCTGAAGACACACAATCTTTTTGAGCTTGTCGTGGAGCAAGATTAGAATCCTTGTGTGACTCTTTACTTGCTTGAATGCGATGATATAGAAGGTTTTGATCATTAATAAGATCTCACTTGTTGATAGCTCAAAGACTATATTTGATTTGAGCATCTATTGCTCTTTCTAGATTATTAACATAGATATAATAGATCGAATTTAATTTTACTTATATTTTCTACAGAAAAATCCCTGTAATTCATCTTTAATGTGTTATATGACTCATTTCTCATGTAATATACTAGCATGTGAAATCCAAGTTTCATTTTGGTGACCAAGTTAATCCCCGTAAGAGTCAACATACTACGAGTTGCAGTGAGTAGTGGAAATTGAGAACAAATTCGTTAATATATAGATTTAAGCTTCAAGTACATGCTATTTTTCACAGAATTCATACAGGATACTGTCGTGGTGTTAGCCTTTTTTTTTTTTTTTTTGCCTTTCCAATGAAAATTGACCAAGTGTTGGCCCTGGCTAAGGGTTTTTGACTTTTTCATTCTTCTTCCACTCCCTTTACTGCTCAACAGACAACATCATGCTAGCCAAATCTTCTACTGTGAAGTACTTTTTATTATAAAGAGTCAAAATTTTCAGCTTTATGTTGTCGTACGTGATTCCCTTTAACTTTTGATTGGGATATTGCGGCTTTTGAATAATTGGAATGTGGTTTTTCGCTTTTCCATGGTTAGAATAGTTAATACTTTTAATCTGTAATTATGATCGTCTAGTTAGTGAGTTTGTTTTTCACACACGGTGGCTTTTTTTGATTAATCTATTTTCAATCTGATTATCTTACTTATTCTGAGATCATTATTCTTGTTGCAGAAACATACAGTACAAAGTAACACTAGATTTCCACAAAATGATTACACATTACAATTTATATTGTCATTAACGGGAGAATAACAAATTTAGGGAGTATTATTCCTAACAATGCTCATATCAACTCTTTCCTCAAGAGCCCAACTATTGTCTACTTGTTTCCCTTCAACCTTTTTATGCTTGTACCAGTTAGCACATACTAAGTAGACACCAAAATTCACTACGCTTATGCAGGCGAGTAACCAGTAGAAATAATTCAACTTATCCCTGTTCAAATTGTTGCTAGCGAGCCACCCACCACTCACCTTGTTCACTACATTCACCACCACCGAGCTCGTGAAGAAACCGAATGCCAGCGAACACCATGAGATGGCGGTGCTAAGTGACTTCATCCCGGACGAGCTCTCAGCGTAGAAGAATTCCAACAACCCCACCAGTGTGAACATATCTGCCATTCCAAATATAGCATATTGGATGCCTAGCCAGAATATGCTTATTGGTAAAGGTTCTACTGAATCAACCAAGTTATGATTAATAGCTACATTCTTCCTGTGTGTTTCAATTATTCCAGCTATTGCCATAGAAAGAGCTGCAAGAACCAGTCCCACTCCAACCCTTTGGAGTTGAGTGATTCCGGTTGGGATTCCGGTGAACTTTGATGCTAATGGAACAAAAATCCGGTCGTAAAGTGGGATTAGGATGAACATGAACACAAGGGGGATTACTGGTATTGAGGGTCCGGGCATTTCAAAGCTTCCTATGTTTCTGTTCATCGTATTGCTCTGCTGGATGGAAAATGTTTGGAGTTGAGCCAAACAGGTGTTCATGAAAACTGTGCTCAGTATAATTGGGAGCATTCGGACTAGAATTTTTGTTTCTTCAACTTGTGTGACTGTACAAAGTTTCCAAGATCCATTAACAATTGATTCAGACGCTTCTTGCGCATTTTTCAATATTGCTGCATGATCCAAAAACCTGTAAAGATATGCTTTGTATCTTTAGTTATGAATCGATGATTAATTCGCGCATATACCAAATGAAACTTTGCACATACTTGAATTGATTAGTTCTTTGAAGAATCTCAGTTTGTCCAGCTTCTTTATCATGAATTTCGTGCAACTCTCCTGCAGTATCTGGAATCGCAAGATTCCGGTTTCTAATAGCTGCAACAAATACCTATTCAAGCAGCTGAATCAGTAAATAATTTCGATTTCTGACGATTTTACTTTGAAAAGGAGACTAGTGTTGTTTGTTAGTGGTTCAACGCGTACCTGTAGAATACGAACAAATGGGCTTCCCTTGGGGATGTTGTGTCGATAAACTGACCTCCCCATGCTTAGAAACAGAAGTGACATTCCCACAGCTATTGAACAAATACCGAATGACCAATCCCAACCTGGGTTGGTACTTATCCAGACTAAAAATGTCACGCCGAATATAGCTCCTATTGTAACAGAAAATAAGTACCAGTTGAAGAAGCTTGAAAGAGAAGCCGCCTCCTTTGGATCCCTCTCATCGAATTGATCAGCTCCTAGCGAGGGCAGAGCCGCTTTCACCCCTCCGGTTCCCAGTGCTACCAGATAAATTCCAGCAAATAATATTGCCTGTTGGCTGCTGTCTGCAGGCTCACATTGGCTCATTTTGCTAGGGTCTAAACCTTTGCAAGGAAAAGGTCTCAGTTGCTTGAGATGTGCTTGCACTGCTAGCACAGCATACCCCTGAAAATGCACAGTTTTTTGGAATCAGACCTGAAATTCTTCTACTGAGAAACGATATAAGAAAAAGAAGCTAGAATCTCATGTAATGTCCAATTCTGTCCAATAGCGTATGCTAAACATTCATACAGTTATTCTTAATTTCATTCGTTCATTCATGTATTTTTTTTTATCATATTATGTATGTGGCTCATATAGAGTAGAACATATGTATATTGGATCAAATTCACTCCGGCATCGGCCTCTCAGGTTTTAATTTACTGTCTGTTTGTAGCGGTACAAATGTATTTTCATGTACGAACCCTAAACGCTTGTATGTGTTTGGGTTAGAGTTAGTATAAATACTGATGATGTAACCCCATTATTTATATTAAATAAAATATCTTAGCTTCGTTCCTTGTGGATGTAGGCACACACCGAACCACGTTAAATACTTGTGTTGATTTCTCTCTTTCACTTCTCTATTATTGTGTATAAAATCCAATAGCTGTATTGTTTAAATTCACAAATCAAAGACCAATGTTTCTAATCAGCCAAGTTCATGATCCAAAAATAATTAAAGCTAATAATAATTAAATATGTGAATCAAATTATTTTTCTAATAAATTGGTATCATGCGTGAATGGTCAACGGTGTTGCTGATGCACTATCCTGGTATTGTAAACCAGTGAGCTGTTATTATTTCAACAAATCCTTTAACTAATAATTAGCCAATATATTATGAGTAATCTTATCTAAATGTTCATTTTATCGATAGATCTGAGGTCAGTATAATTGTATAAACTGCAAGTTAGCTACATTAATTTACTTTACATGGGAAAAGTCTATTCAGAATCATGCATGAAATTTAAGTCTGATTCCTTTGTTAAGACAAAAATTTGAAGATTATAAGAATGAAATATCTGGAAATCCGTGCATGAAATAAGAACATAATAAGAGTATATATATAATTACATACCACCACTTCTAAGCATCCAAAAATAATGCAAGTCTTGAATCTTGATATGTATGTATCCGAAATAAATCCTCCAAATAATGATAATAGAAATGCAGACCCCATGAAATTTGTGAGCGCGGTAGCTGATTTTGTCAAGCTGAAGTTCATGTATCCATAAAAGTAAGTCACTAAGCTCACACCATTTGAAATAAATGCCATGGTCTCCAGTGCTGACATAGCTGCGCAATTGAAAATTCTCAAATTAATTATCCTCGAGAAACAGAAGAAAAAATAAATAAATCCATGAACTAAGCCTTGTGTTGAATGATTTTTGAATCGGCTACATGAATAATGTTTTATCATTACGTTCAAGTCGACCCCAAATGGGACGTGTTATGCAGCAGAATATTTATGTTATCGAGAAGTAAGTTACCAAATACGAATATAGTAGCTCTCCTTCCTCCCAGCTTTGGTTGCTGTGTAGGCTGAGTTTCACCATTTCGACAAATACCCTGAAAATAAACAACCAGATATGTTTCCAATAAGCAAGAATCTTCAAAATTTCGCTACTAAAAGAGACAATGTACGTCTAAGATTTTTGAAAACTTAAAAAGAAAATTCCATGAACTAAAACATTAATGCATCAAATCATTCTTGTTCAGAATTATTCGAAATGCCTGCTTTTCGAAGAGCTCACCATTTTTTCTGCGTCCAAAAGATAAAACTTTAATTTCTCTCAAATGTCAATGCAGGAAGTTTGACGGTACTAATATAATTTCAAATGGTTATATAGAGACTCGGACTCCACACTTGGCTTTGAACACACAATATGACAACCAATGGAAGAAGGAATCTCAAGGCATCTCTCTTATTGCGAAAACAATACGAGTCAATGATGTTCTTTTTGTTTCTTGTGATTCAAACTCTCTCTCCCTCGTCCTATTATTTTAAAAAAACCATGATTTGCAAGTTTTGACTTTATTATCTTAACAATTATTTGCAGATGAGTTGAGTCCTTCTGATAGGACATGTATCTGGTTGGTAAGAGTATATTAGTGTCTGCTGTTTAATTGTGAGATGGTTCCAAATTCATTTAGATGCCAAAGTGATGCATATTTTGGGTTATTTTTATTAATTTAGCTAATATTCCGTTGATAAAGAGTAATAGCAACGGATATCGTAGTTTCAAGAATGAAAAATCTGTGCCTAAAGCTATGTTTTTTAGTAGTGTTTGTGGTTAGGTAAATAAAATTTATTCTTGCCATATATACAGAACCTGATTTTTCACCGCAAATTAAAAAAGAAAAAAAGAAAAAGAAAGAAAGGGATGTTAGAAATGGAAGCGGTGAATGAAAACTCGTTTGTCATTCTCTCCTTAAAAGACTTTTAATCCAAGTATTATATCGCTTCTTCATGATACATAGCCGCATTTTCTTTCAAATATCAAGTTTATGTTAAGTCATGACTTATTCCATAAAGCAATTTTACATGATAAATTATCATTTGAGTACATAAAGTATTTTTAAAAAACCACGATTTGCAAGTTTTGACTTTATTATGTTAACAATTATTTGCAGAAGAGTTGAGTCTTTCTGATAGGGCATGTATCTGGTAGGAAAGAGCATAGAGAGGGGCTACTGGTACCACACGGTGCACAATCCCCTCACAATAGGGGGTGGGGTCCGTGACACCGTGCGGTACAAATAGCAAAACCCAAGAGTATATTAGTGTCTGCTGTTTAATTGTGAGATGGCTCCAAATTCATTTAGATGCCAAAGTTATGCATATTTTGGGTTATTTTTATTAATTTAGCTATCAGATACCTTTGTGGTTAGGTAAATAAAATTTATTCTTGTAATATTTATAGAACCTGATTTTTCTCCACAAATTTTTTTTTTTTTTAAAAAAAAAGGATGTTACAAAAGGAAGCGGTGAATGAAAACTTGTGTGTCATTCTCTCCTTAAAAGACTTTCAATCCAAGTATTATATCACTTCTTCATGATACGTAGCCGCATTTTCTTTCAAATATCGTCAATTTTTGTGAAGTCGTGACTTATTCCATAAAGCATTTTTACATGATAAATTATCATTTGAGTCCTTCTACCCTCACAAATAAATCTTCTACAAGGCGTTTTTATAGTAACGACAATTCATTATATTTACGATACCTAAGTATTAAAGATAGCAAAATTGTTTAAAGACAAAGTGAATTTGTTGGGCAGAATAACTGTAACTTATATGAGAAATGTCGTTTGTACCCGAGCGTTTATACGGCCCGACTCCCATGTCTCACATGAGGCATGGGGGTCGGGCCCCACGTTCAACAAATGCGTGAGGTCCGACCCCTATGTGAGAGGAGGGTTGGGGCCGTGTACACATAGCAGCTCCCAACTTACATATTATTTGATTTAAACAAAAATTAAATTTTTAGTATATTTTGATAAAAATTGATAGAAGGTATCGTTGAAAAGTTGTGAATCCTGTAAAATGTATGATTAACACATAAAATTAGTTATCAACTTTCATTTATAGGTGCCAACCATACAATTATTTTGTGTTTTTTTTATTGGCTTGTCACTACCATATAACGTGGCTTTGGTGAAACTTTTGCCGACATTAATTTTTCACAGAAATTCAGCCAATAAAATGCTGATCAATTGTTCATCGATGAAATATATATTACGTCAGAAAAGAAAATTATTCGGATTGGCGACGTCAGAAAATATATAGATAATATATGTATTACATTGCAGAGACAACATTGGGCCGGACTTTGCAAATTTTAATTCATTTTTATTATTTATTCCAAAATTATTTTGGTAGCTACTAGAATTACTGCTAGAGTCATAAGCGTGCTCGTATGGTGATGTAATGATGTTAATTGCTCTTTTATGTTTTATTTTTTACGGTAGTCCAAAACACGTTTTTCAACTTTAATTTGTTTTGTCTATACCTTAAAATATGCGAAATTTTAGTATGTAATTTGACCTCTATAGTACTGAAAGATTATATACCTTATTCACTAGAATCATGCTATGATAACCTAAATGTTAATCTAAGGGATGACATCTCCCTCACACATGAGAGGAAAAAATGTTATTTTATTCAGGTGGATCCTTCACCCCATGTGAGGGGAATGTCAATCTTTAGGTCATCCTTTAAGTTTGTTTAGCATAATTCTATTCACTAAGAATGATCCCTTAAGAGTTTTCTTTAGATATGGTAAAAAATCATTTGTTTCTTTTCACGTGAGTCAAAACTTAACCAATCTAAGCGATTATTTTTTGAAACTTGCTCTTGATTCTGCCATTTCTAAACGTATTTCTTTATACAAAGATGTTTCAAACATCCTTGAATAATAAATGAGTGAAAAAAAGTCTCTTTAAAGAACTCTCTTTTAGGGTTTTTTTTTTTTTAGGAGAATGTCATCTTCCATAAGAAGTCCTTTCCGGATGAAATTTAATCGATGTTTAGACCCAACAACATCTAGAGGGGATGAATAGGTATATATTGTGAAATTAAAATTGAACAAACAATAACAAGCAACAAGTCACATATTATTGTCTCTAGATGATTACGTTTAATACAATTAAACTCTGATTATCAATTATGATATATATAACAAAGTATAAAAGTAAAATCAACACCAAATATGGTAATGAAGGAAAACTCATTGAAGAACTCTCACGGGGATTAAAAAAAACCTTTGAACAAATCTTACCAAATCGATCTACTAAAAAAAGATAACATCCAATTAATTTAGACACAACTAATTAAATCTTAGTAGACTCTAATCATCCAACCTGAAAATCACTGAAGAACCTTTTTGATTGTGCCTCTAGCATTTTTCAACAACTATGAACTTTTTTTCCTCCACGTGAATCACCAAGAACGAACCTCATTCTTCTCCAACTGGAGCTCCAACTACCTCTCCGGAAACTCTGAAAGATTATTGGTAAATGATTTGGTTTTCAGTATTTGATCATTTGGAATTATGATGCTTTGATCTTTGGTTGAGCAAGAGAATATGGAATCAATGTTTAATCTTCAATAGGATGTTCTTTTCAATGAAAATAGGCTTAACACCCGTTTTGGGATGGACCAAGTCTTCACTATTTATAATATGAAGTGTTTTAAGTTTAATAGAACTGTAAAATAGGCTGAAAATCGTGAACAAATTTCACCCTAATATCACCACCGCTCAAGCGGTGGTCTCGTGGCTAGTGAGCGGTGCCTTGATTGCTCCAGCGTTGAACGCACGGATAGCAAGCGATCATGGTTCTAAAAAAATCCCTTAAGTGTTTTTCTCGCGAACTTCGATCCGACGACTTGGTCTTTTTGAGCTGATTTTGACTCCTTCCAAAGACACTCCTAATTCCGAACAACTCGACTTTAATTACAACAAAATTAAATGATATTTTAGACATGAAATTTGCCAATGCACTTTAGACCTAACACCAGCCACTCTCGGTGTTGGTCTTTATTAAATCCGTCCTGCTTCTCTTTCTTCTTTCCTTTGGTACTCATCATTGTTGGGGATTTTAATGGCAAACCCTAGCGAATTACCAGGCTTGTGGGAGAGATTGTGAGTTCGGGATGACATGGGGCCATCTATGCCGGTTGATAAAATTAATTAAAGATATATAGCAACATTTTTTCATGGAATTAGATAATGATCTAACAATTGAGAGCTTAAATGAATCATTTGTAAAGTAATATAGGTGCTTCAATAGTATATTATTTCACAATGTATTAACATGTAAAAAACATACATGTTTTTAAGCTCGATGTCAATATATAATCATTTTCGTCAAATCAAGTTTTAACTCATGTCCACGCATGTTTGGCTTTGCTTATTACCTAGCTAAAAAAATTCCTTTTAAGAAAGACATTTTCATTTCTAAAATAAGACAATCAAACATAAGGTACCATGCACAATGTCAATGTAATCAATCGAAATGATATAAGGGTCTGTTTGATAAAAAAACATGGAATTCGGTTGGAAAGAAAACGAATTGCGGGGAATTGAATTGTCTAGAATTTGTTTTAAAGAGAATTGTAATTAATGGTGTTTGATTGGTATAATTTTTCACCTAACAAATTTTTATGTTTGACTTTGTTTTTTACGCAAATTGTCAATTAAATGGATAAATTTTTTTACCATTGACTTTGGAATGTGTTCCAATTGGTAAAAAAAATTCGGTCAAAAAGCTGAAAAATATTTTCCCATCAAAGTGATGGGAAAATATTTTCCAACTTTTTTGCATCAACAACTTGTACCTTGAAAAATGGTGAAAAACGTTTTCTCTAGAAAACAAGCTCAATCAAACACGTGAATTTTAAAAAGTAGGAAAACGTTTTTCATTTTTCCTGAAAAATACGTTCAATCAAACAGACCCTAACATGCTACCGACTAGTGGGGAATGAGGGACTGGTCATGGAAGTAATAAATATCATTTTTTAGTTTAAAAATAATAATAAGTTGTTTGTTGAAGTGGACAAAACAAATTCATAATTATTTTCCATGAAAGTGGCGTTTTGGCACGTTGTACTTGTTGCTTTGCTGCAGTATCTTCTAGGTCAATTAATATTATAATATATAAACCTCAATAGCTCATCCATAACGTGTAAATCATTAATTATTATCGATATTTGTTTGGTCCAATTCGACAAGGCATAAGTATGTTATATTGAATAACTGATAAAATATTGACTTCTTTTTCTTTCATATGTATTGCTGACAAGATTAAAAGGTTTACATTTTAAATAAAATTTCATAATTTAAACAAAATAAAAATAATTATTTGTTGAGTTTTTGACCCAAAATATAAAATGATAACAAAGTAACTTTTCAAGCACACAAGAAAGCAGTAAAAATACCATAAAATGTTCGCTCAGTTCAACGTAAAAGTTTAATCTGAGGGTTCAGAGGCTAGCCCGTCACTAAGTGCAAAAATAACCTCATAAGAGAGTACAACGACAAGAGCCAAAATAAAAAAAACAAGACTTGATCACTGATCCAAAAAGATCTCCCAAATCATCACCCTAATCTACATAGCAACCATAACTCACAACTTTACTAACTCTACAGATCAGATAGCCAATATTACAGTCCTAATAACACTATAGCAAGGCACTTTCTCAAGGGTTACACAAAGATTAACATTTCATGGGAGATCCAGTAATCAGATGAGGAAGAAGAAAGAAAATGAAGAAAGTAAAGAGAGATCTGAAAAATTCAAAAAGCCAAGAATGAAAACTTACTCGTCTCTCAACAGTCTTCCAAGTATCATATGAAATTGGGAATTAATCTCGACATTAGATCAATAAAAGAACGATCTAGATCTCAGCTCAACTAGTACAATTCGTGTCAAAATAAAACGTCTAATTGGGGGTTGCCATGTGGCCATCCACATCCAAAGGGCCAATATACCCTTGCGAAGGCGTGATTTCAGAAACGTGTTTTACGATCTTCACCTTGGTTCTTAAATCACAGATCCTCTTTAATTGCTAATTTTTGCACATGACAGACATAGCCCTTCATCATTGACCAATGTACCTGCAAAAGAAATTGACCTTCATCAATACTGAGAAGTGATAAGCATGATCTAAAGTTACCTGCAAAAAGAATTTTTGTGCCCATATCTGATGGATTAACACCAATTTGAATTTTTTCAAGTATAACCTCACCAGAAGATAATTTTTCCCTTATGAAGTGAAACTTCACCTCAAAGTGTTTGGATCTCTCATGATAAACTAGATCTTACTAAGTAATATGGTACTTTGACTATCAGTAAGAATAATAGGAGGTTCTTGCAAAAAAAAATTAATTCACTCAAAATTCCTTTTAGACATATGCATTCTTTTACAGATTCTGTTATTGTCATATATTCAGCTTTTGTGCTAGGTAATGTGACAATGGGTTGCTGTTGTGATTTTCAGGCAATGCAATTGTAACCTAAAGTGAAAAACTAAGCTATGGTGGATTTTCTTTGGTCTTTATCCCCAACAAAATCAGAGTCCACATACCCTTTCAAAGTTAATTTGTTAGACCTTTTTCTTGAATACTAACCCAGTATTTAAAGTTCCTACTATGTACCTAAGTAGCCATTTTAACTCAACCCAATGAGGCTTTCCAGGATTAGACATATATCTACTTAGAAAACTAATGACATAAGCCAAATTAGGTCTAGTGGTAATCATGAAGAACATAATAGACCCTATAGTATTAGCATAGAGAATGATCCCCATCTCCTTTATTTTCTTTTCAGGTTTAGGTGATTGAGCAGTTGAAAGCCTCATATGAGCTGTAAGAGGTATGTTAACATGCTTAGCTTCTTTCATGCCGAACTTGGTTAGTACCCTTGCTTAAATAGGCTTCTTATGTCACAGTAAATTTATGTTCCTGCATATTTCTTTTGATAACCATCCCTGATATCTTTTGGCATTCCCTAAGTCTTTCATAATAAATTCAGACTTTTAAGAGATTTTTAAGTCTCATTATTTCAGTCTTGCTAGAATTGGCTAAGAGCATGTCATCAACATAAAGAAGCAAATATACTTCACAGCCAATTTTAGCATTATTGTAGTATAAACATTGATCATATTCACTCTTTTTAAAGCCAATCTTTAGTACATATGTATCAAATCTAATGACCATTGTCTTGGACTTTGTTTAAGTATTTACAATGAGCTTTGTAGCTTGCAGAAAAAAATCATCATTTCCTTTTACTTTAAAACCTTGAGGTTGACTCATATATATGTCATCTTCTAACTCCTTATGTAAAAAGGCAATCTTGACATCTAATTGTTCAAGTTCCCAATCGAATTGAACAACTAGAGCAATAATTAGCCTTATAGTCTTATATTTTACCATAGGAGAGAAGATCTTATTATAATCAACACCATCCCTTTGCAAAAAGCCTTTGGCTACAAGTCTAGTTTTGTTTCTAAGGGGGTTCGAGGGTGTAATACTCTCCTTCAGTTTTAAGATTCATTTGCATTAGACAATCCTTTGTTTTTCAGGTTATTTCCAATTTTCCAAGTTTTATTATCAAGTAAAGACTTCATTTCCTCTTCTGACGCGAACCCGGTTAGCACGAACGCTATCGAACCCACAAGAGAATTAACCGGATCCCAAGAACGCCCAAATACGACCAAGGTTTAGGATTTAGCCCCTAAACGTTGAACCAAGTAACCGAAGGTATATTAAACCAACGACCTCTTGATCACAAAGTCTCGAAATCTCACCCGGATAGTTTTGGATTTTGAACCCAACAATATGAAACAAGTAACCCAAAGATAACAACGATGTAATGAACCCCTTGCTCACAAATTGAAGAACCCACGACCCGATGTTTTGAACGCCACAAATATTCAACATATTTGATAAGTTCGATTGTTTGAAGCCAAGCTTCGAAAGAGAAAAATCTCCATTAATTTAATTCATCAAAGTTCTTAAAAGTCCTTACAATGAAGAATATAAATCCTATTTATACTAAAACAATAAATCCTAGGAATATGGAAAATACGAAATTCTAGAGTCCTAGAATATAGAAAATACCAAAAATAAGAATTGTAGTTAAAATAAACAATCTCGCCAAAATTAGAAAATTCGCCCCAAAATTTGTACCAAGCGGTCGCTTGGTTATGTTCCAAGCGGTAGCTTGGAAGACCAACTTTTCTCCAGATTGATTTCGGTAATGGTTGGGCGATAGCTTGGTAATAACCCTAAGCGACCGCTTAGGGTTCCCGGTGGCCCTCAGGACAGCCTTCAGCAAATTGGTCATAACTTTCTCTACCGACGTCCGATTGATGTGATTCAAAGTGCATTGGAAAGATTACTTAAAGATCTACAACTTTCCTTCAAATATAATCTTCCAATTCGATCATTTACTATGTCAAAAATAGGTTTCAATATGAGACTGAAAACAATTGCATAACTTTCGTGTTGATCCAATTGATTTCCAGCCTCGACCCAAACATGAAACTTGTTCCTTGGCATGTCAACTTCAACCTTGCGCGCTCCATGGCTCGACCAAGTGATTGCCTACCCCGGATCACATCATCTTCCATTGTCCTTTTCTAATTTCCAGAGTTCTGACCATTCATAGCTTTTTCAAAAAAAGTAGGTTTTGAGTGTTCAAGGGATCCTCTAGAAATAAGGACAAAGTCAAAAAAGTTTTGTATTTCATATCTAAGGTTAGGTCTTGGTTGTCTCCTTTCCCTATCACCGACTAATTTGTAATCACTAATTAAAAGATCTATATTGGAATCGTATAGTTTCAGATTCAACTTCAATTTGAGGTTCATTTGCCATTTGGGGCTCATGCGTTTCACCTCCATCAGGATTTACCTCATTTCCTTCTATCAAAGAAACTCCAGGTTCAATTTCACCATTTTCAGGTTGTGTGAAGTTGAATTTAGTTAGTTTCACCTCACTTTGAGTACTCTTATCAATTTCATGTTTCACGCATGTCATTTCAAATTCATTAAAGACCATATTTCTACTATTGATGATTTTAACACCATGTGTCCCTAACACTCATAACATGTACCCATTTACCCTTTCGGGGTAGCCTAACATGATACATTTGGTGGCTTTGGGATCTAGTTTTTCCTCGGTTTAGTGTGCATTTGCAGCACATCCAAAAATTCTACTATGGGACAGGTTAGGAGGCTTTCCAGTCCACAATTCCAGTGGATTTTTAAAATCAACAGAACTACAAAGAGATCTGTTTATAAGACAGGCTATTGTGCACACAACCTCAGCCTAAAACCCTTTTACCAGCCCTGAACTTATCAACGTACATCTGACCTTATTCATCAAAGTTCTATTCATTCTCTCAACAACCCCATTCTGTTGGGAGGTATGTTTAACAGTCATGTGTCTCACTATTCCATTTTGTTTACAAAAGTTGTCGAACTCAGAGTTACAAAATTCTAAGCTATTGTCAGTTCTTAGAGTCTTTAATTTATCCAGTTGATTCTCAACCATCTTTAACTAAACTCTAAAGCTTTGAAAGGTCTCGGATTTCACCTCCAAAGGGCAAACTCATACCTTCCTGGAATAGTCATCAACTATGGACAGAGAGTACTTATTTCCCCAAAGGTGAGATGGCTTTCAAGTCCCCATAATTTTGAATGGACATAGTCTAAAGGCCTATTTGTATTATGTGTTCTTGTTTCAAAGCCTACTCTGTGAGATTTTCCTAATACACATATCTCACAGAAATTCGGGGGTTCTATAATATCTTTACCCAGCAATTTTTTATTACTTAGATATTTCAGACCCTTGTTCCCGATTTGCCCTATTCTTTTATGTCACAACTTAGATTTATTTTCTACTACTTTGAAGGAACCAGAATTTTGTGTGGAAACTGTTTGACCCACGAGATGGTACAAATCATTCCTCTTAGGTCCCTTTAATACAATTAAGAGCCCCTTTCATCACTTTCAATGTGTTATTGTCAGATTTAAAAACACGTTCATCATCTTCAAGAATTCTCAATTAGATGAGATTTCTTTTTAGATTTGGGACATATCTGACATTCTTGATTGGTCTGACAATTTCATCATGCATTCTTATGGCAATGTCACCAATCTCAACCACAGTTTGTGAGTTGTTATACCCATTGTACAGCTTTCTAGGTTCTAAGCTGTAAAATCGGGATCTAATAGGGCACATATAGAATGTACATCCTGAGTTTAAGACCCAGTCTGTATTTGTTTCTTCATTAGACACAATAATAACATGGAGACTGTCTAACTCAGGGCTATATAGCTGCATTATTCAGTTTAGTATTGTTTTGTTCATTTAATTTCCTTTTTCCATTCAAAATAGTTTCTCTTAAAGTGTCACAATTTTTTCACGATTGTAACACTTTTTATTATTCGTCCTTTGATTTGTATCTCCTTTTTGACTTTCTTTTACTTCTCCTATTCTGAAAATTACTCTATTTCTTCTCAGTCCTTTCTCTCACAAACATATTTTTTTCCCCAGAGTAAGATTTTGACTCTTTCTTAACCTTTAACTCCTTGGATCTTAGGGCATCTATAGTAGCTTGTGTCAACTTATCTCTCGAGTATTTAGTGGCATTCCTAACATCTTTGTTTGACTCAGCAATGAATTCAATAAGATGATAGCAAAATCTTCATCTTCAAATTTCTTTTCGTTGTGTACCAGTCTCTTGACTATGATACTGAAATCACTCAGATTTGACTCCAAATGCTTTCCAGTATCCATTTTAAAATTAAACAATTTCTCCAAAAGGTAAATTTTATTTGATAATGTTTTAGTCAGAAATAGATTATCAAGTGCAGTTCATAGGATTTTAGCAGTTTTGGCCTAATCACCTTATCTAAGTATATCATCAGATAAGTGCAGGAACTATAAGCAATTTCATTCATAACTTCAATCTCAACAAGTTTTGCTTTAAGTTCTTCATAAAAAGTTTTAATAACAGAAAAGGTTTTAAAAAACTTTTTCAATTATTAAAACTTAGCAAATTAATGAATGAGATACGGCATCAAGAAAGACAAGCAATATATCATATGCTGTAACAATAGTTTGTATTCAATGTTATCAAACTTAGGGTCACACAGTTAATGCATGGATTCAAAGAGTGTAAAGCATGCTACAATATCACCACAATCAGTTATTCAATACCGGGTTGTAAACAACATACTAAGCATTTATCAATAGATGTATATTAATTTCACAAGAAATTGGCATGCTATACAGATATTATAAAGGAAGTTAGAGACGATCTCACCCAATATTGTTGATAATAGTATTTAAACCTCTGAATCCCTTCCAGAATCTAGTATCGAACCAAGTAGTGAAGATTAATGAACAATGGCGTTTGGCCTTTGCACTTACCTAAAATTCGATTAAAATTTTGTGTGTCTGTGCAGATCCTTACACAATCTGAAAAGATCACCAAATTTTTTTTTAAAAACACTTTAAAGATTCCAAGAACCCTTACCTAAAAGCCCTAGATAACTCTAATACCAGATTTTTTAGGTTTTTGACACAAAATATAAAATGATAACGAAGTTACTTTTTCAAGCACCCAAGAAAGCAGTAAAAACATCATAAAATGTTCACCCAGTTCAGCATAAAAGCCTAATCGGGGAACGGACAACCTAGACAACTTTTGAGTGCTCCACAAGAATATTCATGGATTTCTGCTCAGCATATAACACGTCATCGGAAAACTCATTTAATTTGTAGTTTAGCTCACTTCATGGATTGTGATTCAAAGCCATATATCAAAAGTTATGCGAGTTTGAAGTCGGACCATCGAGTAGTCAACAACACTTCATGTAGGCGCAAAAACTGAAGAGCAGATTCATAAACATGCGATAATTCACAGCAGTCTTTTGAGTGCACGTGAAACAGGCACACGTGCCCAAAATATGTACCAGCCAAGTCTGACTCCTTGTTTAATAAAAAAAAAGGTTGAACCCCAAGTAAGCGGTCCTATTTTACCCATTTTTGACAGATTTTCAAACTAAACTGTTTACACCGATTTGAGAAAAACTCAAACTTAAACCAAACCATTTTGAACGGTTTGAAAAAAATTCAAACATAAATCTAACGATTTGGTCCGGTTTTAAACCGCAATTTTTTTGTCGATACTTTTATGCCATTAATTTAGGTGTGAGCATTTTTTTTTCCCAGAACCGGTGGAACCAGACCAAAACCATTTAGAACCGATTAAGTCAGTTCCGGATCTTCTAAAAAAATAATTTGATTTTGGGACAAATTATTAAGAATCAACCTGTTCCAGTCTAGTTCTCGATTTTAGTATGGGAACCACCAGAAACAAACGATTCTCATAGGATTTTTTTTAAATTTTTTTGGTAAAATATATTATTCAATCTCCAATCACTTTTATAAAAAATAATAGGGTTCATTTTTCATTTTAGACCACAGTAATTTCCTTCTTCTCTTTGATTATTTTCTTCTCTCTTCTTATAATTCTTTGATTAACTGATTTTCAAGTCAAATTAGAATATTGGGTAAATCTATACCGTAATAAATTTATTTATAATATATAATTTCATTTCTAAGATCCAAAATTTTTATTTTGTTTTCACTTTGATTACATAATTGTTGATCCGATCAAAACTTTTCATCTAGATTTCTACAAATTATAATCGACAGAACCAGAAGTTGCAATAATTTTTTAAAGGATGTCCAATTCAATGTAGGATTTTGATTTATTGAAATTTGTTTAATCATTGGAGTACTATGCAGTTTATATAAGTTCATGATTGTTTGGTGATAGTAATTTATATGGAATACAACGTGGGATTATTTGATGAATCGTTTCAGACTTTCAGTTTAAGAGCTTATGGAATATATGAGTCTCATTTAAAAATAAATAAATAAAACCCAACACAAAAGTCTTACAAGTTACAATTTAGAAAATTTCATTTTTTTAATTTTTATATATTTTTTCGCCGGTTCGATTTGGTTTTAAACCGCAACAAAATTTCTTGAATCTAAATCAAATTGTTTTTGACCGGTTTGGTTTGGTTCAAAATCATTTCTTTGACAGGTCCACGTGACATCAAACCGACGGTTTCCAAAATGAGGTTTCGTTTTGATTTGACGATTTGACGATTTTTGCTTACAGTCCTACCCCAACCTTGAGGGTCCCCACTGCTCCACCCCTAAAAAAGATTGATTAAGTCTGTCAGACAACCACCTGACCATCCCAACCCAGTATACCGAACTGAGAACGATCCTCTGCTGCGTGATGACCCTGAACTGGAGCCATAGAGCTGTTAATCACACTCAAGTCAGGTGGGCGCATATCCTCAATCAGACTTGGTTCCTGTCCCCTTAGAACTCAAGAATACAGAAGTACGAGCCTATAGAACAGATCTTCTTCAAGTAAGGTCGTTCGACTCCTTATTTAATTATCCGACCTTAGGGAGTATTTGGGCATATTGTGGCACAATTTTTAGGTCTAAACCCTTGCCCATGCCCACTGTTCTAAATAGCGTGTCTAGGCGGCGCCAATGCGTTGTCTAGGCATGATGTGTGGTGAAGGCGCAAAGTCAAGTGGCTTGACGCCTTATTTAACAGTCAATGATTCTTGTTGACCGCTAATGCGTGTCTAGGCGTGATTAGGTGCGCATTATTTTCTTTTTCTTCTTTTTTTTTAAATTTTAAATTTTTTTTAAAATTAAAAACTTAAAGGCTGCTTTTTTCACTTCGATTGCCATAAATTCAAAACAATCCCTAAAAGCCTTGAACAAATGAAAACTTTCAAAAATTTCTATCTATTTACCACTCAGTATTTATATTTGAAATTTATCCTCTTGTTGGAAACTTTGAAAAAATGTATAAAATTCCTATAAATCTATTTTACATGTTTGATATATATTATTTTTAATTATTAAATGATTTTTTGATTGATTAAAAATTAAAATAATATTAAAATAAAAAACGTCTTTTTACGTTTTTTTACACATTTGTCTCGCCTAAACTCATTTAGCCCATAGTTTGACATTCATGCATCGTCACGCATTACGTTTTTTAGAACACTGCATATGCCTCGTCTCTAACATTAAAAGAGTTGGCAAATCACCAAAACATTGATTATCTAGTTTATTAGAAGATTTCTTCTCAATATTTACCATTTAAACTCAAATTAGGGCACGTAGTTTTCTTTCTATCGATCCATCATTATGCAACACCACTCGTACGCAAGATTCAATTCTTTATTTTCTGTGAAAATATTCATTGAAAGATGGTTCTATGAGTTAACTCGTTTTCATTTTCAAGAATCAGTAATTTTAGGTCCCATTTTTCAATGGATAAAAAACCTTTATTTTCTCCAAAAGTCCAAATAGACTCCTGTCAAATCACAAAGTAATAAAACCCACATCTCAACTCTTAACATCAAAAATTTGATGAGTGGCCCCAAAATAGACAGCTCCACTGCCTTTGTCCGATGAAGAACCTTAGAAACACGCTGTAAAATACCTACAGAAACCAAAATAATAATTGACATCTGCAAATCCATCAGTAACCAGACCCAACTTTTTTTTTTTTTTTTTGCTAGCAAAGTAGAATCTTGTTTTTGCATATGTGAGAGTTGTGTTCGACTCGCTGCCTTCAATTGCCAATTTTGATAATCTTGCCATGCCTTGCCAAATTGTACGTAGATTTGGTAGATGAGATTCACCTTGAGAAAGAGCTGCTTTACAATAATTTAACTCCTGTTTGGGTTAGCTAAAAATTAGATTTGAATAAATTTTAATAAAAATTGATTAAACATTCATTGAAAAGTCGATAAAATTTGTGAATCTCCTGAAATATATAATTTGAAAGTGAGTTTAGAAAAAACTGAATTCTAAAAAATGAGGGTCAAACAGGAATTTAATCTCATCTTGTGCTCCAAACCCTTAACAGTTGGGGCCCGTTGGAGCCGTTGCAAACAAAAAAGTGGACCGGCAGTGTGGATCGTGAAAGAGCCGCTTGCTTAAGTACTTTTATTTATTTTTTTAAGGCAAAACACACTTGCTTAGTCCAATCGTCGAACATTGACAACTAGTAGAACTTGAAAAGGAGAACGCCTATCCCAAGTCAGAGATACTGCTCAAACTTTGACAGAAATAGGTAAACTTTATTTGACTCATTGTTTGCCCAATGAGATTAATAGAATGAAGCACAGCTTAATTCTTATTACCAAGAATGCATCTTTTGTAATGGTCCATCTCTCTTAGGCAAAAGATAGATGCCATCAGCCCTCACTGACCAAATCATTAAACCATCTTGAGGTTCCTTGAACCGTTTCAAATTAAAAACTTCAAAAGCTAGATTCTTTGAACGCCACCAAAAATGACAGAAAAACATAGTACTTTTCCAAAAACCTTCACAAAACTTCCAACTAAAATCTTGGCTCGAATACAATGAATGAAATCCAAGATCATCATCTCCGGATGCACAATGCAACCTCAATGCACCGGAATTCGGAGGGACTTCATCGAAAATATAAACGATATATTCTCTAGTAAAAAAACAATATTTTGCCTCGAGAAGTTTGGCTGATAGGAAGAGAATTAGTAAAAGGATTTTAAATTTCAAAATACAATTCATGTTGCTTGTTGGTACAATTGATATTCAATACTTCTTCAAGACGGTAGTATCTTTTTTATAGTTGTTATTCTAAGGTTGAATCCAAAATAATATGAATAATGTTATCCAGCATCAGTGTTGTATTGCAACAATTGGAATTTATTACAAATACAATTATGATTTCCGAAATCTCAATGCAAGTATATAGTTTCCATATAGTGATAATCCGTCGACATCAAAAGAAAAAATATGTAATCTGCATAATTCATTGCATATGGATAAACTATAAATTTCGTAATATACAGTTCTATATATCTAGAATCATTTTGGGCAGATTATGTCAATAATATGCACTGTAATAGGGTGTATCCTCTATCAGCCAGTCTATTTCACTTTTCAAATTGACTGGTTTCAATGCCAATCTCCAAAAATTAGGCCCCGTTTGATTGCACAAATTTATCATGGAACTAGAAAAAAATTTATATCTTTTTACTATTCATTTGTTTGATTGCACAAATTTTTTAGGGCAAATTTTTTCCAAAATTTTCAAGGTACAAATTGTTGATGCACAAAAGTTAGAAAGATATTTTCCAACTTTTTGACCGATTTTTTTTTTTTTTTTTTAATTTAGCAATTGGAACATATTTCAAAGTCGATGGTAAAATTTTTTATCTATTTAATTAACAATTTGCGTAAAAAAACAAAGGTAAACGAAAAATTTACCAGGTGAAAAATTATACCAATCAAACATCTTTATCTCTCAATCAAATTCCAAACAAATCACTTCTCTGTCAAATATTTTATTTGCCATCTATTTTTCATCTTTCTATCAAACGGATAGTGGGATTTGAATAGGTGACGGCCTAGTAGCTCAGGCAGGAATAGTTGAATTGTATTTGATTATTGTCAGAGACGACTCAAGCAATTTAGGAACTTTAAGCAAGAACTCTGCAGCGCCCCTTCAAGAATAACAAAAATAAATTATATATACTATAAAAACGTGCCGAGTGTCTAAATTAGAATTTGAATCTAAGAATTGTCTTTAAGTTGCCTATGTATCCTCTTAGCATCAGCAAGTCCATTTAACTTTTCAAATAAACTGGTTTTAAGTCAGAAGTAATAAACATTTGCACTTACTTACACTATATGCAGTCCATTGGATGTTTTAACTTTTAAAATTCTTGTTATGTATTTTGCCCCAAGGAAGTTTTTTTATAGAACGTAATCTATTCCTACATTCATACGTAATCTATTCCTACATTCATAAGTTAGTGTTAGTCTAGATTTAGAAAATGATTGTAGATAATGGATGTTTTCATCTGGGATTTTGACAGATTTTTAAAAGATTATAAATTCTAATGAATTTCGTGGATTTAAATAGATTTATACAAAACTCATAAGAATCTCATTAAAAATGGTAAAATTTAAAATAATAATAATAATAATAATGAATGTCCTCAACTGAGATTTTGATGAATTTTTAAAAGATTATAAATTCTAATGAATTCTTGGATTTGATATTTTTTTTTCACAAAACCCATAAAAATCTTGTTAAAAATTATAAAATTTGAAAATAGTTTGTTATATTTATTTTTTTAGCTTGAAATCCATTCGAATCTTATAAAATCCTTATATTAATAAAATCATTATAAATTCATGAGTTATTGAGGATACATAAATTTTAAAGAATTTCATTGAAATTTTGAAAATCTAGACACCTATATTTTAATGGATTTCATTACAATCCATTAAAGTCTCAATTGTTGATAAGATTGTATTATTCTTATTAAGATTTGTCTAAATCTTGGGAATAAGATTAATGATGTTTGATGCATATTGAACGGGACTGCATAGATGACTTATTTGTGACATCTAGTGTTAGGATCTTGGGTGTTTAATCAACTTAAATACACATGTATCAACATACATTCAATGCACAAAAGTCAAGAAACAATAAATCGAAAATCTGGAAACTTGAAGCTCCAACAATGGCCGAAATCTGAAGCTTTTCTTCCCTTTGTTTATGGTTGATTTGTAGGCTCAGGAACAGCTTCCATGCAATGCAAATCACCTTCCAAGAGAGCTAGAGAAAATCGGCAAAGAACCTCCTATACTTGGCTTGAAGAAACCACCCATTATCCTTCCTCAATCACTCAAGAATCACCAATGTAACCTAGCCCTATTTCATGCCTAAGAATACACAAGAATCTCACAGTAGAAGAGAAGAGAAGCCAAAGAGGTTTACCAATGGAGGGAGAGCACAAAACGTGAGAGAGAGAGAGGCTTGTCCTTTGGAAAGAATGGTCTAACCCTTTTTGTGTAAGAGAGTAGGTATATATTCAAATGTATAGATGAAAGCTTCTCTAACAAGTCACAAGAATATCTCCCAAGAAATTTCCACCATCCATTTTAATCTAAGGCTCACAATAAATATGAGTTAAGAGAAACATTTCTCACATTCTTCACCTTGGTTCTCATAACACGTTCTCTTGGTTGCGAATTTGCACATGGAAGAACTGTTCATCATCATCGCCCACTACCTGCAAGAAAAATTAACTCGTATCAATATGTAACAAAGATAAGTATAATTTAAATTTACCTGCAGGTAGAATTTTAGTTCCCACATCAGAGGGATTCCAATCAGTGTGAATCTTAACAAGTTTAACTTCATTTTGAGACAATTTCTCACGAATAAAATGATATTTTACCTCAATATGTTTAGATCTTTCATGATAAACAGGATTTTTACAAAGCAATAAAGCACTTTGACTATCAGTAAACATAACAGGTATATCATGCATGAAATTCAATTCTTTTAAGATTTCTTTTAACCAGGTACATTCCTTAGCCGCCTCGGTTATGACAACATACTCTGTCTCAGTACTTGACAAAGTAACTAAAGGCTGCAACTGTGACTTCCATGTTATACAATTGTCACCTAGGGTAAAGGAGTATGTTGTAGTTGATTTTCTACTGTCTTTATCACCATCAGCATCAACATAGCCTTTTAAAGTTAACCTTTCAAATCTTTTCTCATACACAAGACCCAGATTTAATGTACCTTAACAACCATTTCAAACCTGCCCAATGGGGCTTTCCAGGGTTGGACATAAATATGCTCAAAAAACTTATAGCATAGTCTAAGTCAGATGTGGTTGTTATCATAGAGAACATAACCGAACCTATAGCATTAGAGTAGGGTATGTTCCTCATTTCTCTAAATTCCTCCTCAGTTTTAGGAGACTGTGCACTAGAAAGATTCATGTGAGCTACTAAGGGAACGTTCACAGATTTTGATCCATTCATACCAAATTTAGTTATGACTTTGTTCAGATAGGCTTTTTAGGAAACGACAAGTCTATTTTCAACCTTATCTCTCTTTATAACCATCCCCAAAATCTTCTTAGCACTCCCCAAATCTTTCATATCGAATTCTGATTTTAAAAGGTTCTTCATCTTAGTGATTTCAGTCTTACTTGAACTTGCTAGAAGCATGTCATCTACATACAGCAACAAGTAGACCTCACAGCCCTCCTTACTATCATTATAGTATATGCATGCATCATACTCACTCCTTTTAAAACCTATCTTCAGTACATAGGTATCGAACCTAATGTACCACTGTCTAGGGCTTTGTTTAAGCCCATACAGAGATCTTTCTAATTTGCACGCACAGTTTATTTTACCCTTTACCTCAAAACCTTGAGGCTGACCCATGTAAATATCCTCTTCCAATTCCTCATGTAGGAAGACAGTCTTGACATCTAATTGTTCCAGTTCCCAGTTGAAATGAGCAACCAATGCAAGAATCGGTCTAATTGTTTTGTACTTTATCACAGGAGAGAATATCTCATTGTAATCAACCCCCTCTTTTTGAGTAAACCCCTTCGCCACTAGTCTGACCTTATACCTAGAAGGATCACTAGGATTATTTCCTTCTTTCAATTTGTAAATCTACTTACATTGAACTATCCTATGATCCTTAGGTCTATTAACCAACTTCCAAGTTTTATTCTCCATTAAAGATCTCATCTCTTCCTGCATAGCTTTTAGCTAATTTTCAGAACATTTTCCATTCACGACTTCTTCAAAGCTATCAGGTTCTATCTGCTCAAGGGCTTCACCTGAAACTAAGGCAAAATCAGTCATGTTTAGGGATTCATATCTAGGATTTGGCCTGATCTACCTCCTCCCCCTATCCCTAGTAAGCTGATAATTTTGATTAGGGGGCTTAGGGCTGTAAGCAAAAATCGTCAAACCGAAACTGCATTTTGGAAATCGTCGGTTTGGTGTCACGTGGACCCGTCAACGAAATGGTTTTGAACCAAACCAAACCGGTAAAAAACGGTTTGGTTTAAATTTGAGAAATTTTATTGCGGTTTAAAACCAAATCGGACCGGCGAAAAAATAAATAAAAATAAAAAAATAAAAAAAAATGAAATTTTCTAAATTGTAACTTGTAAGACTTTTGTATTGGGCTTTTTATTTATTTTTAAATGAGACTCATATATTTCATAGGTTTTTAAACTGAAAGTTTGAAACGATTCATCAAACAATCCCACGTATTCCATATAAATTACTATCACCAAATAATCATCAACTTATATAAACTGCATATTACTCCAACGATTAAACAAACTTCAATCAAAATCAAAATCCTATGTTGAATTTGACATCCTTTAAAAAATTATTGCAACTTCTGATTCTGTCGATTATAATTTGTAGAAATCTAGATGAAATTTGATCAGATCAACAACTATGTAATCAAAGTCAAAACAAAATAAAAATTTCGGATATTAGAAATGAAATTATATATTGTAAATAAATTTATTTAGGTATAGATTTACCCAATATTTTAATTTGACTTGAGAATCAATTAATCAAATAATTATAAGAATAAAAGAGAAAAAGGAAAGTGATTGGGTCTAAATTGTAGAAGGAACCCTTTTATTTTTTTATAAAAGCGATTGAAGATTGAATCATATATTTTACCAAAAAAAAAAAAAAAATCATATGAGAACCGTCCGGTTCCTGGTAGTTCCCATACTAGAACCGGGAATTGGATCGGAATCGGTTGATTCTTAATAATTTGTCCCAAAATCAAATTATTTTTTAGAAGATCCGAAACAAAATTCGACCAGTTCTAAATGGTTCCGGTCCGATTCCACCGATTCTGGAAAAAAATGTCCACTCCTAAATTAATGCATAAAAGTAGATCGGCAAAAAATATATACGACGAAATTGACGGTTTAAAATCGGACAACAGGCAAAAAAAAATACGATGAAATCGGCGATTTAAAACCGGACTAAACCGTTAGGTTTAGGTTTGAGTTTTTTTCAAACCGTTCAAAATGATTTGGTTTAGGTTTGAGTTTTTCTCAAACCAGTATGAACGGTTTGGTTTGAAAATCTGTCAAAAACTGGTAAAACCGTACCACTTACACCCCTAGGGCTGATCATTAAAATGTTCAACTTCAACAGGTTCAGTGTTTTCTTGAAGTTCAGTCACCCCTTCAAGTTCAAGTTCAGTTTCATTTTCATTTTCAGGTTCTTGATGTATATGGTCATTAACTTCATTCCCAGGTGTAGGTGAATCAAGCTCAGTCTGAACACTCTTCTTAGTTTCAGATTTGTTGGTTTCATCAATTTTCTGTCTTAGACATGGCATCTCAGATTCATTAAAGACTACATTCCTGCTGTTAATAATCTTAATTCCTTGAACCCCTAAAACCCACAACCTATAGCCCTTCACACCCTCGGGATACCCTAACATCACACACTTGACCGTCCTCGGCTCAAGTTTTCTTTCAGATTGGTGTGCAAATGCAGCACATCCAAACACCTTCAAATGTTCCATATTTGAAGGCTCTCCCGTCCACAACTCCTGTGGGGTCTTAAACCCTATACTGCTGGACGGAGACCTATTAATCAAGTAAGCTGCAGTACTTGCAGCTTCAATCCAAAAGCCTTTCGCAAGGCCAGAGCTAATCAACATACACCTAACTTTGTTCATTATGGTCATGCTCATTCTTTCAGCGACCCCATTCTGTTCAAGTGTGTATCTAACAGTTTTGTGTCTTGTTATGCCTTTTTGCTTACAGAAATTGTCAAATTAAAAATTGCAGAATTCAAGCCCATTATCAGTTCTCAAAGTTTTAAACTTTTTATCTAGCTTATTTTCCACAGACTTCAACCAAATTCTGAATTTTTCAAAGGTTTCCGACTTAGCCTTCAAAGGGTAAATCCAAACCTTTCTTGAATAATAATTTTCTAAGGACAAGAAGTACTTGCTTCCACCAAATGTGGAGTGCTTCTCTGAGCCCCATAGATCAGCATGGACATAGTCCAATGGTTTGCTGGTTCTATGAGAGCTAGCTTCAAAGCTCACCTTATGGGACTTACCCAATACACATGTTTCACAGAAATCCATAGCTTCAATATCATCATTTCTAAGTAATTTCTGATTACTTAAAGATTTTAGCCCTTCGAACCCAATATGACCCATTCTGTTATGCCAAATTTTAGTTTTGTCTTTACTCACAGTAAGAAGGCTAGAATCAAATGGTATTTTAGTTCTACCATCCAGATAGTACAACTCATTCCTTTTAGGTCCTTTCATAATTATGAGAGAACACCTCATAATTTTCAAAATTTTGTTACCAGACTTGAAGGTATATCCCTCATCTTCAAGAGAATCTAAGGAAATGAGGTTCCTCTTTAAATTAGGAACATATCTAACATTTCTGAGCTGCATGACGACCCCATCGTACATCCTGATGGCTATGTCACCAACTCCAACCACATTTTGAGAATTATTGTCCCCCATGTAGACCTTCCTATGTTCAGTCTCTTTATAATTATAGAACCAAGACCTCTCAGGGCACATATGAAAAGTACACCATGTGTCTAGGATCCAATTTTTATCAAATTCTTCCTCAGACACATTAAGAACATGCAAATTGTCAAATTCAGAAACAATGGAAGCATTATCTTGATCAGAATTGTTCGGGCCTCTTTGTTTCCTTTTCCACTCAAAGCAGTCTTTCTTGAAATGTCTCAACTTTCCACAGTGATAACATTTCCTACCGCTTTTATCTTTGGATTTGGATCTCATTTTGGATTTCCCTCTCCGCTTCTTCTTATGGAAGTTAAATTCTTTCTTTTCAGATCTTCCCCTAACAAATAAGCTCTCTTCACGAGAATGAGTTCTATTATCTCTTTTTAATTCAAGTTCTCTTGATTTTAAAGCATCTGTGACAATAGCTTGAGTGAGAGTATCCATACCATATCTTATGGCATTTTTTATTTCTCTATAAGATTCGGGCAAAGAGTTTAGCAATATGACAGCTAAATCCTCATCGGCAAATTTTTTATCATTATGAGCCAGACTCTTAACAATTATGCTAAAGTCACTCAAATTTCCCTCAACATCCTTCCCAGGATCCATCTTAAAACTAAACAGCTTTTCCAACAGATATATCTTGTTAGGTAAAGTTTTAGTCAAGAACAAGACATCTAATTCAGTCCACAAAGTTCTAGCAGTTTTGGCATTATCAACTTGTCTAATAATGTTATCAGATAAATGCAAAATTATAGAACTGTAAGCAATTTCATTCATGTCTTCAATTTCATGTGGTTTAGCCTTTAACTTATCAGAAAATGTAACAGGATCATTGAGAGCTTTAGCAACTCTCTGTTGGACCAATATTGCCCTCATTTTCTGTTTCCAAATCGAGTAATCAACCTTTCCATCGAATTGCAATAATTCGACCCTCGAATCCATTACAGATTCTGTAAAAGAGTGGCCTGTACTCGTGGACATAACAGAAAAAGTTTTGAAAAAATCTTTTCCAGATGATCAAATAAAATACGAATGCAGAGTTAAAACAAATAACCCGAAATAAAGCACAATGATGAAACACAGGTAAAATGTAATTAAATATTCTTTCAGGTTACGAATTAATCACAAGAATTCAATCAACGGAATTCACAAATAAGCAACCACGCAAGCATGCATAAATCGATAAAAAAATCAAACATATCCTAACGGAGAGTTTAGAATAATCTGACCAAACTACTGTTGAAAAACAGTAAATATACCAAAATTTCACAACCGAACAGCCAAAGACGTCAAGTCAGGGGCAAAATCGTCCAACTTTTTCTGTATAACCTGAAACACAAAACTAAATACATCAATACGTTCAGGACATCAAAATAAGCAAACTGTCATAAGAGACCGTCATCGAAAACCGCGTCACGCGCCTCCCACGCGCCGTCGCTGGCCAAACGCGCCACCTGTCCTAGTTCTCCTCGGTCTGCAGAGCACGCCGGTAGTCTCAGAATTTTCAAATTCCTTCTGGTTTGGCCAGAAATCGCGTTTGAAGTTTCAATTTTTCAACAGATTTTTGGACAGCTTTACCTCCGATTTTCTGGTTCGTTTTCAGGCGATTTCTGCTCGTTTTCTGGTCTTTTTGGCCTCAAAAACACCCCAACATTGCTCTGATACCAGTTTGTTAGGATCTTTGGTGTTTAATCAACTTAAATACACATGTATCAACATACATTCAATGCACAAAAGTCAAGAAACAATAAACCGAAAATCTGAAAACTTGAAGCTCCAACAATGGCCGAAATCTGAAGCTTTTCTTCCCTTTGTTTATGGTTGATTTGTAGGCTCATGAACAGCTTCCATGCAATGCAAATCACCTTCCAAGAGAGTTAGAGAAAATCGACAAAGAACCTCCTATACTTGGCTTGAAGAAACCACCTCTTCTCCTTCCCCAATCACTCAAGAATCACCAATATAACCTAACCCTATTTCATGCCTAAGAATACACAAGAATCTCACAGTAGAAGAGAGAGAAGAGAAGCCAAAGATGTTTACCAATGGAGGAAGAGCACAAAATGTGAGAGAGAGAGAGGCTTGTCTTTTGGAAAGAATGGTCTAACCCTTTTTGTGTAAGAGAGTAGGTATATATTCAAATGTATAGATGAAAGCTTCTCTAACAAGTCATAAGAATATCTCCCAAGAAATCTCCACCATCCATTTTAATCTAAGGCTCACAATAAATATGAGTTAAGAGAAACATTTCTCACATCTAGGAATGAGACTATATTCGATCATCGAATGATAACCTAAATCCTTAGCTTGTAATGTACATTTGATTGTTGATTCAAGTTCTTTGAAGAACCAATGAGTGATATCTTAATTAGAAGATTGACGGTCAATCATCACTGATTGCAATAGCAAGATTATTTATTAATATTTAATTAAATAATATTAAAAAATTATTTAGCTTAAAATTCAGCCACCAATACAGAAATGAAAATAAAAGGAGAGATGCAATAATTATATATATATACGCTTGAAAAATACTTGAGAATAAAGAAAATTTTGAAAATGGATAAAGATAAATAAGGGTGGAATTTAAAAATAAATACCGTGGCCAAGTTGTGAACTTGTAATAAAATGAGAGTCTTCAAACGTACCGATTCACAACCTATATATTCTGGATCAGGTAAATTTCAGGGCCGGGTTTTTCAAATGGCCAGGTCAAACTCTCCAATCACCACATAAGCCTAACTTATTAATTATTTACCTCAATGACCTTTTCAATATTAAAAAAAATAAAAAAATAAATAAATTAAAAGTGAGAATTTATTCATGGACCCTGTATGGAGGGTCTGTTAACTGACCCCCAAACCTTAAGTAAGTCTGGAGGTACCATTAGCAGACCCCCCCCCCCCCCCAGGACCCTAGCCACCCGAACCCCAGAATGTCTGAGAGGTCAGTTAACAAACCCCTCAGATGTTAGGAAAGTCAGTTAATGGACCCACAGACCCAATTTGAGTAATTGGTTTAATGTTTTCAATTAACTGATTACTAATTGAATGATTTGATGCCAATTAATTTCGACACTCGAAAGAAGGAAATTTAGGCTTAATCTTAGAATAACACAATCTAGGAAATTATAGGTTTTGAGAGAAAGTAAAATTCATTTGAAGCATGTTCCACTTAAGAACGACGGACTTGATAATTTCTAGATTTTAATTCAGAATAAAGATATTAGAATTGAAATATAGCAATAATTTTTACTTGACACTTGAGAGATGGAGTAAAATTCTATTAGGGTTCTTGCTTATAAACTTTGAAAAAATGATTATAAATAATTATATAATCGAGAATCATATTTGATAGTTAGGTAAAATCAAAACCCTAAGCTTTCTCATCTTAATTATTCTTCTAAGTTGCATTTATTTGTTGAATTCATCATTAGATTAGTTTAAAATCATTGATCTTATAATTCGATTTTCTAGATAAAATAAGAGATATTCAATTGTAGTACTTAGTATAAAATTAAATTACAATTCATGTGGGTTAGACACTCTAACTCCATTTACATATTACAAAACTTGATATCGTACACTTAAAGTACAATTTACGTTGTAGAAAAAGTGCGAGACTTCCACGGTTGATACTTTTCCAATGCAGTAAGGGAGACAGTAGAAAAGAGGAGTTTCACAGTCATCATCTAAGAATAAGCAAGTGTATAATATATTCCTGCTAGATTTCTCTAAAAAATCATAGGTCCATCATTTAAATTGTCAAAAGTACACACTAGTAAATTACTCTGGACTGGAATGTACGATAGGCAGATTTTTCGTGTTCGCTCAATCTTTAACGTTCACGGGGAGAAAAAAGCGAGGGTTGTAACCTGCAAAGGAAGGAAGTAGATTGGAAATTGTGGGAAGTGAAATTTTTTGGAACATTTTAAATGCACTAAAGTATTCCTGTGCAGTCTGATTTTTAACTTATGAATATTGTAGTTGACCAGCAAAATCAAGTAGGCACGCCATATCCGGTCACCTTAGAAGTGTAGAAGTGTTGTAGCATTTGAAATTTGTCTGTCATATGAACATGGTTATATGAAAAATTAAGCTATTTGTACTTTCTTATTTACCCTCTTGTTTACCCGATTCCATCCGCCCTCTCACATGGAGGTCGGGTCCCACGTCCAATAAAATGTGTGGGGCCCGACCTCCATGTGAGATAACGGATGAGATCGAGTAAATCAAAGTATAAAACAAAAGGGTACAAGTAGTAAGGTCCCTATATGAAAGACAATTTAACAAGTCTTTTAAAAAGTTAAAAATTGCTTTTGAACTAATTGTGGGAAGTTAGATTTGTGTGGTTAAAAGAAATTTTAGAGAAAAATGACCTAAAGTAGCTTCACCAAGAATCCTTTCGTTAAAAAGTAAAAAGAGAAAGTCTTGTCAATTCAACTCAAAAAAATTGAGTATCGCATTGTGACACTGACATTGGTCTTGGTAATCGAATATGCTAGTCTCTAGATGGACCAAGTAGTGTGAAAATATTATCAAATTTTGAAAACAGACATGCTACTAGTACATCAAGGGCCACCACCATTTGGTGGCCTCTTGTGAACCACAAGAATATTTCATTTGAAAATTATTTGCTCAATCCATTTACATGTTTATAATTTTCGTGTTCTTTCCAAATTGATAGGTATTCCACCAATGGCCATACGCTTGTCGTGGGTCATAGACTCATTTTATTTGACGTAAATCTTATTGGTGGCAAAAATAACTATTATCTACCATGAAAGGCAATCTTTGATGCCCACTTATTGATTATAGCGCGTTATTTTTTGATCAGGACGTTAATCTTTTCTATATCCTTTTATTTTTATCAATATCCCAAAGAGGACCGATGTGTTGATGAATTTTCCCTAGACTGGACTATGGAACATACTTTTGCACACATATATGTTGAAATTATTAGTTGACAACTAAACTTTTTGGACCAAAGAGTGGACTTCGAACACTATATTTGGCTTGTATATCGGGTGGATAAGTGATTAGTCAAACAAATTTGGGAATGAAAATATTTCTTCATGGTTTGCAAATCTTCATGATTATTCTTTCTACTCATTCGCTAACAATATAGATTGTAGACTAGCTCGAAGGTCTGAATACATGACGATTTCTACAAGTAAAGATTTAAAAATACACTTAAGATAGAAAGAAACAAAAAAATTATCATGAATACTATCTATTAATAGTGAAAATTGTCCTATGAAGATTCAATTTTGACGGAATATAAAAAATTTAACTTTTATCAAAATATACTAAAAATCTAATTTTTTTTTAAACCAAATAGGAGCTATATTTTAATCCGAGACTGAAAAAGACGAGGAAGATAAAATGATAAGAGCTCAAAAGATGAGGAAGATAACATACGATATTCTAAATTTACATAATCTAAAACTAGTGGTATCTAATCTTGTCTAGTACCAAGTAAAAACTGCTGAAAAGTTACTCAGAAAGCCAATCAAGATTGAAGCACTCCTCAACAACCTGAACACAAAGGCCTGGTATAACCTTTTCCACATCTTTCCACAGCCAAGAAACCTCTTCGTCACAAATAACACGCCGCAAAGAATGCAATGACACCACAGAGAAAGGCAAATTCTTGATCTGTGGACACTCTCTCATGTCAATCTTCTCCAGGTTTGTGCATCCACCAATTCCCTCAGGAAGGCATCCCATTGTGACACATTCTGAAATGTCCAGGTATTTTAGCCAAACCAGGTGGCCAATCCCGACAGGGAGCCTCTTCAAATTCGGACAAGAATAAAGTCTTAAAAACTGCAGGAAATTTAGTTTATCCAAATCTGCTGGCAGGTCCTGGAGACTCTCACAATTGGTAACATTCAGGCTCTTCAGTGTGTGCATTCGGCAGAGGCTGGAAGGCAGCTTGTTCAAGTTAATGCAGTGATCCATAGTGAGTTCTGAGAGACGAGGGAAAATATGGGGGAGGTCTATGGCTGATTGGTCAAGGCTATTATCAATATCACATAGGATTAATGAAACTTTTTGCAGGTTTTTGAGGGGTACGGTGGTGTCAAATAAACGAGGGACGTATATCTTTTCGAACCAGAGGCTTCTCAAATTAGCTAAGTTGTTAAAAACTGATAGATTGTGAACGACTGCATTGGAAGTGCTATAGTTTATTAGTATCAGTGCTCTCAGCTTGGGCATGTTATCAAGGAAAGGAGGCAGGAAGTATTCATTTGACGAAAAATTTAGTATTAGTACTTCAGCTTTCGGACAATCCATTCTGAACCAGTTCATCTCTCTCATTTCACCTGCATTAGAAAAATCAAGTAAATGAAACATGCTATGTACTCCACTAACAAACAAACAACAAATTCACCGTTCTGAAGGGAAAGTCATTATAATATATCTATAATTTGCTAATTATAAACTGCTAATCCTTTCCCCTTGTTCTATCAACAGTGGAAAATTGATTAAAAGTGAGTCATAAATCTCGGTCATTATCAAGTAGATTCTAAGCCATCAAATTTTGCAGCAATTGTGGTATATGATGTCATTCAAGTAGGAATTGAAATGTAATAATCCTTGTATGAAACAACAGTAATCATCCAGTAACAGGGGTTGCAATACCTGTATGCACTGAGATAATTTGTGCATTGAATGGTTGATCCATATTCCTCTCCCATTCTTTTGGTAGTCCTGCTTCTCTTCTTGGCATAAGCAATCGCCTCCGCTGATTTATACATCCAAGATTGCTTACGTGTATAGCTAGATCTCTCAATACATCGTGCTGATAAGCTGAAATTTCGTAGTAACTACTATATTTATCTCCCGCCCTGGAAAACACACATTTTTTATGAAACCATTTGAAGATGGCAAGTAATTTTCAGACTCATAAATTTAAGTTTTATAGTAAATCATAAGATTGCATTTATACCTTGCATCTTTCACTAAAGTCAAGAGATTTTTATCTGAAAGCTCAACTAGGATGGCAAAAGCTTCTTCTTCCTCGATATCATGTAGTTCCATCCACATGTTGATAAGAATATCAAGAGGGATTCTCTTGTCCTCTGGGAAAGCACCTAAATCCAAGAAACAATCCCTCACCGTATCTCTCAAGGAATCAATACTCAATTTCATCCGCTCGAGTAAATGCACTTCGTGGGATTCACTGAGAGGTTGACTTCTTGATAAGCGATTCTTAGCGCTTGTCCAGAACATTTCATGCTGGCCCTTAAGTGATGCTCCAATCACCTTAAGAGCCAATGGTAACCCTTTACATTCATCCACAACCTATTGAGATTGGAATACTTTTTCAGTAAGCATTGGTAATAATCAAGTATAAGAAAGAGATTTATTACCAATACAAATGTAATTAACTAATACCTCCTTAACCAATCGTTTATCAGCAGTAAATGGAATCGAAGATTGTCCAAAAGCAAAATGGCAGAATAGTCCCATCGCCTCATCCTCCCTTAACAACTCCAATTCATAGGAGCTGTCAACAACTGATAGAGGGGAACTTCAATCGCGAAACCACGAGGATTTTGCAACCATTGGGAATTTTGAATTTTAGTTGTTCAAGTACAGATTGGGACCATACATCATCCAAAACCAGTAGAGTTCTTGAAGAAATTTCCGTATCATATTGGAGTTTTACTAGGGGAAACATGTTGCCACTAGCAACCATTGTGTTCCCTGATATCATTTTCCAAATCGTTGCACTCAATTGCTCCACACTTGGAGATTGAGACACAGTAAGGAAGAAAATCCTGTTATTGAAATAACCTGGGAACAAAGAATCAACTCAAAGTGAACATTCTGATTGAAGATAATATTTAAATTTATAAACGAAATAGTTAGCAAGATCCTACTCACTTTTGATTTGATCATCTTTGCGAATTTCTGTAGCCAAGGTGGTTTTTCCACTGCCACCAATTCCATGGATGCCAATTACAGTATAGTCTTTGGCCATTAGCATCTCCTTCAACTTCCTCTTTCCCAATTCCATCCCAGCACTTAAATTGGCCGAAGTACTCTCGAACCTCCTCTCCTCTTCCACCCTGTTCACTGCCTCCCCCAGCCAGCCACCACGGTCGTCCACCCCAATCTTCATGGCCTCGAGCTGCCGCTCCAGCCGAGGGAATTTCTCGTCTATGCCGACCCTCACATGATGCACGTCGGCCAGTACGTGCGCCTGGATTACAACATTCATGAATCTCGACACGGTTTTCTCCAACTTTTCCATTTTTTGAGCAAATCTCAGGTTCTTGTACAGGTTCCAACGGGGAGAATTCAGGACCTTCTTAGCCAGTTCGAGCCCATCGGATAGTCTCTCGGAGAAATTATCTAGCTGGCGCTGGCGGTGTTGAGGCAGCTCGACGCCTGTATGCTTGATTTCCTGGATGATGGGGAGGAGCTCTTCGATATAGAGGATGAGCTGGTCGGCACTCGACCGGCAGAAAGTCGATTTTCTAGATATAATAATGAGCCGTTTGAGAAGTTCTGTGGCAATCTCGCCGGCAAATAAGTCTGTCACGCCCATTTCCGGCGACGGATTCTGATTAACAGGTTGTTGTCACCTGAAGAAATGGTGAAGTGGAAGCCTGTCTTGCTCTCTTGTAGTAGAAAACTAACAGGACGTTGGAAATTGACAAAAATAACCCTGCTCAATCGAAAAAAAAAAAAAATTCATTTCTTGCTTTAAATTTTTCATTTTTTTTTAATAGTTTTTACAATAACTTAATATACCTTATAGAGTTGGACAGTCAATCGATTTGATTATCATATGTTCCCGTCCATCAGCATTAGCACACCTTACGAGTTGGAAGTGGAGAAACACGAGCTTTTGTATAGAATAACTTTCAACAATTATGGTTCCGTGATTTCTGAATATTCGAAAGTCGAAGGTTACGATACTTTTCAAAATTATATTAGGGTCCGTTTAATTATAAGGGTAAAAAATTAGTGGAAAAAAATTGGATTTCAGAGAATTGATTTGCCTGGAATTGTTTTATCGGGAATTGAATTAAAGGTGTTTGATTGGTATAATTTTCCACTTTTCTATTATAATACGTTTGACTTTGTTTTTCATGCAAATTGTCAATTAAATAGATAAAAAAAATTTACCATTGGGGACAAAATATGTTTAGAATGTCAAAAAAAAATTTTAAAAAAATTATTTTTTATTTTTACGTTTGACTTTGTTTTACATGAAATTTGTCAATTAAATGAATAATTTTTTTTACACTTTATCTTAGAATTTGTTTCTATTGCTAAATAAAATTAAAAAAAAAAAGGTGGAAACCAATTCCCACCATATAACAAGAAATTGAATTCCACAGAATCACGCTTCAAGTGGTTGTACCTTGAAAAATGCTGGAAACCGATTCCATGAAAAATAAAGGCTATCAAACAGCACAAAAGTGGAAGTTGAAAAACGATTCCAAGTTTCTGGAAAAATTTCTGCCTATCAAACAGTCCCTTAGTGCATGAAACACATTTTGACATACTAACAACTCACAATAAATAATGTACTTTTTATTAACTTCTCAAACACGCCCAAGCATTTGTATAAGGCAGTGTTTGATTGTGGTGGAGAAGGAAAATGTTTTCTTTTTTCATTTTTAATTTTAGTGTTTGATTGCCTAACTTTTCCATGAAATTTATTTTCACTCATATTTTAGGTACAACCATTTAAAACATAATTTTCACTTTTTGTTTGGTGAAAAAATATTTTCCATCTTTTTTTTTTTTTTTACTTTTTGGCAATGGAAATATATTTTAAATCCAATGGTAAAAATATTTATCCATTTAATTGACAATTTGCTTGAAAAATAAAGTCAAACGAACACAAAAAATTTCAAAAAAGTTTTTAAAATTTTTTTTTTTTTAACTTTTTGGGAATCCAAATAAATTTTAATACAGATTGTAAAAAAATTTATCCCAAAAAATAACAATTTGCATGAAAATCAAAGCAAACGAATTAGGCGGAAAATTATACTAATCAAACACCATTAATTACAATTCCCTCTAAAACAAATTTTAGGCAATTCAATTTTTTACAATTCGTTTTTTTTTCACCCAAATTTCATTATTGCAATCAAACGCATCCTAACTTCTCAGATATATTAATTGCGGCTCTGCAAATGATTCAAATAACCATCAAGAAGGGGGTAAATGTTGGAAGGGCATATCCGAAAATATATATTTCCCTATGTGAAACCTACAAGATTAATTTACATAGCAGCAAATGTATATTTTTAAGATGGGGTTTAGAATGAGTAATGCTTTTCGTAAACTTGTTATTTGAGACATTAATTTCTTAAAATTTTGTTCCCTCAAATAACAAAATGTCATATAAAATTACTACTATAGTCGCTGATTATAAATAACACTAATCTTTAGAATTTTATCTCAAAATATTAACTTATTAGAAGAAATAACTTGATTTCCTTACAAATTTGATAGATCTTACGGTTAGTCGATGTGAAAGTTTATTCGCAATTGCACAATAATATCCAATTATGAAAATAATCACATCATCTTAATTTCTTGTCAAGCAATGATATCTTCTTTAAAATGACACTGTTCAATCAAAGTCAAACTTTTTAACTACGTCAAAGTTCATCATCACCTTACGTAGACAAAACCACCTTAAAAGTCATCAAAGTCCATCATCGGCTTGATTTCATCCCAAAAAATTAACATATTGGTCGAAAAAATCAATCCATTTGCAAACATGTGACCATCTTCATGTATTGTAACTTTTATTCGTAACTTCTCAATATGTTCATACATTGATTCCATTGTGCCATTTGCGATCATGCAAAGCAAGGAGTTGAAGAAATTAACTTCAATAAGCACACAATCACTTCTTTGATTAAATGGCGTATTTCAATAGTCCAGCCAAATTTCGCAAAACTAAACTATTAAGAATTCAACAGTTCGAGCAATAAATTATTAAGGCCTCGCTTGATTCACATTATTTGTATAATGAAAATAAAAAGTATAGTCTTTATGGGCCCCACATAAGAGATTAAAAGTAAAAAATTGTGATTGAATATGATTAATAATGGTTATATTTTTCATTTTTGTGGAAGAAATATGGATATCAAACGAGGTATAAGAGTTAGGCATATATCTAAATGGGGCCACGTGATAGTTTGTGAGTTTGATAATTATGGACTAGAATTCCTGAATGTTACAATGTGCGGTAGAAACTGTCCCCACTGAGGCGGCTCATCGACTGACTTTGTCCGTCCTTCCCACTTTGAATTGAAATATGGCATCATTCAAACCATAATCATGGGGGTTAATGGACGAGTTGAATATTTCCCCCACAATTATCATTACATTTTTAGTAATTGAACAAAGATTTTGCCACTTTGACAGAAAAATTATAACAAATGCAATGACATAATCTCAGTTGATAACAGATAATTTCATAAGAATGTTGACTCTTTAAAACAGTCCAATGATAAAATATCATATGATATTATGTCAATCATCATATTACTATATTACTATAGTATGATTGATTGAACAATGACTTTACTGTTTTGATAGTTGATAGTAATAATAAATTACATTATTTATTCGAATATGGATATTAAGGTAAAGTAATTAGGTTGTGTGGATGGACTAAACTCTTTGATGATGACATGTTTGAGGTTGATATAAAAGCAATAAGTGAAGTGAAGGTGCATCATGACCGTTGTGGAGACGGAATTGTTGAGTCAAGCAAACAGGAAAAAATACAGAGGTTTCTAGATATAAGTAACTGAGAACGCAATGCACCTAATTGGCCTCGTCGGAGAAAGACAAGGGTGTGACAACATGTCCCCCCGTTGACGGGGGAAATGACTAGAATAACCATATATAATTATGGGTTTATTGCATTGACCTAGCATTCCACATTATTAGGTCTGGACAAAAAAATTCGAAAAATCGATTAAACCAATCAAATCAAATTGATTCGGGTCGGTTTGAGTCGGTTTAACATAGGTAATTGATTTGGTTTGATTTTCTTTTAAACAAAACCATGACGGGTTAGTTCAGTTATAGTTTGAAGTCTCAAATCGCTGATTAATCGAATCAACTCAACCCATTTACATGTTTAACTTTTTTTAAGAAAAATAAAAATTAAAAGATAAACCATAATCTCATAACTATATATCGATTCCCTTCAATCTATAATGTTGTTGATAAATAATAGCATTGAAAATTTCATTTCACAAGTTTATTATGTTATATTTAGTATTTTTTTTCCTACTCAGCCAGACAAAGTACATAATGCATAAAAAAAATAAAATTCTTAAAATTTTCATTGATTCGTCTCTATTAATTTGATTTTATTTGTTAGTCAATAATTCTTGTAATATAAAATTATTTAGTTATTTTAATTCCTTTTATTTAAATGAACCCAAAACTTGGACAATTTTAAAAAAATAATAATAATAATTTAGACTAAAAGTCCAAACCGACTAACCAAACCGATTTGGTTTAAAAGTTAGAGTAGATTGATTTGAGTTGAAATTTATCAAACCGACTAATTTGGTTTTGGTTTCGGGTTAGAGTCGAAATCGACCCAAATCAAATCGTGCCCAGACCTACGCATTATCATCTTGATCAAAAATTGACTTGAAGAAGGTGGAGAGTAATGTAGAGAATTTAACTCGTAGTAAAAAAAAAAATTAAGAAAATAATTAAAAGGAAATTTAAGTGTAAAATGACAGGTTTTGATTTTAAGGGGCTAGTATATGATGCAAATCAATCGTTCTTATATTATTTTATCTTCGGAGTTAAACTCTCAAAGTATCAATAACACTTGGACAATATACCTCAAAAGCTTGCAACGATTCATATTAATATATTATCAGTGTTTCAAAAGGCATGTGAGGTCAAAACTCAAGCCTTAATGTCTAGACGTATTAAGGCGTTTCTTCTTATTTTAATATTATTTTAGGTCAATAAAATAATGCATACCTTAAAATTTTATAACAACTTCATATATGTTTTCAAAATTTTCAACAAAAACATAACTATCAAAATCATAAATATCACAAATCAACAACACTTTGTTTGTGGACTAGAAAGCTATGTTCATGGTCCAGGTTTGTTGCACTTTGTTTCTTTTATAAGTTTTAACGATTGAGCATTTTGTTTAAATGGACTTAAAAACAAGAAAAATCATTCTTTCATGTATTATCTTAGCTAATTATTAATTTACGTAATTAAGTGAAACCACGTATCCATATGAGAGAATTATATCTGACATATAAATCGATATTGTCAAAATTCATTTCCTTGGCCAAATTAAAACCCAGAAAAGTTTTTATATAAAGAAATTATTAATCTATACGGTTTCATAATATAAACAGATTGAAGGAAGAAACAATATACATGTTTCATTTAAGTATAATTTTTTTGTCCCTTAAATCTTTAAGCTACACGTGTGCTCAATTTCAAAAATTTCCATAAAACCATACCATATGGTCAATTTTCAGTCGAGGTAAAAAAAAAAAAAAAAGTATTGACTTGTAAATACAATACAGTGCAACATCATGTCACTAACCTGTGTAACCTTTTTTCCTGAAGCAAACTCCGTACTGTAGATATCCAGGAGGATATGAGCTGATGAGCTTCTCTTTATGCAGTGCGACACCATGTCACTAACCACTGTATGTTTCTTTACCAACGCAAGTTGTGTTCAGCAAATCACCTGAAGGAGGAGATACGAATTTCTGTGGCTTGAAGCTGCAATATCTAATTATGGCCCGGATATTTCGTTTGAAACACAAAGTCGCTTCCTTCTTAATGCATGGGAAGCTATAAGATCCAAACATCAGAAATGCCTCGTGCTGCAGTAATCTAAGTTATTGGAAACAATTTAACGGAGAGTATATTTAACTCACATTTTCACCACTTGAGTTTCAATTCCTTATGTGCCCTCATAAACCAAAGGGGACTAGTCTGTTTTCTGGACTTCGTTCCCTGAATCTAGTATCGCACAGTTGGAGTTGTTGTTTGATCCATGGAGGATCATTGTCCTGGAGCCAAAGGACCTCACCGGTATCCTTGTGCTTAAAGTCTGGATAATTTGGGTGATGTTTACTCTTCCTATTATCCCACCACTCATTAGGGTTGACAAGGAAAACTTGCCATAAATGGAGTCTGTCTCGTTTCTTCTGTGCATAATCTACTGTCGAATCTGCGAATTGATCAAAAATCCATATATCACAAACCCTTGCCCATGGATCAATTGTGCTACTCAAAATTAGCAATAGTTTGCCCCTTCCATTAAGTTAAAGAAACAGAAAACTGTAACAATCTAGTTCTAGCTCAAGTGCTGCTAGGTGGAGAGCACCAAAGAATAAAGAAAAAGAAAACTAAAGCAATATTGACATGAAAAATGAAATCTCTTAGCTTAAATATTTCATGATTATTTACTTTCAAAAAGCTAATCTTTAGGACAGTAGAACTGGGTCGAAGAAGTCCAATTTCCAGCAAGTCTTACATTCAATGATTCACTTTTTACCTTAATAGCTCAAAATGTTATCACCAATTTACTTTTATTGTGCAGTATATTAGTGGCAAGCAATGTTAAAAAAGTTCTAAGAAGCCTGACATTACCAAGAAACCTAAAAACAGAAGGAAGTTTTCTACCTCCCGTTTCCAATTTTTTTGATTTCTTGCAAGCTGGGGCCAAACCATTTTGGGCAACCAAATTTATCTCCATAACCCGCACCTACATATAAAAAAAATTTAAAAAATAGATATTTATCAACAAATGTATCCGCTTTAAAACAAGCATTTAAGGCAGAGCAGTTGATCCATTCTAAATATATAAGAACCCCAAATGAGTAACCATCCCATCTATGACTCTGGGCTGGGCAGTGGTGATTTGGTGTGTGCAATATGTGAATTTGTCATGAATAATATGAGTGTAGATTATAACATATACTTCAGTGATTTAATATAAGATAATAATATATATTTGATAGATTTTCGTTCTTCTACTTTTTTTTGTTGTTGATAATTAATTTTATACAAATGCTTCAGTTCCTAATATAACCAATACTATCAACTCTTAGAAAGTAACAACAATGATATATGTTAAGTTGGTTCATGAATAATAAAATTATAAATTGATACTAAGAAGTTATTTCAATGTATTAATAAGACAAGTAACATAAACTAATAGAACACACTTTCAATACGTTTGACGATATGAAATTGGAGCCTTGTAACTGGTATTTTGTAACTCAATTCTTTTTCTGAATTTCAATTAGAGACTACATTTTAATTCCACCAAACAATAAGTAAATTTTGTATGAACACAAGTAGACTCAAGCAAGATGAAAACTAACACTTAATGAGAACACAATACTACTAAAATACGTTCTATAGGAATGAGAGGTATATCCTTGGTTCCTTAGTACAAGACAAATTTCTTATAACTTGATTTCAAGGAGAATTACCACCATCCAACCACCAAGTTACATTAACACCGAATTCCTTCATAAACAAAAGCAAGAGGGCACAACTCATGGAAGTATTACATCTTGGCATTTGACAACATAGCCTCGGTCGAAGAATAAAAAGAATTAACAACTAGGTCGCGATATTGTAAGGTTTCAAATTCAAGTTGCACTGCTCTATTTTAGAGTTCCCTTAGGGGGAGCAGTGGATATATCTTGCACAAAGAAAAGCTATGCCAGTAACTTGATAACTGTTAATGAAAATAGCATTTCAAACCTCATGACAACGAATACACCTCCCATATTCGTCCAACTTGGTATACCATCTTAGATAACCTGAAACATAAATTAAATCGTTTGGCTTGAGATGCTGGACCGATATTTCCGCCATTTCATACCACATTTTCAGCAGTACCCTGTACAATGTGTATAAAATTACGTCCATCGCTAGCATAAATCGCTACATACCTAGCGCACCACCAATGCAGAAAAAATAAAGATAAGAACTAAACAAACTAAACTATAAGCAGAAACAATTATTGATGGAATCCTTACTTCGAGTCGCGGTACGAGCTAGGGGAAGCTTTGACATTTAGAAGAGTATACACGCCAAAATGTCCAGTGGTGGTATTGCATTTTTTGAAAGGGCAGTGTATAGTACCAATTAAGCTGACAGAGTTGCGCAAGTTTTCATCGTATTGAACGGTGATGGGTCGCTGGTACTTGAGGGCGCGCCTGTAAAGGGAGCTTCCGCCATCCTGATCATCGGATTCGGGTTCCTCCGGAAAGAGAGTCCAGGCACGTCGGATTAGAGCGGCGGACGACGAAAACTGGCGGAGGTCACGAAAAAAAGGGGAAGTGGAGTTCTTAAATTTGGGTACTAGAAAACGTGCAGTCCACATGATTTGGAACTAGTAATCATATTTTAGGTTAAACTCCGAGTTTGGGGATTCACAGCTCAATTGAGCAATTGGAGATTTTAGGTTAAACTCTGAGTTTGGGGATTGACAGCTCATATTTTAGGTCAAGAGTTCGGGGGGGTTAACAGCTTATGCGAAGCATGGCGTATATGCTTTCGTGCTTGTTGAGAGCCGTTGGACATATCCCAAAGTAGGGAGTTCATGGACTTGGGCTTGATGTTGGTCTTAGGCTTGGGGCTGGACAATTCAACGAGTGAAAATTACACTGCCATCTACTCTATAAATTCAATAATCTAAAATTAGGTGGAATGTTTTACTATTCAAAATCAAATTTTTTTTTTTATTTTAATCGATATTTTTACTAAATATATATACTCCAATACACACACATCACAAACCCTAATTAAGTCTCACTCTCCTATCCCTCTCCACATTTATTATTTCTCTCTCTACACCAACTCGTCGTCCCTCTCTCTACCAATTCTCTCTCTATTCTCCTCATCTCTACCTTGCTGTCGCCACAAGACGTTGACATATACTTGGACAATGGAGGAGAAGCAATGAAGGGATGGAAAGGTTCTTTCGCATATACATCTTCATCTTTCTAGCAACATTCTTCAAAACGTATTGAAGGATAAGACAGTTGCTGCATTATGGTTGAAACTAGAGCAATTGTGCATGACAAATAGTTTGATCATCAAGTTGCATCTGAAGCACATGCAAAATTCTCATCGCATGACAGAAGGAGGATCATTGGAGATCGTCTGGCTGTGTTCAAGGAAATCGTCGCTGATCTTGAAACGTTAGTGGTAAAGTATGATGATGAAGACTTGGCCTTGATCATGTTGTGCTCACTGCCCGATTCGTATTCATCGTTTAGGGACACGATTTTGTAAAGTCGTGACACACTCACTATTGATGACGTTTATAACATTTTATTCTCAAAGGAGGAGATGAAACATCTCGTTGGAGTAGGATCTAGAGATGACGAAGCTCTGGTTACTTATGGTGATTGACGAAGGGGTAAGTCAAGGGTAAACTTCAGCAATTAGGTCTGCTTCTATTGCAGGAAGAAATGACACATCAAAAAGGATTGTGATAAGTTGCAGGATAAAGGTAATTCAGCTACAAATCGTGGGAGGCAATCAAATCATTCGTATGAGATAAACATTGTCGATGACTTTTCAGATGACGAAGATGTGGTGTTGATGTATCTGACATGGAATCCAAGCCCTGATGAGGAGTGAATTTTGGATTCAGCGTGTTCATTTCATATGTGTCTCAATATGGCCTTGTTTGAAACATATGAAACGGTGATGCAAGGTGCTGTTATCATATAAAACAACAAATCTTGTAGGGCAGTTGGAATTGGAAAGGTCAGATTGAGGTTGTCGGAAGAGATAGTAAGAACACTTGGCTAGATTCGACATGTTCCAGACTTAAGGAAAAATCTCATCTTGTTGAGTACCCTGAATTCGAATGGGTACACATTCTCCAATGGAGGCGGAGTTTTGAAGGTCCAAAAGAGTGTCTAGATTGTACTGAAGAGACAGAAGAATTCTCAATTATACATCTTGCAAGGGCACGCAAAATCAGTGAAGAAACATCTAGACATGTTCAATACCGTGGTAGATATAAAGTTTGGTACAGTAACTTTGGAAGAGATAGAGCATTTTTCATGAGGCTCAGGATTTTGGTTCTGAATGAAGAGATTAATTTATTTCGTTGAAGTTGGACTTATTTTTTCAGGTGGAGAAATTTTGGAACTTTGTTCGTTGCATCGGAATTTGTGTTAGGGGTGGAGATTGTTAGATTTTGTGACCCAAATTATGATGGATTTTTTGGAAAAAAATATTTCCTTACTTTCACGTTATTTTATTGAAAAAATATTGTTTCTTTTATTCCACATTATTTTTTATATTATTTCTATATTTATGGTATTTTTAGGGTTTGGTATGCTCCTCTAAATATGTGGCTTTTCTATTTATTTTAGGTGAAGTATTATTATTGAAGTTGTATTATTTTCTCCTATTGATTGTCAATAAAATGCTTCATTTCTTTGCCAATTTTTTTCTTTACTTTTAATCTTATTCTTGTTTGTGTAATCATATACTTTATATTGTGTGAATAACCTATTCGATTTTCCCAGCATCACTGTCTCGTTTTACTTTGTCGCCTTTTTGTCCACCCTCTCTCTTCGTGTCCTGGAGAAGGCGATGTCTACCTTGTTTATGAGGTAAAGATATTATTAAAACCAATAGCAAAAATATTGATCACCTCACACATTGTCAACAAAGCTATCAAACAAATAGTGCATGTAGCAAAATTGTATTTATATTAGGTAAATTTGCAACGGGATTTGGATTTTAATTTTGATTTTGATTTTGGTTCGATCTAGATCTAGATTTTGATTTTGTTTTTGTTTTTGGAAAGTGTGAGGGACGGTGAGGAAAGATGAAGAATTTTTTTTTTTTCCTTCTCTTTTTTGTTACTTGTTATTCAATTATTTTAAGTTAGAAAACGTACACTTGCCCTTTTGCGATTTCGAAAGATAGTCAAACTATGGTCAAATGTTTGACTTTTAATCAATGAGCAAATTTTTTTTTTTTTTTTTTTTTTTATGAAAGATGTCCTTTTCATTGTTCACTTTTAAAGATGTAGGACGTATCTGTTATGATTTAAAGGTTCAGGATCGTTTTGCACTTTTTTAAAGGTTTGAAACCTTCGTCGAAAATTATCCTTTTTGTTATATGGGAGAAATTGATAAATAAACGGAGGAAATTAGGAGTTGCGTGGTGTACGTTGGTGTCAATATCAATAAATTTGAAGTTTATCGCCATAGCTATCGCTATCATTGGTTATTTACTTACGAGATACAGATGAATCTGCCGGCATCGAGGGGATAAGCACTTGGAAGTCATGCTTTTGTGTCGCTGTAAATATATGTTTCCTTTGGTCTACGCTACTTGTACAGGTATTATGTTCATTTTAGTCTATTCTTGACTCTTTTAATTTGTTATTACACTTTTAACATTTATTGGCTTGTTAAAGTTGTCCAAACGAAATTCTTGTTTCCCATGATATATTTGTTTCTTGTATTTTTAAATAATAGAAATAAATAACTAATACAAAAGTTAAATAAAATATTTGTCTATCTTTTCTATGAATGTTAATTATAATATTTGGATAAAAATCGTAATTAGCGACAAAATATGTTAATTAATCGAAGATTAAAATAACAATACAATGAGAAAAAAGTTGAGAACATAAAAGAAAAAGTGAGCAAATATTGAAAACATTTCTTATAATTAAAATGTGATGTAGATAAAAAAAATTACCCTTCATGTAATAGGATTTGACAAAATTTTGTTTAAACTATTACAGCTCTCTCCTTTTACCAAATGTTGAGAAACATAAATGAAGTTCAATTTAATTATAGTATTGATGGTAAAAAATCAAATCAACTTCTCTCATCTAACTATGATTTTCTTCTCGTAAACTCACTGATTTCTATACTCAAACTTGAAGTAAAAGAGGAAATAGCTATTTGAGAGGGAATTATTTGAATTGCATATAATTTCTTCTGTGAGGTGGGGATATTTATATATTTTCCTCTATGATTTAGGGCAATTTTGTTATTTTGGGGGGAATGTGACTATTCTAGTTGGTAGTCTTTTATTGGTCAACTCATAACTGACGATATTATCACATATTGTTAAACGTATATGTCATGTATTAGTCTTGGAGTCACGCGTTAAAGCATTTCTCTTGCGTTCTAATAGTATTGTTCTTTGCTAGCCTAGACAGGATAGTTACGAACTCCTTCGAATATGGCTTCCGCTTCATCCGTATTGGATGAGGTTCGTGGAATATATTTCAATGTATACTATACTACAATAAATTCTACTATATGTAAAATACTTGAGTTAAAATTTGAGACATATATATACAAAATTTGCTTGAAACAGTTAGTTTCACTTCGTTTATATAAAGCATTGTGATATATTTTCTCAAACCAAAATGTTCAGCGAGGTTTCTCGTTCAATAATTTTTTTATGGACAATAGGGATGGCAACGAGGCAGGGCACCCCATCCCACTCTCGCCTTGCCCCATCTCACTCCAACCCACCCTGTCCGTTGCCCTGCCCCGCCTTAGACGGGGTAGGGCAGGGCAGGGCAGGAACGGGACGAAAATCTATCCTGTTTAATTTTTAATTTATTTATATTTTCAAAATTTCGAGTTATGCTATTATTCAAAGTTCAACCCTTAACCCAAAACTTAAAGGTCATTCCATATATTTTAAACTTTTTCTAATTTTTTCGATCAAGATATTATAAACTTGTTTTGATTAATTTGTATAAATCTTTCAAAAGTAAAAAATATTTATTTAATTATCATGATTCAGAACTTCAGATTATATATTTTAATTATAATAAAAAGATTGAAGGTGCGAATTTATAAATTATATAAAATAATGTAAAATTTTAAATTGACAATTGTATAATATAATTGTTGGATTAGAAACATGTTATAAAATTATAAATACATTTAACAATATTTTAAAACTAACTATTTATCAAAAATCTATTTTTAATTTTTTTTTAATGGACGGGGCATCCTCATCTCGCCCCGCGACCCACCACAGGGCGACCCCCAATGGCCCGCCCTGCCCTGCCAATTTTGACTGATCTCATAGAAAACTTAAATATGTAGCAATTGACCTTTTAAAGTTGTTATATGTTTCCAATTTTGACTCTATTTTAACTAGTTTTTGTTCAGTGACAACAAATTTTGGTTATGTGGTAATTGATCGTTGTCCTGGTTTGACGAGATTAATGCACCTCATGGTGAATCATTCTTTTACAAATAGATAGATAGAATCGACAAACATTGCATTTCGGGGGGAAATTCTTAAAATGTTGCAATGGATTGAATATTAAAAATTTGTAATTTTCGTTATGGAAATACTTAATTTTCATTGAAATCTCAAATCAAATTTGTACAGTGTTAATAACTTAACTCTCTTCAAATTCATGCCCCTTTTAGGAGGGAAATGACACATTTCTTGGAGTGGGGATTTTCATGCGGCGAGGCCATTCCAATTGGTGGAGATAGGCGATGCCTATATAGCTCAACTATGACCTACGGCTAGTCTCTAACCTTTGGTTGTGATTTGTCCCTTAGCACGGTTGTGGTACAAGTCGAGAGACAAGACGCCTTCAAAGTAATCATCAGCTCTTCTATTTTTTTGTTCAGAGGTTCTCCTTCAATTTGTCGGAAGTGTTTTTATAGAATAAGAGAATTATTCACAGAAATCATATCAGTGTTGACAGTACCTGTATGATACATTTTTTGTCATTGAAAAATTGCCAAGTGTTCTTCTTTAAAAATTTTGTCATACATTTTCTACACCAATAGCAAAACTGGTTTTTATATCAATCATTGTTGAGATCGTTTGATCTTTATATTTTATTTGTGAGTTTGGAACAATTGATTTATTCATGCCGTGCTCCGAGATGGATGACACTTTCTCTTATCTTTGCGTCATGTGTCATCTGAGGTGTACTGCATTTCTTTGGATATTACAAAACTATTACATTTTCTATACATGTAATACTAAACAAATGTGGTGACCCTCAAAGGTCAAATGGTATTTTGATAGCTAACTTAAGAATGAGGTATTAAACATTGACTATAACTCCTATGAAGTGGAGACTGTGGAGCATGGAGGAGTATGAACATACCAGTTTCCACATGCTTAGAAATTACCCATTCCAATTCTCAACAAATCCCCAATATAAAAATATTTTTAGCATTTACGCAGTCTACCAAGATACACGTACGATCATATTTGACAAAATATAATACAAATTCTTTCATCTCTATGTTTCCAAGATTTCAGTGTCCCACACGGTGTGGATTTTGTCAACTTCAACCCCCTTCCCACGAAAATACATATATTAATTCTCTCCTTTCATCAACATTGACTTTACAGAAAAACTTTACAATGTGTCTGAAGACTACAATGGTCTCTGCGCTGAAACAAAGAATTATATTATATATGAATTGGTCATTTTTTCTTGAATGCCTGATCAATACCACCATCGGGCGCCTGCAGGGATTTTTTTGGTTCTAAGCTAACTTTCTTCAAAATGTTAAAATTTTAAATTTTTATTACTTTATTTCACAAAATAATAATGCATTTTCTTCGGAGTGCATTTTCATCATCTTCTTCATCCCCTTCAAATCCCCCATTAAATGGCAAAAGCAAAAGCTCTAATGATATTTTCAAGAATTCGAGCTGTAAAAATAATGAAGAGGGGAGAAAGTTAACTAGGCAGAGGAAGTTAAGGCACGCAACTGATGATGAATTAGGATTGCGGCCTGATGTTTTTAATGAGAGGTCACAGTCGTGTCCCGTGTCGCCGGACTCGGGTTCTGCTTGGGGGCCGGCATCGGAGCCTCGTACTCCCCGCCGTGCCGATGTCGGCCATTGGTCAAAGTCGGCGGTGCCGCAACCACTGCCGCTACCGGAATCGAATTCCCAGCCTAAGCAGTTTGATAATTTGCATGGCCAAAGAAGAGGGGATTTGGGTCATTCAAGCTCTGCAATAGAAAGGTTTGACCATTTCCTTCTCTTGAAATTAATTGATTTTTTGCCCGGTGTATAATTTCTTATAAAGACCAGTGATTCGATATATGAAATCTTTTATTATTAGTATTATCCGAGACACCGGATTTTGATTAAAGATACAGAGTAAATTGACCTATTTACATAAATGTAATAATTGCTACTAAAAAATAAAAATGAAAAAAAGTCTGAAATTGCTATGAACTATTGTTTTTTCTTATGAGATTGCATAATGTTTTCCATTTAACATACATTAATCTGTTTGTGCTGCCAAATGGTATAAAATAATAAAAAATCTACCGGTACTGTGATAAACTGTCTCAAAACTGTACACTTTAGGATCTTTTAGATTTAGAATTGATTCTTTCTTTCTGTGATTGCGAAAGTTGTTGCTAAGATTGTGTTTATGTATTTAGAGTTGATTGTTTGAAGATAAATTTCACCTATCATGTTCGACTTGCAGCTGTTCTTCTCATCAAAATTTGGGGAAGACAACAGCTAACATGGCCAGAAGGTCATCTGTATCTCCAACTTATTGCCACAGAAAATTCCCTTCGGAGCTAAATGTTGACACTGCACAAAACAACTTTCGGCTGCATTTTCCCACATATAGTGCTCCGAGCAGTGGTTACTCAAGTCCCATCCTTAGCCCACAAAGATTTAGTACTGTAGATTTTTTCCACGTCCCAGCATTTGCTTCGGAGTCTTCCCCTTCAGATAGAATAGCAAAATCTTGCCAAAGTTTGCCAAGATTTACCCCCAATCAATCACCACTTCAAAGTCCATGTAGAAACTCGGTAAATCATAATGGAAATTTGATTCATTTGCACAATAAATCTTTCCCAGAAAGTTGGCCTGAGGGTAATAATGCGCATGTCCACCCATTACCGCTTCCCCCAGGAGTTTCTAGGCCGTCACCTACTGCTTCTCAAAATTCTGATAAATCAGATATTTTGTCGGTTAAAGGTAAGTGGAGAAAGGGAAAACTCATCGGACATGGTACATATGGAAGTGTTTATGTTGCAACTCATCGGTACGTAAACTAACGAAGGATTTCTTGCTATTTTGTGCTGCTGGTAGAAACCTTACATTTTTTTCTTCTTGTCATAGTGAAACTGGTGCAACGTGTGCTATGAAAGAAGTTGAAATGATTCCTGATGACCCTAAATATGCAGAATGCATAAAACAGTTGGAGCAGGTTTTCCTCTGGGATCCTTCTCATGCTATTATATGTTTGATACTTTGTCATACTCCATTTTTTTGTTATTCTGCTATGTTGGCAAGTGAAAGTGCATACTTCAAAGTGGAAGATCTCAGAAACGACATCAAATTGTTACCATTTAACAGAAGATTATGTTAAGCATAAACCACTTTAATTGTGCAGTTGTTTTTAATTATATGAAAGTAAGCCCCTGTTTGGTTTAGTTAAAAATTTTATGTTTATTAGATTTTGATAAAAGTTGATGAAATGTGTGGTTGAAAAGTCGATAAAAGTTGTGTGTCCCATGAAATGAGTGTTTGAAAATGAGTTTGAGAAAAAAATGAATTTTGGAAAATGGTGACCAAACAGGGATTAATAGTCATTTTAAATAAGATGGTTGTGTCTTTCTCTTGACGTATCAGGCATGAACTAGATTTACTGCAGTTTTATGTCTCTATTTCTATGTACTTGATTTTTTCCTTCTTTAAAAAATTTCAGCCATCTTTCACTTTTGCTTAGTTAACTTAAGACTGTTCAAAAAATTTGGTGTTAGAGAAGGAAAACTGAGTTTTCCATAGAGCAATATGAGATCCAAAAGACTTCCTTCTATGGAATCCTTGGCAGTTTGTTCAGTCTGCTAATTGCTGATGAGTAGCACTTTACAGAACTTATTGTTGTAAAGAAATTGAAATTTCTGAAGTTTTTAATGAAAATAACCGAATCCTCTTGTTGTCACCTAAGTGTTGTTTCACATTGCGGACTTCACATCTCAATCTTGTAGACTGCAGAAAATGTGGAAACTTGTCAATTATTCTGCATTAAGAAAACATCTGATTTTGTGTGCCTTTTTATTTCAGGAGATCAGATTTCTCGAGGAGTTGAAGCATCCAAACATTGTACAATATTATGGGTGCCAAAAGGTATGCTTCATTTCTGGTTTAGTTTCCATTGGCATTCTTTCCTTCTATTATTAGTATAATTGAGATACTAATTATTAGCCTGGTTAAAGACTTTAACAAATATATTGATGGACAAATACTAATTTTTCGTAGATTGAGGATCGTTTTTGCATATATTTGGAGTATGTTCACCCAGGGTCCATAAACAAGTATATTAGTGAACATTGTGGAGCTATGACAGAGTGCATAGTTCGTAATTTCACTCGTCACATTCTGTCGGGGTTGGCTTACTTGCACGGCACTCAGACAATACACAGGTAAAAGTCATGCCTGGTTAGAAGAGATTACCTAAGCTTCCCCTTGCTATCGGACTTACTTTATATTACATATAAAGTAGTGTTCTATTAATTGATAGGAAAATATGATTAACTGATAATTTTGGTTTTCTCTTCAGACTTCTTATTTAGCAGATTATAGAACAGAGTTTGAAATAGCTGATTGACGTATTGGTCTAATTGATCAATTATAAAGTTCCATTTACACATAAAGTTTTTGTGATTCGTTATAAAACAGGGACATCAAAGGAGCGAATTTACTTGTCAATGCATCTGGTGTTGTCAAGCTTGCTGACTTTGGATTGGCGAAACATGTGAGTTTCAAAACTGACTATACAAATACATTACGTGAATGTTCTTGTATATCTTTTTCCTGACACTTTAAACCTAGTTAGTTCTTCTCCAACTTTTAGCTCTAGTCACAGTGCATTACAATCTTTCTGTTTTGATTTTATTGAAGCATAAATTTCTATTGTCAGTAACAGGAAATCCATTTCAGAATTCAATTTATATATGTATTATTAATATTTTTAAGTAAATTGCGCTTGCATTTGAGATGAAGTTCTTATAAATAACTTTTTCTATGAGATTCAGATGATTGACCACCTTAATAAATCTCGTTTGGAGTTATTCTGGCTGTCTTCATATTGAATATACTAATCCTGTTTTCCACCTTTCCTTTTCTAGCTCAATGGAAATGGTATTGATCTTTCATTGAAGGGCACTCCTCATTGGATGGCTCCAGAGGTATCTCAGTTGAAGTTCTCCGCTTTCCTACTAGCTGGCCTTGGATACCTTGTATTTGTCAAGTATTTATGCTTTTACTTTGTTCAGGTACTGCAGGCTGTGATGCGGAATGATGCTAATCCAGAGCTGGCCTTTGGCGTTGATATATGGAGTGTGGGTTGTACGGTTATCGAGATGCTCACCGGGAGACCTCCTTGGAGTGAGCTTAATGGGGTAAGTATATTACTTAAATTCATGCACTCAATTTTTTCGTTTTTTCTGATTTTGAGAATTACTAGTGAATGAGTCCCGAAATGGGAGTTAATGTAATAAGAAACTGATTGTTGGAGACACAATGGAATGCTTTATTTTCCTTGCATTTAAATGTCAAACAAAGTGATGTTTATGACTATTTGATTAACCTCTTTCCATTTGGCATTAGGTGCAAGCCATGTTCAATGTATTGAAAAAATCTCCACCCATACCAGAAACATTGTCTAATGAAGGGAAGGATTTCCTTAGACGGTGCTTTCAGAGAAGACCTGCTGATCGACCTTCAGCTATTAAGTTGCTTGAACACCCTTTTTTACGAAGTTCACAAGATCAAAATGTTGGAGGCTTTGTGCAAGAATTTTCTAGAATGAAATTACTCGTGAGTTGATATTGGCACTAGCTCGCATTACCTTTTGTTTCTCTGGTCACATTTGTTCCTGGTGACTGCAAAAGAAGTGGTTATACGTCTTATATGCATTTTTAGTTGTTTAAAATATTAATATGCTATCTCGTAGTCCATGTATTTCAGTTCAACGAGAATCTGAAAAAAAAAACCTTTTTTTTTTTCAGGATGCACCACAATTCCCAAGTGACCGGACTAAAGGAAAAAAGGATGTGATGGCACATTCGCCAGATTCGAGAATCCAGCATGGAAAACTTCCACTAAATGCGTAAGTCCTCATTTTCCTTCCCCCATCCTGCCCAATTATTTTGATTATCACAGTACATGCTAGACATCTTATCAAAAATAGTGATCAACTAAACTGGTTGTCTGCTTCCAAAAACATTTTCAGTTCGAGTGAAACAAGTCCACAATCTTATCCAGAATCATCATGCCCTGGGATAAAATTTCATCATTCTCCTCGTTCTACGCTTGAAGTCCCTACTTCCGTTGCTTCACCAGATCTTAATCGTGGCTCATATAATACTAGCCCTTCGAATGTTCCAAATAGTTTGTTCTCAGGAACTGGAACACACAGTCCTTATACCTTGTTGAGGACTCATGGACGCAACCTCCCATTCTTGTAAGACTATGGGAGGGAAATGAACTTCGAAATCTGTTGTACAGTCAGGAATATATGACTTCATTTATTTTTTAGTTTGCTTCGAAGTTGTGTTCATTAAGTTGCTTCGGCATTTGTGGGATCTTATTCTGTGTAATTTTGCTACACATCCCATAAGATCTTTCACCTCTTTAGGCTCACTTGTGGATTTTTTTTTCACCTCAGTTCTGGGAGAATGTCTGACAAGAAAAACTACTGTGGATATAACTTGATCGTAGATATGATCGAGAGACTCGTTATACAATGTAAATATTGAAGTTTCTGCTTTTTTACTGCAATGAACCATTTATGCAGGAAATTCTTAGCCTTGATTTGCAGTTTCATATGATGTTCTTATTTGTTGGTCTGTCCTTGTACAGTGCTTTCTTTTGAAACAAAGCCAGAGTTTGTACTTAAACAATAGCTGTGTCCTTGTGTAGACTGTAGTTATGATTCGATGTTATATTGGACTCTTGCAAATTGTCATCAAGTCCGAAGCATTCTTGAACTTGATTGTTAACACCTTGGTTTTCATATTTGTGGAGTACTCACAGTTACAAACTACTAAATTAATATATTTTCTTCAACGATTTTTTGTCTATGCTTTGTATTTGTACGAGAGATTTGGTTCACTACCAAATGAATCGCATTTAAACTATTACATTGCAAATTGACGAGTTCTCTACAACATCCCCAAGTTTTCAAAATTAGACGAAAATTGTCAATGAGAACCAATTTGCTCCAAAAATTAAAGCTTACAGGTCAAATGCTAAAGATATAAGTTTGTAGATAAATTTGCGATCAACTCCAAAGTTGGGGACGGTGCGTGCAATTTATATACTTCCAATTGTAGAGCATGTTAGAGAAGTGTGTAGACATTCGAAACAAACGTCTCTATTTCTTTCCGAGTTAATTAAATAAGTGCTCACTGAACTATTCATTACTTTGCGCCATGCTCATCATAGCTAATTTCATGTATACAATTGGACAAATGTCTACATGGCGAATAAAAAAAATTACGTGGCACATGAATAATATCCACCTCTTATAATTTTTTATTTTTATTTTTTGTAAAATATTCTATGTATCTTCAAATTTTTTCAAGCAGCTCCATTCTCAAATCACCTTCTTCCCGAAATCATGCATGTAATTTGCTTCTTTGATTCCTGGGTCACATGGAATTTTTTTTGTTTCATGGAATTGGAAGACTGCTTAGGAATTCATCAAGACCTTCGAAAAACCCAATCCCTTCCATTTTGTCATCCTCCCCACGTACTGATCCATTCCTTGGTTCACCGTGAGAGTAGGCTCCTCAACTTCATTGCTAAATTCCACATTCAAATCCAACTCCTCCAAGTTCTTTGCAACTCTCCCAGGTTGGTTTCCGTGCATTAGTTTCAGACCCTTTCTTTTTCTTCATCTCCACTCCATATCATTCTTCCAATCAACATCAAACTCGACCGAGTTCAACAGTTCCACAATATCATCTTCATCATCAATGTATACTCCAGGAGAAGAGCTCTTCCACCCAAATTTATTATTTGCACTAGTTGCATTCCCCATATGTGGAGAAGTAAACATGGGTGAAAACGGGGTCCACCACAAACTGCACCTCGATTTTTCTCCAAATTCGCCAACGTCAAAAATCCCCATCAACAGAAGTACTGCTCTTGTCCAGGAGAGGAAGGTGATTTGGGGAAAAGATGATTTGGCGAAGAAGGTGATTTGAGAATGGAGCCTTTTGAAATTTTGAAGAAGATTAGTTACTATTCATTTTACATCATGCTCACCTAATGTTGATGTTATATATATATATATATATATATATATATATATATCATATAATCATTTTATAAATTACACCACTTCATATATATTAGAGGCATTTTAAAAAATGTTCAAAATTAAGAGGGTAAGTTGAAAAATGTCCACACTTTTGAAAAATGTACCAAATTGTCTATTATACCCTTAATGATATTCTCGACACTTTAAATGTCGTTCTCGACATTTGATTTTTTTTTTTTCAATTTGTCACGAATTTCGAGAAGTACTTTCATGATAAACTATATTAAAATAATATTTTCGACATTTCAAATGTCGTTCTTGACACTTAATTTGTCTAGAATGACATTTCATTTCGAACATGACAATTTTCTACATTTGAAATGTCGAGAATAACATTTTGTAAAAATGTTCATTTTTGGGATTAGTGTGAAATTATAAATTGTTAACAATGATATTTTGGTCTAAATTATTTCAAAATGGACATTTTTGCAAATGGACATATGAAAGTGGACATTTCTTGAAATTTCCTCTATATATTACACCACTTTAAAGTACATCTAAACATGCCTTAAACCACACTTTAAAACAATCTTGAAATTTGATCCACATTACGCCACTTTAAAATACTTTTTTTTAAAATGGCATCCAAACATGACTTAAACCAACTTTTTGCACTTAAAATATCTTGAAATTTGATCCACATTATATTTCTTTTCACGTAAATTTCATTTTCATTTACATTGAATCTTCATTTAATGTAAATTTCAATCTCATTTTCATTTAACATACATTATACTTCTTTCCATGTGAATTTCAACTTCAGCTTCAATTTCATTTACATTGATTATTCATTTAACGTAAATTTCAATCTTATTTTCATTTAACATATCAATCTCTTTACTTTTCATTTCACGTGAACCCTAACAAAATGGAAGAGGAATTCCTTTCGTTCTTCTTCTTTGAGTATGCCACCTCTTGGTAAAATTACAGAGCTTTTGTTCTTCTTCATGGTCGTTACCACGGGGTTGTATTTTGCCTGAAGATTGGAGTTGGAAACAGCGGCGACGAAGGACGCAAAGTATTGTAGATAAACAAATTGAGTATATGATTTTTGTTTAGTTTTCTTCTTTTTCAATTTTGTTTACTCACAGAATGTCAGATGAACAAATTCTTGGCTTTTGTTCTTCTTCATTGTCGCTACCACGGGGTTGTATTTTGCCTGGAGATTGGAGCTAGAGACGGTGACGACGGAGGACGCAGAGTATTGTATGTCGAGATTATAAAAAAGTTTGTTTGTTATTTACTTGAGTTTCAAATGAATTGGAAGTTTGTGCTCGAAATATGTGCACAACCATGGGGGTGGATTTAGGGGCTCCGTTAAATTGGACTAGACAGAGTAGGTTGATATGTTCATATCATAGTAAATTATATTAAGTAATTATAAAAATCTTACTGAATCTTCATTTTTTGCTTCTATAATTTTGATTTCTCATAGGTTTTTTGTTTTGTTTTTTTTTATCTCTTCAGTTATCTGTTTTTCTTAAATCTTCTTTGGTTTTCATCTGATCGGAATCTTATCATGCTTCCTTGTTCACTTTTTAGCTTTTGAAATTCGCAAACAAACTCTGTTTGACGTTTGTTTAATGTAGATTTCGCTTTGTGCAGAATCAATTTGGTTTCCTCTACTTCTTCATTTCTTTGGACGACTAAGACTCAATCCCTAAAAACTGAATCGATATTCAGGCACTAGAGTAATCTATGCACAGTGATTGTTTTTACCATGCTCTTTAGCTTCGTGGATATCTTGGTAGCGACCATGTGCGAGTAAGTGTGTCTATTCTATTCAAAGAACATTGTTTTCTTTTGAATTGATTTATCATTTTCATTATCGTTTTGTGTACTAACTGTACCAATTTTGTTGTTTTTTTTAAGCTCATAATGTCCTTTATCCATTTTCTCGTGTCTTCCATTATTTCCTTAAACTCTTTATTTTGAATCAAAGCATCAATTGGAAAAGGGAAATTTTCATTGCCACCTCCAACGAAGCATGCATATTATCTACAATCAGTGACATTGTGGCCGAATATTCTGCCATAATGAATTTTTTTTAGAGCTGTATTTGAATTCTCGAAAATATGACAAAAAACATGAGAAGTAAAGAAGTCAGCATGTTTAGAAAATTGACAGTACATAAGATAACGGAAACATGAAGCATTGATTCTTACAGCTTTAGACTTCTATTTCATTTAGCCCATTTTCTCCCACTTTATGTAGCTCATTTGCTTCTGTTTCAATAACACAACACGTAAAAGAAAGAACACTGACCTATACTCTAATTTGTCTATAGAAGTGATTGACACCAAAGGGGCGTCAAAAATTAATTCATTACTTCGCTAAAAATATATGTCGTTCAAAAAGTATAATGATAAGTAAGAGTCATTTCCCGCAGAGGATTGGTTCAATTCTATTAATCGCGCAAAAGAAAGTAAAAGCACTTAAATAGGGGGGGGTTTGATTCATTTAACTAAAGAGGTGATATGCTAAAAATGTGAAAGATTCACTACTTGAAATGAAATTAAATTAGACAACGAAGGCGAATAATCAACTAAAGAAAGTGTGTGATCGGGTGATAATTCTTTACCGCGAGAATGATTTTCCAATCCAATTTTATAAAAGATTTTCGTTCAAATGATTAACAACAATTCAAGAATAATCACAAGCTCGACTACTTCAAATTCTCCTTAGATTTTAGTTGAATAAATAAACTCTTTACCCAACCCTAATCATCAAACAACCTAGGATAAGATCGCTAAATTAAATTTAACGAAAGCATTCACACAAGAGAGTCGAATTGAATTAAGCACAAACACACAAACTCGGTTTGCTAACTTAAGTAATAATCCACCTACATTCAATTGAAAATTCCTCATAATCCATCAAAATGTAGTTGCTACTAGGTTTTGGTTAAATTAGCGATTACGTACTAAAAATCCCAAAATAACATATATCGAAACTACTCAATCATCTAGTAGTGCTCCTAAATAATCGAGAAAAATAATATAAACAATAAACACAATGGATTAATCACATTAATCAAAAGAACTAAATAGCACAAAACAATTGGAAACTCATTTCTCGGGTCAAAAATTCTCCCAATCACAACTAGGGTTTAACCACTCATAATGTATATACAAATGACCAACAAAATACAACTACAACACATATGTAAAAATCAAAGCAAAGAGAGGAAAAAAGTTTATTGGAAGGAAGATAGATGGTAGAAATCGTCAATCCCCAAATGACTTCTTCTTTGCAAAAATCCCTAAATGTTGAAGGTTGCAATCCTAGAAATATTCTCCTCTTTGAGTTGCCTCCTCCCAGATTTCTTACCCTAGAAGTAGTCTCACAAGTGATTTTTATGTTGCAGAGGAGTTGGGAGACGGGTCGGGTTGAAATGGGCCAAGAAGAAATTTAAAATCAGATTTCGCGTTTTTCCAGGGTTTTGTTCCAGAATTGTACCATGTGTACGCATGGTATAGGCAAATTACCTTCAATTGTTGTATCAGGCAAGCGTACGTACGCACATGCCTGCAGGGTATGTGTACGCACAGTACAATTTTCTGTATTTCAGCTGAGTTACTGATCAGCTGGTATACAGCTGCCTAATTGGACCCAGCTTCATTATCTTCTCAAGGTTTGCACTCCAATTCATCCCATCAAGCCACAATGTTTCAAACACAAGTGATGGTAATGATCGTCAAACTTCGGAATTTTTGCATAATAAATCTTTTGACTCCTTTCTCGCGCAAATTTTTCACATCAATACTCGACTAGGTTATTTCGCCTAGAAAATAAAAATAACAAAAATAAGCGACGAACAATCAACGAAAACCTTACAATCATTTAAATAAAAATGTATAAATAGGTGCGAATCCCGCACTTATCAAGAAGGAAACACATAAAAATTCTACCGTGTTTCATTTCTCCAACTAACATTTAATCTATTTAAATTTGTAAATTCCCAGTTCTTTTGAATTCGAAAAAGAAAGAATCTTTGATTGTGCAAAAGAATCATAGACATACGAGATTTTCAGAAGAAGAAAGTACTGTGCAACAAACCAAGGTTAGACTTCGTTATTGCAATTTCTCAGCTGATTAGCAACAGATTTTGTTCATTTCTTATGTGAGTTTATGTCTGTTTTTTTTTAGACTATATTACTTAAAACATGACTTTACATTTTTAAACACTAATGATATAGAAAAAAAATTCACATTGTTTATAAGAATTTAATAAATATATTCACTCATTATCGATGTAGTAGAAGTATCATGTCAGATGGAATGGATGTACCGCGTTGTTTCTTACGAGTTATTAAACTTTCATTAGGTCATAACGTTCATCTGGTGAGTTTTATAACCGTTCATTCTTACACACTTATTGAAATCTTTTAAAATTCTATGTAAAATGAATAAATATTTAAATGTCATACTTATATTTTTCTTATATATATAGTTGCTTCCTATATCCTTTCTACGTTACTCGGGACATGAACTTAATGATATAGTTCGTTTGACTAGATATTATGGTATGATTTCTAACATACAGTTAGAAAGAATTGATGATAAGGTATATCTGGCTGGTGGATGAGAATACTTCTTTGACCATCATAACTTACAAAATGGTTGTCCTTACGTTTGAATACAATGGAAATTCTACATTCAACGTTTCGATATTCGATCATTCAGGCTTAGAGGTGACATATGACTCCAATATTATTGAAGAGGACACTTCACGTACGAGTAATCGTGTCTTTGAAGTGACATTGACATCTAATCGCGATACTCATCGCAAAATTGTATGATTCTCTTTAACTTCAATTCTTTGTCATCTGTATCTTTCTCTACTTAAATGTATAAACCATTATTCTATACTTCCATTTTCCACAAAATTTAAACTTTGGTTGGTCATTCATTTGTAATTTTACTTTATAGTACATATCAGAGAGCTTTGCTAGACAATATCTGTCCAAATTTGTACATAGTGTTCGAGTCCATGACTCCTCACATCGCAATTGGCATATCTCTACAAATTTAAGGAGAGATGGTTACATACGATGTCTCACTACTGATTGGGCAGACTATATTTAAGAGAAACGGCTTTAGATCGGTGACACATGCTTTTTTGAGCTTATGAATAAAGAATTCCCAATGTTCATGGTGTACAAAATGTGCCGCACCGATGTAACTTTGGCTTATCTATGAATTGTTTAATTCCAGTTGTACATTTTATATTTACTTAATATAAAATAGTTCTATTTTTCTATGTACTCAGAGTTCGTGACCAGACTTCTTATAGTCTCCATTCCAAATTTATCATGCTATGTCTACTTCCAATTCTATATGCTTTTTTGTTCACCTTTATTGAAACATATTATTTAATTGATTATGCTGTTAATTCATCTTTCATGTATATACAAATTGCAAGTAAGCTTCAATTACTTAGAATTAAACAACATTTTCAATTATTTTATCGAATGGTGAAATTATTATCAAGTAGTGGTCTCATTTTAGATGCCAGTACAGGTACATATGAGCTACTCTTGCTGCATGGAAGAAAGTATTTGAAGACACATCGTAACCAAGGGGACAAAAATGTAAAATACCTAAAGAAATGTATTTTAATGATTTCCAGAAGCATTTGCACCTCTTCTGTTTGTGCTTGAAGCTGTAAGCCTTATAATTTCCTTAAATTTGTTTGTTTTTGAAGATTCATCAAATTGCTTCCTATTTGAACTTTTTTTTTTTTTTTGCCTTGAAGGTTGGATGTTGGTAATGGTAGAGAAGTGAAACTTGAACATTGCCCCAAAGTCGATCTGCAACGTGAATACATTGAATATCTTCGACTAGTAAGCTTTATCTCACTCTTTGTTCCCCTGAACGACCTTGTCTTAAACCCATGATAACTTTCAATTTCGCTTGCTTTTGATGGATTATGTTGAGTCTAATTATACTATGTACTCATTGTCTCAGTTATGGATAAGTGTGTTTTAATTATACCATATGAAAACAATATTTGATGTTTTCCACTTATTATTCTACATGTACCTTTATGAAATCAAATATTAACAATGTTACTTGAGCCTCTTCCAAAGCATTCATCACTAAATTTGTAGAGAAGTCTCCTGAAAATTTACCATGTTTTAAAGAGCAATCAAATATCTTCACAGGACAGCTATCCTTTGTTTGTGCCTACAAAATAAACATTATGACGCACAAACCAATGATAACTTTTCTATCAAGATATTTAGTTGTTCTTTTAAACTATTTCAAAAGATTTCTTTATAAATTGGTGCTGATTACTTTGGAAGAGGCTCAAACTCTGTACTACAACATAAGTATCAACCAAAAGGTAATACCCTAATTTTCCTAACAACAAGTGCTTACTTTGGCACTAGCTCACTTAAACTCTTCTCTTGTTTTTCGCACAGTTAAGCTTTACTCCACTTGGAGTTCTCAGTCTTATTTCCAATTTCATCTTCTTCATTTGCTTTTAAGTACCCATTAAATGAAAGGAATCAACAGAGAGTTCTTTCCAAAAACATGAAATGAGAATATTTTCTTCTCAAGACGACCTTATTATTTCATCTAAGGTATTTCTTCCCTTTTAACTTCAAGTTCTAATGTGACATAGAAGTAAGAAAATAAAAGGTTGTCCACTTAAAAGCATCTTCTCTTTTTGTCTCTAAATCTAGAAATAGATGAGAGTGATAGACTACTTTTTAGGAATGTCCCTTGGGAGTAAACATCTTACTTCCTTGGATCTAAAGTAATTTCTTTTTGTCTTGTTATTTTAATGTTCTGCCACTTAATTATGAGGTTTTGGGAATAAAAAGAACAAATTTTCAAACAATTTGGCAATGTAACAATCGTTAGAAACGATAGTCCAAGATATCGTCTATATAAGTTCTTTTATGAGAAATTTCTTATGTTCTTGAAGAATTTCAATCTGTTTATGATATCTTGTAAAGTAAGACATTCTTACATTAAAATTTTAAAACTTATTCTTTGTTGAAGAGTCACGCACACACTACATTTATTTGAATTTGAATTTGTGCTTGTTTTGCTTAAAGTTTATGTGTTCTTGCTGAACTTAACTCATTATAGAGGAATCGAGATATGGAAAATTAAGAGTGGGGCAAGCTTCCGTCCTACCCCGAACCCGACCCACTATCATCCCTACCTAAAAATGATGAAGTTAATAAAATTATCAACACCGGTTGATAGGAGAAAATGTGGCAAAGTTACAAACCGATGTCATGAAAGAACAACTTTCGACTCTTCGCTCTCAGCTAGAAGAGTTTGCTTGCAAATACAACGCTGTTTTTTTTCTTTTTAAACTTAGATTCAAGTTTTCATTTAATTTCGATAAGAATCTACTCTTTATTTAATTTCCCATTTTAATATTGGTCGTGGATAGATAATTTCCTACTAATTCATATTCATACAAAAAACATATACTTAAGGACAGAAGGAATTACAATCACCAAACTGTTGGAATGACAAATTATGCTCACGGAATAATTTAGATGTTTAATTTATCCTTTTAACAGAACTCCTAAAATCCAATTCAGTTCTTAAATAACGCAAGAGCTATACTCGATTACAATCAGAACATATGATAAACTCAATTGTTCACATTATTGACATTATATAACTAAATGTTTATATGTTCTAAAATATGTTGCCATTACAATGAAATCTCTTACAAAATTATAACAGTCATCGTGCAACGCACGATCCACTACTAATATATATATAAGAGGTGGATCACATCATTTTTTATTTGTCATGTAGACATATTTGTCCAGTTGTATACATAGAATTAACTATGACGAGCACTGAGTTAAGTAATGAATAATGAATCGAGTTACACGTACTCATAATTTTACATTCCAAATTACCTGCATTCACATGAAAATGGGCCCGCACAATAATTGAGCGTAGGATCCGACCTCATTCGTGAGGGGGAGGTGGGATTGGGTACGCCTGTATCAATTTCTTTCCTCATGAACAATTTAGTGAGCGTTGAGTAACCACTTAAAGTTTAATTATAGCAAGCAGCAACCTGATCATAAATTTTGAACTCTCATTCCTCATTTCTTTCCCTCTCATCCCGTGTCCCGCCATCTCTTTTACAGACGAGTAATGGAAGAAGAAAGTACCAAAATTCTCAAAATCTCCGATCTAATTCAACGTGCTCAGCTCCTAAACGGTGCATTCTCCCTCAGTCTCAGCCGCCCGATCCCAGACCCTAAGGCCTGCCGACCGTCCGTTCCAATTCAGCATCCAATACCCTACGAGGCCACATTTAAAAACCCTAGCTTCAAAATCCTAAAATCTTTAAACCATTCCACCCTCATCGTCTAGCACGGTTGTTTTCACAATTAAATGCAATTGCTTTCAGTTAACAGATGATTCCTCGGCCATTTGCTGCGACATTTTGAATTTTCCCTACAAGTATTGGTCGAAAAATTCGAATCCTTGCTTGGAATTTTATTCCTTTAAAATATGGAAGTAGGAGTGGAAAAGGTGGGTTTCTGGGAATTGTTAGCTGGGATTTTTGGGATTCTTTTGGTGGGAAAAATTCTTGTTTGTCGAGTTCTAATTCATTTAGTATTGATGCGGGTTCCCTTATAGATTTCAAAGATAATTCAAGTGCTAAATAATTAGTTATCGGTGTGGTAGACTCCATAAGCCCTGTTTCGAATGTTCCATGTACAACCAGAGAAGGTGGTTTAATATTAGTGGCTTGTAAATATTTTAATTTGTGAGTGCAAGGATTGTAGTTTAAAAATCTTCTCGTCAGGATTGGGTGATTTGAGTGAGAAAAATAGGAAAGATCATTGTTTTATTAAGCCAGTGATTGTATACTTTTGCGGGTTGATCTCATCATGGCAATGATGGCATCCTGTCATTTCGAGATTGACTGGGGATGTTGCTTTGTTTTCAGGGTTGAAGAAGAAGCTAGTATTTGTAGGCAAAGATCGGTTCCAGTTAATGTATGTTACAACAGACAAAGCATCATTGCAATTTGCATATTCGTCAATTGATCAAGAGATGGAGTTCAATTCAGAATAATGATGTAAGAGGCAAGGTGGATGTGGTAGCTATTCTGGGATTTTTACTAATGTTTACATGCATGGTATAGTTGTTGAGCAGGATCAAGAGGTGATGCTATTGCTGACGGACCAGCAGCTTACTGTGCCACACAGTCTCAGAATTGGTTCCATGGTATGTTAGTTCACTATTCTACTTCTATTACATTAATTTCATGTTAGATAATTTCTATAATTGCTTGTGGAAGGGTCAAAATCCGTATTTTGAGGGAAAAAGTCAAATAAAAAAGCTTGTTGTGTTCTATATGTCTCTTAAATGGATACATTTTCTAGGTATCTCTGAAAAACGTCCATTCTGTGAATCCAAGGCAAAGATGTTCATACTTGGCGCTTGCTTGAGGACGAGCATTTGCATAGAGTCGTTCTCCCCATTTGAAACTGGGTAAGAGTTTTTGCTCTTATTATAAGGCTTTGTAATTGCTAATCCATGAGTATCCTGTATCCATGTGTGATATGATATACTGCAGATGCCGTTTGAAATCACACTCCCAAAGTCGCCTTCAAAAGTTCGTAGACTCCTTGTCTTTTTCAGCCAGACAATGGTAGGAAATAATCTGGGGTTATTTAATTCACTTTTTTGCCTCAGGGTCTTGCTCGTCGTCTCATGTTTTAGGAAAAAGTTTATCTGAGAAGGATATCATTGGGTCAAAACATGTATACCTGCTTACATGCACATTTTTAATTTAATTATTTTATTGTTCACGTTCTGTTTTCTGTTTACTTTATGAATCATTCTAAGCTGATGTCAGTATTACAAGGTGCTTCCAGAAGGTAGGATTGGTTTTGATATTCTAACTCATACCTGTTGCTATCAGCATTTCAATTTCGGGTAAATCTGCCTATATGATCCCAGTTAAGAAGTTGCAGAATTTTTTCAATCTTGTTGTCACCTTCCCTTCTTAAATTTCTGTTTGGTGGAGATTTAAATTAGATTTTAATTGAAAAACTAGTCGTTAGTGGGTCCCATACATGACATGAAAGTAAAGCATAACGACTATATTTATTAAAATTGGATTTTAATCTTTATCGAACAAGCCTTAAATTTCTGTTTTATAGCATGGAGTCTTCGTAGAATTCTGCAAGGACGATTGTTGTTCTTGTGCCAAGGAAGCACACTACAGTTCCTTAAAACTGGTGTCTATATCTGAGCTGGGCTATTTCAAAAGTCTACCAATGTTTTTTCTAGTTAAAGATCTTCAACAATCAATGAATTATTTATTTTGATAATTTGATCTTCAGATATCTAGTATAATCAGTTCTTGTGAGGCAACATGGAAGAAAATGCTTTGTGACAGGAAAAACCGTTCAGGTTTTGTGGTTAACACCAATCAGAAAAATCCTTTATCATGTGGTGGGAGTTTCAATACGCAGTCGATGAGAAGAATCGTGTTCACTGAAGAAATTGGTGTTATTATTCAAGAGCTTGTATAAGGTAACAATAATTACGTGATCAAACAATTATAGCGCATATGAAATATGGAATGTGGTCGGTGCCGACCTTTTGAAATAAATAATAAAGTGTGGGAACGTTCCCTTTAGTTAGGACATATTTTCTACTTGATAAAGACATGTTTAGTCCCTGACCCCCCCCCCCCCCCCCCCAACACACACACACACACTCTTTACATTTTCCTTTGTAACTAATTTGGGATAAATGAGAGAAATTAAGCGATGTCATTTTTAATCCTTTGAAATTTTGTTAGCAAATGATGAACAAAATGAACCTCTTTTTTTATAAATAAACTGAAAAATCTAGCCATTCATGGTGACTTTGACGTAATTATGAATTTGAGGTACAATAATAAATTTACAAAAATTCCTACAAATAGGACAAGGAGCTAAGGTTAGTTTATTGCATCGAGATTAGGTCGAATTTCACTTCTAAATCTATATTATTTTAATTATTTTTAAAATATGTCACTTATTATTGAAAATAAAAATCCATAAAATTGAGCGCCTTCGAATTGTCAACTTTGATGTAAGATTTATTTTTATAAGGTCAGGGATAATGATTAAACTCTAAATTCAATCTCCAATATCATTCGTTATTAGTGATTTTACATGCAAAACTCTCCAAACGTCCATTTAACTTAATTCTATATCAATTAGATTTTTCAAAAGGGTTATTGATACTTCATTTTCTATAGTCATCACTAAATGAGATAGGGTACATGAAATTAAAATACTGACTATCGAATAATTTACAAGAAATCTAAAAGTTTATTTTATTCAATGAAATGCAATGATGATGCCTGATGGAAGGGAAAAAGGAGAATAATTTGCCATGTATTATGCCTAACTAAAATATTGATATTTTTTATTAAATGATAACTTACATTAGAGGTATGTCGTTAATGAATATCACGATTACTTGTTCTCAAAAAAATATTTGATCGTGAATTTGTATAAAATTGAAACTATTTAGAACTTCTTAGCCAATAATTCTATGACATATGCAATTTATAGAAGAGTTAAGATGATCTACTGCCCACGGTAGACAAGTTAACTATTTTTCATTGTTGATATGACATGTTGACATGACATTACTACTTCAATGGATGAACGTTATATCTCATGCTCACTTTAGGCGGGAGATCATTTGATTCATTTCTAGAAGTAAGAGATTCAGCTTAGGCACTGATAAATTATGTACGAATTAATAATTAAAAGGATGTGATAAAGAGTATATTATACAAATCAATTGCATTTAACTGATAACTCAACAAACGTATTATATAATTATCATTAAGCTAATGAAACCCCGAAGAACATTCTCCCTCACCTCTCTAGCTATCACATTCCTCATCGCATCCCAAAACTCCGCCGAAAAAGTCTTAGTTTGCCACCACATCACCGTCCAACGCCCGGCGGCGCCAAGGACAATGTCGTCATCGGATCATATTCTTCATCAAAATCATTACTCACAGGACACACTCTAGACCCAGAAGCCACATTTTCTGTACCATCAGTTGATTTTTCAAGTACTTGTTCGTGCTGGTATTTTCTTTTCAATGTCGAGTTCCAGTGGTTCTTGACCGCATTATCCGTACGGCCGGGGAGCAACCTTGCAATGGTGGCCCATCTATTGCCGTACTCTGCATGTGCCGCCAAGATAGTCTCATCCTCCGCCGCGGAAAATGGGCGGTGCTCCACCGTTGGGCTGAGCTGGTTGCACCACCTCAGCCTACAAGATTTCCCCGACCGACCATTTATGTACTTGCTGATCAAGGACCAGTTTCTGCCCCCATATCGCTCCACCATCCGTATCAGGATCTGGTCTTCCTCTGCACTCCATGGCCCTTTTACTCTCTCCGAAGAGGATTCAGACGAGAGGTCTGAGGAGGAAGAAGAAGTAACAGATGAAGTGCATCTATAAAATGGATCCATTTACATGAATCAATATTGGTTTGAGATTGTTAAGCTAGTGAAGTGTAAACAGATCGAGTGACTATAAATAAACTGATATATACAGGTGCACGCACTTTGTGGAGTGGGGTCCATTTTTGTAGTTAGAATATTAGTGTGAAGCTGCACCTCAAATTGCTGTACAAATTTCTCATATGAAGATTTGTCGACCCCAAATTGTTCTGTTTTGTCTTGTCTTTATTTGGACGCTGCAACAGACAACAGTACTAAATTGTCGTGAAGATACATTGAATTGGGTTTAGATACTTGTCCTCTGTCCGTACACATGGGATTAATGTGTTTTTGAAAAAAATGTATTCAAAAATGTGTGGTTATTATCGACGAATGTATAATTAAAAAGAGGAAGAAAAAAAAATTTTAAGTTTGAGCTCTATTATTTGATTAAGAATGTATTTAAAAATAATAGATTGATGGAGAATGTGTGGTTAAAAAATAAGAAAAAAATTTGATTTTACATATAATATTATTTTATTCAAGATTATGTGGTGGAAAATATATATATATATATATATATATATATATATATATATATATATATATATATATATATATATATATATATATATATTTTTTTTTAAATAATTAGAATAAACAAGGGCTAAAATTATAATGGAATTCAAATAGGGGCTTAATTAATCTAAATAATTTGGGATAAATCTATAAACGAGATTAATCTACGTTCGTGACAAGAATTATTGTGTGCATCAGGACATTTTAATTATATTAGCACTTTCGTAACTCCCTTTATCGTCAGCTTATTTTTTATTTCAATTCATATGTAATTTATTGCATTTAAGGCTCTCAATCTTATGTTTGTTTAAAGCATGACAAAATAGAGAGAAAATACAATTTCGTCCTTTTTTTATATCCTAATAACATAAAAGAGTGAGTTTTACTTTTACCACGTGTCGCCATTTTGTATCGTCTTTTTCCTTTTTTTTTTTTCTTTTTTTTTTCTTTTCTTGTTAGTATATATATATATATATATATATATATATATATATTATACTAATTCTAAAAATATATAATAAATATATAATTTGACAAAAAAAAATATCAAATATTTTTTAAATAAACACCAAAAATTAAATTAAAATAATTTTAAAATTTAAAATCTTCACACTAATAAAAATATTTAATATATAATAAATATATCATTCGTAAAAAAAAAATACGGCGTAGTTTTGAGATAATTTCTTGCGTGAGTTTTTTTTGCCACGTATCGACAATTTGTATAAAAAAAAAAAAACTATAAGTTTCAAAAAATATAAAAAAATTTAACGTCAAATTTTCTTTTTAAAATTTGATAAAAAGATTAGTTATATGTCCGTTTGATATTCGTTTAACTATTTTCGATATTTATTTAGATCGTTCGATATATCTATAATATAGTTCTCGAAATGAGTTTCGAGAGGATATAGAAGATTTATGGATTCGGCTAGCGTAGAATCGTCGAAAATTTTTTAAAGTTAGTTTGTTATCGAAAATTTTCGAAATATTAGTTTGGAACAGCGTACTTTGACGTAACGTAACTTTCGCTACGATTGGCCGTTTCACACACCATCAACGTCGTAAAATATTAGGCCGTGAGTTCTTCAAAATGATATTAAGAATGCAATATTTCGACTTCGTTTGATATCCCGAATTAAGCCCGAAAATTGAAACAAAAAACAAGTAATTTCAATAAAAAGACGAGTTATACGTCTTTTTTAACACACACGTTTGACGTTCGTTTGACTATTTTCGTTATTCATTTAGATCATTCGATATATTTACGATATAGTTCTCGAAATGAGCTTCGAGATGATATAGAAGATTTGTGGATTCGGGTAGCGTACAATCGTCGAAGAATTTTTAAAGTTAGCTTGTTATCGAAATTTTCGAAATATTAGTTTGAAACCGCGTACTTTGACGTAACGTAACTTTCGCTACGATTGGCCGTTTTACACACCATCAATGTCGTGAAATATTAGGCCTTGAGTTCTTCAAAATGATATTAAGAATGTAATATTTCGATTTCGTTTGATATCCCGAATTAAGCCCGAAAATCAATCTGAAAACATAAATTTTCAAAAAATAAAAAATAAAAAATAATATAATTATATTGCCTGTTCACGGAGATGGGGGGCCATCTCCGCGACGACTCATTTTTTTTTTTTTTTTTTTTTTTTTTTTTTTCTTTTCTTTCTTGTTATTATATATAAATAAATAAATAATATATATATATATATATATATATATATATATATATATATATATATATAAATATATATATATATATAAAATCCTAATTCTAAAAATATATAATAAATATATACTTTTGACAAAAAAAATATCAAATATTTTTTAAATATTCAATTATAACAACACCAAAAATTAAATTAAAATAATTTTAAAATTTAAAATTTTCACACTAATAAAAATATTTAATATATAATAAATATATCATTCGTAAAAAATAATATGGCATCGTTTTGAGATAATTTCTTGAGTGAGTTTTTTTTGCCACACAATTTTTATAAAAAAAAAACTATAAGTGTCAAAAATTATAAAAAATTTTAACCTCAAATTTTTTTTTATAAAAAGATTAGTTATATGTCCGTTTGACGTTCGTTTAACTATTTTCGATATTTATTTAGATCGTTCGATATATCTATAATATAGTTCTCGAAATGAGTTTCGAGAGGATATAGAAGATTTATGGATTCGGCTAGCGTACAATCGTCGAAAAAAAAATTTAAAGTTAGTTTGTTATCGAAATTTTCGAAATATTAGTTTGAAACCGCGTAGTTTGACGTAACGTAACTTTCGCTACGATTGACCATTTCACACACCATCAATGTCGTGAAATATTAGGCCTTGAATTCTTCAAAATGATATTAAAAATGTAATATTTCGACTTCGTTTGATATCCCGAATTAAGCCCGAAAATTGAAACAAAAAACAAGTAATTTCAATAAAAAGACGAGTTATACGTCTTTTTTAACACACACGTTTGACGTCCGTTTGACTATTTTCGATATTCATTTAGATCATTCGATATATCTACGATATAGTTCTCGAAATGAGCTTCGAGATGATATAGAAGATTTGTGGATTCTGATAGCGTACAATCGTCGAAAATTTTTTAAAGTTAGCTTGTTATCGAAATTTTCGAAATATTAGTTTGAAACCGCGTACTTTGACGTAACGTAACTTTCGCTACGATTGGCCGTTTCACACACCATCAATGTCGTGAAATATTAGGCCTTGAGTTCTTCAAAATGATATTAAGAATGTAATATTTCGATTTCGTTTGATATCTCGAATTAAGCCCGAAAATCAAGCCGAAAACATAAGTTTAAAAAAAAAATAAATAAATAAAAAAAAAAAATAATAATATAATTATATTGCCTGTTCACGGAGATGGGGGCCATCTCCGTGACGACTCAATTTTTTTTTTTTTTTTCTTTTCTTTCTTGTTATTATATATAAATAAATAAATAAATATATATATATATATATATAATCCTAATTCTAAAAATATATAATAAATATATACTTTTGACAAAAAAATATCAAATATTTTTTAAATATTCAATTATAACAACACCAAAAATTAAATTAAAATAATTTTAAAATTTAAAATTTTCACACTAATAAAAATATTTAATATATAATAAATATATCATTCGTAAAAAAAAAAAATACGGCGTCGTTTTGAGATAATTTCTTGAGTGAGTTTTTTTTGCCACACAATTTTTATAAAAAAAAAAAACTATAAGTGTCAAAAATTATAAAAAATTTTAACCTCAAATTTTTTTTATAAAAAGATTAGTTATATATCCGTTTGACGTTCGTTTAACTATTTTCGATATTTATTTAGATCGTTCGATATATCTATAATATAGTTCTCGAAATGAGTTTCGAGAGGATATAGAAGATTTATGGATTCGGCTAGCGTACAATCGTCGAAAAAAATTTAAAGTTAGTTTGTTATCGAAATTTTCGAAATATTAGTTTGAAACCGCGTAGTTTGACGTAACGTAACTTTCGCTACGATTAACCGTTTCACACACCATCAATGTCGTGAAATATTAGGCCTTGAATTCTTCAAAATGATATTAAAAATGTAATATTTCGACTTCGTTTGATATCCCGAATTAAGTCCGTAAATCAAGGGAAAAACATAATTTTTTTAGAAAAAAAAAAGAAAAAGAAAAAAGAAAAGGAGTATTGACGTGTGACTCTATTTTTTTTTTTCTTTTTCTTTTCTTTTCTTTTCTTTATATATATATATATATATATATATATATATATATTATTCTAATTCTAAAATAATTTTAAAATTTAAAATTTTCACACTAATAAAAATATTAAATATATAATAAATATACCATTCGTAAAAAAAAATATCAGATATTTCCTAAATATTCAATTATAAAAATACCGAAAACTAAATTAAAAAATTTTAAAAAAATTAAAATCTTCACGCTAATATAAATATTTTTTGCGTCTCACAATTACTGTTAAACTTACTATATATATCGTATCCTAATCCTAAAAATATCTAATATATAAGAAATATACAATTCGAAAAACCAAATATCAAATATTTCCTAAATATTTAATTATAAAAACACCGAAAACTAAATTATTTCTAAAAATTATTTCTCTCTATTCAGCTTTTATGACTAATACACAAAAAAATTTCTACAGTAAAAAATTAATTTGTGTAAAATAATGCAAAATTATCCACGCTAATATATAGCAAACTTCAGTAGAGCACGTGCCTTGCACGTGCCTTACACTAGTATATATAATAAAAGGCCAAAAGCCAAAAAAGGAAGGGAAAACAAATGGAATGGTGGTCCCTAACATTTTCAGTTCTTGCAGACTTTAGTCTAATTTTCAATTTGTGTTAGTGAATGTCCCTAATCTTTCGAAAATATGCAGTTGAGGTTCAAATAGATGTAAACCATCCACTTGATTGTAGTGGACCAGGAAAGTCAAAATTTGATCAATTTTTGAACAAAATAATAGGAGTAAATTAGTAACTTTAAAATTATCATATTAAAAAATTAAAAAAAACTAAAAAACAAGAAAAGAAATTAAAAAAGCGCTATCAAATTCTCACCACTCCACTCCACCCACCCCCGCCCCTCCACTCCGCTCCCCCACTACTTAAAATCAACCACAACACTTCCATCCATTGCCTACACCATCGGCGATGGAGCCTCCCGACGACTCCACCAGCATCTTCTCCGCATTCAATGGACTTGCCTCCACAATCACTGACTTTCTCCTATCTACAGACACCACCCTCTATGAATTTCGTAGCGTCATCACTCCCGCTCTACTAACCATCAGAGTTTGGTATCTTTTGGACGAAATCACCAACAATAACCCGGTTGCATTTGAGGACAACGTCTATTGCTCGAACTTGATGAAGAAGATTTTGAAAAAGATGAAATTGGTACCGACTGTTAAGATTTGGGGGGTCCATCTTAACATGGTATCAGAGCCCATTAAACTCTAACGAGCGATTCGATCCTTGTAAGACTAAAAAATATGGGCATATGGATTTCAAAATTGGTCTGCTCAAACAAGCCACCATCTTGCGGGGGCATGTTAAGGGATATAATCCCACATCAATTAAAGATGTAAATATAAGCAAATTTATAAGGTTTTGGACTATTTTTCTTAATAAGGTTGACCTTTTAAGATGGACCCCCAAATCTTAACACCGACAAGTAGCGAGAAGTGACTTCTCATGCTTTTGGTCGACGCAAAGCTCCATTTTCAGACTTAGAAGGTAGCAACTAGTAATGACGTCCTCTTTGAAATACAATTTTTTTACCCATTCGGCATTCTTTAGCCCCCCAAATCAGTTTACAGAAATGGTGGGGTGGGGTTTTTGGTTTTGGTTGTAGGTGGTGGTGATTCATTTTGGTTTGATGGTGGTGGCGATAGTTTACTGTGCAGTTTGTGTGAGATGGGTGGTTATGACTAGCCGACTGGTGGTGGTGTTGACGTTATTGGTGGCTGTGGAAAATGGAGTGGGGTGGGGGGTTTGGAAAGTGACAACATTTTCTCATTTTTTTAGTTTTTTTAATTTTTTATTAGGGTAATTTTAAAGTTACTAATTTATCCCTATTAATTTAGTCAAAATTAATTGAATTTTGACTTTCTTGGTCAACTAGCGGTAAATTGGATGGTTTTCATCAATTTGAACTCCACCTGCATATTTCTAAAAGGTTAGGTACCTTCGCTGGCACAAAATTGAACGTTAAGGTAAAGTCTGCAAAAATTGAAAATGCTAAGAATTGCTGCTGCAATTTTTCCAAAAGAAAAACGTAGGTTTTGAAAATGTCAAGTGGGCATACGACTATAGTTGCAAATGTGAAACTATTGTTACTAGTCTTAAACAGTTTAATCATAGGGAAAAATACACAATTACTAGATTATAAGAATCATATTTTATAACTAACATTCTTATAAAATATTTTTATAAATCAGGTGATAATTTCAATAAATTAATATATAATTATAAGATAATAGAATTTAAATTAGGATAAATTATACTATTTAAGATTAGATCCCAAAAAACAGGTATTCTTTCATATTTAAAAGATATTTCTCACTCTCCCAATCAAAAACTATTTTTCTCTCTACACCCGATTTCCAAAAACTCGCCAAAAATCACTGCAATTTCTCCACTGTAGGAAGAGTGAGAATCTTGAAATGAAATTACAATTATCAAGTGTAATTTTATATTAAGAATCTTGAAATCAAAATCAAGCATGACGGTGGCACAAGTTGGAAAACCCCAATTTGTGTAAAGATTTGGGGGGTTCATCTTAGAAAGTCAACATTTTTAAGAGGAATAGTCCAAAACCTTGTAAATTGGTATATATTTTCATCTTTATTCGATATAAGATTATACCCCTTAACATGCCTGCAAGATGATGATTCGTTTGAGCAAACCAATTTTGAAATTCGTTTGCTCATTTTTTTAATCTTAATCGGATCGAATTGCTCGTTAGAGTTTAATGGATTCTGATACTATGTAAAGACTTGTGGGTTCATCTTAGAAGGTCAACATTTTTAAAAGGAGTAGCCCAAGACTTTATAAATTAGTCTATATTTTTATCTTTATGCGATGTGGGGTTATATCCCTTAACAATTTGCTACAATGGTTATAGCGCTTGATTCAATATAGCGTATGAATTTTGTGCTGGGTTTGTTGGGGGTGGGGGGTACTGTGGTGGGGAAGAGGGCCATAATCACGTAAAGATTTGAGGGGATAAAATAGTTATTAGAGTGGGGAATTGTTGGGTTACAAACTGAAAAAGAGTATGAATTTTGTGCTGGATTGTTGGGGTGGGGGGTACTATGTGGTTGGGTAGGGCCATAATCACATATGAAGATTTGAGAGGATAAAAGGGGTTATTAGAGTGGGGAATTGTTGGCTGAGATTGGATTAGAAGGAATGCTGATACGTCTACTCCTTGAATTTGAAAGTGCATGAGAAGTTTTCTTGCAGTTCTATGATTTGATTTGAAACATTCATGTGGGTTGAGTTGTGAAACACTTGTTCATTTCTATGGGCAGATTTCTTTGTGTTTATACTTGGGAGTTGGGACATACATTTTGGGAATGTGTTTCGTTTAGAGGGAGAAATTGACTGGGGAAAAAGTTAGAGTATCTTCAAGAGACTCTTCATTTTTAAAGAGTATATTCTACAATTTAAAGAGTATCTATAAATTAAAAGAGCAAAATTTTAAAAATACTCCAATAGCTTCTTTATTTTTAACATTTAATTTTACCATTTTCAATATGTATTTATTATTTTTTTTATTGTTTTATTTTTACCAATAATTATATCATTTCCATTCATTTTCTTCTTTAATTAAGTCAATAAATTGCGCATTGAAAGTTAGAATCTTTGAAATATTAAATTATAGAGAGGTGGAATCTGGAGAGCCAAACCAACTCTCTATTTTAAAATGTTAAATTGAAGAGTCTCTTGGATTAAAATTTTAAAAATTGACTTATTAAAATAGAAAGCATTCCACTTTTAAAGAGCCTCCTGAAAATGCTTTTATAGCTTGTTAATGAGGAAATGTAGTCAGCTTGATGAAGTATTGCCAATTTATGCATATTGACTGTGATCTATTGATTGTGTTTTGTACTGTATGTGACCATATTGTATTTAACAGTGACTATTTGTGATTGATCTGTGTAAGTATTTATTGATTGTGACAATGCCTATATTAACTATGACCTACTTGATCAAGTCTGTTTTTATTGTGATTGTTTGTGACTGAGTATGTTATAATTGTGATGGTCTGTGATCAAATTTGTGTTAACAGTGACATGTGTAATAACATCTGTTAACAATGAATGTTTGGGAGAAAAAATTGTTTACATTTAAAAGTTTGTGATCATTTATATGTTAACTGTGATCAAATTTGTATCAAGTGTGATTAATTGTGGCCAGTGATGTGATGAATGTGACCTATTAATTGGTCACAGCGACACAAATTTTAGGTCACATTTATAAATTTACAATCACATATTTTTAGGTTACAGGATAAATGATCACTAGTTATTTCTTGATCACAATTTATCATCACAATTTATCAAATTATTTTCTTGTAACTTATTTGTTCGAGCACACAAAACAAATGTTATAGATCACAATTTATTTTACTATCACAAATTATCAAATTAATTAGTCACGATTATTTCTCTGTAACAAATTATTAAATTCATTGATCACAACTTAACAAACTATGAATCACGATTAAAAATTTAAGCAATTTTTCCCAATTTTTTGGCCATGTATTATTATTGGTCACAAATCATATATTTCATACGTGTCACAATCAATCAAATAATTGATCATAAATACTCTTCTTCCCCTTCTCTACCTACCCCATCCCACCCCACTCCCCACCCCACCCCACCCCACCCACACTCTTCTTATCTAGTTCATGCCTTCATTGTATATGACAAAAAAAGATGACGATTTCTGGTTAAAAACTCCAGTTTCATCACCTTTATCAGTGGTTATCCAGAAGTTTAAAGGCTATACATGATCCACACAATTTAATTTGTTTTTTGACCAGTTGTAATGGCATATAGGTTGTGACACATCAATAGGGACATTGATCAAATTTGAAATTTTATTGTTGGCATATGACAAAGAGATAACAGATACATGCAATTATTCGAGTCGATACATTACAACCAAATCCTTGAAATGATTTACTTCAATAGAACAACATAGAACATTTACAACTACATTGATCACGACGACTCCATATCCAAAGCTTTCCTTCAGTTTCGCCAGACAGATATTACAGCACCCTAATTACAGCATGAAATTACATCACTCAAGCGCAGAAATCAAGCCGGCATTTTCCTTATACATTGTTTCCATTACATAATTTATCTACCATGTATAGATCTAGGTTTTATATATAAATACTGGACTACAAATCACAAAAGTAATATACAAGAATTTACCTTTTTTCTCCATCAACGATTTTCCTCCTTATCTATTTTATCATGGTATCAGAGCAGTTTCCTTCCTACGGCCTCCTCTGAATCCTCCAAAATCTGCAAACGGTGAAAACAAGTCATCACCATGTCTAATCCCACACCTTCACAATTAATTAATGATCTCACATCCCCGTACTTCTTGACATCTGCTGATAACCCGAGAGCTATACTCGTTCCTGATCTCCTTAATGGAGAAAATTATGCTGTCTGGAAATGTTCGATGCGTATGACACTCAATGCCAAAAACAAATTTGTTTTTGTCAATGGTACTCTAGAGAAACCGTCCGACACTGAAATTGCAAACCTTTGGGATCGTTGCAGTGACATGATCCTTTCCTGGCTTCTAAATTCCATCGATAGACACCTCCGACAGAGTTTAATCTACTGCACCAAGCCACCGGATGTTTGGGCTGATCTTGACAACCGTTTTTTCCAAAGTAATCACCCCCGTCTCTATCGTCTCCAACGTGATCTAGCCAACCTCAAGCAAAACACCATGTCTGTCACGACATACTTCAACACAATCAAGGAAATATGGGATGAAATCACTGCCCTAATTGATCACAATCCTTGCACATGCGATGCTCGTAAAAGGACCGAAGACACCGCCAACACCGAACAACTCTTTCAATTCCTCATGGGCCTTAATGATACTTTCTCCAATGTTCGCAGTCAAATTCTCGCCATGGATCCACTACCCACAATTTTTAGAGCATATGCCACCATACATTAAGAAGAAACCCGACGGCTTTTGCAAATTCCTCTGTTGCCCAATCCAGAAAATTCCGCCATGGCCGTTGGACGCACTCGGACTCCAATCAACAACGGAGCTCGCCCTCGTAGTGGTAGAAAATTCAAAAAATGTGGAAGGGATGGCCACCAGGAGTCCTTATGCTTTGAAATCATTGGTTACCCTCCCCACTGGAACACCAACAAACCGAAGCAACCCATACACACCACCCACGGCTCGGTCAATCAGCGATCCCACACAGCAAATTTGGTGTTTGATGACCCAATTCCTTCCTCCTCGAGTGCAATCCCAAGCTTTTCTAACGAGCAATACCGACAATTAATGGAGCTTCTGCAACCCAGCACCAAAATCGCCTCTGCCAATTCATTCTCTGGTAATCCCTCTTCAATTGATAACTCCCTTTTAATTGGGCAAATGGGTTGAGTAATTGATAGTGGGGCTTCGGCCCATGTCTTTTCTTTGCACAACTTAAAATGGGCCACCAATGTTCCGGCCCATTCTCAATTTATTACATTACCCACGGGTTACAAGGCCCAAGTTACACATATGGGCCACATTCCAATTTCCTCTCACTTGTGTCTCCATAATGTTCTCTTCACCCCCAATTTTCATTATAATTTAATTTCGATTAGTCAGCTAACTAAATCGTCAAATTGTACTGTCACCTTTTTTCCTTCCATTTGTTTATTTCAGGACCAACACACGAGGAAGCTGATTAGGATGGGTGAAGAACGTGAAGGCCTCTATCACCTTAAGCATGTTACTCCAACCGTACTTCAAATCATGAGCAATCCCACAACAACTCATGACCTATGGCACCTTCGTTTAGGTCATCCTTCGCACTCTTGCATTCCAAAATTTCTATGTAGTTCAAATAAAATCACTCATTGTGATAGTTGTATTCGAGGCAAACACACACGCCTCCCTCTCAAATTAGTAGAAAATAAAAGTACTTTTATTTTTAACCGTATTTATTGCGATATTTGGGGAGGATATTCCACACCATCTATAACTGGTGCACACTACTTTCTTACCATTGTAGATGATTTCTCACGTGTTACATGGGTATACCTCATGCGTTTTAAATCTGATGCATTTACCTGTCTTACCACTTTTATTAAAATGGTTCACACACAATTTAACTATCACATTAAGCATGTTCGATCTGATAACGGCCAAGAATTTCTTTCTCATCGCATACAACAATTTTTCCTTGACCATGGCATCATCCACTAACGCACTTGTGTTGAACCCCAGCAAAATGGTGTAGCTGAACGAAAATATCGTCACCTATTAAATCTAGCTCGATGTCTTCGCTTTCATGCACATCTACCCATCTCTTTCTGGGGAGAATGCATCATCACTGCTACATACTTAATTAATCGCATACCAACCCCGTCCCTCAATAATAAATCTCTATATGAGCTGCTTTTCAACAAAACACCCAACTATGATCACCTACGTGTTTTTGGATGTCTTTGTTATGCACACACTTTACACGTCCATCGAGATAAATTTTCTCCACGTGGCACATCATGCATATTCCTAGGCTACTTTCCAACCTCACATACCTATCGTGTTTATGACCTCCAAACCAAAAAGATATTTCTGTCTCGTGATGTACGCTTTGTGAAATTTATTTTTCCTCTTGCTAATCTCATGCAGCACAGTGGTATTACATCCTCCCCCACCATGACAAATCCACCTCAATTGCTCGATATACTATGCACTACCACTACTCCAAACCATCCTTTGCACGACACTATTGATCTCTCTCCTCCATCATCACCCATGCCCGCTATTGTGCAACACGAACCCTCACAGTCAGCTGATGATAGTTGCGCCAACAATCCAATTCACCCCATATCGTCAACCAGTTCCCCGTCCCAACCACCTCGACCTCGCCGCACTATCACTCGTCCTACATATCTTCAAGATTACATTTTCTCCGATCTACCTCTAGAGGGACTACGTTCGTCTCCTCCTCCTCAGTCTTTCTCAGGTACGGTTCACTCTCTACCTAATTTTCTTTCTTATCGTTTCTTTAGTCCAAAACACTTTGCTTTCCTATCTTCCATTTCCAAACATGATCAAGATCATGTACATTACTCACGCGCCGTTCTTGAGCCTCATTGGTAACAGGCTATGGCTTCTGAAATCCAAGCCCTGGAAGCTAATAACACATGGACCCTCGAACATCTTCCTCTTGGTAAGAAGGCCATTGGTTGCAAACGGGTTTATAAAACAAAATTTAATGCAGATGGTTCCATTGAATGTCATAAAGCTAAGGGTTTCACTCAGGTAGAAGGTCTTAATTATAATGACACTTTTGCTCCTGTGGCTAAGCTTGTTACCGTTCGTTGTCTCCTTGCTATAGCTGCAGCCAAGCATTGGATCCTTCAGCAGTTAGATGTTCATAATGCTTTCCTCCACGGTGAACTTGATGAGAAAGTGTACATGCGACCACCACCAGGCTATTGTGGTCAAGGGAAGACACACGTATGCCGCCTCCATAAATCCTTATATGGCCTCAAACAAGCCTCACGTCAATGGTACTCGAAATTATCTCATACCCTCATCCTTGCAGGTTTCAGTCAATCTGCAGCTGATCACAGTGTCTTCACCAAAACCCTTGTTCTTATATATGTTAATGATATTCTGGTTGCTAGTAATGACATTCCTGCCATCGATTCCATCAAGCGACACCTTGCTCAGACTTTCAAAATCAAAGATCTTGGCGATCTCAAATATTTCCTAGGGATTGAAGTTGCTCGATCCCCTAAAGGCATCTTCATCAATCAGCGGAAATATACTTTGGACATTCTCTCTGATTCTGGCCAACTTAGCTCTCGCCCTGCTTATTTTCCCATGGAACAACATTTCAAACTTAATGACTCGGATGGAGACCTTTTGGATGATCCCAGTTCATATCGTCGATTGGTTGGTCGTTTGATCTATTTGACTATCTCCCGTCCGGATATAACCTTTGCTGTCAACATTCTAAGTCAGTTCATGCATGCTCCTCGTACACCACATCTTTCTGCTGCTCACCACTTGCTTTGTTACTTGAAAACCACTCCTGGTTATGGTCTCTTCTTCGCATTCAACTGTAGCTTTCAGATATCTGCTTTCTGTGATTCTGATTGGGCTAGTTGTCCACTCACACGCCGTTCCACGACTGGTTTCATCATCAAATTGGGTGGTAGCCCCATCTCTTGGCGTACTAAGAAACAAACCCCTGTCTCTCGTTCTTCTGCTGAAGTTGAATATCGTGCGATGGCCACTACAACTTGTGAACTTGTTTGGCTTCGTCTCCTCCTACAGGAACTTACTGTGCCCCATCCACAGCCTATTCTACTTCACTGTGACAATCAAGCCGCCATCCACATTGCTCACAATCCGATTTTCCATGAACGAACAAAACACATTGAATTAGACTGTCATCTCGTTCATGAGAAAATTAAATCTGGTCTTATTACTGTCTCCTATATTCCTACCTCTCAACAACAAGCTGATATCCTCACTAAGCCCTTGGGACGTCATTTGTTTACCTTCTTTCGTTCCAAGTTGGGCATTACGGATCTCCATGCTCCAACTTGAGGGGGAGTATTACAGAACCCCAATTACAACATGGAATCACATCACTCAAGCACAGAAATCAAGCCGGCATTTTCCTTATACATTGTTTCCATTACAGAATTTATTTACCATGTATAGATCTAGGTTTTATGTATGAATAATGGACTTCAAATCACAAAAGTAATATACAAGAATTTACCTTCTTTCTCCATCAACGATTTTCCTCCTTATCTATTTTATCATCTTTGTCATCAGGAAGACGTCTAACTTGAATAGTTAGCTACTTATTATGATGTGCATAAAAACATTTGCTCTTAACTGGGATCGTGTTAGGTATAAAGTTTATCCTAATACAGTGAACCCAAATATTTAAATTCATCAATAGTAAAGATTATGGCATTTATCTTGTGGTCTGGATTTGTTTCTTGAATGTTGTACGGACTTAGGAAAAGTATCTAAAATCCACCAATCACTAAACTTCGGATCTCGAACATAATACAAAATATACCTCAAAATGTATAACATCCTACTTAATGTACTATCTTCTTAGCCTAAACCGTTTAAGCACCGACGGATTTATCTACATCATACCCCTCCATCCCATAGAGATAGACTTGTTTTCATTTTCAGATAGATTAAGAAAATGTAATTAATATAGTTGAAAATATAAATTTTCTTAGTATAACCCTACATTAAATAATAGTTTAAATGTGAGTAATTTATATTTGTCGAAAACAAGACCCATTAAATAGGGATATAGAAAACTAAAAAAATCAACTATACTCTCAGAAGGAAAGTTGTCTATAATTTAAGACAAACGAAAAACGTAAATCTATTTTTATGGGACAGATGAAGTAATATATAATTGAAGTTACAAATATATCATTTTCCTAATTATGACAAAACAGTTTCCAAGAATGTTATTCCTAGCAATTGGAATATATTCATTTGTTTGGGGACTGGGGTGGGTTCTTGGATACTGCTTTGTGTAAGGTTGGTGGGGGAATTTGTAGCTAGAATAAGATTGTGGAGCTGCACCCCCAGTTGCCAGAATAACATTCTTGGAAACTGTTTTGTCACTAATAGTAAAATGACAGATTTCGACACTGCATTTTCTATACTATGATGTAGATAAATTGGTTGGTGCTTCAACGGTTTACGCTAAGAAGATACATTTCAAGGTATAATTTGTAATATATTCAAGACAGTGATTGGTGGAATTTAGATACTTGTCCAGTTGTCCTAAGTCCTTACAACATTCAAGGAACAAATCCAGATGAATGTCATAAATTTTATTAATGAATTTAAATTGTATGGATTCTTTGTATTAGGATGTGTTAGGGATTGATTTAGATGGTATAGACCCCACTTATTTTTTGTATTCATTAGCCAATGAGTAAGCGGGGTCTATGCCACCTACTAATTACATATTTTTTAGAATTTTTGAACTTATTAAAGTTCGAAATTGTTAGTTACAAAGATTTCGTGTCGCTTGTTAAAGTTGAAAAGTGTTCGTAACCTGTTTTGTTACAAAAAAAAAAAATAATAATAATAATAATAATTCCGTGGTGCTTGATCAATTAATTTCAGCTGCTCGATCTATTGAATGATCAAGAGGCCCCCACGATGTTCCCTTCCAAACTACTTTATTCTTTATTTTGGCTGTATGCAAATATTAATCGTACTCCAATTCCGGCTGCATGGGTGGTGTTGTACCTTTTGTCCTAAGCGTAAATATTCAATCAAATTTGGTAGTAACCTCTGATTTGTTCATGTTTTCAATTATAGAAAATTGTGAGATGTGACACGAGAATGTTAGGTCTATGTCAACATTAGGGGTTGGAATTAGGATTTTTTATTTTATTTTTTTTTATTTTTAAATATTGGAGTTATCCCAACGAAGAGACGTACAAATCAAAACCAAATTGATCGTGCATGTTTTCTCCGGGGTTCAATATGTGATTCAGTTAGAAAAATTACTCACAATTGCATGAGCTATTTAAATTGGGAACGAAAAGATTAATATTATAATCTTAATCCAAGTCGAAAAAAAGTCAAAATTCAATTAAAATCAGTATACGTTAGATTAGATTCGTCTAGGTTAAAGGTGGATCCCGTTGTACATGGAAATCATTCAAGTCATCCTCAAACTCATTAATTTTAAGCAAATCACTTTTTAAACAGGTCTTTTGATATAATTAAACTCTTTAAAAATACCAATATTTTGAAAATCGACTAGGTCATAGATCTGAAAAAGTTAAAGAATCAAGAGTCAAAAGGTCGAATCGTGTCAAACCGGAGTCGAACCGTTAGTAATAATAAAATGATTAATATATGAATGTATTAAAAAAAAATTGGCAAAAATATATTATTTTTTCAATATGACTTACAAATAGAGATGAAAAACACTTAGCCACTGTTTGTTAGCCTTCAATTTACATTAATTTATTTTTCATATTTAATTTCAATCACACATTCACACAATAAAATATTCTATATGTAGATTCAAAATTTTTCTTACTTTTTAACCACACATCAATAACACCCACTAACCAGCAATGACAAAGATTCAGACTGACAAATCGACTCTAATAAGCCTAAAATGATTGACACCGTCAAGTTCAAGTAAACAAAAGTACAAATCGAAAATTAGATGGGTGTTGGTGAGGTTTCTAGGGTTTTTGGTTGGGTACTTGGACTTTTACGGTTTTGGGTTGGGTACTTTGATTAAATGGGTTGGGTTTCCAATTTTTTTTTTTTTTTTAAAAAAAACTTGGATTGGAGAGTCCACCCAAGTTTATGGACCTGCAACTTAAGAATTAGAGGGTCTGTCTAAAACAATTCTTTGTAATTTCACCCAAAAAAAAAAAAAAAAAATTGAAAAATTGGAGGGTCCTAAGACCCCTGCTGGACCCCCTGGGTCCGTCAATGATAACAGATACATGCAATTATTCAAGTCGATACATTACAACCAAATCCTTGAAATCATTTACTTCAATAGAACATTTACAACTACTGTTGACACCCAAAATCAAACACAACTGAAACAAGCCTAATTAAATGGCCCAAATGATGGAGCTTAATTCGAGAAAAGAAACAAGGCCCAACTCGAAAGGGAAGCCCAAGCGAGATGACCCAAGAAAGGGTTGTACGATAGTAACTCATGATCACCTAAACCTGCTGGATGTCGCTCAACTGCACGAAACGCCCAAAACTTGAACGAGCTTTACAACGATGTCGTCCAACTGTACGAGGCATTCCAGACTTGAACGAGTATTACAACCACTCACATTCAAGGGCTACAGTTATCAAAACGGTTAAAGGGAAACTTTATCACATTCCACCATTCAAAAATAACGGTTGCAAGTCATGGGGAAGTGAGAAGTTCTATGGATAGAATACTTATCATGGAGAAAGTGGACAATCGTGGAACCACCAACAGTTTTTAGGCAGTTTCACGAAGAAAATCATTCAGGAGTATAAAAGAAAGAAGAGAAGACATAAACAGGACCGAACAAATCACTCTCAAACAGAAAATATGTAATTTTATTTCCTTTACATCTTTCATAGATTAATTTTAGTTAAATTTGTGTGCTTGTGCCCCTTAGAGGCATTTGAATTTTTGTGAATTGTAATTTTCGTGAATACACACTTTTCGTTGGAACTTTGTCTCGAGATGTTATAGTTTCTCACGCAATCGTCTGATTCCTTTTAATTGTTAACGTTATCCGCATGAAACAACTACATTGATCACAACGACTCCATATCCAAAGCTTTCCTTCAGTTTCGCCAGGCAGATCTTTGTCATCAGGAAGACGTCTAACTTGAATGGTTAGTTACTTATTATGATGTGCATAAAAACATTTGCTCTTAAATGGCATCGTGTCAGGTATAAAGTTTATCCTTATACAGTGAACCCAAATATTTAAATTCATCAATGGTAAAGATTATGGCATTTATCTTGTGGTCTGGATTTGTTTCTTGAATGTTGTACGGACTTAGGAAAGGTATCTAAAATCCACCAATCACTTAAACTTCGGATCTCGAATATAATACAAAATATACCTTAAAATTTATAACATCCTCTTAGGACCTGTTTGATTGCAAGGATGAAAAATGAATAAAAAGAAAATGAATGGCAAAAAATTGAATTGCCTAGAAAACGTTTTATAGGAAATTGTAATTAATGGTGTTTGATTAGTATAATTTTTCACCTGACAAATTTTTCGTTTGACTTTATTTTTTATGCAAATTGTCAATTAAATGGATAAATTTTTTTACCATTGACTTTGGAATGTATTTCAATTGATAAAAAATAATAATAATAATAATAATTGTCAAAAAGTTGGAAAACGTTTTCCCACCACTATGGTGAAAAAACGTTTTCTAGATTTTGTGCATCAATCGCTTGTACCTTAAAAAACGTTAAAAAATGTTTTCCCTGAAAAATTAGTGCAATCAAACAGGTGAATAGTAAAAAGTAGGAAAACGTTTTTCACCTTCCACGGAAAACTACGACCAATCAAACATGCCCTTAATGTACTATCTTCTTAGCCTAAATCGTTTAAGCACCGACCGATTTATCTACGTCATACCCCTCCATCCCATAAAAATAGACTGGTTTTCATTTTCAAATAGATTAAGAAAATGTAATTAATATAGTTGAAAATATAAATTTTCTTAGTATACCCCTACATTAAACAAGACCAATTAAATAGGGATATAAAAAACTAAAAAAATCAATTATACTCCAAGGAAAGTTGTCTATAATTTAAGACAAACGAAAAAACATAAGTAAGTCTATTTTTATGGGTATATAGAATTGAAGTTACAAATGTATCATTTTTCTAATTATGACAAAACAGTTTCCAAGAATGTTATTCCTAGCAATTGAAATATATTCATTTGTTTGGGGACTGGGGTGGGTTCTTGGAAATTGCTTTGTGTAAGGTGGTTGGTGGGGGAATTTGTAGCTAGAATAAGATTGTTGAGCTGCACCCCCAATTGCCAGAATAATATTCTTGGAAACTGTTTTGTCACTAATAGTAAAATGACAGATTTCGACACTGCATTTTCTATACCATAATGTAGATAAATTGGTTGGTGCTTCAACGGTTTACGCTGAGAAGATACATTTCAAGGTATAATTTGTAATATATTCAAGACAGTGATTGGTGGATTTTAGATACTTGTCCTAAGTCCTTACAACATTCAAGGAACAAATCCAGACCACAAGATGAATGTCATAAATTCTATTAATGAATTTAAATTGTATGGATTCTTTGTATTAGGATGTGTTTGGTATTGTTTTAGATGGTATCGACCCCACTTATTTTTTGTATTCATTAGCCGATGAGTAAGCGGGGGTCTATGCCACCTACTAATTACATATTTTTTCAGAATTTTTGAACTTATTAAAGTTCGAAATTGTTAGTTACAAAGATTTCGTGTCGCTTGTTAAAGTTGAAAAGTGTTCGTAATCTGTTTAGTTACAAAAAAAAAAAAAAAAAAAAAAAAAAATTAATTCCGTGGTGCTTGATCAATTAATTTCATCTGCTCGATCTATTGAATGATCAAGAGGCCCCCACGATGTTCCCTTCCACACCACTTTATTCTTTATTTTGGCTGTATGCAAATATTAATCGTACTCCAATTCCGCCTGCTTGGGTGGTGTTGTACCTTTTGTCCTAAGCGTAAATATTCAATCAAATTTGGTAGTAACCTCTGATTTGTTCATGTTTTCAATTATAGAAAATTGTGAGATGTGACACGAGAATGTTAGGTCTCTGTCAACATTAAGGGTTGGAAATAGGATTTTTTTTTTTTTTTTTTTGGATTACGCCCAAAAAATATTGGAATTATCCCAACTAAGAGACGTGCAAATCAAAACCAAATTGATCGTGCATGCTTTCTCCGGGGTTCAATATGTGATTCAGTTAGAAAATTTACTCACAATTGCATGAGATATTTAAATTGTGAATGAAAAGATTAATATTATAATCTTAATCCAAGTCGGAAAAAAGTCAAAATTCAATTAAAATCAGTATACGTTAGATTAGATTCGTCTAGGCATCCTCAAACTCATTAATTTTAAGCAAATCACTTTTTAAATAGACCTTTTGATATAATTAAACTCTTTAAAAATACCAATGTTTTGAAAATCGACCAGGTCGTAAATCCGAAAAAGTTAAAGAATCAAGAGTCGAAAGGTCGAATAGTGTCCAATCGGAGTCGAACTGTTAATAATAATAAAATGATTAATATATAAATGTATTAAAAAAAATTGGCAAAAATATATTATATTTTCAATATGACTTACAAATAGAGATGAAAAACACTTCGCCACTATTTGGTAGCCTTTAATTTACTTTAATTTATTTTTCATATTTAATCTCAACGACACATTCACACAATAAAATATTTTATACGTAGATTCAAAATTTTCCTTACTTTTCAACCACATATTTTATAACAAATTTTATTCAAAACACTATTTTTTTTAAAGGCCACCAAACAAGGGCTTAATAAACTTGAGTGCAATTATATTTTTATTAGATTTGTTTCTAATATCAATAGAAAATAAGACAAAAAAAAAATGTATTAATAGTTAAGTTGATTAAATATTTCTATGGCATTTTATTTGTTAATAAAATAAATAAACCAGTAAAAAAAGAAATTTAGTATAAAATGTAATCAAATGGTCATCCCACATCGGTTTTCCTTTTGCTTTTCAAAAAGAAATGACACAACTGCAATGGCACAGCTACCAAATATTCACCCCATATCGATTTCCATCAACAAAATTTCTAAGGAAATTGCACCAAATACCTAGTAATTGAAAAATATTCACACACTGCTTTTAACGTTTTTTATTCCTCAATTCCTATAAAATCTAGAATAAAGCTAGTTAGTCGGGGTTAAAAACAGGGAAGGAGGAAATAGACTGAAATGACGACAAATGACTGGGTGCTTTTTGTTTTAATTTTTTTAACTGTCCAATCGTTATGCGACGCGTGTTGCCCCCGGTTTTTCACCCTAGATGTGTAGCACAATTCTAAAATCTAAGTAAAGCTGAAATGTAAAAAACAACCCAACATCTATGACAACTAAATTTACTCCACCAAACATTCCCTTCCTATGCATTTGACAAACACCAAAATCCCCAATTCTCACCCTTTCCAACTATGTGAATATCGAGCCCCTGTCTATTTCTGATTTTAACCATTTCTTTTACCGTTGTCCTTTCATTTCAGTCTACTTTTGTTGATTTCCTTCTCACATGGGTTGTCACTTCACTTTGGCAACGGTGCAAAAATTGCTCTTAATTTGGGAAAAAGTGTTGCCAGACAAATTTCGAATCTTTCTCCAATCAAGAAATCTCAAGAACATCCCGATTGATTAATCCTTTACAAATTTACAACAAACAACATAACCCATAGTATCATTCGAAAATTTAATCTTTTAGATCCCCGTTTTGCAGTGATTAGGGCTCTGTAGTTCATATATAAACCCCAACCAGAAGTTCCTACATCAAACCACAATGAAATATTACGTGTTGTGTTGTGTTGAGATGTTTTCACTATATCAATATTCGTTGTGTATGTTTCATCTCTTTGTGTTTCATCCATATGTACCCCCAAATATTACGTGCTGTGTGTAAACATCTTAAACAAAAAAAAAACACATTATTATATGAAATAGACTCATCTTTCGTTTTAACTTTGTTATTCAAATATGCATAACCTTAATTTGATGTTGTGTTTCATAAATTCTAACCATGTATCGACATCAATTAGATCGTGCTAAAAATAGTTCAAGATAATTTTCCGCTACGTCTATTCAATTTCTAAGGTAAAATGTTTATTATCGTGTGCAGTACATTAATCGTCTAAATATACACATTCACGTAATTTGTGCGAGATTAGTTTCAAGATTTGTTCTGGTATAATCTACATGTGTGGTACATTATTAATTTGAAGACTCCCAGTAATAACTCCTGGGTTAATTATAGGAATGGTCACTAACTTTGTCATACGTTACTACTTAATAACTGAATTTTAAAATGTAACTTAATGGTCACTAAATTTTACTAAGTGTTACTACTTTATAACTAAATTTAAAAATGTATCTCGATAATCACTGAACTATCCACCGTGTTATCCATCCATCACTTAAATAGAAAATCCGTTAAGTTCAACAAATCAATATCTATGAAAGAATAAATCAAAGAAAATGAAGGGAAAAAAGGGAAATAGAAAATTAGAGACCTATAAATCGAATAAAAATAGATTTTTTGCTGATATTTATCCGTTACGATGAAAATACGTTTTACTTTTAGATCAACCGTATCAGTTTACCATATCTCGAATTTCACATAAACAAATTGAAAGAGAACTAATAGGAACACTGGAAGAAATTGACAGAGAAAAATTAAATAAAAGTACAAAAATGTTCGAATAATGCCAACGTAATTGAGGTCGATTTGATTTTTCAACTTTTTTTCCTTCATTTTCTTTAATTTCTTCTTGAGTGATGGATGGGTAACACGGTACATAGTTCAGTGACCATTGAGATATATTTTTAAGTTCAGTTATAAAGTAGTAACATTTGACGAAATTTAGTGATCATTTGGTTACATTTTTAAGTTCGGTTATTAAATAGTAACATATGACAAAGTTCAGTAACCATTCATATAATTAACCCAATAACTCCTCCAACTAAGCAACATTCACCATACATTGTTGTAGAGATGAAGTTAACCCGAAGTGCAGAAGAACATCGAAGAGATAAAGAGAAAGGGAAAAAGAAGAAATTAGTTGGAGAAAGTTCACCAAAAAAATAAAGAAATCAATGTTTTGGGAATAGAGGTGACAACAACATTTTTGGTATAGATCTGTGTGGTGACGGTGGTAGTAAGGTGACAACGGTATTTTTTGTAGTGTTGGTGGTAGTGGTAGTGGTAGTGGTAGTGGTAGTGGGATGAAGAGCGATTGTGGGCAACTCTTGGGTGATTGTGATCAATTATTGGATAATTATGACTAATAAAATGAGTAATTTGTAATCAAATAATATGTGACCTAAAAATGTGCAATCTATGATTAAATTTGTAATTGTGACCTACAATTTATGTTTTTGTGACAGATAAATATATTTTGACCAATTAATTTGATCATTTGTTATCGATAAATGAATTGTGATTAATTAATTTGATAATTTGTGATCGATAAATAATTTGTAGCTTATAAAACGTGTAATTTACAAATAAATTCAAAATTTCTTCTTACTTTTTAACCACACATTCTCCAAAAAATCATTATTACAAAATTCCTTTTAACATAAAAATGGGGCTCAAGCAAGGGCAAAAAATGAGAGATTACGAAAAGAAAGGTTTTGCTACATGTACCCGGAGATTGACATTTCGAATTACTCGATCTCACTCGACCTCTCACATGGAGGTCGGGTCCCATACAATCATTGGGAGTGGGGCCAAACCTTCATGTGAGAGGAGGAGTGAAATCGAGTAACCCGGAATGTCAACCTTCAAGTACAAATGACAAAATTCCAAAAAGAATGAGAAAGTGTAAAGTGTAAGATAGAAAAAGTGGGAGGTGAGATAAACAATATATATATCACCTAGTATATATATATATATTTATATTTTAAGTTTGTTACAAGTGAAATTGTATACTTAAAGCATTTCTAAAATGCACGCATATACAAATCCCATGTGCGCATATGCTCGAATTGTTTTCGAAACACTCCACATATGTGTATGTGCGTGATAATGCGGTCACCTATTTTGTTGATTACATGTTCACGCTTAAACGCTAAATGCATATGTATTTGTGTTAAAATTTGTGTCCAAATTATAGCAAACCCTAGTCCATTTTTATGACTTAGAAAAAGCAAATGGAACCCAACAAACATCAAATTAATCCATTCACCCAAACCCATGAATTATATATAATAATCTGTAGGATTTTGATGTTTAGAAAAAAAAATCAAAACAAATTTTTTGTAGAGTTTGAAACTATTCACATCGGGCTCCAGCCTTCTTCTTTTTCTTCGATGATCTTCCTCTAGTTTCAGTGCTGAGATTTTTATTGAGTTATAAAAGCTTGAAGATACATTTTCATTTTTGTACTGCTCATATAATCAAAATTTTAACAATCCTTTTTCTCGTCTAGTTTTTAAAATTCTCGAAGTTTAAATAAGGAAACCCGATGAAGATGATTTTGCATCTGTTGATATGGAAGATGACTTAAATGAAGAAGAGGAGATTGAATTGGAATCCAATAAAGGGGTAGGAAAGATTTTTTTTTTTTTTTTTTTTTTAGTCGGTGTTCATGTCTAATCTACAATTGATTACCAAATAATTGTACTATTTATGTTTGATAAAATGTTTTGTTGAAAATTTGAAGAATATGTATAAAGTTCAAATAATGCATTGCTTTTATTTATTTATTAGTTTAAAATAATATTAAAAATAAAAATGCACAATTTCGCATATGTTTTTTACATATGTACGCATGTACTTAATACTCGATTAAAAAGCATTGTCACGCATTAAGCTTTTAGAACCTTCATTATTCCCGAAACAATAGTTTCACATATTTTCACATATGTAACTTTGTAGGTCTGTATCTTAGTCAAAAAGCTATTACTTGACATTTTTGAAAGTGGAAATTACATTGTCACAGATTTTTAAAGATTTCAATTCAAAAAATAGATTTAAGATTCGTTTATACAAAAATCAGGTGATAATTTTATATTTAATATTAATAATAATATTATCATTATTGTATGTATATGTATTTTCCAATTGATGTTCAAGGTTTTGTTTTACAGTAATTATTAGAGGGTGAATCGGCCAATACTATTTACTTGGTGGGTTTAATAATTAAATTATATAAAAAAAAAACTATGTTTTATAGAACGACAATTTTGTCTGAGAGTAATGACTTTTTTCTATTCACTTGATCCTTTTTTTTTTAAAAAATTTTAAATTATGATCGATCAGGTTGGTGGGAGGGGGAATGAGTGACTTTTTGGTGGTTTTTGAGGTGATTTTATGGTGACTTTCAGATATGCTACATAGTCGGTGTTTTAAGGTGATTTTTATTGGTTGTTGTGTTTGCAAATGGTGGTAGTGGTGAGGTTGTGGTGATTTGCAAATATGGCGGTGGTGAGATTTGGGGGTGATTTTTATTGGTTGTCAGTGGTATAGATAAGTTGTTCGAATTGTTGAATGCTACTAGTCACATTTTCATTTGCACAGGTCAATGTACATTCGTTACATGTCACAGGTCATAGGTACCAATTCACAAGTCATAGGTCATAGGTTATTGTGTATAGTTCACAAATCAAACAAAATTGGTCACGGGGTCATATTATATAGGAGACAGATCAATGTCAACATGTCACGGATTATATGCCACATGTAACTTGTCATATTGTATATGTAACATATCAATGTTTACATGTCTCAGATCATATTTTGCATTGTTCACATATAAATGTCCACATGCCACATATCAAATAGAATTAGTCACAAATCTTCTTTACATGTCACAAGTCATAATTCATATTGTATAGGTCATGGATCAATATCAACAGTCACATATCATATATCACATGTCTTTGTGCACTAATAACATGTTACAGATTCTTGTTCACGGATCACAATTCATATGTTGCAGGTCACGGGTAACAATTTACAAGTCATATTGCATAGGTAATAGAATAATATCGTTACATATTCAAGAGAATCGGTCACAAGCCATTGATTTCTCCGACCTCAGAATATGATTGTTGCCTTCAAAATTTTTGATACACAGTGCTGACATCTTCCAATTTATGACTTCAATCATCCCATGGATTTCAATTAATTTCGACGATGAGAATCGAAGTTATTTGCTTCAGCGAGTTCTGTAGATTCTTTTTTTGTTCGAACTTCTGATACACAATGCCGATGACTTCCTGTTTGTGTCCTAATCGCCCGACAAGTTTCAATTAACCAGATTTCAACGTTGACTATGTCTTCAGATAATCTGATCCACTATGAAGATAACTTCCAATTCGTGATCTTTGTAGTCTGATGATTTTGAAACAATCAGATTCTGGCAATGGTATATTACCAAATTCTTCAATTTACTACTTCAAACAATTACCTCAAATTTGTGACAGTTACCTGAATCAAATTTCAGCGGTGGTATAATTACTAACTTCTTCAATTCGCTTTCAAAATTTGCTTTTTGCCTTTTATCCTCTCTCTATATTGTCATGTTTTAAACCATTGTAAGATTGAGGGACTTCAGTAAATGAAATTATACAAGGATTAAAATAAAAAAACATGTAGATCAGAGGTTGAGTCAAGACTAAATTAATTTTTTTTATGCTGGATTAATACGTAAAAAACTTAAACATGTAAAAGATTACATATCCACTTTATCCACAACTCAATACCAAAACTGTCCAGATTCTGTAAAGAGACTACACTAAGGGTTCATTTGGTACATATTTTTCTCCAATATCATTTTCAACCACACATTCTATATACTTAGAACTTTTCCTGACTTTACAACCACACATTTTCCAAAAAAAATTATTTTCTCTTGAAAAAATTTGTACAAGCTATAAATCTAATTTTATTCATGTGTGTAAAAGGTATCTGAACCTGAACTCATAGGGCAGTATCTGAAGAGACTTGGCCAGAGGTTTATTTTTCCCTTTCTCTAGGCATTTTATTACATCTTTTCCAAGTTCACTTGGTAGTTGAAGGCATATCCAGTCGAGCAATGACTCGATATCTTTTGCAAAGTCTAGCAGATACCAATCCAATAGTTTTGGTATTCCTATCACTTCCCTAATTGATGAAATGCCAACTGCTGCCAGTAAGTACTCTCTTTTAGCCATTTCAAGCTCCTGTTCGACTTGAGATGCTGTGTACACACGCACCTTCAATCATAAAATACTTTGATCGGTAAAATTTCATTTGAGTTGGACTATCATAACTTAAAGATAAGTAGTAGTCACGTCAAATTTTGCTCATTTATCTCGAAAATGAGTGTAAATGCATCTATCTACTCTTTACAATGACTTACAGCAGGGGAGGACCAGCTTCCACAAGACAGTGCAAATGTTACCAATGGTTCAGACAATTCCAATTCAAAGATGCCGTGTGCCATCGTCTCATCTTTTTTCGCACCCTTTGCCAAGGTCTGATCACAGAAGATTGATAATAGGATTTAGCTGTAAGCAAACTCATACCTGGTCCACAAACTAAAATGAACCGTAATTTTGCAAGAAAAAGGCTATAAGTTGAGCCCTCTCACATATTTTGAGTGATAAGGCAGTCTCAGTATAAAATGTTCAATGGTTAACGCATTTAGAATGTATCCGCCAACATTGACTGTGGCCTGAGAAACAAGAGGTTAAATTATCAGCCGTGAATCCCAAGTTAACTTATGAAATCTACCCTAATAAGGTCACTGCCTAGTTCCTCTTTAGTTACGAAGACGCTACCATAAATACACATTTCATTTGGTATCAGAATTATGTGATTGCAATATCGAAAAAATTATTATTGGGGGACAAAAACACTTATTGATTTATGAACAAAAGAAAAGCAACATTACCTTTTGCATTAGTGCAACCACCATCTCAGGACTCTCTGGTATTCCATGTTCAAGAAATGCCTGAACCAAATGGATAGTTAATCACTCTTAATCGGAAGCTTGACTTTCTAAAAAACAAGTATACAGTGAGTACATGAAACAGATGACTAAAAAAGGTACGTGGGAAAGCTATATATCGAATGTTACGCATCATAGGGATAGATGATGGAATGCATATTGATAATGGAAAAAGAAGACAAAGATTTCACTCATACATTCATCATGCAAGAATTGTAGATGTTTATCCAGAAAGCAAGCTTCTCATGATGGGTGAGGCCGTTCAAGTCAGCTGATGCAAGTTTTCTGAAGTAGAAGCCTAAGAAATTAAGAGACACGTCTTTAAGTGAAAGCATTATTCTGAGGCAGAAGCGATACTAAAGATAATCTTAAAAGTAACTTACCTTAGTCTTTGAACTAAGAATACAGATATTGTTGTTTTTGTTTGGATTGATAGATGTGGCTTCAATAGTAAATAAATTCTTATATGGACCAATATCTCTCTTCCCAAACTTTGAACATATATCATAAGGATCCTTTAACTCTCTGCTTTTGGAGATGTCGCAAGAACTCAAAGCTGACCGTGAAGATATTGTTTCTCCCATAATCTTACTTTTCTTTGAGCTCATTCTCAAGAAAATGTTCATCAGGCATTGCAGAATGCTCTCAGAAATTTTGTTTGGAGTGTCATCTGCTGGTGATTTTTCCTCTCGACTGACAACAGGATTCCTCTCTTCGGCACTCTCATGATTCATAACTCTGCATTCTAACTGGAAAACCGGAAAAAAGAAAAAAAAAAATCAAGATTAATTTTTTTTTTTATACAAGTATTTCATGATGCTTTGACAGAAATAAGTAAAATGTCTACCTGTGATCTCTTAGAATCTAAATGCTTTCCCTGCAGATCTGTACTCAACAGGAGGTCTTTTTACAGGAGTTCTGATAGTCTGCAATTTCAAATTTGGAGATCCCTGCTTGTTCTTCGAGGAATTGAAGCTCGTGATGTTTTCTTTCCCTCGCTTATCATCTAAAAGTATACAAAAGTGGGATAAATTTTTACCTGTTGCAAATTCTTTTCTTGTTAAGAATATGCAGATTTTTCGAAGACAGTTTAGAAGCATTTACAATGTGAAACTGCTGAGTGTCTCCCACCGGGCACAGAATGTGCCTCGTTTGGAAGAGACAACCTGGATTGCCTCGCTGTTGGATATTTAATCTGACACAGGTCATATAAATTAGCCGAATTATCCACGTTCCTCTGGGAGGATGAAATGCAGACAGCTTCTTGATACAGTCCTTGCCTGAAATTCACAACTTGCTCTTCAAGCCAAACAACTTCTTCTTCCAAAACAGCTACTTCGGCCAGAAGCTTTGCTGTCTGTAAATTCCACTCATAACCAGGATCATCAAGAATGAATCCTTGACAGTAATATCCCATGAAACTACTAGTATTAAAATCAATTTAATTCAACCTTGCACTTAATTCTTCAACTCTTAACAGTCTGTGGTACTAATTGATTCTACTACAACATTTTTTGAGGTTATCCTATGAAATAACTTGGTCGAATTTTCATAAAACTAGAGTAATCTGTAAACACTATAAACATAAATTAAAGAGTTAATGACTAACATCAGGTGGGAGATAAGGAGGGAGACGAGGAAGAGCTCCCAACGGTCTGTTAATTGCCCTCTCCAAAGCCCGATGAACATTTTCCTCATGTCGGAGTCTCTTCTTTAGCTTATCAACCTAAAACATCAGAAGTACGATCAATTACACAGATAAATAGACCTACAGAAAATTGCTTTAGTAAGGTACAAGCCTACATCTTGTTGCAACACCATTTTCCGCTCTCGAATTGAGCCTCTGCGACTTGCGGCTGGTCTCTTTGGGTCCATTCTCCTACTACTCTGCATTTCCACTTTTGCCTTCAAATAATCATAAAGCGGATACAATAATTAGCCTCCACAAGAAAAGAATTGTACATGACATGACAGAAAAAGATAAAACTCACTTTGAAGCTTTATATGAACACAGAGAAATTCACGATTAGCAGACACCCCATCCCCACGCTTCACCCCACGTCTCCAAAGACAAAAATAATAAATATAAGGAAAACTAATCTTTTTTATTCTCATGATTCGAAAACCCATGTGGGATTGTCTTACTTTTAACGAGTTTTCTGGACAAGTTCATCTTCTCAAGCTTGCCTATACAAGTTGAGACCATAGTTTCCGGTAAAACTTAAACTACTCCCAGACTAATAACTTGAAAACACAAAGAATCGTTTGTTAAACAATTTAATAAATAATTCCAAAACTGAAAAAAGTAGTCTCTGTTAGATTACATTTTCATGGTGAGGTTTCGAAGACTGGAAACTGGTACGGGATCCGTTATTCATCTTTCTTCACTCCCCAGAACTACATTCAATGATCCCTGCCATTATAATATTCCATTTATTAATATCAGTAATAAAATTACTGAAAATGGGGCATTAAAGAAAGAGAAGAAGAGGCCTTCAGAAGAATGTATTCATTGTCAAAGAAAAGCGGCTGAGTTTAAGGGCGCCTCAAAAGACAAAGTTAACAAACAATAACTACTTCTCCCGCCGTTTGTCATTCTACTTGATCTGCGTGAAGCTATACCTGCCTAATTGTGAAATGGCTGGTAGTCAGTTTATAAGTATAAAGGACAGCGAGCCTTATTATCAACAAGCTTCGGCCCAACACTACACGGGAGATACGAGTTTGCTCCCACCCACAGCCAAATATGTAGGGGGAGATTGTTGAGATTATATCTCACATCGATCGTGGAAGGTACTGATGATGATCAATTCATAAGTAGGAGGGAAAGTCCAGGATCATCCCACATACACACTATTCATTATTTTATCTTTTTCTTGAAGCAACGCAAAATTTGGAAACGCACGTACGAATTAGACAGCCCATCTTGCTACATTATCGTGAACTAGCGTGCACTTGTGTCTTGACAAGGACTCTGCTTCATTTTGGTAAAAACTAAATAAAAATAAAAAAAAGCCTTGGATTTATGTTACAATCATTGAAATTGAATTTTCTTGTGCCGTTTTTCAAGTTTTTTTTTTTTTTTTTTTTTCACTGTTTGGCAATCATAATACATAAGATTTGATTCGACTGCAGATTTTTTTTTTGGGAAATTGTAAAATCGAACTAGTCGGTTTGAAATTTTACAATTATAAAAAATATAGGACCAATGAAGCATTATTCTTGTGTAAATTGAAAAGCAGCGTACATCACATGAGATGGGCAGCGAGTGCCAACTAAAGTTCTCTGCACTTGAAAAGGAAATGAAAGGCAGGCCAAGACATGCGGGTTTATTAATGCTTCCATTTTTAACTTTAAGTTTTTTATATATACACATCCTGATTAATTATTATTTTATAAAATTGAAACCAATGTTCATGTTCAATTCACAGAGTGATCCGGCATGAGTAGAGGATTTCATCATAACTTCAAGATAAAAAGGGTTCTACTTCTTACTTTTGTTAAGTTGTGGAGCTAATTATTGTGACTTCGCAGAGCTGATCATTTACCAACCTTAGTGGTGAAGTCACGGGGGGAAGGGGGCAGTCGGCCTCTCTCCCGGGGCTCGGAAGAAAATTTTAGTTAAAGATTGTATAAGAATTTGTATTTTATTGTAAAATCCTATGAAAGAATATGAATCCTTGCAAAATTCGATTTTACCCTAATTTACTTATAAATAAAGAACAGTTCTTAGGTTTTATGTATTATTATCAGATAGAGAGAAAAAGAGGTTAAATGAGATATGATTGATATTTTCTCTTGTAAGCATTTTTCATCATAGTGAATTACTGCAGTGACGAGAAAGATATGTAGTTTCACATTGAGACGAACCTCTATAAATTTTGCAAGTTTTTGATTGTTTATTCTCTTTCCTTTTAATTGATTGCTCTTGAGATAGAATTATACTTTATAATTTGAGCTATGTTATAGTGCCCGCTTCGATGACCATACCCATACACATTGGGAGGAAAAATATTATTTTATTTCCACAGGACCCACACACCTATGTGAGGGTGTGGTCAAGCAAGTGATCATCTAAGTGGGTTGTTTAACATTTTTCTTATAATTTTCAACAATTTTAATATTGTCACTTTACATCACAAAGCAAATCTGATGGGATCCCGGGTGGGGGAATCTCATGGAACTCGCGGAATTGATTTGAAAACGTCTAGAAATCTCAAATTCAGGTTGTAGACGATAGGATCTCAATCCGATATTTCTCGAACCAAGAACCTAAGGTATATTAAATCTTAAACTCGTTGATGTACTTAAACATGAATCTCGATTTGCGAACCACAAAAGTTGTCTAATCTTTTGATAAGTTCTAAGGGTTGAACGTCACAAATATAACAAATATATTTGATAAGTTCGAATGTGTTCACGAAGAATATGAGAGAAAATCTCAATAATTTATAATCAAAACTTAATATTTACAATGAAAAATACACCTATTTATACTAAAGCAATAAACTCTAAGAGAAATGGAATTAAAAGAGTCCTAAAATAACAAAACTTGTCAAAATTAAAAATTATAGTGAAATATGGAAATCCACGTAAAAAGAAAATATTCTCCCAAAATTAGTGTTATTCCGGATCATATCAAAATCACAATTCACCTAACTATGTGACATGATCTGTGTAGAAGAAGATTAAAAAGAAAATATTAATTTAACAAACCAAGATGAAAATAAATTTGTGTTGGAAACTTTTAAGTATTGCAACTGTCATTATGTGTCTTATAATTATAACTTAAATAAACACGTCACCGTCTCCGTGCACGGAAAGGCAACCATTAATTACCTTTTAGGTACATAAGCTAAACAAGACTATAGTAATAATAATTGATTAATTCATTAATTTCTCACTGACTTTAATCTTTGATTACTTTTTAGGTACATAAGCTAAACAAGACTATAGTAATAATAATTGATTAATTAATTAATTTCTCACTGACTTTAATCTTTAATTACTTTTTGAAAAATGCTATTTTTACACCTCATGGTGTACCAAATATATTACACCCCTCCGCCTTTACATGAAGGAGGCCTACGAATACGATGTGTGTACCTCCCTCCATGTGAAGAGGGTGTAATATATTTGGTGATACATTATGTACGTATAGCATGATTGTTACTTTTTAGGTACATAAGCTAAACAAGACTATAGTAATATTAATTGATTAATTAATTAATTAATTTCTCACTGACCTTAATCTTTAATCTCCGTGCACGGAAAGGCAACCATTATTTCTACATCACTTAAGAAGTAATAAAGAAGAAAATTACATAAGTGACACCTAAGTGTGATTAATAGTTAACAATGTATTTACTCTATTTTCTAAAGATTTTTGTGATGTGATTTCACTAGAAATTCAAAGGAATTAACCACACTAGATTAGAGCTGTAAGCAAAAATTACCAAACTGAAAAATCAAATCAAATCAAAATCGCATTTTAAAACCTAATTATTCCCGTCCTATCATTCCGTTCCAATTTTCATGGTTCCAGGCTTCCACCAGCGTCTCTTCCTCATACGCTATGCAACTCTCATTTCCCCGCGACGCGATCTAGCCTCCGTCACCTTCGCTCCGCCTTCACCCACCCAATCTCGCTCCTCTTCCTTTGGTTCGAGGTTTCGAGTCGCCGGTCATCTATTCATCTTTAAAATCGGTTAGGTTTAGATTTAAATGACATAAAAGTAGACAAAAAAAATATACAGCAAAACTATCTGTTTAAAACTGGACCAAATCGTTAGGTTTATGTTTGAGTTTTTTTTCAAACTATTCAAAATGGTTTGGTTTAGGTTTGAATTTTTTTCAAACCGATTTAAATGATTTTATTTGAAAATTTGTCAAAAATTGATAAAATCGAACCACTTACACCCCTACACTAGATTTCCATAATCCAAAATAGTATAATTGAGGAAGACTTAAAACGCATTGACTTTTGACACATTGCAGCAAATTTCTTGTAAATATTTTGCCCATTGTACAGGACAAATTATCATGGGACAGTTTACAGGGCTGAATGGCAGCCATATATTTGCAATTTAATTTTTTTCAACTGCCAATGAGAATTAGTCAAATGTGTATCTGTAAAATTCTTGATAAAAAATCTCTGTACACCAAGTAGGATTCTTTTTTTAAAAAGGACATTTCACCTAAACGCTAAAGGGACGTTTTCTTCATATTTCAATTTTATGTTTTGAGTTTTGAATTCGTTTTGTGTTTTTTATTTTGGGTGTCCATTTTGAAATTATTGAAAACTCGTTCTTTTGTCATTTTGAAAAAATATTTCTCAACCCGTATTTTTTGAGTTTTGACAGATTTGTGAAGAAAACAGTCAAAACGTAAAAAAAGTTGTTTCTGTTTTTTTTACAAAATTTTCAGCCGTTTTCAAAAACTTGTTTTCGAAAATGAAAAAAAAAATGCGTTTTTAATGTTTTAAAAAATCAAAAATAGAAAATTGTCCAAAAACAAGAAAGAGAACACCCCCACCCCCCTTAAAGCATCTCAATGAAGAAGAGATGACATGAGAAGGACCCAGCATGTGTTTCAAAATCATTGCTTTGGATTGGAGCCCATAGACTCTTTACGGTACAAGAATGGACATCATGTCACCAAATGGAAAATGGTCCATTTGACAAAAAATTTAAAAAATTAAAAATAGTTTCAGTGACTAAGAATTTTTTTCGAACATGTTTAGATAATTTTTCGAAAATGCTTTGTCTTCTGATTAAAAGAGTTTTTAGATGAAGTTCATTTAAGATAACTTTTTTAGGAAGCAATTTTACAAAAACAGATGTCCTATCAAACGGATCATAAAAATATTTGTACTGTAACAAAATTATGTGATTTTATGTTTTTAGAGAACAATTGCACACTTTTTTTTTTTTTTTTCCTTTTCATGATACATCAACATTATAATTTTTCTAGGCATTTGTAGTTTGTTTTTCAATTTTAGGATTTTAAGAATTGGTTGTAAGATCAAAGACATCACATTTAAATTGATCTATCTTGTTTAAGAATTGGTTGTAAGATCAATGACATCAATGGCCTTGGTGGAAGGGTAAATTGCAGGTTATGTCTTCAAGGGTACAGGGTGGAAGACTGTCCTTTAACTCCCACTTACCAAGGGCCTCATCCATATTTCAGGATTCGAACCCTTATCATACAGTTGCAAGCAATGCTAAATTTTTTCTACTTTTCTTTTTCACCATTTGAAGATGTGCCTTGGGCACTATTTCTTTTCATTTTCTTGGTTGGTTTGCTCTCTTGTGGAAAGCTTTATCATTAGCCACCAAGAAACATCATTCTTCAAGTTAAACGTGGGCAACTATATAGTACCAAAGTATTTTCCAATGCAAATAAATCAATCCCAATTATTGGACTCTTTCCGATAAAGCTATTGATTGGATACCATTAATCTTATTGCTCACATTTCAGTTCCATTTCTTTTTCTGTTTAGTGCTGCAAATCATGAAAAGATATATGTATTTGCCACGTGCAAAAGTATAAGATATATAAAAATATATAGGGTCAATTGACCCTATAGGAGCCTCCCCCCCACTCCCGGCCCGCCTATGCATGTTAACAAGGAGAATTTTTATTATCGGTAAATTGATCAAAAAATAACATTACTTTTCTTACTCCGTTGATAAAAATAAATAATCAAAACGATTAATTACTTTGAAAATAGTTTTGTTAAAAGTTGGCTAAGGCATTAGGCGAGCTAGGTAGTCATTAAGGTCCCCTGTTTTTTGAAAAACTTCTAAATTTTTCAAATATGTTTGCCTTTGTTTTTGCTTATGAAATTTTTTGTGAGTAATCAATAATTTATACTATAACGGAAGAATTAAAATGATATTTTAACTTGTATTAGCATCTTATAAAAATAAAAAATAAAACAAATAAAATTATAACACTAACGACTTCACGTTGACAGTATTCTAAAAGACATAATGCGTGACAAGACAACGACATCAAGTCTCCAGCCTTACAAACCTAAGCGTACAAAGACATTTTCTAATTTTTAATATTATTTTGATTATTCCATGACTATTAAATAAACAAATAATGTCTACCAAACCTATTTAATAACAATTATGCAACGTTTACATCTTCCTTTATATCATTCTTTACACTTTGCCACATGACAATACACCATTGAACAGTTTAAAAAATAAACAATTTTGCCTCCAATCATTTTTTAGCAACACAAATGTACACCTAGCAATTTTGATTTAAAAATTTCCACAACTAGTCAATTTTAGAGTTCTCAAAAAATATGCAATTGATAATTGCAAGAACAAAACTCTTGTTTAGGTTAATTGGTCCAAGAAATCAGTCGCACTAATTTAGTGACGAGGCCCATATTAGCTAATATGTCCAAGAACAAGAAATGGCTCTAAAAATTTGATTTTCGTTTTTTAAGAACTAGTCATTTTTCTTTTAAAAAAAGGCATGGTTTTGCACCTATGCCCACATTATGCGGTGAAAAGAAAAGTTGATTGTACCCATGGCACATTTTCAAGTGGTAAAAAGGAGAAGGTGAAGAAATTCAGCTTTACTTGAGACTGTCGCGTCAAGAGTTCGAATCCTGAAATATGGATTTGGCTCTTGGGCAAGTGTAAGTGTACAAACAGTCTTCTACCATGTACCCTTGGAGGCATAATCTACGATTTACCTCCTTCACCAAGACTTAGGGCAAGGCAGGTGAGGGGGCCAATAATGGGGCGTAATCCAAAAAGAAAAAAAAAAAGTTGATCATCTTTTTTCACCCCTTGCCATTATTCGGGCATTTCAAAAATGCCTACAAACAGCCTAATCTTATGTAAATGATCACAACATATATTGATTTCAATTAGAATTAATAAAAGTCATATTGTTAGTGATTAACTACGTATTTTTCGTTGGTGAGTGAAAAGCATCGATTCCTAACATCAATGATGACATTCTCATTAGTAATCACATACGTCTTTTTCGTTGGTGAGTGAAAAGCATCGACGATGATTTCGATTAGTAATCCCGACATATGCGTATTATTATTCTTTAACATAATCCCATTGGCAATCTTTAACAGAATTTTCATTAGTGATTATTTGTTTTATTAAATTTTTATTATTATTCTCCAAAAATGTGCCTCAACGATTTTGCCTAAGACCTCCAAATTCTTTACCCTAGTTTTCTCTTGGCCATATTTGTAAAGAATTCTGAACTTATATTCAGATTAGGATAAAAAAAAAAAAAAAAATTCAATCATGTTATTTATACATTGTATTTGACATCAAGTTTGACATTGTACCACGTGTCAGCACATGATTGGTTAGTTATTAAATTCAATAGACTTTTCCGCCACACAATATTTTGAATTTGCAAAGGATTGCAAAGAATTTCAAACTTCATATCATCCATAGAATGTACAAGGATCATTATTAAAAAAAAAAAAAAAAAAAATTGGGCTTTCCCGTGGATGCATGGATAATATTACAAGGACAGAATAAAAAGATATTTTAACTTATATTTAGTATTTTATTAAAAATAATAAATATAGAAAGAATAAAATTTTGTAACATAGACAACTTCCTGTAGAATATTAAAGCATCAACGATAATTGCAATCAAATGCGTACCGATGATTGCCAATAGTATTGTTATTGATAATTCTATCATAAACACCAATAGTCATATTGTTAGTGATAACCAACGACTTTTTGCCGATATCTAAAGGACAATCGTAAATTCCTAATAACATCACTAATGACATTGCCGAACACGTGTTGATAAACATCACTATATCATTATTGATAATTTAGTTTGAATCACCCGTATATATTGATTTCAATTAAGAATATAGTCAAAATCGTAAGTGCGCTATATCCTGACAAGTAATTAACTGGATTGTAAATCCAATGTCAATCCCACGAGGATTGTGCTATTAATTACCGAAATTAATAATCCTAATTTGAAGGATCAAGTGCACTATATAATTAAGATGCATTAAATATCTAGAAAATCTTTATACGATCACGAAACCATAAGAGTATATATGTCACATTCTGTTTCCTTACATCAAATGCATATAGTGTCGGCCCCAACATCCTTCACCCCCTTGCTCAGTTGCTCGTATTTTTCAAAGCATGGTCACCTCATAATTCTTTCTACAAGACTCTGGTCTGTGGCTTAAGTTAATGGAGGTTAATATCAACGAGAACATGCAGTGCACTATGATCTCATCTTTTCTTCAGGGGAAAGTAATAGATTAGTATCAGTTCTCCTCACTTTTACTCGTCTAAAAACAAAATTTGAACCATTTGAAAATAGATGAAGCTTAATACTTGCGCCAAGTAGGCATTCTGAGCTGGCCAGGTTTTTGTTTTATTTTGTAGGTTTTTCCGAACAAAGGAAGTGAAAAGACGGAGAGAACCAGACCAAACAAGTGCTATGATGCCCTGAACCTGGGCAGGCCGGCCCTTTTGAAACCATCAATTGGAATTTGGAACAAAGTCAGAGCCAAGAGAAAAGCGAAAAAGAAGAACAGAAAATACAGTACGCAACTTGGTAAAAACTATTATAAGGAACACTTCGTCAAGAAAATTATATTAAGTGCTCAACGTGTATGTAAATAATATATCAAGGTGCTACAACATCGTCAAAGAGTGTCATTGCTAAATATGGATTCATTTGTTAAAAATAAAAAATCCGAAAGATTTTTATGTTGCAAAGGCGGAAGACTTTGATATCAATTTCTATATATTATGAAGAAATCTGTTGGATCGAGCTGGGGAGATGGAGCTACATTTAAGCTCAACAAAATGCAGTTAAACAACTCAATAAATGTGTGGTTCATATGGGGGAAGATGGCAGTGTAAAACATCAAAAAAACATAAAAAAAACATTAACATAAAGTCGAGAGAGAGAGAGCAAGAGACTACATTTTTGAAAATGCGTTTTAATTATATATTTTCTGGTGTGTTCTTGTACATCTCGAGTTCCACAAATGTGAGCATATATATAGAGAAAATCAGGTAGAGATTCTATCAACCACTAGACCACTTGCCTAACTTCCCTTAGGCTTGTACAATAACCTAATTAAATAACATTTTTCATCACAATACTAGTTGGACTACAACCAAACTAGACTTAACTTATAAAACACAAAATACAATTGATTTGGTTGACAACAAAGTGTCACCAATACCCAACAAACTCCCCTTCGACACTTTGCTTGGAAACCAAAATTTTGTTGTGTCAAAGTCTTCAAAATTTCGATCTATTCTTCATCAATTTTCTTCAACTTTTCTGGTCATTTGCTGCTGCTGAAGAGGGTGCTGGATTTGCAATTTTTTCAATACCGGATTTGATCAATGTTTTGCAATATACCGGATCTCAGCCATGCATACCGGATTTTGATTTACAGTAAATACCGAATTTTGACAATGCATACCGGATATCTACTTAGCATACCGGATTTCATTTTTGGTGGCTTACCAAATTTGAACTTACAGGATTTCAAAGGATTAGGCAGCATACCGGATTTAGTTTATACCGTATTTCAAGTTTAAATACCGAATTTCAACTTTGTTTGCTTACCGAATTTTAATATCTCATACCGGTTTTTCTCATTTTCATACCGTATATGAACTTCCAACAAAAGCTCACTATATTTCACATTTAGCATACCGGATATGGCTTATGCATACCGGATATCAAGTTTACCGGATTTAACTGCTGCATACCGGATTTTTCAGTTTTAAATATCGATTTTCAAGCCTCTTTCAACTTCTTCTTCACCATTTCTTAACCTCCCTTCGTCTGGTTTTCTTTCAGTTTTGAACAAAACTTGCAAGATCCTTTGCAAGGTCAACAATGGATCAAATGATCCCATTTTTTTTGAAAAAACTGATCAGACATTTAACCAATGAAGGCTGCTGGTACACCTCATATTTTTCCAGCATTTTGAAACATTGACATACAGGTTCTTCAGCTACTTTTTAAAACCACAAGGGAGAGCTTTCACCTGACTTTTTTCAAGGGTCCTTGAGCCTTATTTCAAGCTATCACTTCAAGGTTCCAATGGACATTTGCACCACTTGAAACACAGATTCTTTGACCTGATTTTATCCAAGAGTCCTTGAATCATTATTAAGAGGGCTGTCTCTACAAGGTTTCAAGAGTGGCTGCTTTGATCCTCATGCTTCCAGTAAGAGGAGGACTTGGAGCAAAGTTGAGTGGCATTTTTCTCACCGAAAAAAATGCTCGAAAAATAGGTTGTTAGCTATTGTTAACTGGGCTTAATTCCTTTGATCTTCCCAGGACTGAGCTGAAACAACAGAGCTTCAAAGAGCTCGAAAATAGCTAGCCTTTATCAAGAGAGCTACTGAAATGTGGCAACTCTCTTCAAGAGTGCTCGAAAATGATAAAATACCAAAACAGAAAGGTGGTTTTTTTTACATCAGTTTTTGTTTAGAGTTTTCGCAGCTTTTGAAAGTATTTACTTGGCCCTTATGATCATTTAAAGCTCTGATACCATGTTAAAAATAAAAAATCTGAGATTTTTATGTTGCAAATGCGGAAGACTTTGACATCAATTTCTATAGATTATGAAGAAATCTGTTGGATCGAGCGGGGGGAGATGGAGCTACATTTAAGCTCAACAAAATGGAGTTAAACAACTCAATATGTAACGACCCAAAATTTTAATTTAAATCGTTACTAAAATTTCATTTAATAAAGAAATAAACACATTTCTCATAATAAATTTCCAGCGACTGATACCTTAAACTAAAAAAAAAACTTTATGCATATCACGTTTAATTGACAAAAATAAAGTGTTTATCCCGCCAATATAAAAATAATGAAAAACAATCATTTGGAGAACAAAATCAAATAAACCATGTTCTCAATCCTAAATTACAGATGCACATAATAATAAAATTTAAAACAATTACTGAAAATAAAAATATTTAATCATGTTACACTGAATTATTTATTGAGTTCCATAAATCCTGGCACCACGACTGCACCCCATCGCCCGCCAACCAATGACTCGTTCTAATCTGTGAAAAGTGGGGAAAATGGGGTGAGTATGTAGGAATACTCAGTAGGACAAAAATATTGGTGCATCCCGAATAAAAAAAATTTAGAACATGCATCAGAAAAATCATACCGTCATCATATCTTTATAAACCGGTAAGGGATCATATCATATCATATCACTTGTACCGGAAATGCCATAACATTGTATCATATCATATCATATCATATCATTTCTTTCATAAGTATAAAGATTCATCAACATGAATAAAAATATTTTAAACGGGATAAATCAACTGCACCTCTTTTCCTACATTGTTAGAGTAAAAATTTGCTTGAATAATGAAAATTTCAAAAATAACTTTTTCTTCCTCTGCTACTGCTTGCCGTGCAAATACCCTTTGTTTATTTATTTATTTTTGCGTGTCCTTTTCCATGTGATAAAAATAGATACATAGACAATAAAATAGTAGTTTGTGCAAAAGTGGGAGTGGAAACGAGTGGGAGTGGGTAATTGGATAAAGGTGGAGGCAACAAAAAAATCAATAAAATATTTGACCAAATCTTATCAACTAACTTATACTCCCCAACAAATATCCACGTGGTGGCACCTTATTTTTACATAAAAGTGCAAAAAAAATCTAAATATAATATTAAATTAAATTGACAATTCACACACGTGGCCACTACAATTATAATTTATTAAATATATAATCTAATCTAATGCTAATCTTTCTACCTCGATAATCTAGACTACGTTAATCCAAATTAACTTTTTCTCGAGCCTATTATGTATAATTAATTACGATCTATCCAACGAGCCTAATATTCATATACTTATCGTTACTCGATCAAAATCTAAGATATGACCCAAATAAAATTGAAATTCACTATATTTCATTTTAGTCCCTAACTTTTCAAACTCATAAAAATATAGAATACACAGTTTAAATTCTATTCTATGAAAATTTTCGGAGCATTACACAATAAATGTGTGATTTCATATGAGGGAAGATGATAGTGTAAAACATCAATAAAACATAAAGAATATTAACATAAAACAAGTATAAAAACATATAAACATAAACATATACACTCTGCTGGTATAAACCAGCAGAGGAGTCGAGAGAGAGCAAGAAACTATATTTTTGAAAATGTGCTTTAATTGTATATTTTCTGGTGTGTTCTTGTACATCTCGAGTTCCACAAATGTGAGCATATATATTGAGAAAATCAAGTAGAGATTCTACCACTAGATCACTTGCCCAACTCCCCTTAGGCTTGTACAATAGTCTAATTAAATAACATTTTTCATCACAATACTAGTTGGACTACAATCAAACTATACTTAACTTAGAAACCACAAAGTACAATTAATTTAGTTGACAACAAAGTATCACCAATACCCAATATCATTTATCTCATACAAAGTTTTTCCAAATGTACATGGCTACTAGGTGACGGCTAACAGCAAACACTGTCTTATTGTGCCATAGTCCAGTATTCAACTTTTGCTTCTCAAAACCTACAGGGAAAAATTACCATCCCCCAAAACCTGTATGTAAAAGCTCCTCAATCAGCCTTCCAGAAAGTTACTAATTCGACCTTAATGCGGAATTAAAATTATCAATTAAAAGCAACAAGTCATTTTTTAATTATTTTAGATGTTTAGTAATCAAGTAAATTTTATCCTACGTTGAATTGTCACAATAGTCAATAAAACTATAAATAACACAGGAATTGTTGACGAAGAAAATCCTTTACGGGATTAAAAACTAGGGCTGTAAGCAAAAACAGTCAAATCGAAAAATCAAACCGAAACAGTATTTTAAAAACCGTCGATTTGGTGTCACGTGGACCCATCAACGAAATGGTTTTGATCCAAACCAAACCGGTCAAAACAGTTTGCTTTAGGTTTGAAAATTTTAATTACGGTTTAAAACCAAACCAGACCAACGAAAAAATATATAAAAATGAAAATTTTTGAAAATTCATCCAAAATTTCAAATATGTAAAATTCAATAGTTTTGTCATTTGAGTGTATTTTCTTTAATTTCAATTTTTCTACTACATATTTATTATAATTTTATTATTACTCAATAATCATAATTTATATTATATATAAAAATTATAATAATCTCAATTTTATGTTTTTAAACCTAATTGAAATAGGTAATTTTCTAGTCCAATTGCCTAACTAAACTTGGGTACGGTTCGGTTCGATTCGGTTCTGAAGAGAACCGAACCGAACCGAACCGAAAATTTTCAGATAGTTAATAAACGGAACTGTCGGGTCTAAATGTAATTTTGGAACCGTTCAGGTTCGGTTCAGTTCGATTCGGTTCAGGTCTGTTCGGTTCCATACGATAATTAATTTTTTTAACATTATAATAACACTACAGTCTGACATGTTTAATCTTAACTTTTACAAATTAACGTATTCCAATTTAATAACATATAAATAACAAGTTGCCCAATAAAATTAATTTATCAATGTATACAAATAATAAAAAATAAATAGTAAATTAGTAATAATAAAATATCGGTGATCCACATAAATTAGAAGTCATAAACTCTTAGAGATAAAATATTTTAAAATATTGCTAATACAGTAGTACTTACCAACTATTTGATTTAACCATCAATTGTTTGACTTGTCATACTAGATACTAAGAAACTCTAAGAAAAATTAAAAAATCACAATTAACTAACATAAATAAACTAAAAATTGTTCAACTAATAAGATTTAATAAGAAAAAATAATATATATTTTATTACCTGTCTCAATACCCTCATAGAACTCAGTGTCTTCAATGCAAACTCTATCTTTGCTAATTTATTTTTAAAAAGTTAAAATAATTTAATATTTCTCATATAAAAATTAAAAAATTTAAAAAAATTTGGTTCTTATTCGGTTCTAGAACCGAGAATCAAATCGAACCCTTCGGTTCTCAATTCAGATACTCGTTCGAGTATTTCAGTTACGAAGAACCGCTCAATTGGGTTCGGTTCAATTCGGTTCGGGAGATATGCTCAGCCCTATGCCTAACCTATAACGACATAACTCATACATTTCTTATTTCAATTGAAAAACAAAGTATTAATTATCAAACCCAAACCCAAAATCTAACCATTCCATTCTTTTCATTCTATTCAAGTTTCCACGGTTCCAGACTTCAACCAGCGTCTCTTCCTCGTACACGACGCGACCTCGCCTCCATCGCCTTCGCCCATCCAGTCCCGATGCCTCATTTTCCCATGACTACTCTCAAGGTCTGGATTCTGTAATCTCAACAACCGGCGCCTCCTCCTTCAGCTCTAGGTTTCGAGCCGCCGATCAACTATTCATCTTTAAAACCAGTTAGGTTTACGTTTAAATGATATAAAAGTAGACAGGTAAAAAATATACGGCGAAACTAGCAGTTTAAAACCTGACCAAACCGTTAAATTTAGGTTTGGATTTTTTTTCAAATCGTTCAAAATGGTTTGGTTTAGGTTTTGGTTTTTCTCAAACCTGTGTAAACGGTTTAGTTTGAAAATCTGTCAAAAATCGGTGAAACCGGATCGCTTACATCCCTATTAAAAACTTCATGACCAAGCCAGTGATTTCTACCATAGACAATTACAACTTACAGTATGATCCAACCTAAAAAATTCACTAAACTCGTTGATTTAATTCTTGCAATCTCCAAAATTCGTTGGAACATGCTTCACTCTCACTTGCTCCCGATCTTCTGAAATTGTCTATTCTTTGTAGATTCTCAAGAACACCTTGTTCTTGTACTTTTCTTGTGCTTTTGGTCCAACCTCCCTCAATTTTCAGTAACATCTGAAGGCTATTGAAAAAGTACATCCCTAATTATATTTAAGAAGTTGGTGTTTTAGATTATGTGATTTTGATATTTTTTCCAACTTGTGGTTGATTGATCTCAAGATGTAGAATTGTTGTTTTCTCTCCCAATGATGTTATGATGGTAGAATATAATGATCAATCATAGTTTTCACGAAGTAGTGCTTGTATATTTATAGTAGAGAAGTATTGGGGTAGTATAGGATAGATAGAACTATTGAAAATCACGAACTAAAGTTTCTCGAAAAACATCGTCGCTTGAGCGTCAGGCTAGCATGAGGCGAGCAATAGGTGTGTCGCTCGAACGACAAGCGGGCGACAATAATTCTGTTTTTGATGCTCGAGCATCAACTTGACGATAGGCTTGCATAATTCTAGCGACTCTTTTTCTATGTTTTATACTCAAACCCAAAGACTATTAATCCATCTATACAACATCTTAACATACTCATTGACTTTTACAACTCTTTTATAATAATAATTTTTTTTGTCTAAAAAATAGCCAATACAATTAAAACATAACACTTCCAAAGTTTAAAATGACAACTAGAGAAAAAGTAATAGAATCATTATTTAGGGAACGCTCTACAAAAAAGCTATTGATTGTGATCTGTAAGTCATAGTAATAGAATATAGTGATATCATTCTAGCTAAGTTAAACATGACAAATAAAGAACCATGACATATTTCAGTCATACCTTCTCTATCGAGGTTAAAATGATTGAACACTTCGGTTTGGACTCAAGTGAACACGATTATTCTCAATTGATTCACCAAACACGTATTTCACATTTCTAATTGGAATCCAACGAGGGAAGCACCAAACATGGGTAATGGACCTAATGGTCTCCACTCAAGGTGGTTAGTACTGGCAATCTCAACTCAATCATGAAGCATCAAGTTTCTCAGCAATAATAATAAACTCCATTGACTAGCTCTAAATCAAATAGAAGGAAGAGAAAGAAAATCCAACTCCCACATCAATAATTATTCATAAAAAAAATTTAAAAAAATGGTTCTTCACTCATCTTCATGTCCCTACAATCTTACACAATGTCCATCGACATTTTCTATTGAGAAAAACAATTTGTTAACAAGAAAGAACCAGCCACAGCGAAGTTGTAATCAATCCATACAAATTTGTCTGTTTCATACATGTAGTGCCAATCTGCTGTAAAACAGATTACTATTTGGCCCCCAAGAATCTTCACCCCCTTGATCGTATGACTATAAATGTATAGTTAGTGATTTTTAATGTTGTGTACAAAACTTAGCAACCCAGAAAGATTGTTCTGACAAAAAAGATGAAAGTCTCACAGTTTGCATGGTTAATACTATTGTTTCTCTATTGCCATCCAATGGCCTTTCCCAGAATAGGTTACGCAAATCAGATCGATAATCTTTACAAACTGATTAAATCCAAAAAATCAGATTTTGCTTACCATTCAGATATATGGGATGAACTGGATATTGCATCAGATAAAAGATTTTCTTCTCCTGTATATGTTGGAGCTCAAGATGGGATGATGGAAGCTGACAAGATTGAGAATCTGCCAGGACAGCCTCAAGGAGTGGACTTCAATCAATATGCAGGCTATGTAACAGTGGATCCAAAGGCTGGAAGAGCATTGTTCTATTACTTTGTGGAGTCACCTCAAAATTCTTCCTACAAGCCTTTGATCCTGTGGCTTAATGGAGGTAAGTTAACACACAAACAGTTGGACCAAATAAATTTGGCTACCTTGGTAAGTAGAATTGAAATTTCGAAGCATGGAGCACCAAGCAATATATTTATCTTTAAAATGAATAGGCAGAAGCACATCTACATAGTTATTGTGAGTTCAACCCAGTCTACACTGGTGGATTTGAGTGATCTAGGCAACTGGCCCTTAGGATAAATGAATTCGACCCCATTTCAGTGATGAAGACTCAAGTCTACACAGAGGTAGAACCAGCTCTTGAAACATGAAATGCCCGAGTCAGTTCCGTTGAATATATGTTTCTATCCTGCAAATTAGAACTATGGTGTAATTGTGAAGTCCTAACGATCATTCTATAATTCTTATCTCAACTATTTTATCGTTCACTAAGGTGATTTAAAAAATTAATTATTGTATTAGATTAAACCATATACATGACAATGACAGAAAGATGCTAATGTACAGGACCAGGGTGCTCATCTCTTGGATATGGAGCCATGGAAGAACTGGGACCTTTCAGAGTCAACAGTGATGGAAAGACGCTGTTTAGAAACGAATATTCCTGGAACCAAGGTAAGCAAACTCCATATCCATAATCCATCATCAAATAAAGTACTAAGAGCTAATATCAAGTAAATGGCAGCGGCAAATGTATTATTCCTAGAGTCCCCAGCAGGAGTAGGGTTCTCATACTCGAACACAACCTCTGATTACGGAAACACGGGTGACAAGAGCACAGCTGCAGATTCTTATGCATTCCTTATAAACTGGCTAGAAAGATTCCCTCAATACAAAAACTGAGATTTCTATATAACAGGAGAAAGCTATGCGGGTCATTATGTGCCTCAGCTTGCTTACACTATCCTTACAATGAACAAGAAACCAAATGAAACATTCATCAATCTCAAAGGCACTGCCGTAAGTTCAAACATAAAATTTCCTTTGCACTTCAGAATGACTTTCTGTCAATTAGCAGAAGTCTGATTACAAGTTTCAATTTGGGGAGCAGATTGGGAATGCCTGGATAGATGACAATACAAGCGTCAAAGGGATTTATGACTATCTATGGACTCATGCTTTGAACTCAGATGAAACCAATGCAGGGATCAACAAGTACTGCGATTATGCCACTGGTAACTTTTCAGACCTTTGCCGCAAGTATCAAGAGAAAGGAGGTCAGGAGGCTGGAAATTTAGACATCTATAACATTTATGCTCCAATTTGTCACTCTTCCACACCAAATCTTATACATGGTTCAGTAAGTATTCCTTATCGATGCTCACATTTATGCTTAATTTATGAAATCAAAGACTAAAAGCTTAAATTGTTAGAGAGTTACATGTATATCATTCCAATATTATCATTCAACACGTCCCCTCACGTGTAGTCGGAATTCTTTTTTTCTCATCAAATCCTAATACGAACAGAATTTCATTCAATGGGAGACAACAAGACTTGAACTCAGGACTTCTACTTGCACTAATATGATGTTGAACCACCTTATATAAATGAATTCATATATAAATCTTGAACTGCCATATGCAAAACTTGTCTCCAATTCTTAGACTAACCCTGATATTAACTTAAAATTAGGCGAAAGAGTTTGATCCCTGTTCCGATGAATATGTATACTCCTATCTAAATCTTGCCGAGGTGCAGAAGGCCATTCATGCTATCAATACATCATGGTCACCTTGCAGGTATTTCTTTCTTTATTAAGTAGCAATATTATAAATGTATCAGCAAACGTTTCAATGAAATTCCAGTCAACAATGACAAATGAAGTGCTTTTTTCAATAAATTTGGATCGGCAACATTAATCTTTCTAGCCATTCCATTCAATTCATTGCTAGATCTACACGAAAATCCAAAGAAATATGAATACTAAAGAGGTCACCGCTGACTTACTGAATTTGCATACAGTGGCGTAGGATGGACAGACAGCCCAACAACAATTCTGCCAATAATCAGAAAGCTGATAGCAAGCGGCATTAGGTTATGGGTTTATAGGTGAGTCTTGCCATTTAATGTCAATTATAGCAGCAGCTAATTCTTTTGATTCTGTTCTCTTGGAACACATCCTAATTTTAATAAATGACTATGTTAATTTACATATATATGAAATATCTCTTGAACAGAATAATCCTCATTTTCTCTACCCATTTGCCTACCTTTAAATTATTTAATGTAAAAGAATGGCAATTACTTGCAGTGGGGACATTGACGGGCGAGTTCCAATAACATCATCAAGGTACTCGATAAACACTTTGAATCTTCCAGTGGAAACTGCTTGGTATCCATGGTACACTAATCAAGAGGTAATTGTACTACACGTATAAGTGCTCATATGATCAGGCTAAAATATAGGTATGCTGTGGCCACATAAAAGAAACATTTCATTTCATGATTGCTCGTGATACTGGCAGGTTGGAGGATATGTGGTTCAATACAAAGGATTGACACTGTTGACAGTGAGGGGAGCTGGGCATAAAGTTCCAAGTTACCAACCAGAACGTGCGTTAACTATGATCTCATCCTTTCTTCAGGGGAAACTGCCAGCATCTTCTTGATAGGACAACATTTAGTCCTATAAAATTGATCTCCTGTTCCCACTGGGCAATTTTTCAATGCTAATGTGGTAAGAGAACCTTAATTATAATTATCTGGGAAGTTTTTATCAGTCTGTTTAGTCCTATGCACTTTTAGTTGCCTAAACAAAATTTGCAGAATTTGAAAATGAATCTCAATACTTGTGTCAACAAACAAAAATGGTTGAAATTTGCATGCCAGAATCCTTTATTCACATTCTCTTTAATTTGGTCTACGCAATTTTACATCTAGTTGAAACGTAATGACAGGTAGAATGGTTTCTATTTTTTGTGTGATTTTCTGCCTCAATTCTGTCGGTTGATTATATTATATTTATCGTGATCAAATTATTTGATTAGACATTTATTATTTACTGCATATCAAATTATTTAAAGGTGCACAATTATTCGTATATTCTGGGAGGAATTATTGACCATGCACATGGTACTTGAAATTGACAAGCAAGGTATCTTTCAATCTAGGTTTAGTGTGACAAATAAAGAACCAAATCAACACATATTTCACTCCTTACCACTTTAATATCGAGGTTGTATTCTTTGTTCACCAATTCGGTTTTGGCTGAAGTGAATCGTTTCACCAAACGCGTTGTTCGTATTACTAAATAGAATCCAACAAATTAAACCACCAAAAATGGGTAATGGTCTCCACTCTTAAGTGGTTAAAACTGGAAACTCAACTCAATGAAGAAGCATCAAAAGTTCACATCAATTCACATTAAAATCCATTGGCTAGCTCTAAAACAAATTGGAGGACCAGAAATTGTCTCTACAATCATAGGAATTGTCCAGTGCATTATCTTAGATTTCTATGACGTTTTAACCACAAAGAACAGGTCAAATCCAATTTGAAGGCAATGCATATAATGTTAATCTGCAGTAAACAAACACGACATTGGTTTGGATTGAAGTGGACACTATTGTTAGGAATATGTAACACCACATATCCCACTTGTTATAAGTATGAGCTTACCCATATCTCCACATTGGTATGATATTGTCCATTTTGGGTCTAGACCCTTATGACTTTGCTTTTGGATTTACCCAAAAGGCCTTATACCAATGGAGATATATTTTCACACTTATAAACCCATGATCCTCCTCATTTTTATCCGATGTGGGACTTTGGTCGCATACCCAACAACTATTGTTCTCAATCGATTCTTACCAAACGCATTTTCGCATTTCTAATTGGAATCCACTCGGAGAACCACCAAAAATGATTAAAACTGGAAGCCTCAACTCAATCATGCAGCATAAAATTTGCATTAATTCACACTGAATTCCAATGGCTAGCTCTAAAGCAAATAGAAGGACCAGGAAGTAGATCATAACTCCCACGTAAAAAGGAACAAGAACAAAAACGAAAACAATATCTGCTTCCACATCATGATGTCCCTACAATTAGAGATCTCAAGAAAAATGGCGTTTTAGCAGTAAGAATTGGCCGCATTCAATTTATAGGCCACACATGTATCAATCAGCTGTAAACAAATTATAATCACCCCTTTGCTCTTATAAATGTACCATGAGCATACCATAGGTCCTATTAAATGAGCCATCTTATTTTTATTTAATTGAACCTGTAATTTAATGACATTGATTCTGTCATCTAGATTGATATTGAACACTAGTGGTGCTAAATAGCATTACTTATAATAGTGATGGTACATTGCTTACTTTAGAATATGCGCTCGCTAAACCTCTCCAAACATGCTTATTTTGAGAATTTCTAACAACTATCGAGTGCCAAAACAATAAGTTTTAAATTTGCTTTAAATAAGAGTCCCGACTTAATCTTTTACCTTTTTCACTGCCATTATTCCCATTCCCTGTCCATTAAATGAAAGCAAAATGCTAATGTACAGGACCAGGGTGCGCATCAGTTGGATATGGAGCCATGGAAGAACTGGGACCTCTCAGAGTCAACAGTGATGGAAAGACGCTGTTTAGAAACGAATATTCATGGAACCAAGGTAAGCAAACTCCATATACATCAATCCATCATCTCAGTGAGTATTTAATATTAAAACATGGATCTAATATGAGCTAAATGGCAGTGGCAAATGCATTATTCCTAGAGTCCCCCATCAGGGGGGTTCTCATACTCGAACATGACCTCTGATTATAGCACGGGTGACAAGAGCACAGCCGCAGATTCTTATACATTCCTTGTAAACTGGCTAGGAAGATCCCTCAATACAAAAACCGAGATTTCTATGTAAGAGAAGAAAGCTATGCAGGTCATTATGTACCTCAGCTTGCTTACACTATAATTTCAATGATCAAGAACACAAATCAAACATCGATTAAGCTCAAAGGCATTGCGGTAAGTTCAAACATCAAATTTCCTCTGCGCTTCAGAAAGACTTGCTGTCAATTAGTAGAAGTCTGATTACAAGTTTCAATGGTGCAGATTGGAAATGCCTGGATAGATAAGAATACAGGTATCAAAGGGATTTATGACTATTATGGACTCATGCTTTGAACTCAGATGAAACCAATGCAAGGATCAACAATTACTGCGATTATGTCACTGGTAACTTTTCAGACCTTTGCCACGAGTATGGACGCAAAGAAGCTCAGGAGGCTGGAAATCTAGACATCTGTAACATTTATGCTCCACTTTGTCATAGTTCCACTCCAAAATCTATTCCTGGTTCAGTAAGTTTTCCCTATTGAGACTCGTTTATGCTTAATTTGTTTTTAAAATACAGTAAAACCAAAATAAATAGGTACTTGTTCCTGGCTGTTTTCAGTTAGTATCTATTGATGAGTGATCACCATTCACCCGCTATCTGTCTCGAAAAGGTAGTCCGAAAGCTTCCTCACTCCCAACAGGCAATTCTGAAATTTTATGTACCAACTACTGTCCAGAAACAAGTTAAATTTCAAAAGCTTCTATGGCTCTGCTTTTACTTCTTCATTATTTTACATTTCTCTATAGTTGGAATAAAGAAGTAACCTCTTAACTATCTTAATTTATTATCCCAGCCTATCTATTGTTACCAAACTTAAATGATTTAATATAAAATCTGGAACTACAAACAACTGCCGTCTATGCAAAAAGTTGTATCAGTTTTTTTATATATTATTCTAACTGAAAGAAACTTTAAAATTAGGTGAAGGAATTTTATCCCTGTTCTGGTGATTGAGTATACTCCTATCTAAATATTGCCAAGGTGCAACAGGCACTTCATGCTATCAACACGTCCTGGTCACCTTGCAGGTACTTCTTTGTTTTACTAAGAAGCAGTATCATAAATTTAGCGGTAAACATTTCAATGAAATTTCATTTAACAATGACAAACTAAGCGACAGGGCCGGTCCTGCCTTGAGGCGAAAGAGGCCGCCGCCTCAGGCCCAACAAATGAGGGGGCCTTTTTTGGCCCATTTTTTTTTTTTTTTAAAAAAAAAAAAAAAAAAAAATTTAATGTAATCCAACACAGTCAACACTCCTGTCTCCTCCTGCGATAACCCGTCCGGCGAGTCGGCATCTCCAAGACTCCAACTCGGCAACTCCGGATCGTCGGCGACAGCCTCATTTCCTGGCTGGCAGCCGGAGCCCTTCTCCTCCCCTCTCCAAAGGTGCGATCTAAGAGGTGAAATATTCGTTTTTGTATTTGATATTTCAATACTTTTGCATCACACACGCTGTAATTTGTGTTGGTATGCGCGGTGAAGAAATGATGTTGATTAAACGTGTGGGTGTGATGAAATAGGAATGGATTTCTGTGGTTGTTTGTTTAATTTCTTATTTCTTTGATTATTCACTGATCTGAATAATTGTGTCGGCAAATGATTTGGTCCTAATGGTTTAATGAATTTGATTTGATTTGATTTGATTTTTGGGGGGGGGGGCAAGGAAAAGGAAGAAGAAGAAGCAAGATCACTGGTTTAGTTCTTGTCCCGATTGGGTAATTTCTTGGTTTTCTCTGTTGATCCGTTGATCCGTATTTTCTGATATTCTTTGATCAAAACGATGAGTGGTTTGATTTTTTTGGCTTCTGATCCATCTCTTTTTCTTCATTCTGATCACACTTTCCAAAAAAAGAATCTCTGTTGGTAGTGAACGTGGGGGTTGCCAAGAAAGTTGGCTTCACATCGCCTGCCATTATCACCACCATCTTCTCTTCCAAAATCGACAGGGGCTGCTTGATTGTGGCGCTGCAGTTTTTCTCATCACCAACCTCCATATCTCCTTCACCACCCTGTCCCTCTGCAGTAGTCATTTGGCCAGAGAGCTTCCAGATTAACAGAGAAAATGGTGGCTTTGGTGGTGGTGTTGTCAATGATGATGGATTAGTTTGTAAAGCGCCGCCAGTTCTCATTTTCTGTTCTTTTATTGTCACCTAAACAGCAGGTGGAAATAGAAATGAGGAGAAAGTAGTGTTTAAATATTTTGTCATTAAGCAATGACTTGCTCTAACTTGTCATTAAATATTTGAATAGCTTGTGTAGTCTAAAATAAAATTGATGGAAAACAAACTATGATGGAGTTTGGAAGTTTATGAATTTTCAGAATCTAAATCAGAAAGGGGAAGATATGATAGTGATGAAGAAAATGGCTCTTATTTCTTAATTGGATGATATATAAGAATACCCTCTTGTGTTGCATATGTACTTCTTTAATTGGGACCATAACTTTGTCAAGAGTAAAAAGATATTTGTAAAACATCTGAATCAGTTAAAAGATTGATAGGTAGCGTCCACACTGTGCATTTCAATTATAGAAATGTTATAAGCCTGGGACATCCAGACTGCAATCTGAATGTTTAATGTTTCTGTTTTGTACCTATAAATCCTTGTTCTGAAAATGCTCTATGGTTTTACAAGCCTAAAATGAATTTAAACTTGTAATACTAATGATTTCTATATCCTTAAATTCATGACTTCTAACTGCAAAACTTCTGTGGTTTTAACTTTTATTATTTTTCTTGCATGATTTCAATGTTTTCCTGCTTAAATATAATGCTTCTGCATTAATAGAGTTTTGGACATCTGACTTTTAGAATAGACCTTTGAAATAGTACAAACTGTGACTTTAATGGATCTTCAACATTTTTGCATCAACTAGCCTTTGGACAATGAGAACTACTTTCTTCTTAGGTAAGCAATGACTTGCTCTAACTTGTCATTATATATTTTGGAAATGTTTGAAGCCTTGTCGACTTATATAATTGCAGCCTGGTCGGCTTATATAATTGAAACTTGTGAATCAATTGCATAATACACTGTTGGATTTTGTATTTACGTTGATTTTGGGGGGCCTAATTTATGGACTTCGTCTCAGGCCCCAAAAATCACAAGACCGGCTCTGCTAAGCGATTATCTCAATGAAGTTGGATGGGAAGCATGAATCTTTTTCAGCAGTTCATGTCATTTCTAGATCTAGAATATCCATTGAAATTTGAATAGTAACATAAAATTTCAATTAGACAATGTAAGCAGTTGTCCACAAATTCATCATTGCCGCTGAGATACTGTCAAACAAAATTATATGGAAGACTAGTGACGTTGTTGATGATAAAGTGAGATTTGGTTGAAAAATCTTCATTTTGTCCTGTTGATTCATCTGGGCTATTCATTATCATATTCATTTATATTAAACAAAATTTAATTGTTAATATTGACTACATTTTTTTTTCAAAAAAGATATCATGTCTTAGAGATAAAATTGACAGTTGATGACTTGTTAATAGTTTTTAGGAACAGAACCTGAGGTCTGTTCCTAAAATAATTTGATATTTTGCAATTATTTGAAATTATATCTCGTTGTATTTTCTTCGTTTCGATTTGCATGAAACGATCTCAAATTTGATTTAGGAGAGTAATTATAAAATCATCACATAATGCAAATCAAAACTTTTTGATATCTTATAGTCGAAGGATTGGCATTTACCAATATAAATGCCAATACTCCATTCGAACAAAGAGCCTCCGGCAAGGATGCAAAGGTAGGGGGACGTCTGGCAAAAGATCGATGGAAGAAGAGTTTATGCACAGTACCCCCGACAGGAACATGAACGGTGATTTACATAATGCACATGAGATAATCATGACGACAGCATACCAACGTAAGAAAATTTATTCCATTCGAGAAATTATTAGTTCAAGCCCACACTTCTTAACAAATGTTCAATAAAATTCCTAGAGGACTACCTCAGTAGGGCAAAATTCAGTTCCACTCCACATTTGGAGTTGGATACAAAGATACCAAGCCGTGAGTGCTGTATTTCAGTGAACAACTTCTTTTTGGCAGTCCTTCAGCTTACTTGCTGTTGGTGGGTTCCGTACACGGGATAAGCCCCATAGGCTGCTGCAGCATACATGCTTGGGTCATGATGGGGCGGCACAGCATATCCATAGCCATCGTAAAAAGGACTTCCATAGTATGCCCCAGTCCACTGGTTTCCAAAATCAGCCCTCGACTGCAAAATCCCAATGCAGCAATTAATATATGGTAGTCTTGCTTATATGAGGATTATTTGGCTAAACTTGCGAAAAGTGAAGTTACTTTCGCCTACAAATATGTGCTTGGAACCTACAGTTTTCTTACTTTTTCTGTCTTTTCGAAATAAGTAATTAACTCATTTCAACTTCAACGACCACCTTATGTATGTACAAGTTAAACATTTTAAGCTTAGCCAAACATGCTTATAACTCCCTCACTAATGCTATTAAAAATGGGCTCAAACTGGCCAACATCAATATTATGCCTAACATAACCAGGACAGTGGACCCTCTCATCCGCCCTTGAGAAAGAAGAATAACCAAACAAGAAAACGAAAGCAAGAACAGCCTCAAGAAGCAGGCAAGAAAGTGTTCGGGCCAAATGACCTTATATGGACATAAGAGCATCTCCAAGAAACTTTGCATTTTTAAAGAGCATATTCTATGAGCATCTATAAATTTAAATTTAGAGAGTTAAAATTTTGAAGTACATCAACAAGTTTTTTATATTTAACACTTAATACTACTACTCTCAAAATATTTATTATTTTTCTCTATATTTTATTTTAACTAGCTTTTCTGTAGAATATTTTATTATTTTCTTACATTGAAAATTGAAAATTGAAACACTTTGAATGCATTTAATTATAGAGAGCGAATTTGACTATTTATATTAAAATGTTAATTTAAAGATTCTCTTGGAGCATGATTTTAAGAGTTGACTCTTTAAAATAGAAGTATCTCATGTTTAAAGAGTCTCTTGGAGATACTCTAATATTTTTATAAAAGCAACAATTTGGAGCAAAATATACAAGCATTCTTTAATAAACACGTCATAAGCTTTGTTCAATGATCTTTATCATCAAAATTTTCCCCTAATAAGATAAGATTAAAAAAATGTAATATGAAACTCACAAAAAATACATAGATATTTGTTCACCTCTTTGTCAGAGAGAGATAAGAGTGTGGGCATTTGTGTGTGTTAGAGGGGTGAAAATATATTTTCTTGCCTGTTTATTTGCTGGATTACGTCCCCAAGAAAGCCGGATAGTTTTATTTCCAATTGTTGTACCATTCAACTTCTGCAATGCCTCCTCAGCGTCATCTCTGTCAAATGGGTTCGGATTCATAATACTGCAGCTGAAGTAGCTATGGACAAATCTTAGTATATACCTGGGACTACCAAGGATATTATTAGTAAATTACCTATTAGCAAATTGTACAAACCCACATCCTTTCCCAACTGGTATCTTTACAGATAATATTTCGCCATACTGCACAAATGGCTGCCTGAGATCTTCTTCGCTGGCATTAGGGTCAAGCCCTCCAACAAAAATCTACAAGCATATATTAGCCAATAGGTATTGGAGACAATGGAAAAGACAAGGAAAGTACTGGATAACTAACTGTTGTGTTTGGAGTATCCCCATCAGGTTGCGAACCTTGGGCTGAATCTCCATTTGAGTACCCACCTATTAAACCAGCTTACAGAAATTAAATTTTTGAATTAAAATCCCAGCATATATGCAATTGGTATAGCATAACAATCTCAACGCTTAGCATGCTCAGAAATTATTTGAACCACCAAATAGCAAGCTGTCTGACACACATAGAATTATGAAGAAATACAACAAATTAAGCCTCATTCCAAATTAATATGGGGTTGGCAGAATTTGCAAGAAATAAATTGTATTTCTTTAGTGAAAAAAAAAATTTCACTTTATATCATCAAAATAGTGAGAAAAAAAAAAATATATATATATATATATATATATATATATATTTTTTTTTTATGGGAGGATTGATTTGAAATCTTGTCATCATACACTTCTAGTTCTGCTATTTCAAATCAATCCTCCCATAAATATATATATATATATATATATATATATATATATCAATGTTCTAAAAAGCGTAAAGTGTGGCTAGGGGTGGAGCCGGCTTCAAGCTTTACGAACTTAAGCAAGCCTACGTGAGACTTAGGCGTAAAAAAGTATTTTCTTATTTATAATATTATTTTAAATTTTTTAACGTTTAAAAAATTATTTAATAATTAAATAATATATATTAAACATCTAGAAATTATAAAATACAATATTTACTTGATAACTCCTATTATTAGTTAATTATATAATTTTCAAATTTTGAAAATGCAAAAATTAGAATATTTCTCATAGTTTCAATTTTCAACTAGACAAGTCCTACTTAATAGATTTATAGGAATTTCATACATGTTTTTGAAGTTTGTATTAAAATGAATCTCAAGATTATAATTACATCATCTAACACCAAAACTTAAATCTTATTTAACTATTTAGATAAAATCATTTTTAACTTTTGTACAGATAAAATCTTTTAAAAACTTAAAATTAAAGTCAAATGAATTTTTTTTTTTTTAAATAATAATAAGCTAAAGTTAAATAAAATATTTTTAAAAAAATTAATAAAGTGCGTCTACGGAAAACCAAAAAATTGAAGGAAAAAATTCAGTCATTTAGGAATTGAAAAAAAAAAACATCTAGGAGCAAAGCGAGGTGTTTTGCCCGAGCTTCGAGCTTAGGCGGTGTCTAGGCGTCGCCTATGCGAGCTTTTTAGAACACACACACACAACTTTCATAGGAATGCATTTTCACTTGACTCAAATTTTCTAGTGTGTGAAGTACTAGGAGAAAAAACATTTAGAAAAATCTTATGCCCACTTGAACAATCTCATTCAGTTTTATGATTCTAATATTCTTCTCCGAAATTGGGCCCTACTCATGACTTCACAGATAGGGATCACTACATATTCCAACATATCCCTTTTGTACGAGGTGGAGAAAATTGAGCAGTAAGAGCAAGGTGTAGCTTTAAAATTAGTTACAGAAATATGAAAATAGAAATCTGCAAAAACAGATCATTGCAGAAAAAACTGATATAAGCAACTGCAAGCAAACTAGTGACCAAGAAAAAGAAAAAAGTAAAAGTAAACATGAGTAAACTACCAAATAACATCTACATTCTAATTCAGAAAAATATGTCCGGCTTTTGAAAGAGAAAAATAAGCTGTATCTTCAAATTTTTCTCAAGTTCAAAGACTGGGTATATATGCATATAAACAGAAAAGTAGGCTCTACAAGAAAAGCAAAAATGTTTGAGAATTTAATGTTTAAGACAGTATAGAATTCCAAAAGAAAGGAACATGTACTCATCTAGGTGTCTTAAGTATAAAAAGAGATATCCAGGACGAAATCTAATGTTGCCCCCATTGTGCTTTATGAACCAATACTAGGATCACACCAAGGTTATTTTATCCTTTTTCTCTTCTTCTTCATTTCGGGAATGCAGACATGAAACATAAGCGATTTTTTTTCTCTCTCTTCCTCTAAAATTTTGGATGGAAATACGTGATGGGCATGGATTGTTCACCTACTAGCTGTCTCGTCTTATACATCATTTTCCTTTATTTCTTGCCCTCTTGAATTATGCATCTCTCTACATCCTTCCCCTTCTCTTCCTATTTCATTTCTTTCTACTAGTCCATCCCAAAAACCAATAGGTCGGATCCTCATAGTCAGTGAGTATATGTTCAATGGTGTTCAAAAATTTAATTTAGAAAAATTGGCTTTTGTGCACTTCATCAGCTCCTAAAAATAAAGCGTGCAGAAACAATTAATTTTGCAATGCTTGAGAGAAAAATCCAATTAAGTTTTGCATACATAATTATTTGATACCTTGGGATGAATATTGTTGTTGGTATCCAGATGATTTCCTCGGTGTTGCCGCACCAATTCGCATGGGCCTGCTAGAACAGTAGACACCATTCATTTCAGTCATAGCCTGTGATCTTTCGTTGTCATCTCCAAACCTAACGAAACCATAGCCCTTTGATCTACCAGTGTTGGCATCAATGACTACTTTAGCAGCTTTAACAGAGGGATATTTACAAGAAAAAGTTTCATGTAGTAAGCTATCAGTAACATCTGCAGCTAAATCTCCTACAAATATAGAAAGATCAGAACCATTATTTGTGCGTTTGTCACCCATGCTAAACGTAGCCCAATTCAAACGGAAAAGTTGATCAGTGTTGGGCATAGCAATGCAAGAATAAGTTTGCAACACTTTCTCAGCAGCAGCATGTGTAAAGAACTCTACAAATCCATATCCCTCGGAAAAGCCTGTTTGCTTGTTACGAATAACCTTAATGGAGGCCAACTACAAAAAGATAACAGATCGTTCAATTTCTTTGATCAAAATTATAGAAATAAAAACTTTAAAAAGATAAGTGTTTGTCTGAGTGCTCTCAAAGATTTAGTGGACTACAACATAGATGAAATATGAATTGCAAATCACTTGTGTCATGGTTGAGAATTATAGTGCTCAAAGAGATCTGTTTATATAGTTCAGATACGAAAAATGATGATTATTTTACTTTTATAGGAATAAATTCAAGCCCCCCAAGTTCGTAACATTAATTCCCAATCGAGTAAAGCAAAAAAATATCCTTTCTACTTTTCCTTTTCCAACAACAGTCCCAATTATCATAGACCAAATAACTGCATGACCAATTGCAGGGAGCAAAAAATTTGAAGATATTCACTTTGAAGAATAAATACTGAAACTAAAGGTTCTAACCAAAATGTCAGAAAGGTCAGCTTACAGAAGTCTAACTCTATAAAAAGGACAGAGAAGAGCAAAATATTTTCACTAAGTACTAATAGATTTTGTGAGAGGCATGGAAAAAATTATCAAATAATAAGATGCTGCAAGTAAATAAACATAGTAAAATAAAGTCATTCTGCAATACAACTTCTTTAAATTAAAAAAGGAAGTCAGCATAAACTTAAATTCTAGTATCATTTCATCTACTTGAATCACAAAAACTTGAAAATGGGAATAGCCTATATCTTTATCTGGTTGAAACTCAAAACATACATAAACTGAGCCAATATAGTCAATAGTATATGCTGAATCCTCAAGACAAAACTGCTACTGTGTATCATTTGGTTCTAAAAGTTGCATTCAAATCTTCATATGTGAACTATTGCTTGCATAACTATACTAACAACAGCATGTTTTAAATACCAATTATGTAGTGTTGTGTAGTAATGTAACAATGTTGACACAAGAAAATTAGAAATCAATCAATAATCAATGTCATTGCTTATATATGATATATGAACAAAAGTAGTATCACCTTCAACGTCTTGTTTGATTTTCGCTATCGTGCTTTTGACAAAATTAATTCCTACACAGTATAACTAGACAAATGTCACTACAATTTAAGTCACTGCACAAATATTTCTTCTCTGCACTTGTTATAGGAAGTTTCCAAAAGAAATAAATATGTCAATTTTTATAGTACATACCAAAAACACAAAGCAAACATTACAAACTAGAAGGTTCGAATTGTGACTTATCCTATAGACATAAAAAGTAATTTAAATTCAACTTTTTCCATTATTTGGCTCATTGAACCAACAAAAATTACTTATCATAGCAAAATAAATGGTCATCTAAATAATGTAGTGGGGCTTAGACTTCAGATTCAGTCATTATTAAAGTACACTTTTTTACTCCATAAATTAACATAATAACAAACATAAAAAATTATCAATAAACACAAAAAAACCATCTAATTACACAATAGAGTCCTTCAAGAAACCTTGTAATTACAAAAGATAACATTTTATACCTCTCCAGTGGAAGCGAAACAATTTCGGAGATAATCCTCGTCCATCCAGTTGTGGAGGTCACCCATCCAGATAGTACGGTTCTCGCCATTGGATCCTCCATTACTGTTGCTATGGTGCTGCTGCGGCGGTGGCGTTGGTAGGTGGTGAAGCTGGTGGAAGTGGTGGTGATGATAAGGCATGTAGTGGGGCGGATAATGCGGCGCAGGTATCATCCCATGCTGCATTACCATAGCCGCCGCCGGGTACTGCATCGCCACCCACGGCTGTCCTGGCACCGCCGCCGTCACTACCTGTTGTGGCTGAGCCGCCTGCTGCCCACCGCCCTTATTATTAGTCTCATTATTATCCTTATTAGATTCAGAACCGTTATTTGCTTCCATCTTGATTCTTGAACAGACCCACAAGTGCAAGAACCTCTAATTATTATTTATACCACTATATAAGAATGAAATATAGCTATATATCTATAGATATGGATATAGGTATGTATATGTATACGTGAATCTGAGTTCTTGAGAGACAAGGAGTGTGTGGAGGCTGAAAGAGAGGATTTGAGGTTTTCATGGGAAGCCTTGAGATGACACGTGCCGTTGGATTGAATAGCGTGTTTGCAATCTTGACCGTTGATGTCATGCATGAATGAAAAACACCGCTGCTGGATTTGGCCTGGGTCGGCCGCCAGTTTTTTCCTTTTTATAATAAGGCCTGCCTGAAGACATATCTTTCACTGCCCTTTTAGGGTATTCTGTTCTAACTTTCCCTTCAACGGTCTGTAGGGTTTTCACTTTTCAGTTGGGTAAGTTCAATTTTATTCATTTCCTCTTAACCACGAATCCCCCCAAGAAAATTACTATTTCAAAATATATTTTCTTCAAAATTTCACTAAAATGAAGCCCAAACAAGGGCAAATTTCAATGGCTTAACCGTGAACAAATGATGCTCGACATGTATTGTTGTACTTATTTTATGTTAGTAACCATCGTTTGTTAACTTCCATGTCATTGATTATCGTTAATTGAATTAGACAAAGCTACTTAATTTAAATCGAATAGAAGGTGTAGTTACCCGATTGAAATAAAATTATAGTGTAGTTATCTGATTGAAATCGTACCAAAATATAGTTAACCAAAATTAAAGTACATCTACATAATTGAAATAAAGTAAAAGTATGGTTATCGCAAACAAAATTTACTCGTTTTCAGTTTGTTTTCTATTAGTGATTTTACTTTTCGAGATTTGTTTCGGTGAGCATATTTACGAAGAGGGTATTTCGAGCATTTGATAATATTAGAAAAGAAATTACCTGCATAATTTGTCGAATTTTAAAAGTAGAAAGAATATTTTGTACATAATATTAGACATATGATCAAGATTTAAAGCACATTTTTCATCTTTTATTTTTCCATGGATTTGGTGGGAAAGTATTTTCTATCTTTTTTTATTTTATTTTTTTTTTTACTTTTTGGCAATGAAAACATATTCTAAATCCAATGGTAAAAAAATTTATCCATTTAATTGACAATTTGCATGAAAAAATAAAGTCAAACGAACACAAAAAAGTTTCAAAAATTATTTTTTTTACTTTTTTACAATCCAAACAAATTTTAATATAGATTGTAAAAAAAATTATCCCAAAAAGTAACAATTTGCATGAAAAACAAAGTCAAACGAATTAGGTAGAAAATTATACCAATCAAACACCATTAATTACAATTCTTTTTAAAACAAATTCTAGGCAATTCAATTTTCTGTCATTCATTTTCTTTCCACCCATTTTCTACCATTGTAATCAAACGGACCCTTAAGGCTTCAAAATTTCAACGACTAGTTTGTCCCTCGCATTATGATGATTGAAGAGGTTAGGGAACCACCATCGACTTACTAATTTTCCAAGAATTAGATGCTTCGACTGGGACTTAATAACTATCCATTTAATAGGGGACTTTTTTTTTTTTTTATCCAATATTATTCACTCTATATAAGAGTTAAAGGAAAATGAACGATCAAACTCCTAAAGACCTAATTTTTTTGCAACGGACAAGTAGGAAAAATAGAAGCCAGAATTGGAGTAATTGAGTAATATTATAAATAGCATCGGAAGCCTACTCTTTTGAATTAATGTCCCTAAAGCATCTCCAATATTTTATGTGAATTGCTTGAAAAAATTGTCGTATAAATAAAAATAGATAACGCATAAAACAAAATTATCTTCATTGTGATCAGATAGAACTCTATCAAGTTAACGCGGCATGACAAAAAAATAGACATTGTTTAAACTCGTCTAGACGGTTAGAAATGCTTAATCACAATTATTCAAGCAACTAAAGAATTTTTTTTTAAATATTTTTTCTCCCTTTTTCTCTTCATTTTATTTATTTTTATTTTAATGTTGATAAAAGACCTGTACATAGAAATATTGGATTGTAAATTGAATCCATTGGCCCATTTTGTGTGTTGACCATCAATTTATTGATGAGCAGTTTGATTTATTTATTTTTTATGCTCAATTATTTTAATTTTCTTGACGAATATTCTAGATTTTATTCCAAAAAGACCTTTTATTTTTTATTTTTTATAGAAATGACTGAAATATTGTATTTTGTTGCTGTAAATGGGATGAGTTGTGCGTTTGGATTAGGAGAAGTACCTATTCATTAAAAAATAGGTAATTAGCACAAACATTCTTACCTTTCAATGTTACTATAATGTCCATTTTTTTTTAAAATAATAATAATAATTAACATGAAACTTACTTCACTGCTGGTTGAGTGACTAACGATGTTTTAATTATTGTGTCATTGCTCCGATAGAAATGCATTATTTTTCAATCAATTATTAATAGCATATAGGTCGAACTTGTTTTTATACCGAGCAAGTTAACATCTCACAAGAATTGCATGTTGACTAGAGCTTAAAATATTTACCGGTAAGTACATTTATTTATAAATAAATAACTGAATAAGTTTGAACTGGTGGTTGGATTTATGATTTATTATTCTTTGGCGTTTTTAATATTTATCCACTTAGTAGCATTTTGGAAGCCTTGTAAGTGTGAGGTTCAAGTGAGAAAATGCTTAAAATGGATATCTGGGCACCAAGAGATGACGACGTGGTAATTGACGAAATGTTTCGAGGAGTTGAAAATAAGCATTGACTTGGAAATTATCGAGTAGGGCAACCTCTCGAAAAATAAAGCAAAAGCAATTTTCATAACAGCAGCGAGAAAAATGGGAGCAACCTAATCTTGAAAACGGGATTACGGGACCACAATGCAAGCATTTGTGCTGTGAGGCAAACTGGTACAAATGTTGCACTCTAAATATTGAAAGTTCAGTAGCAGAAAAATATCATTAGCTAACGCTTTGATTTGAGTAGTATAAAATATGTGAAATTTCGTGTGAATCGGCAAAAATCACTTCACTAGGCTATATACTTTAAGGTGACTAATAGCGAAGTAGTACCACAGCGGAAGAAGCAAAAAAATCGTATTAGGGAGTGAAATAAAACATGAAACCGTAAGTTTTTTTTATCAATGGGATGAGTTAATTCTCTGATTGCCCCCCTTTTGAATAATGAGCTGATGACTCATGTGTCGAGACTTGGTTAAGGGAACCCACTAGAGCCATATAAAAAATAAGGCTTCATAAGGCAATTATCATTGCTTATGGATTTGAACCATCTATTCACTCATCAGGCTTGAGAGAAATTGAGTGGAGGTCCGACGAGACTGATATAGAAGAGTCAGCGGACGAGTTCTGGATAGGGTGAAATGTCACTTGACTCAGAGTTAGTTAGATCTCCTCAAAATGCATTCATGATTTTAATTTAATATACATAATTTTTAAACACAAATTAATTTTGTATTGAATTCGAGGTGGAAACTTTTAAATTAAATATGCTCTCGGGCCACCTTTATTGTAAGAAACCGAAGTAAGGAGCTTTCAAAGATTGTTGAAATTTGAGTGCATCGAATAGAATTACAATAAACCTAAATGCATGTTGAGTTTTCTTACCTTAGCCCTTGTTTTGATAGCCATTATTTTGAAACTCTTTAGTTTTCATATTCATTTTCAATAATACATTTATACAATAAAATATTTTGTACATAACACAATTTTTTTCCCCTATTTTTTAACACTCATCCTTCGCAACATTATAGACATTTTGAAAAAAATAAAAATAAAATTAGCCACACAGTCCCTATTTGCAATCCGCCATGTGAATATTTAATTGTCAAAAAAATAATCCATCCATTCCTTATTAGGAAGGTGTTTGGTAGGGATTAAAATTAGACTTTTTTAGTAGATTATGATAGAAGTTTTTGAAATGTATGGTTGAAAAGTTGTGGGATCCATGAAAGATGTGATTAATATTGATTATTTAACTTTGACTTAAATTAAAATCAGATTTTAATTCTGTCTAACAGACTATATCTTTCTTGTATGGATTATATAAACTCATTTCCTGTACGTATAGAATGAATTTCAAAGCATCACATGCAAAGCATGTGCGTCGTGCGCAAATGAACGACCGCTTACGATTGAACCTAACGGTTTGAAAATGAAAACCACACGCAAACCCCAGACCAAACCTTAATTCTGTAGAGTAATATAATAGCAAAAACCAAATTTTAATAAAAAAGAGTGATTGCGTGTCTGTGAGAGAGAAAATCGCGCAATTCCTCACAAGTTGTTTACAAATAAGCAAATCTTACATCAGATCATCATCTGACCACGTTAGCATACTTTTTTCTGAAGTAGCACAGAGGGGTAGGAAGTGGCGGTGGAGGGCTGGTCCGAGTACAAGGAATATGCCATTTAACGAAAAAGTGATTGCTTGCTGAGATAGGTTTCTTAATCGCGAACATTTCGTATTTCTTTATTAAAACTAAATAACACGCGCAAAAGCAAACCCACTTTTCTTTTCTTGATCATTTTCTTCGTTCAGGTTAGTACATCTTTCCCTCCAATTATAGTTGAAGTTTAAAGTGTTCTGCATGTAAAGTTGTGAATTTTCTGGATTATTGTAGAGAGTTTGAGCTATTGTTGGATTGTGATGCTGGTAATTTTCAACGATATGCTAAAATAAGGAACCCCAAGTTTTATTTTTGTTCGTTTGATTCAATTTTCTGTTCTACAAACCCTAATTTCGGTTAATTGGATTTTGGGTTTCTCAGTCGGTGGGTTTGTAGTGCCAAGTTGGGGATTTTTAAAGTGAGTGCTTTACTGGATTCATTATTATTGGTCTTGTTTTTAATTAGCAGTTGGTTGTCTGGGAAGTCATGGTATTCATAAATTCCAAGAGCTTGTTGATTTGGCTGTGTCTAGAAAGGGAATGTTCTTATAATTTACTTGTAACCATTAACTTTGTCAATGGATTATTGAATTGGTGATTAAATTCTACAGCCAAGTATAGCGAATTGCAGCTTATTGAGTCACTAAAATAGTTGAACATTCAATACGTGGTTGTTTAGGTTTTCATTCACGTTTCTATGCAGGATTCAGGGGCTGGTCTCAATTGTATGGTTGTTGCTTGAGAAGCGAGACTACAAAATCTTAAAATCAAGTGAAATGACCAAAATTTTGGGATTCTGCTATGGGATCTGACTAACGGCCTGTTGGTTTACTGGATGCTCTAAATATGGATACAGTTAGGACTATTTTCACTCACACATATCCCTATCCACATGAGCATTCACGGCATGCGGTCGTTGCTGTTGCTGTGGGTTGCCTATTTTTCATATCTTCGGATAATATGCACACACTTGTTCAGAAGCTAGACAGCAACATTAAATGGTGGTCGATCTATGCCTGTTTGCTAGGCTTCTTTTATTTCTTTTCTTCTCCATTTATAGGGAAAACAATCAAACCAAGTTATTCTAATTTCAGTCGTTGGTAGGTTTTCTTTTCCTTTAATCTCAATAAATTTTTCTGTCTTTAAATTTATTTTGTGATAGGATATCAAGCATTAATTGTTTTTGTAAGAGCTACTAAGATCAAGCTAATGAACTTGGATATGGGTGTTTGCACATTGCAGGTACATAGCCTGGATATTAATAGCTGCACTTTATCATCTTCCTAGTTTTCAATCAATGGGAGTGGATATGAGGATGAACCTCTCTTTGTTTTTGACGATATTTGTATCTTCCATTTTGTTTCTTCTTGTTTTCCATGTTATATTCCTTGGCCTCTGGTATATTGGCCTTGTTGCTCGTGTGGCTGGAAAGAGACCTGCCATTCTGACAATTCTTCAAAATTGTGCTGTAAGTCCTTAGCACACATCTCAAGTGAAACAAGAATTTCCCCAATTCTAATTTCTTTGACATTGTTGTTGTGTAGGTGATAAGTATAGCCTGCTGTGTATTTTATAGTCACTGTGGCAACCGTGCTATTATGAGAGAAAAGACATTTGAAAGGAGGAACTCTGGCTGGTTTACACTTTGGAAAAAGGAAGAAAGGAACTCATGGCTTGCAAAATTTGTCCGCATGAATGAGTTCAAGGATCAAGTTTGCTCATCTTGGTTTGCTCCAGTTGGGTCTGCTAGTGTGATTATCCATTTTTGTCCAAATGGGTCATTTATGGAGAGGTAAGATTTATGCTGTCGTAATTTGTAGTTTTCCTGATCCGCATTGTGAACAGCTTTATTCAGCTGCTGACATTCTCTCTTTCCAATTCATCTTTCAGTTGACATGTAGTGGCTCGTGTGCAGAATCACCAGATGAAATTTCACCCATATATTCATTATGGGCCACATTTATTGGCCTCTACATTGCCAACTATGTCGTGGAAAGATCAACAGGGTGAGAGTTGACTGATGCCATGTTTCAAGTTTATGTTTCTCTCAGAGGTCCATACCCTGAATTTGTGAATTGAGCCTCTGGCTTTATATTTTAGTTGTGAACCTTTTATTTTTATTTTCTGAGATGCCTGCTTCCTGACTATAGTAGTGAGAGAAAGAGTAGTCTATTTCATAACCCAACCTTGCCATTAGCATCTGTCTTATATTGGGTTGTATGTATCTTTGAATTCCTCCTTGTTTTTTATCATCATAAAATTTGATAACATGTAGTCCCTGAATATTTGATAATAGTCTGGTATGTATTCAATACTGTCCTCCTGTTCTTCTTATTTGCCAGGCCTCTTGTTCTTTTTTTCTTTTCTTTTTTATAATTGAACACTTGCTATATTTGTTAATGTGCAACAATCAACAGATGGGCTCTTACTCACCCTGTGTTACAAAAAGAATTTGAGAAGTTAAAGAAAAAGCAAATGAAGCCTGATTTTTTGGATATGGTTCCTTGGTACTCGGGGTATGCCAATCAAATCTCCCTCTTTCTCAGTCAGATGGAAAAGTGAGGGATTTCATTTTCAATGATTTTACCGTTCCTAATGATTTGATGCAGGACATCTGCTGATCTGTTCAAGACAGTTTTTGACCTACTGGTATCAGTAACTGTATTTGTTGGACGCTTTGACATGCGTATGATGCAGGTTTGTGTTACTATTGGTACTGTGATTTAAATTGTTCATCTTGAATAGTGGTAAAAAATCTCCTTTTTATATCTTATGCTTTCATGTAAACAAATTAAGTTGAAACCTTTGCTCGTGTTTTTTAAAGCTATATAGTGGATATTAAGCCCCCTGTTTGATTCCTATTTTTTCCAAAATTCATTTTTCTCTCTCATCTTTTCAACCACATATTCTTTATTAAAATAATATTATACACAAATCAAAACTTTTCTTTCTTTTTTAACCACACATTCTCTATTAATCTACTATTCCAAAATACATTCTTCCATAAAAATGTGGATCAAACACACCCTAAATGCTTACTTTAATCTTTATTTTTTTAGGACAAAAGATCTAATATATATATATATATATATATATATATATATATTTGATAAATATTGCTTTATCATCATTACCATTTATTGCATTATCTATCTTTGATTATATCTTGTTTTTTTCCCAATTATCAGGCGGCAATGAGCAAGGTTGAAGATGGTGCTGAGCAGGAGGATCTGTTATATGACCAATTCAGTGAGAAAGATGAGCTGTGGTTTGACTTTATGGCTGATACTGGTGATGGTGGAAATTCTTCTTACAGTGTAGCAAAGCTTCTTGCTCAGCCTTCGATTAAAATTCGGAGTAATGATTCTCTGCTCACACTGCCACGTGGTAACCTGCTCCTTATCGGGGGAGATCTTGCGTAAGTTCAAAACTTTTGTTTTTTCTGCTTGTATTTTGCAAGGATTTAATAGTTAATACTTAGAGAGGAAGTGATTTGTGAGATGCAAAGTGACTTGTTTGGCAGATGACCTGTTAACTTTGAGATTTGGTGCGTTTTGGGATGTTTATTTAGCATTCTGAAGGAAATGTACATCATTTGTGAAATCTGTTAGAAATGATATTATTTCCTTGTTCTCGCATTTGGTATGTAATTAAAACATATAAAAACATTATAGCAAACATATTCATTATGAGCAGTATTAACTTTTTGCTTAGGACCATAAGAGGATAGCATCTATTTGTCATTTGAAGGTTACATTGCTCCTCCTTCCCTCCCTGCCCATTTTAGATTACATTTTCAATATATTATATTGAATTTCCTCGGCTCAAGGTTGAATACCTGTATAAAGGATAACAGCTTTTGGGTGATTTTATACATTCCAAAAAAAAAAACATCTTCTAAAGCTTAGATGCCTGATGATGATTCACAGTTTAAAATTTGAGGGGACAAACTGCTGCACAATCATTATAACCTACTATTGCTACATAATTGGATAGATTTTTTTTAGTGAAGAATTGTAACGTAAAGCATTTTCCACGTCTCTTTTTATCTCTAGCTCTCCAATCTGTTCCAGCATCCACCGTTGAAATTCATCAGGATCTGGAGTCCTCTGGTTAAAGCTCCAGCAATGCAAAAGCTTTTATTTTATTTATTTATTTATTTCTACCTCTCAAAGGGAACAGATAGAACCTATCGCGGATTAATTAGTAATTTAATCTAAACTTCATCTTTTGCTTAATGAATTAACTAATTTCCTCCATTTCCCCTTTAAATTCGTGGATGTTATATGGATTTACTTGTAGATATCTATTAGTGAACTATTAAATAGTTTGCATGTTTAAATACGGATGATATGCGTTTTCGAACCTTTATTGACTTTGCTCTAGTGTTTTATCTGGTAGATGAATCTTCACTTGTTTGATGTAATGATGTCATACAGGTCAAAGTTGATTTTTATTGTGTAATTTCTTAATGTTTTGAGATTTGTTATTGAATTTATGGTAGGCCACTAGAACTTATGCATTCGATGTTTTTGCGTAGTAATGTCATGGTCACTTGGTTTTCACTCTCACAACTGCAAGGTATTATGAGCGAGGGATGTATTTGTTTTATATTGGTTAAAAGTATGAATAGCTTTGCCAGATGCGAAATATTTTCTGTAGTGAGCGTGTCTTTTTCTTTTTTGAAAAAAGAGAAGGTACATCTATTCCATTTGTAGGTGTTAATTTAAAGGACACATTCTAGCAGTAGTTGAGCCCCTGTTTGATTCTCATTTTTTTTCCAAAATTAAATTTTCCCTCTTCTTTTCAACCACATATTCTTCCATAAAATAATATTACACGCAAACCAAAAAATTTTGTTTAATTTTTAATTACATATTCTCCATCAATAAACTATTTAAAATGCGTTCTTCCCCCAAAATGGGAATCATATAGGACCTGAATATTTGAAAATTTATAGCTTAGAACTATTATAAACAAAATTTGAGCTGCTCAATTTCTGAATTGGTCAGATCTTACATCATTTTTATTTTTATTTTTTTTGAGATAGCTATCCTAATCCATCAGCATTTACATATGAGAGGCGTCTTTTCCGTCCTTTTGAATATGCTCTTCAGCCTCCATTCTGGTATAAGGAGGATCATATAGCTGTAAACAAGCCAGAATTGCCTTCTGGGTTTGCAGATCTAAAGCAGTACGAAGGGCCTCAGTGTTTTGTCATTCCTGGAAATCATGGTTAGTTTTGGTTCATTGTCAGTTGTCTTCTGTATAGTTTTGCCATTTTATTGCTTTAGTCCATGTTACTTTTTGTATTTCAATTGATCTTTGCTGCTCTACAGATTGGTTTGATGGCCTTCAGACATTTATGAGGTACATTTGTCACAAGAGCTGGTTAGGTGGATGGTTGATGCCTCAGAAGAAAAGCTATTTTGCCCTTCAGCTTCCTAAAGGATGGTGGGTGTTTGGTCTTGACCATGCTCTGCATTGCGACATTGATGTATACCAATTCAAGTTCTTTGCAGAACTGATAAAGGAAAAGGTATCATTTCTCGCATCTAGGTAGTGGTTGTCATATTGTGAGTTTGTTGGCATGTTAAAAAAAATCTGGAAGAATGGTTGATTTGAGTTTTGTATTTCAGCATCTCATATAAATGCGAACAGCTTGGGTTCTTCCATCAGATTTATGCCCACCAATTAACTATTACTATAAAAGAGACAATGGGATTCTAGGCATCTTAATTTTCTTTTAAAGTAAATTTTTTTTCCCCACTAAAGAAACATAATGGTCCCTATGTGTCAAGTCACAGTCATCTCTGCAACTAATGTTTGTTTCAGTAGGAGGTTTAAACTAGCTTTTTCATCTTCTGTACTCCTCATCTCTTTTTCTTTTTGTTCTTTCTCTTCCACTCTCTTATCCTTTTTCTTTTTAGAAGATCCTGTATGAAGTGTTTCATTAATATCTCAGGTTCGGGACCATGATTCTGTGATCATTATGACCCATGAACCTAATTGGCTTCTTGATTGGTACTGGAATGATGTGACTGGGAAGAATGTATCACACCTGATATGTGATCATTTAAGAGGGAGGTGTAAACTTCGAATTTCTGGGGACTTGCATCATTACATGCGTCATTCATATATTTCATCAGAGAAGCCAGCATATGTGCAACATTTGCTTGTTAATGGTTGTGGTGGCGCTTTTTTGCACCCTACTCATGTGTTTAGTAACTTTAACACTTTATATGGGACATCCTATGAAAGCAAGGCTTCTTATCCTTCATTTGAAGACTCAAGCAGGGTACTTAAACTGAATTGCTATGTAACTTCGTCATAAGTTATTCTTTTCTACCGTATTTGATGCTTCTTTGTGGCAATAATTTTGATGCAGATTGCTTTAGGAAATATATTGAAGTTTCGAAAGAAAAATTGGCAGTTTGATTTCATTGGTGGTATTATTTATTTTGTCTTGGCCGTTTCAATGTTTCCGCAGGTAAAACATTTTACTGGACTTTTGGCACAGATTATTCATGATTGAATGAGCATCAAGATCTGAAAGTTCGCAAACAAATGACTAATTAGTTTCCTACATTTTCTAGTGTAAGCTAGATCACATCTTACAGGATGATACATTTTCGGGTCACTTGAAGAGCTTTTTCGGCACAGTATGGGATGCATTCCTTTATATGCTGGGATACTCATATGTATCCTCTGCTGGTGCTTTCTTATTGTTAGTTACCGCTTTCACTTTTGTACCTTCAAAAGTGTCTCGAAAGAGGAAAGTAATAATTGGGATTCTTCACGTTTCTGCACACCTGTCAGCAGCATTAGTTCTCATGTTGCTCCTGGAATTGGGTGTTGAGACATGTATCAGGCATAAATTGTTGGGAACTTCAGGTGATAGCGTGTTTTTTTTATCACAAAGTTGAAATAATATGATTTTGTAACTTGTACAATTGCATATGGTTTTTTATTGAGTTAGAAAAATACGTATAATAGGATGTCTAGAGAAGTGCCATGGAGGTTGCTACATAGAAAAAGGGATTTCTAGAAGAATATATAAATATTATTAAAAGCATTTATAATGGACTAGTCACAAGTATAAGTTAATTGTAAAACGCAGTCAATGCACTAGGGTTGTAAGTCTTCATCTTTTCACTTTAGATGGGTTTGCAAGACATATTGAAGATTGGGTTCCTTGGTATATATAGTAATATAGTTTTAGTTAATTAGACTAAGATGGGCTTAAATCACAGCCTAGAACTTGGAGGAAAACTTTGAGATCATAAAGTTTTTGGTTAAGTAAAATTAAGCAGTGTATGAAAATTTTCTTTTAGTGACATACTAATACTAATAATAATAATAATAATAATTGTAGAGGATCGTCCCAAAGATTGTCTGTGGCAAGTATTTATGATTGATTATTAACGAAGAAAAAGTAGTTATAGAAGATGTAATCCATAGGTTTGGAAGAGCTGGATGAAATAAGTGCTAAAGGAATTCTATATAACTGGAAGATTCTTTTAAGGTTTAAACGATAAGTTTTATAAATAGTTATCTGACATGTTATGCTTCTTAGTGCTGAATTTTGAGATGTTAAAGACAATATGTCCACTGGACGAAGTGGCAAAAATGAGGATTTTGAGATAAATGTGTAATGATTCTAGAATGGATAAGGTAAGATAGAAGAATATATGCCAACAAGTGGAGGTGGCATAAGATAAATTAAGAGAAGGATAAATGTTGGGATGTGTTTTGCATAAATCTAAGTTCTTTTTCACTAGAGTGATCGGATGTCAGTGGGACAAGTTAAAAGAGGAGAGGTAGACCAAAATTACTGTGACATGTTGCAGTTGCGAAGAATCTTGTTGCATTGGATATTCCAGCAATTCTACCAATGAACGTAACGGATGACAAAAAGGGATCCATGTAGCTGAACCCAAGTATTTTGGGAATGAGGATTTAGTTTTTACTGTTGTACAAATCCATCAGTGTTAAGCCTACAAATCTGTTTTTTTTTCAACATTTTATTTTTATTTTTATGCCATGGTCATTTTTTTTACATTGAACTTGATCAACAAATATGTTTACTATTTAACATACATGCATAGAAATATTTTTAATCTGATTGATTGAAGATATGTTGGGGGCATTGTAGCCATAATAGAGTGGAATAGGCTGCAAATATGTGCAGTGAAGATTGTTGGTCCAGATGCATCCAAGACATTTGAGCCAGAATATATTATCTATCAATTGGGTTCCACAAACACTCTCTCCCTCTCTGAGATCTTTTGGGTTTTATTTTCTCTCTCTATCTTTTGTTTTTGTGAATCAACAATTTTGTGAAGGTTTGTGGTTTTGACTTATTATTGCCGAAGTCTAACCTGTGTTTCTCCTATTGATGCTTCATTGACTAAATTGGACATTTGCCTGAGCGATCTAAGGTATCATCTCAGGGTATCATACTTTATATCAGTGGTATCGGTTGGTGGAAAGCGAGCATTTTCCTGATCCAACAGGCCTCCGGGCACGTATGGAGCAATGGTCATTTGGCCTTTATCCAGCATGCATCAAATATCTCATGTCGGCATTTGATGTTCCTGAGGTGAAAATGTTCAGTGATTGTTGTTTCTTCTTTTCCTGCTTTTCTTCTGAGTTTAATTCATATGTTTTCAGGTCATGGCTGTCACTAGGAACAATATTTGCAAGAATGGGATGGCCTCGCTCTCTCGTGGAGGGGCTGTAATATATTATGCTTCTGTCTTCCTTTACTTCTGGGTTTTCTCAACTCCAATTGTCTCATTAATTTTTGGAAGCTACCTTTACATTTGCATCAATTGGCTTCACATACACTTTGATGAAGCCTTTTCATCACTCCGTATTGCTAACTACAAGGCATTTACACGGTTGCATATTAACTGCAAAGGCGATCTTGAAGTTTTCACCCTTGCAGTAGATAAGGTAAGAAATGCATTCTGCATGATTTTGTACCTCATGAATACATGAAGTTTTTTTATCCGATTTTCTGATCTGGACTGTTTCAATAATTTTTTTCCCTTCTTCCAGTTCTTGTTTCGATTTCCACAAGTGTATTTGCATGTGGTGTTCACTTTGATGCAGTAGTGAATATTGAAATATTTGCAAATTTAAATGCAATTTAATTGCATTTTTCAAGTGGGGAGGAGGTCCTAAATTTCCTTATTGGTCAATTTATTGATTCGAGAACTTTGAGGATTCTCGATTAGTGGGCATCATATAGGGTACTAGTGAAGATATTAGTTGAGGAATTTTAGCTCGGACAAGGTTCCTCACAAATTTTAGAACTCCAGAACCACTTTCGCTGCCATCTTAAATGGTTCATCCCTTGATACACCTGGTGTGGTCCTCCACGTTGTCAAGATTTTAGGTTTCTTTTTAGTTAAAAAAAAAATAAAAATATTATGAATTTTTTTCTATACGAGACGGATCCTCCTAATTTTAAATTTGACGCATGACCTTTAATTTAAGTCAATACAACGCTTTATGGATCTCAAATAGCTATAACCAACTCTTCGATGATCTTAGAGCCTGTTTGTTCTTGATTAAAATCTGATTTTAATTTAAATTAAAGTCAAACAATCAATATCAACCGCATCTTTCTTGGGTCCCACAACTTTTTAACCATACATTTCAAAAACTTCTATCACAATCTACTAAAAATCTGATTTTAATCCCCATTAAACACCCTCTTAGGGAAATACATATTGAGCGATTGAATTAAATTAAAAGTCACGGTTATTTGTCAAATTTATGAATAGGAGGATCCATCCCGTTTTCTATATATCGACTCAGTATAATTTATTTATTTATTTTTTTTGTCCCCCTAGTTCCACCCCTGTTCAACATAATGTACTATTGAGCATTTCAAAAATTACGGACGATAAACAGGGATGAGATATTTTTATTTCCAATTAACTTAGAATCTTTACCATCACTCATTGACAAGTAGGACTTGAGCAAAATCATTGAGTTTGAATATTCTGATCATGATGTCTAGTTTGCATTTGTTTTTAGTTATTTATACCCTTTCATTCCATGTCCTTGTTTTGAGTTTAGAATAAGGGTAAATGCTCTTTTCAATCTGAGTGAAGATGCTTTAAAGAGTGCCTTTACATAGTTCCAACACCTTCCTCTTTCTTATTCCTGTTTTCATTTTGTCGAGTTGATTTTTCTTGCTTGTGGCTATGCAGGTTCCAAAGGAGAAGCTGGATCCAAGTTGGGATGGGGAGTCGAAACAGCCACAAAGCCTTAGCTATCTCAGAAGGTTTCCTAGCAAATGGCGGTCAGTTTCTTCCCAGCAGGATCCTGTGAAGACTGTAAGGATTGTTGACCACTTTGTTATTGAACAAACACAAAGACCTGAATCTGCATCAATTAATGGATCAGTCACTCATTGATCTACTACGTCTTGATTTGTAACTTCATATGCTTCGGCGCAAAAAACGAAGAGAGTGTACACTTATAGGATCCAAAGAAAGCACGATTCATCATATTAGTCCTTATTTACTGATATCCTTGGCTAGCTTTTGATTCCTATTCATGTAATTGCTACAATCTTGCAAAATCCATGGCTAGATTTTGATTCCTATTCATGTAAATGTTACATTCTTGCTAAGATTTAATCTTTAAATTATTTAGAGTTTTATTTCCCTTTTTATTGACTATAGCTGAGCCTGACTCTTATGGATTTTATTGTTTAACCTATATGCCAGGTAGGTGAATTATATAAGAAAAAACACTATCTGAGGGTTTTATACCAATTTTTTTGTCCACAAGTGTAATTCAACCAGTTTTTCTATAATTTTGCAAGTAAAACATTCTTTAGATTTATCATTTATGAGTAGTTGATGGTCAGCGGTCTAGGTGTCAATTTTTAGTGTTTGGACATTTCCCATATTCCTACATCTTATTGATACTTTACAATTTGGTCCTAGTTCACTTTTTCTAAATAAGTTTGGCCTTGAGCTTCAAACGCTCATAACTTTTGATCCATAACCTCTAATTGTGATTTTATTTTTATTTTTTGCATTGAAGTCCAAATTCAATATCAAATGGTGTATCTTTTGCCCTGATAAAATCTTCTTAGTAAAATTTATGCACTAATTCCTTTACACAATCCAAATGTAGCGTATCATAACTTTTGGCTCTTTTATGTTCCCAATCATTTCTTTTTGTATCAGTCATCTTCAAAATTGGATTTTAACGTACAAAAGCATTATCTTGCACTAAATTAAGTAGAATTTCGTTCAATTAATTCATAAAATGGAAATTTAAAAATCTAGATAAATGTGTAAAATATCATTGTCATATATGACTTCGACATACACACGTCAATTAATAAATAATAAAAGAGAATATTGGAAAAAATTACATCTTCGTATCATTTACTGCCATCTCATTCTAATTTGTACATTTAGCATTACTCAGTATTCTTTTACTTGGATTATTCTTAGGGTCTGTTTGATTGCAAGGGTAAAAAATGAATGGAAAGAAAATAAATGGTAGGGAATTGAATTGCCTAGAAAACGTTTTACAGGGAATTGTAATTAATGGTGTTTGATTGGTATAATTTTTCACCTGACAAATTTTTTGTTTGGCTTTGTTTTTTATGTAAATTGTCAATTAAATTGATAATTTTTTTTTTACTATTGACTTTGGAATGTGTTCTAATTTATAAAAAAAAAAAAAAAAATTGTCAAAAAGTGAAAAAAACGTTTTCCCACCACTATGGTGAAAAAATGTTTTTCTAGCTTTTGTGCATCAACCGCTTGTACCTTGGAAAACATTGGAAAACGTTTTCCCTGGAAAATTAGTGCAATCAAACAGGTGAATAGTAAAAAGTAGGAAAACGTTTTCCACCTTCCACGGAAAACTATCCCCTATCAAACAGGCCCTTATGTCTTCGAAGAACAAAAAGAGAAGGAGAGAAAAGTAAGACACAAAAATTATAATCAGATCAAAATACAAGGACGTCATTGAAAATTTCTAATTCGTTAAATAATATCCTGTCTTGTTTCCAAAGAAATCCAGCTTAACTCTTGAACTCTGTAATTCATCTGCTTAGACAAATCTTAAGAACACAGAGAGGACCCAGCAAAGAATAAAAAAGAAAATGTCCGGCATGGAAAGATTACAAAGAATGTTCGCCGGACCCGGCGGTGCCCTGGGACACCCGCCACCGGACTCTCCAACTCTTGATTCATCTGAACAAGTCTACATCTCCTCTCTTGCCCTCCTTAAAATGCTCAAACACGGTAACTCTAGGTTTTAGAACTATATACACCAACACATCTGTGTGTGGTGATATAAATTATTAAATATGGTTTTACTGCTTGTATTGATGGAATTACGGTTTATTTGATATGTGCATATTATAATAATGATAGGAAGGGCAGGGGTGCCAATGGAAGTGATGGGGCTTATGCTAGGGGATTTTGTAGATGAATACACGGTTCGAGTGGTGGATGTATTCGCCATGCCGCAGAGTGGGACAGGAGTTAGCGTGGAGGCTGTGGATCATGTCTTCCAGACCAATATGCTTGATATGCTAAAGCAAACTGGCAGGTAATTTCTCTTCCGATAGAAAATTTCTGGGCTTTCTTGATTAAGATAGGTGGTGTACGTTGTGTGGGTTTTGTAGATATTTGAAGGAAATTGAACGGTTTTAGAATTCTTTGTTTTCAGATCAGAATGTGATAGACTAAGGCAATGAAAAGAGAAATAGCCTAGTAGCCATGATGATTTCCAATTAACTCATAAACCATCAAAATATTGGAATAATGTTTTCAAATTTTGCGTTTCCTTATAATCCTAGACTATAAATCCCCAGTCCTACCAAAAAAATATGAGTATAAGAGAGAAATATAGAAATAGAACAAACATTTGGAACTGGTCTTGCTTCTTCTGTGTTCTGTCTGTAATTTTGGAGAAGAGCTTACAGAAGGTTCACATTATAGCAAATGTAAAAGACCAGTGGGTTTCTTGGTAACAGCAGAGTTTCTGGGTGAATTAAACTTATTGAAGTTCGTTGGAGCAGTATGATTATTTCATTCTCAATTAATCTAAAAGTAGTTATGGATGCTGAACTAGCCAGTTCTGAGCTTGCTAATTCTGCCACATGATGAAAATTTATCACTATTATCAAATTAAGAAGCATTTTTGTTTTCTGAATTTATTTTCTGGAAGCAAATTAAGTGACTATCTTTATTGTATTTTGGTTTCTCAATAGGTTTTGCTGCACAAATTAATAAATTGAACCCATAAAAAAATTGTTGCTTCTTCATGTAAGTGTTTGGCATTTTCATCAAATGACTTCTTCTAGGTTTATCATTTTCCATCATATCTGGTATTACCTTGTCATTCACGTACATATTAAAGGGAAATTTTCCTTTGTGTCAGACTGAGGACTTAGCATGATATTTTAAAAACCAGTAATTTGTGTTGCATATTGTTAAGTCATATTAAGGAGGCAATTAGATTAGTACTCCTGTAACTTGAATTTGCTAAGATCATTCAATGAACGGTGTTATTCTTGAAAAGACTAACCTGTTAATGGGTTTGAGTTCGTTCTATTGTTTAGTTTGATTTTGTTTTAAAAATTGTTGACTTATTGTCTCTTATGGGGTCCAAGAATTGCTATATTAATTACCTTCTTTCAGTTTATTGAATTTCTAGTAGAATCTTCACACTGATACTTGTTTCATTTTTGTTAATGCTTTGGCTATGTCATGTCCTTTTTTCTCTTGCATTATGTAAAGTCAGCGAGTTTTGTTCGTTGTTGGTTGCAGACCCGAGATGGTGGTTGGTTGGTATCATTCACATCCAGGTTTTGGGTGTTGGCTTTCTGGCGTTGACATCAACACTCAGCAGGTTGGTACTCCATCATCATTTACTCTGCATTGCTCCAGCTTATGTTATTTTTTGTCAGATTGAATATTTGATCAATAGTAACCTGTTATATTTATTTTTTACTTCGTGAGATATGAAATATTCCACAAGTATTCACAGACCTTTTATTTTGTTTATATTCATTTAAGCAGTCATTCCCATCTTACCCAAGCACCATTTACTGAATCTTATTTACCTCTGATTGTTTTTTTGGAATTCACAATATTGTAATGTGGGGTTGATTATCAATAATTGCGTCATTCTATTAAACCAGAAAGAACAATGTGATCCTGTTAAATGTAGGTAGTAAGTAACTACAAATTCAAAGATTTGTATTCTTGTTATTTATTTTAGATTTGTTCTCTTGGTCCTGAAAGTTGAGTATGTATATAATTCTGAGGTGAAAGGAATAAGAGAAGGCTATGTAATTTTGTAAAATTTTGGTTTTTCAATTATGCAATCAAATTTGTAATTTCAGAACCTTGTGCTTAAGCAGATATTATCTTTTCTACGTTTTTGGTTTGTGATCTTTTTTTTTATGGTTATTTCCATCTTTTTGAGGTTGAGGATGTCTGCCCTGGATGAAATATTGGAAAAAGGAAAATTCTATAGACTCGAAAGATATTTGAGGAGACAATTGCCGTTCTTTCTTCTTTTTCCTCTCTTTTAAATAGGAATCATCTGACTCAAAACAACTGAGCATTTTGCATATTTTTCTCTGCTTTTTCTTGTTAAATGATACCATGTGAGATATAGAGGATTGTTAAGTAAATCACAAGGCTACCTGATAGAAGACACCGTATTGTTCTGCCATGTAACAAATATTGTAATTTTTTATGTCTAATGGTATTTAGCTAGCTATTCCAAGAAACCACATGCTTGTGATGGACATTTCTTTTTATTTTATTATATATCAATGTCAGCTTTTTTTGGTTGGGGGTGAGAGCGGCGTTTGATATTGGCCAGTAGCCACAAGGTAGCTAAGTTGTGGGAAAGAGCAAATATTAGTTGTTTTACCCTCACAGGTTGATTGACACTAATTAGTTTTGGTTGTGGAAATGAGTTTATGACATATACAGACAGTCGTAAAGGTTGTTACTTACTTTTCCACTATTTTTTGAATTGTTTACTGTTCAGTCAATTTTTTATTTACAACTGTGTATCTCTAGCATCCTCAGTGTCCATTACCTATTGTATGATGTAGAGTTTTGAAGCTTTGAATCAAAGAGCAGTTGCAGTGGTGGTGGATCCCATTCAGAGTGTTAAAGGAAAGGTGGTGATTGATGCCTTCAGACTGATTAACCCCCAAACCATGATGCTTGGCCAAGAGCCACGACAGACAACTTCCAATCTGGGACATCTCAATAAACCATCCATCCAAGTAATGGCCATATATTTAATTCAATTGATGTTTGATTGATGTTGTTTACTCTAGTTTGTAATTTGAAGAGGTGATCTGTATTTCAGGCTTTGATTCATGGTTTGAATCGCCATTATTACTCTATAGCCATAAACTACAGGAAGAATGAACTTGAGGAGAAGATGCTTCTGAATCTTCACAAGAAGAAATGGACAGATGGCTTGACCCTTCAGCGATTTGATGCCCACTCCAAAACAAATGAGCAGACTGTTCAGGTACTTTTGGATTTGCCAGGCTCTTACATTTTGTGGTTGCTGTTGGGGTTATGTTCTAGCTGATTGCCATGAAAGTATGAAAAAACGAAATCATTTCTATTGGCTAAGGTTGATGGTCCCCCCATAACATTGCTGGCCATGAACCAACAGGATTATTGTAAATAATTTGACTTCCAGTTTCCATGTCATGCTTTGAGGTTCATCTTGTGGCATTTTGCCCTGAGTCACCTGTGCATAATGGCAAATATGGGCTGTGTACAAGTGTTGAGCTGCTGCCAGAGTCTTGCATGAAGTGACCATCTTGAGTCAATTTATCAGACATATCCCTGATGCCTAGTGTCTGTTAGAGCTTAGGCACAAGTTTGCTATTTCTGTTGTCCAGAATTTGAAAAAAATAATTTTAAATTTAATATACTAGTTGATACGTACATATAAACTTTTTATAATGACCTGCTTGCACTCTACATACAAACTATGAATATGAATAATTTTTTTTAGATGTATTTTTATAAATGAGGTGAACTTTAGAAACCGGTTAGCTCCTATGCCAGTCATTTAATTAAAGGTCAGGTGGAAGAAACACTATAACTGTTATAGCTATCCTCTGAAGCAAATGCATCGAATCATGTTTGCTGCATCCTTTGGGTGCTTGCTCCTAATATTTGCTCTGCAACTGTATATTTTTGTTCTTCTGGACAGTAGGAAATTTGATGGTATCATCCAAATTGCAGCCTGACTCTTTCTAGTTTACAAGTATTAGTGGCACATTTTTTCTTGAAATTCCAACTGCAGATCCACCATGTGAAAAGGGTGGATTGTGTAATGGAACGGTGATGCTTTGAAGTTGCATTCTAGTACCGGTATGGACCCTTTAGAGGCTGGTATAACTTATTGATGGGAATGATTCTTGGTTAAAAACGCATCTTTGCAATTTGTTATGCTGGATGTGTCAATTGTCTAGTTTGGTGGATTATGAGTGACTATGATTGGCTTTCCGCTGTTATGGTTTCTTGTTGCTCTCAGAGATAAGATTTGGAATATAATGGCGCTATCAAATGTGTCGGATAACTTGAGCGCTTCTTGTATTCTACTTCGATGGATATATATAGCTTCAGATATCCTTCTGAGCGTATCAAACAAGTCGCATAAATGTAGCTTCTTTGTTGCTAAGTACCTACTGAAGATGTTGATTGGACATTGAGGACAGGGATTATGTCATCACAAACTATATATATATTGTTTTCTGGATGTTTAATTTCATCTGGGTTTATATGATTATCCATCAGATACCTGTATATATTAGTTGATGCATTTCCATGATGACTATTTGTCTTTCATGTATAAAGATGATATTGACTGTTTGTCTTTTTATATATAAAGATGATACCTTTGTGGGGGTTCCCGTGTTATTAGTGAGGTGTAATTAACCAAAGAAAACTTTGAAGTTACCATAGCATGATTTCTTTTCCTTTCTTGTTCTAACTGAAGCAAGTAGTAAAGTTTGGCATCACTTGTGCAGGAGATGCTTAATTTAGCTATCAAATATAACAAAGCAGTTCAAGAGGAAGACGAGTTGCCACCAGAAAAGCTAGCTATCGCTAATGTGGGAAGGCAAGACGCAAAGAAGCATCTTGAGGAGCATGTCTCGAACTTGATGTCTTCAAACATTATTCAGACATTGGGAACTATGTTGGACACTGTTGTCTTCTAGAGTCAGCATTATATTTCAACAGCAAAACGTTGACCTGTTTGGTTTGGTTTTGCTTTCTCTTGGATGTGAACTAGTGTCTCTATCTTGTGTACAATGAGAAAGCAACTATCTCTGACATGATCTCTTGTTTTACCATGTTATGTCATCCTGATATTTGTATTTCTATAGAATCCTAATTCAAGGACATATGGAACCTTTTCTTGCTCTAGTTATTTTTGGTTTCTGCCGTTCATGCATCCTTTGTGTAGGTCCAAACGAGGGACACAACAACAATTGTCTTTACTTAGGCATCTTATAATTTACTTGTCATATGCATGTGTCGTCCTAATACCTCCATCCTAAAATATCTCAATTTCTTTTTTAAAAGTTTTTCTATTCAAATAAAGCGCTTTCAAAAAATTATTCGAATATGTTCAAACATAGTTCTTTAATCTCAGAAGCAGTTTTTGACTTTTTAAAGTCTTGTTAAATGGGTCGTTAATCTAATTTAGTGCAAGTTTCGGTTTGAAGAACTTCTGTTAAATTCTAATCAACAATTTCTGAAGTAGCGTAGATATGTTGTTCATTTTATGAGGCAAGCTAACAATTTGGGATTATGGGGGTGTAAAATAACAACGGCAAAAAGAAAAATATGTAGAATATGATTTGACAATATCACTATTATTGGTAGAATTTTTGAAATTGGTACAAATGATCATCATTCATTCATTTATGGTTTATGAATTCAGCACAGCGCTTGATCAGTTTGACAGCCTTTTCACAGGTGGGATTGATGAGGTGAAAAACATGGTCCTCCGCTTCTGTCTCAAAAGCTTCAGCTTTCCCTTGCCATTGGCTCTTCAGAAGTGACTCGTAATACAATCTCCCTCTATCCCTCAAGATATCATTCTCAGCTGTACAAACAAGAATCCTCTCACATGCTAAACCACCAAGATTTGCTGCTCCATTAACAAATGGGTTGATCCAGGGATCTTTGTTGCCTTTATCAGAAGGGCAAACAAACTGCCACCACTTGTCCACCATACCTTTGCGTATTGGATCACGTGCCTCGACCCCGACGGGTTCGTCTCCCCAGAAGTATGGCTGTATCATAAGAATGCCATCAATCTTGGTCCCTGACAAAAACCCGCCTGATCGCCCTATGCGGATTGCCATGTGATGTGATATATTTGCACCAGCACTGTCCCCTGCTAAAAATAACCTGTCAAAGTCAACATGTTCCTTTAGCCAGGTTTCAGTGCCACCTCCTGAATTGTGGGAAGCCAACCATTGAAGCACAGCCCATGAGTCCTCATAGGCGGCCGGAAGAGGGTGTTCGGGGGCTCTTCTGTAGTCAACTGAGACGACGATAACTTTAGCCTCAGCGGCTAATATGTTTAACACGTTATGGTATTTGGGATCGGAAATTGAAGATATGAAAAATGCTCCACCATGGAAGTAGACTACCAAAGGAAGTTTTTGGTGGTTGGATGTGAGAGTGGGTCGGTAAATCCGGACGGAGACACCGGTATCGGGTACGACAACTATGTCTTTGGAGGAAACTTTGGTTTGATGATCAAAGGTTGCTGGTGCAAATTCTGTTCCAAAAAGTCTCTCTACGGTTCCATCTTTGTACACCCTTAGATAAGGTGGAACATCATGAATGACCTGATCAGTGCTTGTATCCATATGAGAGAGACTCTTGGCTAAAACTCTGAGCTTCTTGAAAGGTCGAAAATGAAGTAGAGAATTGACAAAGAGGCAAATCATGACAAGTATAGGTTGAAGCCTAGAGACAATTAAAGAGTGGGGCCCATGAATTTTGGACCGCAGAATAAGTCAAATAACCGGCCGTCACAAATTGGATTAATCTATTTGTACACTTTATGGTGTACTAAATAGATTACACTCCTCTCACATGGATAAGGGTCCACAAATATTTTATTATGTGTGGACCCCCTCTCTCCTTCATGTGAGAAGGGTGTAAGATTGTATGTACATCATTATGTACACACAGCATGGTCCTCCCAAATTATATTTTGAATGTAAGTCCTTGTTTGTTTGCCATTTACTTCTCACTTTTAGAATAAATTAGACCGTTAGTGGCCCCCACTTGACCCTTTTTTTTGACCGGCCTCTCGGGTTTTGTCTTCCTGTAGACTTCCAACGATTGGATTCCTCATTTTCATAGGTTTAGAAATGACAATATATTCTAAGAATGATATGGTTGGTTAAAAAATAAATGAAGCCATTCCATCAAATCCAGTCATAGAATGATGTAAATTATTGATATATTTGTGCGTGAGACAACTCTCTTTAAGGACCAGGACAAAATAGTCCTATTACTTTCAGAGAAATATTGCCTCCTTACAAAGGAAGTCACCATGAGAAAGAATGGTCAAGTCCATCCGAACCGTCCAATAAGGGCCTCATCTCTAAAAGTCTGGCTCGTGAGGCGTCTCTCCCGCAATAAGGTTCCAAATCTTACCTCGAATCAAAAGCAGCTCGCATGTAGATAAACAATCTTTGATCGGACTTTGTGGTATATCTACAAGGTGTACAACCCATCACTTTTGAAACACTTATTTTCAAAACCACAGATATTTATAACTATCTTAGTCCCATCTTCCAACTATCTATGTTCGTTGTGCTCCAACGATACGACAATTTAGCTCTTGTTTGGTAAAATTCTTATTATTTTTACAAATTCATTTTCAATAACACACTTACAATAAACGCAACTTGTATCAACTTTTCAATAACACATTTCATGAATTTTGATCAAAATTTATTAAAAAAAATTGATTTTCATCAAAACTAAACCGGGGCTTGGTTTATTAACATGAAAATTCTACAATTGAAAACTTATTTAATATTATCCAATTGATAAAGAGATTTGCAAAATCTTTTAATTTAATGAGATTAAATGAATGACAATTATACAATTATTAAAAATCCCGAATGCCATTACCATGAGGTCCATGACAGAACAGCATCACTGCTGCCTTTTCCACACGATCCAACTACTCAGCTGACTATTGAAATTTTATCATTTTTACACCCAAAAAAAAAATGAAAAAGAACGAAAATAAAAATGTAATATGTTAGACCAATGAGTTATCCAGTACAGAAAAAGATGTTTTACATGATGCTATTGTCGCAACATCTTGTTCATTTGTGTGTATTTTTTTTCCCACTTTGAATATGTGTTGTCCATTTCAAATTTCTGTATTAATTTTTCCAAGTACCTGTAGACTCATTCTAAACCAATAGCTTCATTCGCCAGCTTTGAACAAGTTTTTCTGGTCAAAGTTGGCCTAAATAATTTATTTTCTTCAATCGTGTGGACACGTGGAGCACGCCATTACCAGACAAATTTTTAAGAAACAAAATCTTTTAAGGAAAATTTATAAAAATGTCATTATTTTTGAAAATGCACTAAAAAAAAATATTGACACTTGATTTGTGCAAAAATGTCACTTTTTTACCGTGAAATGTCCAAATTACCCTTAGTCTCAACTTTCTATGAACATTTAATGCTTATTAGTACAACCTTACAATTCCATTAATGCTTTGATTTGATAATTTATTTTTGACATAATAAAAATAAGAAATATATATATTATATTGTTTAATATGATATATAAAAAAAAAAAAAAAAGCAAATGGTAACTCTACTAAAATCTTCCAACTCCATTAGCAAACTCAAACTTCCTCTTCATCTTCTTCATTCATTGATAAAGAAAACATTAGTTTTGGACTCTTCTTTCATTTTGAGAGGTTAGTTGTTATAAATTATTTACATTTTTATGGAATGACTTACTACTTTTTAAAGTGAAACACAAGATGATGATAAATTTTATTTTATTTTTTTAATTTTTCAAATTACTATTGGTGGTGATGTTATTGATTTTTCACATACATTCTAAAGGAAAAAAGATAGCATATCATTTGTGAAACTTTACATATTTAATGAAGCACGTTGACTTATTAAATGTTGTAATTGAGAATTGATTATCACCATTAATGTTTCCGTATGTAGATTTGTGGAAGGTCCCAAACAAACCCTTGTGTTATTTCCGGCGAGTTCCAACAGTTGAAATGTCGAACACGACATTTCAAAACTGTCGGGTTCAACATGTGAAATGTCGAACCCGACATTTATAAACTGACGGGATAGACAATTTAACTGTCGAATTCGACACTTGAGAACTGTTGAAACATTTCATGTCGCATGCCGCTAATGCATAGATTGAAATATTATAAATTTTCGCCTTCATATTATTAAATCAAAATGTATTAATTGTGAGAAATTCTTACCGTTGCAATCGCATCATTTCAGGTATGAACAATCAGTTGAGATTTATCGTGTCGCATGGGGGAAAATTTGTACATGTGGACGACGAATGGAAGTGGAGAGAGGAAAAAACAACTTCCATTTTATTGCCGACAAACATTAGCCTAGTTGGACTTGTGTTACGATTGAAGAAGAAACTTGGTATTCGCGACCCCCGCGCCTATGTTGAATTAAAGTTCAAAGTGCCCAACTTGAATATACCGCCGGCCGAATTACGCGATGACGAAAACATAAATTGGTACAGATCAATACATAATAAAACTGCATTGTGCGTTACTATTATGGAAACTGAGCTCCTAAGTGTTGACATGGAGAGGGAGGCAAATAGGCTTGATTGTGATTTCGCCGTAGCGGATGAGGACCACAACGTAGGAGATGAGGAGCTCAATCATGAGCATAGTGTCACAAACAATAATGCACCACAAACATTATGTATGTCATTCCAGTCTTGTTTACAGGTAGAAAAATGAATGTTTAACTGAACAACGAAAATATAGGTCCATTGCACATTACACTGCATAATTTCTCGACATTTCATCTGTCGGTCCCGACAGATTATCTCTGTCGTTCTCGACAGTTGCCACGGACTTTACAAAAAGTAGTACATTTACGAGGAACAACTGACTTTCTGTTGAAGACAGTAACCAAAATCATCCCGCATTGCCAAAATAACACAAAAGATAGACCTATTATTCACTACGCAACAATGTGTAATTACAAACCACATCATTTGGCATCATCAACCGAACTTGGCCCCCCCTCCCCCCCCCCCACTTTCATCGGACTCAAAATCACCAGAGCTTATGATGATTATCTCCATAGGAGGTGCAACGTTCGACATCATATCATCATCATCTGAGTCATCATCGTAAAAATCTTCTAAGATGAACCCGTCATCGAGCACAGTGTTGGGGAGTGCGATGATTCACTTGCAACTTCATCGAGATTGGGAAACGGAAGATGGACTATGGACCTATTTTAGCATAGTAGAGCCTGCACCATGGATAACCAACAAAAAATGAGCACAACTGCAACCATGTTGACGCTTATAAATGAGCTTCACGATTTTATTCAAATGCATACAGTTTTTTCCTGAAAATTCAAAAGGACATAATGTCTTCATCCAATGCTTCTAAATTAAGATCGAAAGTTCTGTACACTCATTTCGGACAGACACATATGAAAGAACATGCAAAACCAGACAAAATTATTCAAGTTCGCTACTGTTTATCAGCATTAAATGATGTCTACTATGGAAATAATCTCTTTATACATGTGTAGTGATGAGATAAGCTGATATGTATTTTGAATAGATATTTCTATTAGGGCCTGTTTGATTGCAAGGGTGAAAAACGGGTGGAAAGAAAATGAATGGCAGGGAATTGAATTGCCTAGAAAATGTTTTACAGGGAATTGTAATTAATGGTGTTTGATTGGTATAATTTTTTACCTGAAAATTTTTTCGTTTGGCTTTATTTTTTGTGCAAATTGTCAATTAAATGGATAAATTTTTTTACCATTGATTTTGGAATGTGTTTCAACTGCTAAAAAAAAAATTGTCAAAAAGTTAGAAAACGTTTTCCCACCACTATGGTGAAAAACGTTTTCTAACTTTTGTGCATCAACCGCTTGTACCTTGAAAAACGTTGGAATTTTTCTGGAAAATTAGTGCAATCAAACAGGTGAATAGTAAAAAATAGGAAAACGTTTTCCACATTCCACGGAAAATTACAGCAAATCAAACAGACCCTTAGCTTTATTATAGGGAATGGAAATAAGAATACTTAAAAAGTGTATGTAAGCAGGGGCGAATCCAGCGTCGAAATTCATCTAGGGCGGAGGTTGATTGTTGACCATTGACCGTCGACAATCAACGATCATAATAGCCCGGTCCTTTATATTAAATTTTGATTAAATAATATTAAAAGCTATTTAATAGTGAGGTAATATCCCTAGAAAAGTAAAATGCATCCGATACTTATAATCACCAACACCAACACAGCATAGGCCTAAACACAAATCACATTATGACTTTATTTGCTTCAATTGCCTTTTCAGATGTTTTAAAAACTCTTGAAACAAATTCCGAAAATAAGAATTACCAATCGAGTGGAAGATCCAGGTAGTAGGAAATCAATTATCGACCCAATCACAAACACAGTATCAGGACACAAAAGTCACTAGGCACTCCAATATTCCCTATTTGAGCTTCCAGACTGTGACATGCACTCATACAATAATTTTTTGTGGTGTTCAGTAATTAACATATATAAAACGAAAGGGAGAAAAACTGGAAAAAGTTGAAACTTTCAAGTGTAGGCAGAGATTTTTTCCCCTTTGGAAGGTGTAAATTGAGAAAGGAAAAAAAAAAGACAGAACTAAGAAAGAAGAAGCTTGGACTCGCAAAGTTCCAACAAGGATCAAAAGAATAGATTAAGTGCAAATAACTGAAGGCCATTTATTTTTCTGATATTATTGTCAACTTCTCTATAATGGTTCAATATTACAAAAGTGAAGAAAATTTTTATATGCAAAACTGGAAGAAATAAAAATCATATGGCGACCAAGCCGCCATTTTCACCAAAATCAGCTGCCAAGATTTTGAATGGTATATAGCAATGTATCCTTATGAAAGAATGCAAGACTTCACACATCAATTGAGCCAAACATCTTTTTTATTAAAAATTCTCAATTCCCTAATTTCCTAATTTCTCAAATTCCTCAGACAAAGTCAAAATCTGATATTACTACAAAAGTAAAAACAGATCATTTAAATCGGCTTCTACAACAACCCAAAATATTTTCCAAAAATCTTCTGTCGCAGTTAGCAATGTCTTTGCATTCGAAACAATATAATGGAGAAAATCCCTTAGAAAATGACTCACTCTATTGGGAGAAAACAGAATTATAAGCAATAAAAATTATGACAATGCAAATTACAAAAAAACAATTTTCATCATAAAACATGGGGGGTAAAAGGAAATGGAAAAGGTTCGACTTACTTCATCAGAATATCATAATACTCAGGATCAAGATAGGAGAACAAGCTCAAGCTATCCACATCTTTTATAGCCATTATTGCTCTATGCACCACTATCCAATTTGCAGACTTCAAAAATAAATAAAATTAATATCACTTGACCCCAGCTCAAAATCAAACCAAGAAAAATCAATACCCGGAATTCAACAATTACCAATCTAAAATATAATACGTAGATATAGAATTTGACATTTGACCTTACAGCGCTCATCTCTGGTATTGGAAACAGTTATCCAAACAGTAAGTTAATCAAAGAAAGCATATACTGTATTCAATTACTCACACAAATTTTTTCACGATACCCATATTTTCAAATTCGTAAGCCTAACCGAGAAGGCCACAAGGTCCTGTTAAGCAAAACTTCTAGACTAATATGGTTCCTGATTCAATCCAATTTTTAGTTTTGCACTAGCATTTGATACACTAAAAAATTCAGTTAGGCTTCCAAGTTAAAAACAGTTACCAATCATTAACTCGTTATCAATCCATTATTGTTAGCAGACAGGAGAATACATACATGTTTAAGTTTACCAACAAGTAGACAAAATATTGCATAACATCCCGACAGTTCATCTCTCGTTCCCGATAGATTAACTCTGTCATTCTCAACTGTTGGTCCGGCTCGACAGTTCATGTGTCGTTCTCGATAAATTGTTTCTGTCATTCTCGACAATTGGTCCCAAGGGCAAAATTTAATTACGTTCAAAATACAATACATTCATTCACTGCCTCACAATATAGCTCTGCATTAGCAACTTTGAGATCCTATTAATCCTTGTAATAATGCAATTAAACTTCCCATATCTCATTAAGAAAATATCTATCTAAATTTAGTAGAATGTGCAAATTTAATGACTGATTGCTCGTTGCTTTCTCATTTCTGACAAGCCTAGCTTATTTTTCACATAAATACAACATATATTGGAGTTATGGGAGCAAAGGATTACGGACATTCAGCACCAAATACTCATGCATATAAGCTAGCTATAAATCTAATACCAGAACCACAAACTACTTGCCCCAATCTCATGTCATAGCTAAAACACATCAATTTATGATTCTGAAAAGCACAAGAAAAAGACATAATAAAGATCAAGGAAATACTGAAACCCCCATGTATGAAGGTGACAACTCAATTCTGTGAAACAAAAACTTTATTTGCACTCAACACCGACTTCAGCAACATGCCTAGGCTTATTTTTCCTCCTCCTTCTATTTGGTCTGAACCCAACGGACTTGATCAGGGCTAGGAGCATTAGTTTTGATTTCCACACCATTTTCCTCTTTCACTAAATCTGCATTTTTGTGGCCTTCCTCTTCTCCTAGATGGTATCTTCTCATCCTCGGCACTTCCAGCATCATCACGAGCAGTAACCGATTGTTTCTCACCTTTTCCTCTTCCTCTACCCATTTTTCAAATCAGCAACTTAAACAAACGGTAAAAAAAAATCAAATGAAGCTGACCTTATAAGACATAGCAGCGACATGCGTTAATGATAGAAACAGTCATTTCTTGAAAATCTAATTAAACCAATCGAAACCAAGTATCAAATGGGTTTTGCTGTTTAAATTAATGGTTTCAGCAGTGATGGAAGTAGATAAGTAAAAGGCTTCAATTTTGGAGAGAAAAATTTGATATTGGTGAGAAAAACGAAGGCCATATGTCTAGGATGTAAAAAGACTCAGAAAATGGGTTGAGATTTGTATAGATCCATGTAGTTTTCAATTGACGATTAAAGAGAAAAAGGTGAGGCAAAGTGCTAAGGGAGGCAAGACTGCAAGAAGAGTCATTTTTCTTCTTCTTCTGTTTTACTTTTTCTTTTCCACTTCGAAAGTCACGTAAGTCTTCCTGACATTTGGATTGGTTTTGCACAACATTTCATTCAGTCAAATCGCATTTATTAAAATACACGTAAGATTAGGGGTGGCAAAATGGCTCGACGACTCGGACCGTCCAGGCTCAGCCCATCAAAAGCCCGAGCCGGACCCGCTCGTGGCTCGGAACACCGAGCCAAGGTTCGGGATGAGCCTTATTTTTGGGCTCGGCCCGAGCTTCCGGCCCGCGAGCCACGCGGGGCCGGCTCGTGTCACGGACTTTTTTCGATCCACGATAAAAAAAATGTAAAAAAATATATTAATAATGAATTTCTAAAAGAAAAAAAAATAATAAATAATAAAATTCGGGCCGGCCCGGGTTCGGCTCGTAAAAAGCCCGAGCCGAGCCTCAAAATTTTCATCGAAGCTCGGCTCGGCTCGGTCCGAAAAAAAGTCCGATTCTCCCGAGCCCGGACTTGAACCTTAGGCTCGCGAGCCGAGTCGACCCGACTGGCTGCCATCCCTACGTAAGATATTTAAATTTATAAATAGGGGTAAATATGTACAAAAATGACAATCTTGCAAATACTTTAAAAAATGACATTTTTGTAAATGTAAAATCAAAAAATGACATCTAGTACAATTTCCTCATCTTTCTTTTAAATACTTGAAGACAATTCCTCATTTCTATTCATTTTCTAATTTTTCTTCTATAAAATATTATTTATCACTAGAGCAGCCCAATAAAGGTCTAGCGTCGGGTCCATTTTTTTTTTTTTAATACCTAGGTGCCCATCTTCGGTAACTAATTCTAAGTTCTACGCCTTGACCCCTCAAGACACAAATCAGATAAACTTTGAGGTGTGCCCCAAACTGGTCAGGGTCCAAAAACCCCCTCCACTGATCTGCCAAAGTACCGAGCGAGTCAACACATGTTACACCTTGCCTTCCAGGAGAACTCTTGCCTTCCAGGATAAATCCTGCCTTTCACGAAAGAGTCTGCCTTCCAAGAGCCCCACGAATTAAACTCGCGACCTCTGAACTGTCAGCAATTAAGAGTCTCGTCCTTTGTCAGTTAGAATATGCCCCAGGGGACAGCGTCGGGCTCACTTTGAACGTATAAAAGTAGTGGAAAATCATATTTTTAATATTAAACCTAATTTTCACTTTGCCTTTGCACCAGACATTTGTAATTTCTTTATTGACGAGCCACCCATTTGACGACTATTAAAATGAGTTTTTTGAAAAAAAAAATTAATAATAATAATATCTGAAATGGTAACCTTTTGGAGAAGGGTTATGCTATGGTGCCACCCCCTATTTGTGGGGTTCGTCGGGGGGGTGTCATCACCCTGGCCGTTTAACATTTTCCTTTGGAAAATATATGGTTAAAAAGTATAGAAAAAGATTTAGGTTTACATGCAGAACATTTTTTGTGGAAAATATATGGTTGAAAATGAGTTTGAGAATAATTTTTTTTTTATTTGAATGGTTGTCAAATAGGGGCGAAGTTGGTGGTGGTTCTTGGTGGAATGTTCGTTGAGAGGAGAACGATATCAGAAAATACAGGTTAGCAAGTCCAACAAAGCTTTAGTAATCTACGTGGATGATGAGATGGATAGAAGCATCCTGGAAACACAAGCACAGAATTCTCTAGAAGATAAATGACGAGGCCAGGGAATCAATTTCGTTATCTAACATTCTGTTATATTTCTTTTCTTTTCTCTTATTATTTTCTCAGTAGGTTGTAACTAATTTGTTAGGAATATTCTTTTGTTTTCCTCCTTAAATGCTGATGGTATTGTATAGTGCTATATACAACAGAATTAATACAATGAGAATACTCTTTCAACTCTGCAGTCCCGTTTTCTTCATTTAAGCAAATTCTTATATGGTATCAGAGCTAGGTTATGGCAGAAGCTGAATCTACAGATCCGAATGTCACTCAAAGCTCTAATCCAAATCCAAGCTCCTCTGGTGAACCAGTAGGAGCTGCTCATAATCCTACATCTCCAAGTAGTCCTTACTACATAGGTAGCAGTGATGGGAGTGGTGCCATACTGGTCACTCACCAACTCGATGCAAGCAACTATTATTCCTGGGCTAGGTCCATGAAGAGGGCACTTAGGATAAACAACAAGTTGGGTTTCATCGATGGTAGTATCTGTGAGCCAACTGACCCAAGTGATCCCCTAGTAGAACATTGGTTACGATGCAATGACATTGTAATCACCTGGCTTCAAAACACTATGTCATTGGACATTAAGTGCAGTACCGTGTATGCAGAGACAGCCCATCAACTGTGGATAGAACTAGAGCAACGTTTTACACAGCAAAATGCTCCAAGAATATATGAGATCAAGCAAGACATAACAGTCTTGCTTCAAAATCAGGATATGGTTAGTGTCTATTTTTCTAAGCTCAAAACCCTGTTGGATGAATTGATGAATTATGAGTCAATACCTAGTTGTTCTTGTGGTGGTTTAAAGACTGTAATCAGTAACCAACACAGAGATTGGGTCATGAAATTTTTGATGGGGTTGAATGACTCTTACAAGGCTATCAAGGTCCAAATTCTATTGATTAAACCTTTCCCGAGTCTAAACGAAGTATACGCAATTGTAAAACAAGAGGAAAAGAGAAGGCAAATCTCCTCTGATAGTGCTATGACTGATTCCATTGCATTTCTAGTGAAAGGAAGGTTTAGAGATGGAGGGAGGAGCTCATCAGGACAAAGGAGGGACATGTATTACTGTACTCACTGCAAAATGGCTGGTTATTCCCTTGAGAGGTGTCTCAAGGTCAATCCAAACAAGTCAACCTGTGCTTACTGCCAAATGCCAGGCCATTCCATGGATAAATGTTACAAGTTGCATGGCTACCCACCAGGCCATAAATCAGAAAATCAAAATAAGTCCACAACCTCATTTGCCAATCAAACAACTGCACTTATGCGAGCTGGCCAAGAGTAGGTAAGTGATAAGGCCCAAACGTATTTGACTCAAGAGCAATACATTCAGCTCATGGCTATGCTAAAACCTTAAAGTCCTCAGACTTATACATCTTCAGCAAGTCAATCAATTCCATCAGATTCCAATGATGGTGCCATGCCAAAAGTTTCTGGTATATCCCTATGTTTTTCTGCTCATAGCATCAATTTGTCTAACTCTTCTATTGTCCCTTGGATCTTAGACACAGGGGCAACAGATTACATGATCTGTTCAACATCATATTTTTCCAAAATCAAGGCTGAAGTCTCTTATTCAATTGCTCTTCCTAATGGTGAAATTGTTCTAGTCACCCATATTGGGACAATCAAATTTTCAGAATCCTTAATTCTTGATCATGTGCTTTGTATGCCTTCATTCTCTTTCAATCTTTTATCAGCTAAAAAAATAGCACAAAGCCTGAATTCTTGTCTGATTTTCTTTTCTGATCTATGCTTCATACAGGACCTTTTAACTTGGACAACGATTGGAATGGGTGAAGTAAAGCAAGGTTAGGACACTCTAGTTACTCCAAGATAGGACTACCAAATCATATTTCCAAAGTTACAAAAGGCCCATGTTTAATCTGCCCTCTAACCAAGTTGCAGAAACTGTCTTTCCCTCTTAGTCAACACAAATCAGAAAAGTGCTTTGATCTTGTGCATTGTGATCTATGGGGACCATGTAATGAGATTAGTTATGATGGTTTTCGATATTTCTTAACTATAGTAGATGATTTCAGTAGGTGTACTTGGGTATATGCTTTGAAAATGAAATCAGATGCTAGCATTAGTTTACAAGGTTTTTGCTCCATGATTGAAACTCAATTTGAAACTAAAATTAAAATTATCAGGTCCGACAATGGTGGGGAATTTGACATGAAACATTTTTACGTTCAAAAGGGAATCATTCATCAAAGAACATGTGTAGAAACCCCGCAATAAAACGCCATTGTTGAAAGAAAACACCAACACATATTGAATGTAGCTAGAGCTTTGAGGTTTCAAAGTGGAATACCCTTGAGATTTTGGAGTGATTGTGTCTTCACTGCTGTATACCTCATAAATAGAACTCTCACTCATCTGTTGGATCACAAAACTCCCTTTGAAGTACTCTTCCAGTCTAAGCCAAACTATGATCATCTTAAAGTCTTTGGGTGTCTTGCCTTTGCCACCACTTTGATAAATGGGAGGCACAAGTTTGATTCTAGAGCTAGAAAATGCATATTTTTTGGATATCCTTTTGGGATCAAGGGGTACAATCTGATGGATTTAGAAACAAGAAAAGTTTTCATATCAAGAAATGTGTTTTTTCATGAAAATATCTTTCCTTTTAAGCAAAAATCTGATAAATATGTTGACTATGATCCAATCCAAAATTCCATTTCTCAAATTCCCATTATCACTAGATCAGATCATCGTGAATCAACAAGAAATAATCTTGAGTTTAAGTCAAACAATAACTCAAATTTAACTCCCAACAACTCTATAGAGAACTTGGATCAAAATGAGGCAGCAAGTACCTCTTCCATAGACACTACTCACACTCCATCATCCTTGTCTGAATCAAATCCCAATTCCACAGACACTACTCACACTCTAGCATCCTTGTCTGAATCAAATCCCAATTCTACTCATCCCTCACAAGACAATATTGAAGTCTGTCAAAACCAGTCCTTGGATGAACCCTTCCTTCGAAGATCAAGTAGAATTAAAAGAACTCATCCACGTTTACGAGACTTTATTTGCCAACAAGCAGCTGCACTTTCCCATTCACAGGATTTGGACAAGAAAAGGGCCAACATTTCACCAGGTAAGCCTTTTCCTTTAGAAACTACTCTGTCTTATCACAAGTTGTCAACCTCTCACAAAGCATTTGTAACCTCTATTAACACACACGGAGAACCAAGAAACTTCAAAGAAGCTTTAGAATCACCTAAGTGGTTTAAAGCCATGAAAGATGAAATAGATGCTCTTGAGCTCAATAACACTTGGCTTATCATGGATCTGCCTCCTGACAAGGAAGCTATAGGTTGCAAGTGGGTGTATAAGGTAAAGTTTAACGCAAACAGAACCATAGAAAGATACAAAGCCAGGCTGGTTGCTAAGGGTTATACGCAACAAAAAGGACTTGATTACCATGAAACGTTCTCTCCTGTGGCAAAATTGGTTACTGTTAGAACTCTATTAGCAGTAGCAGCCATTAAAGGATGGCATTTATACCAATTCGACGTGAACAATGCTTTCTTGCACGGTGATCTAGAAGAAGAAGTTTTTATACAACTACCTCTAGGTTATCCCAATGCTAGTGGATCAAAAGTTTGCAAGTTAAAGAAAGCTTATATGGTCTTAAGCAAGCGTCTAGGCAATGGTATTCTAAGCTGTCTAACTTTATTGTTGAACAAGGATACACACAATCTAAGGCATATTATAGTCTATTTACAAAGACCATAGAAAATTCCTTCACTGCTATATTGGTATACGTCGATGATATCATCATGGTAGGAAGTTGTTTGGACTCTATCAATGCTCTTAAGACTTGTCTACATGATAAGTTCAGAATTAAAGATCTGGGGCAGTTGAAATTTTTTCTTGGGATTGAGGTTGCAAGATCAGATAAAGGAATACACATTTGCCAAAGGAAATGTGCGCTGGATATTTTATCAGACGCAGGCAAGATTGGTGCTGCACCAGCACGTGTCCCACTTGACCAGAATCTGAAACTTTCTAAAGATCAAGGTGCACTTATTTCTGAACCATCAGTTTACAAAAGGTTGATTGGAAGATTGCTGTATTTAACCATAACGAGACCCGATTTAGCGTATTCAGTGCAGCTACTAAGTCAATTCATGGATAGTCCACGATTGCCCCACCTTAACGCAGCTCATAAAGTCCTAAGGTACATAAAAAGGGCACCAGGGCAAGGTTTGCTATATCCTTCACAATCAGCCCTACAATTAAGAGGTTACTGTGATTCTGATTGGGGGGCCTGCCAAGATACAAGGAGGTCAGTTAGTGGATACTGTGTTTTTATAGGCTCTTCCTTGATATCTTGGAAGTCCAAAAAGCAAGGTGTTGTGTCCAGGTCCTCTGCAGAAGTTGAGTACAGGGCAATGGCGAATCTGTGTTGCGAATTGTCTTGGGTAAGATACCTTCTCCAGGACTTGCAGGTCAAACATCCACAAGCAGCAACCATATCTTGTGATAATAAGGCAGCACTCCACATTGCCTCAAATCCTGTTTTTCATGAGAGGACCAAACATATAGAGCTTGATTGTCACCTCATTCGAGACAAGATTCAGAATAGAAGCATAGTTACAGAACATGTCAGTAGCAGTTTGCAAATTGCTGATCTTTTAACCAAGGCATTGTGTTCTCCAAGTTTTTATTGTCATCTTCTCAAGATGGGAGTAGAGGATATCTACTCTCCATCTTGCGGGGGGCTATCAGAAAATACAGGTTAGCAAGTCCAACAAAGCTTTAGTAATCTACGTGGATGATGAGATGGATAGAAGCATCCTGGAAACACAAGCACAGAACTCTCTAGAAGATAAATGACGAGGCCAGGGAATCAATTTCGTTATCTGACATTCTGCTATATTTCTTTTCTTTTCTCTTATTATTTTCTCAGTAGGTTGTAACTAATTTGTTAAGAATATTCTTTTGTTTTCCTCCTTAAATACTGATGGTATTGTATAGTGCTATATACAGCAGAATTAATACAATGAGAATACTCTCTCAACTCTGCAGTCCCGTTTTCTTCGTTTAAGCAAATTCTTTTAAACGAAGTGGCTTTTGAATTAGTTTCATGTTTTTTTAATGCGTGCTTATGTTAATTTGGACATTTTATAATTTGTTCTTTATCGTGGCGATTGTTAGTGGCGATTCCCATTAATAAACGATTGTTTCTTGTTAAAAAATGAATTGTGAATTCATTTCTCAGTTTAAAAATGTCACATGGAATAAATTTATTCTCAATATTACTACATTATGTTCATTGGAAAACTTTCAATCTGTATTAGTTATTTGAAGGATTAACCTATTAAATTCTTAAATATTTATATAGTTTTTTTAGTAACATGCATAATGAATTAAAAAAAACCCGAATTCAACTGATAAATTCAACTTAGCGAAAGTATCATAGCTTTTGAAACCACTGTCTATATTAAAATGTTATACGATATATTAAGGATGATTAGGGATGACAAAATTCTCCGGACCTACTCAGAATGGTAAAAGCGGTATGGATAAGAAATATAATCTTCATCTTGAATTCCTCGAATTAACCCTAAATCTATTTATTTTATATATAATTTTAAATCATATTTTTTTAAAAAAAAAATAATGTTAGTAAATGATTAACTAATTAAATGGATTGATAAATACAGTTTTTAACCCACCTCCCGAAAATTTGGGACAGAGATGGTATGTCCGTTCCGTTTCGTTAAGTTAAATTGATGTTTGATAAATTAATAATCTCGTTTAATAATAAAATTTTCTAGTTGCACCTCAGGATCATGTACTGAATCAATAACATTGCTAATGCATACATAATAATTTCATTTAAAACCACTAACATATAAAATAATAACAGGTTAAATATATAATAAAATTAACGATTTTTTTACTATACAACTATTTTCACAATTCAAGTCTTTCTTAAAATATATGTATCTAAAGCCATTTGTATTTTCTTTAAACTGAATGCAACATCATTCCTAATTTTTTGCAATGTATACATTACTTCTGGTATAATTTTATTTTTTATTTTGTAAAAAAATAGGAGGATGATAATATCATTATAGTTATAGGCAAAGGACGAGAATTGAACCCGCACATGGTGGATTCACAATTCACTTGGTTACATTCGCCCCTCTTAATTTTTTTTATTTTAAGACAAAATGTTGAATTTTGACCATTTCATTTTATCTTCTTTCTTATTTGCTTATTTGTGAGTAAGAGTCTGGGCCGTGTCTCGATCTTAGTGTGGCTGCTCATTCTCTCGGAACAGCTACTGATCATTGTCTTGGTAAACTATTGCCTCACTAACTAGCTCGATAGCCTCAAACCAATCGATCAAATATTGATTAATACGTAATTGATCGAACACTACTTGCAAACAGCTCTTCTGATTACAAATGAAATGTTCCTGAAAATTCTTGCTCTCATTGGACCATTGTATCTATATGTATTAGGATCCCGATTCATGGATTTCTCTATTCGAGAAATTAAGATAAGATGATCAAACTGACTCTTTTTCAAATTCGATTATTCACATAGTTACAAACCCAAACAAACAAGAAAAGCAAAATGGCATAAAAAAAAAAAGAGAGTTAAATGTTCTAAACTCCTTGTGATTTTTTGGAAGATGAAAACAAAGAAGTTTTATAAAGACGAGACCGGTATAAAAGATCTAATATCACTATTTTAGGGTTTGTTAGTTGTGGTGGGACCTTTAAAAAAATGGAAAAATAGGTCCAAGGAATGTAGAACTAAATAAATGGACTTATTCATCTTTCTACATGAAAAATATATATTATAAATCACTTTATTATTTTTCTTCATTTCTTTGTCTTTTGTTCTTGTCTTCAAATTTTTAATAAAGAAAGAGTTTATTGCTGATTCACATGGGATTTCACGTGTCCCATGTTACTCGGGTCAGAGCGTAATCCTACTATAATTAATATAATAGGGTTAGGGTCTTTCACTGAGAAAGTGTCAAAAAAAAGGAGGAATGGGGTAAGTCAGAGTGAAATAATACCTGGAGCGAGAGATTCAATTAATTGAGATTCCATAACTGAAATTTCACCTCTACAATCAATAGGTTTAGCCAGGGTTTTGGAGGAATATCACATAGCTATTTCAACCTATCATTTTCCATTACGTAAAAGAATTAGACATTGCATTAGTTCATGCATCATGACAAGAATTCTATCTATCTAAATAAAATAGAAAAACAAGAGATAGAGTCTAATCCATCTAAGCATTCTGGTCAACTTTGCCTAGTTTGATAAGAATGTCTAGAAACTTCGAAATTTGTACAAAAAATAAGGGAAATTTGGTACATATCTGATTGACTCTTTTCAACGAAAGAATAAGGATGAACTTGCTTTTTTCCGAAGTTGGGGGCTAAAGAAAGTTTGAGGACCACTTCTGAAATTTCCCTCGAGATGGGGTGTATGAGTGCAAACAATTCAGAAAAATTAGAAAATTGAGAGCACGGGGAATATCCAGATGGTACTGTCAAAATCTCAATAAAAAGCTAGCGATTTCGATTCAGTAGAAAAGAAAATGGAGAAAGTGATATTGATGAGATCGTTGTGCCGCTCGATTTGCCGAAGATCGCAAGCTTTCTCCCCTTCCTCCGTCGCCGCCGCTACCTCCGTTATCAACCACCATATCCGCCGCTTCCATTTCTCGTCCCCCGCGCTTCCCACCTCTTCCCATAGCCGTCTACCATGTGGTATAGACTTTTCTGTTAACACTTGTGTATTATCAAACTTTATCCTTTTATTTTATTAAAAGCTCGTTGTGTGCCAAAAAAAAAAAGTGTTACAGACTATTGTGAATTTAGTGATAGTCTGATAGAGCGGAGCTTTTGTTCAGTTTCTGCTGTATTTTTAATTCAGACTCTAGTAACTCTACTGTTCATTCATTGATGTCAAGAATCTGAATCTCGGAGATGGGGTTGGCCAATTGTTAATTGATTTTTCCTAACTTATTTGAACTCGCAATTGAATTTGTTGAAAAACATAACGTGATATTATTTATAATATTCTTTGTAAGGACGATTGTGGATTTTGACTTGGAAGTTCAGACCTTTATGTAAAAGAATTGCTGATTTAGAAGATATAAGGAAATTCGAGGCTAATAAAACTAAGAAATTGTATTCATTTGGTTTCTAAGTTTGCTCAGGTTTATATATGCATTAGTTAAATCAACTGCTCCTAAGAGAAAAACTTACTTATTTCTATAATTTAACATGGTTTTCACTGAGTTTCCAAGATGTTTTTCGCAAAGTTCTGAAGATTTAACATATGAATTATTATAGAGGTGAAAAGTTTAAAGAATGAGTCTGGACGATGCATATATTTCACCTCTTTACCCTCGGTAAAGACTGGAATGTAAATCAGTAGGAAAGAAACTTCATTTAGAGTCTCTTACTGACTATGATGTACATACACTCCTAAAATGACATGCTATCAATACGAGGTTTGATGTAATTAAAAAGTATTGTGTCGTGTACTAGAATTCTGGATAGCAAAGAGATTCATTAGGGAGTGTCACTTAGTAGTGCCCAACTAAAGAAGGGGATGCTGAGATACACGCTCCTACAATGAAAGAGGTAACCCTGGTACAAAGTTATATTCTTGGGTCAAAAAGGAAAAAATGCTCAGCCATCAAGGCTCAGAAGCATTTGGTAGTTAATAGAAAAACAAAAAACTGTAGGACGTGGGACATGGGAGTGCTTGACGAAATTACTGAACACAATGTGGTATTCTCTTTTCATTACAAAAGTTGTGGTTTTTCGAGGAAAAGCATAGAGTACCACATAACACTACCCTATACATGAGAATATCCTACAATGGCCGTGCCCGTTATGCTGTAGGTTAATGAGATTACCACTATTGAGATTTTGATAAATTTATCTACAAAATATAATCAGAACTATGTGGGATTGTGGGGTAGAATAAAGTTCACGCATGAAGGATCTTACGTGGAAGTCCGAAAAGGGGAAATAAAAGCTAAAGAAACAAAAAAAGGCTCTTCACCATTCTGTTCTTTATTGAATTAACTATGTACGGGTAACATTCTTTATGCTTGTTTGTTGCAGTCATAGTGGAAAGATAATGGGAGTGAGAAGGAAGACAAGGGTCATGGAACTCTCTCTCTCTCTCTCTCTCTCTCTCTCTCGTGTGCGTGTGTGTTACTGTGTCTTCCCCATATCGTATAGTAGTTTCTTGAAGAATTGCCATACCCCGTTACAGTCATTTGTTGTATCAGCACTGCCATGCCAACATTATGTTTCGTAGTTTACCATTTACAAATAAAGAGAAAAATACTACGGCAAGAGCATAATCTTAGGAATGAATTCATTGCAGTCCATGCATACTAATACAACAAAACCAAGCATTATTCAGTTATTCTATTGAAAATTTCGGATCTACTACATAAATCCTTTTTGTCGCTCTATTTGGTTCATTACTATATCTATTGAAGGATACGAAACAAATAGATTTTTAGTAATCACACGAGGCCATGTTAATATTATTCGACGCCTCCTTCTAATTTACTATTCTGGAATTGCATTACTTAAATAAATGAATCATCTTTGGATCTGCTCAAGACACGTCCCAATCACCGAACGTACCCTTACCATTATTTATTGTCAATAGGTCACTTAAAATGTTTCTTAATTTCTTGAGTATCTCACATATATTCTGAAATTAGGCTTTCTCATGTGACCTGTGGGAGAGAAATGTTTCCCTTTCCCTTTTTCTTTTCACTCTAGATGTATCTACGAAGGGAAAACCAGAACGTGTATTCTTTAGAACCAATTATATTATAGATTCTTATGTACCACTACATTCTGAATTATGGTTGACACTGAGAGGAGTAAATTAATTTTCTATGATGTACATCTTGTAAGTGATACTGCCTCTTCTTAATTAGTTCCACAATGGAAATATCAATTTTGAAGCTCCTGTATCCTATTCGTTGAATACACCTCTGTGCCTTATGTGTCATGAGCTGTTTTCATGCCTACCAAGAACCTAAACGAAAAGATTCTTTTACTTGCATAGTGGTAGTCTTCAAAATTGCTTTTACACTTGATACTTTCTATCACATAGGTTACTCAAATCCTTTAGCAACTCGCATTGGGAGTAAACGTATGTTCAGCAAAGATGTTGCACATATGCCTGTCATAAAAGACCCTGAAATTGAGCGGGCGTTCAAGGACTTAATGGCCACAAACTGGGATGAGCTTCCACCTGCTGTAGTCCATGATGTAAAAAAGGCATTGTCGAAGAATACTGATGACAAGGTTGCCCAAGAAGCCCTGGCCAATGTTTTCCGAGCAGCAGAGGCTGTTGAAGAGTTTACAGGTATTCTCATGTCACTGAAGATGGAAATGGATGATGCCATTGGGATGAGTGGCGAGGTAACATGAATTGTACGTGATTAATGGTGCCATATTTCCAGTCTTTTCTTGGCTGTTTGTATAATAATTAATAATTGGCAGGATGTGAAACCCATGCCAGAAGAATATGTTAAGGCGATGCGTACAATCTTTGATAGATATGCTGCATATTTGGATGCATTTGGGCCGGAGGAGATGTATTTGAGGAAGAAAGTGGAGAATGAGTTGGGAACAAAGATGATATACTTGAAAATGAGATGCAGTGGCCTCGATTCTGAGTGGGGAAAGGTATGATTCCTCTATGTGGCAATGACTATTCTGGAAAAAATTGCAACGTTTCTCACAGATATTGTTGCAAAATGTCTTAGCTATGACAATTGAAGACGGCAAAGTAAATGCAATGCTATTTTGCCTCTTCTAAAAGATGAATGAATGATCATACCCCTATTATGTATGGGCCTTGGAATGGATACTTGCTCGATAATAGTCCACGAGGACTTCAAAATTTTGCTCTCTAGATAACGGTTTTATATGCGAGAAGAGTTGGCATCCCTATTGTTTTGTCTTTGTTTTCTATGTAATTATTCAATTTCATTTTTGCATCATATACTACTGTGATTGAAATCCTGCAACTAATTTAAATGTATGTTTGTTCCTATTTTCCTCATCATCAGTTTGCTTTATTGCAGGTTACTGTCCTTGGGACTTCTGGAATCTCTGGTTCTTATGTTGAGCAGAGAGCATAGAATTGGATAGACAGCTAAACAATATATATTTTTTAATGTTTTTGACTTGTGGAAGAATTTCAGAACCATTGAAGTTTCAGCAAGTTTACTTCTGCTATAGCCAGTTTGGTTCTTGTGCTTCGATTCTGCTAGCATGTTTGTTGAAACTCTGTTCGAGTAGGTATAATAAGGACACCCAGCAAACTTGAGAAGTTGAAGTCCCTGATGCTGTAATTTTTCTTCTGAATTTCCTATAACTTGGGGTTTCAAGCTTGTTAAATGGTTTTTCTGTTCAGAGTAATGATTTGTTGGTTCGATTGGCTAAGTATGTTATCATTATCATAATTTTGACCTTATGTTCTTTACTTCGTTGAGGCGAAATCTTGGAAATACTGAATCAATGAGCAACTTCAGGATGATTATCCATTCTTCTTCTTCTACGAACTTTGTCTGTCTACTATAATCGCGTCCTTACACGGGCAAATGTTTCAATTGTTGTTGAAGTAGAATGTCCTATTTCAAACCATGAAAAACCCGAGAACGAGAGGCCACTCAAGTCCAGCATTATGGAAGGCACCCGTGGTGAACACAAAATCCCGCACTCAACTGTAAACAGTGGGCACGACTATATGGCCCTAATCTCAATTGGACAACGAGGGAAACAATGACATCTTGAAGATCATTCTTCCCTACGATTCTCCGCTTGCTGTCTTGGATATTTTAGCTTCATGTTTTCCAGTACTTCAAAGAATTAGACCACCAAAGCAGCAATTATGGAAATGACAATTATTTTCTAATGTAATGAAAGAAAGCTCCTCTTTCGCCTAAAATACACAACCATAAACATAGTGACGCAGACAAATTCTGAAGAACACAGAATGAGAGAGGAAAAGAATAATGATGGAAGTATGATAAAAAGCCATCAGTACACCACAAAGGAGTCTTGGATGTACCAATTGAATCAATTGGATGACTTGTGAAGCTGTTGGGATGTACGAGAAATAAGAGACTGAAGCTTAGCAACAGCAGAGATCTTATCAGGTGGGCACTTGGAGAGAGCGACATTTAATGAGTTGACAGCCTCATCAAGCTTCCCTGCAGCCATGGAAGCTAAACCTTCCTTGTAAGCTTCATCAGCCATTCGAGCATCATATTGTGAAGTCAACTTTCCATTAGAGTTTATGTTCTTTGAGACAGAAGCAGATCGAGATTCTAAGAAAGCAGTAGAACGAGTGTACTCCAGAGAAGTAATGGCAGAATTAATCTCAGCCATAAGCTCTTCAGGCGATGTTGAGATGGTCTTCACATCATCAAACATATTCCAGAGGGGTTTTTCTTCACCAGAACTCATTCTATATTTTAATCTGAGTCATCAATTGTCACAAAACCAGAACCTTGTGGCACGTAATGGCACACACAAGCTTTGCAGTAACCCTTGTCTCCATGATACAAAAAAAAAAAAAAAAAAAAGAAGAAGAAGAAGAAGAAGAAGAAAGGAAGAAATGGTCAAGCTTTGAATTCCCTGGTTAAAGCTAGGTAAAATTCTTTGTTTAGTCCAGACCTGCAAATTCCTTGTTGCAGACAATAATATTTGTCAGCCAGCAAGGATTAAGCATAAACTGTGAGTTGCAGAAATGGTAAGCTCACAAACAAAAACCTATTATCCAAGTTATGAATGTCTCTTCTTCAGTATGCATACAATTAATCAGAGTTGAATCCTTCTTAATTCATCAAGGAGCAACTATTGTTAAAAGAGAATAGTAATGAGCCCTGAGTTTAATTACATGTCTGTCAAATTAAACCAATCAAATGTTGAATTGATTTCCTATTAGCTAGTGGAATGAACTAGACAATGATTGCAAAAATTAGCACTGTTGGTTCCTAACCTACTGCTCTAGTAGCAAGTTGATCCACACTTTTCGGAGCATATTTGTCCTTAACCTTTCAGTGCTGTTGCACAAGTAGTCCTGGTAGATGTTTCCATCCAAAAGTTCGTTAAAAAGTCAATTACACCATTTTCTCAAGAAACTCTCCCCCTCCCCCCACCAAAGGAGAAAAAAATAATTCTAGTTTAAAACTGTTGTCGGCATGCGGAGAAGAAGGGGATTCAAGTGATAGAATGCAGGGCTTTGTTATGGCCTTTACACAAATGATTATACATTTAAACCTAAACAGGTCACTATGGTATGGCAGAGAGTAGTGGCTAGTTTTGGCAGGATAAGTGACCTAATTGTTTAACAATCCACGTTCAACCCATTAAATTACATTTTTCACCTTCCAATCAAAACTTACGGGATTGCAATCTTCAATTATCTGGTTCACTGCTTAAGGGTGCAGATGCAAACTCAGAGACCTGAAAATGCAATCCAAAACCTCTTAAGATGATGATCCCCTCAATATTGCTTCCAGTGAAAACACTCAAACAGAAGACAGAAAATTTGTAAGTCAGTTTTGTGCTACTTTTTAGTTTCTCAAGTTTGACAGCCATGGTACGGATGGGGGAGCACGCCAAGAACCAAAGTTTGAGGAGAGATGGGAGACAGGCTGGGGGAGGCGTGGCAATGATGATGTGGTGGTGTGGGTGTAGGCAGGGATGACGTTTAGTCTTTTTTCGGTTTTCATTTTCATCATTTTTGTTTTCCTTTTCTTTGTCTCTTGTCCTAGTTATTTAATTAGAAATAGTGGCATCGCCATGTTTTTAGTAAAACATTGACTTTTTAATGAATTTTTTGACAGAAATTGTCTTTTTAACCAAAGTCTCGTGTTAATGGTTGTGATCAACTTGCTACTAAAATACTATACGTTCACGAACTGCAATTTTCCCTAATGATTTTAAAACTATAAAATCAGGAGCGAACCAAGAAAGCAACTTCATTCCACACTAAAAATTGGAACTATAAGTTTTCTCCTCACCTTTATAGAAGGATATTATTTCATATTTAGTGGGGAAATGAAAGAAAACCAAGATCTGTGAAATAGAAAACCCTCCTTTAAAATATTTTAAATAGATCAATTAGTATACATAGATCACAATTTGTTCACTGAAGTAATGAATGCGGGACTTGAGTACTGGTGCCTATTCTAACGTCACGAATAATTATTAATGAAAAGGTAATTAATACAATTATCCAACCAAGAACAGCACAGATGTTCCATTTTGAATATTATCACCACCCATTTTGATCACCATAAACTTTTTGCTAATTAGGAAAGAAAAATCCTTCTTGGTAAATGAATTTCCAAATTGCATTCTGGAAACCCAAAAGAGGAAACATCAAAGAGATCAAACTATAGATGAAATTAGGTGCAGAAATATGTGTCGAAACCCTAATGTATGATAAAATAATTGCTGATAGAAAATCAACTGAAGAAGAAAGTGTTACCTGGGGAAATGAAGCGGCTGTATGATCTTACAATTGGTAGCACTCATTCACAATCGAATTATGAGCGTTCTTCAAACTATATTTACACTTCCAAATTTCATCAAAAATCCTTTTTTTTTTCCTCCTTTCCTTTTCTTGATTTTTCGTCTCTGGTGTGCTTTAGGTTTGGGAAGGGAAGTGGCAAGTGCATGTGCTCGTATGTGTTAAATATTAGAATTAGTAAATATGTACATAATAACGTATATAATAAACTACACTCTCGTAAGAGGGTCATATATAATTAAATATTCGTGAACCTCCTTTCATGTGAGGAGAGTATAATCTATTATGTATATCATAAGATGTACATATAGACTAACTGTAAATATTATTATTCATTTAACGACATGATTTGAGTAAAAGATATTTTTAAATGTTTCGTTACCTTACAAAATAGTGAATTTTTTTTTTTTTGGAGCAATTAAAAGTTACTTATATGTTTATTTCTGATTAAAATCTGATCAAACAATCAATATCAACTACATTTTTATTGGATCTCACTACTTTTTAACCACACATTTTAAAAATTTCTATCACAATCTACTAAAAATCTTATTTTAATCCCCACCAAACACCTTTATAAACTTTATTGTGTTGGTATTTCATCAATATTCTATATTCTAAAATAAAGACCTACGTGTATCCTATCATGAAAATAGATAATTTTCAATGAACAAATTATTAGGCCTTGAACTAATACCGCATCATCATCCCCATGCAAAACTTGAGGCTTAAGACTAGTACATGACTTGCCAGCCATTGCTCGAGCAAACATATTGTCACGAGCAAAACTCAACTAGTCAAAGTGTGATCGGTTAGCCAAAGAGAATATGTGCATTGGCATGTCCATGCTCATTTTGTAGATTACCCGACGACCAAGGAACTATCACCTACAAAGTATCGTTTTAACATAGATTCCCTCCGTAAGCAAGGATGGAGGTAGGAGAGAAGGTCCACACTGCCCTAGGCCTAATTAGTTTATAAGGCATTTATTTTTTTTAGTTGAATTTTTATTTTTTATTTTTTTCAATGTATCGACCCAGTCTAAATTTTTTTTTTTTGTCCCCCTCGCTCCATTCCCGACCATACGAAGGACTTGCTCTTAATGAGCTCCATGTGTAACATGTCCATAAATAGAGTAAGGCATCATGTATGAACTTTAGGGGGCGTTCTCTTCGCGTTTTAATTTTGAGTTTTAAGTTTTAAATTCGTTTTGTATTTTATATTTTAAATGTCTATTTTGAAATTGTTAAAAACTCATTCTTTTTGTCGTTTTGAAAAAATATTTCTCAACCCGTGTTTTTTGAGTTTTGACAAATTTGTGAAGAAAACAGCTAAAATGTAAAAAAATTATTTTTTATTTTCTTTACAAAACTTTTAGCCGTTTTCAAAAACTCGTTTTCGAAAATGAGGAAGAAAACGCGTTTTCGATGTTTTGAAAAATCGAAAACAAAAAAAATCCGAAAACAACAAAGAGAACGCCCCCTTAATATTTCCCTATTTGCACATCTTTTGCTTTGAATTACACTGACCTGAACATAAAAAATAAATGACTGGTAATAGACTCTAATCAGTACCAATTTGTACTACGTGCACAAGCCAAAGGCTTTTATCAGTCTTTGTCCATATATCTTGATCACACTATCCTTGCCATTGGACTTTCCAATTTAAAGTCATCAGCACCAACCCAAGTACTCTGTGATACAAAAAAGCGAAGAACCAAATCCAATGCACCAATGTTCGCAAGACACGAGAAAAGTTGCGGACAAGCAAACAATAACGAATATGGACCAGTGAGAACCTAACACTAAGAGGCGGAAAATACATTCATCGTTGTACTGGCACAGTTTGCAAGTTCTCTTGGAACCTTTCAGCTTAGCCGCCTATTTGTTAGTAGAAATAACTCAGACGCTGATCACACCAGCTACCCATGGAACAATTAATGGCGCATTTGGACGTGCATTTCTATATGATTCAGGATACCTGTTCTTAAAAGTTGATTTGGGTTTCTCCGACTGCAAATGATAATCAAAACACGAAGATTTATTTTCGATGCATTACAGGTTATGATATAAATGAGTAAATCAGAACAATGAAAATCAACTTCATGTAAAGTTTGCAAGTAAACTTACATATTTCAACCAGCATTCTTGATTTTTGTGTTCATAAATATCTGGAGAGTGGCATCCAGTCTCGGATGGACAATAAACCCATATATTGCATCTCTTTTCACCAGGTTTGGCACGTTTGGCTTGATTCAAACAGGCCATACAACATTCATATGCAGACTCTTTATGGTGGGTAAGGCCCCACCTGACTGCATCACCACCATAGTCTGTATGAACCTCGGCATGGCATTCAAGAGGGAGCTGTCTGCCTGGTAGGATTTGACTGTCTGGAAAGACAGAAATTTATCTCAGTAGTAGGAGAAATGCATCTAAAATCCAAGAGGACGAGAAAGACGGCAAAGAAAAGAAATAGTGATGAATTAGTAAAATGTATAGGTGATACAAAATAATTAATCTTTAACCCAAAGAAAATAATGTCATTACCAAACACCTCTTCACCCTCAGGTTTGTCATCATGTTCCTTATTAATGATTTTGATCGGAATCCAGAGGCCAAAATTTTCTAATAATTCGGCCCAATTGGAACCTAAAGCTCTCGCAACAATGCCTGCCAATGCATTAGATAAACTTGACATTGCAACAAAATAATCCAAAATACTAAAACAGTACAATGTCAAAACAATATTGTATAGAAGAGACTATACCAGCTTCCTCAGGCAAAATCGTTGAATTCAAGATTTTCCCACGAACAAGTCTCTTTACATTTTTTAGTTTTTCTTTCCGCCAGCTTTCAACTGCCTCTGTGAAACAGAAACAGCATTAACAAAGTAACAGATTGAAAAACAAAAATATACACGATGGACACAACATATAGACAACAAAAAGAAAAGTCGCACATTGAATGATAATGAATATGTATTCTTCCATGTCATCTCAGTTGTAGCCCAAGATCCATTCAAGTTTTCAAGAACTATGCAAATGCTCAGAAGATCTTAGGTCGTATGACAAGTAATCCCAAATGGCATGGCAATGGATGAGAAATTACAAGGAAAATCGTATATCTACATGAATATATTTACAGTAGTTATTCCATCCCTTCAACTTTTTCAAAAGAATTTTTTTTGGGATAAATATTGCTAAATGTAGCAATTTGTTCTCCGGAAAGAAATCAGCTGTTAACATATCCAAGAAACCAAGCGGACCAAATTTCCCTTGAACTAGCACTTTAAGCTAAATTTCTACTCATTTCAGTCAAGGAACACTCTAAAGAAATCAGCCGAAAACAGATCCAAGAAACCTAACAGATCATTATTTCTGACTTTATCACCTAGCCATGCACATAACCAACACATTAATACAGACACAAAGGACGGTTTAAATAAAACCCTCACACTCATAACTCAAAGCACACATAACAGATCAAATACAAGAAGCACTCTGAAACTGTGAATTACCACATACAAAGCATTCTAACATCCTTCTAAAGATATCCTCCTGCTACTGAAATTATAAAATCGATCTCAAGAGCATCCAATGACTCTTAACACTAAACTGAAGACAGATACAGTCAAAATTTAGAATCTAGCCCTTAAGAATCAGAAAAGATGACGCAAACCCACAATTTCTTAATCCATTCAAAAATGAAGAGGAAAAAGGCTGATCTGGAGTAAATAAGTCCTAAAGAAAAGACAGAAAAGAGGATAATTGACACTCTTAATGCCACTTGCGCCAAGCATAGTCTATTACCTTATTTCAAAACAATACTGAATGGGCCAACATGTAGCTGTTTTAGATGGCCTGAACATGCTCTATGGCGGCTCCAAATCTTTCAGTAGGAATATGCTGTAACTTATTTGCATACATTGTTTTTTATTTTTCATTACAGTTTTTGTGGAGAATTTTCACATGAAACTAGACTAATTTTATTCATCCAGTTTTCCATGATTCAAAATGTATCTAAATCACAAGATGAAGATCCAGCATAAAGCATTACCTAACTAGATAATTATTTGATTTTACACTGTCTACAGAACCCTAACCTAATCAATCTAGCCTTTAACTACAAGATAACTACCAGAAGTTTCATCTACATTCATGTATCACTAATGATTACTAGAATCAGGTCTATCTAAGTTATTACGATGCATATTGTTTTTCCACAGTAGCTTGGAATTCATACTAACCGTTGTACAAATTGACACTGTCAAATAAGAAAATTGGAATGTTCAAGTTCATCCAACTCTTACCCCAAAACAGCAACTGGAATACAAATCTAAGTAACAGAGTAGAACTGAACTATGAGTGCCATGTGGGACAAAAGACACATTACTCAAAGCTTGAGATATACCGAAGAAGCTAAACGGAGATTCTGAACAGCTTAGCATTTTTGAAAAGCGTCATTTCAAGATACATCAACATAATACCCAAAGATGAGACCACCTTTCCCACCAGCGATTGTCATACAACACCAAATCTAGAAAGGTGAATAATAAAAGCAATTAGGTAAAAGGGATAGTCTAACTATAACTAAACTGTGAGGTAAAGCACTTCTTTAAATGTAATATGATTTCAAGCATTTGCAACTGACAAATAAAATTGTCCATTTCCTATTGTGGAGAGAGCTTTTGCAGCACATGGGCAGGTGGAAGAGAGAAAATGCCACCGTCCACTATTTGATAAATAAATGCCCAAAAACGAGAAATATAAAGCATTTACATAAAAAGAATTTTCTAAATATAACAACCTGCAGGTAAGGGAACTTTTTCTGATGACGTATGATTTACAACATTTATAATCAAAGAAAGAGATGGGCCCGAGTCTTATTTTGGAGAGAGCTTTTCCAGCAAGCAGGCAAGAGGAAGAGAGAGAATGCCCACATCTGTGTGACGATAGGTTCAGGTATTCCAATCTCTCTTTTTAAAGAGTAACTGAACTTCTTAACCTAATTTACCAGGATGGTTTGATCAACTCTACATATAGTTCATCTTTAGGAGGTTTTTAATAGAAATAAATGGTAGACACGGTTCTATATTCTATATGTCATATCAACTGAAGAGGTATCTAACTTAACGGGCAGCCGTCTTGTGCAAGGCCAAATTGGGTTGTGGATAATTGTGTTTACAGATTAGCAGTACCCAGAAATGGTATGCCCCAGCTGCACAACCCCATGCTCCTCTAGCTCTATGCCTTAATAATGCACTTCAACTCCTCGATGCGGTCTTTCGAGATCATCGACACCAGCGCAATGGAGCGATCACCAAAGACGGGTTGATGTTCAGTCTTAGTGGCATAAAACCAATACTGGAACTTCACTTCTAGAGCTTCATCTCTCAGAATAAAAACCTTCTTATAAAAGGCATGGCTCTCTCGCATCTTATTCTACTACTTCTTTTGTAGAGGAAGTCAGTCGTGAATCTCGGTCTAACTTTGTTACCTTCAAAGCATTTTAGATACCAAACCTCATCTGATGAGAATTCAATCAATTAATAGATAAAACATGGCAAGGTCATGCAAATTTCGTAAGTGCCTAAAATTGTTGAGCCAAAATCACAACTTAGGCCTTGTTTGAGCCCCTTTTTTTTTCAAAAAAGAGTTTTTGGAATAGTGTTTTTTGGAGAATGTGTGGTTGAAAAAGAAGATAAAGTTTTCGGTATATGTGTAGTATTATTTTATGAAATATTGTGTGGTTGAAAGTAGGACAGAGAGAAAAAAAAATGATATGATATTATATGATAGGGGCTCAAACGGGGGCTTAAATGTATTGTACCATAACATTTTTCTAATATAGCTTGATCTTCAAAAAACATTACCCATAAACGTAAAATAGCCGCAACTCCTATTACCGCTTTAAAGCTTAGTTTTGATGGTCATGAAACTCGAAAGAGAGAAAGAAACAGAAGTAATCATTGAAACTTTTAAATTTCATTTAGAAACCAATTGGGATCACTCATTGCATTATAATTCAGCACTTAAAGGAATACGAGATTACTCTAATGATGGTGAGACCTCTCCCTTTGTTACATCTAGTTTCCAACTTTTGAATCTTCCTTTGTATCTTCCAAGGACAACTAAACAGGTACATGGGAACCTTTCTTGGATTGGTGCAACAGAACACACTAGAAGGGGTGTAATGTGCATCCAGTTGGATGCTTGGGATGGCTGTCCCTTATGCAGGCTTAATTAGCCTCACGCTGTCCTCTAAAACCTGTTGCCTGGTGCCTACTAGTCCAAATCCTAAGTGTAGCCTTAATCAGGTAAAACATCCATCCCGTCCTTTACCAAACTCAGATTCAGGTAACTTTTATCTTACTGGATTTAAGAAATTGGTTTTGGGTCAATCATGTAATGGCACAAAAAACTCTTAGATTTGTAAGTACAAGTACAGAAGTTCAGGACCAATTATTGGAAGAGCTGAAGCTAGGCCCTAAAATAAAAAAAAAATACCAGAGTCTATCCTCGAGTATTCATTATACGAGTTAGGAGTAAAAATACTCCTCCAATCAAATTATATCCTTAACTAGCATTTTTTCTCTAATCAAATAAACAATGTGCTAGTTAATCATGAATGTAATAAAAGAAATTGTAAAAGCATGCAACTGAACTAAATATGGAAATCAGAGGTGTATCCACCTTGTTGCACAGTTTCATTGGCACCAGCATTCAAGCTTCTTAACCTGACTAGAATCTCATCCGCTAACTTCTGTTTCAAGTGCTGTGGCAGTTCCACCATTCTTTCTTTTAAAAACTCTTTCTTTAGTTGTCTTACCTTCAATTGCAAACAAATTATTATTATTCCCCATCAAATACAGCACAAAACTACAATTCACCCACAATAATTCACAAAAACCATACAAGGGACTTTACCAAGTTAATAAGTTCGGCAGGTTCTGATGCTTTTCGTATTTGGTTTGATTCTTCCATTTTCCTGATCTGGTCTGAGGTGTACCTAAATACTGGAAACACAAAACCCCATTTTCTCAATGTGCAATGCAAAATCAACAATAGAAATCTCTAGAGAAATCCAAATTTCACAAAAGATTAGCAAAACCAATCTACGATAAAAATCCCCATGGTCACTAAAACGTGCAAAATAACAAATCTCATATCCAAACAAAATAATAAAAATCAAGACTTTAAGCTCTCGGTGGTGCACCCCAAAGCCTGGATATTCATAAAACCAACCATTGCACCCTGACAAACTCAATTAATCAACAAAAATCCCAAATGGGTCCTCAAAAAATTCCAAAGTAACAAATGTGCTATCAAGAAAACCTTAAAAGTAAAATCTTTTAACAAATGTGATCTTACAGGTATGGGAATCACTGAAGGGGTACGCGTAAAGAGAAGTGTAGAGATTGCGAAGCACGGAGAGAGCAACGAAAATGTTGATGGAACAAACAATGAGTGTCGTCCTCTTGTACGAACACCATTTGCCTCTCCCATTATGGCCCCACTCTCTTCGCGCCATCTCTCTCCCCTACCTCCCTCAACTTCTCCTCCATAGCATCATAACTCTCTCTCTATATATCTATGTCTATCTCTAAATAAGATATATTTGTGACTGTTTCTGGGTTATATGACTTTTTCTTGATGAAAGAAAGCGATGAGGAGAATATTTTCTGGGGATTTTCTAATGGTTTTAAAGGGAACAAACGGATCGACCGTATCAATGGAGGTTTTCTTTAATCTGGAATGATATCCTATATTCAATAATACAGCAATGTGAAGCTAAACTATGGGAGTATTGTTCAAAGATTTGGTGTTGCTGCCGATGTTTAGGTGGTGTTTTAATTATTCTTGTTCCTGTTGTTTATGGCTGATCTGTCACAATTAAGTGGTGAGAAGTTCCTAACGTGCGCCGTATGGATAGGATTGGTGACTCTGCACTGTATGGAAATCTTATGCCGACTAAAGCATGTCCTAAAAGTATTTACAGATGGTTTAGTAATACTCGTAAGTTTTTTATAAATAAAAATTAAAAAAATGATTAAAATATTCATAAATATAAGTCAGATATTGGCTTAGTTACCGTGTTGTATATTAGCCCATTAGGCTGGGACGGCCCATTAAGGGTTGAGTGGGTGCAATTATTTTTTGACGTTTATAAAGTAATTCATAATTTTAACTCATAATTTTTACATAATTCTATTTCGCCTCCACTAAATAATATTCATGAGTTCGTACTTGTGTCTAGGTGACGATATTGATAACATTATATTTAATTAAATATAAAAATTTAAATCTCGTTGATTATTATCATGTATTATGAAATCCCATCATTGTTAGATGTGCGACAACGCAGTACCACAAGTGTATGTGTCACTAATAAGTAAGAAAGCGATAAGTGTCAACCCGCGAGGATTGACCTATTTATGCTTTGTTAAATTGTTAGATAATACCCACAAATTGATTTTGTCCTTTTACGAACTATTTTAATGAAAGATAATAAGAAATATTGAAAGCAAGTAAGACTGAATTTTTGAGAAAACATGTTGGAGTTCATTATTTCATTTTACCGTGGCTCAATTAATTTAAAAAAAAAAAAATAAAAATTAATGTGTTACCCACTTTCTAAAGATGAACACTATTCTCATAAATTAGCTAATTATCCCACTTAAACTTCAAATTAGTTCAAATTGAGTATATTATCCTATTATATCTCTATATGATTAATAATATAATCAACCTCAGTAATTTTCATGAGAATATAGCTCGAAGGATCCCTAAAATCAACAGTATATCTTTATCTTCTACCGACAACTAAAAGTGCTTGCTACCGAGTCTAAAATATCTAATAACTTCTTGAAAATTAAATACATCATTGAACAAACATTTTAGCGATCACACAAATGAAAGACATTAAATTCATAAGAAACATAACATGGAAATAGATAATATAAACTTATAAAGCAAATATTAAAAATTACTTCCATCCGGATTCTAAATAAGTTTGGCTTCCTACTCTATGTCGTACTTAAAAAAGTTCATTTATTTTCAATTTTCGTAATCACTTGCGGATTTTTAGAATCAACAAAATAAAAAATGATATTTTTTTTATCAGTAAATGTGAAATATATTGATCAAAAATAATTTATAAGTACACCGAACATACTCGAACAAACAAAGATCAAGAACATATATAAGTACACCGAGTATACCCGAACAAAACAACAATAAAGATCTATAGACCTACCACTAGAAACTAAAAAAAAAAAAAAAGATTAGTATATGAAGAGAACGTAACTTTGCATACATATATTTTAATCCGTCTCACGGTGCTATAAACACATGATTTGAGATGCTCAAAAATCATTCCATTTCACGCCGTCCAAATTTGGTAAATCGTGCAAGAAAGTGCAATTCTACTGACTTTAGCTTGCCAAGATGTATCTCGGACTTCTTCCTTCATCCACCTCAAGGCACTAAGCATTGTCGTCATCGACCTTTTCATTCCCAGCCAATCTTAATGAAAATTATATTTATATTTACGCATGGTCGCTTCTCATCATCCATATATCACAATCATATCTCCATGGCGAAAATCCAAGGGCACCTAATGTCAATTAATAGAGAAATCGGGTTCAGAAGGCAAAACAGCCCCGTACGATTGGCAGTTGGGACCCGTACAGCCATATTCAATAATTAGAGGAAAAAATCCAAATTTTTGCCGAGGCATGGCACCCCATGTATAAAAAGCTGCATTTTTTTCTCAAAAGAAAACTCCCTTTCATTGTCAGTCCCCCTAGACAATATCGCATTTTAAGAGACAGAAGTTTTTTTTTTTTTTTTTAAGAGACAGAAGTTTTTTTTTTTTTTCAAGAAAACTTGTTTCATTTTGTTGGTCTCTGTTGTTCCCTGTGGAAAGAGAGGGAGGAAAGTGTAAGATGTGGGGATTTGGGGGAAGACATTATTGGGGAAGAAAGGAGAGAGGGAAAGTGGAAGGAATAGTGGTGGTGTTTGCATGGATGACCAGTCAGGACAGGCACTTGAAGAATTATGTTGATCTTTATTCCTCCCTTGGCTGGAATTCCCTAGTTCGCCACTCCCAATTCCTCAATTTGTAAGCACAATTTCATATTTTCCCTTCAATTTCACATTTGGGATTCTGGTTCTGATTTTGGATTTATTATTATTATTATTTTATTTTATTTTATTTTAAAATTTTGGTATGTTTTTTCTGTTATCTGAGTTGTCCGACAGGGGTGGGGAGCCTTGTGGATGTCCTTTTACTTAAATTGTAAATTGTGGGTTTGTCGCTGAGCTATGGATAAGGTAGTTGGGGTTGATAAGGTTCATGAATTTGAATGTTTTTTTAAGTATGCATCGAAAGGAAAATGAATTTGATGGAGTATTATAATCAATTTGTTGAATATTCTTGCCCCTTAATGTAATTTTGGTTGGTAGTGACAGGCTGTATATTAAATGTGCAGAATATCACGGTGTATTTCTGATGGAATTACTGTTCTACATTATGTTTCATTCTAAGATTGCATTTATTGTGACTTAGGAGAAATGAAATGAAAGCTTATGGCTGTTTGCAGAAACTATTGGATCTACGAATCTACATGGATGCTCGTTATGAATAAATTTTGATCTCATTTTAATGAAAAATTATCCTTGTAGTATGATTGTTCTTCAGCGAATTCCGTAAGTTTGAATGACGGGAATGCTGGTTTTTTGACATCTCCATGTGGCTTTTCATGATTTATGCTATGAAAAATAAATTCCCCTACCTTGCTATAGGAATGGACTAACATTGTCTATTACTTAGAGGAATTGGTAAACATTTACATCTGATTCTAGGTCTGGTTTGCACGTTTTAAGTAGATGAAGGAAGTAAACTGGATTGGCTAAAATTCTGCTCCATATTATCTTTCAGTCTAGGGTGACGTAATTTGAAAAATGGTCTCATCGTATCTGTTACCTGGACACTGGGGAGAAAAGAAAACTAGTCCTTTGCAGAACATATTGTCAAGGGAGCCCTTTTTCCATATGGAAATTTAAACCTCATGTAGAGGAAGAAACTTTTGGTATTAAAACTTGTACTTTCACGATCTTCAATGGATTGATAATGAAGTTGCTTCATAAAGAATGTGGTATCAAGACATGGTCTCGTTGTTATTGGATTCAAATTCTTATTATGTGGATCCACATATTCTCTATTTGGATACCTATATTGATATCTCAAGTATGGACAGCATACTATCCTGAGAAAATTTAAAGGAAATTTTGACATTAGATTGGAAGGGAAATTTGATCAGTTTATGTGCCACATAGGAGACAAACTGTTATAATTGCTTTTTAACTCAAGATGAATACTTGGAACGGACATACAATTTACCCAAAGCATATTTTAGTGTGCTAGTTCTAGTAACGTATAATTTAATTCTCAATTTTGTGGGGGTTATCCTTACAGATCTTTCCTGATAAAGCTGCATCATTGGCACTAGAAATTGTCAGTGATCTTGTTCAGGTTAGTCATGAATTGAATCTACCTTATCTAGCTCTTCTACAAAGTATCACAGCTATGTTCACTATCTCTATTTAAAAGTCTTCTTGGAAAATCAACTCATGTTGTATCTGCTACACGTCTTTTAGGTTATAATCCTCCTAAAATTGAAATTTTAGACCTGTTTAAAAGATAAGAGCTTTTCAAAGATACAATGAGAAACTGATATTTATAAATGGGCAATTTTTCTGTTTTATCTTGTGTGTGTTGACTTAATCTTGGAGCAGCTTCTTTAACATTTAGTAAGATAAAATTGTTTTAGAGACTGTGATTGTCTTCATTTCTCTGTCTCTTCTCCCAAAAGAAAAGGAAATGAAATTCCAAAGGCTTGTTGGTTTAACAAGATTATAATTTGTTGGGTTAGCAATTATTTTGAGTTATTCTCACACCTGTGTTGATTTTATTTTCTTATGAAGGGGCTAAAAATCAGGCCATGCCCTGTTGTTTTTGCATCTTTTTCTGGTGGCCCAAAGGCTTGCTTGTATAAGTTTCTTCAGGTGGATACCATTCTATGGTGAATATGTTAAAATTAAATCCCTTTTGGTTGAGCTAAAAAATTTCATAAAAATCTAAATCGAAGTTAACAATTAGTTTTAACCACACTTTCATGGACCCACAACTCTTGTCTACTTTTCAATCACACATTTCATCAACTTATATCAAAATTTATTAAAAATATGATTTTTAGCAAAACCAAACAGGGGCTAGATATTTTTTGTTTATATATTTATTTAAATTTATTACTCTTAAGTACAGTTTCATCCTGTTTCTTTTGGTTGCAGATAATTGAGGCAAGTGTGAAGAGCAAGCTAATGCGGTATGCTTTAATTTATCACCAATCATCTAATATCATGCTATTTTGGTCTTTTGTACATGGAAGATGCATATAACCATCCTACAGATTTGTGTGCTTCAGTATCATGATTTATGTATTCCGTTTAACTATTTTTGGAGCACTTTGGACAAAAGGTCTGTGGTACGGTAGCCAAATTTCATACATAAAATAGCTCACATAGATCTCTACATTCTTGTTTTGCAATAAATAAGAGTTCCGAATCGAATCTCTTTAGAAAGAAGATCTTTTATCTCGTGGTAGCCTGCTTCCTTGAACAAATCCTATCCCTCATATTATTTTTAGATTATGTTAGATTATGTTTGGCCCCCTTTTTTTTTTTTTTTTTTCAAGATATAGTATTTGGAATAGTGTTTTTTTGGAGAATGTGTGGTTGAAAAAGAAGGAAAAGTTTTCGGTTTATGTGTAGTATTATTTTATGGAAGATTATGTTGTTGAAAGTACGAGAGAGGAAAAAATATATGATATAGGTAGAGGCCAAACAAAGGCTTAGTCGTTTGTATTTCTTTTTTTTTTTTTTTTAGAAATCTATCTTAGCGAGATATACCCTATCTATAAAATAGATGGATAGAGTTTTTTAAATACCATTCAATAAAGCGGAAGAATTATAAATCTTTGAAATAATAGATAGAAATACTGCAAATAGAGCCATTTATCTATAATTCGTTGGAACAAAAAAAGGTGCCCGGCTAGGTACTGACCAGGCCGGGCCATCAGAATAAGAAGGGCCTTTCGAACAAAATCAACACAAAGATGTCTTCTTCTTCTTTTTTTTTTTCTTTTTTTTTTTTCTCTTTTTTCTTTTTTTATTTATAGGCTCGAATGAATTGTCATTTGTATTGTCTAAATGGAAAACTTTATTAAAAGGATTGGCTAATCTGATGGCCTCTTCCTGTGACGGATGGCTACCGACTTGTTACAGATTGTGTTGCTGGCTACATCTTTGATTCCATTCCAGTAGATTTTACAAGTGACTTGGGAGAAAGGCAAAAAACTAACCTCTTAGGTGTCAGATACAACCGTGTGCATCATGCACTTATCTACAGAACCACACACAGGAAGTTGTAGTTACCTTCCAATACCTTTTTCTTGTGAGGGCTATAGGAGTCTTTTCTTTTCTGTAGTTTATCATTAGATTAGCGAGCATTGTAGTTTATTTTCTTTTCATCGATAACTAGTCTGCTGTAACATTATGGTATCCCAACAACCATGCATTAAATATCACGTGTTCTTAATAGGGTACTTCTCACGTGTCATATTACACAGGTAATTTTCAACACTTCCCAGTTGAATACAAGGCTGTCTTGACTGAACTGCTTGGAAAAGCATCTTGTAATTTATTCCCAACGAATGCGGAAACTTGAAGGGGAGAAGATGGGCTTGGAAGGCACACATTATGACATATCTGAACCATTTGGCAATTTGAAAAAAGCAGCGGCAGGATCAAATTACAGCTTCCAGACTATTCCCCACTACTCGAATGACAATTTTCTTGTGCCCAGTTCTATAGAAGATCATGAGGATAGAGATGTTGGTTCTGTGCACGATGAACATAAAGATCGTTATATACATCTATCAAGCCCACCCAAAATCAGTGCCACGGAGTTCTTGGTCGATTCCTCTTCAACCCATGTGGCCCAAAGAATGTCGAAGACTGGGATCTAAAATCATCATGCTCCTCAAGAACGGCACCATTTGCCTCTGGGCGAAGACATTCACCCTTCAATCTGAAATGCATTCGCCGCTCAAGATTATAATGTTTGCTGCTGATTATCAACTTGTGGTATAGCTTGCCATGAAGAGGCCTCAGCAATGTATGGACACTGTTTACCATTCTCTACAGAATCTTGGGCAAGAAAATGATTGAAATGACATCAAAGAAGTTGGTACCAGAGATATTCTCCCTCAGCTGTTTGTAAACAATAGCAAAACTCTGAATGATCTTTCTTTTAATAGCAATTCTCAAATGTACAGCTATGTTATTGGCAACTCTGTAAGATGAGATTATACAGAATCATGTTCGCTGTTTTTAGGAATGGAAATTGCAAGTGTAGCTTCCCTCTAAGGTTGCCTTCGCTTCGTTTGCCCCTTTTTTTCCTGCCCATTTTCCTATAGTGCATGATAGGCTGAATTGTTGTATTAGACATGATTTGACAATAAAATAAATAATAAATCTATTTTTTTCTTCCTTTCTTAATAATGTACATGTTATTCAATCCTCTATCAAATATGTAATTAATGATTTACAGTGATCTTCAAATATTAAAATTCATTTATATTGACTTTGTTTTCATCATTTTATCTGTCTAAACGACAAGTGACAACTATTATATCCATGATATGAAATTGCCATGAGCTCTATGTATGGGAGCCTATATACAAGTTTTACGAGATATGTAGGAGTAATGTTGGTCTAGACTCTTCATTCATTAGATAGAGAAGATCATGAAGATTTCGTGATTTATTAACGAACTTATTCCAAATTCAGGAGTTCATATCAAAAGAGTCAAATGCAAAAAATTCTAGGTCAAAGCGAAGGGACAGCAACCACATTACACAACCAAATCCCCAGCTCTCCACATGGAGATCAGAAAAACAAAGAAGGTTGCGTAGAATCAACCATTACATAATATGCAATGTTGAGTTTTCCCAACACCTCAAACATTTTTCAAATGAGTTAGAGAAACTTTTTAATATATGCGTAATACATATATTTGTCTTATGGTCAAGACTCCCTCAAGAATTACGATAGATGGTGTATGAAGTAAAAGAAAACAAGTCGCCATCTAAAGTCATTTTCTACAAAACCTCGAAATTTTGTCTAGCAGCAGTAGGTGCCAGGTGGGGTACTTCAAACCTCGTTAACAGTATTATACTCATGATAATTTCAGTATTTTATTACAAGACTTGTGCACCTCGTGCTACATAAATAATTACAACCAGTTCATAAGAGCTGAATTGAGATTCCTAGAATAGTGGTTGACAACATACCCAGATTTCATCATGAAGGAGACTGTATTGGTGACCGGTGCTTCCGGTTACTTAGGCGGTAGACTTTGCCACGCCCTCCTCGATCAAGGCTACCACGTTAAGGCTTTTGTCCGCAAGACCAGTAACCTCTCCTCCTTACCTCCGCATACTGACGGCGGCGCAACTGGCGGAGCTCTTGAGCTGGCTTATGGAGATGTTACCGATTATAAGTCCCTCTTTGAAGCTTGCAACGGTTGCCAGTTAATTTTTCATGCTGCTGCCCTCGTTGAGCCCTGGCTTCCTGACCCCTCCAAATTCTTTACAGTAATCGATCTTTACAATTGCACAATTAAGCCCTGATTTTACTTGATCAGATTGATTCAAAGTTGAGTTTTTTTATTGGTTTATAGTTGATAATTACAGGTTAATGTTGGAGGATTGAAGAATGTTATACAGGCCTGTAAGGAGACCAAATCAATTCAGAAGATTATTTATACCTCGTCGTTTTTCGCTTTGGGATCTACTGACGGGTATATTGCAGATGAAACTCAAGTATGATCATAGTTTTTGTAAAATTCAATTTATCTTAATTAGTTGATATTTGTTCCTCCCTTTTCCCATTATCTTTTGTGGGTTTGCTGAGATTTTGGGTTGGTCTACTGTTGCATAGGTGCATCCCGGTAAACATTTCTGCACAGAGTACGAAAGATCGAAGGCAATGGCAGATAAAATTGCTTTGGAAGCTGCATCCGAGGGTTTGCCGATAGTGCTGATTTACCCAGGAGTTATATATGGTCCTGGCAAAGTGACAAATGGAAACTTTGTTTCGCAGATGGTAAAATTTCTTGAAATTTTTTAGTTGATCTGGATTGAGTAACTCTTACTGATGAACATGTGGTTGATCACAATGATATTTGCAGTGTCCAATTACTTTTTTTGTGGATGGAGTAGGACCAGTAGGTTTAGAGTAATCGTGATTTAACTATTAAATTTAAGGCTTCCTCTTAAAGGTTATATTTTGGTTAATGTTTTCATATAAATACAGACTTCAGATTTTACCTTAACATCAGGAACGAATTTATAAACAATTCAACACAAGCTCCATCATGGACTATTTACAACCCAACAAAAAACGAAGGGTTCGGGTGGAACAGAACAAATGATGTCGAGCCAATGCGAATATTTACACTGTTTCATAATGTTATTGATTTCATGTTTCTGTATACATTGACTTCATACTTTAATTATACACAGTGATTCTATAGTTATAGAGTTTGAGCATTGATACCATTTAAATAACTGCAATCTCTTGATTAAATCCATCTTATCTCTCATTTTTCATCTGCATCTAGTTCTTTCTGCTTATGTGTTGATGTGAATGTTGAGTAAACTTTAATGTAGATAAATGAACTGGGAGTTGATGATCGACCCTGGTATGCATCTACTTCATATTTCACTGTAGAGTCTATGAACTGACCATGCGTATCTTCTTTCTATAAGCTTGTAGAACGCTTTAATGGACGGCTACCTGGATATGTGGGAAAAGGAAATGACAAGTTCTCTTTCTGTCATGTTGATGATGTAGTTCAGGGACACATTGCTGCAGTAGACAAAGGACGACCAGGTGAAAGGTATCTTCTTACAGGAGAAAATATGTCATTCAGAGATGTATTTGATTTAGCTGCTAGCATTACTGAGACGTCAAAACCTTGGTTCACCATACCACTGTCTATGGTTGAGGTATATGGACGGCTATCTGTTATTGGTGCCCGAATAACAGGAAAGCTTCCCATAGTCAGTCCCCCGGTATGCCTTTCTGTCGTGAAACTGGTTTTTACTACCGTACCCATTCTTGATACTGTTTAGCATATGTGATCCTTTGATCTATTAAGGTTTTCATTATATCTGCTATGCAATAACTAAAGGTTGGAAAAGCTGGAGGTTATCTATCTTTTATGGCTCATAAAATATGCTTAATGCTTTTGATTTTGCTGTTGCCACTGTGCAAAATCTCAGACGAAGACTATATTTCATCAAGCTGCAGATTATTGAGGTCACTCTATGGAATTCGTATAAAAACCTTTGCTACATGTAACTTCACGAATTATAGGAAACACGAGGCTGATATAAAGTTTGGAAATCCTTTAGTTTCCAATGTCTACTGGTTTCTGTCCCATAATGCTACATCAGCAACATCATCACTCCACCTTATTACTGTGACAAATTCTACCATTATGAGAATAGGCTGTTAACACGTGCCATCCAGTTTCCAGTGAAATGCTAAGACTATAGTGAAATGATGGCTCGTTTGTGATTTTCCTTCTGGCTTCTATGCTTAATATGAGGTTCCCATTTAGGCCATAGCTATGGCATCTTTTGATATATTTCTGCTCTGTTAAACAGACTGTTGATGTTCTGAGACATCAGTGGGCTTACAGTTGTGAGAAGGCCAAGGCAGAGCTGGGTTATACCCCGAGAAGCTTCAAAGATGGTCTAACAGAAATGCTTCCTTGGTTGAAGAACTTGGGCTTGATTAAATATTAGGATGCAGATCTGAATTTTGCATTGCTGGTTTAAAGTTGATATGTAAATTGTGATCCTTGAGTATTCTGTTGTAGCATTATGAAATATTATACGTTGTTTCCTGTTTAAGCTTATTTTTATGTTTTTACCTGAATAAGTCCAATGTGACTTCTGCCAACAGATCATTTGGATGAAATTTTTAGTTGTTATCGTTTGAAACTTGAAAGTTATATTAACTCAACCACGCTAGTTTCAATTGTATGTTGCAACCACACTAAGGGTCCATTTAGCAAGGCTTCTGCTTTTCGTAGAAGAACTTTCTTAAGTAATTATCTTAGACCAACAAAGATCTCGGTCAAGGCACCGGCCTTCTCGTGCCACGGCTTTAATCCGAATGGCGTGTTCTTCCAGTATTCACATTATTTGAACTCAAATGAGAAGATGCAGGCTTGATTTGAATGCAAGCGAGTCTATGAAATGGATTCTTCTAAAAGTTTTTTTAGTCAGACATACTTTTAAAAAATTATACAAATATGTTCAAAAGCAGCTTCTTAATTTCAGAAGTAACTTTTGATTTTTTAGAAGTCTACCAAATGAGTCCTAAATTGCACGATAATTTAAATTAGTATTTGATTTCAGTAAAACTCCATAATTAAAATTCATATGAAGATAGATTGGTATTAAAAACAAATTCTTAGTTTCCAACATCTAATCCTTATCTCCTCTTGCTAGGGAGTTCTAGTTGCAGTAAAAGAGTCCTTGTTCATAATGATCCAAGTTTTCAGAAACAGCAAACATGGCAGAATCAAAAGTGTTATTGAAACTTTTGATCGATACAAAAGGCAAAAGGGTTTTATTCGCTGAAGCTGGAAAAGACTTTGTCGATTTCATATTCCATGTTCTTGCTTTGCCATTAGCTACTGTTATTTGGTTACTTGGAAAACAAGAAATGGTGGGCTGCTTGGGAAACCTCTACGACAGTATCGAGAATTTGGGTGATTCCTACATTCAAGTGGGTCAGAATAAGAACATCCTTCTAAACCCAATGCCAACTACTTCAGTTCCTTTTTTACTTCTTAATGATAACCCGACTAGGAAGATCTTTTACAGATGCGGTAACTGTTACAGTAGTAGTAACAATGTTACCGACGACCCAACTGCAGCTTGCCCCAATTGTAACCACCTTATGAACAGGACTTTGAACTACGTTGCTCCTCCCGGCTCTGTGAACAGAGGGTCGAATGAAGCCAAAGGATTTGTGAAGGATGTTGTGACTTACATGGTAATGGATGATCTAATGGTGAAGCCTATATCCAATATTTCTAGCATTGCTTTGCTTAACAAGTTTAATGTCAAGGAATTGGCAGCACTGCAGGAGAAGGAAGTAAACTTTGGCTTGGATGAGGTAACAGTCTTGAACAACAAAAAAATATACCATCCCTGTTTAGTTTAGTTAAAAAATAGATAAATGTTATTTGACATGACTTTTGAGAAGTCAAAATTAATTTTTGAGATCTGTTTGGCTAATTTTATGAAAATGCTTCTTCTATTTATAAAAGCTTTTAGAAAAAGTTGTTTCAACGTAATTTCCTAGAATAGCACTTCTGGAATAGAAAAGTCTTTTAAAACTTAGTTTTCAAACAAAAATTAAAATAATTTTTTAAGGAAGTTCTTCTATGGGAAGAAAAGCAAAAGCAAAGGTTGTGTCAAATGGACTAGTAGATTTTGAAATTGATGAAATGTGTGATTGAAAAGTTGATAAAATTTGTGGATTCAATTGAGACTTTTAAAGACTTTTGGAGACTTAAGAAGTTTCGGTGTATTCAATTGAGACTTTTAAAGAGTCTCTAAAAATTTGGGTGTATTCAATAGAGACTTTTATAGACTTTTAAAAAGTCTCTACAAGTTATGGGATATTCAATTGAAACTTTGTATGAATCTCTACAAGTTTTGAGATATTCAATTGAAAATGATTTTTAGGGATTTTATAATTTAGGGGACTTTCAGAGACTTTTTTAGAAAAAATATAAATAGGAATTCCAAAAAGAAGTCTCTCACCCATCGAGAGATTTCATTCTAGTCAAACTCGTCTTTTTCCTCTAGGGTTTTCTTTTCCATCTCTTCCAATCAGGTAACTTTTCTTTGAATCTTTGCTATGTTTTTTTCTTTACGTTACAAGGTACATCTCTTATCTCTCTCTCTGAGTTTTGTATTTGATTTATGGATAAACCCATCTCCAAAACTGCAATTTTGAAGAAAAACGATTCTGTATAGTTTTTAACTCCCATGATTTTTTGGAATTTCTGGAATATTATTAATTCCACCACTGGGTATCAGTGGTTGCTCCGGTCTTTAGACAATTGTACGCTTACAAGGTACACAATTTGTATGCAAGGTTCTGCTTTTGTTGTTCTTGTACTACGTTTCTCCTTGGAACGATTTGGGTACATCCTATTGGATTAGGAGATATGATTAGAAGGGATAAGATTAAGGTGTATTAGGGTGTATTGTTAGCAGTGTATGTGAAATTTGCATCATAATTACAAATTTATACTTAGTGATAATTTCTTCATTGTTTTTATTTACCTTTTCTTTTGGCTATGCTGTCATTTATGATATATTTTCCTGTGCAGAATCGTGTAGCGAACTCTTAACTACACTTTGAAGGCTAGAAATTATTTCTTGTTGACATGCAATTAAAATTGTTCTGTTGATTTCTTACTGTTCCAGTATTAAATTTGCATTTTTGCCTAATTTTGTGTGGTATCATGCTAAAAAAATCACCTGCATTTTCCGTTATTCTTGCTCTACTTGCTCTACACATGCTGGGCCCTGGTTTGATTACCCATTCAATATCTTGCATGGTTTTTGCCTGTATTTTCTTGCTACACACTTTTGGACTGTATTTCACACAAGTTAGTTTTTAAATTGGGGGAAGATTTTGGACCATTTTTTGAGACTCAAGAACAAGAAAGAGAGAATGCTAATGCATGGAGGGTTTCTATAACAGCTGATATGTGAAATGATGTTGGGAATGTTTAATCATTATTAAAATACTATTATTTTTATTTTGATTATTTGTTAATCTACTTGATGTGAATTGAATTTTTTTTTTTTTTTTGGGAAAAATATTGACATGAAAAATACGATTTATTGATTTCCATTTTCAATTATACGAATTGTGGATTATTTGGATATATAAGAAGCTGTTTAACATATTACATTATATATGTTTAATATTTTAAAAAAAAAAAATAAAAGTCTTTCAAAGTCTCTAATAAAAGTCTATAGAAATTCATGGAGAACTTCTACTAATTCTTACCAAATCCACTTAAATGTTAACAAAGTCCACAAAAGTCATTCACTTTAAAAAGTCTCAAAAAGTCTTTAAAAGTCCAAATTGAATACACCCCCTAAAAATGAGTTTGAGGAAAAATAAGTTTGCGAAAATGGGAGGCAAACATAAACTTATGTTCTTGATTCATTATATTATGTTTAATTTTCTCTCAGGGTTTGAAGCTGTTGAAGGCATCTCTGCATACCAGCGATGTTCTAACCACCGTCTTCCTCAGTGGTGAAGATGAAATCAAGAATGTTACTACTTCAAGAAAAAGAGTTCGAAAACATTGAAAAAATTAGTCATTCAAGCGTTGATGATCTATCATTCATTCATGACCTCTTCTTCTTCTTGTTCCCTTTTTTTAAACACCTACTATGGTTTTAGTTCTTCTCTTGTGATTATTGAATATTAAATTTTGATTTCCTCATTTCTCATCAATTATTCGCCTGGCCATCCTTCGTGAATCAATGTAATCTGTATTACTTGTTAATTGACATTTCAACACAGTACTAAGTTTTTTGCAATCTTTAATTCCTCTATTGCCAAATTAGATTGTACAAGAGTTTGTACTAAAACAGTTTGCAACAAAATGACATACTTAGCCAAATCGTTAAATATGATAAATTAAATAAGACAACAAAATGACATATTTCCAACAGTACTTAAACTGATTGATTTGCCTGAGTTATGTGTTTCTTACTGCTAATTCAGAACTTGACATCTATCTTATACGAGACTTTACTCTCTTGATTTCTTCATTTTTTTTTTTATACTTTTGTTTTATATCTTAGGTATTTGTTGATCCCAAAAAAATGTGCCAACAAAATTTCGATCTCGTCACCTTTACGTAGACATCTGCACACTGAAAACCTTGTTAGAGGGCAAAGGGCGCTGGTTGAGAAAAGGTCCGATGACCGTTTGCACTCCGATGATCAAGTCAACGGCTGAGCGAAAGAAAAAATAGAATGCAAGAGATGAGAGAGAGGGGGTTGTTAGGGTTCAAAAAACGTACCTAATCGTTTGATTTCCTGCAAATGAACGGGATTGTGAGCAAGTAATATAGTAGTTTGTAGAGTCGAACCCACGAGGACTATGCGTTTGATCGAGTTATAGATTTTAATATCTTTAATCGAATAGCAATATAGAATTGTAAAGAATCAAAATCTAATTTATCAACTACGATGAAAGTAAAGTAAAAGCTTATCAAAATCGTGAAGATGTAGAATCTCCATTGCTAATCTATTTTTAGTTCAACAATTTAAAGTGACAAATTGAAATCATGCTTGTTGGTCAATGTTCTTGTTTTATTTAAAAGCTTCTCTCGATAGCAAATAAATCTAATCTTACATGTGACCTTCTTATATCTCTATTGAAAAATACAAACGTGCAAGAAAGTATTAAACGAGTTAGAACATTTATAAAAATCATGTGAAGCATAGATGTATATCTTTATCCTCTATCGAACCTTATAATATTTATCACTACGTGTTAATGATTCTACTATTTCTCTCGATGATAATAAAACACACAAACAATTCAACTAATGGCCGGTTAATTGAAAAGCAAACTATACAACAATAAACATCGAAACATTCAAGCAAATTAACGTCAATTCAATTATTTAAACCAAAAATCTCATAACAAAAGTTCATTTCATCCAACAGCCGCAATGTTTGACTAGAAAGGAACTCCTTCAAGCTGTTTTTCTTTTCTTCTTCCTCTTCTTCTGTATGTATGTATATATATTTCAGCAGCGGCTGCCCTCTCTATTTTCCTTTGCATGCGTGTGCCTGTCTATATATTTCTCCAACCAGCCTTAGTACCTTTTATTCCCATTCCTGGTCCAATTTGATTAATTCCCTTTTAATAATATGCTGCCAACTTTTCAAGTAAGATAACTTAGTCCTTGAAAAAATTATTTGTGCACTCATATCCCTTTAATTCAAGTCCTTCGACTTTCAAAGTGTGGAATATTATCTCCAAATTTTCATCCAATGGCCAATTTAATCCCCGTGCTTTGGATTTTGCCATTTTTTTTTTGTCAATTATTGTTTCTTTCCTTCAATTCCTTTGCCATTCATAATGTTTCGCCTATTAAATATAAAATACAACAAATTAGGGTATCATTTGTCAAAAAAATTATCCATTATCACTATTTTAGGCACCGAATAAGTACCTTAGTTGTGAATGAAATAAAATACGTGGGCTAGTGGGTGGAGCCCAGATCCAATATGAATCTATTTAATTAAATAGTCCAATAAATTGAATAGTCAATGTCATGTCGACATATATAAAACTCCCTCCATTATATGCATGCCATGCAATTTTATAGATGTAACAGTATTCATTATCAGAGAGAGTGAAGATGTTGAAACGAAATGATTGAAGGCGAATTGTCTTCCTTGTGAAGAAACAAAGCTTGAATGCGATTTACCTCCTTCGTTAAGGTTCAGGACAAGACAGATGGAGGATCCAATAATGAAACGTAATTAAAAAAAAAAAAAAAGAACAAAGCTTGAAGTGTAAAGCGAGAGACATGGTACTGACTGCTGCCAGGTTGTCAACGCGGGAACATTAGCTGGACTCAGGAATAGGTCCAACATAGAAAATGCAACATGTTACAGCACATGCACATTACCAAAGCTGACGTGTCACTACCCCAAAACGTATTCATTCATCATTGTAAGCAATTTGTGAAAATCAAAATGAGCAAAAAGAAATTTTTGTCAATGTTCAAATCCAAGTTTCTTAAGTGACTTTTTAAGAAGAATAATACTCCTTGTACATTCTATGGATGATATAAAATTTGACTTTTTTTTTATAATTATTTGCAAATTCAAAATGTTGTGTTGCGATTAAGTGTGTTGAATTTAAAAATTGATCAGTCATGTGCTGACACGTGGTATAATGTCAAACTTGATGTCAAATACAATGTACAAGTAGTAGTATGATTGTTTTAAGAATTGAGAGTAAAGTTATTTAACAGAGTTGATATTACAATATTAGTTCAGATGGTTTAATGGTCTCGTTTGACAGCCATTTTTTTTTATTTTTTTTTTGTAAAGAATGAATTTTTGAATAGTAATGTTTTGGAAAATGTATGATTAAATTTTTTTTTTTAATTTACATAAAAAAAATTATATTTATTGTGAGAATGTATAATTTAAAATAAATATGACAAAAAAGAATTTTGAAAGAATGATTATAAAACAGGGACTAAGTCATTAAATGATTAAAAAAAATCAAACGAGTCACATAATTTTACATTTTATTGAGCTCGTTATATGGTGACACTTAAATTGATAGTCTAACATAATTGATGTTATATAACATTATTTAAAAATTAAAGATATACGTAGTAATAACTTCTTCGACTTATATTGATCAAGTACAATATAAAATTCATAGTATTTTTACTATGACAAATGTCAAAGTTAAACATACACATTAAACGTGTGATTATCTTACAATATAACCCGTTATGCTACAATATAAACTATTTATACATGCTACCATTTTCATCAATTAAATGTAAATTTTAATAAAAAAAAATAATGAAATGTATAATTAAAAATTGTGAATTATATAAAATATATAATTAAAATAATTTTTGACTTAAACTTCTATAAATTTTTAAGCTACACCAAATGAGAGGAGATGAATTTGTCACGCGCTGGGCAGGCGGTTGGAATTTTGTGAAATATAAAAAAAATGACGCCGGGGATTTCGGAAGGCAGTAGACTAAACTTCCAACTCGAGGCCTTAAGCAGACAGAGGATAACCGGTGCCTGGGCCCACACCCACGTAGATGTATATCACATACACACTACATTCCATTTTTTTTTTTTTTTTTTTTTTCTTTTTGTTCGGAATTTTGCTACTCAAACAGGCCAAATGACAGACCCTATTGTCAGGTGAAACACGTGTCCTCCCGAAAAAATAGGGCCCTATTTTTGTAGCAAAATTCTTTTGTTTGTATCATTGATCTTTGTAACATGTAAAGTCCAATTAATTCTTTTATTTTTAAAATATCATTATTTATTCTACTCACACGAGTCTATAAAAAAGTACTTTAAAACAACCCTTAAATACTTCATCACTTGTAGCACACGTGAATTTGAATAGATTGATATTATGCATTCCTTCGGTAGAAATATTTTAATTTAAGTTAAAGTCGACAATCAATTTTAACCACATATTGTGTGGAATCGATAACTTTTCAACTACAGGGATCATGTAAGATGATCATTTCTCTTATCGATACATTTGATAAATAATCACAACTCTACAATCTAGATCTATTGAAACCTTTAAAATACTATACTCATAACCAAATATATTCCAAAAAAATTAATAGATCTAGGCCGTCAGCATGGACGGATGCAGGGGGCTGGGCAGGACTGTAGCCCAGTCCCTCTCCTAGCCCATTAAGGCAAAAAAATAAAAAATAAAATATGTAAATTTTTTTTTATGTGTAAATTTTTTTTTTCGCGTATTAGTCTGGTCAAAAATTTTGTAATCCGATCTCAGATCCAATCCTAGATTCATTCCTGACCGTTAGATTAACTTAACTTAAGGTAAATTCACTTCATTGTGTAATACAGACCAATATACATTGTCAATGAGGATAAAAGTTTATGAACTTAAAAATCAATAAAAAATTTAATTAGACACTAAATTCTTCAGTTGTGAAAGTTTGGGGGACTGTTTTTTGTAAATAATTGAAACAACATAGAGATCCTTTGGGATTTGATGAGTAGCCTCCACGTTAAAAGTAGGGATGAGAAGTTGCATGCAAATTATGAATTTGTGATTGGTCGAGTAAAGTCGGCTTCATTTATATGGATTGGTAGGGTCCACCGTTATTTATTTATTTTTTCATTACTATAGTCCATTCATATTACCAAAAACATAGGTTTTCAATATATAATTTTTATGAAATAAATTTTCGTTAGGCAGGAAAAGATGACTAAAACTTCATTACAAGTTCTTATAAATCAAAAGAATTGAAGTGGTATGGCGTATTTAATTATAGTAATACTTAGATTTTGATATGTAGGTTTCTTGTACTACTATATTTAGGATTGAGTTCCACTGTCCGAAAGAAGGCAGCAGAAGCCCTGACCGATTCTCACAGTAGGGGGGTGGGGCCACTTTTTTTTTTTGGATTGTTTATTCATGCGGGACCCAATATTTGTGAGAGGCTGTCAAAGTCTATATCATCCATTTTTCTGGAAGGGAGGCTTTTTTCAAATATTTATGAGAATTTTATATCAACATAAGACGACTTAAATAAGTGGTGTGGACGTGTTGTAGATACGCATGAAAATGCACCACACCTTCTATTATTTTAGCCTGTTGGAGGGTATTGTTCCAACACACATGATGCTCAAAATCAATCTGAACTGGATTTTGAAATTTTTGAACTTGCCTTTGATATATCAGTTGGCGTGAATGTCGTTTAACGAGACGGAACTGAGAGCTCTATTTGTTTCGTGCTTTGCTACAATGGAGTGTCTTTGCAAATGCTATAATCTTGTACTTCATTGACCATTTTACAAGAAAAACTCAATCATGCTATAACATGTAGCTTTTTGAATTTCATTTCTTAAAACTTATATGTTTCTAAATTCTTTTTCGAACACACATTCGATGAGAACTACAATTTTTATTATTTTTTAAGTATATAATTTATCAATTTTAATCAAAATTCATTGAAAATTTAATTTTTAACATGTAGACGGATATCTAGGACAATTGAAATAGAGCCCACAAAGAAAATATGCACATAAGCTTTTTACAGCTCAGATTCCATCTTTATGATAATGCAATTGGAGATGTCAATTGTCATTTGTCGCGCAACACACGAAAGTAACAAACAACATAAATCCACGAATAAAAATATATTCTCCAAAAATAGCATTAATTAAAAACAAGAAGAAAAATAGCCGGACGCCTATAATTTATACCTCTCTCTCTCTCTCTCTCTCACACACACACACACACACTAACACTTTCTCCTCTTCTCTCATCTCAACAGACAAAAACGCACGACAATTGTTTTCTATTTTCTATTTTTTTTTTTTGCAGCGTTGAAACCCAGACCCAGAATCGGTGTGTTTCGATGATTGCAACTAAAAGACCATTTTCGCAAGTTTTAATAAATTGTATGTTCATTTTCTCTTTTCTAGATTCCTTTTTCTCAATTTCAGATTGGGCCTTTATCTGTTACAACTTTGGTTTTATCCGCATTATGCTAAGATCAGATTCATTTCATTAATGTAGATATGTAATGTTGTTTTATGGGTTGAAGATTTGTTTTTGTTTATGTTAATGTTAAAGTTTGTTTCTCAATTGTTATAGCTTGAGAGGATCTTGGTTGTATTATTGCTCACAGTTTTTTTTTATTCTGATATAAATATGAATCAAATTAAATTGTCCTCCTTGTTGTAATTGCTTGGGTTTGGTTTGGTTTGTTTTGTTTATGTTTATTTTAGGATGCTGATTTGTTCTTCCATTTTTATATTGTGTTTGTATGCATAGGATTTTATTGGATTCGTGTTGATTGAATCAATTGTCAACAACTACAAGAAGAAATTGGTGGACTGAATACATAAAGGGCTGCATTTTCTAAATCCTGTGGAAAGAGAGACAAAGATAGAAAAGAAAGAAAATTATCATTTTTGGGGCTGTTGGGACAGGAAGCAATGTTGTCTAAGAGTGGTGACCATCAGGCGGTCCCATTATCGGTGTTGTTAAAGCGGGAATTGGCTAATGAGAAGCTTGAGAACCCTGAGATTTTGCACGGCCAGGCCAGCCAGAGCAAGAAAGGCGAGGACTTTACGTTCCTCAAGACAGAATGCCAACGGGTATTGGGTGATGGAGTCACCACATATTCTGTTTTTGGGGTATGATCTATTGTGCTTCTCTTTGTGTCTAAGTCTATATTGTCATTGTGGTTTTCTATTTATAGTCATGGAACTGTAGTTTTTCCTGGACTTTCGCATTTTATATCATGTTAGTCATGCTGAGAGTGGATGCTATACAACAATATCAGGGTCTTTATGTATGTGATAAAATTTTTAATTTTGTGGTTGAGGATTGAGAAGAGCTTCTGTTTCTAGTTAATCGTTCTCCTGGGCATTGACTTTGTGTTATAGGAACCATTGTTATGGTTTTAATCTTATTTTGTAATATTTGGATCACATCCACAATCTACACATTTGCGTCGTGCATTCTATACATATTTCACATGAAAAGTGATCAGTGGATGTTGAAATCTGTGAGGAATCAATGTAGTTGCTTGTTTGCTGGAAACCAATTTTTGATTATCTGTTTTCATTCTGTACTAATTACATTTAAATCAAGTCCTTTGCTGCTTTTTTTACACATTGTATTCTTTTCTGATCTATTTGCAGTTATTTGATGGTCACAATGGATCTGCAGCTGCCATATATTCCAAGGAAAATCTTTTGAACAATGTCTTGGGTGCTATTCCACCGGATCTTAATAGGGATGAGTGGGTTGCCGCATTGCCGAGGGCTTTGGTTGCTGGGTTTGTCAAAACAGATAAAGATTTCCAAGAAAGAGGTAAAAATAGTTCAGGTTCAGTTCACTTCGACATAGCACGATTATTGCAATACATACGGTAGACATTTCATTCTGAAGAATTTGCATTAGACTGAAGTGTACCGATTGAAATTAAAAATAACATTTCAACAAAAGTGAGTGATTTTGTGTCAGTTCAATTAGTTCAACAAATTTTATGTATATTATCACACTTTGTCTAGAAAAAACTAAACAATGTCTGCAGGATCTCAGTTGAAGATCAATGATTGAAATGGAAAGGGACATTGGTTTTGGGAAAGGGTCAAGATAAGGTTTTGCAGACCATTAAGATTTCTATTGCAACAGTCTTTTGATTTATATGACGAAGTGTTAACAGTATCACTGAATCTTAATCTTTTCAACATTTTCATATTGTTAATCCCACATGTACAAAAATTGCCATTGGAGTGCCAAAATGAAAAAAAAAAAAAAAAGTTCTGTTTCCAAAGACCAAAGATTCTTGAGATTCATTTCAAATATATTTTATGGTTTAAGCTAATACAATCTAATTTTATGTGCAACAACCTGAATTTAGGAAAATGAAATTTTACAGGTAAGAAAAATATGTCGTGTCACGTGTTTGGTTAAGTAGTCAGATGTGTTATTATTTTATTTTTGTTTTCTACATTTTCTCTTTGTTTTAAAATTACAAGGTGGGAATATTAAGTTCTACAGATCTATGATAGCCATATGCTTACACATATCTGTGAATATTTTGTTACTCAAGTTGCATCTGTGAAATTGAGGGTATTACAGCATTTTCCTCTACTTGTAATCTTTAAGAAATTAAATAGGATATAGATTGAATTTAATTAACACCTGCAGTTTGTAGTTGCCTCGATCTTGTCATTGCAAAAATCCTCTCTCTCTCTCTCTCTCTCTCTCTCTCTCTCTCTGTTGTATGCAAATTAGATTCTCATATCTTGTTTTGACTGTGGTTCAGCACAAACTTCTGGAACGACAGTCACCTTTGTAATACTTGACGGATGGGTGGTAACTGTTGCATCAGTTGGTGATTCTCGTTGCATACTTGAATCTGCCGAAGGGGGAATATATTATCTGTCAGCTGATCATAGACTTGAATGCAATGAAGAAGAGTAAGTTATATAACTTATATTTTATTATCTGATGCATGACATGGCAGCCTTATACAGTAAGGTCTGAATTCTTTAGTTATTGGTTAAACAGGAGGGAACGTATAACATCAAGTGGTGGTGAGGTTGGTCGGCTTAATACTGGTGGTGGCACAGAGGTATTCTTTCCTATTCTTTCCTTATTGTAGAAGAAAGAACAATAAATCAAAAGCATTACTAAATAATGGAATTATTAAATTTGAATGCCAATTACATATTACCAAACTATAATTAAGAATTTGAAACAGCTTCTTATGATTGTTTAGACTGATTGTTGATTCACATGGATCCTTGTGTTTATTTATCTGCTGATAGGAAGGTTGATACTGGAAACTATACAGTATTTATTTCTGGATTTGCAAAATGTTTACATAATTACAACTTTGTAATGTTCTATGTGGTTTTGTTCTACAAATAATTCTGTTGGGTAGATGTTGCACAGGGAGTTCTCTCTTCCATAATTGAATGATTTAAAAATAAAAAATAAAAAATTCTCCACTGGATGATTTTTGGAATGTACCGCCTTGCAAGGAAAAATCTAGGATGATAAAGATAAGAAATATTACGCTACTGTTTAGATTTATTTTTAAATTAAGAAAGCAAATTAATAATAAGTATGGCTGTGAGAAACTGTCCATGCGGTTGTGTGAGTCAAACCATATCATTCAAATGTAAACAGAGAGGCAGTAAATGTCTTCTTTATTTCTCTTATAAGGGATGAGAAGACCAATATGGCAGTTTCTATAAGCATAATATCTCTCGAATTTTTGTTTCTTGGGGTTTTTGGTACGCATAGAATCTTAACAATTCACTGATTTCACTGTAGATTGGCCCTCTGAGATGTTGGCCTGGTGGCTTGTGCCTTTCACGATCTATTGGAGATATGGATGTTGGAGAGTTCATAGTTCCCATTCCATATGTAAAGCAAGTGAAGGTTTGTTTCTAATTGTATCTTGCTCGCTGAATTTGAAGTACTCAGTTCCGGTATTGAAACAATTCTTCTATCTTGAACTGGCCAATGATTTTTCTGATTCTGATTTGAAAAGTTGAATTGTTTCTCTTTGGACTCCATTTATATAATTTTCTTTTATGCATGCAAATTGGAATAGAAGCTGTTCAAGCACAATAACAAGATGACCTGTAAACTGAAATATGATAAGTAGAATTTATTACAGGAATAGTAACTTTGGGAATTCAGCTATCTCTATTAATCTATTATAATATGAATCAGTATATAGTTAAGATACCTGTAAAATTTTAATGTTTGAGGGACTATTTTTTGTTTTTTTTTTATAATCCTTGTTTTTGAAATAGATTTTTTGAAATGAATATGGATGCTCGGTATTTGGACAACAGTTATAAAAACTTTATATTCTTCTACGTAAATGTTTAATGTATGCAACAATATTTTCATTTCATTTACTAGGTGAAGAATTGCAGAATTCTTTTATTTTATTATTTCATTCATATTTTGAGAATATAAAAGCTAACAACACCACACATTTAATTATGTGTTAGAGAGGGCTTGGAGCATTTTACAAATAAAAGCAACGGTCACGGAAAGAAATGAAAAACTTAATTGGCTTGATTTGTAAAATTGATCAAGAGAATAAATGCCCTGCTGAATCAGAAGATGATAATTTTTACTGTTGTTTTAATACTTTTCTATGGAAAACTAAGAATTATGGAGCTATCTTTCGTGCAATGTGAAGCATATTTTAAAGCAATTTCATAAATCTTATCACCTGCAGCTGTCATCAGCCGGTGGCAGGCTTATTGTCTCAAGTGATGGTGTTTGGGATGCATTATCTGCAGAAACAGCTTTTGAGTGTTGTCGAGGGATGCCGGTAGATGCCGCAGCTTCACAAATTGTCAAGGTAGTTTTTATTTCTTGATGTGTTCTTTATATCAATCGATATGTTTTTAAACATTCAGTCTTATTTTACTCTTTCCGCACACTTTCAGGAAGCCTTATCTGTAAAAGGACTTCGAGATGATACAACTTGTATTGTTATCGATATTCAACTTCCAGAAAAGCCAAATCCTTCCCAACCACCACCAAAGAAACAAGTGAAAGGAGTCTTTAAGTCTATGTTTCGTAAAAAATCTTCAGAGTCATCGTCTCAGGTTGACAAGGAAGAATACTGCAAACCAGATGTGGTGGAGGAACTCTTTGAGGAAGGATCAGCTGCACTTTCAGAAAGGTGTGAATGGTGCTATGTTTAACTTACTAATATTTTTGAAGGTGGCTTCAGACAATATTTTGAACAAAGAAGTTATAATATTGACTATTGTATTGTCTAGGCTTGTATAGTATCGTATACCACACTGGCCATTCATATTTAATTTCAATTCTAATTGGTTTCTTATCTGTATGTAACTTCAGGTTTTGAATCTCATATCTACCTCTCTAGTCGAGAGGCTTAGATTTCACTGATTTCATGTGTTGCACTGAATTTTAGGTTGGATTCAAAGTACCCAATCTGCAATATATTTAAGCTGTTCATGTGTGCGGTTTGCCAAGTAGAGATAAAACCTGGAGAAGGTGTTTCAGTTCATGCCAGATCAGCTGATTCTAGAAGAGTGCGGCCTTGGGACGGTCCTTTCCTTTGCTCGAGCTGCCAGGAGAAGAAAGAAGCCATGGAAGGGAAAATACCTTCAGGAGGTATAACAAACTCTCTTTTCTGCATTCCTGGCAAATATGTGAAATTATGTAATCCCATTTATTGGTTTTGTTTTTTCTGTTTTCAGATGGGTCTAGATACAGTAGTGGAAGTGAATAGTCTTCCCTTCATTTAGATGTATTCACTGAGTGCTGATGAATGTATTCAAGCTGATCGCAACCGGAAGTCCCTTGTGTTTTCCGTAAGCTGTGTAGGCAAGTGAACCCTTTTGTGAATAGCCTGAACACAATATGGCATATTTTTCTTTTGCATTTGTTGCTGTAGACTAGAAGATGGCAAGTTGAGTTGGAACTCACTTTGACGAGGAATAGTATGCTGAGAAGCCGGTCTTCCTTTGAGGATTACATATTTCCTTTCCAAATGCAGCCGATTGTATATTTTGCGCTTCATTCTACAGAGCCGACATTGAGTGGGAACTATCCTCAGTGTAATATTGTCACAGGGTATGTTTGATTAGATTTTTCCACTCTTGAAAGAAACTTCTGTGAAATTAATTATTTCATGCAACATTGATTTGATCCTCCTTCAAAAGTGAGGAAGATAAAACAGTCACGAAAGTAAACTAGTTACTTCATTGTTTCAACTTGATTATTTCCTTATTGGCGGAGAACAATTTTCTTGTTCTCCGCCCTTCTGAATTTTTGACAAATACTATTATTTTATATCTAATTGTCGTGAGAACAATAATTCAGTTCCAGCAAGTATTGTCATGTCCTGAAGTTCTATGTCCAAATTGTTATATCATACGTACTATTCTTTTTGGAAGAACATTTGTCTTCTTACATCTTACCGTTTTTTGTCGCGTTCCAAGATTTCAATCTAAGACCTCTGTGTTATGATAGATTTAAGTTGAATCTTGGTAGTAATTAAGCAAATCGTAACAATCTAACTTTTGTGCCCAATCTGTTATATCATATATATTGTTTGTTTTGTGAGAGCCTTAATCCTCTTACCCTTCACGATTTTTGGTCTCATCCCATAAAATTCGAACAAAAGACATCTATCTTATGAGAAATTTAAGTTAGATTAGAGAACGCGACAAAAAGCCATTAAGGGTAAGAGGACAGATAGCTCAAAGTATGTATGATTTTACAAATAGAGGCTCAGATCGTTGCAAGTAAGAGGAAGGGAGTTACAGCAAGTTTGCTCCATTATTATGTGAAACCTTATTTATAACAAGAAGACTACGAAGTTTCAAATTGTACGTGTTTCACCATGCTATGGATTCATATTCACTTACAGACTCTAAGATAAGCAAACAAGTTCATGCAAACATGCAGGGAGTACGTAACTCCATCTGTATAACTAACTAGGTACAACCTGGCAAATAAACACAACCATGTAGGTTCAACAACTTATTAATCAGACAATTTTTACACCTAGGCGCTTCTCAGAAAACTCTACGAGCTTGCGGAATTCATTTTCATCTACAACCCCATTGGAATTCATGTCGGCAGCCTTGACTGCCTGCCTGCCCTTCCACCAGGAAAACCAAACTCCATTGGTGCGAATGGCCTGCTGGAGTTCATCCTGGCTTATCCGGCCATCTTTGTTCTTGTCGAACTTCATCAGCCATTTCTTGAACTCTTCGAAAGTCATTTCGATTTTATCATTTGGGCAGCGACTGCAGTCGCGATCTTGAAAGTATGTCATAGTGACCATTTCTTCGATAAAGTAGTTGTAGTTTTAAGAGAGAGGGATTTGGGTGAAGTATCTGTCTCAACCCTCATATTTATAGTGTTTTACGTTGTTGGGGATTTTCTTGGTTGATGTCTTTCTAGTTAATTGATCAAGGGATAAATTATGTAGCTTTTGAGTAAAAGCATACAATAGTTTATTTTGTTATTACTTAAGCCCCGGTTCGATTCAGCAAAAAAAGTTAATAAAAATCTAAGTCAACTTTAATAATTAATTTTATAAAATTCACAATTTTTATTAACTTTTCAATCACAATAAACTTTTATTAAAATCTATTAAAAATTTTAATTTTATCAAAACCAGTAATGGGCTAAATTTAGTCTTCTAGAAAAGGTTAAATAGCTTCGACACTTCATCGTGAATATAGCATATTTTCGATTCGAGGAAGTGTGTTACGGAACATAAGAACCTATTAATAAGAACCAAAATAAAGTGTCCAAAAGTTTGAAAAAATATTGTAGTTGCAGTCCCCAGCTTAGGCAAATATAGCGATTCGATCCTCATTCTGCAATTTGCAATGAGTCACAATCTTTTAGTTTTGTTATATGCAAATCCTCAATGGACAATTTTAGTCAATTTTGTTGGAAATAATGCACTGATTAATCCATTCAATATCAGATTTTAGCATGTGTGAAAGACTAGTTATGTAATATGTTCTGATGCTCAATAAGTTATTATTTAATTATTATTTTTTTAAAGTATGAGGTAGTCAAACCTTAGACATGTTTGGATGTTCTTTATGATTTGATTAAATCATTTTTTTTTCTTTTTTCTATTATTTTTTATTTAATTCAATTAAGGGGATAATAGTCTTTTTTTAAATAAGAGTGCAATGTTTTAATATACTATTAATGAACGAAACCGTCTATTGAGAAACTAGTTGCTACATCATTGAAAGGTTGATGATTCGCTTGTCATAGAATAAATGTTGATGATCTTTTAGAGTCGTGCTTACTGTACAGGGCTTGTTTCACCCCTTCCCCCTATGTGTGTGGCCTATACAGGGCCTGTGAACCTGGCCCTGTATAGCAAGATTAATTCTATATTTTATAAAAATCGAGAACTCAAGATAGAAAATTTTTAAGTTTATATTTCTCTCTCAAGATGCAGAGTGAACAATAACTTTCTTGCAGAATTGAAATCAATACATGTCATGTCATGTTACAAGAATATAATTATTTTTTATCTTTAAAAAAATCTTTGTTGAGAACCTTTTTTTTTCTGGATATATTCTTGAATTATGGTTCTCAATTCTAATGTTGTAACCTTGTAGGGGGCTTTCTTCAGAATCTACTTTATATATTCAGTAAGAGAGCATCACATACTGATAATAAAAGTGAAATCATAGATTTGTTCTATGATTAAAACGATAAACTAGAATATTGGTTGCCCAATCTACAGTGGAATTTCATTTTAGTTATTTATCTTTAAGTTATTTCAATTTTGATCGCTCGAATTTCTAATTTGTTTTAGTTACATGACCAGTGTCTACTGACTAGCCCATTAATAATTTTAACGACATGATCCTATGTGACAAACAGTTAAGATGACGTGCCTGCTAAATGAATATGTTGAATGACCATATCGAATCCTTGCTATATAATTGAAAAAGTTAAAAGGAGACTCCTATGAGTTACCATTTTACCGTTTCTTAGAATTTGCTGTCGTACGGTACATATTCTTCAAAATCATTTTTAAGCTTACCAAACACTTAAAATAAATGTGAATGTTTGACAATCGGAATTTGGGTCGAAATTCCATTCAAACGGGACTTTAGAGATGCAATAAATTAAAAGACATAAATTCATAAAAATAATTATCATAACACCTTTTTTTTTTTTTTTTTTTTTTAAATTTTAAATTTCACTCTATCCCACTAAAAGAGACTCAAAAGCATGTCGATAATCTCGAAAGAAAATGACAAGTTCCGAGGTGAAATTCAACTTTTGAAAAGTTTGGAGACTAAATTGCTCGCTTTGAAACTTAAAGCAGAGATTTTGAAATTTTCAGCATCAAAGTTGAAGTTAGGAAGAACTAAATCATAGATAAATAGTCCATGTGAGAACAATAATCGAATTCTTAGGTCTACTTTATTACTTGTTCACAATATCACACACTTGCAATAGAAATCACGAAACAAGTTTTTTGCTCCGAGGTCTATTTTTATTTTAATGTTCGTTTATATATTTTCTATCTTTTGTTTGATTTTTTTATTTGTCTTCAATTTTTTTTTACTGTTGATCCTTTTTTTTTTTTTTTTTTTTTCATTTGTTGGACAAGGAATGAAAAGAAGCACGTGACTAATAACAATATGAGATGAGGGATTTTAATATTGATGACAACGATATGCTTATGAGGGATGTCTTCGTCACGAGGCAATTTAATTGATGGGATATGATGCATTTGGCAAAGTTGATGAGGGTGACTTGCTAGTGAGATTGTTTTTTCCATCGGTCGTTAACAAGCACGACTTGCACTTAAAAGAATTATGGGAATCACCTCTATCGACTTTTCAGTATAGGGATTGAACGCATCTAGATGAGTATAACCTGAAAATTGTGTGACTATTCATTATACTAAGAATTACATGTTATAGGCCAATCCAGATGAACTAAAGAAATTCGTCCAGGATGATCCATATGCAGAAAATAATGAAGTCAACATATTTGTGGGAGATTGCTTTGCCACGCAATGAATTAAAATGAGCCGTTCGCTGAAAAATGTACCGCAAGCGAACGGATCGTGAACAAGTAATATAGTGGACTTTTTGAGTTCGAATATCGATTTCACGAGGAATGTTACTTTGAAATTACGTACTCTAATCGATTTTAGTTCTAACAACGACTGACACACATACACAATTAACATTGAAATTAAATTATAAACTAATAATTATAAAACTAAACTAACAAACTAAAAAGACGTAGTTGCATCTTTGATTTGAAAAGCGGTTGGAATTTATGATTTCACTTAACCTTTATTTCATTAACATCAATTCAATAACGTACATGCAAATTACCAAAATATATAGTTAGACCCGATTCTCCAATTTTAAATTAATATCCTCTTTCGAGCGATATTAACCCTAATTAATCAAATTATACCACATATTTCTATGTCGATACAAAATTAACCAATTGCATTAAATTGCTGTGAAAATACTCAACGGGTCACATAAGGTAGATGTCTATTTCTAGATCATCTAAACGCGTATAGTCGGAACCATACAAACCTATGGTATCAATTATTTCGGTCTAGCAAGTGCAACTATTTTTCAATAATTGCCCAAACAACCTAACTACAACATCTAATGATCAAGTAAATGAAGTGATTTTAAACTAATAATCAATACACCATTATTTTGATAACAAATGCATTTATAACAATATATATCAAAATTAATGAAATTAAAGTTAAGATACTACATAAATTCCAACACAAATATATTTAACTCATTTTATAAAGATAATAAACAAGGAAATAATGTTTACATAACATTACAAACATGGAAAATTAATGAAAGAAAAACAAAGATGTAGATATAACCCTTTCAAGTGTAGTTTTGCCTTTCTCCAATCTTTCTCCAAGTATTCATTGATCTATCTCCTTGCTCCATTGGATTTCTTCTCAAAATAAGTTAATTAAACAAAGAAACAACTAACTAAAAAGAAGAAAAATAAAAGAAAGCAAGAAAAGGGAAGGAAAACTAGAGAGAAAACCTAAACTAAACTAATTTAATATCTCCTATGTAACTTATGAAGGAGAGAGGGATATATGCCAAGTTATGTGAGAGACCACAAAATATCCCAAAATATCTCCATTAAACAAGTCCAAAAATATTGCCAAAGTTGACCAAAAACGCGTGGAAAGAAAATAGACTGCCATTGATTTTTTATCTCTATGCGGCCGCATGGTGTAATTCCATGCGGTCGCATGGAAGAAACAAAATATGCATTTCACGTCTCTGGGCAAGCCATGCGGTCGCATGGTTATAATCCATGCGGTCGCATGTATTTTTCATATTTGCAGCTCAGGTCCTTGAACGTTCCGTCCTTGCGTGTTTTCATCCCCCATCTTTGATTTAGTACAATTTGGTCCTCATACTTTGAACTTTCTTTCATTTAAGCCCCTACCAAATTGCAGTCAAAGCCCTTCATCTTTTGGTCAAGTGCAAGTTAGTCCCCAACTTCACATTTTTGTGCAATTGAAGTCATTTTTCACTCGTTTTGCCTCCGTTTCATTCCAATTCAGGGTTTTGGCCTATAAATACAAAAACTACACAATTATGGGTAGAAATATACTCAAATTTATCACAGTTAAATCCCAAAAAGTGTCTAATAAGTGTGCTAAAGCGCACTTATCATGAGCCCAAAGAAGTTTTCATGATGCATACCCGCAATACAATCTATACTCACAAACATACAATCTAGGATGGTAGCATCATCAAAATGTTTTGATGATTCACAGGGGCGGAGCCAGGAATTAGTGATATGATGGACTAAATTTGTTAAAAATTTAATGTACGAATAAAATTTATATATAACAAGATACCTATTATAGTTGCACCCGACGATGTTTTACAGCATAAAATTCATCTATAATAGAATCTAGATCTAAATTCAAACTAAATTCGCGTTCAATGTTTAGTGTTAAACAATCAACAAGAAAATCATCATCCATCTTGTTACGAATTTTCGTTTTCACATGTTTCATTGTTGAAAATGCTCACTCCACAGTCGTCGTTGAAAGAGGTAGTGTCAGTACTAAACAAATCAATTTAGTCAAAATAACTTAACTCTCCGACCTTCTACTTGAAACCAATTCCCGACATAAATCAGAAAGTGCAGGTACTTGAAATCGAGGTTCAGAAATCACATCATTCTGATAATGTTGCAGCTCAACTTTCAAACAATAAATATCTTGCTGTGTAAAATCTCCAGGATAAAACTTCTCTGCAAGCTTGCAAATATTATCCATGTTAAATGATTCAAAAGAATTTTTTGGATCCAAAGCCGTACTGAGAGAAAGGAGTTCTAATGATAGCTCATTAAATCTTGTATCTAATTCCATCATCTGAAAATCTATGGTTGTATTGAAAATATCAAAGTGGTAATGATGTTCAATGGTAGGATACTCACGACCACGAGAATGACCAACCATATACGAACCATCAAAGTCAGGTACATGTATATCATTTTTTGAGCAAAAAAACTTCACCTCGTTAAGAAATTCTTCCCAGCCATCTTCTCTCAATGCTTGAAGGATAGTTTTTGTAGTATGGACAAATCTCATAGCAGTTAAGATGTCTTGAGTTTTCTTCTGAAGGGCCTGACAAAGCACATTTGTAATTGCCAATATTCTACGCATTAAGTGTAAGATAAATACAAATTCAAATGTTGTCATGTTTTTGTATACACCACCAGCTTCATACCGAGATCTTATATTTGGAGAATGATCACTAAGATACTCAAGCACCTTGCAAGTTGCAGCATACGTATCAATCAAACTCTTTACAGAGCTATAATGAGAAGACCAACGAGTACCTCCGGCTCGTTGCAAATTACCAATCTGATTAGCACCACTTCCTGACTCTCGTTTTCCAATTTTCAACAAATGTTCAATTTTTTTTCTTTGGGCAGTTTTCAACTTATTGATGCGCTTAGGAGACGATGCAATCATATTAATAACACTGTCCAATTGAGAAAAAAATGAATTAATATCTGAGACATCCCTAATTGCAAAAACCAATGTGAGTTGTAAACGATGAGCAAAACAATGGACATGGTATGTATATAGACAATCTCTAAAAAATAATGCATGTAGTCCATTCCAAGAACCACGCATATTATTAGCACCATCATACCCTTGGCCTCTCATGTTTTGCACTTGAAGGTTGAAATGGACAAGAACATCAGAAATCTGGTTCTTAAGATTTAATGAGGTAGTGTCACTAACACTTTTAATTGCAAAAAAACGTTCTGTCAAAATTCTATTATTGGTCACAAACCTCAAGATAATGGCCAATTGTTCTTGTGAAGATTCATCTCGTGCTTCATCAACAAGAATACTAAACTTTGCATCCCCAACTTCTCCACGAATTCTTTTTCGTACTCTATTGGCCATAATGTTCAAAATTTCTTTTTGAATATCCGGAGATGTGTATGTAGCATTTTTGGGAGCATTACCCAACACAACTTTTCCTACTTCAATATTCATTTTTCCAAATGCATCCACTATTTCAATAAAATTCCCACGATTAAGTGAAGATGGAGATTCGTTATGGCCTCTAAAGGGACAACCTTGAAGTGCTAACCACTTAACACTTATAATAGTGGTCTTTAGATGCAAACGATTTTTCACTTTTTCCTCACTTGATACAAAATGCATTACCTTCTCAATATGTTGAGTTGGTTTCATTAGATCTTCAGCTCTTCTCTTACAACTATTATGATACGACAAAGATGTTGTACCAATATGAATAAGAAATGCATATTGACTTCCTTGGTTAACTCTCTTCCAACCATCAAATCCAATAGTAACCAACGATGAAATATTAGGTGGAGTGCTATCATTGAGAAAAAGAAAGCAGTAAAAACAATATGCCTTATGTGTTGAAGGCGAATATTCCAACCAAGGAAATTGAACTATGATGGAAAGCGAAAGAGACAAATCTAGTATAAAGAAGTTGATCGCAAGACTAAATCAAACCATTGAATTTAATTTATGGTACACAAATCTCCTAAACTAGCATTACTCTCATCAACTCTTTAGTCCAATTAACATGCGCCATGTGGTTAAGTGATCCACCTCACAGTAATGTATGTACTAAAACAGATATACCATGTATAGATGGTCATATAAAAGAACAAGCCATCAGGTCAATGAACATACTTGAAAAAACAGGAACTCCATCAAATCCATTCTTGATGTTAGAAGATTTTAGCTTGCAGCGAAGAAGACATGCTTGTCAACTAGTTGCAAATAATACAAAAATGAATGTATTCTATCGCAAAATCAAAAGAGATCCATATGATGAGGTAAAAGGAGAGCAGCAAACTGGGAATACTGGGATTTGTCAACTTGATCAATACATCAACTCAAGATAACTGATATCACCTTTGAAGTTCAGAAACACTTACAATACCAACCTCTAGTCCATTTTTTATTTGAACACTATCGAGCAGAAACCTGTATGCAATTCCTTCAAACTTCAACATATAAACCTTCTATTGATGGGACTGAAACAAATGATTTAAATGTCATATTCCAAATATTAGATTCTGGGGTCATAATTACTAAACAAGAGAACAAAATAGAAGAGGCAACAATTTAACAAATTATATTCTGAGTAACTCTGCAGCTAATTCTTCAAAAGAGGATTATCATATGAAATAATGCAGCATAAGCTGCATAACTATCAGCCATTTCGTCAACTTGTCCTGACTCCTAACAAGATAGAGTTACCACGACGCCTTCTCTGCTTGAAGCTAGAAATAAAACCTCCCGTCTACCCTTTCACCCAATTACACCAGACTTGGTATCTCGAAGTTGAAAATAACAGTTTCGAAGAAATGAGTTTTTGAGAAAATGGAGGCCGAACATGTACTAAGTTGCATGTCATCTTAAAAGGTTTTAATATCCGAGTAACTCCAACTAATTATTATTTTCTTATTTAAATTAAACCACGTGGTAATTTCATTAAAAAAAAAAAAGGAAAGTACGAGTGGTTCTCCTACTTTCTGACCGTGAGCAAATGTAGGGTGCCCACACGTGTATTAGCGAAATTGCCTTCATTCCATATTCATATTTCTTGATTATTCCTTCCAATTATTATTACTATTTTTGGGATGATAATGGATTTCGTGGGTGTTAAGGATTAGCAGTCAGTAATAATTCTTTTTGGCTGATTATCCGATAAAACAATTTTTAGCTTCTCATTTGACTTTTGTGTCTTTCGCTTCTGCTCATTTTTGGTGCGCTCCTCTCTTTCTCTTCCTTTGATTCTTCCTCTTTTCATTGGAAATTTTTGATTATTTGTTATGATTATAATTATCCCTGTGTTAATCTTTGATTAATCATAATTAAGCTTTTTGGCATTCATAAATTGAATGCTTATCTTCATCACTTCTTCAATTCTTATATAAATATTCATCTATGGAAGAGATTTTCACATGCAGATAATTAAATTCATTTGCCTGTAGAAACTAAAAAGATTTTTGAGAATTTATGTAAAAAGGATAATAATCTGTAATGTGGGTGTTTGTATATATTCATGCATGTCTGTATTAGAATTTGGGGATCCATCTTAAAAGATCAACCTTGTAAGAGGAGTAGTCCCAAATCCTTTATAAATTGATTTATATTTTCATCACCAGCCAATGTGGAACTTTAATACGTCCCCTCACGCATAACGTGGACCATGCCAAACAACTGTGAATAAATCGATATTGGAGGCACCCAACATTGTAAAACTAGGTTTGCTCTGATACCATATTAGAATTTTGGGTCCATCTTAAAAGGTTAATCTTATAAGAGGAGTAACCCAAATCCATTATAAATTGGTTTATATTTTCATCACCAGCCAATGTGAAACTTTAATAGTCTTTATTTGAAATTTGAAGGAGATGAAACTTTGAGAAGCTGATGCATGTAAATTTTAATTTTAGAAATTACAATATTTTGAAATGTCATACATTTTTATGCAGGAATTAGATTCATATGTCTCTGATTAATTGTGTCATTACATATACAAAATAGGTTTCTTTGCAAGCTTGATGAACAATTTATTATTATTGTGCAAAAAATCCTAATAGAAAATCCCAATAAATTCGAGTAGTTGCATCGAAATGTAAAAGGGTTCCTAGTTTTTACCTTTGTAAATTTAACATAGTATGAAAAAATTTATTGATATTTACTTCATTCATCTATTCATGTTTATTATATAGTTTTTATAATTCCAGGCCTGAGGTGGGGGTGGGAGTTTTAAGACTTCGGATCTTCATTATCTAAATTTCTACTTGTTCATGGAAGAGATCCCTGACCACAGAAACATAATAGCCATTCGTTATATGTATTAGTGACTGTTCATTTGGATTCGACTGCTTTTTATCTTGCATTTACTGGTTTGGTTTCTTGAATTCCAGGTACCAACTTGGCATTCCTTGGAATTTTACGAGAATGAAGGATGCTAAAGATTTCAAAGAAAATAGTCCTCCTGAATCTTCTCTTGGACCAATATTGTCCTCTCCAGACAAGGATCAGTCACCTAATGCTTCTCCGACAACCCAAGATGTTAATGGAGAAGTGGAATCTAACACTCTGGGGCCACTGATCGATATTTCTAAACCAGATCCTTTAGAGGATGCTTTTGCTGATGAGAGTCCAGAACTTGTGACAGAAATTTCATTTGCCACATCTTATGTTACTGCTGATGGAATAGGTTCAGAACACAACTTTGGCGTACCTGTAGTAATTTCACAAGAAGCCACTCTCGTAAAATCAGAGAATGAAGTACAACTGGAGTATCACGAAGTCAAGAATTCAACAATTTTTTCGGAATCAAATTCATTTACATTGGAAACAAAGGCCCATGATGCTTCACCAAAATCTTTAGATAGTGCTCTTGATAGTCCTAATGTTGAAGAAAATGATGCTTCTAATGGGCCTCGAGTTGAGCATGAGGCCTCAATCGCAGTAGCTAAGGATCAGGACACAATTAAGCCTGAGAAAGAAGAAAATTTAGAAGCCAAAATTGTTTTGCAGCCATCGTCAGAAGATGATAATAAAAATTCAGCACAAACGAGAAATGATACAGTTGCTACTCTTATTACTGAAGTTTCTGTTAATTCTGACATGACAATAAAATCCACTGAATGTGACAAACAGCTTGGAGATGTTGACATAAATAGATGTCAAATCGATACAGCTGCACCTTTTGAATCTGTTAAGGCTGCTGTTTCGAAGTTTGGGGGAATTCTTGATTGGAAAGCCCACCGAGTGCATACTGAGAAGGTATAATCTTCTCAAAGATTTGCTCTATGTACATAACCATGTAAACAATACATTACACCCTCCTCACATGGAGGGGGGCCCACACACACTAAAATATTCGTGGGCCCCCTCCATGTGAAAGGGGAGTAATGCATTGTGTACACATAGCATAATCCTCTTCTCAAACACTCTTACCTTTCCACAACTGCATTTGAACTTTCCATCATTAAGTTGAATTAGCTTCCAGCAGGTGGATTTTACACATCACTATGTATTTCGTGTTTCACATTGCTGCACAAATTAGTTGCGATCACCTTATCAAGAAACAGAAATTGGTGCTCGTTTCAAAATTAATGTACAGATGTCTATTTACATTATGTCTCATGTGACTATGTTATCCTGTTTTCTCTCCGTAAGTAGCTCCAATTGCTATATAACCTATGGAAAAAGTTTGACATTTCTACACACCGGCTTACATGCGAACATTGCTTATAACATGGTATTCAGTATACCTCTAACTGGTTCTGGTTCCCCATTCTGGTTTCCCATACAGAGACGAAAGTTCATAGAACTAGAACTGGAGACAGCAAAGGAGGAGATTCCGTTGTATATAAAAAACAAGTTGAGGATGCTGAAGTGGCAAAGATACAAGTTTTAAAAGAGCTAAACAGTGCTAAAAGACTCATAGAAGAGTTGAAGCTTAATCTGGAAAGAGCACAAACAGAAGAACATCAAGCAAAACAAGATTCTGAACTTGCAAAACTTAGGGTGGAAGAGATGGAGCAAGGGATTTCCGATGAGGCTAGCATTGCAGCCAGGGCACAGCTTGAGGTTGCTCGAGCCAGGAATGCAGCTGCAGTTTCGAATCTTAAAACTGTTAGAGATGAATTGGAACAACTAAGGAAAGATTACACCTTGCTGATAACTGAGAAGGATGCTGCAGTGCAAAATGCGGAAAAAACTGTTTCTGCAGCACAAGAAGTTGAAAAATCGGTAGAGGATCTGACGATTGAACTCATTTCAGCAAAGGAATCATTGCAGTCTGCACATGCTACGCATCTGGAGGCAGACGAACACAGACTTGGAGCAGTTATGGCAAAAGTGGAAGACACTGAGAATTGGGAGAAGGAATTAAAGGAGGCAGGTGATGAGTTAGAGAAACTAAACCAGCGAATGTCATCGGCCAAGGATCTGAAATCAAAGTTGGATACTGCTTTGGGATCACTACAGGATTTAAAAGCTAAATTGGCAGCTTATATGGAATCAAACTCAATGCAGGAAACTGTTGAAGAAGCAAACCTGATAGATGCACTGGAAGATCCAGAGACAAAAACGCATGGTTATATTAAAGCAGCTGTTGCCTCTGCAGAGAAGGAACTTAAAAACACGAAGTTCAACATTGAGCAAGCAAAAACTGAAGTTAACAGCTTGAAGGTGGAATCCACATCATTGAAGTCAGAACTGGAGAAAGAGAAATCAGAAATTGTCGCCTTTCAACAGAGAGAAGAAATGGCATCAATTGCAATTGCATCTCTTGAAGATGAAATGACTAGGATAAAGTCAGAGATTGTCATTGTTCAGAAGAAGGAAAAAGAAGAAAGAGAGAAGAAGATGGAGCTCCTCAAAAACCTACAAGAGGCAGCTCAAGATGCAGAGAGGGCAAAGACACTTGCCCAAATGGCTCAAGAACGGCTTCAGGAGGCAAAGGAAGATGCTGAAGAAGCAAAAGCAGGAGCAAGTACCATGGAAAGTAGATTACGTGTGGCTCAAAAGGAAATAGAATCAGCTAAAGCTTTAGAAAAAGTGGCATTAGCAGCTATAAATGCTTTGCAAGAGAGTGAATCTGCTACAAATGATGAGGATTCACCTGCCGGTTTAACACTTTCTTTAGAAGAATATTATGATCTCAACAAGCGGGTCCATGAGGCAGAAGAGCTAGCTAACATGAAGGTGGCTGCGGCTATCTCCCAAATTGAGGTAGCGAAGGAGTCTGAGTTAAGGAGCTTGAGTAAGCTGCAGGAAATAGATTGTGTGATGGCTGAAAGAAAGGATGCTCTAGAAGTTGCACTAAGCAAGGTTGAGAAAGCCAAGGAAGAAAAGTTAAGCGTAGAACAGGAGCTAAGAAAGTGGAGGGCTGAGCATGAGCAAAAATGGAAAGTTGAGGAATCTGATCCAGGAGGGGTAAACCCAAATGGAACTCCAAAAACAAGCTTTGAGGAGAAAAATGAAACTGAGAATTTGGTTAGCACAGCTAATATTCAGCATGGGGAAAGTCCTAATCCACATACGAGTAACACAGACTGATTCATCGCAAGAAGTAAAAGCTACCCATAAAAAGAAAAAATTCTTCCCCCGGATCTTCATGTTCTTTGCGAGAAAGAAGGTACTGTCATCTAAGTCGAAGTAATATTCTGTTCATACTCCTAGAAGTAATCTTCTCGTTATTAATTTTGTGATTATTTTTGTGTACCTCCCTTTGTTTATCAGAGTTCATTGGTATTGGCGTGAGTACATTATGACAGTTTATTTCTGTAAAAGGCTATGTATTTCTGTAAAAAGCTATGTATTGTTGTCTGTAGAAGGAATAAACAGTTTGTAGATTTCAAAGGATGAAAATGAGCCCAGTGTGATTAATAAGATTTTGTGGTGGCATGTACGTGGGCATTTTGGAATTGAAATCCGGTATAAAATTTTGTTTTTCTTTGAGATTTCTCTTCCAGCCGAAATATACACTTACCATCTTGTTATGTTCTGCCAACTGGATTGTTGACTCGAAAGCATGATATGTCCTTCACTGAGAGTCTGGGGACATTGAATCTTAGTTTTGGTATTAATAAATAAATTCCAGGTAACACACAGTTATCCTATATTCAAGGCAAAATCGGTTGACTTCACCTGTTATGGAACAGAAATACGATGTACATAAGAATGAATTGCAGCCTGAAAATTTAAGAACCAGATTCAGCAAGTGTTTGAATAATTGTTTTATGCCAGGGATTGGAGAGATGCTCTATGAGATTATCAATAGGGCCAACATGGGTAACATTAGCTTGAACGAAAATTCCGAGCATGGCCACCATTGCTAACCTTCCTACAAAAGCAGAAAAGGAAAAAATGGAACAAATAGGAAAGATTTAAATATAGAAGAGAAAAGAGAGGCTAAGAAAGAGAGTCATAAGCAGCCAGATAGACCATTTTTAATCTCTTTCAGCTTCCATTCTTGAGCATTCTTTATATCTTTGGCAAGGCCAAGAGGATTTAGCAAAGGACCACCAGGGTACCTGTTGAATACTCAATAAAATTTAATTTTTGAACCATTTTAAGTAAAATTATTCTTTTTATTCACAGCAATGTAATCAACAACATACCCTTCAAATGCTTAATAATAACACTAATTACTAATGAAAATGAAGATTACCCAGGTTCGATCCCTTCCAGTGCTGCTTCTAACCCAAAGAAAGACCCCTCCTTGGCTTGAGATCCAGGATTTCTGAAATCCATGTACCTTTTGGTTTCAACAAATCTGCATAGATATATAAGCATAGACTAATATATATAAGAACTTGTATCTCTGGACTATGATTTTGAAATGCCATCACACCGTATTCTAACAGTATTAGGATTGTACCCCATTAATAGAAGCTGAATAATGACTAGAGTTCTGGTGCTAGCAAAATCAAACTTGGTTGCACCGGCTTCATACCAAACTGGCAGATTGCTTATTCCTGTAACGCGTAGTAGCTGTAGATTTGAAATTAAATGGTAGTTCAGTTGATGCTTCAGTAAATAAAGGAGAATTTAAACACTAGCAGTGAATTTTTATGGTTTTAGTCTCTCACATCAGTAGCAAGAATCCCAGCAACTCCTGCCATGGCAAAGCGTGCATGAACAAGTTCTGCCTGGACATACCACTTTAGACTTTCGGGATCTTCTCCGAGTCCAAGGGGATCAAATCCAAAATCCCCAGCAAGTCTACAAAAACATTGATCATTTTAATGGAGCAAGTGTAGACATGATGTACCTATACCTTATACAGAAATATTGAGAAGAAGGGGTGTTGGGTGAGGCTCACGTTCCATCGAGATAAGGTGGAGGATCGAGGCCAGGAAGCCATGTTGGACGGTTCTGTGCTCGAACTACCACTCGAGGGTGGTGCGAGGAAGATCCTATTTCCGCAGGCCAGTTAGTCTTTGTTGCACCAAATGCAGTTTTATGGCTGCTCCTACCAGGGAAGGGGAATGAACAAGCATGCGCCATAATTTGGAAGCCTCTCCCCACTGCAACGTCCATCTTGCTTCTTTTTAATCAATATCCTGCAAATTACTTGGGTAGGGGTAGGGGATATTGTAAAATTCGGACCACAACACTTTTAGCAATTAACTGCATGACAAACATGATAGGATGGGCCCACTTATCCTTTTATTTTCAGCCCTTGGCTTGGTTTCCACTTCATCATAGGTAATTATTAATTTTGTAAAATGTTTATCTCTTAGACGAGAAATATGTTTGTAATCCACTATTTCATGTTTGGTGAAAAGTATTAGATAATATTGGATAGTATTAAGGACAACAATTAACTAAAGTCTTGCTTCCAATTCTAACCAGTTCTTGCGTATCAAATATGCATGGATCCAGCAATCTCGGAAGCAACATTGTCTTCCCACAGTAAGCACAATTGGGACAATTTGTCTATTATTCAATCCGAGCTCCTTGCTATGGCTGCTTCCGTTTATCCATTTTTTCTTCTCATACAAGAAGACATGCAAAGGCAATATTGAGACCAAGTGCAATCATGTTATATTCCTTAAACATGAATCTAATTTCCTCCTGTTATTGCAACAACAGTAAGATTGCCGGTGTAATTTAATAACTCCAAAATTGGTCTTGAAGATTTGTCAATTCAACCAGCAGATAGAAAGAATTCAATCCTCCCTGCACTAAGTCAAGCAAGAAACGCTATGTTGCAACGCTTATAGGCAATAAACCTAATAAGGTGCACAAATGAACCAAAGGGCTCTGTTTACATGAGCAACCACTTGCTAGATAAGCTGATGGAGCTAACTTCTGTTGGAGTTGCGCACTTCAGATGAGTTGCTGACTGCAAAACTCTCGTGCATAAAGTAACTATTAATGATAAAATCATCTTTCAGATAACATTTTTGAGATTCAGATTCAGTCTTCACATGTTGAAAATTCCATGTTACACATTAAATTTGTCGAGTCTATAGAAGCAACCAGGTGCCACCCCAACTTACCCTATTTCTAGAAATGGCCCAAGAGCCTGTTTGGCCTCCTTTTTTTCTCATTTTCATTCTCATTTTTTTTCTCATTTCATTTCAACCACACATTTTTTAAATAAAATAATATTACACACAAATCTAAAACTTTTCATCATTTTTCCACCACCATTTCTCCATCAATCACTATTCCAAAAAAATTCTCATTAAAATCAACATCAAACATACTCTAAAATATGTTGTACAAAGTTTTTGAAGTTCATGACACAAGTAAAAAGGAAAGGGAGGTTGGTAAAGAGTAACCACAGAGAGTTTTCAGTAGTATTGTGGCAGAATTTTGCATCAATTATGTTAAGTTGGTTGTGTATGGAAAAAGAGCAAAGCAGCTACAGAAGTTTGAATTAATTGGGAAAGAGCAGAATTAGAAATATTTTTTGCTACAGAGAAGAAAAAGTTTCAGAGTTTCAATCCATACAGAGAGCTCTCTAGAGTAACGTTCATTCAATTACTTGCAATGGTTTTCTTTTAGATGACCCAATTTTATACTGTAAAATAGTCTATCTCGAAATTACATGAACTGAGATTTTGTATTAGGTGCACACAATGAGTCTATTTGTTTGTTCTCATCCCACTCTTCACTAAATAGTTGTAACAGTAAAATACCAGCCATTAAATGATGTATAGAGGTTCATACTCCCTCCTCTTATTCAGGCAACATCTTAGTTTTACGTAATTTAGCTTCACGATGTTAAATATATTTGATTTACACATTTTTCTCCCAAACAGCATAGTCTATTCCAGAGGTTGCAACCTTGAAGTTTGGTGGAATTAAATTTCCAAGATCCATCTTTGGGCCTATTTTGACAATGATTTTATCATCAATCATTGCCACATAAAGATCAGAATCAGAAGCCATAATCTGCACTTTGCTAGTTGGTGAGATGCTATTCCTTGACCTAATCAATGACAGTTTAGAGATTTCTTCCTTCTTTCCCCAATCAAAGAAATGATCATAAAACTGCACAACAAAATGAGACATTTTCAGTTAATGGTAAGGTTGCAAACGTTTCGGTTTGAACCAAGAATTTAAGCATTCAAGTCGATTTACACGTAGAAATCATCTTGATGAGCAGAGTCAATATTTAGATATGTAAATAGAAGTTAAGTCTGGAGAAGTTGTAGATGGGGAACTTACCACTGATGGAATCCCTGGATGAGTGAGAATGTAAGCATATCCTAGACTGACTTTCTCTGCTGGGAATGGCCAAATTTTCTGTGTAGATCCAGTATCATGATTATCAATAAAAGTAACAGCGTTCTGTGGCAAAATCCCTATCATTCCAGGAGGCTTTTCTTTAGAATCCTTCAATCTCCATAGTTCTCCCTGCACTGCAGCTTGAAGAATTCCCTTTGTTGTGAAATCAAAAGCTGTAACACTGCCTCCCGCGTTCTGAACCCACTGCACGAGTTCATTCCGATGCCTGTCCTGATTATAATCCAGCTTCCCATCCTGCCCATAGGAAAGTGAATTCCAGAGTTCCCCAACTGCAAAATCCGGTGAAGTGTTTTTCATATAGATTTTGGTGATACTTGGGGAATATCCCTTGACAAAGTCAAATCGCCAACCATCAAATCCAACCTCAGTCTTGAGCCAGTTCATCCAGTCTGATAACTCCTTTTGCACCCTTGGATTAAGATGGTCTATATCTGGAGCAGGTTGAAAGCCATCTCCGGTATCAGGATTCCCAGTGCCATCCGAATACTGAGTGTCGTCTTTGCAAATGAATGATGGCCCCCAGTCGAGGCGATCATCAGAAGTTCCTCCCTCAAAAATGCAATATATACCTCTTCCGTCTTGTTTATCAGCACATCTGTGGTTTATTACTATATCAGCAACGGATTTGATACCCTTGTCATGGAAAGCCTTAATTAATGACTTCAGTTGCTGTTCATTTCCATATTTGGATGCGTCAAGATCATACAATCTTCCTGGCATATAGCCTGGAAAATAAGGAGGAATATCTTATATTATTAGCATTCCACCATATCAAAGTGTTCAATATTCTCAGATATTTCGCAATTTTATGGAGAAATTAAGATTAAGACTGAGCCTCACAACAGCAAGCCTGCAACTGAGCGCTAAAGGGTAATGATATGCCAATGAATCTCAATTAGAACAAAGCTATAAACTGAAATTTGCCATGTATTGGAAGCTATTGAAAAGTGAAGCCGCAAGGATTAGTCGTCGGTTCTAAAGCCAAAAATTCAACAGCCAAGTCTTTTAGCATACGCAGACGAGTCCAATTAGGATACGATAGCAACGGATGTTGCATCCTGTCTAGTAGTGCGTACTAAATTATCAAGTTCTCTCAGAAACAGACTGTGAGAATTTTTGGTTCTCTTAACTCTAGATTTATTTGGACCCTTGATTGAGATGGATGGTTGAGATTAATTCTTGGGAGGTATTTTATTTGGCTTGTTTGAGAAGTTTCTTGAATGATTTTAAAATATTACTCTCTTTCTCATTTGGACTCTCTCTCACTCGACACTCTCTCTCTCTATCTCGGTTTGGAGAACTCTCTTGGCTTCCTCTCTTCTTCTTGTGAGATTCTCGTGTAAACTTAGGCATGAAATAGGGCTAGGTTTCCTTGGTGATTCTCGAGTGATTAGTGAAGGAGGAGGGTTGTTTCTTGGCTACTCTTAGTAGATCTATTGATCGAGGACCCCAAGCCAAGTTATGAGAGGTTCTTTGCCGGTTCTCTAGCTCTCTCTGGAAGGTGATTTGCAAGCATGGAAGGGTGTTCTTGAGCCTATTTTTCGACACCAAGAAGAAAGGGAAGAACTCCATTTTCGGCCATTAATCTTTGCTTCAGTTTTTCAATTTCTTTCATTTATGTTTGGAATGCTTTAATTAAATGATGTTTATTGTTTGATTGAACACTTCTAATCCCAACACAGACCAACAAGATAAGAGAAATGCTATGACAATTTTTTTGACAGATTGTCAGCTAGCAAGATGTTGGACACAAAACATATTTAAACCAGCTAATACAATGTAAACACCTCATCATCTGTAATGTTTTCTGTAATTTTCATCTGTACAAACAGCTTTATTTGTAAGATAATAGTAAGTCACCTTGGGGTGCAACTGAGTGGGAGACTGGGGGTAGCCAAACATGGGTGACCCCAGCATTAGCCAGGTCTGGTACAAGATTGATGAGTGAGTTGTACCATCCTCCTTGCTTATTACTTGACTCCCAATTGAATCCCTAAAAACACACAAAGCACTCACTATAAACATGCTTTTTCCAACAACAGATCAAACTTATTTAAAAGTGGGAGTTGTTAAAATACCTGAAATAACAAGGTCGGGGTAACGAAAGCCGGAAGAAGAAAGAGAATAAGACACAGATAATAAAGAGAGGAGAAAACAGGAGTCATCGTTGATTCTCCTTTGGCAATGACAAGGAAATACAAAAGTATACATGGGATTTCACAGCCGGGTTTCTTGACTTTTTTGTACAAATACTCACACTGGAACTCGAATAAATTTTGGAATTTCCCTACTACATGACAAGTGACAGCTGAATCTGTATTCACATTGAGAGAAGACATTTGCTGATGGTGGATTATCTTTTTTCACATTGAGAGAAAGACATTTGCTGATGGTGGATTAAGGCATAAATTCTTATAATTACAGTGTAATTGGCATTAAAAAATCATACAAGGTCAAGAAGAAAATTATGGATTTAACTTTAACTAGCGAGTACTGGTCTTGAGAAAGTTAGACGTAGAGGACACGTTGTCTTAAACTTTCCAGGATTAAGGATAGCCATTTGATCGTGACTTTTACATGAATATACAATTAGCATTATGGCAGATATAATTTATTTATTTAAATTTTTTTTTTCTTTATGCTGATAGAAATAGAATGTGCTACGACAATGGCTTCCGTGGTTGAGAAAGGGAAGCTCTCGAAGGGGTCCCAAATGTCTAGAGAGAATGGATAAAAAATGTTGCTTCGTCGATTGTCAAAGATGCTAGGAATTAGAGACATTTTTTGGCTAGTTTTCTTGAATAAAGGAATCTGAATCACGATAAAATTTTTTTGAAGTCGAAAAATAATAATCTATAAAAAAATATGAACTTTGAGAAAAGATGCTTACTTTTTAAAACTTCTAGAGAAAGTTATACAAATAGGATTAAGTTGAACACAGAAAATTAAAAATATACTGTTGTAAATCTGAAGGGAAATATATTATATATATACGCGCCTCTATGCAAAGAGTAAATAATTCAGTATAGAAAAATACAATCATATCAAACTTTTTGGTATTTCAATGATTTCTTAAGCATAACTAAGAAACTTTATTATAAAACCAAAAGCAAAAGAAAAAATAAAAAAAAAAAATCAAAAGCAAGTAAAACCTCCCTTGTGTTAGCCCTTTGGATTTGTTAACGAGTAGAAACAAGTACACAATCTCGATCTTTCATCATTCTTACGATTGAATCCAGATTACTCGACAAGTTGGAATAAGAACCATGTTCTTATTATCACGTCTATCAGTATATTCCGTCTACAAGCCATTTGAAAATAACATCAAAATTTATGTGCTTCATTAATAGGCCAGAACCGTCCAGAACCTTTTGCTGTACAAGGATGGGTTCACACTTCAAATTTTCTTGAGATTTCAATTATTGTCTTTCCTATTTGTAGCACAATATTCACAATCATATTAGTAGTACTTTTACTATATGCACAATGATAGAAAAGATAAATAAAGCTCTTGTACTACCAAATAATATCTTGCCAAATCTTTACGTTAAGGAAATAAGGGATGACTTTATGTATCCTTTATGGAAATAATTGGCTATTAATCAATTAAAACAATAAGTGTAGGGTAAGAATCAATATACGAATCATCTGATTCAGCACGAACTCATTGACTTAACTAATATTGCACAAATGCAAGTTCAAGAAAATTAATTTAATCCAACTCAATGGACAAAGCCTGATCTAAGAGAGTGCAAGTTCAAGAAATTATTATTTCCCTCTTTAAAGGAATATGTTTAGAATATAGAGGATCCTTACCCAATTAGTCTATTATGTGTCCATATAGTGTCAATAATTCATAGGATCAACCTACAAATACAAAATCTTTTACAAACTGGCCAAGTGGCCATCCATTACTGGAGGGGCTGCTGGCCCCACAACCGCCCCTCCAATAGGAGGTAGCCACTTGGTCAGTTTGTAAAAAAATGTCTCTAGATTAAGACTCTCACAAGGGATAACAACTTATTAGACTTTATAGTAAGACAACGGCCAACAAAAAATATCAAATAATTACTATTAATAAAACACTCGAACGATTCTTGTAAAGTGCATGTATAAAGATGAATTTATGCAAACTCGATGAAAATATTAAATTAAGAAAAAGAATCATCAGTAAAACATATCAATGGCGTAAAGAGGAAATTCATTAGACAGCTTGGCCGCTTTTTTTTTTTTTTTTTTTAATCCAAGTGGAAATTTCATTAAGAAAGATCACCACGCATAACGGATGAAATGAAGATGACAAATAATCACCCAATTGACAGTCTGAAAGGAAACACATGCACGAGTATGTTCCATTACGAAGAACAAAACAGCATGAACCACTATCGAGTGCCTCCAACAACTCAACGATGTTAGAAAAAAAGCCTCATTCAATGTAAAGTAAAAATAAGATTTCAGACGTTGTATCGAATGTAACAAGTCATACTTCGAAACACCAAGAAAACCACCCCATTGAGCAAACATACTAAGTTACATTTTAACAGGTGAAGGTGTTATAAAGTATATTAAATCAAAATATTTAAAGTAAGTGATTAACATTCAATCAAGTTTAACAATGGCAGTAAAGTGTAAACAATTTAGAGTAGTGGTAGCAGGCAATAAATTTGGGGAAAATATGAAATTTAGAGTGAGATAGGGAGGCTAGTTGCAATATGATTAAAGTTTGAAAATTCAATAGCTAAACACAGCAACTGTGAAGAATAATGGCCTTTCATGTCATTTTCCTCATCCACAACTTACTTTTTCGCAATCGCGCGCGATTCCAGAGTTCCCAAGTAACTAAAATCTCTCCTTAAGCTATACAAATGTTAAATCCCATCATTAAATTCAAACTTGCTTATGTTTCATTCTAAATCTCTTTTATATTTGGACAGCATTTTTGTTTCTTGATTGCATAATGCTTCTTGTTTTTGCATGATGTTGTATTGGCACTTAATTGTTTTCATGAGTAAGCCTTTACATAATTTATGGAAATATTGAACATGCGAGACACTTTCTGGCTTAGAATTTAAACCTAGGGCGGGAACTTAAATCGACTTCTATTAACAGAGAGTAAATGTACTTTTGCCATTCATATTGATCGAAATCAGATAGGTATGGTTCTTACCAAATTTTGAACAGCATAGGCATATTGTTAAAAGTAACAGGATTTACAGGCATCACTCATTAAATTAATCTTCCACCAGTACTTCAGCCTCTGCTGGTCACTCCTAACAAAGATATAAAAATTGGGCAGGGAGTGTCTCTGTTTGCATTCTCCCTCTTGGTATGAGTTGTGCTATTGCTTCCTTCAGTATGTTGAGTTACAGTGAGAAATAGGTCTGAGATGTACTCCCTTTTGTCACTTATTAGATGAATTGGGCGAATCTCAGAGAATTTATGGAAGAGCTTCTACTTTCTGCAGGGTAAAATTGTTCATTTTATTATTAGGCAGTTATCAGAAGTCATATGCTGTACAGTAAATACTATTAATGGATCTTTTGCTGCTTCTGGTCTTATTTCCTTTTTAAATATACCAACTCATGTTATTGAAATAGGTAGCATTTTTATGTACAGAGATTGCTTGCGATTTTCATGATAGTTAAAATCAGTAGATTTTTCCATCAGATATGACATGATAAACTCTTGAAGAGTTGTTGCTGTACCATGTGGAATAGCCATTTAGTGCATATTAAATCTTTCTCTGAGAATTCCTCAACCCTAAAATATGGAGCACATGAAGATTCTTCACCAGAAGTCTTCTTTCAATTTTGTGAGAAATATCAATCGGCAACTGGATTCTGGACTTCCATCTGTATTGCGAAATTTGCTTCAGGATAGAGGTGTCATTAACTCGTGTCACTTGAAAGCAAGAATTCAATGGAAAACTGGAAATAGAATTATAGTCGTAATAAACAAAGGTTTTGTGCCAAGATTATTTGGAATCGAAAGTATGCCCGATGAAAACGTCGAAGAATTATCTGATGATGATGAAGAGCTCTGTCCAGTTGAATGCGTTAGAGAGTTTAAGACTGATGAGGAATTTCTCAGAATTCTGGAAAGAGCCAAAGAATCCAATTCACTAGTTGTTGTGGACTTTTATCGAACTTCCTGCGGAAGCTGCAAGTACATAGAGCAGGGCTTTGCAAAATTATGCAAAGGATCTGGTGATCAAGAAGCCCCAGTTATATTCTTAAAGCACAATGTAAGTGTCTCTTCAGTTGAATTTGAGGACGTATTGCCTCACGTAAAATTTGGGAACAGTTAATGTGTCGGACTATATATAAATGTAAAGAAGTTACTTTTCCATTTCTATGCTGTTCCTAGAGTCCCTGTTGTGGATCTTGAAATTTTTTGGCTAGTATTTTAGTGACTCTATCTTCGTCGCTAATAGTAGCCAGGAACAAGATGAGTTATAAAGAAGAAAATTTATGAACTTTCCTGGTTTCCTATTTCTTCAGGTACTTGATGAATATGACGAACAAACTGATGTTGCTGATCGGCTGCGAATTAAGGTAACATCTCGTAGTGCCTTTTACTTGGATTTTAGGTTTTGGAAATTCTTTCAGCTCATGCATACACAAGCATTGTTCCTAGAACCGAGTTGGGATAATAGTATCAGCTGAGGATTGATAAAACAAGGGAAGTGAAAAAAGTTACCGGTTTGTTAAACTTCATTCGAAAATCTTTCTAATGATTACCACAATGTTTTCACACCTACTGCTGCACATCTATGCGTAACCAATATGCCATATGCGATTTCTTCACTGCATCCTCTTTTCTTTCACTGACATAAACTGATTTTATGCAGACCGTTCCCCTTTTTCATTTTTATAAAAATGGAGTCCTATTGGAAGCTTTTCCTACCAGAGAGAAAAAACGAATACTTGAAGCCATTCTCAAATATTCAGCCCTGACTTCTCAGGAAGCTTGATTCATTCAAGTTATGTCTTAAACTCTGCCTTCTTCAGTCACAGTGCTATAATTGAAATTTGTGTTCGAGAATATTTGTCACATGTCATTTTTCATATATTGTTAATTAACTTCTGTGGAAGGGAATTTTATTGACAAGTAATGGAAACCTCCTCCTTTGTATTGGTATGGTATATAATAAAAAGAAATATAATTTACTGTTTGGGTCATTGACTATTAGTTAAATTATTTTTAGTTGCCGTTTAGCTGTAGAAGGTATGAATTTACTTAAACCAGTCAATCAAAAAATTCAATTTTCAGATTGATATATAGTTATGATTAACAGAATATACACGTACAAAGACTTAAAGTAAATTATAATTATGCTTTTTGTAACTATGATCCATTAACTCTATATACAACATCCGTAAATTTCTTTCTATTTGAAAATGTAAAAAAATATTACTCACTGTTTCCATTTTTGAATGTGAAATTCTTCCCTGTAGGCTGTAGTCCTGTACGAATCTTTACAGAAGCGTCTACGATCTTAGTCCTGGTTGGAAATGAAGATGTCTTACTTGGAAATTGGAATGATAACATCAACTTAACATGATTGTTTAATACTTTTCAACCCATTCTCTGTTCTTAATGAATATCCAACCTATACCTTCAGTTAGGAAGTCATAAACTCATAAATAGTGGGATACATATTCATTGTGCGCAGAGATTTGATATTGTTAGTGTTAGATTATTGTAATTGGTTATTCTGTGAACAAAATGATCAACTCGAACGTTTTAAAAGTTTAGGGACTTAATTGTAAAGTTTCATAGTTGGTTGTATAGTGTAGGGGTCGGGGTCCAAGTTTAGAACACGAAGGTTTCTCGTTGCATTTTGCTAGACGTTCGCGGGAGTCATGCTCGAGCGTGCGAAGCAGAACTTCATCGCTTAACCTTCGCCTAATTGTTGCTCGTGTGACATGCCCTTCGCTCGAGCGACCGTTTTACGGGCTGACTTAATTCGCGATTTCGCGAGATTTAAATTTGTCAAAGTTACCATATTCGTCCAACATATAAAAGGGGGGTTGCGCATTCGGATCTACGGATTGAATAATATACATTCAAGAGAAAACACTTATTCTCTCAAAAGCTAAATCATCTTCAAAGTTCAATCAATACATATGCGCCCTTTGGATTGAAAACATCAAAACCGTCAATCAAATACACTGGTGCCCATTCTTTACTTGGATCTGTCAGGAAGATTATTTCGTCAACTTGGCTGGCTGCGAAGATCAAGGAAGAAATGCAAGAATGAGGAGTTCTTAGTGGATCTACAGGAGATAAACTGCAAGAAGAGTTAGGATTGGTATTAGTGCACACATTCCAGGATAGCTGCTTCGAATTTCAGATAGAAGATCAGAAAACTTGTGTCGTCAACTTTGCTAGTGATCTGTAAGTTTATAATACAGTTTATAGTGAATTTTTGACTGGTAAAGCGCCCGAAATTTTTCTCACGTTGGGTTTCTCCGTGAACAATTTTGTGTTGTTTACTGCTTTTATTATTACTTTCGATATTGCGGTAGTTCAAATTAGGATAAACTGAATTATTTGATTAATCACCTAAACATAATTAACTTGTGACTTGTTGCATGTTAATTAAATTTTAATTCCGCGTTTATACCTAATCATCCCTCCTTTAGGTGTAGTTGGGTCAAATCTCCGATTTTTTAGATATATGTAGGTGTAATAAGAATTTCAAGAATGCATGAAACACCCAGGGGCCTAAACTGCAGTCGAGAAAGTAGTGTGCTCTCCCCTCTTTCACTCGACCAATTAGAGACTAACCACCTGGTTCTCTGTTAGCCTCTCAAAACAAGAATGCATTATGGGATAGGCAAAGAATACTCGACATAACGTATGGTACAATGTAGCCATCACCCAACCAAAAATGGAGGACCAACAGAAAGTGAGGTTCCAACAATTACTTTTTCCCAAGTCAAAAAAAGGAAAAATTCGGCTCATAATTCAAAATCTACCCTTCTCTAACATTGACATTTTCAAATCTATTCCTTCAATGTGAAATAGTACCAACTGCTAGCTGTAGATGATGGAGACATGAATGGGAAGTTCTTTGTTTAATATAAAGAGAAACCTACTGTGAAAGGAAAATAAAAAAGGGGTATCATTCACTCCACAAGAGTTCAAAGGAATGGAGATGAAGACACAGCAGAAAATGAAAAACGACATGCTATGCTATCAGCTGAGGCCATGCTGCGTGACCTAGTTGGTCCATTCTTCTTTCCAAAAACTGGCTGGGAGACCATGTAAAGGGACTGGGAATGGCCCATACTGGGTTCCATTTTCAGATCTCGCCACTTCATACCTGAAATCCACAATTATCAAACACAGCAAAATGCTTCTGTCAGTTATTATGCAAAGCAGCACTTGAAACTAGCTTAAGAAGACATTACAGTGAAACACAGAAGACACCATTCTAACTATGAAGTCATGCGTTTTAGTTTAAGAAGAATACCTGAATTGAGAAGCTAGGTGGTGCACCATAATGAGCATCTCTAGTTTGGCAAATTCGTTACCAGGGCAGGCATGCACTCCACTGCCAAATGGCATATATGTATTGGGTTTTGGAGCAGCCTACATTGAACATAAATGAAAATGGCCTTAATCTGCTAATTATAGATCTAACCAACATGTTTGGTACAATAAAGTGGTACCTCAAATCTTGAAGAATCAAATTTTTGGGGATCAGCAAAGAATTCTGGATTGTGGTGAATATTCCTGAACAAAGGCATAACCTTCCAACCTTTTGGAATAAGATAACCTGAAACAAAATTTTATATATAATTTTTCGATTCCTAGATCGTAAATACGCGCATGCACAAACATATATTTGCATTTAAGTGTTCATTTAAGAGGGAGCCTACCTTTATACTCTACATCATTCAATGCCTCTCTAAATGTGAAAGAAATAATGCTGGAAATTCTTAAGCTCTCTAAAATCACCTGAATAATCACATTATTTGTTAAGGAGGTTTAATTTCAAATCACTGTGCAATGTGAAGAGCATATTCAACAGCAAAATGTACAAATTCTTCCTTTTGAGAAAAATATAGAAGAAAAGACAAGTACCTTTGGCTTCGCTTGCATGTACCCATATGGTCAAACTAATTTATTATCAATTAAACAGTCAATTATACCTTGTAAGTAATTGGCATATTTCTTGTCTGATTCCATGTCAAATGATTCTTTCCATTGACATTTGATTGGTATATCGCCTTCTGTTCAGCCTGCATACATTATTCCAAACACAAAAAAACGGCAATCATTGAACGCACCTAATGGAAAATCAAACATAATCAAGATCAAAGACGTGTCGAAATACAGTGAGTCCACTTGTAGATCTTTACCTTAACAGCCTCGAGAAGTTTGGGGTTGTCGTAGAGGTACTTGAGAATCCATGTCATAGCACTTGCTGTAGTATCCTGGGCAGCGAAGAGTACTCCTATGATGTTATCAGCAATTTGATCCTCGCTTAAAATCACACCCTTCTCATCTTTCGAATTCAGGAGACAACTTAACAGGTCCTGACCCTCGACTAATTTTTTTTCCTTTCTTTCGGTAGCGATCTTACTTAGAATTTCACTCAGCCTTTTCCTCGCCTTCAATATTGAAGCACAAGAAGTCGAAAAAAAGTTGCGAGTATGTAAATGGTTGATGCAAATTAAAATTATAATTAAATAGCAAAACTTTACCTTCATTGCCCTCTGGTATGGAGTTCCAGGTAAATTTGTAGGGAAAGAATTATAACCTCTATCTATCATGACATAGTTTTTGTTCAACTCTTCTTTGTAACGGGGCTCCAAATGACCAAAAATGGCAAGTACACCAACTTCAAAAGAGAGCTGCAGGAATACAGCGATTGGCATAAATTAGATATGAATACCAGTTAAAACAAATAAGGAAAAAAAAAAATAATACTGAAAATTCAATCTAAGATCAGTTTAACTCTCTTCATTGTAAGAAAAAAAACCTTCTTCATCTCATGGAATGTGTTAACAACACGACCATCGGCCCATGAATTCAATGCAGATACTGCTGAGGCTTCAATGTATGGCACCAAGTTTCGAATAGCTTCTGGATTCAAGGAGCGTTGCACAAATTTTCTGAGGCGCATATGGTACTTATCCTGGTGAAAAAACAGTGCATTTGGACCGATAAGATTTTCCTTGCTCTTGGGATATGTAGGCTTGAACAAGTGTGCTTGAGTGACAAGCACAAACCGAGCTGCATCCGGGCTCGCCAACATGACACAAGGGCAACCGAGTACATGAGTCTTGAAGATTTCTCCATACCTGAATAAGGAAAAACTTGAAAAAATTCCTCCAGTAATGAAAAACAATACAACAGTTTATGGTATGTGACAAGGCCATAGAGAGGATAAAGAGTTTAAAAACCTTGTTTGTCTATCAGAGAAAAATACATTTGGATCTTGAGTATAAAGTTGAAGTGTTTCTCCAATATAAGGCCACCCCATTGAACCAGGAGGGAGTTTAGATTTTTCTCTCAGGAATTCTCATTTTCTTTCTAAGAGAATTAGCATAGGAAAATACTGCAACGAGAAATAGAAATATGGAAACAACGAATGCAGTGATCTCCATTTTTTCTGTCTTGCTCTTTCTATAGGCTGGTAAAATTTGCTGTAATAAAATACTAATGCATCCCGAGCTGATTCGAGTGAATGAGAAATGAAGGGGCTGGAGGTTTATATATGGGAATGTGGCAAAGACATGTCAATTTTTTATTTATTTTTTATTTTTTAAATTTTTATACAAAAAAGTGAAAAGATGGGAAGAAATTAATGACTACAACTCTCATTAATATGGGGTGCAATAATGTTAAAAAAATTACACTTTTTTTTTTTTGAAGGATAAACATGATAGAAAAACATAAAGTAGATATTGAAGTAGAAGATCACGAAGGTACGTGGCTTGCAAAATTCTTCAAGACATAGTATCAACGAGTGTTAACAGAATAATTGAACATTCGTCTTTCAAGATACAAGACTCCTTCCAATTATTTTATAGCAATATAACAACTTTGTCAATCGAAACTTAATTCTTATTGGACTATTCTTCGACTGGAATAACAACAAACATTTAAAAGCTCGGAAAATTAAACACTAACTTCTTGAACAAACTAAAAAATAATTGAATTTATCTTTCAATATACAATACTCCTTAAAACGAACTTTTAGAAGCTTGAAAAATTGAACACTAACTTCTTAAAGAAACTCAAAAATATTTGAATAGAATTCGGAAATGCTACAACTTTTGGCACATTTAACCGTTAGATCAAACAGTTTTAGATTTGGACACAATCTGGTCCCTAGTGCACTAGACTTTCGACAATTTCGTTTCTCAATTCTCCATTTTAATATAGTATGAAAAATATCAAATTTTATTTGAATAATCTATATTGTGAACGATGGATTATTATAGGAATACTAATAAACTTAGAACATAAAATGAATTATTTTAATTAATTAGAATTGAAATTATATATATATTTTTAATAATAAAAGATTGGACAAGCTAAAAGTAGGATACGAATGAGAGTATCTTTTTGTTGCTTCTCACATGGTATACATTTTTTAATACTCCTCCGTCCCATTTTTGTAGGTTGGCTGTCTTTATTTTCTTGTCCCAGTTATATAGTTCTATTTCTTTATTAAGAATATTTTATTTTGTTTGTTTACTAATATACCCTTATTTAATTTGCCTAGTTATAACTAATTTTTTTTTTAATTAATCTTGAAATTGTACAAATATAAATAAGGATAGACTAAAAAAGTTTTTAGAAAAATTTCGTTTTCAATAATATTATACAAAAAAAAATTATTTGTGTGAAAAATAAAATCAGCCTATATAAATGAGATGAATGGAGTACTAACATTTTTTTAAATTTACCAAATGCGTAGAACAACTTCTGCACAAGGTGGACTTTAAAATCAATCCCAAACTGGGGCTATAATAAGTAGGGAAAAGATGTTTGTACCGAGGGGGGATTACCGAATCGTGTCCCCCCTCTCACATAATGCTTCGGGTCCCGTGTGTATTAATTTATTTCGAGCTATGGCCCCCACCTCCGATGTGAGTAGTAGGTAAACAATTCAGTATATTTTTTTGGTACTTGTAGCACGGCTATAACAAGTAAGTCATGAATGATGTTTTCTAACATAAGTGGTGTTAAAATATCAATCTAAGTGTCATCATTTAATGAGTTCAATAAAATGTGAAATCATGTGACTTATTTAATTATTTCTATAATTTAATGACACCTAGTGTTACCTAAAGTGATGTTGCAACATTAATGGTGTTAAATATCATCACTGCAAGTAATAACTTCATGGCAAGATTAATTACTACATAATTAGTGTCACTAATTACACATGACCGGACTAAAAAGTAAAAAGTCCCATAAAGGCTTTAGAGCACTTTAGCCACGCTACAATAGATCGGATAACGAGGACTTAACCCTTATCCGGTGTGTGGTGTAATTAATGTCCATTTAAGTAATGTTATTTATTATCATTGATAATTATCATTATTTGACGTGACACTAAACAATAAACTTAATAAAAAAATAATATTGTGTTGCCCACTTATATTGTAATATTAGTCTATGAAGTGGGTACACATCACTTTAAATGATAAATTCATTTCAATATGGAATTACGAGACCCATTTAATTGGATTTACCATGCAATACCAACATAAAATATCGTTTTAACACAAGTGGTGCAATATGCATATTGCTATTTATCCGCACTAGGGAGGTCCCAATGTGATGTGACAAGTAACATATAACATGAAATGGTAAGGTCAATTAAATATATAAATATAATACCCACTTTATTGATCCAGTCATTTAATACCACATCACATGAGATCATCTCAACGAGAATAAATAACATTACTCATGCTATACAACATTACTTGATCCTAATAAAATGAGTCACATATTCATACATTTAATTTACATTATCATTTCATAATCATTAGTAATAAGTAGCATTATTCATGAAATTAATACGAGGCGCTTATCCTCCTTAAGTCAACCCGTAAAATTAATAGGCTTTATGTTGTGAGTGTAGATCAAGTTATTAATTCACCATCCTATGAATAATAAGGAAAAAATTAGTTGAATTAGAATGTATAGATTTTCTAAAAGTAATTTTTTTTTTTAATTTAAGGAATCTCTTATAAGTAAATTTACTTATTAAGTCAAAACTTCACTTATAATTAGTAAACATATTTATTTACTAAACTTTACTTATAAGTAAATTTATTTTGTTAAGTAAAAAAGTCCACTTATAAGTAAAAATTATTTTTGTAAATCAAATATGAAGTTTTTATTTGTTTTTTTTAAAATACTTGAACATTTGTCACATACAATGTTGCACCAAATGCCTTATTAGATGAATATAGTATAATCAAATTTATACCTATCTCCTAATTTTATCTTCTAATTCTATATGGTGTACCAAGGACCCCCTCTGTAATAGAGATGACAAAAAAATCCGTCCCGACGAGTTGGCAAGGCGGAGCGCGGGGAGCCGCCCGGTCATGGGGCGGAGATGCCTCGCCCCACGAAAAAAAAAAACTAGAATTTTGATAAATTGTTAATTTTAAAATATTGTTGAATGTATTTACAATTTTATATCATGTCTCTAATCCAACAATTATATTATACAATTGTCACTTTAACTAACAATTGTTTTATATAATTTATAAATCCGGTCATCCACTCTTTTTATTATAATTAAATTATATAATCAAAGTAAGTTTATGATATCTTGATCGAAAAAATTAGAAAAAAAAAAATTTAAAATATATGGAATGACTTTTAGATTTTGGGTTAAAGGTTGACATTTGAATAATAGCATAACTCGAAATTTTGAATTTGTGTTTTATTATCTAATAATAGCATAACTCGAAAATTTGAAAATGTAAAAAAATTTAACGGGACAAACTCCTGTTCCGCCCCGTCCCCTTCCGAACCGAACCGAATCCGTCCCATTGTCATCCCCACTCTGTAAATTATAATATCCAACTAAAGGTATCATTATTATTCAACGCATAACAAATTGTTGGCATGGTAACAAACTGTTTAGAGATTTGCAACTAGGTCTTTCGCACATATAATGTAATGAATCATTGAGCTTGTTCTTTGATATTGGGTGTCCGAACCTTCCAAAAGACTCGACAAAAGAAGAAATTATTAAGATATGCACCTCACTTGTTGCTAATTAGTACAATTTTTGAACTACAATATTGTTAAGTTTGTAACTTTCATGTGCAGACCAAACCAAAACTCGCTGAAAAAGAAACCCTCAAAATACACAACATTGTAGGATTATTAGAGCCATTTAATGAGCGACTGTCCCAAGTTCAACACTTAATAGTCTAGATAGCAAATCTCATTCAACGAATCCTAATCTTGATTAATTTTAAGATTTACATAATCAATCTAGATTTATCTAATCAATTCAAAAACCCATTACATTGATATTACAGAACAAATCTCAACTCTGACAATCGGTGATGAAATCAGGACCCAAATTCAGTTGGGATTTTGCAAAGTTTTTTCAAACAACGTCATAATAAAACTAACCGATTTTGCTCTGTTACCCACAGTGTGTAACATAACGCATGTCCACCGTCAATGAGTGTGTGTCAAGTGTCTGAAAGTGTCCGACTAGTGGGATCATGTTTAAAAAAGTCGGACACTTGACAATGTCTAAGCGGTAGTGGACAACATAAAACTTATCCATCGTGAATAACAAAGCAGTTCTGTAAAACTAACACTAAAATGTAGAATAAATTAATTTTTCTATTGGAATTAAAAGTACAAAATGATCTGTACGACAAAAATCCACTTCCTTTTACGAATCACTTCATATTTTTCGAAATCTAACTCGAATAAACCTTCAAAACATTTCTAATATTAATTTTCATGCACCCATTTCATACCACACTTGCAGAATCTACTCTAATAATAGCTTATTTTTCTAAATTAACTTGTGTATCAACTTCCATATATCACAAATGAGATTTATTTATTTATTTATTCGAAAGGACATCATGTGAAACACAAACTGATTTTATTAAGTATAGATTGAAATTAAGACAAGATTGGTATGAGAGTTAAGAGGATAAATAAATAAATACGGGAGTTGATGAAAGTATATGTTAAATTTTCACCATTTTCTATTTAGTGTTTACTCCCTCTCACTGCATTTTTAATTAAAATTTTATTTTAAAAACCTAAATTTCAGTGGGGGCCACTGGCCCCCATGCACCTCCCTCCACCGCTAAATATGATTTTACATTCAACCGTGCTATATGGCCAGGGGAACAAGTGTCCCCCCACTATTGGGGCGCTCCCGCGGGGGGGGGGACAAGTCAAGGTCGGTCACCGACCCTAGCCATCTATCTTTTTTCTTGTACATTTATGTAAATTCCATGTTTGTATTGTGAAGTGACATGTACTTTGTCACTATATATATACAAATTTGTCTCGACAAACTTGATTTTATGTTTAGACACATGCATTTTTTCACGACATATATGTAGTATATTAGACAACCTATATGCAAGCTTGAAATATTAGTGTAACGTGTTTATAATATATTATAAAACAACCATAAATTAATATACATTCAATTTCTCTTACCAAATAAGGGATGTCGGATATGACATTTCCTATAAACAAGGAATTCCCAAAAAATTGTTATACGCTTGATAACACTTTTTTTTTTTTTTTTTACAGAGGAATCTATAGTCGCTATCCTTCAGATGCGCATTGTATAAACTCTCGAGCTGATGCAATAACCTGCAAATCACGCCAACCAGGTTAACCACACTAAATAAGCTCAGTACGACAGGTTCGACCGAGAAAGTGTTAATAGGGGGAATCGAACTCGTGACCAAAGACTTCTACGCTCACCTACTCCACAAACTCGACCACCCCATGAGGGACATAACATATCTTTAATAGACTCACAAGTTGTAGGTGCCTTATTTATTTATTTATTTATTTTTGTATATTTCAAGAATCCTAATAATAGAACGTTTATAAAACAGACTGGGGAGAACTTGTTTTCTAGCAAAAGGTATGTATAAAATCAAATGACTGTTAGCTATTATTTGTATGCTCATTCCATATTAAATTCTACTAAAAGACTCTTTAAAAATATAATCTTAATCCAGTTCAAATTGAAATTAAAATCTTTGAGAGTCTATTGAAATCATTCATGTATAGGTGAGATTTAAACTTGGATAATTATATTTACAACACCGTTGTCGTTAACTACCCTACATTTTAATTATAATAAAGGTCAATAAATATTGCTCATTTAGCACTTTTGTCCTTAGTCTTTTTTCATCATATTCTTATTTTCAACCTTTAATTATTTAATACACTCGTTGCTGATGATTATTTCACCAAATATTTTGTTGGTATGGCAAAATATTTTATCGATTTTTTTTATTCGTTGTTTATCTTGTTTATTTAAGAATATGAGGGAATAAGACTTTTAGCTCCTTCCAAATGAATTCTTTAGCTATCATTAGGGATGAGATGTGCTTATTAATAAAAGATTGATAATGAAAATATGACATAAAAATGTTAGGGAATAAATGAAAAAATGAGCAAAAGTTGGAGACTTTCTTTTGAAATAAAATGTGGTGTATTTTTTATTTTATTTTTTAATATGGTGTTAATATAATTAGCCTTTAAATCTAGAATTTTAAATATTTGACAACTTTCAGCCGCACCACTGTCCACGCGCTAGTTGGGTCACATATTATTGAAGATAAGAGAGAGATTTGAAAATGGAAAAATATTATTCAAGTGCTAAATGTTCTGTAAACTAAATTCATGTTAAATAGAAAGGAGAAAAGACGGAAAAATTAGTTACAAAATGACAGCTATACAAATCCTGGTAACCGGATCTATATACACAAAATATCCGGTGTGAAGTAGCAATATCCGATAAGAGGAGTGTCATATCCGGTATGCTCTGATATCCAATATGAGGTGTGCCATATTCAGTATGTGCAAATATATCCGATATGCTCTGATATATATGAACCAAATTTCAACAAAAATGACCAAAGATCTATGATTTATTTATTTATTATTTTTGTAATGGGTGATAACGCAACTCTATAACACGTTAATTTTATGACTGCTACATCGTACTCATTATAGAAGAGATTTTTATGCTCTTAATCATACTATAGTAAAAAAAATAAACAAATCAATAACCTTACTTTATGTACAGTTGACGGATGCATAGGTATCAACCCATCATTGGATGTTGATTAGAAAAAGTTTCGGTACAAAAAGCTTTACTTTATTCAAAAATCAATTCTATAATGATTCTTGTAGAGGTCATCATGATATACGACAACTCGGTGTTCCTTATGGATGGTCTTATGTAATGCCATTTAGCCCTGATGAATTATGCTATTTTGTCCAAGTTAAGTTACAAAAAAAAGATATCCAAGCGATGTGACACTCCCTATTGGACGACGCGGCTGGTGGGTTGCATTGACTCATTAGATTGTTTGAATTAGTCTCTTATTTAAATTTTCTCAACTTTACACAAGTTTCATATATTTCATTGTCATGTGGTAATGTAGTATTTAATGTAATGTTATTTATCATCACAGGGATCAAATCAGTGTAAGTCGTGACAATGAATTTCTAATTTGTTGTTCAATACATTAGACAATGAACCAGAGATTTATTGCCACCAACCAATAATGAACATTATTATTCAATTTTTTTAGAGACATTTACAACTTCCACGCAAAATAGAAAATACCATTTGTACTGTAATTTGAGCTACAATAATAATAATAATGAAGAATATGAAATCGACAAAAAATAAGAACACAGATTTGAGTGGTTTAGTGCGCTATGCTTCCCTCACTTTACTCCACTCCGTTCTCGGTCTATTTATTTTCATATATATGTATTCCACTCTGTATGAACTACATACACAACACAACATATTGCAAAATTTAAAGCTTTAGGGAATTTTACTGGTTTGTCCATTATGATTATTAGTCTTAAGTAAAAAATTTCAAAACTTATGATACATGCTTGGATGTAGTAGTGGCTCTGAATATATGGAACAATAACATAAATTTTTCCCCTTTAATTGAGCTTTCAAATGCCAATGTCAGAAAAATAAGCACTAAGATTAGTTACATATATATAATCCCTGGTTGGTATATATTAAAATATGATAAAAATTTCAAGTCAAAGTTAATAATTAATATTAGCTACACACTTCATAGGAATCAAACTTTTCAACCACATATTTCATCAATTAATCTTGTTCTTGCTTGTTCGATCAATACTTCATATTGTGTCATATCAACCTCTCCGTTTTCAACAAAGTGGTTTTGAATCGGTCTGGATTCATAACAATCTTTCTGAAATGATTGATATGAACCTTCAAGAAATGTCTCCCAAATTCAATATTTTCTGCCCCATCTTTAAAAAATGATGATGAATGAAATTCTTGATTGTAGTCTAAAAATGAAACTTGAACCAAAATTACAATGACAATCTGTAAAACTCTACCTGCCAAATTAAAGTTGGTAACCAGCCTTTTTATTGATTTTGAAATTAAATTTGTTGCATTTGTCAATCTTTGTAGGGTTCCTTAGTACAAGGAAATCAAAGAATTGCACTGACTTGTTGATTCACAGCTAAGAAACGACCAGTATTTTATCTACGCACCGTCTTTGACATTCAATTTTGACTTGGAACCCGGCTTATTAATTAAGAATGACAAATAGAAAAGGATACATGAAAAAAAAAATCCTAAAAGTTATAGAAAATGCACGACAATTTTTTGGGAGTCGCAAGATTTTGGCCTAAACGTGTGTTAGGTAGGAGGAGAAAGTAGATTAATGTAGAATGGAAGACCGAATTAGCTGTAATATTAGTCTTTGTTTCCTACTAGAATTTTCAATTTGAAATCAATATTTTTTCAACTAAACGTGTGTTTGACATGTCTCGCAAAATGAAATCATTAATAGTCATTTTTAACATGTTAAAGTAATAATACTAATACAAAATCTTGAAAAATAGTCAAAAGTTTAAAAATATAACAAAAGTCATATAATCCTCAAGGTCTTATACTATAGAGGAGAAATGATCTAAGTTGTTTACTTTCTCCATAGGTGATCAAAACTTACACAACATTAAACATGTGTTATGGTGTTTTTTTTTTTTTTTTTTTTTTTTTTTTCTCTTTTTGAGACTCGTGTTCATATTCTTTAAAATTAAATTAAATACACTACAAATCAATTTTGAAACGACTGATTTCACAAGTGACCCACAAATCGAGGTAGGGTACTGTAGCATGAAATGACTAGGGGTTTAAATTGTACACCTCCTCCAATATAATGAAGGAAAATGACTTTTGTACACCATGTTGTACAGCCCCCTCACATAAGAGGGGGTCCATCATGAATAAAAAATTCGTGGAACCCCCTCTTGTGAGAGAGGACTGCATACCATGTTGCATGTAGCATCCTTCTATAACGAAATCATTCTTTATTTGTAATTAGAAATGACAATTTAGCTCGACTCGAGATAGGTCGAGCCCGCGTCGGCCCATAGGCTGGAGGAAAAAAAAAAAAGAACAGACAACGTTAATAAAGATAGCAAACTGCTGCCTCTCAATTTCAAGAAGAGAGAGAGAGAGGAAAAATAAAATAAAAAATGAGCCTACTCGGTTCGGCAGAATTTTTTGAGCCAGCTTTTGCTGGACTCGATTCGAGCTCGAAAAAAGCTCGATTCATTTTACCTGAGCTGAGTTGAGCTGAGCTGAGCTCGAGCCTTGAGTTTCGATTCGTGAGCCGACTCGGCTCGACTCATTGACACTTGTAACTAGAGAATTTTGATACCATAATTCAATTATAATACGCATAACAGCTGTGGAGATTAGACCTAAAATTAGTTCCACCTCATTACTTCATCCCTATATATATATTAATAAATTCCTTGTGAGTTGAATTAAAAAGAGTGCTACGTCACCTTTCGACACCAACAGTCACTATAGATTACATGTAATTCATGAACATTCATCAATGGACATGCATCACTTAATCAAGAGATTCCAATTACATAAAGTACTGATTCCTCTCAATACTAGAGATTCATCAATTTCAATTTAGTATATAAATTCATCTGAACAATTAACTTCTTGTACTATTAAGCAATGGTATAAAATGAGTAATACGTGATAATATATTTTGATCGAGTATCAAGCACATGCTTGATTATGCGAAGCACATGCATATGTTTTTTTCCAAATTTTTATATTATTTCAAACATTCTAAGCTAAGAAAAATAAATAAATAAATAATGCATTCTTTGAACTTTATACATATTCTTCAAAATTTCAATATATATATATTACTCAAAATCATAAATACTATAATTACTTCTTAATCATTTCCTATAATTAGATTCGACATGGACAATGGCTTTAAAAAAAATCCTAAATTCTATCTAGTTTTTTATCGGATTTCAATTCAATCTCATCTTTTTCATCCAAGTTATCTTCTGTATTATTCGATGCAAAATCATCGTCATCGAGCTCTTTTATTTCAATTTGCAAAATCATAAATACTATAATTACTTCTTAATCATTTCCTATAATTAGATTCGACATGGACAATGGCTTCAAAAAAATCCTAAATTCTATCTAGTTTTTTTATCGGATTTCAATTCAATCTCATCTTTTTCATCCAAGTTATCTTCTGTATTATTCGATGCAAAATCATCGTCATTGAGCTCTTTTATTTCAATTTGAGAATATACATATTCTTCAAAATTTCAATAAATATATATTACTCAAAATCATAAATACTATAATTACTTCTTAATCATTTCCTATAATTAGATTCGAAATGGACAATGGCTTTAAAAAAATCCTAAATTCTATTTAGTTTTTTATCGAATTTCAATTCAATCTCATCTTTTTCATCCAAGTTATCTTCTGTATTATTCGATGCAAAATCATCGTCATCGAGCTCTTTTATTTCAATTTGAGAATATATATATATATATATATATATATATATATTACATCTTTTACATAGTAAGATATCATGCCAACTCCTCATAATCATAACCATCAATAATTGAAGATTATGCATTACTAGAACCACTTGCGAGTAAAATTAGAGAAAGACCAAAGAAGAAGGAAGTTTGAGCTCGACGTAGATAGTTTGCAACTCTACGAAAAAAAAAATTTGAATTTTTTTTTTTTTTTTTTTTTTGTGTAAACGTCAAAATCATACAGATTATTGTATGTAATTCATGAGCTTTTGGGTGATTTGTGCTTATTTGATATTTGTTGAGTTCAATTTGATTTTTTTAAATATATAAAAACGAGATGAGCTTTGATAGGCTAATTTTGACATCAGTTTTAACACAAATACATGCGCATTTTTTATTTTTAAGCGTGCATATGTAGTCAACGAGATTAGTTAACTGTATTATCACACGCACATCTCATATGTGGGACGTTTCAAAAACGCAGTAGATGTTGACATATGCATTCATTTATGAATAAAGCTGCATGAACATGATTAAAATTTTTGTTTTGGAAACAGGCTGATTTGTCAGCATCTATTTCCTTGCTTTTTCAATTTTTTTTTTTTTTTTTTTTTAACTCTGTCCAATAACCAAATGGCACGTGTCATCTGATTTCAAACCCTGTATTCAATTCTTGCTGCTATAGCATCTCTCTTCATTTATAGCACTGCCATCAAGTACACAAGTTCTATCCTCTGCACCAAAATAGAAATCCTTCATAGAATGATCAACACGTTTTCTTTTTAGTAACCTACGGCAACTATATCTAATCATATTGAACAATGGGTAACTTGTAGTCGCTTGTCCTTGAATGATGTAAACCTTCTCTCAACTCACCCACGATAGAAATACTCCAGCTAGGTCCATTGCATCTAACTATGACTAGGCCAACCTTTTAAAACTTTTAAACCTTCTCTCCCATTCATGCGGATACTCTCAACACTACACGTTTCTAAGATAAAATCTTTATAGTTCACAATTGGTTCTCGAACACAAACATAGAGAAAAAGAACGAGTGTTATATCAAGTTGCCAAAAATTATAAGAGAATAGAGTATAAAAATGTATAGAGAATATTTTCAAGTTGTGTATATCAAATAATGAAAAAATTGAAATTTTCTAAACCAATTTAAATTTTTTGAAAGATTTAAACCATATGTAACAGGATATTGCATGGAGGGTACTTATTGTGGTGGAGTTCCAAGGAAACAACCCGTAGTGGCAAAATCTTCAACCATGGATCAGAAATTAGAGCCTTGGCTCAAGCATTTACTGATTTTTTTTTTTTTTTGTCTACAGCAATTGTTAAAAAAATTAGCAATAATTTTTCCTCAAACACCAGTTCTCTGCTCTGACAATAAGGGTTCTATTTCCCCTAGCATCTATCTTCTTTTTATTTTTTTTATTTTTTATTTTTTACGTATTTTGCTTCAAATCAACAGTGAAAATGGATTTTTTTTTTTTTTTCTATTTATCTTTTTTATAAGATTATTTTGCCTGCTGATTCTATGACTTGAAACGAACTTTGCTTTTATTTTGTTTGTATTGGGGAAGGCTTAAATTAAGGAATAATGTTGTTTTGCACCGTGCACAACACCCCCTAATAGGGGGTGGGGCCCGCAATTAAAATAATCGCGAAACCCCATCCCCTATTGTGAGGAGGCTGTGCACCGTGCTATGCCCCCAGCTCGGTTGCAAATTAAGTTACCAATTTTCTCGTCCAGTCAATTCTGTATAGATTTTAGCAATGATGGTTCCCTCAAATGTTTTGGTTGCCCATGTCGACATACATGACAATCACTCCACTGGGCAGAGAAATTAAATCAACCAAGATATTTTACAAAAAATCTTCCTCATTTTTGACCAATAGATAATGTCATGTTTAGGTCATAGGATGAAGTTGTTAAATATAATTAACAATGAACACAATTATTGTCCTTGAGCTGTAAAAATTCCTTCAAAAAGTGTATTTAACAATGAAATAATATATATTTTTGTTGATTATTTCGTCACAATGATTGTGTCGTTGATAGTTTCAATTTCTTTTTTGAAAAAATTACATTCTTATACGACCTTGCATTTGACAAACAGGATGACTCTCGTACTAGAATCCTCTCTATAGTCGACAGCTTTGCATGTTTCCTTAGACCTGAAATATGAAACATTACCAGCGCCTGCTGATTCTTTATTCATATGAGACAAAACTGTATGATACGATGCTTCCGTGAAATTTCTATTCTAGTACAGACATCAGAATGAAATAACATAATAGATTTGTTGAAACTAATACCTATCATGTGTAGTTTAGGTGTCATGTCACATAATCAATGGTAATAGACAGAATTAAATTCAAAGACTCATCCACCTGACCTTACAATTTTGGTTTCTTCGCACTAAAATCTTCAGCCTTTTATCACCAGTCAGAATTCGTCGACACTTCACAATCTTGACAACAGTGAGAGATCATATTTCACGTGACTAGATCACCATAACACCACATCTATGTGACTTGATCACTACAGTTTCGCCTCTGCATGCACTCAATCGGTGTAACTCGATCACCGCGACTATGCCCCTTGTGTGACTCGATTATCTCTGCAACTTCACCTTGATGCTAGCCCATCACCACACATGCAGTAAAAACAAAAAACAAAAAATACAAATTTAACATAGTTCAATAAACTGTCGACGATCATAAGAAGAAAAAGAATTTATTAGTTGAGAAAAATAAACATAGTTAAGTGTTTGAACGGTTCTAAGTTTGACCTCAATCTTAAGGTGCAATACAAAATATCGTACCTCGATTTGGAGATTGGGGAGGACAATATCAAAGCTAAAGAATTACACTTAATGCTTAATAGTTGCTCATGATAATACACCGAGTGTAATATCTTTCTGACACGTGATCACTCTAGGAATTACACTTAATTTGTGCACTTGCTCCAGAAACGCTGCAAAACCACCCTTCACGTGATGCTCATATGCACTAGATATTGAAACATCTTTATTCTTTTCTTGATTTCGATATGGTTAATTAGACGTTCTTATTGAACCTTCTGACGATCCCTCTATAAGACTTTTAACTACATTAGATATGTTTACTTAATCAAGTGCAAATAGGATATTCTTGTCTTTGCACAATATGTGGAATTTTTTTAATCTTTTCTCGGACATTTAGAGCTTGTTTGATGTTAATCTAAATCAAAGTCAAACAATCAATATCAACCACATATTTTATAGGTCCCACAATTTTTCAACCATACATTTAAAAAATTTCCATTACAATTTACTAAAAAATCTAATTTTAATTTTCACTAAACACCCAATTAAATAAAAGTGGAGATTCTAATTGTTTTTGGTTGATTTTCCTTTATCAAAATGGAGATTGGTTACAATGTCTTTCTTGATTCGTAGCTGATCATCTTCGATATCTAATTTGCAGAAACTCTGTACCTTTCAATGCTGTCACTTTGTAGAGTTTTTGTATCATAAGAGGGCACGTGTTCGGTAAGGTTTAACTAATATACATGCTCTGCAGCTGGAAGATTTGACAAATTAATTACAGTAACACATACACGTGTAAGAATCATTGGGGTGCATGTGTACCAGGAATCTTCAACATTAATTCACAAGGACTGATTTAGAGCAATGTTAATACCACCCGTGTTAGAACAGCAATTTATGTGATATTATGTTACATATTCAATTAAAAGAAAAATTATGTATTTCTTATTCTTTATCTTAAATTGTTGTTATTTTAGATTTTGTTACATTTATCCTAAAAAAAATGAAATTGTTAGAGGACATACACCATACACAATTATTTATTTGCTGCAAAGTAAAATTAATTAATTATTTGTTACCAAGTTTAAAAGACGTGTATAAAGATATAATACTCGAAAAGGGACATACTATGTTTTCGAGCTTATGCTTTTTGGCAGCTATCTGACATTGAATATATTGGGATCTATAAATATTTTGAAAGCACAATTTAAGTTGCTTTATAATATACCCCCGAACATGCTTTGTCGTACATCCGCATGTTATTACTTAATGTGTATATAGAATTTATTACAACTAAAATTAAGCAATAATGATATTGTTTTTTAAAGATATATGACTAATATTCTAACCACAACAGATAAAAAGTATCTCGTCCATTAGTGAGGTGACAAGATGTACATGATCCGTATTTTAGAACTCACCGATGAGGTGACATGACCATATATGGCCACCTCACAGATCTCCCGCCTACTATAAACAGGAGATCAATAATGTCAGAAGATATTTAACCGGTTAGTTGCAATGGATTTTTTCTCTTCATTTTCATTTTTTGTCTGTAGCATGCATCTTCTTTCTTTTTGGTTGGTGAAGTGCATATCAACTTTTAATATTTCTTTTGAACCTAGAAAGATTGTACTGCGATGACAAGATGTAGAAATATAGCTAGACTTGGCATCTGGCGATGGCTTACAAGACCAAAACACAAATGGAAAAAGTTGGTGCATTTCAGATGACACAAAATGAAGAAAAGAAAAACAGAAGATTGTGTGTTTTTAAAGATTTTATCAGAGGAATGAAGATTTTGTGAATCTTCTGCACTTTCATCCTCCATAGTATTATCAACAATTTGCATGATTCTTATTTAGAATTTTCCATGTTTAATAGGAAGCTCCAGAGGCAAAATGCCACGACCAAAGATTAGTCATCATGGAATGCAATTGTTCATATAAAAGAAATCATACAGTGGCGTATATTTAGAGCCACCCTGAGTATCATCTAGCTCTAGAGGAAGAGAAATACAATATCAAAGCTGCAAGATTAATCTACTCAGTAGAGCTGTACTCAAAAGTACAATCATATCTACTCCTTAAAAAATGAAATGAGAAACTGGAAACTTGTATATTTCTGCCTAAAGGGTGGAACGAAATAGCTGACTAAATTGAAGGATTGGAAATTCCAGGCATGCCAAGTCGGCACCTTTCAGACTTCAATTCCAACAATGAAGACACATGGAATGATCAGAGGCGTGAGACAAAAGAAACAGACTAAGGCAAGGGTTGAATCTGATTCAGTTAAATTCAGCTTACTTAAAATCATGAACTCATCTGGCATTGGATTTGAAGACAACACCATAAAAGCATAGACGGTGCAACTTTTTCACGATCTCTGTTCGTAAGTATTTTCAAGAACTGGGACCCCAGGTCCATATATCAACTTACATCGGTCATTGAATGAACCAACTAATCGAGATGCCACTTCCTTGAAGAACATATTTGCCACCTGTCATCCCAAAACCCATTACATGCTTAGAAAGGCCACTGTAAAAGAAAAAGGCTCAAAATAATATATTCTACAATTCAGATCATATGTATTAAGCACTCATTTTCAAATAATCCCATTACGAAATAAACAATCAATTCCATGCACTCATTTTAAATCAAGGAATTGCAGATCTGAAGCAAAATAATATCTTAATTTATCTGAAAGTGCAAATATAAGTAATGTAAAAATATTCACAATAAGCTCCCAACCCACAACAGTAACAGTGGACAAGGAAAAGTTAATATATAATGTCAGGTCAGCAGGAACAACAAATGTTTATGACGTGTACCAAGAGTTCATTTAAGATGTGACCACAAAGTGTTAACGTCGTCTACTCGAATAGGCAGTTCACTTAACCAGCAAAGCTTGGTCATGCATGACGTATGCATGACGTTCTCATAAAAATCCCTTCCAAGTCGTCACTGGGTATGACCAAGCACTGGTCCAACTAAAAGCATCAGAGAGTCCTTCTTCTTGATAGCAGCAGCAAATCAAATGTAGTACAAGTTAAAGGGAGATAAATTTAGGGAGTTGTTAACTGACAGGTTTCACGTACTTCAATTTTAAAGTAGTCTTTCAAATTTTCCTTCTAGTGTTGTTAACTTTACCAGACTACAGATTTCGGAAATCAGGGATGCTAGGAGAAAAGCTATTGAACTGGATGAAATATTTATCAAAATATGGAAGTGTCTAAACTGGACAGAAGTAGGTATTTTGTCGCCAATGACAATTTTCAACCAGATCTTAAAAGGATCTAAGATGACCCATGAATGGAGGAGATTACAGTAGTTCCTAGAAACGATAATAAATGGGCAATTCAAGATTATACAAACTATAAAGATATTTTCCTATAATAAATTATGGGAGAGGGTGATCAAACACATATCAAGAGGTAGTCGAAAGGTATCCCAAGGAGATCTACAGTGCAACACACTTAACTACTTCAAAAATTAATCAAAGGTATAGTGAATAGAAGCAAGACTTGCATATGGTTCTCACTGCTTCAGAAAAATCACATGATATGAAATGGGTGCGAAATGGAAAAGAATATTTTTACTACATATATAATTATTATTAAGTTTTCAGATTATTAGTAAATCCATTGGAAGATCCATGTGAGTCACCTTATCAACTACAATAGAAATGTTAGTTCTGGTCTAACTATCCCTCTTCTGATATGTTCTATTGGTTGTGTGATGCCTAATGTACTGTAAACCTTTTTCTCTCGGCCACGACTATTTTTTTAAGTGCAATAGAGTTTCTTGGGGAATTCGCATGTGTAAGCCCTAATATTTTCCTCCTATATAAAAGGATAGTACGGAGAGCTTCCATTCTACATATCATAGTAGAGAGAGAGAGAGAGAGAGAGAGAGAGAGAGAGAGAGTTAACAGCAGGCTCTGATACAGTAGCTCACATCGAGAGTGAAAAATGTTATATTGTGTGTTATTTTTGCTTCCTTTTTCTTATTTTGTGTGATTAATTACACTTGGTAACATAAGCGGAGCCAGTATAGGTCTAGTGTAGGACCAGGCCTGCATTGGACCTATAGCCTAAAATTTTTTTATTCCAATTTTTTTTTTTTATATTATAAGTAAAGCCCAAACACTGGTGGCTGGACCAGACCTGCACTGGATGATGACATTGGCCCAAAAAGAAAAAACGCCCAAATTCCTAAACCATTTGATTTCAACCCATTCAGCATCTAATTGATTTCCACCCAATCGAAATTCGAACCAATTCCTCTTCCATCTTCGTTTCCTCCCGTCTCCGCCAAACCGCCACTGCTGGCCTCCACTCGATTCTCTCTGGCATTTGAGTTCTCAACCTCTCAAGAACTCTCACTCGACGTCAATTTGTCTTCCCCCACCCCCAATCTCTAAATCTCCTGTGATTCTACAAATTTTCGAGCCCTAACTTGATGGAAATCGGAAGAGTGAAGACGCCCACTTCAACCACTTATCACTGAAAATCTGAAACGTGATTCGTGAAGGTGAAGCACTGCACTAAAGCAGGCGAAGAAGATAAGGTGAAGCCCCTGGTCCCTGGAACAAACTTTGGCAGTTGGCAGACCGCAGAACGGCAGAAGGTGAAGATTGAAGAACCGAAACTTAATTCTCTTTTTTTTCTTCTTTTATTTATTTTGTTGTTTTGATTTAAGTCTCTTGTATTTGATTTAAAATCATGTATCAATTTTGTGAATTGTGATCCTTAATTCCTTATCAATTTTGTGAATTGCATAACGAGGTTGGAGTCGTGGGGTTAAATTGGATGTCATCCTAACTCCTGAGGAGAGGTGAAGTCTGCTCAACAGCTCAAGTCTCGACTCTGTCTCTCTGCTTGTGAGTTTTCTTGAACTGTGAATTGCTATTTGAAGTTTGAACTGTGTCTGTGATTGTGATTTGTGAATTGCTACTGTGAGACTATGAGTTTTCTTTATTTCTTACCCTGTGAATCTGTGATTGAAGCCTAATATTTGAACTGTGAATTGTTATTTGAATTTCGAACTGTGAATTGTTACTGTGAGTTTTCTTACTCGTTGACTGTGATTCAGTAATTGAAGGCTTGAAACCTGATATTTGAACTATGAATTACTATTTGAAATGTAAATTGCTACTTTCTCAATATTGCTTTATATTTTTATCATCATTACATCCATCACTAAAAACTTGACGTTCGGCTTGGACAACATTGTGCCCGCACTCATGGTCAATCTTGGCTCCGTCCTTGCTTGGTAACATAGATTATTCGTTTAATCCATAACATGTTCTACTAAGATTGCTTCACTCTTATAAAAGACGGTCTCTTTAGATCTACACAAAGCATGTCCCAAACACCGATATCATACATTCCCTTAACTAATCCTCACATATCCCTGCCTCTCATGTCCCAACCACCGAATTCATACATTCCCTTAACTAATCCTCACATATCCCTGCCTCTCATGGTTGACATATTATTAATTTAATTTTCAAATTAGATACTTGTTTTAGGAAACAAGATTAGAGTTTTATTTAATAAACTCTATAATATTTTATTAGTCGTTTACTTTTCAGATTGGATACTTATTTTAGAAAACATAATTAAGGTTTTTACAATAGATTCTCTATTATTTTTTTTTTACTTATATTATACTAGTTTAAATCATATATATAAAGGTGGATATTGCATTGTAAAAGTTAGATTCTGATATTGAATATATTGATATTTTCTCCCTCTAAATTTTCTCTACTCTCCCTCTTCTTCCCTTTCTACTCTCTTTCTTAATCTCATTCCTATTTGATTGTGTTCTACACTAATTATATTGTCCATTTGTGTCACAATAATCACATATCCATCTTAGCGGATTCACACTTCTACTACATATCTCATTTGCAACTGATCTTTTGTCCTTCAATAACCTAACACTAATAAAGCATAGAAGGTTTAATAATGTTTTGTAGAACTATCCTTTTACCCATATAAGGATCTTCCTATCACACAAATTTCCTATTGTACTTCTCCATCTTGTCAACCTGGTCTAATTTTATGCATAACATCCTCTTCAATTCCTCTTTCCTTGTTAATAATTGAACTGAGATACCTATAACAATTACTTTTGGGGAAAACACTTAACAAAATCCTCTATAATAACTCAATTATTATCTTTATTTCTAACATTACTTAAATTAGAACTTTGGTGCAAGCTTACAGTGATAGGTAAATAATCCCTATAACTGCCGGTACATCTCACTCTTGTTATTGATCCATTATACATGTTCTTAATAATATTGTTATATCTACTAGAAATTCCTTTTCGATCTAGCAACCACCATACCATTTCCTTAGTTCCATAGCTCATATCCAGATCTTGTTTATCTCATTCGTACACTCTGTTGAACTGATACTTCAACTAGAATAACATATCATTGTCGAACAGATATCAACACTATTCGAACACTCTACCTTGTCATTTTTCTTTTTTTATCAGAAATATTGTGTATTTTAAGACACTCTTCGGACAGTCTACCATGTCATTCTTCTTTCTTTATCAAAAATATTGTGTATTTTAACTCAAAATTATTATTAAATAAAAAATAAGTAGTCATAATTAAAATATTTCAATAAGAAAATTTAATAACATGAATAAACTAAATTTATACTTTTTTTTTTATGACCGTGGATATCCGAGTCAGCTTACGCACAACTCGACTAATCCTACGAGACCCTGAAACTTACAGTCGGATACTCAATTCAGTGGTCCTGAGGGGACTCGAACTGGTGACCATTGGAGAGCAAACCCAAGGCCTGACCAACCGAGTTACCCCTCAACATATCGACGAAGCGTCGTATCAGTGCCTTTTTGAAAAATTGCTTATCAACGTGTCCGATACGTGTTCGTGTTGGTCCTTAACAAGTAAATAACTTCCATATTATTCTTGGCATAAAGCCAACCTGATTTCTGTAACATGTGAATTGCACTTATGCTCAATTGCCCTCTCTCACCTCATCTGACATCATTTTATTCTTTAAGAGTAAACTATTTTGTCAACCACATAATATCACATCGCCCAAGAACTTCCAAACTTCAATAAGAATTCCATCTGAGTTGATTTCTTTTATCACCCCTATCCTCTTCACAGCATCCTTTGACTTCAGAAAGCTGAATTCTTCTAGTATAATTAAAATTCCTATCTATAGTGGAGTTCAACAAATCACCAATGTCCATACTATGTCTCTCATTAAATAACTTGTCAAAATAATACCACTATATTTCGGTGATCTGATCGCTACGAAAAAACTCCTTTGTCTTTAATACACTTGATTTGGATTTTAGATCTCCACTTCCCCATTCCCTTCATTAGTAAGTAGCTTTCTCTTGTTCCTTGGTTCTAAGAAAACTCTGCAACTTCTCATACTTTTGTGCACGAGACAAATATTTGTTGACTTTTGTGCACGAGACAAATATTTGTTGACTTCCTAGTAGAATAGTTCTATTTCTAAATCAAATAGTCGACCTAAAATTTTATAGTAAATTGTAAAGGAAAATGGTACGCGTTGAGCTCAAATGTATAGAGAATAAGACTGGCATTGTTGTATATTAGTCAAGAAACACAATAAAATCATATAATTCATCAAGAAATATCAAATAAGAATGTTGCAAAATTTCAAGAAATAGATGCATAGACATTGAGGTTTAACACTATTAAGTAAAACTATATATCAATATACCTTCAAGGAAAAAAAAGAAAAAAAATTAAATCATTGAGGATGAAAAATAAAACTGGTGATGGAAGGAATGTGATTTGACCTAATGCCCTACAGCATGCAGCTGAATAAAGGATTGTGCAGTGCTTTATATGGGTGATGAGGCAGGGAATAAATGATCCAGATAATTACAAAGGATGATATTAGAGTCACCAGACAACTGCACAAGAAAGATCCTAAATTTTCCATCATTCTGATGTTGCCTTGGCAAGAATTCTGACAACTCATCTATATTCCCTACTAAAAAGATTTCTTAAATCCCATTTTGAATATCATCACAACGTAGAATATCTTTATCGCAGGTCTAGGTATTGTGAAGGGGAAATTAGACATCTTTCACTGATACATGCATTAAATGCCGTAACAATTCAACCAAACAGGAAATATCTTTAATCCATTAAAAATGATAAAAAGTATTATTGTGTTTATACTCAGACAAATTAACACAATGTTGGTGCTCACCTGTCGATAAAATGGTGACTGAAACTTGAAGTCCACCAAGAAATAAAGGTTGCAGGTGCCTGGAACAGGTCCCTCATTAAATTCCCAGATGTTAATCAAATGATCAAAAAGGCTGCTTTGGAAAGAAGTTGTCTGAAAGGAAAATAAACAGATTAAGAAATTAGAAGTTAGATAATTCTATAGAATAGTTCCTTGTACAAAAATATAAATTCCTTAGATGATACAATTGGAAGCTTAACAAATTAATAGAGGCATTGTATATGTTTAACCCGATCAATCTCCAAAATGCATTCCCTTTTACAAACAAATAGAAAAGTTAATTTTGATTATCACAAGCATCACCAACCCCCTTTCTTTCCAAGTATAGCAATTCATTCTTAAGTTGATATTTACATGTTCAAATTCAAAGGCTGCATTTCTATGGCATATGCAGCCTTAGTCATGCAGACAGGAGAGTCAGAGGAAGATAACCCCATGCAGCCTTCAGTTCACAACAAAACACAGGTTTATTTAAAGGGAAACATAAGGGGAAAAACTTAACAAAGTTCTTAGGACATCTATGTAATTGATTTTTGCAATCCATCATCCCCAAAATATAAATTATTAAAATGACACTAAAGAACCAAACTAATCAAAGAAGACATGGTTTGGCATGGATCTGTGAACAGCAACTCTTTCCTGCATCATACTCGTCCATTGAAGAAAAACGTGTCCCTTAATTTTGACTTTCCATAACCAAAAAACTGTTCAGAGAATCCTCATTACTCTTTCTTCTTTTCGGGATCCACAGTTATGTACAGAGTCCTTGTGCCTCATGCAAACAATAAAATATGGTGAATTTAATATGAAATCCATTAATGTTCTAACAATCTTCTCACAACAACAGAAGTTACTAATATGCCACTAAACACTACAGAACAGGACCACATGCAATCTTTCCTCATTTAATTGATGTCTTCTCCTTCACAATATTTTAACTTCAAATATCTCAATCAACATAATGTGAAATTTTCTCAGAACTAATATCTTCTGCTGAGAAATACACAAATTCACTTTCTAACAAATTTGGCATACCATTGTCAAGCTTTCAAATCAATAACAATGCTCAGCTTTTCAAATTATGAACAGTCTCTAACATGAATATCAATGATCCATGTGACCGTAATGTTAGTATTGCCAGGCAAATGAATTGGGGTAGAAGTCAATTACCACTGATAACAATTCCGTGTTTTATCCACGATCCATATTAAATTCTAGAACTCTAAAGGAATAGAAATGACATTGAACATAGGTTCACTGAGCCTGTACACCACACGCATGCCCACAGAGAGAGAGAGAGAGAGAGAGAGAGAGAGAGAGAGAGAGAGAGAGAGAGAGAGAGAGAGAGAGAGAATCCTTGGATAAGTAATCATCATGATCAATGCATCATAACAATAACCCTAACCAATAAATATCCAATTCATCTATGTAATCTAATTCTAATTACCCATCCTAATCAATAAATAGATCATCTGAAATAAAAAAAGACCAATTATCACACTAATAGTAACCATATGAACAGATTCCAACACTATACAGCTCCATGCATCACTTAGTTCACCAATTCGGCTGCAAATCCAAATTTTCTTCTTCAAGTGCTATGCCATTCATATCAAGGAAATTACATCATGGTTATAATCTTCTACGGATGTCAGATTAACTAGGAAATTCTAAATATTCAGCATATATTTCTAAATGCAGATGTGAAAGACTGTGTAAGGATGAAACGTGGGAACTCTCACTCAACATCAAGGATAGATAATTCTGATTTTCCGAACCTGCCCCCCACCCTCCCCACCTCCCTTACCCCCATAAAAGAGAAGTAGGAAAAGGGAAACTTTAACCAAGTACTCAACAGAGAAGTGATGAAAGTAGGCAAAGGATACCAGGCATATTCCTTTGATCTCAACATTTAAAGTTATATCCTCTGAAGTCAAATAGTGCAGATAATCCTTGTTAAGAAAAATATGAAATAAAATAAATAAACAAAAGTTTAAGTTGTTTACCAACATTATTTCCTCAAGCAAATAAAAGTAATAAAACGAAAAAGAATAAACAAACAAACATGACTTCCCAACAATTAAGTGAACAGGATATAGATGTTAATTATAATTTCAAGGAAGAAAAGCCATTTATACTCGAAGTGATTTTCACCTTTACATATTTTGGTTTCCTTAATTCCACATGGGATACATAACTTTCAATAAGAAATTTAAAACCAATTTCTAGCTCAGCATCAAACGACCCATCGGGAAGGTGTCGAATTATCTCTGATCGCTGACACCAAGGAACGAAATCCTCATATAAGTCGACAGCAGCAACCACAGCAAATAATTGCTCTGGGGAATACCTAACAATCAAGAGATAGTCAGTTCATCTAGCAACCAAAAGAAAAACATAGAATTTGCATTTGAAGTCTTAAGATTTGTGAAATAGTTAGAATGAGAACCTACTGATCATGAAACAGCATTGGAGGTTCACAGAAAATGATTTTTTTATTTCTAAGTGATGTATTAACTCAATTTAGTCAAACATATTTTGCAATTGTGTGCTTCATAGTTTCGTTTCTCGCAGCTCCCCCATTCTATTCGGGGGTTGATCTCAGGATTTTTTGTTTCTAGTTTGTGCAAGCTAGATGATAAAATTTCTTATATAAATCTTTGTGTATGAAAGTTGCCTTTTGCCTTTTTTCTTTTTTTTCTTTTTCTTTTTCCCACAGTCAATGAAGGCAAAAATGAAGACAAGGGCAGGAAAAATTCAAACTTCATACATATGTAGCATTGCCCCTGTTGTAAATTGAGAAAAAAATTAACCTTCTCTAGGGTTCATCCTATTAAATAGAATTGGATTTTACAATCGTTACTCACAAATGGCAAACCAATAGAGGATAAACTAGAACTCCAGAACATTGTAACTTACTTTTTGACATGCAAAGTTGCATATCTATCATAAACATGTATCAAATTGGCGTAAGAAAATGTATCTAGCAAGGTTCATAATCTGTGCCGTGCAAACAAATTCACGACAGGTTTTCCAAAATGAAATTCATATCATCATAAGCGAGATGCAAAATTAAAAGAAAATGCAATTACTTCACCATTCATTTAAGCAATCCAAATATTTAATCTAGGTAATAATTCAGAATCCACCTATTTTTCGATGCAAATAAAATAATTTATCACGAAACGCTCAGAAAAAAAGAAACACACCCATGTGAATACAGGAAATAAACATAATTGGGCACAACAGAATAATAAAAATTAGAAGTGCTAAGCATACCCCAAAACACGTCTCTCTTCGTGTACTTTAGCTAACATATTCCCCTCTTCGCCATCACCACACCCCAAAAAAATCCTCTTTTCTGGACAATAACATTATGATTATTCGGAAAAATTCTCGAATCCCGTAAATTATAATTCCAGTATCCAGTGACTGCCGATTTATTGTCTGAAGAAAATGCATTTGACCCACCAATTGTACTCAGGTACCTAATCTGATTGTAGTCACTATACTGTATTATCCGCCGCCGGAATAAATCCCGACACGAAAACAAGCGCGTAAGCGCCTTTGACGCGGGATTAAATGAAGGCATTCTGAAGAAAAAGTACGGGATTTTCTTTTTAATTTGGAAAGCTAGTTGATTTTCTCAATGAATTTCGGGATATCATTTTTGAGAAATACGAAGATTATATGAGCCATTTTTTGGACAATGAAGCGATAAATTAGTCCGCTTATTGGATCTCTGTCTGTGATCGATTCTTCGAAGGTTTTGTTTTGGACTCCTCATATTTAGCGGTTGTCGATTACTTCCCTCATATTAATTTTTTTTTTTCCTCCTCTCTCTCTCTCTCTCTCTCTCTCTCTCTCTCTCACATATTGAAAATTTTAGTCAAATAATAAATTTTACTATCATTTATTTAATATTTCCCTACCTTAACGCAATCAATATTTAAGGAAATTATGCATACAATATTCAAGGTAATTAAATTATATATTTGTGATAACAAAACACATTAACTAGGGACATGTTAGCAAACTGATATATTAAATACAACCATAAACTTTTCCTTTACTATTATGATTATATTTTATTTTATTTTTTAATTGTTGATCAATTGACTTGTAAGAAAAGCTATAGGATAATAGGTTGATGACTCCCAAGAGCTCTTACTATGGAGATAATTGACTCCTTGCAGTTTTCCTTGCCAGATATACATGAATCGAACTATCTTACGACGTTCTAAATTCACTTAAATTGGTGAACAATCGAACCCTTCAGACCTTTTTCAACCACATGATGTGACAGAGTATTAGGAGGTAGTGGGCCATACCCTGATAAGAGAAATAATAGCAATAATATGTTGGGTTAGTCTCGATCAAATTATATCATTACAAATTAAGGACACTTTGTAAGAGGATCACCATTTGTAATTATACAAAGGAGAAAATATAACACAAGCTTCTCTATTGCACACTTTTTCTTTACTCCCTTAATTATTATTTTGTCTTCAAAAAATGGATGCTCTAAAGAATGTTGACCAAAATCTGGGATCGCTTTCAGATAAAAGTAATGCTGCCCATCCATAGATCCTTCTTAGCGTTAGGGAAGATTGAATAAAGTTACGAATGGAGAATCGTTTACCAATTACACAAACAATTGTGATGAAGAGCACAATTGCAGAAGTCATACTTGAAATTTGAAAGAAGACACTCTTCAGGTTGATTTATTTCTCCATTCTGTTTCAAGTTTAGATCTGCTTTCGATACATACACAGTTGAAGGAGAATTTTTCGTGAATACCTATAAGAAACCAAAACGCACTACTATTACCAACAAGGCAACACTAAGAACAATGTTGTTTGAACAGCCTCAGTGATAGGTTGTGTTTCCAGGGGCTGAAATGGCAGCCCTGGTTGGAAGTTTCTAGCTATTTTTTTAATTGTTAATGAAAACGTGCCAAGTGTGCATCTATCTAAATCTTTGTCATTAAGCATGTTTGTGTAGCAAAACTGTAACATTAATCAACAGGTGACTTGTTGAAAATGTAAAAGATCGAGAGATCAATATATTTGTAAGTATATGAATCTTAAGTAGGCAAGGCCACCAACTTTGGACCTAGGCTTTGCCATGATGTAGCGTTTGCTATTTTCTGCAAGGAAAACTTTGGCATGTGGATTGATAAAGAATGCTTAGGCAATGTGTTCCTTTTCAAAATCGTCAGTATATTGGCTGATACAGTTTATTTTCATGATGTCCTCTTGCATGAATTCCAAAGTATTCACTAGATAACTCACAATGAAATCCTGTCCATTATCCACACTACAACAAATCCCTGATTTCGCGACAAAAAAATGTTGTTGCAAATTGAGATTTTGTTGCCAAAGTAATTTAGCGACGACAATACGTTCGTTGCGGGTATTGTCGCTCTATATGAGTCACAGAATGTGTTTTGCGACGACTTTTGGACATTTGTCGCTTTCACAAAATCGCGACACTATTTGTTTGACGCAAAAAATACGAAATGGCAACACAATATCTGTAGTCATAATGTCGTCGCAACGTATATATGTCGCAAAAAATTTAAAGGGCGACAAGTCAGTTTGTCGCAATTAATGTTCCAATAAAGTTTTTACGAGAAATATCTTTGTTGCGAATGTTTAGTCACCGAATGTATTTTACGACAACTTTTGATCATTCATCGCATTAACAACATCGCAGCACTATTTGTTTGTCGCAAAAAATATGAATTAACAACACGATATTTGTAGCTATAATATTGTTGCAATGCATGTAGTCGCGAAAAAATAAAAGCGCGACAGGACAGTTTGTTGCAACAATTATTCCAATAAAGTTTTTACGAGAAAACCTTTGTTGCGAATATTCCTTTGAAGGTGTAACTTTTGCTATTTATTTTATTTTGCAACAACACATGCACGTAGTAATATACTTTTAATAACAACTAATGTTTGTCGTGAAATATGTTTTACAATGTGTTTGATATGTCGCGTAATGTTTTTTAATACATTCAATATTTGTTGTACAATTTATTATGTAACAAGTGGTGTATGCATTTAAATTTATTTTGTAACACAAAGAGTCTATCGCGCCATCGTTTGTGCAATGAGTATAGTTGTTGCCTAATTTATTTCATGATTATTTTACATACGTTGCATATTTTATTTTACGACATAAAAATTACTACGCAAAGTATGTTGCGACAATAAATATTTATTTGTGTCAAGTTGTACTCGTAGTTAAATTTATTTCGCAACACAAAGTGTTTGTCGCTTCAACAATGTACAATTGTCGCCTATTTGATTTTATCTTTATTTATGTATGTCGGAGATTTTATTCTAAACACATAATTTTCAATTTCTTTCATCGCAATGGAATCGTTACCGTGGTGCACATTTATATGAAAATGAAACTTACTTCATTACAAATAACTCGCAACTTTATGAAAAGAATGCTTCAACATACAATTATTAAAATATAATTGATATCAAAATAGAAACTTTTAAAAATTATATTACAGTCAACCAAATAAATATAGATCAATGTATTATCTACAAATTTGGTTATCTCTAAGATCAAAACAAATACAAATAAACTATAGTACTGATAATTTCAAGATCGAACTACTTAGAATGGTTCACCAAACTTGAGAAGTAAAAAATAGAACTATAAGTATGGAAGAAATAACAAAAAAAACTCACGGGACACCCAAATGACATTCTTGACTCCAAGATATGCTTCAAACTCACCATCAATATGTTATTTGGTTAAATGAGAATTCCTGTAAAGAAAAACTCCACAATTTTAGTCAAACTTGTACATATAGAAGGTAATGAAATATTAGCTTAAAGAAAATATTTCAAATATCTCACATTAACAAGGTCTATGATGCAAAAATACTTTGTCTTCTACAATATTTGATAGGCCCCCAATTCTATTTACTTATGCTATAAGCTCTGCACTAGTGCAAAAATATCTAAACTAAATAAATATCTGGTGTAACTCTTTATAATCATATTGAATGTTAGCACAAGATCAACAACCAACACAATAAGCAATCAAATATATCTCAGTAGTCGGTTACTCTAACCTTAAATGTCAATAAAAATTCTTATCAACTCTCTGTAGATGCATCATCAGTACTCGAATCTACATAGAAAATGTAAAATGTAGATAGTCATTAAAAAATAAAATAGAAAAACCACACTGGAGTCTACATAGGCCAATAGTTGCATTAGTTTTCTACAAATAATCCACCTCTGGTATAGATGGTTGCAGCATTGTCACTAACATCATAGAACTTAGGTCACTAGTATACGATGATGTTACAACTACAATCACAAACAGCCACACTGCTAGCACTAATTGCAATAGCTTACTCTTGATATATTCTTCTGCATGTTAAAAATTTAGCAATTTGTAAGAATGCAAAGAAGAAAGGAAGACTTTAAATTGTCATTTTCTAGTAGAGACTTACTTTTTGCAAATGGTAGAAGAGTAAAAGAAAACTAAATCATGGAACCTATTCTATGAGGAAATGGACCTGGAAACCCTGGATTCTGGTTCACGTGCTCATTTAAATAGATTATGATTCTCGTGGATAGGCTCAACGCTGCCATCACCACCCACAATTTCCATTCAAATGCCTTCACTACAATGAATCTTTGCTTTGTCAAATCTTGTTTTGCAATTACAACCGTAATAAGTTGAGAATCCATACCATTTAAGGCTGTGAAAAATCTGCAAAATCATATTGATGATCCAATATGTTCGTATCCCCAGCTGCTGGATCCAAACTCTAATTTTATAATTGGAATTTTAGTATCATGACAACAAAAGTGCAGGATAGAAGTATGTGTGATGTGTTGGTGTTTGGCTAGTGTTTATAAAACAATTTATTCACTTTTTATCTATATATTTTGTGGGTTCTACAAGTACTATTCATTTATCTATTTATAATTTAAATGTTTTAAAAAAAAACTTCTCAAACATGCTCTAAAATGGTAGTCTTCCAATGTAAATGTATTGGAAAGATATCACTTTATTATTATTATTATTATTATTATTTTGCTTTCTTCCTTTTCAAATGTAAAGAATAACCAAGGACCTGCAAGCCCAAAAATACCCTATCAAAATATTATATGCAATGTTTTGTATGATTGGACTAATAAGAAACCTCTACGCCAAACCTACCAAATGCACGCTAATTTCTTTGGAGCAACTCACGGCTACTACTCTCTATGAATATGTAACTATTTGCCTTCTTAACTTCCTTATGACGTAGGTATGGATTCCAAATGTTGGTTCTTAGGTGTGTTCTACGTGTAAAAACTCACACGGATTGGTCAAAAAAATTTCGAGTCACATGATGATGTAAGAAACATTTTATATAAACCGATAGAACAAACAAATAGGGTCTTTGAGACAAGAAACAAAAATTCTATGCAAGATTAGCACGTGAGAAAGCACTATAAAGAAATCAATTTTCTAACCTCGATTTTTCAATAAAAATTTTAAGAATCGTGGATATGGAGACACAAATGGCCAGTGGCCTAATAAAGCATGACCCGCTATTTTTGAGTTCTAGATATGTGGAAGTTGATCGAAATCATCCAATAAGGTAGTGGAAAGCTAGACAAGTTTACTTATTGATAAAAAATTAAAAAATTAAAATATATAATGAATAAGTAGAGATTTTGGGGGGGGGGGGGGGGGGGACTAGAATTTTTCAAGCAATATTGTAAGGCTATTTCCGCAATGTTTTCCTCAACAAATTGCAGAAGTGGATTTTCTGTTAAAATAACATTTTGCTCAAAATTTGGTAAGGGCGCCAAACTCTATGGTAAACATATTGAGATTGATGGTCACTTTGCGCCTCATTAATTCTTGTCAGGCGTCATCTCTCTTCTGTACATCTCCTTTGCTATGCAGCTTGCTAATTTTTTACCAAATCCTACACAACTACTAAATTTCAACAACTTGTGGGCAAACTCAATATGGTTTAACCATATTGAGTTTAAATTGTCCTCTGGATGTTTTATACGAATATGGAGCAGCATACACTGCTGCCTTCGCAATTCATGTTCCAGATTTGATTGGCTTACTTTTTTACTAGATTTACAGAGAGAAGGGGTAATGGGGTGCGTGAACATACGTGTGCTTTACTGCCATTGCAAAAAGACGTAGTTTCTGTTCACATCGAAATGCTGGGTTAAGTTACTTTGAAGTATTATACCATTTGCTATAATTAACTGGACAGTACTATTTTTGCAAATAAATTATTTACGTGATCACAATTCACAGTTCTTTAAGCATGTCCCAGAAGTGTTCATAAACAATTTAAATAATAAAAGATAGAAATGAGTGGTGGATAAAGGAGTAGTCCGTGTGAATCTTTTATTTTTATAAAACGTTTATAAACATGCGACGAACATATGCTATTAGATATACAAGGAGTATTATTAGACCAAATAAATTATTTGGCTTGGTGTTGTTAAGTTTCATTTTCTGTTTGGTTTCTTTCTATAAAACGAAAAATGTATGAATTTGGTAAATTGTAACAGGATCAAACGCAATTTTCCACGTAGGAGATAGCTTGAAAATTGTTTTTCTTGGTAACTTGTTGATGGAGTTACATGTTAATAGATTACCTTAAACGATGCAAAATGTGTAATAGGTAGATGAAAGCAGATTTTGAATTTTCCATGGAGCTTCAGCCACTGCCTATTGCACAAGGTACCTGTCGAGCAGGACCAAGTTATGCCATAAGAAACGCAACATCGTAATATGTTTTGAAATAAGCCTCAATTAATTGATTCAGGAACTCAATTTCCCTATAAATTAATGCCTGTGGGAACTATGAATCTAAGGAGGGAGTACAATATGTACAAAAAAAAAAAAAGCCTTCCATTAATTTCATGATCATTGAAAACTTTCTATACAATATATAAATTTAAAAAATGAGTATACAAATTAAATATGGATAGATGTCCTAGTTAGCCCTGAAGGCCTCAGTTTTCGCTGGCATTATTGGTTAAGTTATTCTGTCTCCGAAAGTATCCTGGGCAAGATCTTGCATGGCATTTAACTAAAAGAAATAACGCCCATCTTGAAATCCTTCCATACATCAGCGAAGATTGTATGGAGTCATGAATCGACCATCGTTTACCAATTACACGAACAACTATGATCAAGAATACAACTGCAGTAGTCACACTTGATACAATTACCAGACCCGAAAAATGTGTAAGGTCTAAGCTTAGGTCATCCATTTGTTGATCTGATGAGGAGCTATTTGAGAAGGAAAGGAAACGTTCTTCCAGTTGATTTATCTCTCCTGTTTGTTTCATAGTTAGAACTGCTCTCGATATATCAGCAGTTAAACGAGAACCCTTTGGGAATACCTACAAGAAAACCAAAATGGATCTGGATTTATTAACACTGATTAATGTAAGCCCACAAAACTTTGCAAGTTCAAATCAAGGGAAAAAGAACAAGTCCAAGGAGTGGAGGTGTCAAAATTTGTAAATAAGGCATGTGGCGAGAGCAGTGCTTGGTCATCTCAAAGTTAGGCTGTTTACACCTCCACCTTGAGCGTGCAAATTAATTTAACTTGGATCTGAATCTTACATAAGCAAGACCACCAACTTGAAGGCTAGGTTTTGCAATGACAAATCGTTGGCTATTATTTGCAAGGAAAAGTTTGGCGTGTGGACTGATAAAGAAGGCTGCCGCAATTTGCTTATTTTCGAAAGCTTCCTTGTAGTCACTGAGAGAACCAATTTTCTTGATGTTCTCTTCTTTGAATGTCAAATCCCTCAAATATCTAGAGATGAAACCCTCCTCATTGCATCCAACAATCGCATTAGTTTTCTGAAGATAATCAACCTCTACTATTGATGGTTGGAGCCTCGGCACTGTCATCATAGAACTTAGAACAGCAGTATAAGATGCTGTCACAATCACAATCACAAATAACCATACTGTGAGAACAAATCGTGACAGATTATTTTTTATAGATTCCCCTGCACGCGCAAGATTAGCAATCTTAATAACATGAAAAGAAAGAAGATTTTCTCATTCAAATATCAATTTTTTGATTTTCAGTTGAGACTTACTTTGCGCAAATGAGAGAAGAGTGACAGAAAACCAAAGCATAGTACCAATTATCTGAGGAAATGAACCTCCAAACTCTGGATTGTCATTCACGTGCTCATTTAAAAAGATAATGGCTCCAGTGGATAAGCTTAATGCTGCCATGACCACCCACAATTTCCATTCAAAGGCGGTCACAAAAATGAATATTGAACTTTTCAAATCCTTTTTTGCAGGTACCACCATAACAATTTCAGAGTCCATATAAGGCTGTGAAAAATCAGCATAATCATATCTAAAGTCCAATATAGTCAAGTCTGCAACTGCTGCATCCAAACTCTAATTAAAGAAAAAAATGGAGTTATATGGTTGAAGGACCTAGCAAGAAAGAAGTTAGGTGAAATTTATCATCAAGCAAAGAGAAAAAGGACTTAACAACCCTTACCTTATTATAAACTGCAATCAACATCTCATCATAAGTGCCATTATATTGAACAAAATCATAAGGAAAAGGATATCGAAGCAGCTTAACTGCGGCTTTAAAAACTTCAACTGAAAATCCTCCGAAGGATGTTATTTTCTTCTCTTGATCATACCTGATGCTGACAAACTCTTGGACAGTAGCCCGTACAGGAACTCCAATTTTCAGTTTCCTTTCCTTGGGAACTGTTTGCACACCTCTTGGCCAGTGAACTGAATCCAATTCCTTAGGCATATTAGTATTTCTTCTAGTCCCCTTTCTCTCCTGATCTCCCAGATCCATTGAGAAGCCAAGCTCTGGTGACGACAATGATATTTCTGTATATATTTTCTCAGTCACACTAATGATCTGAAAGGTACTTGTTTGCATTAATTTTCCGTTCTTGAAGCTGATTTTTCCACTAAGACCTTCAAAATCACTTGAAGAGAGATGATTTATCAGTTCACTTGAGTTCATTTCCCCTTTAGAATGTTCCATGGCTTTTGCAATGGCCCATGTAGCATCATATGCTCGAAGAGCATACATGCTTGGATATCGATGTTCTTCTTCAGGATATGCTGATCTGAACTTTCTTCGAAACTTGAAACTGAAGTCCTGGAAAGGCTTGCTTTTTTCCTCATAATTCATCTTAAATCCAATGATCCCTTTCATGTTTTGGATGACAGACTGCTCCACAGATTCAATTAGGCTAACAATATCATCGTACACAATCCAAACATAACCCTTTTCCATGATTCCCATTTTTTTGGCCTTCTCAAAAAGAACTGTAGCAAACTCCAATGAAGACTGCACAAGTACAAAAATTCCACTGCCTTTGCTTCTGAGTTTATTCAGCTCTCCTTCAATAAAGGCCCCAGGTTCTGGGAGAGAATATAAGGAAGGAAATACTAGATCGAATTCAACAACATAATTATACGGTTTCAGTGACTCAGAAAGTTGTTTTGTGAGTCTGGAATCGGCATAGAAGCTATTGCTTTGTTCATATATGACCGTGACTTTTTGCCATCTAAAGTGCGCAATTATTGCAGCAGCGCATTGCATTCGTGTGCCAATATCAGTATTCAGCTGAAAAATGGATGGTGGTTGAGGAAGTATTAGTGATGGAGAAATGGCTGCTGAGCCAATTGTGATTATGGGTATGTTGGCGACTTTTTCAAATTCTGTGACTAGAGTTGCTTCTTCCAATGTCAATGCTGCTACAATCCCTTGTACTTTTTTTTGCGTGATAAGCTCAATTGCTGCAACTTCAAATGGGATTTGTAACAAAGACATTTTTATTGAATAATTTTTTTGGGAAATATTTTAAGCAAATCAAACCCAATCAAAGTCGAACTTTATTTCGACCACACATTCAAAATTAATACTCATTATAATTCACATACTTCTTGGTCCCATCACTATTTCTCCTAGGAAATTCCCAAAAAGTTATTTATCTTTCTCAGAAAGTTAAAGCAACAAAACAACAAAAACTAGCTCGACGTATCTATTAGCTGGAAATGGGCAGAATAAATTTGAAGAAACCTCTACAAATCATGAAAAAAGTAGATTGCATAGTTAAGTGAGCAGAAACTTTACCAGCGGAAGCTGCTCGAGCTGACTTTCCTTGTAAATCTTTAATGTGCAAAGCCAGCTTTGAACAATTCGACAACTGATTAAAGTCATTGACAGCCATTTGAATGGCAATTTTTTGCTCCTTGCCAACACGAGAACTTTGATCAATCACACTCCCTATCCTGCGAATTCTGTGAGGATGATCCACTGGACATGAATTGCTGCTTTCATTATTTTCTCGTGCTATAGTGTGATTGAGTACAGCAGAGAAGATGGACAGGAAGAACAGAAGATGACAGATTTTTCTATGCAAAGTGTTTCTTTCCATGTAATAGCTGGAGAGAAAAGAATGTCTTGGAGCGACTAAAACCTCGATGGATTTTAATCGTTTATTATATATTTATAATAGCACATGTAGCAAAATCCTAATTGAGGTGTCTGATTTGTTCAAACAGAAAATGACAAAATTGGAAGTTTAACTGATTCTAAAGTCTTGAAAAAGTTTATTCCCTCAAGATGCTGAATACTGCAGAAATAAGGGGAATCTTACTGTATTTGCGAACAAGTGTAGTTTCTAAGAAATGATGATTAAATGATATAATAGTCTTGAGATTTCAAAAGTTAAATTACTTGGAAAAGATGCACGTTGAATTATCAAAATCAAATTTCGTAGTATATGTACGAAAGTTCAAGAGAAATTAAACTATCTAGAATATTTACGAAGACTTTGAATATGAGTTTAAAGACTCTCTTTTAATATTCAAGCCCAAGTCAGGTTCTTGGATTATTGCCAAAAATGAGCGGTAAGTCAAACAAAATACAAATTTAAAGTATTTCAACCAAAATGACAAGTTTCTTCAACAAATGAAATGTACATTACACGATTTGTGAACGCAATAGCACCAGGGAGATTACCGATTGAAGAGCTCAGACTCAAAATTGTACCCTTCTGTTTTGGCTTTCAAACGTTAACCACGAAATCAAATGCCAAATCGTTATCAAATTAAAGGATGTTACTTATGTTGTTGATATTGTATAGAGAGATGGATGTTGACAAAGAAATATTTTAAGCTTAATTCGCAGAAGCGTAGTTAAACTCTATCTAAACTAAGATAATGGAAAGAAAGTAGATGAAAAGAGATAAACGAAGAGAAATCCGAGGCAAGTGATTAATATTTTTTCCTTAAGACAAAATTGTCTTACAATGATGCTAATAGATTACAACACTTATCTCTCAAAATACAATGAATATAACTTATGGTAGAAACACTTCAAATTACAAGTAACAGCGAACTCGAACGAAGTTCTTTCCTCTACAAGAAAATAATTTTTGGAGAGTTTTTGCAAGAGTTTTTAATATAATGCTCATTGCAAATTATATGGGATGCATAATGGACATCCAATGGTCATATTTATATAAGAGGACAGGTTGTGAGGGAAGTGACACACCCCAAACTCAACAATCTTCACAAAGGAAAGCATTCCTTGCTGTTGCTAGCTTGTCGATGACATCTCTCTCGAGCGCCAGTAACATATTTTCTATAGAAACTTTTCGCCCACCTGTCACTTTAGCCAGGGGCGGACCCAACTAGTTTGTTCAGTGCGGGCAAAATACATGAAATAGCGCCACCGTTGCTGAAATAGCGTGTACACAAATTCAACATAGGAAGAATCCAACTAGTGTGTCCAAGGTGATTTATTTTTCTTCTACATTTTCTTTTGCGTCCTTGTAGCTTACCGTTTTCCTCATAAAAAGTGTCATAACGTTTCTTCTTTGTTCTCCTTGTCAAGAAGCAACAGCCTATGAATAAAATCACTATGGAAACGACAATCATAACGACGGCAATAATAACTTGTTTGGAAATTCCTTCATTTCCAGCATTGTCAACGCCAAAAAGGAAGAAAGAAAAGGAGGAATGTATTGTCAAAATCTTCCGCTGAACCAAAAAGGAAAAATGGGATCATGAGAAGAATTTTCAGTTTTTACCCTTTCGTTTTTATTTTTATTTAAGGAAAAAAAACGAACTGCTTAAGAATCAAGAGGTTACCTTCACTGGGAGGTGGTAGCAGAAAATGAGGAATATTTGGCGTAGGTGGTGGTGCAAGGGCTGCAGTAAAATTGAAGAAGGTGAAAAACTCATACCTAATATTACAACTTTGGAAAAGATTTGTTCCTCCTTGTTTATTATAACGAATTAAACTACTTGTACAGAACTATTTATTACCATTTGGATAACATTCATGTAGTAGGACCCGAAAAAATAAACAATGCAAAAAAAAAAAAAGATGGGACCTCCCTATTATGAGTGGATGTCATCTAGGTGGTAAATGAATAGTTCTGTACAAGTAGCATGGTTGAAAAATTGGACCATTTCAAAAAAAAAAAAAAAAAATTAATTGGGCCTGAGGTTCGGCCCAAAGTCAGTGCAGGCATCCGCCCGCTATGGCTCCGCCCCTGACTTTAGCGACAGTCTCATTGTTCGAGCTTTTTCCTCTTTTCTTTTCAACTTTGAACCGTCTCATTCATCTGGATTTGATTTTGATATTCCAAATATATCATGACGATCTACTCGATGAGTAAAATAAATTAGTCTGTTTATATTTATAATTTGACTATTGAATCAAGTCCGAATATTTTTTGCCGAAGTTGACACAAAGCCACTTTTCACGTTTTACACTTAACCAAAATTTTCAATCTTTAAACCAAATTACAACAATTTATAATCGTTTACTATTTCTCGCAACCAACTCCACCCAAAAAAAAAAAAAAAAAAAAAAGTTAAGAAGAGAAGACTAGTAAAAACGGTAGTCGAAGATTATGACCTTAACGGGGGCAATTATAAGAGTCTTATTTATATCCTTATTGCCAGCTTAATCTTTGATCCATCGGTTTAAGGCATCTCAGAATACAAAAGGATTGCAACTATTGAGTTGCTTTCAAATACATTTCTCCAAAAAAGTAACTTTAGCCAAATGGATTCGGGTTTTGGGCTAACCAATTTATTAGGGTGAAAATTACACGTAGCCAGGTTTTTAAATCCCCAATTTAAGAATCAGATTTGAAAGTTTTTTTTTTTTTTTGTTCAAAACTAAGGTAATAATTTAATTTTTTAATATTATAAAATTAAATTAATCTACCCCACTCATCCCCACACCCGCGCCCACACCCACTCCCCACAAAAACCCTAATTCATCTTTAAAAAACATTTTTGATTCATTTTCCACATCCACTCCCAACCCTTCGGCGTCTCTCTGTGGTGGTCGTGCACACGGGGACAGGTGCAACACCGTTGATGGGAGTAGCACTGGCCCACCCGCACGTGGCAACAGGTGCAGCACCAACGCCTATGCAATAGCACCTCACCCAAGCGTGCGCACATTTCCACTACTTCTTGCGTTGGTGCCCATTTGTTTCTCTTCTGCATCTGTTTCTTTTTTTCTCTTGTAGAGATGAAAGAAGTGTGCGGTGGGTTGTGGTTGAGAGCCGACGAAGTTTGTGGTTTGTGGTTGAGCGCCATCGATGTTTGTAGTTTGTGGTTTTCGACGATGAACTGTTGGGGTTTTTCTTCCTTCATCGATTTGCTTATCAGGAGTTTGGAGGTGGTTTTTGTTGGTGATTGTTGGTTGTTAGTGGTTTGCAAATGGTGGCGTTGGTTGTGATGTTGGCTGCGGTGGTTATGTTAGCGGTACTGGTGAGGTAGTAGTCATTGTGACGATCACTGTGATAATTTTGATCTGATTTTTCAGTGGTGTTTGTGATGTTGGTAGCTTGGTGAGGTGGTGGTGATCTTAGTGGTGGTCGTCGTCGGCATCGTGGCAGTGGTGTGATAGTTGTGGGTAGGATGGGTCGGGGTGTACGGGATCAATAAATAATACGGGTCTAAAAAATGTGACCGTATAATTTATCAAGTTGTGATGGAAAAATAATTTGTGACAAATTAATTAAATAATTTATTATCGAGAAATAAGTTGAAATTGTGGCTTATAAAATTATTTTATGATTGATAAATAAATTGTGATTTATAAAATTTTTTATGTGTAATTGATGAACAAATTGTGATATATAAAATTATTGTTTTATGTTCGTGAAATAATTTTTGATCTATAAAATTTTGATTCGTGATCGAAAAATAATTTGTAACCAATTAATTTGATAATTTATGATCAAATTATATAAAACTGTGGCATTAATATATTTGATTAGTAAAATATATTTGTAATTATGTATTTCATAAATAAAACCATTTTATAACATTTGATCAGAAATTATCGAATTAATTACCCACAAATTATATCTCGATCATAAACCAAAAATTTTATGAGTTACAAATTATTTCACGATCAAAAATTTTTATAGGTCATAATTTATTTATCAGTCATAAATCACAAATTTTATAAATTACAACTCAAATTTTTAGGTCACCTATTATTTATTGGTTACAAGTTATCTTACATATTATTTATTGGTCACAATCTCAATAATTGATCACAAACACTCTTAATCTCATCACATACCCCCCAATCCACCATGGCACCAACCGAAGGCAGTGTCATCTCACTACCACAGCTATCGCCACCACCATCGTTGTCGTCGCCACCAAACTACCATTTTCAACTTCAAAACCACTATCACCACTGCCTGCACCATCAACACAGCCTAAAAACACCACCACCACCACCACCAACACCAACACAGACACGACCCAACAAACCAAAACATAAGATCGTCACCACGACCAAACCTATTTCCATCAACTAAGGTTGTGCCAATTCCATCTCCTTCGTTGCCAAAACCATCTCCAAATCTAAATCCGGCAACAAAACCACAAACACCATTGATCTACTCACTCTCACCACCAAACCTAAATCCAACGTTGTTGTAGCAAAACTACTTATCTACAAACCTAAATTCAATGTTGATCTATAAAACCACTAGTGCGGTAAAACACTGATCTACAAACCTAAATCCGACGCCAAAATCATCGATCTACAAACTCAAATCCAATGTCGGTGTTGCTGCGAATAGCAGCCGCAACACTGTTGTGAAAATCGAGAGAGAGTGTGTTTCGCCGCCAAAAGAGAGAAAGGGATATTTTGCTCTAGAAGTCGTTATCATCATAGCCCTATAAAACCGGTTGGCATCACAACCACAATGCAACAAAATAGTGATTTAGCAATAAGATATTTTACCGCATGAAGGCACTTGCAGCATTGATCGAAAATTTGGTAGATCGAAGAATAAACTCTTGTAGGTGACGCTGACGTCGAGTTGACGACAAGGCTCTAGCCTAGAATAGAATAAAGTCTCAATGCAGAAGTAGAGAATTTAAGTGAAAAGGCACAGGCATTTTGTCTCGAAACCTTGTGGGGTTATGAGTAAAGCATCCCAAGGTTGGTGCGTCTTGTTGAACATACAAAAAGTTGTGACAATAAGTGATTTAGTGTTACGCATTTTTAAAGTTTGTTGCAAAAATTGTGGTAAAAAATAAGTATCCAAAAATATAAGACAACATAAAAAAATTATCATAATATGTCAATATGCGCAAAAAATAATAAAGATTGTAGCCAAAAAAATTATAGAAGTGAGGCACCAATAGTTTCTATGGCGACAAACTTTTATTTTTTTACAAGAAGGTGTTTATGATGTAAAATGTCTACTTTCTACAACAAAGAATATTCGTTGTAAAAAAAATCTATAAATGGAGAAAAAAATCACAACAAAAATTGCTATTTGTAATGGACAGAAAATGTTGCCGTAAATATGACAATTATGCGACAATTATAGTCAGTCCGTCTTGTTTCGTTCAGTGCGCTTCATCGCTCCCCTCACTTTACTCTGACATCAATTTGCTTTTTCAGCATAAATGTATTTCACTTTATATGAAATATGTATTACCACAATCAACTTCTCAACGCCCATGACCAAATTCTGAAAGAATGTTATTCTTTGCAATTAACATAATTAGCCCTTGTTTGAGCATCATTCTTGTAAAAAAAAATGCATTTTTGAATAGTGTATTGATGGGAAATGTGTGGTTAAAAAATAAAGAAAAGTTTTGGATTTGCGTATAATATTATTTTATTGAAAAATGTGTGATTGAAATGATGTCAAATTACTATTGAAAAATATATTTTGATGGAAAAATTGGGTCTCAATCAAGGGCTTAATGTTCCAAACAATTGAGTGCAGTTGCCCAAAAGTTTACAAAGTAAATATCTTTAAATTATTTCAAAGATGGAAATTTGGAATTTTATAAAACATGACACATACGTCCCCTTCATTAACGAATTTTAAAATCGACATAAATTGATGCTACCACAAAAATTGCAGGAGATGCCAAAGATTGGCTCTAAATGAAAAGAATGTGAAAATTGCAGTCCTTGAATTCACCGATCATGAAATTTTTGTTGGGATCAAGTAGTAACAATTAGAAGGAGGAATCGTTAGCGGCATATTGGTACATGGGATGAATTGAAGGCCATCATGAGGAAGATGTCCGTGCCTAATCATTACTATATGGAGTTTCATCAAAAATTGCAAAACCTCTACGAAGGGTCTAGGAGTGTGGATGACAACCATAAGAAGATGAAGATGATCATGATTAGAGCGAATATAGAGGAAAATAGGGAGGTCATTATGGCTCGATTTTTGAATGGTTTAAATACGAAAATAGCTAATGTAGTGGAATTGCAACACTGTGTGGAGTTGGAAGATATGATACATGCAACTATGAAGGTGAAAAGACAACTGAAGAGGAAGGGGAGAACTAGGTACCCATCGGGTTTTTTGGGTTTTAATCCATTTTGGAAATCGAAGTGGGACAACAACATGACGATACTGTTTCAAAGGGCAAGATTGAAATATCAAAGGGAAAAGAGGAAAGTGCTATCAATGTTACATCCAAAGAAGAATCTCAACCATCTAGGAGTTGGGACATCAAATGTTTTAGATGTTTGGGGTCGGGACACATTTCTTCTCAATGTCCAAACGAAATGGCAATGATTATGCGAGACAATGGATAAGTAGTGAGTGAAAGTAAGGGTGACTATGATGATATGCCAGAATTGGAAGAAGTTAGTGATGAAGAAATGGTGGAATATGCAATAGGCGAGCTATTGGTCACGAGGCGAACTCTTAGGGCTCAAATCAAGGCAGATGACTTAGAGCAACAAAAGAAGAACATATTTTGTATGTGGTGCCACATAAACAATAAGGTTCGTAACATGATTATTGATGGGAGTAGTTGCACTAATGTGACTAGCACTAAACTTATTAAAAAGTTGGATTTAACTTTGTTAAAACATCCTAAATCTTATAGGCTTTAATGGTCGAACAAAGGTGGAGAGATTAAGGTGAACAAGAGAGTGTTTGTGAGCTTTTCGATTGGTAGCTATCATGATAAAGTAATGTGTGATGTAGTTCCAATGCATGCCGGATATATTTTGTTGGGACGGCCATTGCAATATGATAAGAAAGTGACACATGACGGTAACAAAAAATAGGTCTAGCTTCAACAAAGATGAAAAATCTATTACTCTTGTACCATTAACACCGACACATGTGTATGAAGATCAAATTTAGTTGAAACGTGAGGAATAAAAAAGATCGAGAGAAGTGGAAAGCAAGAGAGAAAATAGTTATGTGGTTAGTAGTGAGAAAAAAGAGTAGAGTCACATAAGATAAAAAAAAAAGTGTCTTCCGAGAGGAAAGAAAAGTCGAAAGTGAATTTCTTTGTAAAAATGAGTGAGTTGAAGATGGCAATAATTGAGAGACAACCAATTATCTTGTTGGTCTATAAGGAGTCACTCTTCAATCTTGAGGAATTTAACACATTCATCGTTAGTTTGGCTACTTCTTTATTGTATGAATTCGAATATGTGTTCCCGGAGGATGTGCCTAGTAGGTTACCACCCATTCGAGGCATCTAACATCAAATTGAAGAAGGTCTTATGACTCAATCGAGAGCTAAGCGGGTTAAAGTGGCAACAAGATTACTTGTGTAAGCTAAAATGGACGAAACATCGATCATGACGGACAAAGGAACAAATTTCATGTTGGGCTGGGGAGCCGAAACAAGTTGGATCCACATAATTCAGGTGTTGGATGAAGGAGGCCGGCCGAATTACTATGCGACCGCATAGCTCTCAAGGTTATGCGACCACATAACATGATACAAAAATTCAGAGAGGCGGAAATTTTTTTCTATGCGACTGCATTGCAATGTACTATGCAGCCTTATAGTACAGTTTAAGGGGACGATTTCCAATTTTCACGAGATCTTTTATTTAAGGTAGAATTCTAATTTTTGGTAGCTTTTGTAATCTTTTAAGATTCTTTTTCATTTTAATTAGGATTTTATGAGTTTCCTAAATATATTACTTATGATTCTATATTGTAAACACACATTATTCGTATAAATTGATAGACTAATTTTGTGAGCATATTTTCTTTCAGTTCTTTGTTTTTCATTGAACTAATTTACTGAACTTATCAAGGTTTATTTCTTGTGGCGTTCAAACAATCCAGATGAGATTCTTAAATTTTTGTGATCAAGAGGTTAACATATTATCGGCGATTGTATTGGTTGTTTGGTTCAATATTCTTGGGTCAAATTCAAAACATTAGTTTATTGGCTTTCTTAGATTTGAAAAAATCTCATATGAGTTTCGTAACTACTATTGCTATGCCGGTTTGCATCATCTTGTGTGTCAAACAATGGAATATCCACTCCCTTTTATAGTGAAAGATCCAAAACCTTCATAATGAAAATTAATCAAATTAAATATAAATTAAAAATATAATAATGAGATTAAATTTTAATATTGAATCTAAAAATTGAAACCTAAAATTGAAAAATTAAAATAAAAGAAAACTGAAAATTTAAATTTCAAGTTAAAAGTTTTAAACTCCAAGGTTTAGACTTTCCATATGTGTGTGTGTGTGTGTGTGTGTGTGTGTTGTGGAATAAGTGTGGGTGTATGTGTCTTGTGGACTTAAACCCCACTTAATGATAGCAATTTTCATTTGAGTGAGTCATAATGAACTAAGTCCTGAATTAGGTCTCTTTATCTCTATGTGACTGTGTCCATAGAAGGAGAACCGGCTAGGAGCTATATGGGTTATATCTTGGAGTCGTATAATGTCGAAAATACACACACAAAGGGGATACAATACAACTTTAAGACATCATTCTTAATGTGATTCCCTAAAATTTGTTGGGAAATAAAACAGATTAATGTAATATATATATAACACAAACACCATTCCGAACCCTCAAGACTCAATCTCCTCCAGAGAATGTGTACCATTTTGAATCAAAAGTACTCATGGAAATGAGATTTTTCTTCAAGTCTAGAATATGTGGAACGTGATCGAGTGTTCTATATGTTCTCTCCATCAACTTCAATCTGACTCTGTCAATACCAGTTACCTGACAATGCTCATTGTTACCTATGACAACGACACATTGCATCATCATTTCATATTTTTCAAACAAACTCGATTGGAACGCACAAGTTGTATCCAAAATCCACTCCTCGTGATATTTGAATTTCACGTAAAAAATAATCAAAAAATCCCAATCACTCAAATAGTTCTCTACTATGTTGGTCTCGTCTGAAATATTTGATTACTTTTCATGATTTACAGTCAAATTACATTTCTTCTGCAACTTATCGCAATCTCCATTAATGTGTCATTTCTTATTGCAATAATAACAAACCTGATTATTGAAATTTGACCTCGACTTACCCCCTCTTCGATTGCCATGAACAACAAGGCATTCTCCATCACCGACCTCAGATCCAACCAGATGCTTCATCTTCTTTTTTGAAAACAATGCATCATATGCATCTTCAATGGTGAGAGAAATATGACTATAAAAGAGAGTGTCTCTAAACGAAGCGGACATCGAAGGAAAGCCAAATCTCATTCATCATACTTCACCTCTAAAGTCTTCAAATCAGCGATAATCTCCTTGAACCCAGTCAGATGATATTCCAAATATTCGTCTTTTGTTATTCGATGAGAATAAAACATCTATTTTAAATGCAATTTGCTTGTCAGACTTTTAGTCATGCACAATTACTCCAATTTTAATCACAATGCAGTTGTCGTTTTCTCCTTCCAGATGTTCTGAAAAATATTGTTAAACAGATGAAGATAGATTTGTGAAAATACATTTCGATATTGCCGTTGTTTCTCCTCCGTTGTCCAAGTTGTGGAAATTTTGTCAAATCACAATAACGCATCATCCAAATCCATCTGCGTGAGTACAGTTTGCATCTTCACTTGCCACAACAAGAATCTTGTATTGCGATCCAAGAGCGAAATTTCATAGTTCATGGCTATCATCAATAATAAAAACCTCGAACAAATTATAATCAATAGCTCTGATATCACTTATTGGAAAATAAAACGGATCGAGTAATATATATATATATAACACAATATGAAGTATATAATTACAAACAAACAATAAGATAAAAGGCAAGGAAATTAATTGACAAATGAATGTAGTATTTTATTCAATTGATAAATATGTAGAAAAAAAATACAATAAATATGACTATACAATTATTCTATATTTTAGTAATACAAATCTTGTGAAAAAAATCTAGTATTTATAGAAATGCATGTCAAATCCTAGAAATATTACAAAGATGGAAACAAGATTAAAAATTATGAGGATTAAAGGAAACAATATTTTTAAAAAAATAAAAAAAATCAACCTAATTCGGATAAAAAAAAAAACCAACAAACCTTGCTTTTCTAAGATTATGCTGCTTTATGTTTATATTATTCTTGAATTATATTTATTGAGAATTTATCAACACACAAATCACCCATTTTCCCAACAATCTAAAGTACTAACAATTAACTTAGCTATAATTAACTTTGAAGTACTATACAATTTTGCGATAATTAACTTCGAAAAAAATTTCTTATTTTTAATTGAAGTACCATACACTTGATTTAAATAAAATATTGTACCATTTTACCAACAAATCAATGCGACACTAAAGTGTAGAATCAACAATTGGAGAGATAAATATGGTGAAAATAACTAATATATAACAATTAATTAGTTTTATTTTATTTTGAAATAAAGCAACAAACTATTATTTAGAACAATCGTGATTTACAAAATCAGCAATGAAACTTGGGAATTCTCTAGTCCACACCCTATTATTCGGACTCCAAATAACAAATTTTGTCGGGGGCGTGAGAGACACAATTTGATTCCCGCCTTACAAAAGAAACATCAAAAGAAGGAAAACAACTGATCAAATCTGAAATCCGGGCTCTATTGATATTTTAGGTGATTGTTCTTTATATATGTTGCACATCAATGAAACAAGCAAGATTATTTAAACCCAAGAAAGGTCGTGTCATAACTCATAAGTCAAGTAAATCTCATGCAAATAAGTAAATGTTGATGTAGGATAGTTTATATCCTGCGAAGCCGTTTATCTATACCCGATTGCACAAGGTACATGGCGAGCAGGATTGAATTATGTTATATTGTAATATGTTTTAAAATCAGCCTCAATTAGTTGATTCAAGAAATCAATTTCCCTATAAATTAATGCATGTGGGAACTATGAAGATTGAAGCCCGAGGAGGGAGAGTACAATCTGTATAAAAAAAAGCCTTCAGATTTATTCGTTTTAATGTGAAAAATGAGTATACAAATTAAACATGATTAGATGCCATAGTTAGCCCCTCCAGGACTCAGTTTTCGCTGGCAATATTGGTTGAGTCATTCTGTCTCTGAATAATGGGTGCCCCGAAGAATCCTGGGCCATATCTCACTTGGAATTCAACTAAAAGAAATGATGCCCATCTGGAAATCCTTCTAGACATCAGCGAAGATTGTACGGAATCATGAATCGGCCATCGTTTATGAATTACACGAACAACTATGATCAACAGTAGAGTTGCAGTAATCACACTTGAAACAACAAATGGACCTGAAAATTGTGAAAGGTATAAACCTGAATCATCGATTTGTTGATTGGATGAAGAGCTATTCGAGAAGGAAAGGAAACGCTCTTCCAGGTGATTTATCTCTCCTGTTTGTTTCATATTTAGAACTGCTCTCGATATATCAGCAGTTAAACGAGAACCCTTTGGGAATACCTACAAGAAAACCAAAATATTGCATGTGAAAATAAAGGGTTTAAAAAACAATTCCAAGGAGTAGAGGTGTCAAATTTTGTAACTAAGGCATGTGGGCACGAGCCGTGCCGTGGGTGCTGAGGGGCCAAACTGTAGAGGCTTGCAGCCCCCACATAGGCCATAAAACGTGTATAATTAACGTGAAAGTGAAAGCTAATAGTTGTGCGTAAAACTGGAGATATAGGCATGCTTATCTCAAAATCAGGCTGTTTTGGCCTTTAAGAGGCCTGGTTTTCACCTCCACCTTGAGAGTGCATATTAATTTAACTTGGATTTGAATCTTACATAAGCAAGACCACCAAGTTGAAGGCTAGGTTTGGCAATGACAAAGCGTTTGCTATTATTTGCAAGGAAAAGTTTGGCGTGTGGACTGATCAAGAAGGCAGCCGCAATCTTCCCCAGTTCAAAAGCTTCCTTGTAGTCACTGACAGAACCAATTTTCTTGATGTTCTCTTCCTTGAATTTCATAGTATGCGTCAAATATCTTGGGATGAAACCCACCCCATTGCACCCAACAATTGCATTAGTTTTCTGCAGATAATCAACATCTACTATTGATGGTTGGAGCCGCGGCACTGTCATCATAGAACTTAGAACAGCAGTATAAGATGCTATCACAATCATAATCACAAACAACCATACTGCAAGAATCAATCGTGACAGATTATTCTTGATAGATTCCCCTGCGCGCGCAAGATTAGCAATCTTAATAACATAAAGTGAGAGAAGATTTTCTCATTCAAATATCAATTTTTTTTTTTTTTAATTGAGACTTACTTTGTGCAAATGAGAGAAGAGTGACAGCAAACCAAATCATAGAACCAATTATCTGAGGAAATGAATTTCCAAACTCTGGATTGTCATTCACGTGCTCATTTAAATAGATAACGGCTCCATTGAATAAGCTTAATGCTGCCATAACCACTCACAATTTCCATTCAAAGGCCGTCACAGAAATGAATCTTTGCCTTTTCAAATCTTTTTTTGCAGGTACCACCATAACAATTTGAGAGTCCATATAAGGCTGTGAAAAATCAGCATAATCATATCTATCGTCCAATATAGTCATGTCTGCAACAGCTGCATCCAAACTCTAATTAAAGGGGAAAAAAAATGGAGTTACATATCATAAGAACCTAGCAAGAAAGAAGTAAGGAGAAATTTGTCATCTAGCGAAGCGAAAAGGATTGACAACCCTTACTTTATTATAAACTGCAATCAACATCTCATCGTAAGTGCCATTAAATGGAACAAAATCATAGGAAAAATGATATCGGAGCAGCTTAACTGCGGCTTCAAAAACTTTGACGGAAAATCCGCTGAAGGACGTTGTCTTCTCTTCTTGATCATACCAGACGCTGACAAACTCTTTGACAGCAGACTCTACAGGAACTCCATTTTTTAGTTTCCTTTCCTTGGGAACCGTTTGCACACCTATATAAATTTTCCCATTCACACTAATTATCTGAAAGGTACTTTTTTGCATTGATTTTCCATTCTTGAAGCTGATTTTTCCACTAAGACCTTCAAAATCACTTGAAGAGAGATGATTTATCAGTTCACCTGAGTTCATTTCACCTTTAGAATGTTCCATGGCTTTTACAATGGCCCATGTAGCATCATATGCTTGAAGAGCATACATGCTTGGATATGGATGTTCTTCTTCAGGATATGCTGATCTGAACTTTCTTCGAAACTTGAAGCTAAAGTCCCGGAAAGGCTTGCTTTTTTCCTCATAATTCATCTTAAATCCAATGACCCCTTTCATGATTTGGGTGAAAGACGGCTCCACAGATTCAATTAGGCTAACAATATCATTGTTCGCAATCCAAACATAACCTTTTTCCATGATTCCCATTTTTTTGGCCTTCTCAAAAAGAACTGTAGCAAACTCCAATGAAGACTGCACAAGTACAAAAATCCCACTGCTTTTGCCACTGAGATTATTCAGCTTTCCTTCAATAAAGGCCTCAGGTTCTGGGAGAGAAGATAAGGAAAGAAATGCAAGATCGCATTCAACAAAAGAATTATGCTGTTTCAGTGACTTAGAAAGTTGTTTTCTGAGTCTGGTATCGGCAAAGAAGCTATTGCTTTGTTCATATATGACCGTGACTTTTTGCCCTCTAAAATGTCCTATTATTGCAGCAGCAAATTTCATTTGAATGCCGATATCAGTATTCAGCAGAAAAAGGGGTTGTGATTGAGGAAGTAGTGGTGATGGAGAAATGGCTGCTGATTCAATTGTGATTATGGGGGTGTTGGCCACTTCTTCAAATTCTGTAACAAGACTTGCTTCTTCCAATGTCAATGCTGCTACAATCCCTTGTACTTTATTGTGCTTGATAAGTTCAATTGCTGCAACTTCAAATGGAATTGTAACCGAGCAATTTTTATTGGATAAATTTTTGGGAGACACTTCTAATAAATTAAAAGTTGCTCCTAATCTCCAGGCAAACTTTAATTTCAAACACAACCTCAAAATTACTACTCATTATTATTCACACATTTCTAACCCCGTTACTAATCCTCCTAAAGAGTTACTGATAATTTTTTCTTAATAAAGGATCTAGCTTTCTCAGAAAGTTAAAAATACAGCAATAAAACCAAAAACTAGCTGGGCTGCCGGAGTTATCTATTAGCTGGAAATGGACTGAATAACAAATTTCTAGAAACATCTACAAAATAATAAAATACGTTGATTGTTGTTGAAATATAGAGTGATGACTTTAAAGTAAAAAATAAAACTTACCACCCCTACCATGAATTGAACAGAGTAACGGCAAGGAAATGAGTAATAAAAGATCAAAAGAGAGAGCACCAACAAGTGAAGTGGATGCAAAAGCCGAAGAGTTGAACTTTTTGTCGTTAAGTGGATTTTGCCATGCAATGATGCCTACGGATGATGATAATCAACTCTCAAGATACAACGACTATTTTCTTGTGTTTGTAGCACTCCAAAACACAAGAGCAATGAAATGAAAATTGGTTTTTGTACTCCTTAAATGAGTAGAAAGGCAGAATTTGTGCAGAATTTTGGCTTAGAAAATATGAATATAATGTTATGCTATGATTGCATATCATTAGGACGAAGAAATGAACGTCCCACATGTCTTATTTATGGAGGAGGAGAGGTTGTGAGTGAAGAGACACGCCTCAAGACTCAGCAACATTTGCTAAGGTTCACAGCTTTTGCTATCGCTCGCTTGTCACCCTCGAGTAGCTCAAGCGTCAAAAACAGATGGTCTGTCGCTCGAGTGACAGCCTCACCGCTTGAGCGCTAGGCCAGCGGCAGAGTTTGACCTTTTTCAAGCCAGTTTTCCTCTCTTTCCTCCCAACTTTGGATCACAATTTATCATTCATTCGAAATTAGTTTTGTTATTCCAAATATACCACAATAATCTACTCAACGAGTAGAACAAGTTATTATATTTATTTTCAAAATTTCACTATCGGATCAAGTTAGAATATTTGTTCGAAATTAACACAAAAGTCACTTTTTCTCACGTTTTATACTTGACCATTTCCAACAGTTTCGTTAAGTGAGAAGAAACGTTACCCGTGGAAGCTCCTTGAGCTGACTTTCCATGTAAATCTTTAATGTGCAAATCTAGCTTTGAACAATTCGACAACTGATTAAAGTCATTGACAGCCATTTGAATGGCAATTTTCTGCCCCTTGCCAACGCGAGAACTTTGATCAATCACACACCCAATCCTGCGAATCATGTGAGGATGATCTACTTGACAATTGCTGCTTTTTATATTTTCTCGTGCTTTAGTGTTATTGAGTACAGCTGAGAAGTTGAACAGGAAGAACAGAAGAGGACAGAATTTTCTATGCAAAGTGTTTTTCCCATGTAATAGCTGGAGAGAAAAGAACGTCTTAGAACGACTTAAAGCTTGATGGACTTCAATCTTTTAATATATATATATATATATATATATATATATATATATAGCCGATGTAGAAGAATCTTAATTGGCATGACTGATTTATTCAAACTTGACCAAATCTTTAAAAAAAATATATAATATTTTTTCAAGATGCTGAATACTGAAGAAAAAAGATGAATCTTACGGCATTTGAGAATGAGAGTAGTTTCAAGGAAATATAAGTCTTGAGGTCTCAAAAGAAAAAAAATTAAAAATTATGAGTCTTGCGGTGTAAATTTGTTGGAAAAGATGCACTTTGAATTATCAAACAAAACAAGTACGGTCAAATCATAAAAAGTCAAAGTTCGTAGATGCATGAAAGTTCAATGGAAAACTATACGGAAGTCGGGACACTAAATCTTTATCCTAGTTGCGATCAAGTTACTAAATTTCAATTTAGAGCAATCAAGTCACTTAACTTTAATTTAAAAACAATTAGGTGATTATGTTTCGGTTTAGTTAGTGTGCCTGATTAGTTGAAGGGTAATTAGTACAAAACATTCTTATCTTTCAATGTTATTTTGCAAAACGTTCTTATCTTTTATTTTTTGATATTTTTACCTCTATTCCAACCTTTCATTGCAAAAAAATGTCATTTTCTCAATAATAAAAATATAAAATGACAAATACATTCTCATATTTAAATAAAACAAAAAAAGAAAAGAAAATTTTAAAAATAAATTGCAATTATATTTTCCCAAAATTTTCAAAAAAAAAAGTATTATTGAGAAAATGACATTTTTCGCAATAAAAGGTGAAAATGACCAAAAAAAAAAAAATTAAAGGTGGAGACGTTTTGTGCTAATTACCCTTAATTGAATGCCTGTCAAGTCTAACAAAATACCAACATGTACATCCCAATTAGCAGATAAATAACATTGGAGATCACTGAACTCTCACCATAATTGCAATTTGATCACTAAACTTTCACTTTAGTTGTGATCGAGTAAATGAACTTCAATTTGAAACAATTAAGTCATAATAATGCAGTTCCACCCCCCCAACAACTAGGATAAACCTTACATCTTACACCATAAACAATTTTTTTAATCTTTGTTAATTTAGTTGCAACACCAACTAGTAAAAATAATGGATTTCAAAACTCTAATTCATAGCTTTTCAAATACTAATGGTAAAATAACTCATTTTGAAATGAATAAAAACGAATTGATTTAATATTACAAGATATCAAAACATTTGATGCTATTTGGAAATACAAATCGAGCAAAGCAAGGAACTCATAACATAGTTTCTTAATAAAACCAAAACAAAGAAAAAAATATAATACAATACTCAAATAGTAATTTGAGATATCTATTAGGCACGGAAGACAAATGTGAAAAAAATTAAAAAATAAAAATGATACGAAATCTCGTAATACCATTGTCATTGTCGACAAGCTAGTGTGGAAGATTTCAAAACAACTAGAATCATCTTTAACATTGACACAAGAGGGTAGGGGACAATAATATGCTTCATTAAAGAAAGAAAAGTATCATTAACTGTTTGATTGCAAGCTGAAATTTGGGTGGAAAGAAAACGAATTACAAGAAATTGAATTGCTTAGAATTTGTCTTACTATAAATTATCAATTAATTGTGTTTTATTGGTATAATTTTTCACCCGAAAATTTTTGAAAATTTGGATTTTTTTATGTTCATTTGGCTTTGTTTTCCATGAAAGTCTAGTAAAGGGATAATTTTTTTTATTATTGAATCTAAAATTTGTTCCACTTGCCAAAAAAATAAATTGGAATTGCTTTTTCCACCAAAGTTGGTGGGAAAGTTAATTCCATGCAAAGTGGGAAAATTACAAAAGGTGAAAAAAAATTTCCATTGGAAATTTATCCAATCAAACAAATTAAAAGTAGAAGTTGGAATTAGTTTTACAACTTCCATGAAAAATTTTGCCCAATCAAACAGGGTCTTACAGAAGTCATCATAATTTTTGTTAACTGCATCATAGGTGTTCTTTGTTTATTGAATATGCATATGATATTGTGTAAATTTTGTAATAATTATTGGATTATCAATAGTTAATTTCATAAATGGTCACTAAGTTTTTGCAGCGTTTCACGTTGATAAGTGATCATACGAAATTTCACAAGTGCACAATATCGCGAACAACTAATAAAGTGATAACTAAAATATCATTCCCATGTGGGGCTATGTACTTAATCTAAATTCAATTCTCACTAACTCTAATAGAATAGCCAAACTTGTTTAAAGAAATTATACTAATTAACTAATTATACTAAGCCCAGTCCTTGTTTGATCCCCATTATTTCAAAAATACATTTTTTCTCTTCTTTTCAGACACACATTATTTAAATAAAATAATATTACATGAAAAATCAAAACTTTTTCTTATTTTTTAATCACACATTCTCCGTAAATTTACTATTCCAAAATGCATTCTTGACCTAAAAATATTACTCAAATAGGCGCTAAATATTCTAATACGCAATTTATGAAAGCTTCTATAAATTTAGATGAGATGATTATTAAGACTTCGATTACAATATGTAAACATTCATATTAATTAATGTTCTTAAGTTAATTAATAATATCTTTCGAGTAGAATTAAATATATTGTCTCACGCAGTGTTCTAATTAGTGCGTCCAGGGGCACGCCTTGCCGCATAACGCGCCCCTAACGTCAAGCAAAGTCGCTTGGAGCGTAATATATATGACGGTCAACACAAGGCGTTGACCGATAAGGGGCGCATAAGTGCTCCTAGGCGTGCATTATTTATTTTTTTATTACAATTTTTATTTATTTTTTATTAAATGATTTTTTGATTGATTAAAATTAAAATAATATTAAAATAAGAAAATGCATTTTTACGCATTAGCTTCGCCTAAGCTCACTTAACCCTTAACTCGACCTCCACGCATCGCCACGCATTACGCTATTTAGAACCTTGGTCTCACGTGACCTTCCTATATTTCTATAAAAGATGCAAATATGAAATCATGCATTAAAAAAATTAAAATATTTATTGAAATCATGCAAAGCATAAAATATATATATATATCCTCTAATAGACTTCACAACAGTTACAACATTTTATCTATTATAATGTCTCTCTTGATAACAATAAAATTGACACAACAATTCAATTGGTAACTAATTAATTGAAAATCATTAAGCCCCCGTTTGGTTCCCATTTTTTCACCATAAAAATGAAAAATATGATTGTTATCTATCACATCCAGCTACCATATTTGACTTTACATCTCTTGTGCGGAACCCATAACGACTATATTTTTCATTCTCATTTTACAAAAAAAATGTGTATCAAACGGAGCATAAGTTCTATAACAATTATCCAATAATAAATACATATTGAAATTATAATAAAACTTCATAATAATGATTCATCTATGTCTTAGTAAATTTATGTTTTGTCTTTATTTTTTCAAAAACTCATTATTTTCAAATTCATTTTTAATCACATTCTTCCATAAAAAATTTTTGCATGTAAATCGAATATTTTCTTTATTTTTTAACCACGCATTATCCAAAAAATCAGTATTCTATAATACATTTTCTTACAAAAGAAAGGGAGGGCGTGGGGGGCTCAAACAAGGGCTAAATAAAACCTAGCCTAATATTGCAAAATTACAAGAAATCATGTTTAAATTGTAAAACATCACTCAGATTGTTGAAATATTGAGAAGAAGAATATCAATCTTGAAATTTTGAATTTATTGAATGGTTTCTTGATAAATTTTCAGTTGCCCCTTCTCTTCATTTGCCCAAAAATCAAGGTTGAATTTTCAATTGGTTGAAATCTTGTAATTGCCTCTTGATTTCCCAAAAGAATAATCATTTGGCCTCTCTTTAATTGTAATTATGGATGAAAAATAATGTATGAGAGATCTGTTAGGGATTGATGCTATTCTGTATTTATGTCTTGGATTTGAGTTATGCTACAGGGCCAGGGTCAATGACCAATCTTGGCCAGGGAGGACATTGACCCTGACCATTAATAATTTTCTCTTGGATTTTAGGTCAAAATCCCATCAAAATTAATTTTCAAAAGGTGTTTTCACCAAAGTACGAAAAATTGAACATCAGGTCCGAGACTAGCCCCATGCACGCGCGTGCTGTGGTAGTTCAGCTCACAGGTTTGGACAAATAGGGGGTCACGTGCACCACATGACCTTTCGATAAAGTGTAATTTGGTCCTTGAATTTTATCATTTGTCCTTTTAAGATTTTTTCTCGTGCAATTTTCTTCCAGTATCTTCCATTTGCATCCAATTGAACCCTTAAAATTTTCAATCATCGTTTTGTAGTGCAAATTAACTATTAAAAACTTATAATTTAATCCCTAAACTTTGGATTTTACCATTTTTGCTTGTTTTCACTCCTTTCCTTCTGATTTCACTTCCAAACATTGGATTTTACCTAACAAATGAAATATACAAAAAAAAAAAAAGGCTATAATTAACATAAAACTCTTAAATATCTATATTTTTAAGTCTATATAAGTGTATAAATTACACTTATCAATCGGTAAACTATTTTTCTGACCTATTTAGTCACCAAAGTTAATTAACTTTAACATCATATCATTGGTTAAAATTCAATGACCAGATAGAAAAAGGATGAAATTTTAGTGACTCAATTGCAACTCGGGTGAAAGATCAATGACCTCTATATTATTAATATACTGACCATTGTGACACATTGACATTTTCTTAATTTTAATGGACATGTCAGTGAATTCGAGTAGGCACTTTAACTTGTTAGTAATAAGAATGGTGTCGGACTTCAATATGAGTAGTTCTAGAGGGTGTTTTCTGGGAATTAAAATTAAATTTTTAGTGGATTGTGATAGTAATTTTTGAAATGTGTAGTTAAAAAGTTGTGGGACTCAAGAAAAATGTGATTGCTGTTGATTGTTTGACTCTAATTTAGATTAAAATCAAATTTTAATTTAAAATAAACAGATCCCTAATCTTTACATGACCTCATAGACACGAAATATGAGTAAAATAAAAAAGAATAATGAGAATAAATAATTATCGGATGTGGAGAAGTTTGTTCCTTTTATTAAAATGAAGATATTTTATGTTATGACGATCATAGTCAAGAAAAATATGAGAAAAGACAATATAAGAATGTGTTTAATTAGCTTTATTTTTTTATGAAAACTGTCATCTTTTTTACTCAAATTTTTACTTTTGCGATTTTTATTGACAATTTTTTCATGGAAAATATTTCAACTTTTTGACACATGATCATATTTTTCTCAAAGATAAAGGAAGACATTTTTTTAAAGGAGTGATGATTTTTGTTTTCAAGTAATTTACTCTCTTTTTTTCTCTCGTATATATACACTATCTTATCTACTCACCAATAAAAAATAGATTAATATAATATTTTCTAAATTGAAAACTAAATCAATTGAATACATTTAATTAATAATTTTCATACAAATAAGTTATAGGCAATTGAATTGAATTATTTTCTTTCCGTGAAAATTTTATACTCGCAATCAAATGCACCCTAAGGATATGTTTGATTGTCAATATTTTTCCATAGAAAATGTGTTTTTCACTTAAATTCCTACTTTTGTGCCGTTTGATTGATATTTTGTTCATAGAAAATATTTTCCTACTTTTGGTCACGTGACCATATTTTCCTCAAAATTAAGGAAAATATTTTCTTAGAGAGATTATGATTTTATTTTCCAAGAAATCCGCTCTCTTTTTCATCTATACACCAATAAAAAAAATTAGAAATAAGCTATTTGTACACTCCGAACTTACCATTTTCCTTACCCGATCCCACCTGCCCACTCACATGAGGGGCGAAAATATTAAATTTAGAGTGTGTTTGATAGAGATTTTTTGAGAAGAATGAATTTTGAAATATTGATATGATGAAAAATGTGTGGTTGAAAAAAAAGGAAAAGTTATTGATATGATGGAAAATATTATTTTATTAAAAAATGTGTAGTTGAAAATGAGTAGAAGAATTAGAATGAAAATGAGAATGTAGGTCAAACGAGGTGTTAATGAAGTGGGACCCGTCCTCCATGTGAGTGCTCGAGTGGAGTCATGTCAATCAAAGGGTAATCGAGCATGTACGAATAGCATGATTGAAAAAATTACATGATTGCAATCAAAATTGCCCTAAATGTTTTGAAAATCGCATTAGACAGCTTGTCTTGATTAAAAATTTGAAATCAATTCAAAAATGAATATAGTTATAAATTAAAATATTAAGTCTAAATTTACTTTTCCCTTTCGAAGGAATTTTCTTTGGTATTAGAGCGGACAATCATTGATCATGTTGCTTGATTGACTTTATTATTATTATTTTTTTTTTATAGAAAATATCATTTTTTTTCACTCAAATTTTTACTTTTTGGGATGTTTGATTGATAATTTTTGTTTTTTTTATAAAAAATATTTTTCAACTTTTGGCCATAAGATCATATTTTACTCAAAAACAAGAAAAAATATTTCTTTTTAGGAATTTGTGATTTTTATTTTTCAGGTAATTTATTCTCTTTCTCTCTCATCTATCACTTTATTTTTTTTTTAGGAATTGGTGATTTTTATTTTCAGGTAATTTACTCTCTTTCTCTCTCATTTATTTTTGATTGACTTTTTTTTTTTTAATAGAAAATATCATTTTTTTTACTCAAATTTCTACTTTTGGGGTGTTTGATTGACATTTTTTTTTATGAAAAATATTTTTTAACTTTTGGTCATAATACCATATTTTACTCAAAACAAGAAAAAATATTTTTTTTTAGAAATTAATAATTTTTATTTTTCAGGTAATTCCCTCTCTTTCTCTCTCATCTATCACCTTTCTTGTTTACCCATAAATAAAAAAATTGACAAGTATAATATTTTATAGGTTAAAAATTAAATCAGTCGAATACATTCAATTAATAATTTTCATACAAATAAAGTCTAGACAATTGAATTACCTAACATATATTTTCTTTCCATACAAATTTTAAGCTTGTAATCAAACGTACATGGAAATAATTCCACCCATGTTTCCGCTTCCCATGCTTATGTGAATGATAATTCGATCAGTTGGGCTAATTGTATTCACATTTTCTTTAATTCACGTCATTTGATTAATATAAACAATCGATCAATTCAACTTAAAATTATATTTTTATATTTTTAATATGTTGTACTCTCGTTTAAGCCTCAATTCAATTCGATTAGAACCTTTATATTTCTCGAGTCCGATTTTCAAAGCATACACTTTGTCCACGATTAAAATAATCTCGAAAAAAAGTGTGAAACCTCGTACTAATGAAAAATGTACACAAAACATTTTTCTTAATCAATTACGTCCTATTTTGGCAGGGAAATTTCTAATAAGGAACGGAATTTGACTTACTTGGACAAACGCCGTCTAAAATCCTAAATATCGTTGCCGTGACCGACTTTGTGTTTTATCTTCTTCTTCTCCTCCTTGTTCTCTGCTAAAGTTTAGAGTGAAGAAGATAGCTGCAATTCCTGTCCAATTGCCTTCCCATTACCGAACAAACCTAAAGAAAATGATGATATAAATTACTTATTTCATTAAAATGGCTTCTTTTGCTTCCTCAGTTTTACCAAATATTCATTTGCTCCACAGAAAACCAATCTCGTTAAATTTGCTTTTAACACCATTCTCAATCACTTTTCCATTGAATAGCTCTCATTTGTGCTTCTGTTGCGCAATCAAGACTGGTTCGAATGACGGTGTGGTTCGGAGCGGGCAGGATTCGCAGTCTTATGCTTCGGATATGTTGAGGAAGCCAGTGGTCTCGCCGCCGTTTGATGGAGGTGATGGTGATGGAGAGTCGGTGAAGGACGATTCCGATTATGAAACTGAGAAGAAAAGTGGAGATGGTGACACGTGGGTGGATTGGGAAGACCAGATTTTGGAGGATACTGTGCCTCTTGTTGGCTTTGTGAGGATGATTCTTCATTCTGGAAAGTAAGGTCCTCAAGTTTTTCCTTCGATTATTTCTGTATGTGTACGACTTTTGTTCCTTTTTTCTTATATTAGCTAGGTTTTCTGTTATTTATCTATATGAAACAATAACATTTTTGCTATAGCTGGAGTTTCTGTGGTGAAATGATAGGGTTATGTGAAGAGTCTACGTCATTTCTACTTGCTGAATTATCTAGAGAGGTGTGGATGTTAAGAAAGCCTTTAGGTTCTAATGGCCCAAAGAAGGTTTTCTGGTGTTATGTGGACAAGACTTTGTCACATTCTCTGAAAACATGGAACTCAATTGCCATGCCGTGGTGACTGACCTCAAGTACATATCTTTTAGGTTGCAGATATTAAAATATTTGGAAATCCTACTAATTTATAACCTAAAAGTGCGAGTATGTATGATATTTGGAATGTTGTTAAGTCTCTGCTTGTGGCTGAGCAAATGGAGGGTGAAAAGAAACTGGAGGTAAACATAGACTTTGTTGGAGTTGAATTGTTCAGATTTTTGTCATCTGCAACATTAAAGACTCTGCTAGTTCTGTTTCTTTCTTCTGTGGTCTTCAGATTGAGAAGTCTGATTTCCTTATCCTTGAAGCAAGTTGGAACAAGAGAGTTATGTCATGGAGATGGAGTTAGATTCCCCTAAGATGCTGGTCTTCATTTGTTCAGTAGCTAGGTAGATACGTGCAGCAAACTATATTGGGATTATTTGAACGTCATTTATAACTTAACAAGCCTTTAAGCCACAGCATGCCTGTCTCTATACTTGTGCATATCGTCCCAAATGTACTATTCTAAAAACACTTACACTCTTTTATGCACTTACAACAGCATCTTGTCCTCATTTACGAATCTTAATGGACTAACTTTGGACTTGGTATATAATGATCAATCCCTTCTTGTTTGGTTCCGGATGGATATAACTTTTATCCATATTTTCTTCATAAATTGAGATTGAATTGTGCAAAATCCTGACGAGTGCTGACTTTGAAACTCTGACACCTAGGTGTCTCATTAAAGTATTCAGCATTTCCTGTGTTAGATCTAGCTTTCTTCTCAGTCCCTAATTTGACATTTGATATTTTAGTTTTATTTGAAACCCATGCCAGTTTTTGCATCAGTTTAACAGATTTTGGCATTAAATATGTGGCTATTGGTCAGAAGTCTCATTAGCTGTTAAATTGATTGCTTGAAAATCATGTTGAAGCCAAGGTTTATCGAATTCGGTGCTACATTGCATCATTCAAAGAATGGTTAAGAATTGTGGATCTCACCAGTGGACAAAGAACAATTATATCATGTGTGAAACCACTTAATTGTTAAAGAATTTGATACAGACAATGCCGAGATCTTTTACTTGCGTGAGGTAAGGCATAAGCTTTAGCACAAACCAATGAAGTGATTCAAAAATTTATAAGACAAATGTATCCTCGTAATAAACCATAAACCATCTTGAAAATTCATAATAAAATATAATAAAACAATTTAACAGAAATACGAATTACAAAGTCTAACTTGCATCAGATCAATATATTATCAAATAGTAGATCATGATCCACTACTAGGACTATAAAAAACCTAGATATAAGTCTTCTATAAATCATAAGCATTTGGTTTTTTATCATCCTCTTCATTACTATTATTTTCTTCCCATTCTTTTTGCTTGTTGTCTACTTGCAATGTGCATTTTCCTTCCCTTTCCCCTTACCTATAAAAGGAAAATCATAGACACAATAGCAAGAAAAATATAAGAGAAAGAACATAGCAAAGTTACATGTGGTAGTCTTTTGATACTAGCGTTTTGTTTCTGAAAAGCTGCTACTTCACATGGAAAAAGGGCTTTCTTGCATTTCAGTTTAGGACTGGGCATACTCGCTCTTTTCTCTCTTCTCAAAATGCCCTTTTTTTTTTCAAGTCATTAGGGTTATGTTGTGATTAAAGTACCCAAAAATACCTTAAAACATATCAACTATAAATGGTAAGTCCAAAAAGTTTGAATCATCAAGGCCGACGATACAAAGACCAGAAAAAGTTAGACAAATGAGCACGTATGTCAACCTCCCAGAGGCTTATGACTTAAGCCATGCACCTGATAAGCCAAGTTATAAGTCTGGACAAATGTTACTCAAGGGTATCTGCTTCAAGATGCTTAATGAAGGCCTCACTTGAAGCATGCCTTCAAGTGTATGCCTTGGGTGCTTTTCAAAATAAATGGGTACATTCTCTTAAGTGCTAAAGGACAAAGAATTTGATTTGTAAGCATGAAAGGTACGACTTTTGGTAGGGCCTGAGATTAGTTCACTGTTCTTTGATTATGGGATCATAAAATCTGAATTATAACTTTAACAAAGTTAGTTGTAGCTATTTTTAGTTCATGAGCTTGACATGTGACTGTAACTTGTATGAGTACACTGCAATCTGTAACTTATCTTACATGTGCATTTGATATACACCTATGAGATTGTTAATCTTCCCTACCCCTACTGTTCATAGTGCATAAATATGGTAGACAATTTTGGTCAATTACATTTTGTTGACTCAAATTTTCTTTCTCTATCTTCCAGATATGAAAGTGGTGACAAGTTAAGTCCTGAACACGAGAGAACAATTCTAGAAAGGTTGCTTCCTTATCATCCAGAGTCTGAAAAGAAGATTGGATGTGGAGTTGATTATATCACGGTCTCTCTCTGCCTGGTTTACTTTTTGATAATACACCATTACATATTTACATTCTTTGAATGGGCTTAGTCGCGTGATTTTATTAGCTTTTGCTGAGTTTATATTATTATAGCAAGGAAAGAAGAAAGAAAAGAAAAGAGGGTTCAGGTGGACATCTGAAGTTCCTTCTAGGAAATTTTTAAAAAAAAAATATGTAGTTTGTAATGTAACTGGTAGAGCATCTTGAAAAGAGAAGTGAGCATCCAGAAATTCAACTACCCATGATTTAAAATGTCCAATTGCAATATTATTCACCTTCTTGAAGTGACACCTGATGAGAAGTGATTGGTTTGTGTTCTGTAGAATTCATTCTAACTTGTGTAGTAATCATATAAAACTGGCATTATATAGGTTCAAACATGTCGAACCATGCCCTTGGGTATATCCAAGTGGACATGAGAATTTGGTCACTTGTCACAGATTTCACTGTGTGGCCATGGTTGCCGGGAAATACCATCTTCCCAGTGGAGTGAAACTAATCTGATTGGTTCTTAAAAATTATCGTAGAATCGATCATAAAGTTTAATGTGTTATTAATATTCTAGAATTTGAGAAACAATTTCAATACTCTCAATTTTATTTCTTTGCTATATGCCGTTTTTATCTATGTAGTCTCAGATAAGCTTTTTCAACTAAGCAATTTTCAAGAGAACCAGCGTGTTTGTATACTTCAACAAGTTCAAGCTCTCTTTGAAAGAATCTCCTTTCTTTTTTCTTTTTTTTTCCCCCTATAGTTGGAATTTTGAGAATCGATATTACCTGTCTTAGATTATTCTTGTCCAGCTATAATGAGCAATTATATATAAAACCAGATGTTTTCTAGAGTTGAACATGTCAATAAAATTTTCAATTCTGGGTAGGTTTCTATATCTATGTAATGATTGAGGGGATTGATTTGAAGTTGTTCAAGACTTTTGGGTTTTGGTGGGACAAAGGACGGTATGGTTTTTATTGAGATATGCTGTGATTGGTAACTTGGTCAATTTTGAGTTTAGATGAATCACAGGTATGAAAGTTGTTGCCTGCTTAGGAGATTGATATGTAAGTATAGTCAAAAGAAACAAGATTTGCATATGATTTTCATTGATTTAGAAAAGTCCTATGATAGGGTGCCTGAGAGAGTGTTGTGTTGCGTTCTAGAAAGAAGGAAAATTTCTATTTACTAAATCAATATTATTTAGGATGTGTGGTCTTGTACTCATGAGCATGAAACATATTAGCACAGTAGTAATATAGAATGTCCTATCACTATAGGCTTGCATTGAAGTTCTATATTAATTCCTCATCTTTTAAATTCAGTCATGGATGAGCTCACAAGACATGTCGAAGATGAGTTCCTTGGTGTATGTTACTCATTTGATGATGCTAGGAACAAGATATATTGTAAACTAGAACTTTGGACACACCTTGGAGTATAAGATAGAATACATAGGATGTCCTTTAAGTCGTAGTAGGAATAAGGTGGAGTTGTTTTAGAGGATCAATTTTTGGGGCATTTAGGTTTGATTATATACAGGGGTGCTTGAGAACGATATAATTCGTAAGCTTAGACCTGGTTAGATAAACTGGTGAATTTTTTTGGGATTCTAAAAATAGGAAGATATAGAGATTCTATAAAATAGGAAGACACTTGTAAGGTTAAAAATATAGTATTATACATTTATAATTTTCCCCACTCTGCTTTTTGGTAATGCTTATCAAACTAAAAAGAATGATTTAGCATAACTGAGGATCTTAAGATGCATGTGTGTCTATAGTAGAATTTGGAGACTATTAGGAATGAGAATATATGCTGACAAGTGAAGGTGTCACCAATTGTGGATAAATTAAAAGAAATGATAAATTTGGTTGTCGGTTGTACATGCATAAACTTATAGTAGCTCACATTCACAAAAGTGAAGTGATCCCTATAGTACATGTTATTAGAGGGAGGTAGACCAAACTTAACATGGCATGACATGACGTTGTTGCAAATGATTTGATAGCACTACATCTTCCTAGATGTAGTGATGAATCAAATGGATTGTTAAAGAAGTATATTGTGAATATTTCTGGATAAGAAAACCTACCAAATAAATATTTTTCTCTTATTAAGGTTACATAAGGCTCTATTTGGTCGTGAACAGCATTATCAAGGAAAACAGATCAAATTAAACCTTAGGAAAAGTAAAACAGAAATGTAACTACGTGCATTGAATTAATCTACTGCAATGTATTGCACTGAAAATTTCCTTTATCTGTGGGATGTTACGGATTTCTTGTGACAACCAAATGCTTTAGAGAGAAGTTTCTTTTGTTATTCTGATGCAGGAGCGTATTAATTTGACAACGAACAATTGATGAACAAGAAAAGAAAGGGGTCTGATCTAATCAAAAATCGAACGAACTTCTAACAAACTAAAATGTATCGAAATAGTTGAACTAATCTAATCAAATTTAAATAAATATATTTTGAATAAAATTCTATTTTGAAATCCTAATTAACATGTAACTCTATCTCCATCACATTCCTCTCCAACTATTTTCAGTTTGCAACGCACCTAAATGATTCTCTTTTCCAGAAGATCCTCTTTGGTTGGTGAATTTTGTATTTCTTATTAGATGTAGTTATTCATTTTAGGCATCCATTAAAGCTTCATCGAATACTTTCCTCATTGCTGTGCATTCCTTGTTTCTACTTGACAGATTGGCTACCATCCTAATTTTGAAAGTTCACGATGTTTATTCATAGTTCGGAAGGATGGAGAATTGGTTGACTTCTCATACTGGAAATGCATAAAGGGTTTGATCCGAAAAAATTATCCTCTGTATGCAGACAGCTTCATACTTAGGCATTTTCGGAGGCGTAGACACCATGATTGAAGTTAAACATTTGAATTTGTGCTTGCCTATAGTTATATTCCTTGAAAATTTCCTATATGGCTTTAGGCTTAGTGTATCACTCATTTATGCTGAAGCTTAATGTATTAGCTAGAGGTGATGTTGAGAATTCTTGTAGTTTTTTTTTTTTGGAAATTTGTGTAATCTTCTCTTATGAATATTTAAGTTGGTTTTCTAATTGATTATAAAGTTAGATATAGTGCTTCTTCTTCTAACATTATCATTCGGAACTGTGTGCTTTGATATAAAGCTTTGCCTTCAAACTCAAGGGTGCCTTTTCCATTTTTACGTCATTATTTTCATTTGTTTGTGGGTAGAAAACAATACAGGGATCGTGAACTTCATTTTGCTGGTGGTAATTCAATTTCATGCTTGAAAATCACAAACATCAACTAAATTACCTAGGTCTTCTCATTTCTTCTCTGTGGATGAGTCTCATTTTAAAATTTTGAATGAAAGAACTTCCTTCGTAATCTTTTCTTGCGGGAAGTATCATGTGAACACAAGGATAAATGAGATGTTTTCTTTAGGTGCCTTGGGGGTCTGATTCCAATCAACCCTACTACAGGTACATTATGGGTTACACTTTGATTTATACTATTCTATATGGCATGACCCACACCATTGATTTTCTACCCACGTTTCCCATTAATGCACAGATTCCTCCCACATGGGGGATATGTCATGCTAGCATTATTCGATTCCAATACTCGAGGCCACCGAACTCAAAAAGAATACCATTACTGGATTGGTGTGAGGTTTGTCAAACCCCAAAATGACCAACCCAGAACCCCTAAGAAGTAAGTACGGCCCTAAATCTTTATCCTTTCTTGGCAACTGATAAGTAATTTCTAAAACATACTGGTGTGGAAACTGGAAAACAAGAATCCTTATAACAATTCATTGATCATTAGGAAATGTCCTTTGAATGAGCATTACCTTGCTGCTCAACTTTCTATTTCCATTACACGCTGAACCTGTAATCGGTACTCTGGCATCAATATGTATATAATTTAACATCAACAGTGTTCTGTGAAAAAAAAAATTATTATACTTTTTCTTCGTAAACTCTCTCCATTACATTCTGATATAGACTCCAAAATTCCTATGGGGTCGCTCGCTCGCTCAGCTTTGCTTCGTTCACTTCACTATGGTAACTATGTTATCTTCAATTTGGGAGCTCATCTTCTTCGATGGATTGTAGCTATCTAAGAAGCTCTAGGCTTTTGCCTACGCTTCGCTTAAAGCATAGTTTTAAAATTGCAAGGTGGATTAGCCGTTATGGTAATTAGTAATATGAAGTTGCACATATAGATGTTATTTTTTATCCGTACAACACTGAGGAGTCTGCTTAACTTAAAAATTGAAGTTGCATGGATGCAAGAATGCTCTCGCGAAATTATCTCCATTAGTAAAACCGGTTTAACGGAAAAATTAATGATTTAGCTTCCATTTGACAAAATTTATAAATTGTTTAATTTCATTTTCAATCACACAATTTTATGAGTATTATTCATCTATACAGTGGCGGAGCCAGCACCTGGAGAGCTCCTGCGATAACCTGTGCTGGCTCCGCCAGAGTTTTCATTGAGGCAGTCCACCAGGAAGGAGCTTGGAAGAGAAGCAGCCGCAGAAGCTTGAGGAAAAAGACGGTGGTGACTGTGGGAGAGATGGGCCAATTTTTTTTTTTTTTTTTTATTTGGGAAAAATTCATATCTAAAATGTATTCTTTACCTGAATTCAAAAGTAATGTAAATAATTTGAAAATTCAAAAATCAGGTATAGATTTAATCAATTAAAAATATTTATTAAATAAAAATAATAAAATCACAGTTTATAATTAATGGTCACAGATTCATAATTAAAGGTTACAGATTTTATTTACTGGTCACATATCATCAAATTAATTGGTCACATGTTATTTCGTAATCACAGATCAAAAATTTTATAGGTCACATATTATTTCGACGTCACATATCATTCAATTTATGAATCACATTTTATCTATGAGTCACGTAAGTCACAGTTTGTTGGTCACAGATTATTTTTAGTCACATACACCTAATATTTAGTCACATATTAGCCGAATAATTGGTCACATACGCCTAAATAGTTGGTCGCATGCACCTAATTGTTGGTCACAGACGCCCCACCGCCGATCCTCCTCCCCCACCACCACCGTCAACACCTCACCACCACACCATCACTTACCGCCCGCATCGCCACCACCTCCAACAGCAACACTACCGCCATGACCACCATCACAACCACTGTCGGAGCCACTGCACACCGGCAGACCCACCACAAAAACACCCACTCACCTATCACCACTGCCAACATCGCAACAGCGATGATTGTAATCTGTAGCACTACGTCGCACCACCACTACCTCGCACCCTAACGCACACAACCACCACCTCGCACCACCAGCACCAACAACAATGACTATAGCACTACTTCGCACCACCAAGAAAGGACCACCACTACCTCGCAACCCAACGCCAACAAAATCACTGCACAACCACCGCATAACAAAGATCTAAAATCTGCACAATCACCACCACCACCGTTTACATAACACCGACAACCACCAATAACAAATCAGATCCGCCATCATCGCCGCACCATTTACGACTGTCGCTTCAATCGCTGTCGGTGGTGAGAGAATGGAGAGGAGATGAAGCTGCACTACAAATCGCCATCGCAATAGCGACGATCCCGACGAGTGGGCTGCTGCAGCGGGCGAGGCGGTGGCGACGTCGGTGTCGGTGTCGGTGTCGGTAGTGGAGGAAATTGAAGTTGTTGGCGCTATTGAGTGCAGAGCCGTGGTTCTAGTGGACGGAGGAGAGAAATAGTCGGAGAGAGAGAGGGTGGGGTGAGAGAGATGGTTGGACAAATGAAATAGGAAACTCTAGGTGGGTGAGGTATTTTGAAACCTGATTTGTGCACAATGAAAGTTCACACCTGATTTTTGAATTCTATTTTTTAAACAACTAGTTTTATGTAATTTATTTCAGTTGGGCCTTTCAATTTTAAACAAGCCCACAAAATTATCCTGAAATTCACCATCTTTACCCGATCATATTCTAACTTCCCAATATCTTTACAAACCCACAAAATCCCAAAAAAAAAAAAACTCTTTCAACTATTATTCAAGTCAGGGGCGGATCTAGCACTCGACGAACCCTCGCAGTCGCTCGTGCTAGATGCGTCGAGAATAATTATTTTTTTTGAAAATAGAAAAATAATTTATATTATATAACTGATAATTCATTTCATTTACTAACATCTTTGTTAGCCCAACCGGTTGGAACTTGTATCGTGGAGTTGGACGTTTTGGGTTCGAAACTCTAATAGCATATGTTTTGTAGTTTTTTGTATTTCAATAATTTTGTCAAAACAAGTGGCAATTATTGGAATTCGAACCTGGTACCTCCCTTAAACATATTGTCAACTCCACCATCATAGCAATCATTGATTTGTGACAATAAGGGAAACAAAATAATATATGTTCAATATTACCGGGTTTAATGCATTTAACCTGTAATTTGTTTCTCTTCTTGATTTTTTTTTCTCTAATCAATTGATTTAAGAATTTGGTTAATTAATGACAAATTTATTATTAAAAAAAATTGGCCTTAGTGTCATATGGAGTCTTTCAACAAAAACTTATTTAATTAATAATAGATTACAATTTTCAATCACAAAAATCGATTGTGGAAAAGTGGGATCACACAAACACATAAAATTGATATAAGCACATAAATAATTTCAACTTTGTTAATATAATAATACTTGTTTAATTAACTTTAATTGTAAACTAAATATTGGCATTTTTGTTAATAAATATTGTATCTTTGACTGAAAATAATTTATAATATTTTGCAGATTATAGAACGATTTTTTCATCCGAAATGAAAGTTCGTACCTAGTTCTAGTCTAGTTCGTACAATTTTTTGAATATTATTTAACTATATATTAATAAATAATACCACTATCACGGACGTTGACCGTTGACAATAAGTGTTCAACGTTCGCGATCCGCTCTAGCTGAACTTGAACTCTAAATTCGCCCCTAATTCAAGCGATTTTAACACTAAGAAATAGAAACATCAGCTTCCATTATTGACTATAATTAGAGCTTTGCAATTTCTCCAGCGATTTCATTTTTTAATTTAGTATTATATTTGGAGTATTTATAGGAGTGGGTGGGTTTTTTTTTTTTTTTTTTTTTTTTTTTGTGTGGATATGCTGTAGTGATAATGCTTAGGTTGCAATGAATATCCATTCATCAGTCCAACCACCAACGGCAATAAAAATAATCGAAATTCGTAATAGGAAAAATAAGTAAAAATATAAAAAACAAATAAATTTTTTTAGTAAATTTTGATAAAAACTAATTAAATATGTGATTGAGAAATTTTGGATGTCATGAAATATGTAGTTAAAATTAATTGTTGACTTAACTTAGATTAAAATTTAATCTCTACCAAACAGGGGATTAACCTAATGTCTATATAAAGCATTGATTGTCAACCTCCAAAAAACTACTTATAAACTTAGCCAAACATGCTTGGATTGAGCGAATTTGAAGGAATCGAGATTTCCTAAAAATTGCTAGTAAATTTTATATTAACGTCTATTTTAAATATAAAGGTTGATAAAGTCATTTTCTCTTGTAGAAAACGAAAAATGTTAGTTATTTTTTTTAGGGTTATATAAAAAGTAAAAAGACAAATAATAATCATACAAATTCAGAATCAATTATGTAAAAGGGGGAAAAAAAATTAGCCTCAAATAACGTTCAACAAATTTAATCAAGAAATAAATAAAAAACTGTCCATGTAAATGTCAAGCTTTTGAAGCCAATCACATTCAACAAATTTAACAATCTATGTAAATTTATCATAATATTGCAACGTTTTCAAAATATGAGCCTCATAGAATACAGTTATCTAAACTTACTATTACAAAGTAATGTTGTATCGCATATATTTTTTTAGTACGCTGGATTGTATTGAACTATATTTTCATATGTATATAATTTTTACGTTTCAGTGCCTTTATATATATATATATATATATATATATATATATTGAATAATTTTTAATATTATTTAATCAAATTTAAATAAACGATCAGTCGGACCGAACTAATACGATCGTTGATCCGTCCTAACTGATTTGGCGGTCTGAATTCGCCACTGCATCTATACATTACTTATTTCTGATATGTACAATCTTATCAGCCTTATTGCCGGTTTTGATTTACAATTCGGCTTTAGGTACAACACGGTGCACAGTCGTCTCACATTCAGGGGTGGAGCCGGCGATTAAAAAAATCGCGGATCCTATCGGTTCGATCTGTGCTGTGCACTACGCTGTACAAAAATGCTGTACAAACAGTATTTTTGTTTGATTTATTCACAGGTTTACGTAAATTGAACCATACTAGAAAAATTGAGGAGGATAGCCCTAGTGTAGCTTATTCTTAAATCAGCAGAAAAAGAAGTAGAAGCAGTTGTATTGGGGGAAAACAAACATTACCAATTTGGTTGAAGACAAGACTACAGATGGCAGGATAGGCTATCATAGTTTTAATATAATAGAGGATTTGGTCAGCAGTCTAGCTGACATAATGGTGACATCGACAATGAACACGATTATCAAAAAAGTTTTTGGCCAGGCTCAAAGTTTGAGCCTGGGCCAATAGTGGAATCAGGCTTTGAGCCTGTGCCAATAGCAGGATTCCACGATTATTAGAGTTGAGCCGTGTCCTCGTAGAACAGATTCTGAATAATTTTGTCTGTACTGCAAAAGGACATTCTGGAAAAGTTATGAACATTGATACGTGTCCTCGTAGAAGCCGACTATTGAACATTAACGACAAGGATAATTATTTAAGGAAAATGATATATGTACACAATATCCTACATCTCTTTTATATAGAGGGAATTCATACATAATAAAATATTCGTAGGCCTCCCTCCATGTGAGGGAAGTATAGGGCATTATGTAGGATATGAGTTGTATATGTAGCATAGCCCATTATTTAATCAGTTATGGATAATGATAAATAAGTCTAGTAGGAACATGCACGTGCTTACACTTGGTAGTTGGTTAACCAACTAAAGGGTACACTTATTATGAATGAAATTACAAAAGCCACAAACAAAAAAAACAAAAAAAAAAAAAATGAAAAAACAAACAAGGTAGTGTGGTTAACAATTGTCAAGTATAGAGTGGCCGACTTAGAAAGTGGGAAAAAGAGAAAGGAACTAGGTATCACCGACAAATGTTAGCATATAGAGTCTAAGGTTTGATTAATACAGGAATAAGTATATTGGTCCATGTGTTATTAAGAGGAAAAATTGAGTTCTTATATAATGATTAATATTTTTATCTTTCAGCGATATGAAATTTTACCTTTAACAAGCCTAAATTCTTATATTTTGGAGTAAATTGTCTAAATAATCACTGAACTTTATATAATACTTTCATAAGGTCATTGAACTTTAAAAATCATCAAATTCATCACTGAACCTCTCAAAAGATTTTCACGAGATCACTGAACTTAAAAAAATCTTCTTATTTATAACTAAATTTTGCAAAAAAAATTTCAAGAATCACTAATTTATTGATTCATGGGAAACATTTTGCAAAGTTTAAGGTCTCCACAGGAAACCTTTTGCAAAGTTCAGTGACCCTGTGAGAATTTTTTTACAAAATTTAGTGATGAATGAAGTGATTTTTAAAGTTCAGTGACCCCGTGTAAACCTTTTGAAAAGTGCAGTGATGAATTGAGTGATTTTTAAAGTTCAGTGACCTTGTGGAAGTATGATGTAAAGTTCAGTGATCATTTGGACAATTTACTCTATATTTTGATTTGGGGTTTAAACTTTACATGCCTCACAAGATTGTGATTTGTTTGAGTAAATCCAAATTGAAATTCAAATGTTTGATTGAGCTTTAAACGAATCGAAATATTGAAATTATCGTACCGAATTGCTCGTTTAAATTTAATAAACTCTGATACTCTATTAAAACTTAAATTTCTGTCTTAAAAGATCAGTATTGTTAAGAAAAAATAGTCCAAATACTTATATTGTTTATTTGTTTAATCTTATCTTAATCTATCTGACTTTTCAAATGACAACAAAGCATATCGACTAAGTACAAAGAAAGATAATATGAGCCTAATTTAGTTCCATTAATGTGAAAAAGATGTTTATATATCTCTTGTATCTATCCACTTGGCACAAGTCCTACTGCACGACAACGAAGAACCAAACTAAACTTAGAAAGGGATAGAAAGGGTTTGTCTTTTGTTGTGTTGTCAAATTTCCACAGGCACAATCAGATTTTCCCCAGTCGACAAATCTTGAATTGGGATCATGATGTGAAACTACCCTCTTTTTTTTTTTGGGCCTTTGTTGATCTTGGACAGAAAATAATTTTTATTTTTCAGTTTTTTAGACCTTCATGATGCATTTGACTTTGTAGGTTGACTAATTCTATATATTGTATCTTCTATTTTGAATGAATTAAAAAAAAAAAAAAACTTCTATTTTGTATGAATCAAGAAAAAAAAAATAGAATCTTTCCCTCTATCAATATTTTACAATGAATAAATTATTATTTCATAAATAACATGAAAGTTACACAACCATGATGGGATTTTATTTCCACCTCTAATTTTTTTTATTTTATATAAATAATATCAAATACCTCGCTCCAAAATTATGACTTGTAATGTTAGAAATGAATTAAGCTATTTTGCCAAAATTTGGTGCCCATCTCTTTCTTAGAAACAGTGTTGGCGGGTTTTCATCGATGTAAAAATTATTATATTTTTCAAACAGACGAATGACAGATTGTCGTGTGACATTTCGTCAAAGAATCTGTCAAAATTATCTAATAATATAGCAAAACTGGTTGGAAATTGGAATGTTCGAAAATTTACACAACCACGATGTCATAACGACGTCAATTATACTCTACAGCCAAGTGAAAGATCAAATCCTGAAAGGCCAAAACCTGAACGGTCTTCCAATCGCCGACGATTTTTTTTTTCCATACGTGGGCGGCCTAGATTCTCCCACCTCGCGTAATCTTATTGGCCACCTATAACACCTAAACCCTCCTACTTCATGATTATTTATTCATTAGGTCCCACAACTCTTTATTACTTTTGACCTTACCCCTCTTGAAGGCGTCGTAGGACACTTGGCAACATTCCAAAAGAAACTTCTCCCAGTCGACGACCAAAAAATATATCGGGTATTTTTTTCTGCTCAAAAATCTATTCTAATCTCATAAATTTCTTGTAATTATCTGCTAATTAAGACTTCATTTCCATTTTTATTTTTTTTGGACCATTAGTCAATTATCAGCTTTTACTTGGTGCATCGATATTTTTTAATCGTTTTTTGGACTTGGTGGAATCACGCTGACCTCTTGATTACTTTTTAAGATACTTTCATGTGGGCTCATTTACATTTGCTTTCTAATTTTGATTCCAGTTTTCAATTTCCTTATTTGGATTGAGTTTTGGTGGGTTTCTTCAAAAGCAGGTGTTTTGTGTTTACTGGGTTTTGCATGTAAATTCAGGTTATGAATTTGTGTGTGGGTGTAACTTGTTTTAGATATCTATGTAGAATCTGCTGATTACTTTATGCTTTGAGATGAAATGTATAGTAGAATTTAATCTTGAAATGGTTAGGTGTTAATATCCTTTCTAATTTCATTGCATTACCAATTAGCAGATACATACGCACATTTACATTATCACGTGCATCAATAGGTGTGGGGGTGTATGCACTGAGAAAGATAGATAGAGATAAATAGAGGTTTGAGTCTTAGATAATTAGATTGATCTGGCTTATATTTGGTGATATCATAAAATAATTGGCTTTGAACAGTGTTGTAAGCTACCAGTCTGATTGCAATGTGGAGTAATTTTAACTTCAAGAATGTTGGAAATGATCCACCAGCCGATGGAGGCGGTGGTGGAAGGCCACCGGGTAGTTTGGGTAGTTTTCCTTTGACAAGGCAGTCATCAATCTATTCATTGACTTTTGATGAGCTCCAAAGCTCCATGGGGGGAAATGGAAAGGATTTTGGGTCAATGAACATGGATGAGTTGCTGAAGAACATATGGAGTGCCGAGGAGAATCAAAACATGGGATCCGCTAGTGGAGCTGGTGGCCAAGAAGGGGTTGGCCAATTGCAGCGGCAGGGATCCTTAACGCTTCCACGGACACTGAGCCAGAAGACAGTTGATGAGGTCTGGAGAGAGAGGTGGAATGAGTATGGTGGCGGGAAGAATGAGAGTGCTGGTAACTTGAATATGCCTCAGAGGCAACAGACTTTAGGGGAGATAACACTTGAAGAATTCTTGCTGAAAGCAGGAGTAGTAAGGGAAGATGCCCAGTTTGCTGGAAAACTTACCAGTATTGGAGGTTTTGATGATTTGCCTGGCAGTGGGAACAATGCTGGATTGGGATTTCTATATCAACAGGCTAACAGGAATGCAGGGCTGATGGCTAATAGGATTCGTGAAAGTAGTAATCAGATTGCTATGCAGTCTTCTAATTTACCATTGCATGTGAATGGGTTCAGATCTGATGCACAACAGATGGAGAGTCAACAGCAGTTGGCGCAGCAAGAGCTCCTTCGAAACCAGCCTGCCTTCGCCTATGGAGCTCCCATGGATAGGAATCAGATTGATATGCAGTCTGCAAATTTACTACTGAATGTGAATGGGGTCAAACCTGCTGGACAACAGCTGGATAGTCAACAAAGGCCAGTGCAGCAGAAGCAGCAGCACGAGCTTCTTCCAAAAAGCAGCCTGCCTTGCCTTATGGAGCTCCCATGGGTGTTCCAAGTAGTGGACAGTTGAGTAGTTCAGCAACTAGGGGGGGAAGAGGACTTGGGGTGGTTGGTTTAGGGACTGGGGGTGTGTCTGTTGCCACAGGATCTCCAGCTTTTTCAAAAGATGGGCTTGCAAAGAGTAATGGAGATACATCTTCAATATCACCAGTCCCTTATGTGTTTAGTGGCAGCAGCTTACGGGGCAGGAAAGGTGCTGCTTTGGAGAAAGTTGTAGAAAGGAGGCAGAAAAGAATGATAAAAAACAGAGAATCAGCTGCAAGATCACGAGCTCGAAAGCAGGTAAATATCTTAATATACAGAATACAAATATTAGCTTGATAGTTTTGGGATAAACATGATGTTTATAAATATGATGCTTTTATAGAATTCAAGCATATTAGCTTGACAGTTTTGAGATAAACGAGTGATTTTTTTTGGGTTCTGGATGCTTGGTTTTGAAATGATCACTTGTGGATTTTGTCTAGTTATACCCTCTAATGTTCGGACTTTTTGAAATAGTAGGAGTACTCGTATCGAACACGACACGACATAGGTATGAATATGGGATATGTGTCGGATCTTTCAAGTTTCAATCGGATACTTCGTCGTTTTTGCTTTTTTTTTTCTTTCTTTTTTTTCCCCCTTTTCTTTACCTTGCTTCTTTCCCATTTTCGCGGTACAGAAATGCGACGACTCTAAGTTTTCCCTTCTTTTTCTTCTTCTTTCATTTTTTTTTTCCATTTTCTTCTTTTTTTCTTTCTTTCTCTCTATGTATCGATAGTTTAGGATTTTATTTATATAAAATAAAAATGAGTTCCACTAAATTCAAATTGCAATCCACTCCCTCATTTTTTATTTATATAACATTTAGCAATTCTCATAATTGAAGACTAAGCTTCAAATTCTATTTTATTAGTCCTAACCCTTTATTCAATACTAATTTCATTCTTTGTGAATAATTGATTTTGGTATATTCAAAATGATATCTTGAATTAGTAAAAAATTGAAATTTGAAAGGTGTATCCAAGTACACGCGTCCAAAATTTGGACTCTTTTTAGCTATGTCTCCGTATCCTACAGTTTAGAAAATAAAAGATCTGACACTTAGATATGTACCCGTACCCGATATCCGTACCCGAGTTCGAGCATCCCTCACCTAAAAGGCTAAAAGGTTAAGTTGGTCAAAGAGGAGGCACAATAATAAATTTAAAATTTATCTTCAACGCGCCCCTTAGAGGCAGGCCACATTCATTTGTCATCGAAGGTTTGACATATACACAATTTTCATAAATAGGTAGTGGTGAGACTTGAACATTGAACGTTTGCTTGTTCATACATTCCTAACAAAGGAAGTTATAAAGTTGTTTTTTAGTAATTTCCCTGTTATAAAACTCTGCCCATAGTGTTCAGATATATAGATGGCTATGATATCATTTATATATGATAATATTCTCGTGAGGCTCTCAATATCGATGTAGGATGCTCTTATATAGAAGATTTAGAAAACACTCTCACATAAATATTGTTTTCTAGAAAGTACTACTCTCGCTTCCAACCCTGCACTCCTTCCTTTGTAATGCGCTTTTTACCAATAAGGAGATTAAATTTTCCTTATGCTTTTTAGTTCCATTTAGTGGACTGCTTGTTATTCTTTTCAAGAAACTAGAAAAATGCTGCACGAGGCATAATGTCCCATCAACCAGAAATAACTGCCTTGAGGACCTATTTATATGTAACTTGTGTTAGTGGTTATTTTTTAATTACTTATATTGTCCCGTTTTATTTGTCATAGTGATTGAGAATCTGAGATGCGTTACTCTTTCACAGCTAAGTGCAATTTTACTTTTCCAATTGAATTAGTTTATTATAAACACTATATAGACACTTCTTCACACCCTAATGCATGTGGGAAACCTTTTAAAGGTCAAATTTCTTTTGGGGGAATGTATCTTGTTGGTTTTGTAGAATGTGATTTTAACAGTAGAAGATCGGTAGATTTGGTTCACTTTTTTGTACCTTTGTTGCATTTATTAAGTTAAGATCCATACGCCTACATAGTTAACTATTCAACATGTTTGTGAATTTGACCGCGTTATCTGGTCCCTCCTCAACAAGTTTATTTTGATTAAGAAGACTATAAAATACTGACATGGTGGCCATATTTAATTTTCCGTCATTAATTAGTACCTATTTTTGCATGGCACCATTTGGAATCGATACATCAATCAATAGTCTTAGGAGACGAAGAGAAAGAAGTGTAAAAAGTTGTTCTGGTTTTTCGTGAATATTTCCAGATATACTGATTTCAAATTTGTCTGTTTCTACTTTGTAGTTATTTGTATTAGAGCCACTTTTTTGGCTGCTTATATACAAGAAAACTGTCGTTTGAATAAACCTTCGACATTAAAAGTAAAAGATGTCTCATCTTTATAGCAGACGTCAATTAATAAAAGAAAAATAGTAATTAGCCTGCATATGACCTCTTTTCTTTTGGGAAAGAAAAAATATAGAATTAGATGGGGTGTAAATATATCGAAAGATAATAGAGGCAGAGAATGACAAGTATACTTGCAAACCCTATACTCGAAAATAATAGATGGATAAGCAGAACAATGATAGGTTTCATCTTCCAGTCACTTTCTGCATTACGGTCATTAGCATCCTGCTTTTATCATCTTCCCCCAACATTACTGAAGACTAGATATCTTATGCAGCAGAATGTAATGTGATAGGGTGTAATGTGACCCAAGATGAAACGTTATGACAAGTGGCACTTCATGAGAAGTTTAAAGGTTGCTACAGGGTAACGCAAACAGTAGTCTATGCTTAAATTAACAATCACGGAAATCTGTATTACACCTGGAATAATTACACAAATACAATAATCTCCATCCCTAAAAATATCTAGCATTGTTTTGTTCGAGTATGTTTCTGTTTAGATCATGCATCAACTTTCATTGACAATTTTTTTCTTTTCTTTCTTAATTTTTTTTTCTATTTTTTATTTTTTTATTTTTTTTGGTTTTTTTGTGTGGCTTTTCCAGGCCTACACAATGGAGTTGGAAGAAGAAATTGCAAAACTGAAGGAGGAAAACCAAGGAATGCAGAGCAAACAGGTTTTTGACAATATACTTTTCTCCATCTCCATTTCTTTATCCCCTTGAGACATGTAATTTTTAATTGTGACACCTGTTTCCGGACTTCTTTACTGCAGGCAGAAATAATTGAAATGCAGAAGAATCAGGTATCTCATTTATTTTAACCTGTACTACATCTCCTTAAAAATAATTGCATGGTAGCTTTTAACCATTCTTCGCCTTTTTTACTAGCAACACATCTTTGTTGTTTTCCATTCTGAGTCAAGGTTCAATGTGACACATTCACTAATCTTCTTCTTTATCTTTTATTCTGATGCGTGGAATTTTACATAGAGAAGGAAATGGACTTCCTTTTCTTGATATCTTGATCTTGAAAAATAAGGAATGGTTATGATCTCTTTACGAGGTTAACCATGTGCTCATATAAAGATTTCTCTTCTGATGTTCATTTGTCCATCACACAGAGGGAGAAGGAGACAGGCAGAGATGATAGTAAAGAGTGGAAAGCTATGACCTCAAACACGTCTCCACGATTCTTTAGGGTTTACCATTATGTTGCATTCTAACTCATTGGTGTTTTTTTTCTCAAATAACGTGTGGAATCTTTTTCTTGCCAATCTTTGCTGACATTGTTGTGGTCCATTAACTGATGTATTAGTTCCCAGCTCATAGAAAATTTCATATTTACTGAAAATTTGCTATCCGTCTCCTCTTACTTCTGGCATTAATAAAGCAGACTTTGAAAGAAAGTTTTAGCTTGTATCATTCCCTTTCGTTGTTTCTCATAAATGGTGCAAGATGGCTCTAGTTTCAATTAAGATATTTCCATTAGTTTTCTCTAATATAATTATTATAATCAATAGATGTACCCTTGTTTCATCATCATTTATTTCTTTTCCTTGATCCTACTGTCCAATATTACATAATGAATTATCTCTTATAGGTAATATTCAAACACAGTCCACAGTTAAGGATACTTGCATTATCAATGAATTGGCACAGGCCTAATAGAATAAATAAAAAGCTAAATAGATAGAGAAAAATCTGCTGGCAAATATTTTTCATTTTGACAACTTGTTAAATCTTATTGAGGGTACCTCATATGTTCGGATTTTCGTTAGGTTTGTCAATAAACTGAATCTATTTGTAAACTCGTATTATCCATCAAATTCAAGAAATTATATTTACTGAATCCTCCAATTAGGATTGTCCTTTTCTGGTTGCCATTACGAAAATTATTTTACTGCTCCTATGATCTTGGAAGATCTACTACGTTTTTGTCTCCCCATGGCTTTAGGTACTGCCAGTGTTAAGAACTTACGCTAAGCAGCATGCTGTCTGGATCTTTTCCGTAAAGTCGTCCAATGTGACATGATAGGCATTAATGTTAATCAAAATGTCCCTCTAGCCAAATACAATCAAATTTTATGTTTTTAAGGCCTATATTGGTCAACTCGTTTTTTCCTGTTATTCTTTTGTGGTGGAGAGTGGGGGGTTAATAAGTCACATTTTGATTGTTGAAGATACGAGTTCATCTGAAGACACTTTTTATTTTCATCTGAAGACACAAACGAACCCTTATAATCCTCAACCACACCACTGACCAAATTAGGCATGCAGTATCAACTGTTCATCACACAGGAAGCTATTATGAGCTGGTGTTTCAGTTGCTTATGTTATTGTTGGTTGTATTTCGGTGCTTGCACACTGGAGCTTGATGACAAGGTATTGCTGACTGCTCTATACGCAGTATTTAATATGAAGCAGGAGTTGATGGAGCCATGTTGCACGTTATGCTGCTCATACAGTGGCATTCATGGTCTGATTCTGCTGCAATTGTGAGCCCATTATTGCAGGACAGGCTCTTGGGATAGATGCCGGCTTCCTTGTCAACGCACATTTGGTCGTGTGTTGTACCTATTGCTCACTGACTGAATATGTGGATGTGGTCGTGAATTTATGTATATGTGTGATAATACTGGTATTGATTATGTCTTGCATCATAGTACATCCACACGAGATCCTCATTAGTTACATTTGGTGTCAGCAGGTTCTGGAGATGATGAATCAACAGAATGGAGCAGATCGACGATGCTTGAGACGTACACAAACGGGGCCATGGTGAATGTATATCATCATAGATATATACAGAGGTCACTGTAAATATTTATGAAAGATTCTGGTGATTGAAAAAAAAGAAAAAAAGAAAAAAGAGACGAGTAGTGTTTGCTGTAAACTATGAGTCGTTTTGTAGATCTTTTTGATTGTTTTCCGTTGCAATTGCGCTTGTGCGCGCAATATGTAGGTAGACTGGTAGAGCCAAACAACATACAATAAAGTGAATTAGAACTTATTTCATTGTAGATGATTGTTGCCTTTCAGAGTTATATTACCTACTGTCATAACAGTTCATTATTTTACAGATTATGGGATAGTGTATGAGCTTGAGACTGCAAGATGTAAGCTGCCGAACCAGGAATGAACACAAAGCAATTGAGATACTCTCTCAACCCCTCAAATTATGGCGAATCATACTATAGGTACAAAAAAATTATACATAATTGGTACATGAATTTGAAATGAAGGGAGTAGATTGAAAATGGGGGGAGGAAAAATTACACACAGATGGACAGGATTAATTCATTTCAAATTTCTGTCAAAAATCTGTATAATTTTTCTGTAAGTAAGGAATTATTCAATTATGTGAAACGCTCGTACTTAAAAAACTCAAAAACTGTCACAGAGGATCATTGAATTGCAAGATATTTACCTTCCATGTGACGAATATAGACTTGAGAGTCTAAAATGAGGAGGCGTAGCTAAGAGGATACTCATGGTTATCTTAATCAGCTTAGTTAAATTAGATTTCATAGACGTCATGTTAGTCGAGTAATTGACGACTTCTTGTGAGGGCAGTGGTGTAGCCAAACATTCTTTATTGTGTGGTCAAAAATTAAGTTACGAATTTTTTGTTTAAACTTTAAACAATATAAGATTAGTATAAAAAATAATTCGATACATTAGCACAAATACTGCCTATGAGAGTACCATACATTTTTCTTGATTTCTTTTGCTCAAAATTAACGATTCATATAACATGAAAATGAAATTGCTAATTTTTTTAAATTTTCGTATCATGAGTGGAAAAACAATATTAAAATTTTAAAGTAATGGTTAGGAAACAACTTTAGAAGTGTAGTAACCATATGTTGAAAAAATAATGTTTTAACGACTAGATAAAGAAATAAAATTTAAAAGTATATTACTATTTAAAAAAAAAAATTAAAGTGCAATGACAATTAGAAAATAATGTTGAAAGTATATTAACTATTGAATGAAATAACCCTACTCCACATAAAGAAAAAGGAGAAAAAAATAAAATATATATATATATAGAATTTTGAAAAATTTAAAAATAAAATAAAATTGTGGGGTCAGCTGACACTGCCTAAATCCACCCATTTGAGAGAGGGAACTATAAGCAGGGACGAATCCAGCATCATCATCCAGCTAGGGCGGAGGTTGATCGTTGACCGTCGATAATCAATGATCGTAATAGCCTGGTCGTTTATTAAAATTTGATTAAATAATTGGGACAGACATTTCACATTCACAGAATCACATTCATTGATTCACAGACTCTGTCTCACATTCACAGCAACTCTCAAGTCTCAACGAGTAAACTCTCAAGTCTCAACGAGTAAACTCTCAAGTCTCAAGACTCTCAACAAACAACAAATCAATTAATCAACAATTCAACAAATCAAAAATTCAACAAAGGGTTTACAAAACGCCCAAAAAAAATTCAACAGAAATAGAAACAGAAACAATTCAACGATTCAAGTATTCAAATCAGGATTACTCACCTCACCAGGGCCACCACGCAGCTTCTACAGACTACGGTTCCACCTCAGGTCCTCAACTCGCACAGCCGTTCGGTGACTTCGCAAATCGCACGACAGTACTATAGGACGGATCCAGAAAAAAAAAGGTTAAAAAAAATAATTTCATTCCCAATCCAAAAGTTAAAAATGAGCCGTTTCCAATCAAATATTCGATCCATCCCAAAAAACAAGTTAAAATAAATAAAAAATAGATTATAGACTTACGGGTTTTCGATAATAATAGAAACGAAAAAGACCCAAATACTTCTTGCGCTTCTGGAGGACCTGTCTACAGCCTGTGACTTCGCAGTTCCAACTTCCAATTGTGAATCGTCCCTGAAATAGAAGAGAAATTGGGAATTTGGAAGAAGGGTTTCGTCGCCTCATGGACTACCATCTCTGCTCTGCTGCTACTCTAGTGCTGGGTTAGTGGGTAATTAGATTTAGATTGCCATATTTGGGTTGGGGGAGATGGGCCACATACTATTTTTTTCTTTTTAAAAATAGGCCCGCCAGCCCAAATAGAAAAAAAAAAAAAAAAAAAAAAAAAACAGGCCCGCCCAAGTACAGCATCTTCTTCTTCAGCTCTCCTCTCCACCTGGCGCTGCTGCAACCTGAACCAGTTAACCCGGCGGTCTCTGAACTTGCTAAAGAATCCAGCGGATCCAGCTAGAGCGACCGCTCTAGCTGGCCAGGTGCTGGATTCGCCCCTGACTATAAGACTGCTCAAGATGCTTAAAGAGTCCTCTTCACTATATAGTGCGGAATCTATTATTATTGCATGTTTACCATTGTATTGTGTTCTATATATTATTTATTTCTATATAATCTTATTTTAGAATATATGATTAAAAAGTAGGGAAAGATTGTCAATCTTATATAATATATGATTAAAAATAATAATTTTTTAAATAGTGGGTTTTTGAGGAATTTGTGGTAAAAAAAAGTGGAGTTTTTTTTTTTTTTTTTTTTAATTTACATGCAAAATACTTTTATTTGTGAAAGTGTGGTGAAAAAAGAGTATGATAAATAAATTATTTTGTTCTAAAGAAAGTCAAACAAGGGCTAAAACGAGTTTAAAAACATAAGTTTATTTTTGGCTCATGTTCGTAAACATTGAAGCCATTTATTTTCACATATTTCGAAAAGTCGTACATATTATTTATTTATTCACAATTAATTGTTATCTATTTATAATATAAACGATTTATAAACACTTTTTTAAACACATACTAAGGTCCCGATCGACATGATTCACTTTGTATCATCTGCAGTCCCAAACCTTTCATAAATTAGCACCCGAGATCCAAATGGACGAAAATCGTCCAATTTGACCGTTAGTTAACCAATAAAATTGATTTTGACCAAAATTTGTCCATTTTAAAGGGTAAAAATATAACTTTACTATTTTAAACATAAAATAACTTAAAAATTAAACATAAAAAAAAGAAAAGAAAAGAAAATGAAACTCATCTTCTTCACCCCACTCCCCATGCCCATCCCCATCCCCAACCCCAACCAAATTGAAATCAGAACATCACTGAGTCCTGCCCCCACGGCCACTGCCATTAGGGTCTGGCATATCTCTCGAACTGAATCGAACTGAACCGGACCCGAATCAAATTGAATCGAACAGAGAGGTTTTTCATAACTGAAATACCCGAACGAGTATTTGAATCGAGAACCGATAGGTTCGGTTCGATTTTCGGTTCTAGACCCAGAATCGAATAAGAATCGAATTTTTTTTTAAAATTTTTATATATGAGAAAGATTACATTATTTTAACTTTTTAAAAATAAATTAGCAAGTATAGAATTTGCATTGAAGACATTGAGTTCTATGAGGACATTGAGACAGGTAATAAAATATATATTATATTTTTCTTATTAAATCTTATTAGTTGAACAATTTATAGTTTATTTATGTTAGTTAATTGTAATTTTTTAATTTTTCTTTTAGAGTTTCTTAGTATCTAGTATGACAAGTCAAGCAATTGATGATTAAATCAAATAGTTGGTAAGTACTACTGTATTAGCAATATTTTAAAATATTTTATCTCTACAAGTTTACAACTTCTAATTTATATGGATCACTGATATTTTAGTATTACTAATTTACTATCTACTTTTTTATTATTTGTATATATTGGTAAATTAATTTTATTGAATAATTTGTTATTTATATGTTATTAAATTGGAATATGTTAATTTGTAAAAACTAAGATTAAACATGTCAGACTGTAGTGTTATTATAAATGTTAAAAAAATTAATTATAGTATGGAACTGAAGAGACCCGAACTGAACCGAACCAAATCGAATCGAACGGAAACAAACCCGAACAGTTCTAAAATTATATTTGGACCCTACGATTCCGTTTACTCATTACCCGAAAATTTTTGGTTCGGTTCGATTCGATTCGATTATCTTCATAACCGAACTGGACCGTGCCCATGCCTAACCGCCATCGATCTCAAACAACACCACAAATAAGAGAACGATAAGAGGCAACTGAATTTGAATTAGTTGTTTTTTGGTTATCATTCTTTGATTCTCCCGTTGCCTGGGATGACATTGTTCCCACACCGAAGTCATCCTCTGCCTCCAGCGTCTCTCTGTCGACAAACTCCATAATCACCAACGCCTGGTTACCTGCACATTCTCCCATTCTCAAGGTCGTGAAAAAGGCCTCAGACCCGAAAGCTTCTGGTGGGCTTGGGCTTTAGTTGCCTCTTTCGAGCCCGCTTCCCCCTTCTCGTAAACAGGGTTCCATCCCGATTTCGGATACAACTAGGGATGGCAGCGAGTCGGGCAGGCCCGGCTCGCGAGCCTAAGTTCTAAACCCAGACTCGGCTTGGAGAACCGGGTTTTTTCTCGGGCCGAGCCAAAGCTCGTTGGAAATTTTGGGGCCTGGCCCGAGCTTTGGCTCGGGTTTTTTACGAGCCGAACCGGGCCGAGCCCGAATTTTATTAAATTTTAATTTTTTTCTTTTAAAAATTATTATTAATATATTTTTTTACATTTTTTTATCGTGAATCGAAAAAAGCCCGTAACGAGGTCGGCCCGCGTGGCTCACCGGGCCGGCCCGGCTCGGCTCGGGCCAAGTCCCAAAAATGAGATTCGACCTGAGCCACGAGTCGGGCCCGGATAGGGCTTTTCATGGGCCAAGCCCGAACGGCTCGAGCCGCCGAGCCATTTTGCCACCCCTAGATACAACCCATGTTGGAACTACTGCTGTTGAGCGAATTGTCCTTCGGTTGCGTAATCTTGGGTTAGGGTCGGATGATGGAGAAGAAGATGAGGAGGGTGATGTAAATTCAAGTTTGAATTTGGGTTTTGATGATTCCGAGAGGTTGTTAGTTGGTAAAGAGATCTGAGTTTTGATGTATTGTTGCCATGGGAGAGGAGTGTAAATGAGGTGGAGGAAGTGGAGGATGAGCAAGGACGAGTTAAGAGAAGGGCGGTGATGACGGTAGTTTTGGGTTTGTTTTCCAACAAGAAAAAGGGAATATGGAGAAGAAATGCGGCGGAAGTGGAAGTTCTGTCAATTTCACCGTTGAAAGGGCCATTTGGGTGGTGGTTTTGGAAGGTGGTTTCGCGTGGTGGTTTTAGAAGGTGGTTTCAGGTGGTGGTTTTGGGAGGTGGTTTTAGGTGGGGTGGGGGTGAAGAAAAGGATGAACAGTTTTTCCTTTTATATTTCTATTTTGTTTTAGTTAATTATTTTATTATAGGGTTAAACAATAAAGTTACATTTTTACCCTTCAAAAATGGTCAAATTTTGGTCAAAATCAATTTTATTGGTCAATTAATGGTCAAATTAGACGGTTTCCGTCCATTTGGATCTCGGGTGCGAATTTATGGAAGGTTTGGGACTCCGTGTGGAATAAAGTGAAGGTTAGGGTAAAGTCTGTAAAAATGCAAAGGTTAGGAACCGCGGCAGCAATTATCCCAAAATTAAAAGGAGTTTTTGAGACTAAAAATTTATTTTTGGACCCGTTTGACTATTTCTATTCCTGGGCACGGTCCGATTCAGTTCTGTTCTGAAGAGAACCGAACTGAACCGAAAATTTTCGGATAGTGAGTAAACGGAATTATCGGGTCCAAATATAATTTTGGAACCGTTCGGGTTCGGTTCGGGTCTCTTCGGTTCCATACTATATTTAATTTTTTATCATTTATAACAACACTACAGTCTGACATGTTTAATCTTAACTTTTACAAATTAACGTATTCCAATTTAATAATATATAAATAACAAGTTATCCAATAAAATTAATTTACCAATGTATACAAATAACAAAAAAGTAGATAGTAAATTAGTAATACTAAAATATCGGTGATCCATATAAATTAGAAGTCATATACTCGTAGAGATAAAATATTTTAAAATATTGCTAATACAGTAGTACTTACCAACTATTTGATTTAACCATCAATTGTTTGACTTGTCATACTAGATACTAAGAAATTCTAAAAGAAAAATTGAAAAATCACAATTAACTAACATAAATAAACTAAAAATTGTTCAACTAATAAGATTTAATAAGGAAAATATAATATATATTTTACTACCTGTCTCAATGCCCTCATAGAACTCAATGTTTTCAATGCAAACTCTATCTTTGCTAATTTATTTTTAAAAAGTTAAAATAATTTAATATTTCTCATATATAAAAATTTAAAAATTTAAAAAAAATCGGTTCTTATTCGATTTTTCGGTTCTGGGTTTAGAACCGAGAACCGAATCGAACCCGTCGGTTCTTGATTCAAATACTCGTTCGGGTATTTCAGTTACGAAAAATCGCTCGTTTCGATTTGGGTTCGGTTCGGTTCGATTCGGTTCGAGAGATATGCCCAACCCTAACTATTTCTATAAAAGAGCTTCTGATAGTTATAAGAATTTTACGAGAAAGTTGATTTAATGTGACTTTTTCTAAAAATATTTTCGAAATAGAAAAAACTTTTAAAAATTAGTTTTCAACAAAAATTAAACAACTTTATCTAAAATCTCTTTTATGAAAAGATAAAATAAAAGTAAAAATAATGTCAAACGAATTTTGTCCATACCTCAGAAACAGAGGGATAGATGTCAAAAGATTGGTGGTTGGTCATCAACCTCAACCATGCACGATACACTATTATTTTCACCTGGTGAGGCGTTTTGACTGGCACCAATCCAGGCTGGTTGGGCTGGCATAATAATTAATGTGAGCCCAGCTCGTGTCACGAGGACGACCTTATGTTCCATCTACCACACAAGTCAATTGCTAGTTGCTACTAATAAATAGTTCTGGCGAGGAAAGAAATTAATGAAGCATAAAAAGCAAAAGTGACTTAAATGATAAAGAGACAAATTGACAAGACTGACATATAATTTTTATTCAAATTAAATTTTACTTTTAACAAAACATACATAATTAATATAAATTTAAGTGAAGGGTGAAAATACAATTTGTTTCAATATTCCTAAATGGAATACACATCCTAGGCTGGTTGGAGTCCAAATTTCAAATATTTATTATTATTATTATTCTTACTTTGAAAAACAAAACAAAAGAAAAGAATTGATTTTTTGACTAATTAATTAGTATCTACATAGTTCGAGATAAATATCTAATCGGTCACTAAACTTTACGCAAGGTACCTAGGTCACTTAACTTCAATTTTTTTTCCCATTAGTCTCTAAACTTAACAAAATGTAATCTCATCCATCATTGAAAACTTCAAAAGTATTCCCCTTAGTCATTGAACTTTACAAAATGTAATCTCACTCATCACTTTACATTTTGAACTTTTAAGTGATTGATAAGATTATATTTTATAAAGTTTAATGACTAACTAGAAAACGCTTGAAGTTCAATGGCTCGTTGAAAACCTTAAGCAAAGTTCAGTGACCAATCAAGTAATTAATCAATCTTTATGTTTTTTTCAGTCTTTTTTTTTGGGTACTCCTATCTCACCATTTTATTCTCTTTAGTATCGTTAAACATAGAAAAAATAATAGTCTTTTATCCCGGGGGTAATTGACTAGGTTGTATATTGATCTCTCTAAAATCAAAGAGGCAACATATGATAGTTCTATTGGTTGCTTCAACTTCGATCGTCCTTCTATAAAGACACCTGAATAAAAATAAAAAAATTACTAGATTTTTAGCTTAAAATGTGTTTGAATTTCAAAGTTGAACACTACTAAATTATCAATGTTGACGGGGTTTTCTTTCGAAATAGTTGATTGTATAGACCTTTGTTATCCCTTTGATTTTAGATAGGTCAGTAGACAACCTTGTTAGTGACCCTTGGGATAAAGACTATTCTTTTTTTTTTTTTCTAAATTCGACAACGCTAGAGGAATAAAATCGTGGGGTAAGAGTACAGAAAAAGAAAGAAAAAAAATTAAAAAAATCATAAAGCTTGATAAATTATCTGATCAGTCATTGAACTTTGTGTAAAGTTTTCAAGAGATCACTAAACTTCAAAAGTCCCCCGTTCGTCACTGAACTTGATGGATGAGATTATATTTCATAAAGTTTAATGACTAACGGATTTTTTTTTGAAGTTCAACGACTTCTTAAAAATCTTTTGCAAACTTCATTAACCAATTAGATAATTATCCCACATATTTCATATGTCTCATTATAATCTTCTGATAAGAAAATTATAATGAAATCCAACAGACTCCTTCAATGACTTCTTTACCGCACGCCATGATCTACTTTACTAGACAAAAGTCAAAAACCAAGTCAACAAATTAACTTTTTCAAGAAAGGCAAGTATCGCATAATTTACGGTAACAAATATTTTTATCGGTTTGAGCAATTAATTACATAATTAAAGGTCCTTGGGCAGTATCATGTCAAATTTTTAGTCGACCAACATAAAGGGTCCCCAACGTGAACTAAAGACATCTTTCATAGCCCCACCAAGTCAAAATCAGTATTTCATTTTCTAAACCTTCTAATTCAAAATCCGAATCAGTTAATCATTTTGAATGTTACATCAGATCCATAAGTCTATAATAGAATTGCAAAAACAATAATGCCAAACGAATAGGATTTGAGACAGAGTTTTGGTGATCGACACCATGTGGTGCCCCCTTCGTCCCAAACTATGTTCCTGTAGCAAAATTGTTGCAAAAATTATAGGGTATATAATGGAATTACTTCAACTTGAATCTTCAACATCATTGACGGAATTCGACGGTGTTAGCCTTCTACAATCTTGTTAATTACGAGATAAAGGTTGAGTCTTTCTCCACCATTTAACTTTTAGCGTGAGAATAAGTATATGATATTGGAAGGATAATTTTAAAACTTAAGAGTTGGGTATAACTTGATATTTGAAAAAAGTGGTTTGAATGAAAATTTTAAAAAATATCATCTCCTTAATTCACCATAATATCAATATTCATTATAACTTTCAACTATACATTTTAATACAACTACAGGCTAAAAATATTACATACTCAACACTCGTTTTTATCTATTTATAAATTGAATCATTTGTAAATTCTTTCGAAACAGACGTGGCTAAGATCAGGCAAACATGGTCCAGTCAAATTTGCAGGCACGACCAAGGAAGACAGATCCCCATTTTTAACGACATAGAAAGTAGAGAAATCCACTAAACGTAAATTTTGCTTGACATCATGATTAAGACCTCTTCCGGGCTTCCTTAACACCCTCAAACTCCAAATACCACTTTTTTTAAACGTAAATCCACACAAAAAGCAGATGAAAAAGACACCATTTTTGTACTCCTAGTGTTGACACAGATTAATATATTACACATATCAGGTAGCTTTCTGCTTCCTCCGCCTCCCTCTTGATAATGCCTGAGCTGGGATTTCAAGATTTGAGATCGGGCTTCAGGACCAGAGATATGAGCCCGGATTCTGTAATTTTCACGGGTGAATCAAATTTCAGCATCTTCTCCTCTGCTTCTGCAAGTGTGGAGCGCTGCTCTTTTGCCTCTGATGTACACGATCAAGATTCTCTTGCTTCTGAAGTTTCTCAAGTAATACTATTTACTTCCTATTCTTTCTCTGCAAACGCATTTTCTTAGTTTACATTTATGTGTGTTTTTGTCTATAGTCTGATGGGTTTGACTCTAGCATTGAATAGATTCTGACGATGTAGTGAAATGCAGTTGTTTAAAACTTGAAAAATGTCTAGTTCGATGGAGTTGTAAATTTGAATTCTTTGATTTGAAACAGCATTTGGCAGGGCATGATTTTACAGAGTCATCTAGTGGTCCAGATCCAGATCCAAACAAATTAACACTAGTGCTAAAATATAATGATAACCTCAGCAGAAAGCCAAAAGCTAAAGGTACTGGTCACTTAATGTTAAAGTTTTGGACTCTAGATCAGCCGCCTATTGTCCTTATTGTTTGAAATTTTGATTCATGTGACTTACTGTTATCCCTCAATTTTGATTTGTACTTAGTTCACAAATTAGATAGCAGTGAAGCTGAGACGACAGAGGATGAAACTCTAACCATAGATTCTGCAAGAAATTCATTCTCTCTAGCACTTAAAGGTACCATATTTAATGCCATCGCCCATTTCAAGAGGACTCGGTTTTATTTGATTATTATGTGATTTTCTTGGTGGGTTATTTGATTAGAGTGTCAAGACCGGAGGTCAAGATCTGAAGCATTATTGAAGAAAGCAGACAGGCGAAGACCTGCTTCTTTAGATCTGAACAATTCTATGATCAATGTTGCAAATTCCTCTTCACCGCGATATGGAGTCATGAACAAACCATCTGTAACGACTAGCAGGACCGGTACATTTCCGAGCCCTGGAACGCCTAATTATCGACAAGTGAGCGTTGGGATGCAGAAGGGTTGGAGTTCTGAACGTGTTCCATTGCATACAAATGCTAATAAGAGGCATGTGAATACTGTGTTCTTGCCTTACAATAGTGGTAGAACATTACCTTCCAAATGGGAAGATGCAGAAAGGTGGATTTTTAGTCCAATGACTGGAGATGGTGCTGGGAAACCATCAGTTCAGCAGCCACAGAGGCGTCCCAAATCAAAAAGTGGGCCACTAGGGCCTCCTGGGGTTGCTTACTATCAATTATTTTCTCCTGTTGCACCCACGATTGAAGGAGGGAATGCTGGGAAATTAGTTGCAAATTCTCCATTCTCAGCTGGAATGATCGCTGCAGATGGTTTATCAATTCAATATGGAGGCAGTGGAAACTTCGCCATAGGTACAGAACCTTCCATGGCGAGGTCAATTAGCATACATGGATGCTCTGAAATGCTGAGCCAATCAATGTTGCCTAGCCACAAAGGTACAAGTTCACTTCTTCTCTGTTTTTGCTCGCCAAAAGTTTTTGTTAATATTCATATGACTCGGTATCATTTCTGTTATGTACGTATCCTAACCTCTTTTTTGGTGTCATCATGTCCAATGCTGCCTTTCAAGAACAAAACTACCGAAATTGCCTGAATCACAACGGTAATGCTCAATTTATTATAAGGTTGACAATAACAAGTCACAATATATGATTGTTGTTTAGAGATATTATTATTTTATTTTATTTTTTTGGGGAAAATTTTACGATTTAAGAAAAGTGTGGATTGCGTACAATTCTGTATTGTCTGTAATTAGTCATGCACCTTTCTTTATTTCATCCTTATTTCCATTTCAAAGGACTTTGGTTATAATTGAGAGAACACCCCCATCAGATGGTTACATAAATGTTTGTTTGATTATTGCAAGTTCTCATTTGAGTTTAATGTGTGCAGGTGAGAAATATGATGGTACAGGCGATACTGTGGACAGCATATCTCGTGTTGTTTCAAGGAGGGATATGGCGACTCAGATGAGTCCTGAGAGTGATACCCACTCCTCACCTGGGAGAGAGTTGTCATTCTCTTTAGCAACCCCATCTATCCAACCCATTTTAGAGTTACAGATTCAACCATCTAAACAAGAAATCAGGGACGTGCCAGTTGATGAACGAGTCACCGTGACAAGGTGGTCCAAGAAGCATAAGAGTCGAATTCCGGGGAGGGGCTGTGGAAATGCAGATGACTGGAAAAGGAAGGCTGTTGAGATTCGTTCAGCTAGTTGGGAAGTTTCAGATTTGTCCAAGAGTATTTCCAAGTAATTTTTTTCTGCCAATATCTTTTTCTCTTGAGCTTGTCTTCAATATTTACACAAAGTAGAAGCAAATAGCTGGCAGTTCTGGAATTGAAGAGAACTTTAAATATATAAAGCGAAGGTATTCATGACAAGAAAGACAAAAAATAATGATCTTATTATAACCAATGCAGATGCTAGAGCATGCAATCTTAATTAATGACTGATTATTTCCCTAATAAATTATCTACTCAAAGAGTCACCTCTTCAGTCTACCAGCCATTAAATTTGCTATCTTTAATTTTTTCAGCAATACATTCTTATCTGAACTTCATATGATGACGTAGTCACCTTTTTCTTAAATATGAGTTTTATAAGGTCAATGAGATCCTACTATCTTTTTTGTTTTGAATTTTTTATTTCAAAGCAAACAATGGGCAGATTATTTTTATCAACGAAGCTAATAACCACTTATTACTACTATCTTAAATTATTAGGCACGTGTGTGGGTCATGCAGCTATTTGCTTATTCTAATGTGAGTTCATTTGTTTTACTTTTTTTTTCCCGACTGTGATAATTGTAATTTTCATATTTCTTGTATTTTTAGAAATCTTAATGTGTCAACCCACACAAATCAATCCTCTAATAACTGCATCCTTTCTATGGAAGTAGACAAAATGCATAGTGTTTATCTCTGGTCATTTATTAGGATTACAATTCATTTCAGTATTAAGCGGGAGGAAGCTAAAATTACTGCCTGGGAGAACCTGCAGAAAGCAAAAGCTGAGGCTGCTATAAGGAAGCTAGAGGTACTCCCTGAGTCCCCCTTTTTGGTTTTAAGCAAATAGAAACCATGCAGATTTTCTGTTCTCACTACTCATTCTAATATAAATTCTTGTGAAGTCTATGAAATACCAACAAAGACATAGCTAAGCAAGCAAGGGCTAGGAAATGAGGAAAGAATGTAATGATTTGGTCTTTCTGCTTGGTGCAATATAAAGATATAGCTGTTTAAGTTAGTTCTTTTTCTAAGATTGATGGACTTTCTGCTTGGTGCACTATAAGACAACAATGTAATGATTTGATTCATTCATTTAAAACATCTGATTCAGATGAAATTGGAAAAGAAGAGATCATCATCCATGGACAAAATTATGAACAAACTGAGATCAGCACAAAAGAAAGCACAAGAAATGAGAAGCTCAGTATTAGCCAACCAGGCCCACCCAGTTGCAACAACCTCCAGTAAAGCCATATCCTTCCGAAGAACTCGTCCCGTAGGTTCATTGAGTGGTTGCTTTACCTGTCATGCATTTTAGTGCAGCGTGCATCAATCATTGCTTTGGCTAAAACAAGCTTCAAATGTCAGGTATCTTTTGACCACCTGCAATGTATCCCAACCCCCATCCCCACAACCCAAAAATAAGATATTTCACTACATCATATTCTATCATCACATTGTGAAAGATGAAAACAAAGGATAAAGAGAAATGTGGTAAAAGTTGGGGTTAATGCTGATTCATCAAATTCCATTTCAATTAATGTTTGCTACGACAGGAAATTTCACTGGAGCAGTGATACATGCTGTTTGTTAAGCGAATATGGCAGTAATATCTCTGAAAAGGCTGTTTGTTCAATACACTAGTGCAAGTCTATACTTTACCGAGATTGGTTTCTTTATCCATCCAGGCAGAAATGAGATAAGGATCAGACAAAAGTGTGACAGGTGTGCAATACCATATTGACACTCTGAATGGAGTTGATTAAGCCAGTGCGAAAATCTTCATTATTTTGTGAGACTCTGGTAGCATAATTATTGGAATCCTCTGTTCTTGATCCTTTGGGCTGTGATGTTTGTATCCATGTATGTTTATTGCATTGACTTTCATTCGGAGAAAAAAAAGACCATTTACTTGTATCATCCTGTAGATTATCCTGCTAGTTTATCTACCTCAACGCCTTTCCTCTTCAAAAAGGAAATGTATTTATGAATCGGGGCCGGTTTCAAATGATTTGTCATGTTATTCCAATGCTATTTTCTTTTTAAGATCCACAATAATGTTGATGTAGTGGATGATGATGGTATGGTATGTGTACGCATTGTGCAGGACTAAAAGTTTGCATATTTAAGATTCTTGGTAAGAAACCTTATTTTTGTTCTAGTAGACAATGTTGGGATTACAAAACTGAGAGTTTACATCGAAGTGCTACCATTGATTTCTTATCTTCAGTTAGTGCTATCTTTGACAATTTCATAAGTTGGTACATCATGAATCATTAGCATTAATGCCCATTATTATTTGGGAAAATTAGCTAGATCCCTTCTTTTTAAGATTACATTTTAAAAACAATGGGGGTTAATTTTAATTTCAAAAATCAGTGGTAATTAGATGTCAATAATTATAATTAATAAAAATTTAATTAAACATAATCTACAAACTACCCACCTACCCCACCCCATTTCATTCCCAAATTATAACCCTAACCATCTCTCTCTATCACTCTCTCTTCCATCACCCACCCAACCATCTCCTTTTCTAGCGCCACAAAGTTCACCGGCCACTGTGGCGAAGGAAGCAATACACATGCCAAGACTTCTCTTGCGACGTCGCTGCTTCTGATCGAAGCGGTGAGCGCTGCTCCCAACGGAGAGCACTCATCGCTGCTTGCAGAAGCAATGGCGAAGACTGGTGATGACTCGGGCCTTCTCATCGGAGATTTCTACACTTATCTATCCTGTTTTACTTCGTCGGAAAACGATATGAGGGCTCTTGTTGTCGGAGCAATAGTGGTTTGTGGTGATTTTTGAGGTAATTTTTTTAGATGATTTTTGAGTTGATTTTGCAGTGGTTTTGTGGTGGTGCTGGCGGTGTTTTTTGGTGGCGTTCAGAGCATTGCTCAGTGGCGACCTTAGCATTCGGCGATTTGAGTGTTGTAGTGGCGATCTGAGTGGTAGTTTTTGTGGTGTTGGTGGTGAGGTAGTGGTTTGACTGTGGAGGTGGAGGCAGCGATGGACGCTGTTGTGTTACCTCATTCTCTCTTCCCATTCTACTCCGGCTAACACCGCACGCAGGCCACAACATTAGAAGCAGTTAAGCATGAGATCTTTTCAAGTTGTGGTAATGGTGCGGTGGGGTGGTTTTGAGGCATTGGTTTTGTTGGATCTGGTGGTGACTAATTTTTGTTGGTGGCAGTCGTGGTGGATCTGGCAGTTGGGGCGATTTTTGTTGAATCTGGTAGCGGTGGTCTTGGTCATGGTGTTGGCGTTGGTGGTAGATCTGGTAGTTGGTTTTGGTAGCTGGTGGCAATTGTGGTGGTTGTCATTTTTTGTTGTTGTTGGCCGTGGTTTTGGTGGTGTTGTGATGGGATTGGGTGGGGTGGGGTGGGGTGGGATGGGGTGGGGTGGAGTTTGTCACCAACAATTTGTTTGATTTGTGACCAAATATTGGTGGTGGATTGAGATTTGAGTTGTCGTGGATTGTGGTATTGGTCTTTGGTGTATGCAGATTTGTTTTTGGTGATCTTATGTGACCAAATATGTATTTATTGTGTCCAGGTGTGACCAACTCTATATTCATTGTGACCGTCTGTAACCAGATTAACAGTGAGTCACAAATTAGACTGACTTGATCACAGACGGTCACAGTGAAGACAAATTTGATCACAATTACTCACATATAATACAGATCAATGATAGTAGTATTTATGGTCGTGGATTTGAGTTGAAAGTGGTAGTGATGGTACATTGAAGGTTATGCTGGTGAATGCAAGACGAGTCTGGAGGCATTTTGGTCATTTATCATGACGGCGTCGGAATAAGCTGAAATTTGATAGTCTGATTGGAAACGGCCCAAAAAATTGGACTTGGGGCGAAGTCCCGAGATCTCGGGATTTTAGCCAAATTCCTTCATTTAAGCCTTTAAATTGTTATTTTTAGCATAATTCGTTTTGATTTTTTCGCTATTTTTGGCGCGTTTTAATATTTTCTGATTTTAGGGTTTCTTGTAACACCTATATAAAGGCATTTTAGCGATTTTCGTCTTGCTCAAATATGTGTTAGTTGTGACTGACTGTGACCAATTCTGTGTTAATTATGACCAACTGTGACTTGATCACATACGGTCACAGTTAAAATTGAATTGGTCACAGACAGTCACACTAAACGCAAATTTGGTCACAATTAGTCACACCGAATACAAATATGTGATTATGAATAAAAATATGTGATTATGAATAAATTTGTAGTTGTGACATACAATTTGTGTTTCGTGGCTAATAAATAAGCTGTGATAAATTAACTTGATGATTTATTACCATACAATGACTTGTAATCAGTTAATTTAATAAATTATCTTATATCATTAATTTTTCTTGGTACAAATCAATTAATCGATCACGGTCACTAATAAAAAATAATATGTCACAATGTGCACTAGTTACAAATCCAATATAACTAATCAAGAGTCGTTGGTAAAAAAAAAAAAAGGTTCGCTGAGCGGCGCCCGGACCGGAGCAATTGCCGGAGTAGCTGTCGGAGCGGTCGTCGGAGCAATCGCCAGAGCCGATGAAGAGGTGGAGTGAATGTGGTGTAGTGTGGTGATAGAATGTGGTGGGTGGGGTGGTATGAGGTGGAAATAATTAATATATATTATATTATTATTTAATATTTAATAAATTTATTTAACACCTGATTTTTGAAATAATTTAACAAGTTTGTTAGTTTTTAAAAGTAATTCTTATATGTAGGTATTATGTGGTGTTCCCCTATTATTTTGATGGGCCAAAAGAGAGATTGTGAAGTCTATATTCCTTAACATAGTTTAAGTCACTTTTTATTTACATATTTCGATTATATAGTATCACTCATGTTTATAAAATGGGTTTTTTTTTTTTTTTCCTTTCTAAAAGTTAGGTTGTGACTTAAATTTTATTTTGTGTACATATTCGTGTTGAATTATGTGAATGCCATTCTTTCTTGTTTCGATGAAAATAAATTGACCTCATTATACATTTTAATTTCTATCAAATGGAGGTAGAGTCGTATGTTCATGCTAAAATTTTGTTACATTGGATGCCTATGCTTTAGTTTGATCTCAAATAAGATGATTTCGTCCAATTTCATCATTAAATGACATCTGTATCAATAATTTCTATGTATCTGAATTACCTCAATTGAGATTAAATTAAGTGTAATTAACTGATCGAAACAAATTAAAGTATAATTACCTAATTGAAACAAATTGAGTATAGTTACATGATTGACACTTGAGAGAGAGTATTGTTCTCGCGAGTAGAATTTATGACGTTAGTAAACTTTCGTACAATTTTATAAGTTTTGATATATTTTTGTACTTTTCTTTTTGTACATTTTTTTTTGTATATGTTGATGTCTGAACTTATTAGCAATTAGGGCGCACTTCAAAAAGAATTGTGCACGGCGCAGTGGTAAATGACGGCCTTAGTGATGACAGTATCTCGTATGGTCGCGGGTTTGATAATAACGTCAACACTCCCATAATAACCAATCAACTAAAGACAAGTATTATCTCTACAGTCAGCCACACCTTTCACCAATCAAAAGAAATAATAATTGTATAGACTATTACAGGTAATCATAGGTCTGTTTGTTTCAAATTAAAATTTGATTTTAATCTAAATCAAAGTCAAACAATTAATATCAATCACATCTTTCTTGGGTTTCACAACTTTTTAACTATACATTTCAAAAATTTCTATTACAATCTACTAAAAATCTGATTTTAATTCCCACCAAACACCCTCATAACTAGGTAACATGCTACATTCAAGTTAAAATGATAACTTGATTGATCGAATTCAATAGCCAATCAAACATCTTCAAGTAGGATAGTGTCACACGTATCGAATTTACATATTGTAGCTTGACAAGATAGAGGACATCAAGCTCTCGTTGAAAATGTTTCTAAATAGGGGCAATGGTCCCCCATAATTGAAGTATAATTATTTAATTCACATTTGAGCCGATGAAATTTACCCAATAATTAAAATATGTAGAGAAGATCTGAAATGAAATGAATGCGATGCGAGTTGACTGTGACTTTTATAAAAGTAAGGTTGGTATGCCAATTGAATTAGGACATTTCGTTTATGAATGCAGGCCACAACCCTACAACCATTGAATATGTAATTCTGATGTTTCCAGAAGCAGCATGTGGACAAGGTTTCCATTACAATTTTATATTTGGTTACGAATTTAATTCAATCCACCTAGCACAAGGGACAACTGAGAGACCAAACAGTTTAGGATATGGGTAATTTCTCTTTTTCCTCAATGTCCAAAAAATAATTTAAATAAAAATAAAAAAAATCAATCAACCATCCAAATTAATTTTGTATTTTTCTTCTCTTTTTAATTTCATGACTGAATTGTATGAATGTGGGTTCAAGCTAAAATGATTATTCTATTACTAGAAGTGGAAAAATTCCTCTATAAATTCATTTTTTTTCCTATTAAGAAGGATTACACACTTCATCAATACCTAAATCTTTCACTACATCAAGGGTTAGACATGGTCACCTTTAAGAACAAACCACATATAATTCCGACTCATTGCAATTAATTGGAGTACACAAGTTTTGCTAGACTCAACTAGGGATTCATCATCTATGAATTCCTCTTTTGGGGCCTAGTTGTGTGGTATCACGAGTATGGAGTTCTATTTTTATTCAAAAGGATACCCTCATCATGAGTAGTTTTAAAATTATTAATTTATGTATAGCTGATGTAGAATTTGTACACAGTTTCTCAATAATTAAGAGCTTAAATTCCACATTATATCATCTGCTAATACACGATCTATTAATGTTTGGATAAAAAATCCTTTCCGGCATAGGTTATAACTACAAATACTAGGTTTTTTCAACTTAATCATACATCACAAGCAATAATTCTTGTTTCGTTTATTACACAGGATAATATGCATACCTATGATAATCCATAATTCAATATCAAATGCATATATTTTCATCAAAATATTATCCAATATATATCCTAAAACAAGAAGAAAAAAAGGAGATTTATCCACAGGGGTGATGGATAAGTAAAGCAAGTAACTTGGAAGGATTCAATGTACTTAGAAAAGAAAGGTACATGCCCTATACATAGAAAAGGACAGGATAGTATCCCTATCACCTTGAAATTGAATATAGAGAATAAAATGTTGGGACTTTATTTGATTTCTAACATGGGTTTTCTCCTAAATGGTTTGACCACTTCCGATTTCATTTAAATATTTATAGTCCAATGTTTCTAGATTTGATTGGATGGGATTGGATTGAGATTTGAATGACAAGAATAAATGCCTTTTAGTGAAGCACGATCCTTCACTCACAAACACGATCCCGCCCGAGGAAGCAGCAACCTACACCATATTAACTAAATTAACAGCTATCTATTTTTCTATATTTTTAATTTCATATGTCTGATATTCAAGTCGAACATGCTATCGCATACGCTTTCGTAATATTTTTGAGGAGTCAGCTCAAAATTTTCCTTTAGTAACGAGGTCATTCGTAGCTTATAAAGGATTACAAAGTTTGTAACCTATGGAATGAAGATGGGAGTTATAGATAACCATTTGATACTAGTAACCTATAATAAATGAATATTCACAACAATTTCTATTAAATGTCTATTTCATACTATATATATATGTCTTGTTAAAATCTATTAGAAAAAATCTTAGTGAAGTAAATATATTACATAATTCTTATGATATTAACAACTTAAATCAAATTTCATGTAAAAAAAATTCAAACAATATTACCTCCAATAAGACAAATTAAAACTTGGGTTATGCTGCCTATACAGGCCCTGCTTCATAGGGCTTGTATAGGGCCTCTCACATTGGGGGTGGGTGGGATTAAAAAATTGTCAGAAATCTCACCCACCCCATGTAAGAGACCTGTACAAGCCTACATGCATCATAACTCTACTTACAATCGTAACTGTTGTACTGCAAACTCCGACAACATCCTTGAAATCTCCAAATGGGTGCATTCCAATATTACATGACAATCTATCAAATATTGTAGGTAATGCCTTTGTGATAAGGTCTATCGAATTATCTTTTGAACAAATTTTCTTGAACATCGATATCATCTCCCTTGTTCAGGTCATGTAGTCATGATAGAGTGAAGAGGATTTTTTTTTTGAAATATATTTGTTCTCTTCCATTCTTTGAATTATCTGTAAGTTGAGCTATGCTTGGATTATTCTCTTCATCCAAATGTGTTAAGAGTTTCTATATTGAAAGATAGATCACGTCTCAAAACAAAACAAATAATTGACTTGCCTTATTGTTGTGAATTGATCGGAAGATTATGATAATAATGAAATAAAGAAGAACAAAACAATAATACAAAGATTTACGTGAAAATTCAAAACGGAAAAAATCACAGGTAGAGGACGAGAAATTCACTATAATTAATAGTAATTGGGCTTATAAAATTTAATACTCTCAACTAAGATCTAAAGCTTTCAAGATGTTGTATGTGATGCTATTGGGACAGTATACGACGTTTCTTATATATAGGAAACCCTAGAAAACAAGTTGAAGATGAATATGAGTTCAAAATGCGTTAAATGCAAAAACAGTTATTGTTTGGATAATACTGTCTCTTGAGCGGTGTCGAGCGACAAGCGAGCGGCACGCGGGTGAAAACTTTCTGTTAAAAAATGTGATGGTGTTGCTTGAGCGACCAACTAGCTCTAAGCTAGCGAAAATGTGGTAATAATTTGTCCCGGTCCATAAGTTGATTTCTTCAAAACCACTTCAATTTAGGACTCCAATATCCACTAGAATTTGAGTCACATTACAACAAATTTCTATCTTAAGCCAAATTCCAATACAAGGAATTCCCAAAACATTCATCTCCAAAGAAAGCACCACTCCACCTCTTCCAAAGAATCCCCAATGGACTAAATCAATGACAAATATCAACTAAATTCAATCTTACTTACTACAATATCACAACGAGCAATCACTTCATGTACAAAATGGTACCTTATGTCAACGTGATTAGTTCTCTCATAGAACATATAATCCTTAGTCAGAAAAATAGCATTTTGAGTATACTGTAGAAATTTGTAAGTCTTCACTGATTTCACTAATTAATTCCCTCAACCACATAGCTTCCTTACATACCTCTGTAATGACCATATATTCTGCCTCTATTGTAGACAAAGTTATTCTATTTTTCAAAGTAGCTTTCCAACTGATATTACAGCCTCCAAGGATAAACACATACTCTGTAAGTGATCTCTTTTTATCAGTATCCCCTGCATAATCTTAATCTACATATCCAATGACTTCATTTTTATTTCTACCAAAATGCAAGCAAGCATTGGCTGAGCCTTTTAAGTAACTAAATATCCATTGCACTGCTTCCAATGTTCATTGTCAGGATTTTTCATGTACCTATTAACTGCATGTGCCAAATCTGATTTTGTGCAAATCATAGTATACATAAGTGAACTAACTACACTGTCATAGGAAACCCGAGACATGTAATCAACGTCTTAATCTGATTGAAGACATAATCCTGATGATAATTTAAAGTGGGCAACCAAGAGAGTACTGATAGTCTTAGCATTCAGTATATTGAACTTTTGAAGCACTTTCGCAATGTACTTCTTTTGACTCAAATACAATCTGCCAACCTTTCTATCCCTTAAAATTTTCATTCTAAGAATTTTCTTTGTTGTACCTAAATCTTTCATCTCAAACTCCTTATTAAATTGAGATTTCACATTTTGGACATCTGATTTATCCTTAATTGCAATCAACATATCATCAACAATAACATCAAATATGTGATCGATCCATCATCTTCATTTCTAAAGTACTTCTGATGAAAACAAATGTAGTCATGAATGAATCGAACATTTTGTATCACTGTCTTAGTGACTGCTTTAGTCTATACAAGGACTTTTTTAACAAGCACACATAGTCTTCCTTTCTATAAACTATGAAACCCTCTAATCGTTGCATGTAAATGTTTTCCTCAAGTTCTCCATGCAAAAATGTTGTCTTGGAATTCATTTGTTCAAGTTTCAAGTCATTCTTTGCCGCAATCCCAAGTAAAGCCCTAATTGAACTATGCTTTACAATCGACGAGAACACATCTGTGAAATCAACACATGGAATTTGACTGTAGCCTTTTGCTACTAATCTGACCTTATACCTAGCATCTTGAGTCCTTGATGTTATTTCTTTACTTTTGAACATCCATTTGTAGTGAACAATCCCTTTATCCTTTGGTAATTTCACCAAGTCCCAAGTACAGTTTTTATTTAATGATTCCATCTCTTCCTGTATAGCAATGAGCCATCTGCTAGAATCACTACAACTAACTACCTTTGTATATGTAACAGGGTCCTTAGTGTAATCAATTTCTTCATCCACATTTAATGCATACGTAACCAAGTCTGCTTTCCCATATTTATGTGGAGGTTTAATCTATTTGCGAGGTTTATCCTTAGCAATTGAATACCGTGGTGGTGGTGGTGTATGCAAAGTATTCTATCTGTTGATTCTGAACTACATTGTTTCGATATAGATTTTTCTGAAACATCTGATTGTTTCCTTGGTTCAATTTCCAACTTCATATAAGTTGAATAATTCCGTTTCTTTGTTTTATCAGAATTCCGACGAGGTAAATCATGAACCATAGCAAGTTCATCAAATACTACATCCCTATTAATCACCACTTTTTTGTCTCGGGACACCACAATTTATACCCCTTCACACTTGATTTATACCCAAGAAAGATACACTTTCTAGACCTGGGCTCCAACTTTCCATTATCCACATGAGCATAAGCAGGACACCTAATTTTTTTCAAATCGGTGTAACATGAAGGTTTATCAGACCATACCTCTTCTGATGCCTTTTTCCCAATGGTAGTTGAGGGTGAGCTGTTGATAAGAAAATTAGTCGTGGCAGCAATTTCAGCCCAAGAAGTCTTAGGCTACCCAGAGTTTGAAAGCATATACCAAACCTTTTCTATTAAAGTTCTGTTTATCCATTTTTGCCACACCATTTTGTTAAGGAGTTCTGGGCACTGTCAAGTATTTCAAGATGCCCTTAGCCCTACAGAAGTTATTAAATTTATCTGAACAAAACTCCAACCCATTATCTGTGTGTAGATATTTTACCTTCTTTCCAGTTTGCTTTTCGATCATTGTTTTTCACTCTTTGAAGGTCCCAAACACATCATTCTTCTGTTTCAAGAAGAATGCCCAAATTTTCCTATAGAAATCATTAATCACTGTTAACAGATAATAAGTACATTTTCCCTTGCCGGTCTCCAAAGATCTGAATGGATATATTCAAGTGTTTCCTTCATGTTGCGTCTTTTGGCAATAAATCTGACCATTTTCTATTTTCCAAAGACACAATGCTTACGGAATTTCAATTTACTCGTCTTCTGCCCATCAAGAAAATCCATTTTACTCAATTCTGCCATGTTATTCTCACTCATATGCCCAAGTCGCATATGTCAAAGTTTACTAACTTTCTCATTAGTCAAAGAAGAAGTAAAAACTGTTGCATCACTTGTAATCGTGAAACCCTGCAAAATGTATAAGATTCGCTTCAATTCTGGAACATGCCTGATATGTGTAAGTGTTCTGATGACACCATCGAAAATTTTGATTCTGACTGTACCAACTCTGACAATTTTACAAGGCGCGTTATTTTCCATAATCACTGCACCTCTGGAAACTCCTCCATATGTTGTAAACCAGTCCCTATTAGGACACATAGAAAGTACATGCCGAGTTAAGATTTCATTCCTCACAAGGTCTGGAACCCATGTAAGAAATCATAAGAAGCTCTCCTTCACTTTGCCCATCTTTCACAACATCAACATCCAATGTGTTAACACTTTACTTTCATTTTTCATTAGCACCAATAACTTTGTTCCTATTTTTCAAAGAATAACAATCAACCCTGATATGTCCCTTCTTCTTATAGTAATAACACACATTTTTTGCATGTCTGGATTTCGATATGTCTCTCATATTTCTACCAGAATTCCTATTCTGATTTCTCCCACGAACAACCAGGCCTTTTGCTCGACTCCTTGATCCTCTAGCAAGATGCCTCATCTTCTCCTTAGATAGTAAAGTATCATAGATCTCTTCTATAGTGGATTATCTTGACTATAGAGAATAGTATATCAAAAAGTCACATATGATGGTGGTAGTGAACACAATAACATCAATGCTAGGTCCTCCTCATCATACTTAACCTACAATGTCTCCAAATCGGTCACGATTTCTTTGAACATGATTAAATGATCATCCAATGATGCACATTCAGACATTCGATGAGAATAAGAACGTTGTTTTAAGTGTAATTTGCTAGTCAAGCTCTTTTTAATTCAAAGTTGCTCCAACTTCAACCACAATGCAATAACATTTTTTTTTCCTTTAGAACATCCTGAAGAATTTGATTTGATAGATGTAGATGAAATTGGGATTGGACTTCCGTTCCCTACGCTGCTTTTCATTATACGTCCAGGTTGAATATATCTTATCAAAGCCAAACAAGACTTTCTCCAAATCCATCTGCGCGAGAATTGCTCGCTTCTTCACTTGCCATAAAGTAAATCTGATGTTTTGATCCAATAACATAATGTCATGTTTTATTATTGCCATGCGGAATAATCGACCTTAAGCTCTAGTACCACTTGTTGTGAATTGATCGAAATATTATGACAATATTGAAATAAAGAAGAATAAAATAAGAATACAAAGATTTACATGAATATTCAAGATGGGAAAAAATCATGAGCAGAGGAGGAGAAATGCACTATAATCAATAACAATTGTGTTTACAAGATCTCAATGCTCTCAATTAAGATTTGAAACCTTCAAGATGTTGTATGTTATGTTATTGGGATAGTACACGCCGTTTCTTATATATAGAAAATCATAGAAAACAAGTTGAAGATGAATATGAGTCCAAAACGTGTTAAAATGCGAAAATTGTTATTGCTTGGATAACACTGTGGCTCAAGGGGTGTTGAACGACAGGTCGGTGAAAACTTTCTATTGAAAAATTTGATGGTGTTGCTTGAGCGACCAACTAGCATTGAGTTAGCGAAAATGCGACAATAATTTGTCCCGGTCCATAAGTTGATTTCTTCGAAACCACTTCAATTTTGGACTCCAATAACCACTAGAATTTGGGTCACATTACAACACTTATGAATTGCTATAGTTCAGTTGAGCAATGTTTGAAGAAGTCGTGATTAATATTTTTTTTTTTTTTACGTACAATGCTCATGATATAAAATGACAAGGAGCTTCAAGCATCTCGCGTATATTATCATATAGATAAGTTTAATTAAGGAGACATTTAAATAGTAATACATAAATGTGTCAATTAAGCTGAGCCAACCCTTCTTCTAACTAGCCATGGCCTGACATACCTTGATACAGGCCTGGGTTGACTCGTTTAGGTAATAGAATGCGTGTTAGCCCTTGAAGGACCAATTTACCAACTAAGTTTGTTGTTAGTTAAACGAATGGAGTAAGGGCTCGCATAGAAGTTACAAATCATACTCCACATCCAAGCTGGCTACATGTTGTCAATAAGGGAATGTGTGCAAAATGAGTAAAAAGTCGTTCTATAACTGAATTAGTTATGAAGCAACCATTAAGGAGTCGCAACCTGTCATTTTCTTCAAAATGACCAGATTATACCAATGTTTGGAGAGAATTTTATAAACAACCCCTCATTCGAAGAAGGAAGGATGCAATTAAAATATCTCCATCTCAAATAACTGTTTCCTCTCTTGTTCTAGTTGAAGTTGTTGGGCAATTCACTTTTTACAATAATAAATTCAAAAATCCAAGTAACTAACTAGAGTGATTAAATATGTAAGTAAAGGATCAAAGCAAAACAAGAGAACACAACACCGAATTTTTAAGTGAAAAAAATCTCTAGTGTAGAGGGGAAAAAATTACGGGGCAACTCTGGCCAAATCCAGTATAATAAACCGAGATTACAATGTTCAAGTTTATGCCTAAAACTTCAATTCTCAACAAATCGAGAATACAACCATAATCAACCTCTAATACAACAAATAATCTCACCACAAACCACCAATTGGATTAAATATGTGAGATACATATCTTAATACTACATATCCAGAGTACCCAAAATATACCTTAGAGAAATCCCCAATTTGTTTTTGAATAGATAACCAACCGGTGTGAAATCCACACCTCAAGAAAAAAAAAATAACAACGCTTGCTTCTTCTCCAACTAAAGTCATAGCCAAAGTTTTTCTCTTTTGAAATTGAAATTGAGCAACCCACTTTTCCTCAATTTCCAGCTATCTCTTTTCTCTTTTTCTCAGTTTTTTTTCTACCCTTTTCTCTTTAATTTTTCTCACCATGCAGCCACTTTTTTTTTTTTTTTTTTTTTTTTTTTCATGTCTACCACTTTTTGACCTACAATGCAACATATTAGGGATTTGGCCCAATAATTCCTCATGGGCTAGAAGCTCATATATCAATCTTTCCCTCTAGCCTACTGAGGAAGGAGATTATCCTGTAACATATTAGTTAAAGTCTATGCTGGCCAGTCCGACATAAAGCTCAAGATTTTCACTGATCACATCCTTTGTCATCATATCAGCTAGATTTTTCTCGGTATGAATCTTCTCTAACAATATCAATTGTTCTGCACTACTTGTCATAGCCAATGATATCTTACATCAATGTGCTTCATCCAAGAATGATAAGTAGCAATCTTGCTCAAGTATAATGCCCTCTGGTTGTAGTAATTAACTATATATCCATGTTGTTTTGAACCCAAATCTTGGTGAAATTGTTTCATCCAAAGCATTTCTTTCCCTGCTTCAGTTGCTACAATATACTCAGCCTCAGTTGTAAATAAAGCAACATACTTATGTAGTTTTGATTGCCATGAGACAGGTCTCCCTACAAAAGTAACCAAATATCCTGAAGTAGATTTTTTACAGTCAAGATCACCAGCCATATCTGCATCTGTAAAGCCCTCTACAACTAGTTTTGAACCTCCAAAGGTCAAGCACATCTTTAGGTACCTCTCAAATATCTAAAGATCTATTTCACTGCCTCCCAATAATCTTTACCAGGATTAACGAGAAACACCCCAACTGCATGACCAATGTCTGGCTGTGTACAAATCATAGCATATATCAAACTCCCAACTACAGATGAGTAAGGAATTAATGTCATTCTTTCTTTATCTTCTTTCTTAGAAGGACAAGTCATCTTACTTAATTTGAAGTGACTACCAAGTGGTATCCCAACTGGTTTAGCATTCTTCATGTTAAACCCTATCAGTACTCTTGCTACATATTTTTCTTGTGATAACCATAACTTCATTGCTTTCCTATCACAATGAATATGCATCCCCGAAACTTGCCATGCTGGTCCAAAATCCTTCATGTCAAATGACTTGATCAAATCTACCTTTAAACTGCTGATTAATTGAACATCTTACCCTACTATCAACACATCATCTATATATAGCAAAAGGATGATGACGTTACCACCATGGAATTCTCTGACATAAACACAATAATCTACATTTATCTTGGTATAAGCATAACACATCATAAAGGAATCAAACTTCTTATACCATTATCTTGGATCCTATTTCAACCTATACAAACTATTTTTCAACATGCAAACTATATGTTCTTTTCATCTTACTTCAAATCTCTCTGGTTGAACCATGTAGATTTCTTCCTCCAAATCACCATGTAGAAAAGCGATTTTCACGTCTAACTGCTCATGCTCGAGATCCAAACTAGCTATTAAATCCAAAATCACTTGAATGGAAGTCATTTTGACAATAGGAAAAAATATCTCATCGAAGTCAATCATTTTCTTTTGATCGAAGCCTCTTACCACCAATCGAGCTTTATCACTAGCTTTTCACATCTTTCTTCAGCTTAAACACCCATTTATTTTTCAATGTCTTTTTACCTTTAGGAAACTCTGGTAGCTCATAAGTGTTATTCTTTTGCAAAGAATTCATCTCTTTCTGCATAGCTTTCACCCAGCTCTGTTTGTCCTTATGAGATTGTATCTTCTAAAAGTATTCTAGCTCCCCCTCATCGGTTACCAACATATAATCTAATATAGGATACCTAGTTGATGGATGATGCTCCCCGGTAGATCTTCTAATATGAGGTTCCGATGTAGTAGGTTGTTCACTTTACTCAACATCCTCTAGATCATTCTCATCAACCTCTGCTGGCTCATCAGCATGACTGTCAACATGAGTCTCTATCCCTTAGATGGTGTTGTCTGGAGACAAAAAGATAGGTATAAAGTCAATGACACCCTCAGTAACACGTCTTTGATTCCCAGATTTCTCGAAATTTGCTAACTTCTAATTTTCACGAAAAATCACATCTCTGCTTCTGATTATTTTCTTCTTTTCTAGATCCATAGTCTATAGCTAAATTATACATCTCCACAACCAACAAAAATGCAAGCACTAACTTTATCATCTAGTTTCAACCGTCGTACCTTTGGCACATGTGCGAATGCTTTGCACCAAAAAACTTTCAAGTAAGAATGAGAAACATCATTTCCTATCAACACCTTTTCTGGAATCTCACAATCCAAAGAAATTGATGGAGACCAATTGATTAGGTAGCACGTTGTTTGAACTGCTTCACCCCAAAATGACTTAGAAAATTAGCCATCCTTAATATACTTTTGACCTTTTCTACAATGGTATGGTTCATTCTCTTTACCACATTGTTGTACCGTAGGGTACCAGGAACTGTCTTTTTATGTCTAATACCAAGCTCTGAATAGTATGCTTCAAACACTTTAGACGTGTATTCTTTTCATTTGTCAGTTCGGAGACATTTCAAAATATTTTCGCTTTGCCGTTCCACCATGGCATGAAACTTCTTGAAGTACTGAAAAACTTGATCTTTTGATCTCAAATAAACACCAACAACTTTTGTGAAACATTATCAATAAAAGTAAGAAAATACTTATTGTCACCTAAGGACTATACCTCAATGGGACCCAAACATCAGAATAAATCAAATCTAAAATATTAGACATTCTACTATAAGACTTCTGAAATGAGACTCTATGCTCTTTATAATCACAAAAATTTAATGATGTACCTTTGGTAAAATGGATGAGGAAATTTCTTGCCAAAATATGCAATCCTTTCTTGCTCATGTGAGCCAGTCGCTTATGCCACAACATTAGTGAAGAATCACTTTTAATTACATTAACTGCTTCACTACACACCTTTATTTGCATCTTATAAAGTGTGCAACAAACCTTTCCTCTAGCAAATACCATTGACCATTTTATTAGTTTCTATCTTCCGCTGCCAAAATAATTGTTACAACCCGCTTCATCAAATGCATGTGTAGATAGAAAATTCAAGCGCATGTTTGAAACATGTCGCACATTATTCAATGTCAGGCTGTATCCAATATCAGTCTGAAGACAAATATCACCTATTCTCACAATGTATGCAAAACTGTTATTACCCATCTTCACACTATCAAAACTACCTGATTTGTATGAAGTGAAAAGCTCCTGTCTTGGAGTAACATAGTAAGAAGTTGCTAAGTCAATAACTTATTCAACAAACGAATCTGTAACATGACAACACTGCTCATCTTTAGCAGAAAAAGCTGTTACCACTACTTCCTCATCTGAAGCGCTAGCTGTTGTATTCTGATAAGTTTTCTTCTGATTTTTCTCCTCTTTCAGTTTATTTTTCCAAGCTATGCAATGTTTCTTTATACAATCCTCTTTATCACAATAAAAACATTTGATATTTCCTCTTGCCTTTGACTGGCTTCTGAAGTTACCACGTCCTTTAGGACCTTTGCTTTTACTTCGTCCTCTATTCTCTGTAATAAGATCATGTGCATCATTCCTACCCAAGTCTTTCCTTCTTATCTATTCATTAAACAAACTGTCTTTAACTAGAGTAAGTCCAAGTACACAATTCAGAGCAGAGTTACTATGTGATACCATTTAAGTCTCCCAATTGTCAGACAATGAACTTAGAAGTAATAGTGCTGACATCTTATCATATAGAATTATTTTCATTGTGGTCAACTCATTTACCAAGCCTTGAAATTTACTCAAATGCTCAGCAACTGATTTTCCCTCCTTTAGCTTCAGATTCATAAGCTTTCTAATAACAAAAACTTTATTTTAAACGCTCTTCCTCTCATTGAGACCCTCTAGTTTATCCCAAAGGCTATTAGCATCTATCTCTTGAGATATATGATGGAATACATTAAGATCAACCTACTGTCTAATATATCCAGTGGCTTTCCTATTCATCTTCTTCCAATCACCGTCACTCATACGCTTGGCTTAACACTATCACCTTATAGGTTCATGCAAATCCTTACAATAAAGGACATCATCCATCATAAGCTTCCAAATAGAATAATTTGAAGTCGATAATTTAATCATAGTGCTCGAAATATTCTCCATTTACTTAAGCAATAGAATCACACACACACAACCTGAGCTCTGATACCACTTTGTTGGGTAATTTTATTTCTTGCAAAAATAAATTCAATAATCCAAGCAACAAACTAGAGTGATTAAATATGCAAGTAAATGATCAAATCAAAACAAGATAGCACAACACTGAACTTTTACGTGAAAAAACCCTCTAATGTAGAGGGAAAAAATCACAGGGCAACTCTGGCCAAATCCAAATTGAGATTACTGTGTTCAAGTTTATGCTTAAAACTTGAATTCTCAATAAATCGAGAATACAACTACAATCAATCTCTAAGACAACAAATAATCTCACCACGAACCACCAATTTGATTAAACACGTGAGATACCTATCTTGAATACTACACCACTAGGGTACCCAAAATACACCATAGAGAAATTCCCAATCCGTTCCTGAATAGAAAACCAACTTGTGTGAAGTCCACACCTCAAGAATGAAAGAAAAACAACACTTGCTTCTTCTTTAGCAAAAGTTTTTCTCTCTTGAAATTGAAATTGAAATTGAAATTGAGCAACCCACTTTTTCTTCAATTTCCAGCTAACTCTTTTCTCTTTTTCTCAGTTTTTTTTTCTCTGTGTATATATTAGGGATTTGGCCCCATAATTCCTCATGGGCTGGAAGCTCATATAACAAAAGTATCTAGGCTAGTGAATTTAGGAGGTGAAACTCATAGTTAAGTGAAAGTCCACCACTTTTTGATCTACAATGCAATATATTAGGGATTTGGCCCCATAATTCCTCATGGGCTGGAAGCTCATATAACAGAAGTATCTAGACTAGTGAATTTAGGAGGTGAAAATCATAGTTAAGTGAAAGAATTTGTTGGTTATATTTTGATCTTATTTTATAATTGTTTCATCAATAAAGTCTTTTGATGCGTTTTTTACGGGAACACTGTAAAACGGTAATGGCTAAAGGTACATGAGGGGGAAAAAAAATATTATTGCCTTTTTAGTCTATGGTTTTCAAAGAAAATTAACAATTAAAGGAGCAAATAAATTGATAAAATTGACTAGGATAGGAGTACGCGAACACGTAGATTGAATTCACGTAGATTATTGCCTTTTTAGTCTATGGTTTTCAAAGAAAATTAACAATTAAAGGAGCAAATAAATTGATAAAATTGACTAGGATAGGAGTACGCGAACACGTAGATTGAATTCACGTGTCAAGGGGTTGACGAAGATTGAAGAATAAGTGCTGAATTGTAAAAGAGACCACCGCAAATTGTCAGTTCTTCACGTGGATTTCTCGTGCTTTCTGCCTCCCTCTGGCCCTTTGCTTTGCTTATACTACTTGAATACAATTTGGTATCACAAGGAGGCATAGAGGGCTCCATCCTATTCCCATGAAATTTGTTTTAGGACCCAAATTTAAGACATCATTATTGCCATAGTTTTCTAGATTATTAATTACAATTGAGAGAATGCCAAGTGGAAATTGATCATGCATCCAAATTATTGTAGTTTGTATTAATATAGAGTATAATTCTTGCCTTATGTTTCTTATTGTAGTTTTAAGTTGTATTTTGTTGTGTGAAAAATATAAAAAAAATTTCGGAATAATTCGATCTCCCTTCAATTTTTCATTCTTGGGCTTTCTGCAAGTTTAATAATGTAATGACTCCGCGAATATGAGTAAAAACTTTGAGTACACATCCATACGCGCTAACATCGATCTTTAGCAGCCTATGAGTTTTGTATTATGGAACAAGGTACTTTGTTTTGTCTAGAACCAATAGTCGATTGCCTACTAAATCTTTCAATAATTGTAATAGTATTTATCGAGTAACACAATAATATTGAATCAAACCTGATCCTTTGAGCAACAATCCCCACCCGGCCTCCACTGGATTTGTTCCCCAGAGTGAAAAAATGAAAGTGAAAGACATTAATTATTGTGAAAAGTAAGACTACAATGAAACATGAAGACTAGAAAATTGAGGCTTTACGCATCTATCATTGGAACACAAGTCAAGAATTTTGCAGCCAATTGTTTGCTCCATATATATATAGTCGTATGATGAATTGATGTTTGGTTTGGTAAGTCCTAAGAGGAGTTGTACGTGAATTGTTAACTGGACCTACAAGTTACTGGTTCAAGGAGCAAGTGTTTGCTACTTGACCCTCATGCCTCCAACCAAATTCAACACAAATGACACTGGTCCCAACTTCAATCGCTTTATCGAGCAACCCCTCTTTCTTCCCTCTCTCAATCAAGATTTTTCTGAAATAGTGCTAGCTGGGCCTGGGAAAATAGTTTTTGCACTGTACATGATACTAGCTAATTAATTAACTCCAGCTGCATAATATTCAGTGTTGATTCATAGAATCACAAAATTTGTTAGTTTAATGTCAAATTGATTAATTAATTAATTATTATAGTCATTTCCCAATAATGCAGAGAGAGATTCTTGATTGAACATTGAAATTTGGAATTTATAGTAATTGGGTTCTATAAGCCAAGATTGTATTATTCTTCAGCAAATACACATGCATGAAATAATTTAGCAACGATAATGAAAGAGCCCTCTTTCTTTACAACACCATAGTCAAGGAAGAATACACGAAATACATGCTTTTATACTAAAAACTAGCTATTTCTCTGTCAACTTCATCAAGCATCTGCAAAATGATGGAGGTTTTGAGATGGAGATTGGTAACTTTTTGATGCCACAGGGAAATAGCTCCCACTAGACATGGGTACGGGGAACCCTATCCCGGTTGGCCTATTAGCAGCGGCTCGTTCAAGGGACTGCACCTGGTTTTTCAAGAATTTGACATAGTGAATTGCTTCATCTAACATGGAAGCAGTGTCCATTTTGGTTCCTCCAGGCACGAGTCTCTGAAGTATTCTTATTCTTTCACTTATCCTTTCTCTTCTATGGCGTGCAGCTACGCTTTGAGGGTCTGTTGATATCTTAACATTTCTTCTCTTTGGCGGTTTCACTGATTCAGGGTCAACGTGAATTGGCTGCATTGCTGCAATTCGAAAAATCATCTCCCTCATTGCAGCCATTGAATTTCGCTTCTGGGCTGCACTCCCTGCTAATTCATCACCCACAGTTTTCCACCTCCCACCACTTGAATTAGGCAAGAATTGCATCGCCGATGGATCTCGATGAATAGTCGGGGAACCCGATCCCGAAAACGATATATTACTTGGCAGGTTCATGAATGTTGAAGCTGAATTATTATCAACAACTTTTGGGATGGAACCAATGTTAGTTCCATTATGAGCCCCGTATTCCATCAACGACATATCATTGACATCGGCATAGGGACCGGAGAATTCGGAGAGTTTGTCCATCTGCATCAGCATCATTTCCATCTGATCATCTTCTGAAGCAGACTTGATGAAGTCAATATTCATGGCTTGTTTGTTTCCCCTTTATATTTATAGGGTCCTCAAAACAGAAATGAAATAAGGGTTTCGAGAAAGAAAAAGTGTAGCAAATTTCAGAGTACAGAGGGATGGGTAAGGAGAAAAGAGTGTGTAGACTGAGAGTTTTATCAGAAGGTGCAGTAAACAAAAGAAACTGCTAATAATAGTATTAGGTCTGGGAAGAAGAGATGAAGAGAAAAGGGAATAAGATAGTGATATTGGGAACAGACGCTTGTGCCAGTGGCAAGGTATATATATACACACCCACATATACAAGTTGTTCAGTATTTTATCACAAAATTGGTGAACCTTTTTTTCTCTCTCATTTTTTGGCCAAAATCATTCCATTTTTTATTCAATCTTCTTTACCCAAGAAAGTCTTGAATAATTATTTCTGGCAAGAAAAGCATTATCAAGCATATTCACTGACTACATCAAATCAGGACCCTTCAAATAATGGGCTATCTCTTTGATGATCAGATGAGATCACATCCCTCCCACCCAAAAAATAAGTGTCTCTATCCAACTTTTTTTACTTACACATTCGATGTATGTGTTATTGGCATATATAATAGGGTTTCAACGAGTCTTGTCGAATTATATTGAAACTAAATTATTTTGAACGATTTGATCGAGCTAACAAAATTATAAGTTACAAAATTTAGGTCAATTTCTTTTACCAGTCTAGTCTATGGAGCAAGTTCTTAAGTGCATTATCGTGCAGAATTTGGCCCACTGTGCCAATGGCACAGATCTGATCTACCAACTGTTCCAGGGTTGACATAAGTGCTTTAGGTGAATTATAATACATAATATAAAGTATCGTATAGACATATGTTATACGCTGAACAATACATACAAAGTTAAAGAACTCTAAAAAAATCGAGAAACTTCGGTGAGTCTAACTTTATCTTCACTATAAAATTGTTTAAGAACCTAAAAACCCCACAGTCACATGACAGAAGTCAGAGGTCACCACCAGACCAGCATAAAGAAGGGTCACTGAGCAGCCTGTGGGTCAATCGAGAAAAAATTCTGAAAATGATAGAAATGAGAGTTGTGTTTTTATTCATTGAGAAATCATTTATATATAGTATAACTTAATAAACTAAATATGTAAAGATGAATAACAATTCCTAAAATTAAGCACATCGTCATCAATCATCTTGATCAATTTGTCTCAATGATTCCTTGCTTTCCTCCATCATATATTTTTGTGCAAATCTCCATAATGCATGTTATCCATGATCATCCTTTGATTTATTCTCTTAACACTCCCCTTCCTTATTTTCTCCACTGATATTGAATGTCAAGATTTGTTGCTGCTAATACCCTTCCTCAAACTTTGCCCGGTTGGAGGCAAAGTTTGTTGCAAAAAAAAAAAAAAAAATGAAAGCTGTTTTGGATACTAATTTTATGAAAAAGATCACCATTTTTTTTTAAATCTCCATCCTTGTGAAGTTATGTCACATGTTGTGGTGGTGTGAATTCGCATTTTTTTTGCGAATCTTGTGTATCCCATATTGCATGGGTAGTGTCTCAAGAGTTTGTTCAAAGAATGTTCCGATGATTAGGACTTTTGATAGGCAATGGATTCATACGTTGATTTGTCGTATGAATTTTTGTTGTTGCTGTGTTATTTGAATTTGGTGTGGGTAGGATATTGATTTGTATTGTCTCGAATGATATATATGGTGGAAGATAACTTGAGAGGAGTGAGAATCAAATTGTTATGTGTAGGTAAGTGAAATCATAATGATTCAGATAGAAACATTGACGACCATGATGAGAGATTTTGTGTTGAAAATGAATTTACAACACCAGCCAAGAGCTAACGTTTCTGAGAATGCAGCTATCGAAATTCATGGTTTTTTTAGATAAGGAAAAGAAAATTGATGGACGAGCATTTTTAGAAAAAAAACTAAAAGAAAAGGAAAATGAAAAAAGTTAGCCGGACGAGCGGCACTAGGCCGCTCGCCAGAAGCGGAAGCTTTCAACCTGTTCTGATACCAAGAAGAAATTTTGAAAATGATAGAAATGAGAGTTGTGTTTTTATTCATTGAGAAATTATTTATATATAGTACAACTTAATAAACTAAATATGTAAAGATGAATAACAATTCCTAAAATTAAGTATATCGTCATCAATCATCTTGATCAATTTGTCTCAATGATTCTTTGCTTTTCTCCATCATATATTTTTGTGCAAATCTCCATAATGCACGTTATCCATGATCATATCTTGATTTATTCTCTTAACACTCTCCTTCCTTATTTTCTCCACTGATGTTGAATGTCAAGATTTGTTGTTGCTAATAAATCGGACGTCAGAAAAATCCAGTGCCGGAGTTTTTAAATCCTCAAGATGTACGTATAATGTACGTATGTAATAAAAATATAAAATATATATACACACACACATGAATAAGGGCGTAGTCTATAATATGAGGGACCAACTATTCTGGAATTTACAGCTTGAAACAAATTGGGCGTGGCACACTTTTCAAGGTGGATTAAGTTATGACTGCAAAAAACTGTTTCATGTGCTGGTGAAGGTATCCAACTTTACCAGCGGTGAACTGGCTTATATATACTAGCAGTTGTTACCTTTTAATTTACTTTTCACAGAAAACAACTCAGCTTCTCCATACCTACAACAATATCTACTAATTAATGGGATATTACCACAAAGTGGAATGTATTTTACTTCACCATTTTGTTTTTAAGTTTCAGATCAGCTCGAAAGTACCCCTTTATATCATGATGATAGGGGTGTATGGAAGGGGTAAGACAGGCATAATCGCAGATTTTACAACCTCAAGGCTAAGGAACTTTGAAGTAATTCCACTTATATAATTTAGTCCATGTTTTGTGTAAATTAAAACTAGATTAAAATTTCAAATCAATTTAACAATTAATTTTACACACACATTTTATTAGATTCACAACTTTTCAACCAACTAATTATAATCTACACCAAACAAGGGCTAATTGCCATCGAAGGTGATTCAGTATCTATGTTGCAGTCGGATCCAAGAAAGAAAGATGGATTAATTTTTAGGGTAAATTCTTTCAGAGGTCCTCAACCTTTCTTAAGTATAGTAAGCTATATCATAAATCTTTCATTTGTGGCACTCATGTTTAATTACAATCTTTTAACACTCTGAGAATTGTATTCTCACCAGCTGGGAACGTACATTGTTTGTGACTGTAAAATTGTCCGAAAATCAAGCAGTGACTATTCAGCTTATATTAAATGTTATTTTTTTAAAAAGAATTTATCCTTTCAGTTAATATCACATGTTCGTACCACATATAATCATTTAAAGTCAAATTGACATTTTTCGTCAAAAGATTGAGGACGTGATCACTAACTCATTTATACAAAGTTGGAGACTGATACAGTATTTACTCTAATCTTTACAAAATTTACGCGCTTTGTTACCATATTTAATATTTTAATTTAAAAGTTTAAGTTAATATCTCTAGACATACTGTTTATTTATCTTTCATGCGTCAAGATCAATTTAAATATGAGTGTTAACTAACATGTTGGATAATTTGATGCATAATTTATATTCCGCTAATAACAATACGAGCATGCAAATACAAATAGAGTAACAATTTACCGAAATCATGGTACATGCATAATAATGAGCAAATCATGACTTACTCAAACGTAAAAATTAGAAGGAGATAAAATGAAGCGAGTTATGTGAGTGCAAATTTCTTTAAGACGGATTCGCCCCTAGTACTAGTGCTAATAGGATCAAATGGACGTCCGTCTCCTAAAATACAACGCTTCTTTCAAAATTAATATTAATTTTATTGGGTGAATCAATGCTTGATAGTACTCTTCTAGAATAGAGATTTATCGAATACGAAACTCAAATAATTTGAAAATTATTTCGACAGAATTTACGGAAGGAAAGAATTAGAAATCAATTATATGGAATTGATTTGAAGTGAAGAAAATGGAATTAGGAATGTCCAATTTATAGATTTTCACGTCTCTTCGAATGATTGTATCTTTTGACAAAATTAATTCCAACCATTAGATCACATCATTTCAAGATTGATGGTCTAGATTGCACCTTATCAAAAAGGTTACGCACATTCAAAACAATTCTTTGATATGCACCATTTGCATTTGAAGAATCGACGCATCTATTGAATACTTTTCTAGTTCACATATTTTAATCCTTATATTACCCTAAAATTCCAACCTAACAAACTTGGATGATGCCCCAAAAAAAAAAAAAAAAAAAAAAAAAAAAATATATATATATATATATATATATATGCAATAATTGGTTGGAAAACACGAACTAACTCCCATAACCAGACTGCAAAGAAATCCTTAAACACTTATCTAAGATTATCCCAAATTAAAAATAAGAATTAGAGTACTAAGACTTGAAGTTCCTTTCTACAAAGTCAACATTGTTAACATGAGTTGTCCAAACTCTTATATATTGATAGTATTTTTATTCTTAACATATCTCGTAAAATGATGACTCATTTGAGTACAACATTCTTGAAATTCAAATGCTAATTGGAGATTTAGACGAGTCAAATTGCTTGTTTTGAATTTAATAGGCATATTAAGATTTAATATTTCATTTAAAATGTTAATTTTATTAAGAGAAATACTTCAAACTTTATATGTTAGTTAGTATTTATACTTATCGTGAAAGTTTTACCCTTTAACGTAGAGTGTGACTTCTTGGATGATGTAGAGAACTAGCTGAGCTAAAAAGGGTAAATTGTGAGGATAACAAGAAATGGAAGAAACGAAATCCCATTGGCTATGTTGGGATTGGCCTGCAACCCGTTGGAACATATTTTAAATGAAGGAAAGACATTGACAAAGACATATAATGGGTATAATCATAGTGCTAATAACACAAGGATGATCTTTGAATAAACGACAAAGTTTGATAATGGTAAAAGACAAACATCATTAATTATATCAATTGTCTGACCACCAACTCTTTTTATTCAAGCTTCATCTATGTGAAATGAACTAATTCAGTAAAAGAGAGGTCTCTGGAAATTAATGTTCCATCACTATGGATGCAATACTTGCATATGAAACTTAGATCAAGAATTAACGCACAAATGCGAATATGAATAGCATAGTGATGCATTCTTAGATGATATGAAGGTAACGTCACTTGAACATGAAGGTGGATCAGTTGTGCACGGCATTTTTGAAGTAAGGACCAAATCAATGGTGTTTAAGGCGGTTTGTGGTCATCTTCTTAAGTTAAAAATCACTTTATCACCTCACTAACTATGAGTTTTGATAAGAATTGATCATTTCATCAGTTGGTATTAAGAATTGAGGTTCCAACCATAAAATGTCAATATTATTAAAAGTACTAGTTCAAGTACTTGTATGTTTGTTAATATTTTTGATACTTAATCCATGTGGGATTTATATGTCAACATGCCACTACAAAAACATTTGATTTTAATAGATACTGGTATCTTATTAAGATATTGAATTCTATTTTGAAATGTCAATTTTATTAAGGGTGTGTTTGATACGTCCAAATTTTCCCTGGAAGTTGGAATCGAATTTTAACTTCCACTTTTGCGCTGTTTGATAGCGTTTATTTTCCATGGAATTGATTTCCACCCAATTCCAAGGTACAACCACTTGAAGCGTGATTCCGTGGAATTCAATGACTTGCTATATAGGTGGGAATTGGTTTCCACCTTTTTTTTTTTTTTTTTTAGCAATATAAACAAATTTTAAGATAAAGTGTAAAAAAATTTATCCATTTAATTGACAAATTTCATGCAAAACAAAGCCAAACGTAAAAATAAAAAATAAAAAATTATTTTTTTTATTTTTTTTGGCAATCTAAACATATTTTGTCCCCAATGGTAAAAAAAATTATTCATTTAATTGACAATTTGTATAAAAAAAATAAAGCCAAACGTATTATAATAGAAATATGGAAAATTATACCAATCAAACACCTTTAATTCAATTCCCGGTAAAACAATTCTAGGCAATTCAATTCCCTGTAATTCAATTCCTTTCCACCCTTGCTATCAAACGGACCCTTAAGAGAACTAGTACAAACCTTTATATGTTGCTTAATGATTCCATTTTTTTAATTGTGATATATCCCTTAATATGCTCCGTAAGATGATGGCTCGTTTGATACTAAAATATTGAAAAATGTGTGCTCGTTTGAGTTCAGATTGAATTGTTCGTTAGAGTTTAATAAATCTTTGATATTATATTAAAACTTGATATTTTATCTTAAAAGCTCAAAATTGTTAAGAAGAGTAATCCAAGTACTTATATATTAATTAATATTTTTGGTACTTAATCAATATGGAGTTTATCTCTTAACATGCCCTACAAAAAAGATTGATTTTAATAGGTGATACCATATTAAGATTTATGTTTCATCTTAAAGGGTAAACCTTATTAAAATGAGTATCTCAAACCCTTATATAATGGTTAATGTATCCATTTTTATTCAATATAGGATTTATCCCTTAATATGCAGATGCAAGATGACGGTTTGTTTGAGAAAAAATCTTAAAATTTGTTTGCTCATTAAGTTAATCGGATTGAATTGCTCTTCAAAGTATAAAGTGATTCTAATACCATATTAAGACTTCATCTTAAAAAGTCAACCTAGTTAAGAGTAGTACAATTCTTATATATTGGTTAATATTTCAATATTAATCCAATATGAAATTTATCCCTTCACCTATTTTGCAAGAACATTTGAACTTAATGGGATCTGATTGGCATTGAATCTGACAGTCTCAAGTTAAAGTCCCCTAAAGAAGGCGGACCTATCTATAAAGAATTTTTGAAGGAAGGAGACTAAACAATAATGCTTGGGGTGATTACAATCCCTCCAAAAATGGTAAAAGATGTTGATTGCATCTCTTCAAAGAACGTGTTGCATCTCTCTACATCATTAGTCTAAGAACACACAACTGTGGCCATCAAAGACAAAATCCATCAACTATTGTACATGTAATAACTCACATCAAATGTAACTAGTACCGAAATGGATCTTACTAGTTACTCTTCGGATGCGGAAAAGGATCCAATGAATTTGAAAGAAGTGAGTGCACAACCTATGCTTGACAATCAAGGCAAGCAGCTAGCAGACCTTATAAGGAGTAAGAGGTAGCAATGATTGCATAAAATCTCAATGGTATTAACAAAATATTAATAATTGTCTGATATATAACAACACTGCACAGCTATGAACAATATTTGGAACAACTGAAAAAATATGTTTAAAAAATAATTAAAAAAACCATATCTAATATCCTTGCATGGATTGCAATAGTTCATTATATTTTTATTTTATGAATTTTGAAATAAATACAATGATTAGGCCCAACTATTTCAAATAGTTTGAAATCATATATATGGATTAATTTCTTCCTGATAGCATTATTTTTATTTTTTCGAATTCATCAAGATGACCGACAGTTGTATTTTTGCAGAGAAGATTGGAGAAGAGGATAGCAAGAGAAAAATGCAAAGAAATGAAGCATATGTTTTTCTATTTTTTCTGTTTTTATTTTTATTTTTGTTGGGGGAGGCGGGGTTGGTGGGGGTGGTTGGCTGGCTGGCTGGCTGTCCTGTTTACTGCTTTCACCAATCCAAAGCACAAGAAACTTCTCAGCACCCTGATTTCAAAGCAGTTTCCAATTTGGTATCATCAATATCAAGCACTAGAATTAATAAAGAAATAATATTTTATTTTCTATTATTTATCAAGAAGACATGAATAAAGAGACATGTTCTCTGCAAGAAGAGGTTCGTTTGGATAAAAGAATCCAGAAGAGATAGATTTTGTTGTTGGGTGGGTTTTTTACTAAAGCATTATCATCTTATCTTCTCTCCCCCACATTCTCTTTTTTTATTAATAATATATTTTTTCATAAATTTCTGAATTTTCACTCACATAATAAAATAAGAAAAAACCTTTCACTTACTCTCCAAAGTCCCCACCTTCCATTTCTCATCAGAAAACTTGTTATGCGTTTTATACAACGTAAATTATACTGTAAGTGTACGGTGTCAAAGTTTTGTAATATATGAAGAGAATTAGATTGTCGAACCCACAAAGATTGATATTTGAACCCTATTAAATACTATAATTATTTTAGCTTCTACTATATCTAGAAAATCAAATTGAGAATCAATATTTTTATACTAATCTAATGTGGATATAATGGTAGTTCAAGTAAAATAAGGCAAATTATAATAGATTTATCAACGTGAGAAAACCTAGGGAATGAGTTCACCGCACTATCAACAATGATTTTCAACTTTTATAGTTACTTCTATCATTTTTTTCTAATTTTATAGGCAAGAATCTTAGATTAATTATGTTCCCTCCCTCGATTGCCGAGTAGAACATATCTCTATATAAAAAATTTCAATATCTCTATTTTGAATTAAAAATATAGAAATTATCAAGTACGTGGTTCTTAAATGGGATCAGCCTCAAAGATTTTATATTTTCTCTCGAAACCTACAAAATCTAGGTTATGTTAGTTTTAGTTCACGCCTAAATCTCTCTCTCGAATACCGAAATTTAAAGCATTAAATCATTCAACTATTAATCAGATAATTGAAAGCAATGCACACGAATCAACACAATTAAACTAATGAAAAAGTCAAAAGAAATAACTATATTAGAATCCATACATGTTTCAAGTTAAGTTACATCAAACCACAGATTTAGAATTTAGTTTATGATTAAAAGAAACGACATAATCCAATATAAAAAAAAGAACATGGAGAAGAAAAAAGTAAGAAAAATTGATTTGCCACTTGAATTTTCCTCCTACTTGATGTCGTTCTTGCTCTTAATCAATCTCTTCTTCCTTTGCCTCTTGAGCCATCCTCATCTCCCTAAGTATGTTTTCAAGTTTGTATTTATAATCCCTTAATGTTTCAAGACGAGTTGGAGTTGGAGTTGGATTGGGTCGAAAAATTTCTAAAAAATTTCAATTTTCTCGCTTAATGTGATGGCGCCGCATCGCCAGTAGTTCTGGTGGTTTCTTCTACTGGCAAGGCATCGTGGCCCCTCTTTGTTGAATTCTGTGATGATTCTTTGCGCCCATATGTTTTCTTCACTTTGTTTGCCTCATGTTCTAGCCTCTTTTCCATTTTATTTTCTCTTCTTTCATCCCACTTCCATGATCAACAATTTAGCTCTATTCCAAACTCCGAAATATGCTATTTTCTTCAAATTACCTAAACTATAAAACAATATGAATAAACATATCAAAACGCTCAAAAGTGCTCAAGAAAAAATCGGAAAACATGTTTTAGAGGTGCTAGTTCAATGAGTAAATTACACTCATCTAACACCCCCAAACTTAATTGTTTGCTTGTCCTCGAGAAAACATAGAACAACACACCAATATAGCTAACAAAGACACAAATATAACATACTACCAAAAGACTCAAATACACATTTTAGTTGGATAACTTGTTTTTATGGCTCAGCATTAAAGATATGATATTGAATTCATGAATTACTTCAAAGTTATAGTGCAAAAGTCAAATTCTTATATTTCCAATACAAAACGTGTGTGTGTGTGTGTGTGTGAAGAATCAATTACAGCGTTGTACAACCATAAGTTGATTCAGTTATTGACCTTAAAAGTCAATTATTTCCTTTCTCCGCTTGTGGGATTCACACATCCCCAAACTTAGTTTCTTTTCATTTTTTTTTTCCAAGAGTGTATTTTAAAGTTATTCTTCAATTCACTATTCCTCACCATATCCAATTTTACTAATTGCAGTTCAACATATCAACATATCAACAAATGAGGATTTTCCTTATTTTTTACTACTTCAACCTCCAAGAATCAACTAAGTTACTAATCTCTTATCAAAGGCCTAATCTTCTAAAACAAGTGTTTGTGGCTTAATCAAGACATGTGTTGATCAATCTTATGTGCGGACGTTTGTCCATTAAACTTTCTAAATGACTCTTGTAGCGAGTTTTAGATCGATAACTTCAAGTTAGATGACTTTAAGGTATAAGCTTTTAAACCCTTACATGCTTAATTATTCAAGTCATAAATGCTACGAAAAGACGTTTCAACATGGATGTATTATATTTTTTCCATATTGAGATCTTTTAGGGTAGCTTTATAAAAAGACAACTTTGTCCTTTTTATGCAGTGATTAGTGCAATATCCCTTATTAAACACTTATTCTAAAAAATCGGCCTCTAACTTAGGTTTTTTCGAAATTTTCATCCTTTAGGTCTTATACAGTCCACACAAAATTTAGCATACACGGAATCCACGTCTACATCCATGTTCCCCTACAACAATTCAACCATCAAAACAACCAAAAAGTCAATTAAATGATGCGAATTTTAGTTTAGTGGTGGTTTGGATTTAGTAATTCAACCTATATCGTTTATGAATAAACTTATTCTTGTCCAACGTTATACTTAATTCACGTGCATTTATGTCACAATGTTCTACAAGGGTAAGTAAGACTTCAACTTAAGCACATAACTTATTCATAATTCACAACTAATTCATGTTTCCAAATATATGCATCATTGCCAACAATGTTATCCAACCTACACAAGCATGTGGTTTTTTTTTTTTTACTTGCAAACACACAAGTCACACTAAAAAAAAGAATAAAACACACACAAGAGCAGTTAAACCATTAGATGACAACTAAGTTAAAGTATCAACCTAAAACTTAACACATTGACCCCAATGTGAGAATGAAATAAAAGAGAGATAAATACCTCAGTGAAAACAGTAAATGTCCTCGTCGTCATCTAGTGAAGTTGGAGGGTGGGAGTGAGATGGGAACAGCGGTGGTGGAGGAAATGTAAGTTCAAGATGTGTAGAGGCCATGACCGCAATACAACCATTCTGATAATGAAATTGGTCAGAAATGGAGGTTTACAGTTGATCTATTTGTACCTTCATTCCTTCCTGCCACAAAGTTTCTCTATCCTGCCATTTAGGTTATGTTCAAGTACATTGCCTCAAGCCGCCTATGTACATCCTTTGTAGTATCACCAGCCTGTGGAAGTGGGGGAGGAGGCAGAGCTGGTTAAGATAATTGAGAGGAGCTGGGCATGTCCCGATGCCTCATGAGCTTATCCCGAAAGTCCTGCATAAGTGCCGGCTTAGGATGTAACACTTTAGTAGTTTTGCGCATGGTAACACCCCTTTGTATACAGTGATCATGTATTAAGAAGGGGCGTCCCAAACTATTTGAGGCTGACTTTGCCAGGATTACATAAGAAACTTTTCTTACTGACCTTACCAATGTTAATAGTGTATCCTCTCTAAATTGAATAATTTTATAGAGCCCGTTCCTTTGTGACCTCATTGACGTTGCTGCTCGGGACTGGTTTGGCTGATATAAAGTGATACCAAACTTTACAATTAATTATATCTATCATCCGCCTCGGGGATTACAAATTGTTGCCTATCATATACAGCAGTAGACGAGGAAGTTGTGATTTAGATTTCTTCCTAGGGGGCATTTTGTATTTGCCCAACTCAAATGCACAATATCACCAAAGGCACAAAGAATTCAACCAACCAATTCAAGCTTAAAATAACTACCTCTGTAAAGGGTGTCAACAAACAACACCCAAACTCAGACCACAATTGCAAATAACCCAAAGAAAGCACCAAAGTTGGCCAAAATATTCCAAAAGAATTCACTTAGGCAACCTCGAACACTTTGTAGACACTAAGCCCATTCATACGCTAAGCAAGTTCTAATACCCTCAACAGACACCAATGCATCTATGAGTCCATACCCTAAGAATCATCCAATTAACTAACCAAAAACCACCATCAAATGCTCAAATGTCTTCAATTTAAGAGATAAATGTACCATTAAGAGCACATTTACCTTATGTGGAATTAATTTTCAACATTCAAGCAAACCTTGTGAACAAGGTGGAATATAGGGAAGTAACCAAGATGTGGATAATACATTTTCTTGTAAGAAAAGTGAAGGATTTGAAAATAGGGCCTAGGGTTTCAAAGTAGGGTAGGTTATTATGATTGAAATGTAGTGTGTGGTGGAAAAAATATGGGAAGAGGAGGTTGACTGAAAGTTGTGAGAAATTAGGGGAAGATCAATGAGTGAAATTGAGGGAGAAAGTGGGAAGGGATGAGAGAAATCGAGAGGAGGCGTGGAAGAGAAGAGAGGAAATGGGGAAAGAAAAGAAAGAGAAGAGAAAAAGAAAGAATTTTTTTTTCTTTTTTTTAATGTTAAATTATGCGGCACTGCAATGCCCAAGATAGGCACCGCGGCGCCCAACATTCTGCAGAAACACCTAAAAAAATTTTAAAATAGAAAAAAAAGGAGGAAAGTTACCCTAGCGCCCAACGTTCTAAAATTTTTAAATTTATTTTTACCTGTAGCCTCTAAAGTAGTCCTTCCCAATCACCACTCTAAACTTGATGCTCTAACACTTGAGAATGTACCTATGAAAATGAAGAACAATGTGATTGTCATAGCTAAATTATGGAATAACTCATATCTAATAAATTAAAAATTAAGGGATAAAACTTAGGTTGCCTCCTAAGAAGCGTTTCTTTAACGTCATTAGCTAGACATTGACGTTGATCTATGTTGATTTTCCAAGGGCTCCATCTTCGATAGCTCGATCTTCTTCGTCGTAACAATGTTTGAGAAGTTGTCTGTTTGCCTAGAATATGGATCAATCTTTGCTCACCAATTCCATTGAACCATAGGGAAACACTTTGTGGACCACGAATGGTCCCGACCACCGTGATCTAAACTTGCCTAAAAAAGTTTCAAGCTAAAGTTGAATAGAAGAGCTCTTTCTCTTAGCTTGAGTTCCCTTTTTAGGATCGTCTTGTTGTACCACAACTTTGTTCCTTACTTATAGATCTTTGTATTCTCATATGGTTCATTCCAAAATTCATCTAGTTTGTTGAGTTAAAACAAGCGTCATGGACCCACTAATTTCATATCTAAGTTCAACTTCTTCACAACCTAATAGGCTTGATGCTCCAATTCAACTAGTAGGTGACATGCTTTTCTGAATACCAAATGATAAGGTGACATTACAATTGACGTTTTAAAAGCTGTTCGATACGCCCATAATGCTTCATCAAGCTTATGAGCCCAGTCCATGCAGTTGGTGTTCACTGTCTTCTCCAATATTTGTTTAATCTCTTTGTTGGAGATCTCTGTTTGCCCATTAGATTGTGAATGACAACCATGTGCTAACTTGTGCCGACAATGTATTTAGCTAAAAGAGAATTGAAAAGTTTGCTACAAAAATGTGTACATTCATCACTTACTATTGCTTTAGTCGTGCCAAACCAAGTAAAGATGTTTTTCTGCAGAAACTTCAAAACTACCTTTACATCATTTGTTGGTGTAGCAATGACCTCAACCTATTTGGAGACATAGACTACCACAAGAAGGATTTATACCTGGCTAAAGGATGACACAAAAGTAGCCATGAAGTCTATAGCCCACACATCAAATAATTCCACCTCGAGCGTATTAGTCAATGGAAGCTCGTGACTCCTTGAAATATTTTTAGTGCATTGACAACAATCACATGTCTTCACAAAAGCATAGCAGTCATTGAAAAGAGTTGGCCAATAAAATACCGACGGTAATACCTTAGAAGTAGTACGTGTAGGACCAAAATAACTTCCATAAGATAAAGAATGACAATGCTCCATAATTGATTGTGTTTCCACCATAGAGACACAGCTCCTGATTATCATATCTGTGCAATTCTTGAAGAGTGGTGGATCATCCCATAAATATGACTTAACATCATGCAAGAATTTCTTATTTTGATGAGAAGTCAAGTTAGGTGGCATCTTTCCACAGGCTAAGTAGTTAACAAAATCATCATACCATGGGATCCTAGATGAAACTGCTAAAAGAAGCTCGTCGGGAAAAGTTTCTTGAATCTGACTATTATCTATCACCTTTTCATTCTCTAATCGTGAGAGATTATCAACAACTACATTCTCACTACCTTTCTTATCCCAAATCTCTATATCAAAATCTTGTAACAACAAGATCCATTGAATTAAGTGAGATTCGACATCTTTCTTTTCAAACAGATATTAGATTACTGCATGATCTGCATAAATGATTACTTTGGCGCCAATGAGATAAGATCTGAACTTGTTACATCGAAAGACTACTGCTAACATCTCTTTCTCTGTTGTGGTGTAATTCAATCGAGCTTCATTCAAGATTTTGTTAGCATAGTGGATTGCCTGAAATATCTTCTCCCTAATTTTTCCCAAAAATGCTCCTACTGTAAAATCACTGGCGTCACACATTACTTCAGATGGTTGACTCCAATCTGATACTATTATAACTTGAGTTGTAACCAATTTCTCCTTTATCGTTTCAAAAGCCTTGAGACAGTGCTCATCAAAGACAAATATTGCAACTTTCTCTAGAGGTTGCAAAGGGGGTTAGCTATTTTTGAAAAGTCATTAATAAATCACCTGTAAAACCCAACGTGTCCCAAGAAACTCCAAATCCCTTTGACATTAGTGGATGGTGGTAGCCTTGCTATTGTATTAATCTTATCTCTATCAACTTCAAGTCCCTTTGCTAAAACATGGTAGCCTAGCACAATTCCTTATTGTACCATGAAGTGGTACTTCTCCCAGTTAAAAAATAAGTTCTTTTCTTTACAGCATTGTAACACTAAATAGAGATTGTGAAGTCAATTATCAAAAGATGTACCGAAAATAGAAAAATCATTAATAAATACCTCCATGATTTTCTCTTCCATGTCAACGAAGATAGCCATCATGCATCTATGAAAAGCGGTTGGTGCATGGCATAACCCAAATGACATCTATCTATAGGCAAAAGTCCCATAGGGATAAATGAATGTCATCTTCTCCTGATCCTTTGTTGCTATTGCTATCTGATTGTAGCCAGAATAGCCATCAAGAAAACAATAGTGAGAGTAGCTAGCTAATTTGTCCAACATTTGATCAATAAATAGAAGTGGACAGTAATTTTTCTAGTTGCTCCGTTCAACTTCCTGTAATCAATGTAAATCCTCCAACCAGTCATTGTTCTTGTAGGAATCAACTCGTCCTTATCGTTCTTGACTACTATCATACTATCATCCCACTTTTCTTCAGCACCTCCTGTATTGGACTAACCCACGCACTATCTGAAATAACAAATATGATCCTTGCCTTCAGTAGCTTTAGTATCTCTGCTCTCATCACTTCTTTCATAGCTAGATTCAATCTCCTTTGATGCTCAATGGATGGTTTGTAAGAGTCTTCCATGAGAATTTTATGTATGCAAACGGCAGGACTTATCTTCTTGATAGCAACTATAACCTAACCCGAAGCAGCTTTGTGTTCTCTTAACACTTTCAGTAATTTGTCATCTTCATCATTGGTAAGTGAGGAAGAAATAATCACCGGAGATGTAGAATTTTCCTCCAGGAATGCATATCAAAGATGGTCTAGAAGTTGCTTCAATTTAGATTTACTACTTTTATTATCTTTCTTGTCATCTGATCCCACTGACTACTGAATATCTTCACTCTGTGATGGATTATCTTCATCTGGCGAGGATTCAAGAGCCAATATGTAGTAAACTAAGTTCTTGCTTCATGTATTCTCCAGAAGTGTCAATGTTATCCTTTGTTGCACTAAACATCATACAATGCTCCAAAGATTCCTCAATGAATACTTTCTCTTCCTTCACGATAGAATCGATAAAGTCAATTCTATGGCAAGTATTGGTGTCATCCTAAAATTTCATTTCTTAGTAGATATTGAACATCACTTCTTCTTCATTCACTCTTAATGCGAGTTGTCTTCCTTGTTAATCGATTAGAGCTATTTTAGTTGCTAAAAATGGCTTTCCCAGAATCAATGGAATTTCCTGGTCTTTTTCCATATCCAAAACCACGAAATCAACATGGAAGATAAATTTATCGACATTTACCAAAACATCTTCAATATTCCTTGTAGGTATGTGAGGGATCTATCGGCTAATTGTAGAATAACCGTTGTTGGTTTTACTTTCTCAAGGCCCAAGTTCTTGAAAATCGACAAGGGAACTAAGTTGATGCTTGCTCCATGATCACAATGGGCTCTATCAAAAGAGGATCCTCCAATAGTACAAAGAATAGTGAAACTACCCAGATCTTTTCTTTTTTGGGAGTTTTTTTTTTTTTTTTTGGTAAAAAAAATAGCACAGCACTCTTCTATCAACTTCACTATCTCATATTCTCCCAACTTCCTCTTCTTTGACAACACCTCTTTCATGAACTTAGTGTAATTTGGCATTTGTTTCAAGGCATATGCAAATGGGATATTAATATGAATTTTCTTGAAAAATCTCCAAGAATTTAGTAAATTATGCATCAAACTTCTTTTTTGGGAATCTTTATGCAAACGAAAGTGCTAGCTTGATGACTGATGGGTTATCAAGAAATGTTATAGAATTAGGCTTGTAAGCCTTTTTTTGTTTCATCAGTCTAATTTTCTTGTTCTGCGCCTATTTGCTCTTTCTTCTGATAAGGTATAGAATCTTGTGACATTACAGACATATTCTTTCCAACTTCTTTGTCACTCCTCAAGGTAATAGCTTTGCAATGCTCCTTTAATTCACCTCTGCATTACTTGGAAACATTCCTTGATGCTGAGACTTCATTGATGTAGCTAGCTGACCAATCTGAACCTGAAGATTCTTCATTGCAACCCCTATGTTGGTCACATGAGTCTCAATATTACCCAGACACAATTCATCTTTGTTGAACAGAAACCTTATTTCTGAAATAAAAGTTCCCAAAATGTCTTCTAACGATGGTTTTCCTTGAGTATTTTGATTATTGAATCCAGGAGGTACTTGGAGTACATTCATGTTGTTTCCATATGATAGATTCTCAAGATTTCTAAGCTCTGGGTTATAATGATTGGAAGAATAGTTTCTTCTCTAATTGTAATTCCTGCTGTTGACATATTGAGCCTGCTCATTTTCTATTTATGTCTCCTAATGTGCTGAAGAAACAACCATAACCGAATTTGCCTTCCGTTGATTACTCTGAGCTATAAGTGTAGCTATCTGATTAATAAGTGATGAGACTTGAGCTACTAGGGCAGTGATAAGATCCACTTCATGAATACTCGCTACTCTATTTGCACTTGATCTCTCACTCGGCCACGGCTAGCTAGCTACTTGTAGCTAATCATCCAACAAAGAATATGCAACACTTGCTATTTTAGCCATTAAAGTATCTCCTGCAGCTGCATCTACTATGGTTCTTGTTTGCCCATTTAACCCATTGTAGAATAACTCAATCTGCATCCAACTCCGAAAATCATGTTGAGGACATCTTCTAAGCAGGTCTTTGAACTTTCCCAAGCTTTATAAAATGGTTCAAAGTTAGATTGTCTAAATTGACCAATCTCGCTCCAAAGTTGAGCTAACTCGTAAGGTGGAAAGTACTTGGTGATGAATTTCCGAGCTAAGTCATCCCAAGTATTAATAGAACCATACAGTAGTGACTGGAACCAAGCATTGACTTTATCCCTCAATGAGAAAGAAAATAAACTGAGTCTAATTGCCTTATCAATAACTCTATTCATCTTCACTGTATCACAAATCTCCAGAAAAATAACCCATGTGAGCATTTGGGTCTTTTGTCAGAGCTTCGCCAAACTGATTTTACTATACCATATGTATTAATCCTGACTTCAAATCAAAATTATTTGCAGCAATAGTTGGATGTACGATACCGGAGTCATTGTCATTGACAATTGGTTTGATAGGATCAACTTCATGAATACTCGCTTTTCGCATAATATTAGTAGATGTCAAATAAAATAATCCCCCCGAGTATATGATGTCAAGTTTTGTAATAAATGAAGAGAATTAGAGTATCGAACCCACAATGATTGATATTTGATTCCTACTAAGTACTATAATTATTTTAGCTTTTACTATATTTAGAAAATAAAATTGAGAATTAATATTTTTATACTAATCTAATGTGGATGTGGTGGCAGTTCAAGTAAAATAAGGCAAATTATAAGACATTTATCAACATGAGAAAGCCTAGGGAATGAGTGCACCGCAGTATCAACAATGTTTTTCAATTTTTATAGTTACTTCTATCAATTTTCCTAAGCTTATAGGCAAAAACCTTAGATTAATTCTATTCACTCTCTCGAGTGCCAAATAAAACCTATCTCTATATTTTAATTCCAATATCTCTATTCCGAATTAAAAATATAAAAATTATCAAGTATGTGGTTCTCAAATGGGATCAACCTCAAATATTTCATATTTTCTCTCAAAACCTATAAAAATTAGGTTATGTTATTATTAGATCACGCCTAAATCTCCCTCTCTTGAGTACCGGAATTTAATATATCAAATCATTCAACTATTAATCCAGTAATTGAAAGCAATGAGTAAGAATCAACATAATTAAACTAACGAAAAAATCAAAAAGAAATAATTATATTAGAATCCAAACATGTTTCAAGTTAGGTTACATCAAACCCTAGATTTAGAATTTAGTTTATGATTAAGAGAAACGACATAATCCAATCTAAAAGAAAGAATATGGAGAAGAAAATAGTAGGAAAAATTGATTTGCCACTTGAATTCTCCTCCTACTTCTTGTTCTTGCTCTTAATCAATTTCTTCTTCCTTTGTGTCTTGAGCTGTCCTCATCTCCCTAAGTAGGTCTTTAAGTTTGTATTTATAATCCCTTGAAGTTTCAAGATGAGTTGGAGTTGGATTGGATTGAAAATTTTCTAAAAAATTATGATTTTCTCGCTTTGGGTGACGACGCTGTAGCGATGCAATGATTTTTCCTTTTTGGCGTCGTAGCCCTTTTGTCTGGCACCGTAGCACCATCAGTAGTTTCTTCTCCCAATTGGGCGTTGTGGTGCCCAAGAGCTTGCGCCTCAGCGCCCAGCTCTCTGCTGAATTTTGAGTTGTTTCTTGGGCGCCTAGGCATTCATATGTGGTTTCGTGGCCCCCCATATGTTTTCTTCACTTTGTTTGCCTTATGTTCTAGCATCTTTTCCATTTTATTTTTCTCTTCTTTCATTTTCACTCCATGCTTACTTTCATGATCAACATTTTAGCTCCATTTCAAGCTCCGAAATATTTCATTTTCTCCAAATTATCTAAACTACAAAAAAAAATTAACAACACATCAAAACGCTCAAAAGTGCTAAAAAAACAAACTGGATATTATATTTTAGAGGTACTAGTTCATTGAGTGAATTACACTCATCAAAATTATAGTAGTGATTCAATCAGAAGTGGTCCCTTTGTCTCTTTTCACATGATTTTCATTGCTTCAACTTGTATGGAAAATGCCTATATGAAAGAGTCAAAAGCTAAAAATGCAGACTGCATATTTGTTTGGTTACAACCCTTGAGCTGTCATTTTCTTTCCTAACTTTTCTTGGAAATGAAATTGGTGCGAGAATAGAGTTTCTTCCAATCCCGGATGAGTATAAAATAAAGCTTCGAGGGCATCTTTGATATCGCTATTCGACGGGAATGTTCTCAATATACTTCGTTGTTATCCAATTCACCCAACTCAACATGACATAAAGCACTAGTTTAGGGATGCTATCCAAATTATGTACGTCTCAAGACTATACAATCTTATACCCCGTTTGACCCACATTTTTATTCTTCTACTAATTTTCAATCACACATTCTTCAATAAAATAATATTTTTCATCACATCAATAACTTTTCCTTCTTTTTCAACCACACATTTCCCATCATATCACTATTGCAAAATTCATTATTCCCCAATAATCTTCATCAAACACTCTTAATATAATTCAGTATTATTTATATCCCATTTTACCAAACATGTGACCTAGGATTCATTTAGAGACACTGTCCATATATTTGTCTCAATTCTCCTCCTTAGCCCCCCAACATTCTTCGAACTAGGCTTCTTTCACCAAAATAAAGTTCTGTTTGTACTCCATTTTAATTTTAATGCATTTTTTATTTTATTTTTTTAATCATACATTTTTCAATAAAATAATATTATACGTAAACCAAACTTTTCCTTCTTTTTTTATCCACACATTCTCCAAAAAATGTTCCAATATACATTTTTTTTTTCTAAAAAACTAATTTTAATGGAGCCCAAAGTAAAATAAATTTTAAGAAAAATGTTATAAAGTTTATCCATATTTTTATTCGATTTAGAGCATCAACCCTAAAGAAAGAAAACAGTATCGCTTTTATTTCCCCTTCAATTTACTGAACCATGAATTGTTCCAAAAAGGTGACAAAATAAAATGACTGAATGGCTCCAATTTTTGTTTATGTGAAAATATTTTTAGCACTAATTGTTTTCATTACTTTTAAATTCTAAATATTTTAGGTTTAACAGAACAAAGACTAAGGGTCCGTTTGATTGTAAGGGTAAAATTTGAATGGAAAGAAAACGAATTGTATGAAATTAAATTGCTTAGAATTTGTTTTAGAGTGAATTGTAATTAATGGTGTTTGATTGATATATTTTTCCACTTAATCCGTTTGACTTTATTTTTCATGCAAATTGTTACTTTTTGGGATAATTTTTTTACAATCTGTATTAAAATTTATTTGAATTGTAAAAAAAAAAAAAAAAAAAAAAAAAAAAAATTCGAAATTTTGTTGTCTTCGTTTTTCATATAAATTATCAATTAAATGAATAATTTTTTTTATCATTGGAGATAGAATTTGTTTTCATTGAAAAATAATAATAATAATAATAAATAAATAAAATAAAATAATATGGTGAAAAATCATTTTCTCCAATTTCATGGAATAGACGCGCGTGCGGGGCAGGGGGGAAAAATATTTTCCAATCAAAATTTTGCCTATCAAACACTGATTTTGACATAAAATAGAAATTTCTTTTCCCTTCCATGCCACTTTCTAGGCAATCAAACGGTATCTAAGGGTGCGTTTGATTGGCCGAGATTTTCTAGGGAAAGTGAAATTGGTTTTCCATTTTCAGCTTTTTCATTGTTTGATTGGCATTTTTTTCTAGGGAAAACGTTTTCCACCCTTTTCCAAGGTACAAGTTGTTGATGCACAAAAGCTGGAAAACATTTTCCCACCACTTTGGTGGGAAAATGTTTTCCAGCTTTTGACCAACAATTTTTTTTTTTTTTTTTTTTTTTAACCAATTGGAACACATTCTAAAGTTAATGGTAAAAAAATTTATCCATTTAATTAACAATTTGTATAAAAAACAAAGCCAAACGTAAAAATTTGTCAGGTGAAAAATTATACCAATCAAACACCATTAATTACAATTCCCTTTAAAACAAATTCTAGGCAATTCAATTCCCTGCAATTCGTTTTCTTTCCAACCAAATTCCATGTTTTTTATCAAACGGACCCTAAGTGAATGGAATGTCCTTTGGAACGGATATGTCATATGAATTGCAAGTCATTAGCAAAATAAAAAAAAAGACCCCAAAATCATATTCCCCCCCCCCCCCCCCCCCCCCCCCCCCCCCCCCCCCCCCCCCCCCCCCCCCCCCCCCCCCCCCCCGGCCCCCCAAAAAAAAAAAAAAAAATTCATATTCAGCCCCATTGTGGAGCTATTTGTGTAAATTACCCAACAATCATGCCAACTGACAAGAGGAAGACTTCTTTCTTCACTTGATAGCACATGTTTAGCTAAAAATTTGGATTAAAATCCAAGTAAAAATCAATAATTAATTTTAACCATACATTTCATGAGACCAACAACCCCAAATTCCATCAACTTCTATTAAAATATATTAAAAAATTATTTATTTTTTATCTACCAAACAAGGGCTCAGCCTCACAAACAAAACCAACACGATGAACTAAACTTGGTACCCATTAGACACTACATCAAGTCACATCATATTAATCCTATAACTTTTTTCACCAAGTGTTGTGCTGATACCATTTTAATCTGCCAATACATAAAAAATTTCTGCAGAAAAATACTCAATTTGGTCCAAAAACTTAACGGGATTGATCACGAGATTGACAGAAAGGAAAGCAGGATCGATGGTTTAATTCTGTCATCTATCTCAGCATACTAGCACGAGAGTGTAGATTTTAGTAGGAAATGTATCAAGTTCACTCAACAAATGACCAAGTTCTTCCCCAGAAATATTTTGGTTTTCCATTCACCTTTTTTCCTATTTTTCCACTTCTTTCTTTTGGGGTGGCCGTGCTCATGTTTTAAAAGTTACAAGCACATAAACAATAAAAATTAAGAAATATAAAGTCATAATGGACTCAATAGAGATAAGTCATAAAAGATTAACTATTGGATCACATAATATACCTAAAATCTTCAGAAGTCGTCATCCACCACACAAATGTTAACCATTGTTACTTTCAACATGATTACCATCTAAAAGCTCGCTCACACAGAACTGATGCAGATTTTCATATATTGTCTTCCACTGCTGGATCGTTTGCACAGATCTTTGTTGTTCAACTTTTAGCCTCTCAACATCCAGTTCAGCAGCTGCAGAAGAACCTTGCTTCTGCGGAAAGGGTGAAGCAGAAAAGTTAGGAATTTGAGTGTGAGTTTCACCTCCAAAGTTCATTAACATAACTATACAGCAATATGGATTTTAGAGCAATTTTATCTATAGCAGAACAAGATGAAAAATACAAATGAAGGACAGTAACATTATCTTTGGCAAGGATGAATAAAATACTAGTTTTTTAGTGGGGTTTTTTTTTTTTTTTTTTTTTTTTTTTTTTTTTTTATAGCATTAAGGTGATTGCAGATCTTAAAAAAAAAAAAAAAAATTGAATTACACATGCAAAGCAAATGTAAAATGGAAATTCCAGGAGTAGGACTATGACAATGAGATTTATCATGAATAGGAATTAGTTACAAAATCAACAGCAATCTAGTATTTGGAGCTTTAACCATTGACAATAGAGATTTCGTAGTCAATGGAGCTCTTCTAGTGCCCTCCAATTTACATATTGCTTACTAATTATTCTTATCTTAGAATTTCAGATATGGTTTCTCAAGGGCTCTTCACCTTGACATCTCTAGACTGCCAATTACATGCTGGTAAGCACCCAAGAAGTGTCCCCTAGGGTACAGTAGAAACAACTTATTAAAACATGCATCTGAGAGTATGTTTGATGTCTCCCATATACTTGACATGCATATCTTCTTTAAGCATAGATTCTTGTTACTATCCACAAAAGACGGGTTATCTTAATCATGGGGAAACTACTTTCAAAATAAAAATACTTCCCTACTACGATGCCAATTCCAATAAACATCCTTGAAGAAGATTGAGATAGACTCTTGAATAGTTGTCAGGAAAAGGAAATCAGCAGTGAAAAGATATTTGCAGGGTATTGTATGATGAGGATAGAAGTGTGTTCTCTCTCGCTTTAAGGAAATTAAATAAAAGTTATCTCATCAAACTCATTGTTTCATCTTCACCCGTTGCAAGTTAAATGCATATAAAGGATACAAAATTGTGTTTAGTATAATTAAAATATTAGAGATTGCAGTCACTTAAAGAACCAGTGTGGCTATCTTCTCATATACTTTCAATCATTTTCATTTGTGGCCGTCCGATCTCATGTTTGAACATCATAGGCATAGGCTGACATCTAGGTGATAATATTCTCGTGTTACATGACAACTAAAACCTGTATTGGCTTACTAACCTACAGTATATTAGGAAAATCCATTTTTTTTAATCTACTCAGTCACTTTCTGACTAGTGACTACTTACATGGATTAAGTTAACCAAAGTATAGGATTATCATTTAGAAATAGATTGAGTTGTCCCACTACTTAGTTGTGCAAACTCTTCGGAAGGAAAAGAAGACAGGCAATAATAAGAACAGAGTTAACTTGCAAGTGCTGCAACTTTAGTCACTGCATCTTCTATTGAGAGTGCCGGTGTATATCAGGGTTTCATGGGGCATCACCAGCGAAAAATTTCATGACAGGATTTTATCTGTTTCTTTTCACCTCAAGTCATAATGCTATTTCGTAGGGGACGTCCCCAATTTTAATAATGTACAAGAAATTTCAATATGGTGTCATTTGATATCTGTATCAGAAATTTAGTATAAAAAACTGCTTCCGGTAAAGCAATTAGCAATGAGGAGCAATGCCCATATACCATTGTTGATTTTCTCTTTCAAGCAGGCTTGGATGCAGGTGTTATGAATTAAGCATTACGATTATGAATCAAGCAGTCATAAGTCATAGGATGCAGCCATTACTTACTTAGAGAGACATGAACTCAAACATACACACAAGAATATACAATGGGTTCAAACAAGGATTTCTGAGGATAAATTGATTAGACACTCATCTAGAAAAATTATGTACCTGCAGTTCTTTAATTAGCTTCTCCATTGTTTGGACACTGATGTATGAATCATCTAAGAGTTTGTTTGAAGCAGTCTGAGGACTGATGAATGCTTTAATATAGGCATTCTCATCTGCTGAATTGGCATATTTTTGCAGTGGTGGCGGCATTGGCCAGCCATGTCCCCTTAATGAGGAAGCTTGGGTATTTGTAGATGTTCCAGGACTTAAATGCTGTGGCTGTCTAACAACAATAACATTGTTGACAGGACCTGCAAAATGTGAACCAATATATTAAAAAAAAAAAATTCTTTTCTCAATAAACAATGACGCGATAATTAAGATGATTGGATGCAATTACACTGATCAAATATTTAAGTTGAAATCAGCAGCAGAAAACCAAAAAAGTGTGATGTACACAAACTAGATCACAGTACTCATGGTGCAAAAAGTTTTTCTTCTAGTGAAAAAACTGCAAAGCTCGGATAAATAAAAATAGGATCACCAACTCATCACGTACACCCCCACCTATTTGAAATCCACGTGGCTTCATCTAATTAACTGTCACATTAAAAGGTTAACATCCTTCCTCCTTACATAATAATCCTAAGATTGACCTAATTCTGAGGAGTTATAATCAGGCCAATTTGCTTCATTGCACATTGAGATAATGCTTTGAAATTAATAGGGAGATACCTTAACCAGAATTGAGTTATAGATTACAATTGTTGATAAACAATATTGATGGTAAGGTAGCAGACAGCAAACCTATTCAACTGTAGAGCTGCCAAGGTTGCATATGTTCTAATCTTTTCTTGGATTTTATGTGTTCTTTATACAAGGTTATACCAAAATGCATAAGGAAACTGCTAAAGGCGTAAGAGGTATCACTTAATGACCGTTGTCCAGGTTAAACACAGGAATTAATTTCAAAATTGTCATAAGATAAAATTTGCATCTGTCATTACAGTGTTTATCAGAGCAATTATAAAACTGGCACACCTAGTCAAACTTGGAAGTAGGACATTTTAAATCTTCTATTTAGCCATGGCAAGCAACCATATGTAGGTCTAACTGCACTGCAGAGGGTTTTATGAATTTCTCCTCAAGGATATGTATGGTAACACAGAAACTGATATCCTACTAGATTTGGCCACTTTTCCCAACTCAGTTATAAACTGTTTCTCAAGGAGGAAGAACACTGCTACATGGATAGTTTCAGTTTGATAGTATAATATTAGATGTCATGTGCCTTATCTCCATCCAAGTTCCTTTTTCAAATAGCCCATATGCATGTTAATGAACCACTGATGCGTGCTTTCTATGAGTATTAGATGATCATGTGCATACAAACCATCAAGAGTAACATTTCCCTAATACTGGCAGCAATAGACGACTTCAGATCATGCTCCAGTGTACACAATGCAAAATTTATTGCAGTAAAAGAGAAGCCAAAAGAGATGTACAAATAAAACTGCCCTCAGATTCAAACATCAAAAGCTGAAGGAAAAAAAAAAGGCCCCAGTATAAACCATGTTTATCAGCATAATTACATCCCTTTGTCGATACACAAATCTTCTTTCAAATCACAGCATAAAAGGTGCGAAAATTAAAAGACATGCCAATAACAGGGTAAAATGAGCTGAATAATGAGGCAATTTGCATGACAGTGCAGTAAATGACTTAAAAGTATTAGCTGTAATTTATGGTACCTTTGGCATGTCTAAAGACGCGAGTAATGTTGCGCCTCTTAGTGTCCCAAACACGAATCATGCCATCCTCAGAACCAGAAACCAATAGGGATCCATCAGCACTAGAAGCTAAGCAGGTAATAGCCTTACTGTTACACAGATGGGAAATTCATTCAGGATGAGAGCTAAATTGGAAACAAAAGGCAGAAGGGGCAAACATAAAACGCCTTCAAATCAGGCAAAAGGTAAACTTTAAAGATGTCGTTTGTAAAATGTTTTTGCTTTTCAAATGATATGCTTTTATGAAAATTTTGAAAGGGCATTGGCTAAATGCACAAAAATATTAAGAGGCAAATGTATATGGAGTCCTATCAAATAATTGATAATCAAATCATCAATAATCTCTCTGAGCACTACCTTGTAAACAAAAATGACCATATGGAGTTAAAGCGGCCAAAATATCGATCGAAATCAAAAAAAGTAGGAAACCATTTAAAGTAGGTATGACCACAAGAAAAGAGAATAAAAGTACATATTTTCACTTTTCACATTGTTCAAAAGATGAAGCATGAATATGTTAGAAATACCTGTGCTCAGATAATGAACCAATTATATGTAACCCGTAACTGCTGTTGGAGGTTCCTGGAGCATTTAATGCAGCAATGTATATTTTACCATCTCTACCACCAGCATAAAAGACATGCTCCCCAGGGTCCAATGCAATTGCATCAATTATTGAGGGGAAGACAATGTTTCTTAAAAGTTTCCCTGTAGATAAACTCCATACCTATGATAAGTCCATAAATTGTTAAAAGTGATAACCTGAGCGCCCAAATTAAGCATCATAAGACTGTAAATCTATTTATTCAGAAGACCATGGTACATGAAATAATCTCATGCTCTTAGCAGATTTCAGTACTCTAATAATTGGCAACAAACATCTCTGGTACAAGGATTATGCTACGTGTACACCTCATGGTGTACACAATGCATTACACCCCCTCACATGGAGGGGGGCCCACGAATTTTTTATTGTATGTGGGCCCCCCTCCATGTGAGGGGGGTGTAATGTATTATGTAAAGAATTATGTACACATAGCATAATTCCTGGTACAAAGGGGTCAATTTAGATTAGATAAAGATGAAAAATTGGCAATTTAGAAGAGCAGTAGTTTATGAACAACAGAAATGTGGAATTAGCAACATATATAGTTACATATATGCTGATAGTCTTCAAAAGAACGAGTTCTTCATTAAAAATAGCTTTACCAGAACAAATTTTTGTAAGTAAAATACTTAATTATGGTATCAACAAGCAGAATAAATAGTATGCCACACCTTGCAAGTACGATCCTCAGAAGCAGACACAATAATTGCATTACATCCACCATACCCAATTTGAATGTCTGTCACTTTCAAAGTATGCTCATGGAAACTATACTCATAAAGATTCTTTGCTTCCTCCCTATTTGCACCACCAAAGATCCTAAAATAACATAATAACTTCCACTAAGTATGCAACAAATGAGTTATATGGCAGACAAAAAATAAAAAAGCGAGAATCATATACATGAAAAGTGACCAAACTCGAACACATCCATCCTCTGACCCTGAAATCAAAAGGGACTGATCGTCATTAAATAATATGCGAGTAACTCCCCTGTAATGTGCATGCCACTTTTTAAGCAAATTCCCAGTAGCAACCTACATATATTGAAACATATTCACAGCAAAAGCATCAGTTACAACAATCACTACTACAATAGAAAGGAACCAAAAATTGAAAAGTAATATATTCAATTTACCTCCCATAAGAATATATCACCTGAAATACCTCCTCCCACTATATAAGTTCCTTCGCTATTAGAGAGAAGTGGCTTTATGGGTTCAGCAGGGAAGCTCTTGACTTCAACCTGAGGCTGTAAGTTCAAAGTAAGAAAAAATTAATTGTTGAATTAAGTTTCAATCATTTCATTTCAAACTGAAAATTTTTTCTTATAATGGTGAATTTCCACCTTTTCCTGAAGCAATACCAACATGACCTTAAAGTTCACATAAAAAGTTGCTACTTAAAATGTTATTGGTTTCCTGTTAGTATATTCATCAAAAATAAAATAAAAAAATCTCCGAGAACCAGTCAATTTGAAGCAAAATAAAACAAGAAATTCAAATAGAATTTGGGGAATAGTTAAAACTATGTTATATTTTGACAAGTCCCAACTTCACTGAAATTTTCAAACAATGATAAGTAATTTAAGAAATATTTTTAATCCATACAGGATGCATTTAAATTGTCAAAAAAACGGTAACTCCCACTTAATTTACTTTAACATCTTAACAACTTCGCTTTATTCATATATATTTTTAACGCAATACTCTTTAATTTACATGTGGTTGGATCATGGATGAGCTTACCTTGTTCCAGGACCAGTAGAGGATAGAGCCGGAAGAGGAGGACTTGGGGTCCCGGATTTGGGAGGAGGCCAGGAAGCGGCCAGCGACAGAGGCGAGACCGTGGGCAGGGGAGGAGCACGTCTTGTAGCGCAGGTGCTCGGCGCCCGTGTGGAGGTTCCAGCAACTGATGCCGGCGTCCGTCGGCGATGAGGCCATCACCAATTCAGTTTCCATTGTATAATAGGGTTTTGCGTTTAACGGCTCGTGGGGTTTATGCCGCAACTTCGAAACGTAGTTTTTGGCTAAGATTGAAAGTTAATATTTAAGACAATTAAAGAGTGAATGAGGACGAAAAGGTTTCGCTAGATAATTTATTATTATTATTATCATTATTTATTTTAGGCCTAACCATACATGCTCTCCGCTTGAGAGTGCCGAAAATAGGGTACACGAAATTTGTGAATAAGTGAATGTCTGATAATAAGCAAGAAATATTCGTCTTTCTACTAAATAAAATGTATTAAACGTAGTAGTCCTCATATAAAATTATTGACTATAAAGATATTAGTAATATGGAGAAGACAAAATTGTTTCAAGTACCTACAAAATCGGAAGCGCTCAATCTTTCAAACTTTCCCTTGTTTAGGCTCTATTTTAATGATGTTTTGATAAAAGTATATTTTAGAATAATAATTTTTTGGATAATGTGTGATTAAAAAATAAGATTTTTATTTTTTAAAATTTACGTGTAATGTTATTTTATTGAAAAATGCATGATAACAAATAAAGAAATAGAAAATTGCATTACATTAAAATGGAGCTCAAATAGGAGCTTAGATTTCAGTCACTTGAGAGCAAATCATCTAATCATGATTGAGGACAAAAAATTACTCTAAATAACTTTTATTTAATTTTAAGTCTAACCATAAACGCTCTCTGTTTGAGAGTGGAATGGAGTATCATTTAGATTTCATTCGAGCGAGAGCAAATTTGTTTAAAAGAATAGAGAAATGAATATCCTTATTCATTTCCTCGATTTCTACTCCAAATTTGTGTGGTATTAGAGGGAATTATGATGAGCAATTAACGATCAAATTAGTTGAAAAAATAAGGACTAAATATTTTCACACAATACTTTTTAATAATTAGACTACATTTGAATTGTATGAAAGATTCATAATTTTTATATATTATCACATTTATATTTCAAACTTTTTTTATCACTTTATTATTCTCAAATTAGCACAAGTCGTTCCTGGTTATGGTTGCAAATAGAGTAGAAAAACTCATTTGCTCATTGTATTTTTTGAAAAAGCAAAATAAAAATAAAAAATAATACTGCAAATATGCAAATATAAATTTGATCTTCATTTTAAAGAACGTTAACAATATTTTTGGACGAATATTATGAATAAGGACAATATTTTTTAAATTATAAAATGTTAAAAATAAAAATGGAATGAAGAAAAAAGTTAAGAACATAAGTGTGATAGTCAATAAAGGTTAATGACCTTCAATGTAATTAAAATATAAAGTACTTCTAAAATAATGTGGTATGAATGAATATCGCTACCCAAAAATAAGAGAACAATGAAGGAGAGATGTTCGAGAAAAGTAGATAGAGCTTTAAAGCCCTTTTAGGCAAAGGCGAACCCAATGAAGGCCCATCTGCCTACACCAGAATTTTGGGCCTCCCCCTCCATTTAACAATAGGGAAAATTTCAAAAATCAGGTATTAACTTTAATACAATTCAATTTTTAAGTATCAAGTTTCAAAATGTAAAATTCAGGTATTTGCTAATTAATTAAGAATATTTATTAATTAAATATAATAAAGTCACATATACAAAATTATTGGCCACAACTTATTTAATGGTCACATATTATCAAATTAATTGGTTAAAGATTATTTTGAGATCACAAATCCAAAATTTTGTAGGTCACAAATCCAATTTTTTAGGTCATAGTTTATTTCATTGGTCATAAATCAAAAAAAAAAAAAAATTACATGTCACAGTTTATTTATAGGTCACAAATTTTCAAATTTATTGGTCACAAATTATTTTTCAGTTACAAATTATCAAACTTTAATATCACGATTTAATACTTGGTCATGGTTATCAAATAATTGGTCACATACACCAAATATTAGATTACATACTACTGCCACCAACACTACCGTCACTTGTGGCCACCCTCACCGCCACTTGTGGCCACCCTCACCCTTGGGATCGTCGTCAGCACCAACCACCCCGTACCACCACCATCACCATCACCATCACCATCACTCATATGCTTACAGTCTGATATTATTTGCCCTTCATTTTACCATACTTTGGTCTTGCCTTTGATCAGTAGCTACGAGCAAAGGTATTGAAAATTTGACTCAAATTCACAGAATCTTGCCAGTGAACGCCATCACCAATGTCAACTGCCACCACCACAGTCAATGCCTCCATCGCCACCATAGAACGGAACCCAAATTTCCTAGATCTTCAATCATCTATAGCCACCTGCACTACCTAGATTGGGACCACCGTCAATGCCAACATTTTTTGTGACACTGCCATATCCACCATCTCCATGACCAGATCCACCAACAAAAATCATCTCAATATTCCAACACCAAAACAACCACCACCACCATCGTCACCATCCCTACAGTCAAACCACCACTCGGATCGTCGCTAAGCGACGCTCTAAGATCCGCACACAGCTACATCCCTTCCACCACCACAACCATCACCGTTTTCTCCATTTCCTCCTTCAGAACGTAGCCAACATCACCACCAGCTCGTCGTCGTCGCCACCACCACCATTACCAACTGTAAACACCACCGACAAAATCATTACAAACCAGATCTAGAGCAGTACCCCCCATCCCTAGCCCAATCCAGAGTATCACAGAATTACGAGATTTTGATAACTACCTTAAAATTTTGAAAACATAGACTAGGCACAGAGTGTGGGGAGTAAAAAGAGGAGAGATAAAATGGAGAAGAAAAGGCATTATCCGGCGATTGTGCTTCCCAGAAGAGGAGAGAGTATCTCGACGACTGTGTTAGGACTTGGGAGTAAGAAGAGAAGATAATAAAGGGAGAAGAAGAAAGAGAATGAAATTGATTAGGGTTTGGGAGATAAATATTTTAATTTATTTAATTTTTTAATTGGTTGGAGATATTTAATATTTAATTATTATATTGATACCTGAATTAGGAATAATGAAACTTAAAGCTTGATTTTTGAATTGAGATCTTTAAACACTTGATTGTATGTAATTTCCTCTTAACAATATGTCAACAGCCCAAGTTAAAAAAAAAAGAAAATGAAATGAGCCAAATAATTGGCCCATATTATCTTATTAACTTCATTCGACAAACCTTTACAGATGAATTATTTCTTCGATTTAGAAATTGAATCCCCAATATCAATCGCTACTCTTTATAGTTTCTTGTGGTGGCTTCTCAATATATTTCGAGATTGAGGTGAGTCGTCAGGTTTGTGCATTCAATGAGGGAAGCTTGTTAGTTAGGTTGGAGGAGTCGAAGTGCGTATTGTTGACGCGACAAATTGACCTGTTTTGTTGCTTGTCGAATCTTGTGTTCATTGTTGGAGTTATTTGTATTGTTATTTGAACAATATTAAGTAGGTATGTAAGGTTGCTAGCTAAATATGTTAAGAATTAAGCTATTGTACCCAGAATTTGACACTTCGGATTACCCGATCCCACCGACTTCCTCACATGAGGGTCGGGCCCCACTTCCGACAAGTGTGCGGGACCCGCCCCAATGTGAGAGGAAGGGTGGGGTAGAATAAATCGGAGTGTCAAACTCTGAGTACATGTAGCAAGATTGATATGTTAAATCCTTCATCTTGGAAATTATTTGGACAACATATTTTTTCGCAAATGTGAATAAGTTTTATTTATGCATTGATGTATGAATTGAAGGTAAAATTAATCCCAAATGTGAATAAGTTTTATTATATAGCGTCAACTTTACGCCTGTTTTATTTTCATTTGAATGAGTCCACTCCCCGAGATTATAATATACAGAATGTGCATATTATATGCATTATTTCATTTGGTTTTTATGCATTTTTTTGCGTCTTAAATTAGCAATTGTTTATTTTATAGTAAAAACAGTCATGGAAAGATTTTATAAAAGAAAATCTATGTTGAAAATGTTGTTATATATATATATATATATAACATGCTCTTTATAATATAGTCATAGAAGGCTGCAAGCAAAGGATAGTGGACCAGTGACTGTAGAGAATTTATTGGATCCTTTATATTTTGTTGGGCTCAACTTATTTGTTGACCCAATTGGTGTATCACATTGTGTTGTCGACAGATCAGTATGTTAAGAGTTCATCACTAACTACTCTTAAATCAATTAAAAGCTAAGTTAAAATTAAAGGTAAAAGTTGAGGTGTCGAGTTCCAATTAACAGTTATAGATATGAGAGTAAATCGATGGATGCCTTTGGGAATCAGTTTTCTACCGGATGGATACCTCAAGGACGTACAAAATGGAATATTTAAGCACAAAATCTATAATTTTATAGACGAAAAAAAAAAATGATATAGCCTCTAGATGATGACCCACCAAACAGACGAAGGAATTTTTTTATACGGGAGAATCCGCAACCGTTATCTTTCGGGTGAGCATTGGGTAAACCATCAGGCTGACGCAATAACCTACAAATCACGTCAGCCAGGTTAACGACACTAGGCAAGTTTGGTACGACAGACTTAACCGAGAAAATATTGGTAGAGAGAATCGAAGTCGTGACCAAAAGTCTTCACGCTCACCTATTTCACTAACTCGATCATCCCATGAGGGACAACAGAAGAAGGATTTTTATGCTTTGATTGAGGAGGTTTAACGAGAATGGACTTTCCATCCCTTTACACAAGTGAGGTTCATAAAGTCAAAACCAAATAACAAGATTGAAATTGAACCAAAATAATTGACCTACATTTTATGTAGCAAGCAAAGCAAGTCATTAGTCAATTATTTTTGAAAGACCGTCGAAATAAAATTCAACTTGTAAGATTGACTATTATAGTCTAATTAACTTGTCCTCGACTATTTTATGCTATAATTAGGAACATTAGATCATTACATTTCTACTAAGTTCAAACGCTAAATGATTGCATGAATTTTTGAAAATTAGAAAATAGAAAATGCTTGAGACCTTCCAATAAAGCAAGTATTAATATCTTTCGGAAACTTTACGTCTACGTGTGTAAAGTGTACACATATTAAACCAATGTCTAAATTGTCAATAAAGTGTCATACCAAAAATAATGTCAATAAAGTGCACTAAAAGGACTAGAATGGAGCAAAACTAAAGTCCTTTTTTTAAAAATCTCTTCACAAATTTCTTTCCCTTCGCTTTCCCAACTTTCAAAACTGGGCTGTTAAGCAACACGCAATTACTCTTCTTAAAGCATCTTTACCTGATGATAAGCTTTAGTATCTCTTTTTTCTGATTTTTTACTCTCTATCTTCTACCCTTCTAGTAGCACGTCCAAGTTCGCGGTCACGTGCCATACCCTCACTACAAAAAGACAACCTAGCTGACTAGGGTTAGGGAACTTTTTATAGCATACATGGGACCAAGAATTTATCTAGACTGATTTGAATAGAAAACTCAAAACAATTGTGCTACAGGAGCAGAATGATCGACATAATAGTTGACTTAATATCACATGATATTTTATTATTGGATTGTTTTAAACACAGTCAGCTGTCACATTCAATCAACTCCCGCCACTGCATCTTCGGTGGTGGGATTCTTCGATCAAAGTAGAATTATTCAACTGAAAATAACGCTTCTCTTATTTCTAATTAGTTCTTGTTTAATAATTCTCTATTTTTGAGTTTCCAAAAATTATTTCTTTTGTCTGCAATATGAATATTGCATCACTACTCTTAGTCAATAAAGCAAAAGTTAAGAAGAAAATACTTAGTCAAGCTTTACGTAGAAACTTTACCGTATTTGATTGTTGGACAAAGTAATGGATTAAATGAACTATATCCACACATTATATACTTATAGATGCATCTAATTACCTAACAGTCAAGAAGTATCTGTCACTGTTTGGATTTTTGTGCGATGGAGAAGGCTTTTTCTTGGGGGTGGGGGGTGGGTTGGAAGAAGTGAAAGAGGGAGGGGGAGAATCCAGATAAGGTGTTAAAGAGATAGATCAGATACTTAAAGTAGGAAAAGGCAAAGGTTTTCTGGGTATCAGAAGTATAGAAGCCTTGATAGAAACATATTACAACCACATTGTTCGTTGCTCAGTTTCTTCCTTCATTTCGCTTTCATAGAATAACACACCCTGTCTTTTACTAAATAATAATTATAATTTTACTACCATTTTGTTCTCTTCTCTGTGCATGTGTTTCTCACTTTTTCATTTTTGTTTGGGTACACATGATTGTACAGTTTCACATAAAAGAGAAATATTGGGAGATCCTAACCTTAATCATCATGGCCTTCTTTTCCTTAAAAACATAGTGGGGGTGGGCGGGGAGTCTTTCTTCTCGGTAATAATGACAATAATACTGATAATTAATACAATAATGATGCTGCTAAATCTACACTAATTAATTCGTGAATTTTTAAGTTATTGGTGGAAAAGAGCTAATCCAAATTGAAAAAGACACGTACTAGTTTCATGGAGATATGGTCAGATATGTACGTATAATTCATTAAATGCATTGATCAGAGAAGCAAAAAAAAGAAAATTTGCCATTGAGTCAGTCAGGCTGCAATCTTTCTGAGTTTTCCTCCAAGTGGAACTGAAAAAAAAAAGTATTCAGGTCCAGGGTCATCTCTCTCTCACACTCTCTCTATTCTTTTCTGTCTTTGTGCATTTATTAATCTAGCTGAAATATTCAGATAACAAAACCAGAAAGAGAGGAAAAAGGAGAAGAGGAGTAGATAACCAATCATGGAGGGGAGTTGAATGCAAAGAAGATAGTCATATAACTAAAAAGATATAAACTTTGGGGATTTGAACTTGATTTGATCTTTTGTTACACTCTAAACAAAACCCACCTGAATTCATGGCTGGGGGAGCGAGGTAACACCGCCACTACAGTTATATTTACATAGAACAAGTCACAAATTCTCACACGCAATGGAACATCTTTTGAAAATACACTTCTACTAGAGGATTTTAAAACTCCAAGATAGGAAGAAAACAGAAAATTAATGAAAATAAGCGCTAGAGAATAAACCGTAAAGCTTTTTTCTTCTTTCTTTTGGTAAAAACTTGAATAAGGGCATCTGGGAAAGCTAACATTGAGAAGGAGGCATGAGATTCAACCCTAAATCATCCTTTTCCAAGACCAATCTTGTCTTGTTTACCTCCACGGAAGAAGAATAATCTGGATGTAATCTTTTCTTCGACGAGAGTGGCACACCGAAGAGCTTAGTTCTGCAGGTTTCACTATTTGCAGGGTCTTCTACCATTGTCACACTGCTCGGTGAAGTCTTGCTAGGATAAGTAGAGTTGTTGAATGAGCCCAGAAAAGAATTACCTTGTTTAGGGTTTGATGCCATCTGATGGTACCTAATAAGCTGGTTTAATGGCCTTTGAACAACTGAAGAACCACTGATGGGTGTAGCTGCAGTATTAGAAGAGAATAAAGATGAAGGATAAGAGTTGCTAGGTGCCACTGGTTTCACATGGTTCTGAACAAAATAAATGATATCATTGTATAGTTTCCTCATGTGGGCTAGTTCAGAAACAAGCATATTGTTGCTTCTCCTAAGCCTTTGGTTGTCTTCAGAAAGTGCTGTGACTGAGTTGTAAGCATAGTTAGCACCACAACTTGTGCCATTTATTGCGGCGGAGATCCTGGTGGGGGAAGAGAGTGGTGGCGGTGAGTCACACCAGTGGTTGTTTGGTTGCTGCTCGTCCGAGTCAGGTGGAGAGATGCTGACTCGGCTAGGGTACGGAAAGAAACTCTGTCCGCTCATACTTTGATTGAGAGGGTGGTGATGGTTTAAGGTCACCTGCGGCTGAGCTGTTTTTCTCCGGTGGATCTCACACAGCAAGTGTTTCTCCCCTTTTTTGAAGAACTCATTTGCAAACTCCCATCTGTCTGGTACAATTTTTCTGAAACCCTAGTTTCATCACCACCCAAACATCAACAAAACAAACAAAAAAAAAACATGATAAAGACATTATAATTTGATGTATCTATCTGTAAATAAAGAATTACTTACATAGGTGTTTAACTGGCGAACAAAACTAGAGAAATTATTGTGCTTAAAATAGTTGGGAAGAAGGTCCCTCGCAAACTCCGACGGACGCCAAACAACAAAGGTCGTATCATCTTCTCCCCAAGAAACAATGTGGTCTGTATTCGGATCATCAACAAGCTGATAAGTTTTTGTCAAAAACGGCGCCGGAACTGATTTGTTCGAATCTAAAGATAATAAAAACCCTTCGCAGTTATCTAGCATCAAAGCCATTGAAGAACAAAATGATGGTTTTGATCAGAGAAATCTACAGAGGATTAGTTGATTATTTTGTGTGAGAGTGAATTTTTTATATTAACCTCACCTCGGGTTTGTAGTTGTGAGAGAGAGAGAGAAGAGAGGGGTGGTGTGGGCGGGGGTGGGGGGGAATATGTGTCTGTCCGTGGACTGTGAAATAAGGGCTTTTCAAGACAAACCCGTGATTCCGTGACACGCTCTCTCTCTCTCTCTCTCTTCGCGCGCGCACACACTCACGCACAATGGAGGCACTGCATTAGTGGGCGGAGGTAAGAGAATTTACGGTGCCACCCCTCTCCTCTCCTCCTTTTCAATGTCTTTTTTAGAATTAACTTTTCTTTACTTTTTCTTTGTCTTTCATCTTTAAACAAAATCAAGTCGTTGATCTATGAAAAAGTGAATCATCTTAAACGTAAACAACGTATTTTGGTGATTGAACAACTTTTACTATTTTCGAAATTTTGTATCTTTGCAACATTTATCTCGAAATCTTATACAAGAAAAATATTTTCTTGTAATTTTGGTGTAACAAGTTCAGTGGAAGGAATCGGAGGGCAGTTTGGTAATTGAAAACAAGATTTCCCTGGTTTGGAAGAATGGAAAAAAGAAATAGAAATGGAAGATTATGAAGGTTCACGTCAAACGAGTGTGTTTTGTAGTTTCCTTTTGTAGTTTTCTCTTTGTTGTTTAATGGCACCAACCCAGATACACATACACACACTGACTATGTGTTTCTCTTTCTCGCACATATAGCGAATCTCCATCGTTTTCTACTCCCAGTGCGTCTGCTTCTTTGCAGATTATATAAGGTAGAGCCAAACATCGAATTACGTGATGTGATTTTTAAACAATCCCACTACATGTATATAAATGATGGACAATTTTTTTGACAGAATGTCAGCTGACAAAATTTCATTGAATGTTGAACAAAAGATACAATTAAACCAATCAATGTAGTATTGTCACATGTATATCTGTAAATATTTTTTGTACTCTAGCTTAAATGATTTTTAAATGGCTTGGCTCAAGTCATCTGCATGAACATTGACACAATCCCACTACGTATATAGAAATGATAGATAATTTTTTAACAGAATGTCAGCTGACAAGATTTCATTGGATGTTGGACAAAAAAAATAATAATTAAACCAATCAATGTAGTGTTGTCACATGTATATCTGTAAATTTTTTCTGTACCCTAGCTTAAATGATTTTTAAATGGCTTGGCTCAAGTTCATCTGCATGAACATTAACATGTTTCAGAATTTGCTATAAAACCAGAAATTAAGAAAAGAAAGGCATTGATTCAATTTTGATTATAGGGAGAAAAGGAAAATGATGAGTAATTATTTAACAAAGATACACAACTGATTATTTTGATCATTTGGCTTTGATACCACTCATTATTGGGGTAAAAAGTGCCTATGGCTATGAGTGCTTTTATCTTTTTCGAAAAAAAGAGTTTGGCTATTCTCCACATTCATGATTGTTAGATCTAAATGCTAAAATTATGAGAGATTAGAGAGCCATATGCCAGACATGGATGGTCAAGACTTGAACACTCTATTTTAACTATAAATTTTCCAAAATTGTGTTGACTATAAACTCGTACAGAAGATATTGACAAAAGATGTTGACAGAATACTTATAATGAGGAGCCTCACCTTTTTTTGGATTTTTTTATTCATGCGGGATCCACGTGCATGTAAGTGAATATCAACATCTTCTGTCAATTTCTTATATACAAGGAGCTTTATTTTAAACATTATTGTACCAACGTTTCTATCTATTCAAATAGTTATTGTTGTTAGTTAACGCAATGTACATACAAGATTCAAAAAATTAAGCTTTAAACATTAAAGAATATCGTACCGAAAAATGAATTAATTATTATTCTATCAAATTAAGCAAAAATGAATATGAAGAAACAGTGCCAGCTTCAAGTCCTGATATTAAAAAAAAAAATGATTTGTTAAACTCTGATGAAGAAGAAGAAGAAGAAGAAGACGATGACGACTTCTAAAATGTTTTCTCTCTACTCTAGCTAGTTTTCACACACACACAAACACGCACAGTTCTACATTTTTCTTCCGTAAAGTTTCAGCGCCTGACATGGAGATAGGCCTTCCTTTTTATTTTTTGATATGCTACAATTCTCGTGATACTTATTTTGGATTTTTCCTTATATTTATTCTTAAACATTTATTCACTTATTCATGTTACAAGCACACTATGGGAATATATCACATGTAATTGCATCGATCTAGAGGTACCTCATATGCTCTTTTAACTATTTTGTAACATTATTGTCTTTACTTTTTAAGAATCATTTTTAATCTCATCGTGTTAACAGTAAAACTGTGCATGTCACACTACTCTTCTAAGGAAAAACTTGTGTTACATAGATTATAACCTTATAACATATTAAATTTGTTTTCAACTTGTCTCCTTGTGAGAAATTTGTTCCTTTTTTTTATTAGGAAGAATAAATTGGAGAGATCTGTTTCAGAAGCAATATTGGCAGCACTGCATTAAGTGTCAACACTGCACTTTTTTGACAGTGTACAATGCGATGCCATCAGCATTGCATCTGGACAGTGTACAAGATGAATCACCCTGTACATATAGACTTACCCGTAAATTGGAGGGTTTGAACGAATAGTCAGCAGCTTTAACAAGGATGTGTATCTATCAATGTGATACCAATCCATGAACAAAAGTATTGAAAATATTATAATTAGTAGAGAGAAGACAAGAAGATTCTATTCTATAATATCTAAGAAGACAGTGGAAATGAACCCCACCTCCAGCTCTCACATGACCACTGATACCTACCCTTTCAAAAAAATTAATAATCATGTTGACATAATGAGAATTCCTAGGAGAGACAGCTTAAAACACACGCCCAAATACTGCTTATAATTAAAACCCACTTCCTTAAACCTAGATTAACACACATGATGTGCTGACTGATGTACATACTTTAGTATGTGTGTCTAAGTGTATAAATATAAATTTTAATGTCTTTTGTCTATCCAAACTAGTAAAGACGAAAGAATAAAGTTGTTTGTACAAATAAATTGTACATGATAATTTACAGGTACTGAAATAAATTGTACATGATAATTTACAGGTACTGAAATGGGAGCACCTTATTGACTATTTTAACTTTAATTTTTGTCCAAACTCAAATAAAATATTGTCATGTGGCATTCTGTAACCTCATCTATCTGTACACGTAGCATTGTTCAAGACGAAAAGAAGAAGCTTTGCTCTGTCTCTTTTCACACTCTCTTTTGTTCGTTCTACTGGACCCTATCTGCACCAATAGAAATGTTTCTCTCTTTAAGAATAGGTCAAAGACGGTCTTCGAATCAAAGGCTCTTCTGCAATATGCATGGATTCGTATAAATTGGATTAATGGGTGGTGGTGAGGGTGGGGGTATTGTAAAAGGGAACACGAGGAAGTGGCAATCTGAAATTAATGGAGAGGACGAAGGGTACAGGTTTTGTCTCTGTAGGGTGTATGGTGCCACTCAGGTTCAGCCAGCCAGCCAGCCACGAGTACTGCTGATATGTCCTCTATCTGCTACAAGAGACATCTCTGTGGACTGTCTTCTATTTCAGGTCTCGCCAGTTGCATTAATGGACAAATCCATATTTCATTTTTGTATTTATTTTATTTGATTTTTCTATTTCTGGTGGAAAAATATGATTGTTGACCAATAATAATGCTCTAGTTACGATGGTTAAGTTGAAAAATCTTAATTTTTAATTTTTTTAAACTTAAGAAGATTTTGTTTAGATCTAATTTTCAACTTAAACTTATTAAAATAGCTTTTAGCATAACATGGTCTTCTTCATCTCTACCAATCACACCCTTTGATTAAGAAGCGAAATTGGACAAACGTGCCAGATAGAACGGGATCAATTATTTTAAATGATAGAATTGGTCCAAAAATTTCTTCAACCTTTCAAAATTGGTAAAAATAATATTTAGACCACATCTATCTCAATTATAAATTTTAGTCCACTCTAAAATTTAATTCTAGTTTTGGCCTTATCCCCATCCCCTACCTCTCTAGTTCCCCGACACTCCTTTCCACATTTTTGTATCCATCTCCTTTTTCTTTTCTAAGAAAAACTAAATACAATAGCGTGAAGTACCTCAGGGGTTCCCTAGAGTTTCCCAATAGAAACTCGAGAGCAACTGGAAGTCATCCAAGCTTTCAATTAGGGTGTAATACACCTAATTAGAAGGTTAAGTGACGGATACATAGGAGAACAATGTAGTGAAAATGTTTGTACTATTGTTTTTAATACTGTGTTAAATATTGTTTTACGAAAATTTTAACTATTACTCATTGAAGTATTAACACGAAAATTGAAATTTGCAGTGGAAGAACTAGTGCATGAAGTACTTCCAGTTTCATGGTCTATCAAGCCAACATCTTCAAGATCAACTCGATGTTACTAGTCCTTAGATAGATTGCAAGGAAGCTAATGAGCCAACAACTAGTAATCTAGTTGTAGACCATTTTTGTCAAGACACAAGCAATGTGGGATTACAAAATTGCACGTTAATCATTGTTGCCTCGTCTATTTACAAAAGGGGTTTGAGCCCGCACTCAAAGATGGAGCTGATATCTTTATTTCTATACTTCTCAAGACCTTTATTATGCAGGTGATACTTTTGAATACATGCATAATGATATTGACGGGAGCTTAGATTTGCCATAAATGGGGTTATATGCACAAATTTATGAACTCCGACGATGATAGTGATTAGTGTGAAGTGATCATGAGTCAACCATATATTATACAAGTTACATGATGATGAGAAGTATGACTAGAGCACATGAAATTACTATTATTTTTATTCTTTAGCTCTTAGTTTCTCTTAAGCTAGTTAAATTTCCCATATTGCATCTCCATTGATAGGAGGTTTGGTCCAATGTTCCCTTCCTACACTTACGTTTCTTTTTATTTTCAGTATGAATTAATATTCTACCCTCTTGTGTTTAGAATTGAAAAAAATACATAAACTTTTAAGTACTTAGGTGAGAAGAAATTCTGAAGATAATAGAAATGGGAGTTGTTATTTTATTCATTGAGAAATCATTTATATATAGTACAACTTAATAAACTAAATATGTAAAGAAGAATAACAATTCGTAAAATTAAGTACATCGTCATCAATCATCTCGATCAATTTGTCTCAATGATTCCTTGCTTTCCTCCATCATATATTTTTGTGCAAATCTCCATAATACACGTTATCCATGATCATCATTTGATTTATTCTCTTAACACTCCCCTTCTTTATTTTCTCCACTGATGTTGAATGTCAAGATTTGTTGCTGCTAATACCCTCCCTCAAACTTTGCCGGGGTTGGAGGCAAAGTTTGTTGCCAAAACAAAAAAAAAGAAAAAAACATGAAAGCTGTTTTGGATACTAATTTTGTGAAAAAGATCACTATTTTTTTTTTAAATCTTCATCCTTGTGAAGATATGTCACATGTTGTGGTGGTGTGAATTCGCATTTTTTTTTTGCGAATCTTGTGTATCCCATATTGCATGGTAGTGTCTCAAAGAGTTTGTTAAGAGAATGGTCCGATAATTCGGACTTTTGATAGGCAATGAATTCATACGTTGATTTTTCTTATGAATTTTTGTTGTTGTTGTTGTTGTGTTGTTTGAATTTGGTGCAGGTAGGATATTGATTTGTATTGTCTGGATCTTAAATGATATATATAGTGGCAGATAACTTGAGAGTAGTGAGAATCAAATTGTTATGTGTAGGTAAGTGAAATCATGATGATTCAGATAGAAACATTGATGACCATGATGAGAGATTTTGTGTTGAAAATGAATTTACAACACCAGCCAAGAGCTAACGTTTCTGAGAATGCAGCTATAGAAATTCATGGTTTTTTTCAAAGGGACAAATTGATAATAAGGAAAAAAAATTGATGGACGAGCATTTTTTTTTAAAAAAAAAAAACTAAAAGAAAAGGAAAATGAAAAAAGTTGGTTGGACGAACGGCACTAGGCCACTCGCCGGAAGCGGAAGCTTTCAACCTGCTCTGATACCAAGAAGAAATTCTGAAGATGATAGAAATGAGAGTTGTTATTTTATTCATTGAGAAATCATTTATATATAGTACAACTTAATAAACTAAATATGTAAAGATGAATAACAATTCCTAAAATTAAGCACATCGTCATCAATCATCTTGATCAATTTGTCTCAATGATTCCTTGCTTTCCCCCATCATATATTTTTGTGCAAATCTCCATAATGCATGTTATCCATGATCATCCCTTAATTTATTCTCTTAACACTCCCCTTCTTTATTTTCTCCACTGATGTTGAATGTCAAGATTTGTTGCTGCTAATAAGGTGGACACTAAATGCAAGGCCGGACTTGAGGCGAGGCAGAGGAGGCCTGCTCCTCAGGCCCAAAGTGGAAGGGGGTCCCTTTTTTTCTGCCCAATTTTTTTTTTCTTTCAGCCCACAATTTCCCATAAAACAGCCCTCACAAGCCCAAATTCCGAGATTATTATCCATAGTATAAAGTTTTAATTTTTTATTTTTTTTATCTACTTAGTTATGAAATTTATTAGGGAAGATTTATTGCCAGAATTACAAAATTATTGACACGTGGTTATTATGAAAACGTGTCATATTTAAAAGTGAAGAAGAAAAACAGAATTTCACACATGAAGGTTAGGTAACTATTAAGTCTACAACCTTCATGTGGTGTCACTTATTGGTCATTGATGCAATGATGTTTAATATTAAATTTTTATTTCAAACTCGTGAGTTGTGTTGGTCAAATTCTCAAGAGTATGATTTCATAATTTTCATCGAAATTCTACTTCTCAGATAAGCAATGGCTTGTTCTAACTTGTTATTGAAGAGATTATAAATGTTTGAAATATTATCGACTTATATGATTTATTGTTATAGGATCAATAATAGCACAGACGTACGTTGATTTGGGACCTGAAAGTCTAATTTATGGACTTCACCTCAAACCCCGACATTCACAGGTCCAACCTTGACTAAATGGAACTTGTTGAAATTGAAAACGAATGAGTTCCTTTCTTCTCTACTATTATTAAGTGCTTGTGATAATATTTACCATTTTTCTAGTGAAAAAATATAAATAAAAGTCTTACATAGACTAGGTGGAAAAATAGTCACATATACTCATGTCCAGTATTTGACCCTTTGGAAGATCCGTACAGAAAACCCGACCCTGTTAGAACCCAGGGCCGACTCAATAATTAGCCGTCCCCTTTTTTCAAAAACAAATTTTTTTTTTCAAAACTCATTTTCATCCACATTTTTGATAAAATAGTTTTACATTTAAATAAAAAAAAATCTTTATTTTTTAACCGCACATTATTCGAAAAATTACTATTCCGAAATACATTTTTTACAAAAATGGTGCTGAAACCAGAGCTTAAAGTAAAATTTCATTTTTCCATATGGGCTGGACCTAATTAAATTCATCTCCACCCAATAGCGGTGTGTTCCTTTACAAGGAAGCCTCATTTGTGTCCCTTTCCCTTCGTCAACCCTTTGGGATTAGGGTTTAGAAAAAAAATTTACCTACTTTTTGAGTATCAAAATCCAATAAAGGACTTTGAAAATTTGAAAATTGAAATTGAAATTAAAATCCTTAATCAAGTGATTAGATGGTAAAGCAACAACCAGTTAGAATAATACATAAAAAGATGGTCTTCATGCAAAAGTTCCTTTAAAAGAAGGCTAAAAAGCAACCTCATCCAAGAGAAATTTCAATAACACACAAATTTATAGGTCCAAAAAAGAGTTCTCCACACCAAAGGTGTAGAGTTGCATGGCTGACTGTATCTAATCAATTAAAGAAAGCCCATTTTGACATACATTAAAAGGAGAGAACAACAAGAGTTGTCTTTCACCATCTTTTTTGCTTCTTCCCTTCCCTTAATCTCCTTTTTCTCAACTTCTTTCTCTCTTTTCCTTTTAGAATATGCACACGTACACACATGAGAAATGCGTACAAGTTATTCTGTTATACTGTTAGTTTTGTTCGATACTATGTGATACACATATGACCAAACGAAAAATAAGGTAGTTGAGCCGGTATGTAGTTTACTTTACATAAGAATTAACGTATGACCTAAAGATGATTAAAGAGAAAAATTGATTAGTCACTAAATGTGAAAAGAAGAGAATATAGAAATTTGATTACAAGAGGGGAACAAAAAGGCTGTTGGATCACATGCATATCACTTCTTTTCTTTCTCCTTCTGTTCTCTCCTTTTTATAATGTGGATGATAAACTTTAAAGATTAAAAGAGGTCGTAAATTTTAAAAAAAATGGAGCCCACAATTCAAGGCTGCTGCTGCAACTTCAGTATCCCCTCAATCTAAGGGATTCCAGTGTTATTTTATGATAAAAAAACCAAATGTGGGAGTGGGACCCTCCATCATCTTCAACATGATTTCATGCATATGTGAAAGACCCACCTCTCATCATCGATTTTTTTTTCTTTTTATTATTATTTTTTTGATTGGGGTAATGAACATCTCATCATGTGGAATTTTCTTCAGTTTAATTATGGATTAATAGCATTATGGAAACCCTAAAGGCAAAAATCATGGCTTTAATCCTTCAAATCACCGAATGAGAACTGAGGTGATTAGTTTAGTCGAGGACACTCATTGATCTTAGAAGATATATTAATGAACAGTATCATATATTATTTTTAATACCATTTAGTGTCCGAGCAGCATAGCTAAATGTTAGAATTTGGGTGTGATAATTAAGAATTTTAATTAAAGTACACATTAAGAGAAATTCTATTTAGAATGCTTTTGAAATTCTATTAGAAGTTTATTTGACAAGTTTTAGTTGAAATTCTATTTGAAAATCTTATTGGAGGTTGAAATTTGTGTTGGACTTGAAAGGATCATGATAATGAAACTTTTGAACATTATATTTCATCTATAACTCTACTCTTAAAGCTTAGATTGTTCCCTATATATATTTGGATCTTTTGTACAAGTTAATCATGTTGTTTAACCTCATTATAAATTGGACATATTATAAATACAAAATCTTTGTATTCTTTTTTCATATTATAATAAAATCTTCATTGTCTACAAATTATTTTATTATTGTATTCTTGTGATCAATTACTTCATATTGTGGCTTAATCTTTTATTTTCTCGAATAATCTGGTATTAGATTAATTCGGTATCATCTTCCGCTTATCGTAATAAACTAGTTTCAGAACTGGTTTGGATTACAACAAGTGGTATCAAAACTTTTGTTATTGAAATTATTGGGAAGATCGAGGTTTTTAGTGATGGCACCACTGAAGTATGATATTTATTTTCATTGTGGCAAGTTAGGAGGCGAGTAGTGCTCACTTATATGGAATTGATTTTGTTGTGTCTTTTGCCCGCTCCATATTTGTTGTTTAAAAACACGATCTTATAGCCGTGATTTCATCATTGAAGAAGTTTATGATATTTTATTTTCAAAGAAGAATATGAAACATATTGTTGAGGTTCATGAAGATGACCTTGTTCTTGTTGATAGTTGTGTTGGGGACAAATTAAGGTCTAACTTCAAAATGTATTACAAGAATTCGAGGCACTTAATTAAAGATTGCTATAAGTTGCATAATAGAGAAAGTTTGGCAGCAACTTTTCAGAAAATAAAGCAATTAGATATTTCTAGTGAAACTATTGTTGCAGGAACTTCTCATAGTGATGGATAACTTTTACTTATTTTTTTTTATTACAACTCCAAACCTGACGAGTATTTGATTTTTGATACAGTTTACATTTTTCATATGTCACCCAATTGAGAATTATTTTCTACATATGAAAAAGTTTCAAAAGGTATTGTGATGACGGTAATAATAGACCTTGTCGGATAGCTAGTTTTGGTCGGGCTAGAATAAAGATGTTTGATGGGAGGTTAGAACACTTGATGCAGTGAGACGCGTTTCAGATTTGAAGAGAAATCTTATCTCCTCAAGCATTCTTGATTGAAAAGCTGACTGGTACACTGTTGAAGGTAGAGTCCTGAAAGTTATTAAAGGAGCCCGTACTGTGCTGGTGGGACATAGAAAATCTCATTTATATATCTTGTAAGGTGACACAGAATTTTTGTGTAATCAACATATTTTAAGAACTCTGTTGGATTTAGAGTTAGGTTATATATCGTTGGAGTCTAATTTGGAATATTCTTTTAAGAATACATCTCAATTAAATTTTGAAAATATGAGAAAATCCGTCTTGTCACCATTATCGACGATGTTATCGTATTCAGTTGCTAGAAATAGACTCTTTTTTTGCCATAAGATTCAACATAGTTACAATTCTAATGATTTTGTTGATGGTTTGAATGCGGTTAAGGATAGAGATATCAACAAGTCGAGACAAGATATTTTTTTGCCCAAGTCGAGCTGAATTTTTGTTCGACCAAAAAATCTAAGCTCAACTCGAGCTTTCGACTCGGACTTATCGAGTCAAGTCGAACCAAGCCGGCTCACATTTTTTATTAATAAAACACAGGTAATTGTGTACTGCCCATTATATGCAACACACAGCTGCCTACAAAAGTTGTTGCCTTTAAAAGGCAGTGTGTTGCTGCCATTTGCAAGTAGCTGTGTAGCTGTTTGTATTTTCATTATTTTTTGTTCTTTTTTCTTAATTGTCGAGCAAACTCGTCGAGCCACACAGATAGCTCAGGTTCGGGTCGACATCCCGAAATGGGACTCAGCCCGAGCCTCAAGTCCAGCTAGCTTGGACTTTTTTCGAGTCGAACTGACAAGCCAAATTGACAGTCCTATTTAAGGGTGTTGATTCTAGACAAGATTTACCCCTAATAGGGTAGTTGGGTTGGAGAATATTTTCAATTGGAATTGTTGATGGAGACGTTCATTTGTATTTTTTATTGGAGAGTTTAAGTTTATTCCTTGCAACGAAATTTGTCTCCATTTGGAGAATTTTTTTTTTTCCAATGAAATTTATGTCAAGGTAGAGATTGTTAGAATTTGAGTGTGACCCGAATTTTTTTATTGAAAATAACTAAGAATTCGAATTCAAGTGCACATTAAACGAAATTCTATTTGGAATGCTTTTGAAATTTCATTCGAAGTCTATTTGATAAGTTCTAGATGTTCTATTTGAAAACCATATTGGCAGTTGAAATTTTCGTTAAGAGATCAAATCAAGATAATGAAACTTTTTGGCATTTTATTTCATCTACAACTCTATTTCTAGGGTTTTAATTGTTTCCTATATATATATTTGATTCTTCTCTACAATTCAAATAAATTGTTTAACCTTATTATAAGTGAGACAAATCATAAATACGAAATCTTTGTATCATTTCTCCATAATATAATAAAATATCCATTATTTGCAAATTATTTTATTCTTGGGTTCTTGTGATCAATTACTTCATATTATGGCTTAATCTCTTATTTTTCTCCAAAAAAAATTGGTATTGGATTAATCCGGTATCATCTTCCACTTTTCGCAACAAATTAGTTTCAAATCTAGTTCGGATTATAACACTAACCATGTAAAAGATGTTTAAAGCAACGAGGAATATAATTAGGCATTTGAACTTTTTAAGAAGAAAAAGAAGCTTTCAATTTTTAATCAATGGACTTCTCATTTATCTTTAAGGGCCCGTTTGATTCTAAATATGGAATTTGGTTGGAAAAAAAGTGAATTATATGGAATTGAATTGCTTAGAATTTGTTTTACTGAGAATTGTAATTAATTTTGTTTGATTGGTTCCACCTGGAAAATGTTAAAAGTTTGGTGTCCGTTTGATTTTTTTTTAATTTTTTTTTTTTTTTTTTTTTATGAAAATTATCAATAAAAGTGATAAAAATTTTTACCAATGGGTCTAGAATTTGTTCCAATTGCCAAAAAAAAAAAAAAAAAAAAAAAAAAAAAATTAAAATTACCATACTGAATATCATTCTTTTGACTTTATTTTGCATGAAATTTGTCAATAAAAGTGATAATTTTTTTTACCAATAGCTCTAGAATTTGTTTCTATTACCAAAAAAAAAAAAAAATGAAAATTATTTTCTCACCAAAGTGGTGGAAAAACTTTTTTTTTTTTTTTTTCAAAAAGTAGGAAAATGCACGTGTGAACAAAAACACAAAAATCAATTTCATGAAAAATATGTGCTATCAAACAGCAAAAAGTAGGAAAATAAAATTTGAATTCCTAGTTCTAGGGTAAATTTTCCTTATCAAACACAACCTAAGTTTAGGTTCTAAATCCAGCATCAAATGCGGGACAAGATTACGTTATTTTAGGGCGTAACTAAAGCATTGGTGTATTATATATTAAGAATTTCATCACCCATACAATATTAAGCCTCGTGAGTCACTAGTTTATAATTGGAAGTTAGTTGAGAATAAGGACATGGGTAAATTTTCAAGTTGGATTCTAGAGCTGCTTCTGTTGAAAAAAGTGAACCATGCTATATTCTCACCTCTATGCAGGCTTTGTTTCTTTTCCATTAATTTGGTCAGCCCGTCATAATTTAAAATGTCAAAAGTTGTTTCTAAAATAAAAAAATCTATTCTTAAACATATTTGTATAATTCTTTGACAACATTTTTGTCCGGTTAGAAGAGCATTTAAAAGGAATTAATTGACATAAAATAGTTCCCTCGAGAAGCAGAAGCAAATGCAAAAGCAGAAATTTTACTAAACAAGCCCAAGCTAAATACATCAATTATCTTTCTTGTAAACTAATAGAACTTCTCTTGACGACTTCTATTATCTACGTCATTATTATAAAGGATTATACTCTTCATTGAAACGATTTATGTTGTTATGTTTAATATGTTGAATTCACTATGACTAGATATAAATAAACAAAAATACTAAGATAATGTCGATTATCTTGTCATGTTGAGTTTAATTGTCACAGTTAAGTGCTTGTTAGGTCATGCTTATAAGTTGATAATAAGTTAATATAAAGTTGTGAATCTTACGAAATATGTAAATAAATGTACGTTTAATAAAAATTTTTGAAGAAATTATAAATTAAGCTTTTCCAAACATGCACCAAATCATCCATTTTTGTTTATCTTGGAACTACCAGTCCAAGCTATAACTTAACTAACTTTTTAGCTAGTTTGCACTTGTGGAGTTGAGAGTTTGTGGAATGCCAATTAATATATACGCTGGACTTAGCTGGAAATGGGGATCGGCTTCATTATTTAGCTACAGAATTTGTTGGCCCGAGCTGCTATAAAGATATATGATGACCAGTAAAGGAGCCAGTTTATTAATTTTCATCTCTTTTTCTGGGTAAAATGGTTGATCATTGAACAAACCTTTATTAAAATGCAAAGTAAGATATGAAATATCTGAAAGTTCTGGTACTTATCTTTCCACTTGAGAAAATCGGAGAGAGTCGAGCTTGCTTTTGGGTAATTCGGTCCCAATGGATACGCTTTATGGACCTACACAGAGATTATGAAGTGAAGTAAGTTTGGCAGAGTATAGAATGCAAATTTGGATTCCAGAGAAAAATCCCACATTTGTACAACATCCTTTGTGAAAAGATATACAAAGTGGAAGTTTAGAAGGGCAGATGCCCCACTGCTCAAACAGCTTTATGGGGCTTTACATTTGGCACCATATCATTTTACTTCTCTTTCTCTGTTCTTCATATTTTACCATTGATATATTTTCACTCGAAACTGAGGTACGAAAGTAAATTATTATGTAGACTAACTTGTCGAAGAATGTGTGTTTATGACATATTTGATATGTTGAACTTAACAAAAAATACATACGATTATGACATGTTTAATATGTTGAATTCTGACGTCTTCATCTCAGATGTTGCCGAACATGCTATTAGTATTTTGTTAAGGTGATTTTTTGTCTTTCATAGAATACACTCCTCTGCAATTGTACCTAATAATGGTTAGTTTAACAAAAATCCTTTCTTTCATGACTGGAAAAAGAAGATAAAGTCCTGCAAAAAGTTCTTTTTTTTTTTTTTTAAAAAAAATTTATTTTTGTATTTAAAACTAAACTATACTAAGATAAAAATAAAAAAAATAAAAAAAAGCACTACTTTCAAGGTTAGTTACCTAATTAACCTAATGTAAATGTCCTAATTGCAAATTTAAAACTCAAATTTAGTGTCCATTTACCATTCATATATGTATTATATGCTGGAAAAGCATTGACAAGACAAGAAATCCGGCAGCGGGAGGTGGTATTAGAAGTGGAGGAGGAATCATTTACATAATAATAAATAATTCAGTAGCAATAATCATAATTACTTTCCTTTTTGTCTTCACTTTCTATGGCATGATAAGAATAAAGTTTCACCATTCTTCAAAATATTTGTGGGTGTGGGTAACATAACCATTGGAAAGAAAATATCACAGCTAAAATTCAATTTTGGGCTGATTAAACTTGTGGGAATCCAACTAATTATCAAGGCAAAATCAAGGTTCCTAGACAAGTTTGTAACCTTGCTAACTTGCCAACTGCTAGACAATATATTCATGGAAATTTCATATATCTCCTTTAACTGTAATGTGAAAGATAAATTCACCAGCTAGGCAGCTACCGCCATGGCTTTCGTATAGAATCATCACACAATCTTCTCAAGCCATCTTTTCTCCAAGTCTTTCACTTAGAAAGTTTGAACAGCAACAGAAGATTTATCATTAATGACAGATAACAATGTGACTAGATGAATATGAATAACGCTAACATCCTTTATGTTCATGACTACAGGAAGGTAAAAACAAGCAAACTTCAGGTACGTCCAAAACAACAAAGAGCTAAGAGGAACGCATAACACCAATTAAGTATTCATCAAAGCTTCCGAGATTATTCCACGAGGAATGCAATCTAACAATGGCCAAGGTGCATGGGACATTTTAATTGTAACCACCACTTTCTAAAAGTGACAAGAAGTTTTCTCAAGTGAAATCAACAGAATGTTAGCACAAATCAAGACCATCGGCATAACTTGAAAAACAAAATTCTATTGGGATTCCAGATCGAAGTGAAAGAGAATTTCAAACTCAGTTATGGAGGTGAGGGTCTTTACATACACCTCCATCTAGGGACGGATCCAGCCGCTCAAGTGAGCTAGGGCCGAGCGTCGACTGGTCATTGAGTGATCGTCCAATATAGCTAAATTGTTTATTAATATTTAATTAATTTATATTAAAAGAATCTTCAATCAATATATAAATGCATTAAAATGTAAAAATCATATACATATGAAAATATAATCCAATAAAACCCAAAATAATAAGAAAAAAAATACAATTTTTGAATACGATCAAGTTTCAAATTTTTATGAATTTAAACGAGACAAGATGATGTTTATATGTAAAACATGATTAAATGATTAAGACAAGTTTCGAGCTTAGGCGAAACCTATGCAAAATTTTTAAAACACTTAATTTTAGAGCTATTTTTACCCCCTCAAAAGAAAAGTGTTTTTCGAACTCTTAAAAAGAATAAAGGTCGGTATTTAAATTGTCCAAATTTGAATTTTAAATTGATAAAATCTAACAATAAAAGTATATATTATAAAGCAATAATTTCGGTCAACAAATTTTTAAAAACGGTGATTTTTAAAGCTATTTTGTCACCCCAAAAGAAAAGTGTTTTACGAACTCTTAAAAAATTAAAGATCAATACTTAAAGTGTTCAAATTTGAATTTTACAAAATATATTGATAAAATCTAACAATAAAATATATATTATGAAATAATAATTTGAGTGAACAAATTTCTTAAAGAAATTATTTTAGAAACAAAAACTAATAATATAGAATTGCTTAGTTATTATTTATTGTGTTAAAAATTAAAAGAAAAATGGAGATTGGAGGAATCGAACCTGATGCCTCTCCCTGCCCACGTACAAAGCTAGCAATTTACCATATGGGCTACAGCGATTCAACCTAAGCAAATGAAAACTATATTATAGATTTATTTAATAATTATTTATAATGTAAAAAATTAAAAAGAGTAAGTGAAGGTGAGAAGTATTGAACCGGGTGCCTCTCATTTTTTAACCACGACCTTTGCCATTTAAGCTATGCCCACTTTCTTTTCAAAGCTGTATAATGAAACATAATTAACTTGAAAATTTCATTTAAAGGTAATATTTTCCTTGAAGGAGCCCGCACGGGTGGCCGCGCCGGCTCAGCAAGTGCTGGCTCCGTCCCTAATAACAAGCAGCACAACATTCCGAAATCATAGAGGTTGAATATCACTGACATCTGGTAAAAATAGGAGCAAAACAAAAATTGTTATACAAGAGCTTTAACTCCAAGAAAAATAAACAACTGTAATTTGAGTGATCATAAGGCCACATTGTAATATGTTTCCATCCAAATGCATGTCAAATGATATAGTAGTAACTTGTAAATACAGACAAAAAGAGAGAGGAAATAGTAGCATTCAACATTTTATAGCTACATTTCGTATAATGCACTTCCATAATCTAGAAATCACATGCTCATTGATCTATTAGGTTAAATAAGTTTATTCAAGACATCCTGATCGACCCTACTGTAAAGACTTGTGGGGTCCATCTTAAAAGGTCAACCTTATTAAAAGAAGTAGCTCAAGACCTTATAAATTGGTCTATGTTTACATTTTTAATCGATGTGGGATTATATCCCTTAACACCTACTCAAAACAAGGTTAAGTAACTTAACATGATGAAGAAACAAAAACAGTCGGGCATATCAGCGACTTTAGCAGCACCATTTGCATATCTTCCTTCAAGCCACCAGCACAATGAACAGATTGGAAGATTATTTACAAATGTAACCATTCGTTGTGCTAGTAGACCATAGAAGTGTTCTCATAACCCTTCATCATTCTTGATATAGAAACATGCTAACAATTCTTCTAAACCCGAAGTTAATTGCACAATTTCAAGATGCCATCTGAACATCTAGTAATGTATTTCCCACCAAACTGACACAAAAGAAATACAACTACAGGTGCTGATGTCGAAATATGTATTCACAACTTTTGAGTAACGCTATTCCAATATATTTTATCGTCGCACTTTTTTTTTTTTTTTTTTTTTTTTGGCATTTTTATTCTCAAACTCGTACCCCATGTTTTTAGAGATTTTTGGAATAGAATTTATGAAAAATTATTTTTTTAAAAATATATAATTTATAAGTAAATTTTTTTATGAATTCACGTGCAAAATTATTTTATTGAGAGTGCAATTGAAAATATGTATGAGAAAAAAATGATGACCAAACAATGTGCATTTTGTTATAAACAACGATTTTAGTATCGAGATCGAGTATTTGATATTTTTCACAACGAACAAATATTTGATTTCTAAGGTATTCTTTGTGAATAAATGTATTTTTAGGATCATTTTGTCCATGCATATTTGACTTGCATCTATCTGGTATCAAACCTCTTTTGCGTGTATAATACCTAAATGATGCAGCTAGTAAAAATATAACAAATCCATCGATGAATGGAGGTGTTGATGCAGCTGGTTACCATGGAGACGCATCTCAGTGGCAGTCATGAGACAATTAAAGCAACCTTTTGCACCTTGGTCAGGCAGTTGAAGAATTTATAGATTTGGATAACAATATTTATGTCGATATCTAACGTTCAATGAGGTGTTATGCCGAGATGCGCAATGAATGGTATGTGAAATTTGAGGTAATTTATGAAGTTATTAATGATATGTACACAATTTAGAGAACTCGCATTTGATGCAAATATATTGTGTTTGGTTGAAAATAAGCTTTTTCATATATATTTCCATCTAGATAAGAGAAAATTTCTTATGACTCAGTTAACAGCAATATGAATGGCTCGTTTGATATAACTTTTGCTTTCTAAAAGAGTTTTTTGGAGGAAGTTACCTTAATTTTTATTTGAAAATTAACTTTTAAAAAACACTTCCTATTTCAAAAGTACTTTCAGATGAAACTATATTGGACCAGATTCCTCTAAAACTCTTCTATTTAGAAAAAAATACTTTCATAAAATTAATCAAATGGACCACAAAGTATTTTTTGAATCTCAAAAGCTCATTTTGACTTTTCAAAAGTCATGCCAAACAAGTACTAAACAATCTAGGATCACCCTGCCTTTAGGTCCGAATATTATAGTCATGGTTGCACTTGCTGAAAAGCTTGTTACTGATTTAAAGCAGTCTACAAAGGTTACCTAATCGTGAGCATGGATCGCACGAATTTGTTCCTTAAAGGACGTGTTTATATTAGTTAACATATATCTCATAATAGAGAAATAATAGCGAGGATACGGTTGGACTTCTTAGGGCATCGTTTAGTTGTTGGTACGAGATATGAAATATTTATAGAACTTTCACAGCGTGAGAAAGTGATATGAAATAAACGTATCCCTTAAACTGAAATAGATGGATATGAGTATTTTTAGATTGTCGATTATGAAAATATTAAAGAAATAAGTATTCTCTAGCATATGGGAATTGGCTTCGTCAGGGGGGGATATGGGGGAAGCATCATCGGGCAGTAGTTCGGTGCTATCCAAGTCCATATTCTTAATAGTGAGAATTTGTCCATAGCTCACCAACTGACAATAGCCAAATTTCCATAACCTACCAAAAATTAATTTGTCTTTGGATTATAAGGATATTTAAATGTTTTTGTTTTTTTATGCACTTTTCAAAATGAAGAAAACGAAACATATGAAGACGGCAATCATAACAAAATTAATTATGATTTTCTTGGTGATTGTATGACATTCTATTACGAACAAGAATTTATTATGACATTGATGTAGATTCTATTATAGATAAATTTTATGCTATAAATCTTTGTCGGGCACAAGTTTAATAGCTAATGTTACATTATGAGTTTTTTTTTTTTTTTTGTTACACGTGAATTTTATTCGTACATTAACTTGAATTTTTTTTTGCCCCTATAACATAAATTCTTGGCTCGGCCCGTAGGCTTCGTTCTCGTTATATATGTGGTGCTGATGATAGTTCAACTTTTGTTAGACTAGTTAGTTGATAAATTCCATGCAAACTTATCGAGTAATCATCCATCATTACAAGGAATTTTTATGAAAACACGAAACGAGATTTGAGGGCGAATTTCCTGTTGAACTATAATTCAATATAACTCCACTTGTTTTGATTATAACAAACAATATATTTATATTTCTAACAAGTCTTGTTTCGTGAGATTTCATGTATAAATCTTCTTAAACATTCAAAAGTTCAAATCGCCATCCGTTGAAAAACAAGCAATCAAGAGAAACTCGAAGAAATCAAGAACTTTGAAGATTAGAGTTTAGAAATTGTTTATCGAAACTTCGATTATGTAAAAGTATAACTCATCAAGCAAGAATGCAAAGCTCAAACTATTTCTCATAACTCATCACTTGCATAAAAATGTTTTGATATGAAATTGATTTTGGAAAAATGAATATCTTGATATAAAAATAAAAAGCAAAAATTCACACATTTAGGTCGACCGAAATGTGTACCGGTTGACCGAACCTTGTTCGACCGAAAGGGTAAAATTGCTCAGCCGAAACTCAAAAGTTTGAATTTTTCTAACGTCTACAAACTTCGGTCGACCGAAATAGATTAGCTGAAAGTCTTTGGTTTTCAATTCTTGATCTATAAATAGCCCTTTCTTTTGGCATTCAATTTCATCAACCTACAAGAGATATTAAGAGAGCATATTTATTGAAAATCATTGAGCTTACTTAGTTTTATATTTCATTTGATTTATTATAAAGAATTTCTTGATTGATCCAAACTTGTTTTCATCTATTTCATTAAGAAATTCATTTTGCAAGAAAACTTCAATCTCATCTATTTTCTATTCTTGAAAAATGTTTTCTTTGCCAACACCTATATTGAAGTGTAAATCTCTCTTCATACTTAACTTGCATTATTTGTTAAGAGAGATCATTGGTCGAAAACTTTGATACAAAGATACAAACTATTTCATTATCTATCATTCATCAAAGTTTACAACATAAACACTTGAGCTTTACTATTTGCTATCTATTGAAGTGTTATTATAACTCTCCAAATATTTGACTTGATTATATCATTTGTTGAGAGAGTTATTTCAATTGTAAAATTATTATTTATAATTTGGTGGTTTCGAGAGCCTTCTGAAAACTCAATTGTTGTTAAGGATAGGTACTCCTTGTTGTAAGTCACATAAGGATAAGTACTCCTTGTTGTCAGTCACTTAAGGATAGGTGTTCCTTATTGTAAGTCACCTAAGAATAAGTGCTACTTGTTGTAAGTCACTTAAGGATCGGTACTCCTTGTTTGTAAGTTACCATTATAATGCATTTGGTCTTACTCGTGACGGAGAGTTTGGTAACAGAGACGTAGAACACATTGTGTATCGAACCCCATTAAATTCGTTTGTTGTCTTTACATTATTGCACTTCACTTTAAATTACTATTTATAATTGTGCTTGAATTAAATTATCAAATTTATATATTTACTTATCGTATTACACTTTACATTTGTTTCTTAAGTATTGAATAGTTTTGAGACTAAGTGTCGAAAAAATTTTGAAAACCAATTCACCCCCTTCTTGATTGGATATTCTTGGGTCAATATTTCCCACAACAAAGAGAGAATAATGAAGTCACATAGAATAGGAAAAGTTTACATGTACATAATTTTGATACATAGGAGTGTCCACACCCCTTACATGGGGTGGAGCCGGCGTGACGTGGGCCACACCCCTATGTACCAAAATTATGTAACTCCAGCATAGTCCCATAGAATAAAGAGAAGCATTATTTATTTATATATTACATCGTTTATTTAATTAAAGGTCAAGTGGATAGTTTTTTAGAAGAGTAAGGACTCATGTTGCAATGTTAGTAAAAGTGTGCTATTTAGATTACGTGTAACTATGCATTTTAGTTGTTTTTAAATTGAATTAAAATACTGATTGTTGATATTTTTTCGAATATTTCAATTCAAATTGGCATTTGTTAGAATCAACTATTTTTGTGATAAAATCACGTAATGTTTTTGCACGAAGAATCAATGAATATATCATTTCAAAATTTACATAGGCTCGTTCTTTGTTCACTCATATTCCATTGCATCTGGTAGACGTAGTACTAATAGTTTTAGTAAATATATCGTATTTTTATTTTGTATTTAAATCTTACACATTGACTTAATAAATTGTGGATGAATTATTTTGCAAAATGCATTGAGGAAAATTTAGGAAAATTATTCTTCATTTCACTAGGGGTGGGCATTTACCCGCCCAACCCGCTCAAACCGCCTAACCCAACCCGACCCGACTGGGTTGGGTCGATTTTTTGGGATTTTACAGGTGGGTTGGGTTTTTTTTTAAGCTGGTGGATCGGGTCATGGGTTTGCCCATGAAAAATCGGTTTAACCCGCCCAACCCGACCCGCCTAGCCTAATTATAAAAAAAAAAAATGAAAATGGGCTTAAATTAGAAAATGAGAAGGAAATAATACAAACACAACCCTAACCTTTCATTTCTCTCTCTCGCTTGGTCGCTCCCCAGTCCCTGCCTCCATGATTTCCCTCAAATTGTCAACGTCAACCCTAACCTTCCAGTTTTCGGCGACGGTCTCCGGTAGTCCATGGTCATTCACAACTAACAGCCTTCAATTTTATTGCTATTGTTGTCCATGGTTGCGAGTTGCGACTTCAAAGTGGTAAGTTGTCAATCTCCTTCAAGATATGTGGGTTATTTCTCGATCTTCAATGTTTTTGTGATTTTATCTATGTGGCTGCGTGATTTGAACATGGAAATGAAACTGGTCCACTTTGTAGTCCTGTCGGTAGTGTATGTTCAAATCCCGCCCAGTTTTTGTTATGGGATGCACTTCATCCAACTCAAGCAGCCGCAGGTTACATAAGTCAGTACCTGCAAACCAATTCTCTTTCTTAGTTTTAAGAATGATGGCTTCCTGGTGTTGATGAATTGTAGCACTCTGAGTTTTGGTTTTTCAATATGTGCCAGAACTTTTTCCATTTGTCATGTGTAATTAAAAAGAGAAGTTCCACTTATTGGAATAATTTATCAATTTTCTTGATGATTAAAAAAAAAAAAAAAAAAAGGTACCAAGTATGCAATGTACTCATGTGGGCCTTTTGTATTGAGGGATGAAATGTAGCTTTCCTTTTCATTTACCCAAGAGTTACGTAATTGATCTTTTACCATTGGCCTGTAATCTGAGTTTGCACTCCTTCTGCAGTTTCTATTGATATTAAATGTTATGTTGGCTAAAAAATAAAAAATTCTTGATTCTTGAAAATACCCAAAAAAAATCCCCAAATTAAACAAGTTTTTACAGAAATTGATGCAAGATTTTTGTCTCGGAAAATGGTTTTTGTTTTTGAGTTTTTACAGTCAGCCAGCAAGAGTCACATTGCAGGCATTATCAGTGCAGACAATGTGATATGTAGTAGATTTTGATGCCCTATTTCCATTGCCAAAATCCAACAATATGCTTAGATTGCTGTGAAGGTATTCATTTAAGTTAAATTTTATTTTTCGACATCTTTCGCTATTAGCTACTATCTTGTTTTGAACTACAAATCGATCAACCCAACCCAATCCGACCGAACTTAATTGGGTTGGGTTGGGTTGAGTAAAAACCCGACCCAACCTGACCGACGCCCACCCCTACATTTCACAGTGATCAATTAGAATAGTAAAAAAATCTTGATCAAAGTAAATTTAGAGGCTATATGTATTTCATTTTGATTTCACACAAGAAATCAAAGTAAATATCCAAATATATGATTTTGATCATAAAAATTATTTTCCTTAATCTAACATAGACATGCATCTTAGGGACCTTAAATTTATGGCATTCCTTCTGTTGGTTCCTTCTTTTATGATTAACATGGATAATTAAAAAATAAATAAAATCAGATGATCGTAAGATTGAATAAACAAGACATCGTAAAACTGAAACAAGATTTCAAAATAAATAATTGCATAAAAATTAGTATAATACAAATATAAATGAAAATAAGGATTTTAGGGTTTGCAGATGATGAATGTCTGAAATTGTGGTTTTAATTGCAGCATGATTTTCTCTTTCATTTCCATCAGCCCCTAGAAAAGTGGAAGTTTAAATTATATTTTGGTGTCATTATATAATAAATTTGAATTTAAAAAATAGATAAGTATTGTAGTTATACATAATAAATGGGTCTTTATGAAAAAAAAAATGAGTGCCTCTAAATTTGAAATTCAAAAATAATTAAAGGTACATGTCCTAGTTTTCAATTTTTATTTTATTTTTTTATTTTTGTGTAAATTACACTAGAACAAGTATTTAAAGATTACACTTCAAAATTCAGGTATGAAGTATATTTAGTCAAAAATTAGGTAACAATTTAATAATTTAATATTAATAATTATGAGTGTGTTTGAGAGGCATTTTTCAGAAAATGAGAATGAGAAATTATACCGTTGGTGGGCCCTGGTGTGAGATACAAGGTCAAACATTGCGGCTCAAATAGTAACCCAACAGTACAAATTCTCATTTTCTTGGGGGAAAAAGGTGGCTCAAACAGGGCCTATATTACAAATTCAACACCTACCAAAATACTCATCCCACCCAATTTCAAACCCTAAATCATTTTAATCCTGTCTCTCTCTCTCTCTCTCTCTCTCTCTCTCTCAATGATGGAAGCCATAGCTGGAAGCTGTTGTCGGAGAGCACCATCTACAATGCCACTACGATATACTGCTACTTGATCTGGAGAAGATGTCGTCTCTGTATCACACTGCACGTGAAAAGTCGCCTCTCTATCACTCTGCGTGGAATGATGTTGCCGTTTACAACGCTATCGTGCTTGAGCGGCGCTGCTGATGGCGTTAGTTGTTCGCTACAGCACTGATGGAGTTAGTGGTCCGTAGCAAGCACAATGTTGCTGTTGTAACTACAGTCGATGGGATCCGATTTTGGATAGTGCTGCAATGCTCTTAGTTAATTGGATCTGTTAAGGTTGTGGTGATGTGTGGTTCTAGTGGAGGCGGTTTTGGTGATGTAGTGGTTGTGATTGGATCTATCGAGGTGGAGGTGATGTGTTGTTGTGGCAGTGGCTCTAGCGGCGGTGATTTTGGTGATGTAGTGATTGTGATTGGATATGGTGGGTTGTGATTCTAGTAGTTGTGGTTTTGGTGATGTTGTGGTTGTGATTGGATTTGGTGGGTTGTGGTTCTAATGACAGTGGTTTTGGATAGTATCGTGGTGCTCTCAATCGATGCTGTTGGTGATTCTAACGGTGGTGGTGGTGGTGGTGGTGGTGGCGGCGGCGGGGTGGGGGAGGGAATGGGGGATGAAAAGTGTTTCAGGCCAACTATTCAGGTGCTTGTGACCAACTACATAATTGATTTGTGACGAAGTGTTAGTAGTCGATTGGGATCACGGGTGTGGGTGAAGTGTTTGGTGTATGTAACCAACTATTTGGTTATTTGCGACCAACTATTCAATTGTGACCTAAAAATTCGATAATTCGTGACTGAAAAATAATTTGTAACCAACTAATTTGAAAATCTGTAACAGCTAAGTTAGTTGTGACTTATAGAAATTGTGATTTGTGACCAATAAATAAATTGTAACATATTATATTTTTAATATGTGATCTAAAAATAATTTGCGATCAATTAATTTGATAGTATATGATCAATAAATAAGTTGTGACCTATAATTATGTAATTGTGACAATTATTTGTATAACCGTGACTTTAATATATTTAATTAATAAAATATATATATTTATTTATTTATCACCTGATATTTGAAAATTTTAATTTGTTGTCTGAATTTTGAATTGACCTATTTTAGACCTGAGATATGAATTCATGTTCAATTGGGCCTTATTTTATAATCCGTTTCATCAAAGTTCGATTTAAGATTGCAAGTTATATCCAATTGAACATGGGTTTTGATTCTTGGACTAACGCCAATTAAAATATAATTCCATTGTTACTTTTTCTTTATTTATCCCAAAAATACTATAACTAGTAGTAAAAATGATCACTTTTTAATGTTCAAGAAACCTAGGTATATCAACGAATCAAGTCGAGTTAACTCGCGAGTCGAAATTCAAGGCTCGTGTTGTGCTAGAGTAAAAGGAATCGAACTTTTTTCGGGCCTGAGTCTAGTCGAGCAAAAGCTCGTCCAAAAAATTCAAGCTCAGCTCGAGCTATCGGCTCGGGCGGCTCGATTTTTTTTATTCCTTAAAGGGCAGCAATTTGCTTCATTTAAAAATAAAGGCAGCAAACTGCTGCATTTTTTGCGCTGTCCTCAGCATTTTGGGTGGGGGGGGGGGGGCTCGACACCCTAAAATGGGGCTCGATCCGAGCCTCGAGCAGGGCCGATTTGGGCATTTTTTGGGCTTAGTCACAGGCGGCCCAAGTTGATGAGCCAAATTGCTATCCATAAAGAAACCCACTAATCCCTCGAATTACCAAACATATCCCACCAATCACGTAGTTTAAAATTAAATAATATCTAAATAAATCTTCCATATTTGGCCGGCACAAGATTATACTCTAAAAACCCTAACCCCTTTTTCATCTTATTAGTTCTTCTATGCTAATCATCTTTGCAAATCATCTCAATTTCGATAATCTTACATCCAAATGGACACTCCCAGATTGCCACTCTTGCGAGATTCTTATCAAGATTCACGGTGATCACAAGAACTTGAAAGAGAGAGATCGTAGCAAAACCAACACAAAGAAGAAGAAAAACAAGCTCTACTTTGATCCATAAGTTCTTGATTTATTTTTCTAAAGAGTTTTTGTATTTTAAAAATTCATTCTTTTCTAATTTTTATTGTTATTGATTAATAACCATTTTTAAATGAATACACATTATTGAGTCAAATTATTTGCCTTTTTTGTTCCTAAATTCACTTTTTTAGTTATAGACCTCAAAATTTTAAAAATCTTTTTGCTCAATTACGATAGTAGGGTTGTTACGGAATATTGTTCACGATCTTGCAATTACTCTCTGCATGTCAATCAAAATAAAACAAAACTTGTCTAAAGCAATGTCTTTCTTCGTAACACATAATGTCATACATCTTATTAAACAAGTATAATTTGTAATATGTAACCATACGGATTTTATAACATGGTATTAAAGTCAAAGAAACTTAGTAGGTAACATGATACAACACATTATGCCAATGTATGTAACGTGACATTGCACTTCATTTTTTTATAAATAAGTCGCAATGAGTTAAAAGTCACGTAACATATCATTGTTAAGAATTCGTAACAAGCCAATAATCTAAAAAAATACAGAGTTTGGTTCATCTTATTACATATGCAACATGAAATGGTGTCACTACGAAAAAACAGTTTTTCACCTACGAAAATTTACCAACGGATTGTATCCGTTGGTACAAGTAATTCACTTTCAACTACGATAATTAGCAACGAATTTTTCGTTGGTAACGACAATATCTCTTTACCAACGGATATTATGTGCCTCATGTAACCGTTTAACATTTGGATCTTTCACTTACGGATATTTCGTAGGCGACGTACCAAATATTCCGTTGGTATTAGAAACAGATTATTCGTTGGTGAAAGTAATTCACTTTCAACTACAATAATTAGCAACGAAATGTCCGTTGGTAACGACGATAGCTCTTCACCGACGGATATTCCGTAGGTGACGTATCAAAAATTACCAACGGATGCAATTTCGTTGGTAAAAGTGGTAGCTCTTCTCCAACGGATATTTCGTGTCTAATGTTATTGTTTAATATATGTACCATTTACCAACAATATTTTCATAGGTGACGTAATTTAACTTTTTTATAAAAATTGTATAAGTCTTTCACCTACAGATTTTCCGTGGGTAAAGAGTAGTTCATATTACCAACGGAATTTTCATTGCTAATATTAATCAATTTCAAAAGAATACATATCCCACATCGGAAGTTCACAACAAAGTCAATGGAGTTGTCCTCAATAAATTTGTGGTCCAGTAAGTGGTTAAACAAATTTTTGGACTTTTCAATTCAGTTGGCTAAAAGTTAAAAAAATTATAATTATCAAATAAATAATAATAACAACAATGATAAAAAATAAATAAATAAGTTTTTTTTTTACCACGCCTCACACCTATGAGGCTATTTACAACACTGATTATTACCAATTGTAATGGTAGACATTTACCAATGGAAAGTCGGTTGGTAATGATTAAGATTGTTACAAATTACCAACGAAAATTTCGTTGGTAAAAGATTCGTACATTACCAACGAAAAATTCTTTGGTAAAAGGTTTACACTTTACCCACGGCCCGATCCGTTAGTAACTATCAACGACCCTCAAAATAGCAACAGATTTGTGGTTGCTAATATTCCGTTGATAAAGAGTAACAACAACGAATATCGTGATTTCAGGAACGAAAAATTCGTGTCTAAAGCTATGTTTTTTAGTAGTGTGTGTATTGGATCTAAAATATTAAAAGTGTGATGTTGTAACAAACCATGATATACATCACACGGATAACAATATAATAATCATATATGACTAAATAGTGAAGAAAATTTTTATAACAATCCATATTAAGTAGTTCAAATTCTTGTATTCCTAATATACGCTAAAAAGAAAATTCACAATAATGTGTCACAGACATGCTATATGACTATCATGGAATTTTTCACTAATTTGATTTACACTAATGTGGTCAAATCATCAAATTAATAAAATTGCTAAAATTGTTGATATCCCATAATGACATGTATACATTCAAATGAATAATATCTTTCTAATGTTCAACGCTTTATTTTCGACCACACCTTTATGTGAATTACACAATTTTTATCAACTTTTCAGGCATGCATGTCATTAGCTTTCATGTAAATCTACTAAAAAATTATTTTTATCCAAATCAAATAGAATAATGCGATATAGCAAATATAATGTGACTGAACATTAGAAAGAAATGACTGAAAACTAGATTGCACAAATTTGATTAATATTTTTGTATCTAAAACTGTAAGATTTGTAGTATAGTAGTTATCGTTTGAACATTTTCGACCTTGTTATTTAATTATAATATACATATTTTGAATGTTATATTTTATTTGTCATTTTATAGTTGAGTTTTAAGTTAACAAATTTAATTTCGTAAAACTCTTACGAATTTTATTTTTTTTGAATGTATACTACAATTTTGGGACCAATTTCTTAAGTTTGCCTCAAGCCCGGAAATCTCAATCTCAAGTAATATCATATCCCTTCCAATTTGTGTTGTTTTCTCTCTATTATTGAATATGTACAGTTTTCAACCAAGAAACCGAAACCAAATCACCTCCAAAACCAGTCAACACCGAATCGCACACCTCCAAATTTTCGACCACAAAGTTAGGGCTCAGAAAGCATTCATTGTACCCTTATGTATAAGAACTAGACCACAAAGTAAACCCAGACCCTATAGAAAATCAACCAAGCAACCACTACAATGAATCGAGACCGGACCAAACCGATCGACAGCGTTTCGCACACACAGCCGAATGCACACACACAGAAATCACAAAGATCGAAGGTCAAAACCAGAAGTTTTGATCTATATCCAGATTCACAAAGAAAGGATGAAGAAGGTGAAGTCACAGAGACGACCCAGAAGGTTCGAGAGAAGCGGCGTAGAAAAGAAATGAGAACCCTAGCTTGAGAGACCTCGTTTGTGCTCTATTAATACACAAGCAACTCACCGTTCGATCAAGATATAGATCAACGGTCCAGAGCAACTTACTTGGTAGATTTAATGGGTCATGGGTCTTGGGCCTATTACTTGTGTTACCGGGCAATGGGAGGTTTCCTCCAGCATATAGGCCAAGCCCAGTTTTATCATCACAGCCCATTTTACTGGATTGGCATCACAAACCCAACAGAATAGGTACAAGTCTGTATCAAACTCGGCTTTATAAAATACAAGTGGAATAGTTATATAAAGATATTCCATTGCAGTATAGTGAGTTATCGAAACTCTGACCAACTACATACCATAGCAAATGACATTTCATTTTCCTCAGGACCTCACATTCTGGCTTCAGTTAACAAACCATATTCAGTCAACAAACCATATTCAGTCAACATAAAATAAAAATATTAAAAATAAATAAGTTTTGGATGATATAAAAGGTCAAAATCTCATCTTCTAAACTGACACAAGAGAGCTGGAAATTTGGAGGTTTCACAAGAAAAGAATAAAAAACAATAAAAACCTTGATATATGGTGCACTGCGGATTTTTTGCATGCTGGTATGGACTTTGAAGCATGAGGGAATGGGCTTTGGAATGGGAAAAATCAATCATGAACTTTGTCAACTTGGAGAGATTTGCTGCATTTGGTGGGCAACAAATATAAATATAATGTCATGTACAATTATAGGTCTGTTTGACATCCTTAAAATTTTGAAAATATAGTTTTGGATAATATTTTTTGGAGAATGTGTGATTAAAAGGTAATAAACAAATTTTGTTTGCGTGTAAAATATTTTATTATGTGAATGTGTGGTTGAAAATGAATATGAGAAATAAATTAAATTAAATAATAGCAGATAGTGTTACCATCATATCTGCTAGAAAAGGAGGCTATAGAAACGACCCGACCAAGCATAGCTTTTACATGGTTAGAGATGAGTAGTTTGATGAAGTCTAAATTCAAACTATAACTCCCTCGAACTATCCCCTTAACATCTCTAAAGTCTATAACAATTATAATCAAGGCTGGTTCTAGCCCAAGGCCACTAAGGCAGTGGCCTTGAGCCTCAGCTATAATGGGGCCTTAAAAAAAATTTGAAAGCTCAAAAATAATTATTTTGAAATTTTCTCAATTTTCTTACATTAAATATTTTATGGTAGTGTAAATAAAGTAGGGGACTCCCTACCAATAATGTCTTTCAATTTATTGCTACTTTTAAATTTTTATTTTTAAATATAAGATATTTTTGATAATAAATAGTAGGCACCATCCTCATACCTCACCGATTTTTAAAAAAAAAATCTTTATATTGTATTTTTTTGAAAACGAAAATTGATTCTCGTACAAATCAAATGATGAGTGAGTACCAAAGTATAATATTTCTTATCATGAGAAATCGTTTGATTTGGACATGTTTGATGTCAATATGCTTGTAAAAAAAATTATGTACAGGACCTCGTAAAGATGAGTCGCCTAGGGTCTCAAGACTCTCAGGGCCGACCCTGATTATAATGAGAGATAAATGGCTGAAAATCCTTGAAATTCATGCGTGAAAATGCATCAAGATCTATAACTAGATGTCTGCTAAAATTACGGTGAAGCTCCCATGAAGTCTGTGAGAGAGATGTATGGCTGAAAATCATGAAGTTCATGCATGAAAATGCACCAAAGTTCAAACTAGAGATAGCTAAAACTACCCTTAACTACAGATTCTCCAATAACAACTATAAATGAAAGATACAGGGCTCAAAATTCACAAAATTCGTGCGTGAAAATGCACCAAAATTGAAAGGGCTTTTCTTACTTTGATTAACAAAAAAAGTTATTTAGTTTAAAACTTATTTTATATATATATATGTATTCACTTTTGAAAACTTTGATGGATTTTTTTTTTTTTAATTGATGACTTCTGTGGATTTCGTGGATTTTTCATAGATTTGCATAAAATTGGGGGAAGTCTTTCGTAGATTTCTATAGACTTTAATTTTAAAACTTTTATAGACTTTTGTAGAATTCAAAAGACTTTTTAAAGACTTTCATTTGAAGTAAAATTCAAGAAGATCCAGTGCAATAATGTAAAATTCTAACATACGAGATTGTAGTTCCCACAATTTTCCTTCTACTTCCCCTCTTCATATTATTAAAAATTATTTTAAAAAGAATAAAAATTTAAGACCTTAATAAAATAATAATAATTAAAATTATACATATATATGATAAAAAATAATTTAATATTCAATATTATTAACACAATATACTTTTAAAAATAAATATATTTAAATTTAATTATAAATTTGTCATATAAAATTTTATAATTTAATAAAAAAACAGAACTTTTTCACAAAAAAAAATGGATGAAAAAAAAGTTAGAAGAATCCAATTTAATTTTTTTTCATAGAAAATAGAGATAGACAATAAGAGAGAGAGAGAGAGAGAAGAATAAATTTTAATCACACCTCTAATGTTCGTAGAAGAAAAAAAAATATTGAAATTTTTTTTTTTTTTTTGTAGCAATCTCCCAAAATCTCATAATTAATAAGAGACAAATTTTAAGATTTTATATAAGTACTTTCTGCTTAAAAGTTATTACTTCATAGACTTTTATAAAAGTCTCTAGAAATCATTAAAATTTGAATACTCCGAAACTTATAGATACTTCTAAAAAAAATTAATTGAATATACCGTAACTTTTAGAAACTTTTTGAAAGTCTATAAAAGTCTTAATTGAATACACCAATACTCTTAGAGAGTCTCAAAAAGTCTACATTGAATACCCTTAAACTTTTTAAATCCCAAAAAGTCATTAAAAATATCAATTGAATACTATTAAAATAAATAAATACACCCCACTTACATATTTACTTATAATAAGTAAATTTACTTTCTGACTACAACCTATTTCTATAACTTATTTTTCTTTAAAATTATTCCTTACATTACTATTAAAATAAATAACTTACATATCTTTAACTTTAATTAATAAAAAGAGTTAATTATTATAAGTGATTTTAGATTATAAGTAATGCTTCACTTATATGTTTAGAAGTGATTTTTTCTCTATCTCACTGAGCATAAGATTTTATATACATATTATATATGTGTAGAATTTGTGAAACTTGCAACAATTCCTCTAGAAAACGTATTGAAGCAATTAACACAACCCTCTGTGATTCAAGCCATCAACATTAGACAAATTCTAAATTATATGCATGCAATGGAAAAAATTATCTTTAACAAAGTTTGTTGCACAAACATATGTATGTATAGTAAGATGATCCCATCATATTATATACATTATTCTTTCCCTAAAATCTGCATGGATTCAAAGTCGAATCTGATATGTATATGAATTTTATGAGATAAAAGTGATTTTTAATGAATTCTACATTAAAATCCATTGATTCCATTTCGTAGGGTATGTATGCTCGAGTTCCAAATAGAGTCGAACCAAATCGAGAACTAATGAAATTTTATAAATGGAATCATTGGTTCCAAATGTAATTATGAACTGAACTTTTCACTTTCATAATTAAAAATCATTTTAATTCTTGAAGAATCCACTGTGAGAATTTCAACAGCGTCAGTTAATTCTTCTTCCAGAAAGAAGGTTGGGTACGATATGCTTTAAAATGGGTAATTCTTCCATATGGTATAAAAAAAGTAAATAAATGTTCAATTTATTTCGGGTTTTGAGTTTGGGGTAATGGAACCAAGAACCAGACCGTATCATTTGGTTCTTGATTCAAGCATCCAGAAACATAAAAACTTAAGCAGAACCAAATCAAACCGGGCAGTTCGGTCTGGTTCGATACTTTTGTCCATCCCACCATTTTATGTATTCCTTCAATGAGTCTATAGGATCTTGGTTGCTTATAAATTTCAGAGCCATGGATATATAATTGGAATTAGAGAATCTAGTGACACTAGAAGCCAAAATCTTTAATCAACAACTCAAAATGGTTCCATAAAGAAAGGGAGACATGATAGCCTGATTCCTCTTGTGAACCATCGGATTATTCCATTTGACATTACCAACGGATTATTCCATTTGTATTTGTTATTCTAGTTCATTGTAATTTCAATACATGTCACGGACAGGAAAGTGAAATGAGTTGACATTAATGTATTTTCTACTGAAATATATAGACAATGATATTTTCGAAATTGTAAATTGAATATAATTTGAGATGTGGCACAAAGATGGGGGAGGGATTCGCATACAAGCTTCTACCATTTCTCTTTGTTCTTTCCCCCATATTCACTTTCATGATCCAACGACAGGTCCATTGAACTCTTTTTCTATATTTTCTGGAAATCAAAGTTCATGTCTCACAGTTTTAGAAGGTGATAAGAAGATAAGATATGAAATAATTAATATCCTACACCAGCTAATAAAATACTTATATGATTTTAATGTTAACCCGTTTGGTGACCATTCTTTCAAAATTCCTTTTTTTTTTCATAGTCATTTTCAACCACACACAATAAAATATTATTCATGTAAATAAAAAAAATTCGCAAATTTTTACCACATTTCTCCAAAAATGTACGATTCAAAAGCTCATTCTTTAAATAATAATAAAAAAAATAAAAAATGACCTGTGAAACAGGGCTTAGTGCTTTTGGGATGTCAATTCTTACTACTTGAGAGAGAAAGAGAGAGAGAGAGAGAGAGCAATAACATGAAGGCCCTATTTGATTACTATTTTAGGGAAAAGAATGCATGGAAGAAAAAGTTGAATGCACCAATTTGCAGGGCCGGCCCTAGGACCAAGCCACCTAAATAAGGGCCTAGGGCCTCAAAATACTGACTAAAAAAAAGAGTTTTGCTACATCAACAGGGCATGTTGACACATGCGCCCCCCTATTGAAGGGGGCGCCACATACATCCCCTGTCAACAGGCCACGTCTCAGGGCCTGTTTCTTTATCTTTTTCCTAAAAAAAAAAAGAGGCTTAATTTATAGCAGTATTTTTATAATTGACACAAACCGTGTGAAGAAGAAAATTTGGTTTATGCATTTCTAATTTCATGAAGTATTTTGATTATTTATTATCTCCTCCAAATTTGGGAGGTATGACAAACATGCACATCTAAAATTAAAGATTTTGCATGCAAGGTTCACTCTTTGACAACAATATGCAAGAGCAGGAGCTTATTAATATATGTGTATTTGATTTTCATGATTTCGGGTTTTGAAGGAGTAATTATATGCTAATTTGTTACTGGGTCTTGAATTCTTGATTCATTTAGGGCATTGGGTTCATCAGACTGGTCTTTATATTTAGGCACTTGTGTATATATGCCTAACTGATTTTCATGATTTTGGGTTTATGGAGGAGTATAAGTTGATTTATTATTAGGTTTTGTCGTCTTGATTCTTTCATCCAAAGCATTGGGGTTCCTCATGACGTGTTTATATACACTTTGTGTATCTTTATGCCTAACTAATTTTCATAATTTTGGTCTCTGGAGAAAGTGATTATATACTCTTCAGCTATTATGTATTGAATTCTTGATTAAACCGCTTGGGTGGCTTTTGTTCTTACCAAATGAAGGACTGCAGTCTGCAGATATTGAATACTTTGTGAAGAGAATGGTCTTTGCTTTCTCATTATTTTATTAAACACCAGTAGCTTAGACAATAAAAATTGTTCAAGATTAGGATTTGCAGGTTGTATTGATATTGTACAGATCAAAATCGTGAATACTTGAATGGTAATCAAAAGAAGTTATGTTTCCGTCGAGTTAATTTGTTTTTGGAATCTCTAATTTGTTTTCTTGTGAAAAATGAATAAAAAGAATTAGTAATGAAGGAAACGAATATACGGCCGTTGACCGTCGACGGTCAACGATCAACAACCGCTCTAGCTGAGTCGAAGTCCTGGATTCGCCACTATTATTAGCCCTTTAACTTCATCAAAGTTGCTAACCTTTTATTTGTGGGACAAATAGATTGAGTTGAAAAATAAGGAAAATTAATATTGCCTTAAATTTATAGATCTTTTAGCTTGTAGTTTTAGGTAAAACATAGCACGTAATTAAGCCTATGGTTGGTACCGTTCAAAAATCTGATTAAAATTTAAGTCAAAATCAACAATTAATTTTGACCATGCAATCATAGGATTCTGAACGTTTCAATCATACATTCTATTAACTTTTATCAAAATCTGTTAGAAATCTGATTTTAATCTCTGCCAAACAGGGACTAAATATTGGATTAGTTTGCGAGTGATTGTGACGTACATTACTTGTTGTAGCTTGGGAGATGATAAGCTGTAATAGGTAACAGGTTGAACCTTTGATTCGAAGAACTTCAAAAAACGAGTAGAAGTCAGGGTTTTAGTTAGTGAGGTAGCAACAGGACACTATGTAGACCGGTTCCATGTCAAGAACATGCTTTCAAATCTCTCTGTGTTTTGTTCTTGCATGAGAGAGATTAGAAGCTATAAAGGCCAAAATGACTCGCGGTCTCTTTTCTATGATAATGGTCACAATCACAACCACTGTAGAACTTTTTTTTTTCTTTTTTCTTTTTTCATTTCTTTCACTATGCTTTGGTTTCTACTTTCTAGCTGGCTTAGAAGAATTTGTTTTGATAGAGGATACTTGAGCTGTTACATAATAATTTTTTTATAGAAAAATCCTTCTATGATGGATAACATAATAGACGATAAGCATTCACTTTCTTTTTAGATGCTTGATTCGAGACATACATACCTTTCATCATACTCATTTTTTATGCAAGAAACAACATTGAAACATGCATAAATCTTTTGATAAAGAATTATATTTTGAATAATACTCTCTAGCACGACTTCTGTTTCTAGTGGCAGTAGGGTTCATTGCTTTATTGTGCAATAAAGTTGAGACGTAGTAATCAGTGCCACATAGATTTATTATTTTATTTTTTCACCTCACTTGTGGATGTATCGTTCCACCCATATTTTGCCTTTAAATTCACATTACTCGGTAAATTTCTTACAGTTGGATACAAGGACTTCGCATCATTAAACAACTTTTTAAATGCTTAAGTATTACATAGTGGTATCAAAATGGATAAGGCTAAAGCTGGCTTGCCAAGGGACCCAAGCCGTGTCAAGTGAGCAAAAGTACCTAATTACAAAAGATATTGTATACATATATATTGGAATGATGGAACCCTCTAGCAGAAGGTATGAAATTTACTAGGAAAAATTAGGGATGCTTATTTCATCTCGCTATAAAAAGAAAGAAACAAGAAAAAACGAGACACAGGACGATGGCTCATTTTCCGTCGATAAAATTTTTCAACGACAAAAAAAAAATCAATTGGAACACAATTTACTAAGACTCGAATTAATTAAGATAATAAATGAAATACTAAATATCGAACATGACAAGACGACCTTGAGGTTGAAAAAAAACAAAAACAAAACAAATCTGAAATGTCCCTGCTATACAGTTGCGCCTGGTTAATGGGGAAATACATTTCTTGTGGGTATAATCAAGATTAAATAATTGAGCAATCAATTGTAAAGGTATTCTCTTATCCCGTGATTGAATATGCAATAATTCTTTTCATTGAGGGTCCATATATGATATATATATATATATATATATATATACAATTCCTGGTAAAATGTCTTGATCATACCATAGTGTATAATATATTTTACTAATTCACATATGGAATCTTCCTCTGTATACAGCACATGAACTTTTGTTATTTTTCGAACTGTTAATTATTAAGCAACTCATTTAATCAACCACCATTGAAATCATATCCATAGTATTGAGCTGCAAGCCAGCTCTTCAATAAAAATAATACGAAATTTACTGAACAGTTATCGGATCACAAGTCAGTTAATTATTTTTGTCCAAAATTATTTCACTGGACAAACTTGTGGCAACAATTGGACTTCCAACTGAATGCTTGCCATCTGTCTGAACCCATGTCAATGACCCGTAAATCAATGTATCCTGCAAGAGTCTTGGACCTTGTATTATGAGCTTGTAGCTTTGTTTCTCGTACTTCGAGCTGAATACCAATTTTTCGGGCTCCACACTGACTTTTAATCCATCCATTGGGGTCAATTTTGCGATGTAGATTGACGTTCCATCTCCAATGTTAGTAACTGTTCTTTGAAAGTAATGTACTGTCTCAGCATTGGAATTGGTGTCGTTTATGTTGAAGTAGGCAATGAAAGATGGACAATTCAGGTCGAGTGATGGATTCGAGCAATTATAAGAAGGTGACCTTGTGATGGTTTGTATCTGTTTCGAGGTGAGATTTAATGCACAAAGAAGATTAATATAGTCTTCTACATTTGCATCATATACAAGTCCAGGGTCTAATGCTTTGTTAGGATTGATATGGCCAGCTCCCATAGCAAGAGGAGTGGCGGGTTGATTATTATATCCAATGTCCCGGATTGGATTTTTCGTGTTGTCAAATACATCAGCAGTGGTCATCATTGCTGATCGAATGGCTGCAGGACTCCAATCGGGGTGCACTCCTTTCAGTAGGGCTGCCACTCCGGCGGCATGTGGACATGCCATTGATGTTCCAGATATAATATTGAACATATTGAAGAGTTGGCCTGATCTCAAATCTGCCACCGGAGATTTTTGAGGCCATGAAGCCAAAATTTGAGCACCCGGAGCCATGATATCAGGCTTCAAGACGAATGGACAGCTTGGTGATGGTCCTCTTGAGCTATAGCTCGTCACTTTTGGAGCTGATTTAATCCCCAGTCGCGTCTGTTCAAACTGAACGCTTGCTTTTGGATCAGACTCTTTCTTGATGTAGTCCAAAATTTTTTGGCCTTCGGCAAGATTGAAAAAGGCTGCTGGAAATCTGCTTTCGGTCAAGAACTCTAAATCGGTGTTGTTTGTTATGAAGAACCCACCAATGACTTTTGCATTACCCACATTGTAAAATTGTTCATTCAGCTTCTCCTTAGTGTCAAGACACACTACAATCTTGTTCCCAATTTCCTTCAATTCCTTCTCATTTTCGCAATCCACGAATGCGATTGGGAATGCATCAGATGAAGAAAAGTTTCCTGGGTAGAGAGACAAACCCGCCACAGAGATTCCATTTCCAAGTGTCAAATTGGCCCCGAATTCGCGATCAACTGTTCCAGCAGCAACATTGAGGACCCAAGGTGTTCCATTGTGCAAAGTTCCAATGTATGGACCCTCATTTCCTGATGAGGTGGAAACAAATATTCCCTTTTCCATGGCTGCAAACGTAGCTATGGCAATGGGATCTGCATATAGAGGAAGACCATCTATTCCCAATGACAAGGATAATACATCCACCCCATCCATGATTGCCTGATCAATTGCAGCCAGAATGTCCGATAAATAATTACCTTCGTCCCACAAAGGCTTGTACATGGCAATTCGAGCATTAGGCGCCATGCCTCGTGAAATCCCTGAGGCATAGCCAAAGAATGATGCAGCCTCAACAAAATTTCCAGCGGCAGTTGATGAAGTGTGAGTCCCATGCCCATCAGTATCTCGAGCAGAATTCATAGCGATGGTCAAGTTGGGATATTTTGCAAGTAGGCCTTTATTGAAGTATCTTGCTCCAATAAGCTTTTTGTTGCACATGGAGGAATTAAACTGAGTGCCACTTTCACATTCCCCTTTCCATCTTGATGGAATTTCAGTAAATCCATCGTCTCTATAGCTTTTGCTCTCAGGCCAAACTCCGGTATCCACCACCCCAATTATGATATCTTTTCCATAGTCTGACTCTGGCCATGCCCCTTGGTTGGAATTCAGGCCGAGAAATTGGTACGAATGAGTGGTGTCAACTTTGACACTCGTATCCTTAACCGAAGAAACATAGCCCGGGGAATTTCTCAGGGATTCAAGCTCAGAAGGTGAGAAAGTTGCACTAAAACCATTCATAACATTAGTGTAAGCATAGACAAGTTTAGAAGACGACACGAAATCTGCACTGGTTTCAATACTATTTGATATGGTGGCAAGAGTGGTCAAGTACCAGTTATGGTGGCTAGAAAAGGCTTTGGGCATTGATGATAAGTCCATATGGACAATATAAGTGTCTGATTCAGCCAAAATTGGCACAAAATATGGAAATGTGACAGAGAGGAAAAACAAACACAAAGATACACGAATTGCCATTTTTCAGAAATGGGATGTTTTTTTAACTGAAGCCAGTTTACAAATATATAGAAGAAAAGGGAATGGAGCTCCAGTTGATCCGTGCTCCACCTTCTCTATTACTTTGTCCATAATATGGTATATAAACCCCCACCCCACCCCCTATCCCTACTCCTACCCCCAGAAGGGACCTCTCCATTTTTTGCCCATTAAGTTTAAAACGTGCTATATGCTACAATATCAAGTTATGGCATTTCATTAGACATTAAGGTCTATACGGTATAATATAGCTGTAAGAAGAATAAAATTTTGGTCTAAAATATAAGTTACGTAACCATTTTAAATTGTTATAAACACCAGAACCGTTGGCTGTGTGCGGACCTATAATTTTACAACAATAATTAGCCGCCACCCCGCCAATCATGGAACGAAAAATTAAATAAAAAGAGGAACCTAAAGTGCAAAATAGGCAATGGAAGTAGCATCGTGGACGTATGAGTCAGCGTGCGGAATCCAAATTCACGGGGGGGCAATTAAATTAGAATATTTGATGGTCCACAAAACTAAGACAAGTTTGGATAACGAAATGAATTTGGCAATTAACAATACGTAGGTTACACTCAATTATTCAATTATGAGACAAAATGTATACTTTATTCAACTCAACATATTGCATGCAAGTTGATCTAGATTTCCAAATTTGCTGGCAACATGGGCTAGTCTCTATCTTTCTTACTGGGATTGAGCATGACCAAGTTTATATTACCCATTTTCCCTCCCTACGTTATGTACAAACACTGTGGAGAGAGATTTAATAAAAGGAAGACGTTTGGAATTATTTTATTTTATTTTATTTTTTAACCACCACACAAATGGATTAATTAATAGAGATAAAACATCATACATAATTAGGATGGACGCTCGGGTAGACCTCTAGCTAATAGCGCCCAAAAATTAAAAAAAAAAAGTCTAAACTTACTTCGTTTGGAGACGGGGAACGCAATGTAATAGCTTAAGAAATTACACTTCATTTGTCCTAGTCAATATCTTCGTTATAACATGTCTAGTGTTTCTTTGGCTCTTCTTCGCTTTTGAACTCACTACTTGAAAGAAATTTTGAAAATTTGTTATTGTATCCAAAATTTGGGAAGTCCGTATAACTTCGTTGCAATCACATGAATATATCCAAAAGAGTTCTTGTACTCGAATAGAAATGTAGTATCGCTTTATTTTATTTTATTTTTACCTCACTTGCATGCCTTGAAAGCGGATGGGGGAATAATCTCTTTGTTATAGAAGGTGAAATTCCATGTCATAGTATTTTATAGGAATTGAACTTAATTCTAACTAAAAACGAGTATGAAATTTCTTTCTCATCTATGTTGCTTTTGAAATTCTAGTGAATGTCCACAGCTCCTAACCTAAGAGTTCAAAATTTATAGGAGTTAAAAATTAATTTTTATATTTTATCCTTGGTCCTCTAAGGTATTAATCAGATTTATTTTGATAGGGTTAGAACACCTAGAATCGCAATAAAGTTGGAAAAGTTAAGGTAAAAATAGAAACAAGAACACAATAGATGACCATATATCGATCATGTTGATCCCAAAAAATATTGTTAATAGAATCCCGACATCGTCCCCTCCACGTGGATATCACCTGCACACGTAGCACCTCGTTAGAGGCAAAGGCCGTCGGTTGAGAAAAATGTCCGACGATCGTTTGTACTTCGACGATCAAGTCAACGGCCGGACTAAAATATTAAGAGTGTGCAAGAGACGGGAGAGAGGGGATTTGATTAGGTTTAGAAAATGCTTACTTTTGATTGTGAATGGATCTATACTTATAGATATGAAAATGTAGATGAGCCAAGTGGTTAATGGATCAAGCTCAGGCCCATAAGACTTCGTTCTTGAGGAGCCTCGATTGTACCTCTTTAGGCACCTCGGCTAGGCACTTGGGGATCTCGGTTAGGCACCTCTGCTAGGCACTTTAACTAGCCTCTTGGGACCTCGGTTAAGCACCTCGGCTAGGCACTTGGGGACCTCGATTAGGCACCTTTGCTAGGTACTTCGGCTAGCCTCTTGGGATCTCGGTTATGCACCTCGGCTAGGCACTTCGGCTAGCCTCTTAGGATCTCGATTAGGCACTTGGAGACCTCGGTTATGCACATTTGCTACGCACTTCAACTAGCCTCTTGGGACCTCGATTAGGCACCTCGGCTAGGCACTTGGGGTCCTCGGGCTGGCTCCTTTATTAAACTTTAACATCTTCTTTGACGGACTTCCACGTGAATTGCCACATTTGACTCTTTTGGAGGTCCCATTTTAATGGGACAACAAATCAATAATAGATTGATACGAAATTATTCTCCTATCTACTTGTTGACATGGCAGGAAAATCTTACTTATGGTTCTCTCCAAATGTGAGAACCGTAAATACGATTCTATTCAAGTGGATAAGATAAGACTTCTCACTGTGGATAGAAGAATATTTTTGTAGATTGGTTACCTAAATATACAATTTCTATGAAAAACGAGGTGAATTTACCTAGTTATATTTATTTCTTTTTTACTGGGCCGACAATTACAAAATCCTCATTAAAGTTTCCCTCGCTCTGCTCACTTCAAGTGAGTGAAATAACAGAGGAATGCGCGAAATTTGGGCCACGAATAGTAATTGGGGAAGCTACGGCCAAGACAAAGAACTACCATGTGCTTAACTGCACAACTAAAATAATTTTATATAACTCCAAAAATGAAGTGCTCAATATTCATGAAAGTCTTTTCCCACGGTTTGGATTACTTGGTGCGAATTTAACAGCAACGAAACAAGTTGATTATCAATTTTTTTTTTACAGAAATCATACAGATGAACACTTGATAGAATATCATTCGAAGATGACAAAAATGCAAAAGAAAAGCAGTCATACATGTGTTGCGTTGACAAACTCTGTTTTTTTTCCTGAATAATTCTTTTTTTAATATATATAAATATTAAATAAGAATAACAAACTTAACAACTAAATTGGTTTAGTTATAACTTAGGCCAAATATGGTTAAATACTTCTAAAGAAACATCTTGTTAATTTTGTACTCTAAGTAACAACGTAATCATTGTTTAAACAACAAATAAATAGATTAAAGGATTGTATGACGTCCAAACCCTTTTAAGTTTTATTCACAATTGTGAAACTGGACAAGATTAAAAATAGAAGCATGTGAAACAATTTAAATTAGTCGTGTTTTATTTAAATTACTAGTGAAGAATTGTGTTTCACAAATGCGACATATGAAGGATAATTTGGTAATTGTCCAAGCATTTAAAATGGATATTTGGAGGACCCATGTGGCAACCTCTGGTTGGTTCGTGATCCTTGTAAATTGGTAACTTAGGCATGAAATAGTGGTGGTTATTGTGTTGTTCTGCATAGAAATGGATTATTGAACCTTTGTGCGTTAATGTTGAGCTTTATGTAGTTCTTGGACAAAATCCCCCTTCTTCTTTTTTTTTAATTTTGTTTCCGTGCATTTTGTACTCTCTCTTTGGAAGGCTATTATTGTACATAGTGAACTAGATGATCTCTGAGTCCCCAAATTAGACATTTATTGAACTTGATGAACAATTTTTATGTTCTTACGTTTTTTACATGTCGTTTTATTTTTGTCCGTTGTCAAACGATTTTGTAAGGCAAAATCCCAACAACTAGACATTCCATGTATTGTTGGAATGTTTATAAGAACAAGATATTAAGCAATTGTAGGTCTTAAAAAATTTCTAACCTAACTTGTTTCTAATTTAATTAAAAAACTTTTTTTTATCAAAAAATTGTCTAAATTTTCATATTTGTTAAGCAATGTGATCCGGATTGAATATAGGATACAAGCATTTTTCCAAATAGCAGCTGTATGTATATAATTATATACTCTTCTCTGAAATATAGAGGAAAACTAATGTAAAAGGGAAAAAAAATGTTCTTAAGACAAGAAATCGGATTTTCTGAATCTCTCTCTTTCGGCCTTTGTTGTAAATTATTTCGAGCTTGAAACTGGGCCCGATAGAGACTAGACTAGACTTCTAGTGACAGTTGGTGTACCTTTAGTTGAGGAACATTATTGTGATTATTATTGCTCTGATAGTCTTCACTATCATCATCCCAATTAATTTTGACTTGGGAAATGAAGCTCATTAACAGGGATTTAGACTCCTATAACAGGGGCTTCCATTTATTTGTAGAAGCCAAAAAATGAAAGGTACGTCCAAGTATATTAGGATAGTTATACCACACAGGAAAATTTATGATATATCCATTTATCACGCAGTTATAAGAGACTTTTTACACTATCAAGTAGCATCCCATCATCTACATAATTAATTTAATTTCAATAAGTCGAGTCTATAACATATGTAAAAGTCCATTGTAATGTGGCTTCTTTACTATATAAGTTTGAAGATATATTTGTTGGTATCTTAATTTCTATCTTCTACTCCTTAACACAGTCTTAGAGTCAAATGAAAAAAAATAATAATAATAATAACAAAAAGGTGGCACGTCTTCTGCTACGCTTTGCAATAACAGTGAGAAGTTAGGTCAAAGACCTCGTTGGGTTAATACCTCAAATAGTCACTGACCTTTGCCAAAAGTACCCAAGAAGGTCACTGAACTTCAAAACGTCTCTAAATAGTTACCGAACTTTGCCAAAAGTTCCCAAGAGGTCACCGAATTTCAAAACGTCCCTAAATAGTCACTGAACTATGCAAAAAATTTCTAAGAGATCACTGGTATTGACAAAGTTCGGTGATGTATGGGATCAAATTTTGTAAAGTTCAGTGACTACTTCGGAAAGTTTTCGCAATGTTGAGTGACTATCTAGAGAAGTTTTGAAATTCAGTGACCTCCTGAGAACTTTTGCCAAAGTTCAATGACTATTTGAGGTATTAACCCAGACCTCGTTAGGAAACATGAAGAGTTATAACGCAAGGTTCTTCATAATAATGCACCAAAAGACTACATGAATTGACTATAGTCCACCAATTATAGAAAAATCAGCATGAACTAATATCCTTTAACCCAATTTTCAAGTTGCAGTGTATTGATAATCAACAATAGCTGTAATTATAGTTAGGGAAAATTGTAGCAGCGGTCCCTTACCTTTTCATTTTTTGTAGATTTTATCATGACCTTCAATTTGTGCCAACGAAGGTCCCTAACATTTCGAAAATATGCATCTGAAGTCCAAATGGATAGAATCCATCCATTTTTCCATTAGTTGACCAAGAAAATGATTTGGACGTATTAATTATTTCCATATGGGTAAAACGATAACATTATCTCTTTTCATATAAAAACAATTAAAATAATTAAATAAAAAAATAAAAATTCATCATCATCTTCCACTCAACTTGGAGACAAGTTTTTCATCGGTCGGCCGTGACCATAATTGGGAACTCATAGAAATAGATGACTGTTATAGAATAAAGAGTACATATAAATGAAAGAGAATAATTATAAAAGAACCAAAATCAACGTAAATTAGAAAAAAGGGAGAGAAGATTGACTCAAAAATATCAAAGCAGGGTTCAATCAAGTTGACCGCAACAAAAACTAATTCCACTTAACAAAATATGCGAACGATTACATTAACTCAGAAAGGATCTCTATGAATTTATGTGGACTGTTAACTTGGATCCCCCAGTATCTTGTTGTACGGAGCAGTTATATTGGATTGGAATTAGAGAGGAATTTTTTCAAACATCTACTATTTTATTAGTGACACAATTTTTTAAGCAATCCAAAGTTACGTTTGATATGCTTATCTATAATAAATAGTAATACTATATATTGTATATATATATAGAAATGGTACATATATACATGTTGGATATATTGTAATATGAATGTGATCTTTAAATTATCAACTGTATATTTTACTCATCGAGTTTGGTTAGAGACTTAGAGTTGCAAACTCTGTGTTCTTGTCATGTGTTTGCATTGTTACAAGTGTTTTTACTCACGGTTGGATGATATTTTTCGACTAAAATATAAAATAATATTAACTATCTTAATTCATAATAATATCATCGACTTACTATCATTTATTTTAATTTTATATTAAATTCTTTATACGGTTTAATAAGATGCGTCAAACGCAATTTTAAAATTTTAAAATTGGAAAATATACATTTTGAGCGTAGCTCAATTCCAATTAGTTATGTCCGTGCCATCCCTGTCCCCACACGTGAATATGGAAGCAAAGAATAACGTTAAAAATGACTAGGGTTTTTTTAACTTTTGTCTTGAATTTGTCTGGTTGTTTAGGGAAAATGGCAGCCAAAATTGATAGGGTTCAAAAGAAAAAACGGCCACTGATTTCTGGTTATTCTTGCCAACCACTCGGAATTCGGATAATTCGTTGGCTTCTCTCTTGGTTCTTTCTTTGGTCCGACTAAAATTTGATTTGAATAGCACCAAAACGAGGCATATAACTAATTTTCACTGTTGTTTTTAGAATTTTAATTTTAGAGCATATCTGAATATATGTTACATTAAAATAAATGTGAAGTTTCTTTTTGAAACTATGAAGAAAGTACATATTCAAGTGTAAATTTATTTTGAAATAAAAAGTAACTTTTCTTAAACTTGGCTATTTGTACCACTTTTATTAGATCTCTATAGTGAAAAGAGGAAAGCTTCAATTTAAAAAAAAAAAAAAAAGGCATTCAATCCATAATCGTAGTGCATGCTCGATGTTAGAAATCGAACAAGGATTATGAATGCTTTGACACCTCTTGTTAGGAACCAAAGAACGAGGTTATACGGAATGATATGAAGTATTGATCACATCAACAAGAATACAAAAAATAAGAGTTCACTTTAGCAGAGGAATTGAAAATTTTATTCAACTATATTGGAGAGAGAAATTAAAACAATATTGTGTTCCTACACAATTCTAATTTGCAGTAATAATGAGTAAAACCCTATTTTAATTATGAAGAGAAGTCAACTACATGTAGAGATACATATCAAACCCTAATAGTAGCCCTAAAGATGGAAATTAGGTATAAAAAAATTGCAAGAAACAAACAAAACAACGAAAACCTGGACAACAGCGGCGCTTGAACTCCAGGCGGAACACCAGGCTCACTGCTCAATCGAGCGATAGGCAGGTGGCAAGTCCTATGCTAAAATTTTCGTCTCGTCACAAGAACGTCCAGTTAGCAGTAGGCTAACGCGTCAATTCATTTTTCCTCCATAGACCCTATTTAGATGTCTTCAAGGCCTAATACACCAAATCACGCAAATTTTCATTATAACTGTCACATCCAACAGTTTAAGTCTAACTCTACCAATACCAGCGACTCGACAAAGTGCATTGTTTCTCATGCCCATGACAGCTTTCAAAACTGTTTCATATGCCACAAATAAATCCCTATTGGAATACATATAAAAAGCACAAGTTAAATCCAAGGATTCACCGTCAGAAATAGTCAAGACATCTCCATCACTTAAATAGTCCTCTGCAATATTGATTTCACATAAAGTTTTCGATTGCCTTCCTTTTTGATTTGCAGCCAAATTCCATTTTTTCTGCAACTTGTTGCAATCTCTTTTGATGTGTCATTTTCTCTTGCAATAAAAATAAACTTGATTACTAAAATTAAATTTCGACATGCCCATTTCGCGATCGCCATGAACAACAAAGTCTTCTCCATCTTGAACCTCAAATCCAACTAGTTGTTTCATCTTCTCCTTTTAAAACAAAACATCATATGCATAGGCAATGGTGAAAGTATCACGACTATACAAAATTGTGTCTCTAAAACATCATATGCATAGGCAATGGTGAAAGTATCAAGACTATACAAAATTGTGTCTCTAAATGATGTAAATGAAGAGAGCAATGAACACAAAAGAATTAATGTCAAATATTTTTCATCATACTTTGCCTTTAAAGTCTCCAAATCAATGACGATCTTCTTTAAAACAACTAGGTGATCTTCTAACGATCCACCTTTTGTCATGCAATGAGAATACAACCTCTACTTCAAATGCAATTTACTTGTCAGACTCTTGGTCATGCTCAATTGCTCTAATTTCAACCACAACGTAGTCGTCGTTTTTTCTTTCAAAATGTCCTAAAAAAATATTATTTCTAAGATGAAGATGAATTTGTAAAAGTGCTTTCCGATCATTCCGTTTTTTCTCTTATATTGTCAAGTTTTGGGTATTTTATCAAATCTCAACAATGCATCATCCAAATTTATCTGAGCAAGTACTGCTTGCATCTTCACTTACCACAATGAAAATTTAGTGCTGCGATCCAAAAGTAGAATGTCACACTTTATGGTTGCTATCAAAAATTAAAAAAAAATCACTAACAAATCAAACCAAAGCTCTAAGATTACTTGTTAGAAAACGAACAACGAATATATGTATGCTATGATACCACTTGTTAGGAATTGAAGAACAGGGTTATATGGCATGATATAAAGTATTGACCATTACAACAAGAAAACAAAAAAGAGTTTAATCTGGTAGAGGAATTGGAGATTTTATTCAACTATAATGGGGAGAGAAATTACAACTATATTATGTTCCTACACAATTTTAACTTACAGTAATAATAATGAGGTAACACAGTATTCTAACTATGAAATATCCCTAAAGATGAAAATTAGGTCAAAAACCGTGTAAAATAAACAAATCAAGAAAAACTTGGAAGACATCGGCGCTCGAACTCCAAGTGCCAGTTTAGCGGTAGGCGGGCGGCAAGTCCTCTACTAAAAATTTTGTCTCTTCGCTCGAGCGTCCAGCTAACGGTAGGCTAGCAAGTGTCAATCATTTTTTTTCCTCCATGAACCCTATTTAGACGTCTTCAAGGTCCAATACACCAAACCACGCAAACCTTAGATAAATTTGGATCACAAAACCAACATTCGAGATTGTCCCTATCTTCAAATGTAGAGTATAAAATTTCCAATATTTTAGGACTTTGGCAAAGGTAATCTTTCAGTGTTGCTTTGGGGAATTTATAAACGGTTTAATTTATAAATAGATAAAATTAAATTGTAAATACATGAATAATACTTGTGGATTAATTAGAATGTGTGATTGAAAATGAAATTTGACTGCCGATAATTTACTTAGACCTTGTTTGATAGGACCAATTTTCTAAGAAAGTTGGAACAAAAATTTCATTTTCTTGGATTTGGGCTGTTTGATTGCAAATTTTTCCCTGAAATTCCTTTTCCCTTTTTCCCCTCACGCGCTCACACATTCCTTGATTTTGATGAAAATGCTTTCTCACCTTTTAGGTGGTTTTTGTTTTTCCATCTTTTTTTAAATTTTTGGCAATGGAAATATATTTTAAATCCAATAGTAAAAAAAATTATTCATTTAATTGACAATTTGCATGAGAAACAAAGTCAAACGAAAATCAAGAATTTATGAAAATATTTTTTTTTTTTTTATTTTTTTACTTTTTGGCAATTCAAACAAATTTTAATATGGACTATAAAAAAATTTATCTCAAAAAATAACATTTTGCATGAAAAGTAAAGTCAAACAGATTAGGTGAAAAATTACACCAATCAAACACCATTAATTACATTTCCCTCTAAAATACATTTTAGACAATTCATTTTCCTGCAATTCATTTTCTTTTCACCCAAATTTCATTTTTTCTATCAAACGATCCTTATAAACTTTGTCAATATGACACTTAAATGAAAACAATACATCTTGCGGTGAAATGACATTTGTAGATTACTTTTCAAGTTATTTGAGAGATAAAATCATTTAACAATGCTGAAATGACATTTGTAGATTATGTGCCAAATTATTTGGAGAGGGGCTATATGTCCAAGACCACATGGGCTCTGAACAGATAGGGCATCAAATGGCACTCCCTATTGGTGAGGGGGAAGGGGCTATTGGCACCCAAGAAGATGAGTTTGCCAGAGCAACCGATTAGCCAAGAGTGCACCCCCTTGTCTTTTCTTTTAAGGTTTTTGTTAGGTGGATTCTAGTGAATGAGCCGGGTGATTTACTTGCCCTTGACAAAAACACAAGTTGTAACGAGTCTTGTAACACATAAAATGCTTTTTAATATACGTTATTTTGAGTTGGTTGAAGGCGGTCTAGAGAGTGAGTATGATTTTCACACTTGACCCAATTGAAACCCGACCACCCGCGTAAAAGGCATCTTGCCAGCCACTGCACCAAGATCAATATCTTTACAGGTTTGTGCAATCATAATCTATATACAATTCCAAGAATATCATCTAAATTGCATTCAAATCCTTTCTAATTTACACTTATAAAAATATTACATTCAAGTACATATACAAATAAATTTAATTGAAAAAGTTTTAATGAAAATATTTTAACAGCCTTCTAGTTATCGAAAAACTCGAAATTGAGCTAAAAGATAATTTATTCTCTCATTACAAAACTAAAAGAAAATATATAAACATTATGGCAACAAAATTAGTTTAAGACAATGATGTAAAATTAATGATAAACAATTTAAAATTTTCCTTTTGTCTTAAAAAAAATTATTTGTATTTTATAAAATTATATATTTTACAAACATTTACCCCGCGATGCAATCAGTGACCTCCCATGCAACCAGAAATTCAATGACCTGGTGCTTTAACTAGATCAACGTTGAGGTTAAATCTCATAACTATGCATCCACCACTCATAAAGTGATGCTATTGCTTTTGTTGTTGCCACTGTAATCATCATTATCGCTACATCTATATTGGAATATCAAACATATCGTAAATACTTCACGCCTCGCCTAACTACTCCAGTTGTAGCCCATTGCATCATCAAAACAAGGACCGGTCCTTTTGATTTTCGAGGGTCTAAGGTGAACTCCATAAATTAGGCCCTCAAAATCAACGTAAATGTAAAATTCAACCGTGTATTATGCAACATATCGCTAACTTAAAACTTAACAGTAAAACAAATATTTTGGAGCTTATGCTTATCATCTATTTTGTAACCATAATTCATAAGATTTTCGATAGAATCACGCTTATAGCTTTTCAGTTAATTCAAGATTTACATATAGAGCCGGTCTTTGAAAATTTTGAATGGAAATTCCTCTAAGAAACTAATGTTTAACATGGAGATGTTTTCATCCACTCATCTATAGTGAACCTAAGAGAGTATACCCGCTGGAATAAGCAAATTTGCACAAATGAAAGAATGGATACTCACCAGAAATGGACTAGTGTACGCTGAAAGTGCTGTAATGATTTCCATCCTGTTTTATTTGAACTAGCAATTTCTCTGCTTCCCCCATCCTCTTTTCTCCGCGTAATCCCCAAATCAAAGTGTGTGATGTCACAACATTACATGCCACTCCTCACGCATTTCATCGAATAGTTCATAAGCTTTGTTCATTTTACCATCCTTGCAATACTCATACAGTCATATGTCACAAAATTGTAAGTATACAAGTCGGGCAAAGCCCCATCAAGCTTCATTTTCACATAGAGCTCAAATACATCTCTTTTAAGTCCTTTCTTAAAGAGCCCATTTATCAAAACGGTATAAGTGTACTGATTGGCAACCAAACCCAGCTCTTCCATTTTACAGAACAATTCCTTGGCCTTTTCAACTTCACCATTCTTACAACACGGTCAACATCCATCAATCAATGTAGTTTATACAACATCATTTGGTTCGAAACCCGAAAACCTCTCTTCAAATCACCTGTATCATGACAACCCTTCATCAAAATCCCAAAAGTGTACACATCCGTAATAGTTCTCCCCTTATATCTATCAAATCCCAATTAAGATACAGAGCCAGGTCTAAAAACAGGGCTAAAAACAAGGATTTAAAATGGTCTAGCTGGCAGGGCAAAATGGAAAACAAAAAGGTGCAACCAAACACAAACTAATTGAAACACGAATTCATTTCATTTACAATTGAAACACGACCCATTTACACACCACGACCAAAAGACTCCTCCACGCCCAAAAGACTCCTCCACACCAGAGCCAGGTCTTCTCCAAACCCAAATCCTCGCCGCCCATTCGTTCACGCCGCCGACGACGACCTAGAAAAGCTTCATCAGCAACACCCAACACCTCTCCTTTGTTGCCAAGGCTCAAAAATCCCGACTCCAACAACATTCTCTCCGGCTGGGAGTACGATTTCTTGGGTATTGCGATCACCATTTTCTCCACGACCTTCTTCCCGCCGTAATCGACCAAGTATGATAGTTCTACATCAAGAAGATTGCAAAATTTTGTTCGATTGTTGTTGGGTATGCTGTGAACTTGGATATTCAACTCGGTCATTGGAGATTACTGTTCACGCGACTGAGATTGCAAAATGGGGGAAAATTGTTGTTCTTCTTTGATAAATTCTATATATGTGATTGAAGAGTGAAAAAATAACATTTGATTGAGTTATTTAATAGAAGATTTGTATATGGAGAAAGTTAGTAAAGAGTTGCAGTTTGCATCCGTAACTGTATATCCATCTGTGGTAGTGATTTCCATGGAATCCAATGGCAGAATATATGATAGGAAGAGCACATTTTGGAACTGATTTTTGGAAGCGATTTTCATGAAAAGCAAAGGCTAATTAGTAATGAAATGAATTCAGTGTTAATTAGTAATGTCGTGGCTCTGTTTCTTCAGCTCATATACTAGACTTGGGGATTCTATGCTATATCTGTTGTAATGCATTCATATTCTAAAATTGTTGAGTAGTGTTGAGTTTTAAACTTTATCTGAAATTGAGATTAAATCTACTTAAAACTGTGATATATTGAATTCTGTCCGAATTTGTCTTATTATAAATTGAATTTGAGGGTAATAAATATGGCCCCATTTTTTTTGAAATTGAATTCTGTGATATACTAAAATTGTTGTTTTGAAAAGTTGAATTTGACCCCATTTTTTTTTTCAGCACACAAATATAGTATGGACAATGTGCATGATGAACATGGTGATGATTTGGTGGAATCTGATAATGACAATATTACAGAGTCTGTTAATGTTGTTGACGATGAAATAGCGGGGGCAGATGGGGTAAATGTCCCCGAGGTTGGTATGCAATTTGCACATGAGAAAGATATGTATGACCTCTACAAAAAATATACATATGCCGTTGGTTTTCCAGTTAGGAAAAGGAATTCGAAAGAGGGAAAGATGGAGTATTGAGATATTTGACGTTAACGTGTAGTCGTGAAGGACAACTACACGGTAATGCTAGCGATTCCTTGAGGCCGCAACCAACAGTTAAGATAGGTTGTAAAGCTAGGATATCAGCATCTTGCGATGTTTTGGGAAATTGGAGAATTAACGCGGTCCACCTTGACCACAATCACGCAACAAGTCCATCTAAGTCTAGGTTATATAGATGCAACCGAACTTTGAGTGCACAAGTGAAACGAAACCTTGAAGTGAATGATTTAGCAAGAATTCCATTGCATAAGAGTTACAACTCCCAGGTTGTGCAAGCCAGTGGATATGAGAACATGAGTTGCATTGAAAAGGATTGTCAGAATTACATTGAACATGTTAGGCTATTATGACTAGGTGAAGGGGATGCTGCAGCAATACAATCATACTTTGCAAAAATGCAAGCACAATGCTCTGGATTTTATTTCAGCATGGATTTGGATGACGATTCGTGTCTTAGAAACCTTTTCTGGGCAGATAATTGGTCTAGGCAGGCGTACAAGGAGTTTGGCGACGTGGTTACTTTTGATACCATTTATCTCACAAATAAGTATGAGATGTCGTTCGCCCCCTTTGTTGGCGTCAATCATCACGGACAATCAATGTTGCTTGGTTGTGGATTGCTGTCGAATGAAGATACTGGTACATTCGTATGGTTGTTCATGGCTGCATTGTATGTACGGTGAAGCTCCAAAGGGGATACTTACTGATCAAGATAGAGCGATGCAAAATGCAATTGAGATTGTCTTCCCAAATACAAGGCATAGATGGTGTTTGTGGCATATTTTAAAGAAGCTTCCGGAAAAATTTGGATACCACGTGGATAAGGGTTCGATATTTGGGGCTATACATAGATTAGTGTATGATATACAGTCTGAAGAAGAATTTGACGATGGGTGGACGGCAATGATTGATACCTATAGCTTGCATGCCAATGTTTGGTTGTCGGAATTATATGAGAATAGAAGGCGTTGGGTCCTTTGTTTCCTCAAAACCACCTTTTGGGCAGGAATGTCAACAACACAAAGAAGCGAGAGTATGAATGCGTTCTTCGATGGGTATGTGCATTCGAAAACATCATTGAAACAGTTTGTTGAACAATACGAACGTGCCCTTAGGAATAAAGTGGAGAAGGAGTTCAAAGTCGATTTTAAGTCGTACTCCCAAATTGTACCGTATGCAACACAGTTTGAAATGGAGGAACAATTTCGGGCAGTGTACACCATTTCTAAATTCAGGGAAGTTCAACAAGAGTTCATAGGGAAGGTATATTGTGACATCATATCTACATCGGAAAGATCATCAGAAACAATGTATGATGTACGCGAGAGGATTATTCACGAGGGCACTCGCAGGAGAAAAGTTTTTGTGGTCTCATTTGTGAGAGATTCATGTGAAATTGTTTGCAGTTGCCACTTGTTTGAGTTTAGAGGAATACTTTGTAGGCATGCAATCACGGTTCTTGACTGTAACGATGTTACATACATTCCGGATAGGTACATTCTGCGTAGATGGAGGAAGGATGTTCGTAGAGCACACACCAGGATTTTAGTAAACTACAATGGGTTGGTGAGCACTCCTGCACAATTGAGGTATGAAGAGATGTCGAAAGAGTTTGCACACCTGGCAGACATTGCTGCAAATGATGAAATCCGAACACGGTCCATATTGGAGTGGATAACGGTTCAATATAAAGATTTGATGACCACAAAATCCGGTGGTGGGAGTAACTCCATTTCGCAACAACCAACACAAGTTTTCAATGACTGTATGGACTTAACAAAATCAGCGAGCGGAAGTGTTCTGGATCCAAATTTGACGCGACGAAAGGGGGCTCCGAAGAAACTTAGGAGAAAAAGTCCATTGGAAAAGGTTTCGACAAAATCAAAGGCAAAGGCTAATGTAATTGTCTTAATATTTTACTTATATTTTCAGTTGTTTCAATTTATAACCAAGTGATTAACTTTGACTGCAGTCTGGCAGGAACTCAAGCACAAATATGCCAGAAAGAACTAGTAATGTCAACAGAATTGTTGATGTAATGTATTCGCAATCATCTCAGCATTATTCCATCTCGAACCCAATGACGTTTTTGCCCAACACCATTGTGACACCCTTGTCTTTGTCACAAGCGTCCATGCCCACTCCTTTCGCCCACTCACAACATTTACCGTATAAACCGTTGGTCTCTCAACAAGCAGCTAACAATGCGATTGGTTCTCAAGGTATAAACATTTATCGATCAATAACTTACTAATATTTTTTTCATCGTTAACATGTGTTTAACTATTTCCTGTGCTATTTTATTGTAGGGGAATCATTGGCGAACTACTATGAAAATTTATTCAATGAAGGTGGAAGTGGCATATGATTGTCGGATTGGGGATGCATTTGTTTTAGCATATTTTTTGGTTATATTTCATCAAATTTGCCGCATAATCTATTGTATTATTAACTTAGATTTTACTGATGTCAGGAATGTATTCAATAACATATTTATGTTTGATGATGTAGCATATGTTTGATGTCTTTGTTGAATGATGTAGAAAATTAATATGGCATGCTTTCTGTTTACGTTTGCTACACGGCATGGTGGTTTGTCGATTATGTTTTCCATTTCGGAGACTTTAGCCGGTTGTTGTAGTTAGATGCCAGATTTATCATTGGTGCACTCGTAGGCATAAATAAAGTAGTTCACATTAGATTGTGCTCTTACTCTTGTACAAGGCCTTTTATGTTTTTTGTGCAAGGTTGTACTCTATTTTCTTCTCATTTGCAGTGTTTGAAATGTCATAATGTAATGATACTTTTGCTCAATTCTTACTATTATAACTCTTCCATTTAGTAACATTTTTCAACTTTCCAATTATGAAAGAATGTATTGTTTCCTGGTATTAAAGCACGGCATTCTATCCTACCCTTGTATGCTGAATTTAGAGGGTTGAAGTTGAACCAACGTAACAAACTCAATTGACAAGCAGGCTGGTAAGTTTAATTTCTGAGAGATTAACTCAAATGACATCATTTCCATCACGGGATTTCTTCTGGGGTGTGTGCATGGTGGTGGGAAATCTTGGTTGGGGGTGAGGGCATTAAGAGACAAATATGCAGTGCGCATGCAGGGAGAACATTTTATTGTGAGAGCATGCAGAATATGCAAAAAAAATTGAACTGTATAGTGGGGTGCCACACAGTTTCCTTGTTTATCAATACCTCAAATATTTTCTTAATTAAGCAAGATTAGTTTCATATTCAAGCATAGTTTTGGCTTTCATTCAAGAGCCAAATTCTCTATAAGTGCACAGTGAGAATTTTAGCAACTAAAATAATGCAGTGAAGGAGACTAGAAGGTGGTCAAGGCAAAGGCAAGCACAATACTCTAATAATTGTGCATGGGATACGTGACAGAAAAAAGAGTACAATCCACATATGGTTCCAAGTCAGGATCCAAATGAGGACTCAGCTAAAGCTTGATTCTATACACCCAAAGATACCAGCTCTCAAAAGGGCTAGTTCAAAGGCTTTAGCATTAGGCCTAGATTTTGAAAATAATAAAAATCCGTGCTTGCTCGTTTGGCTTTCTCACAATACATGGTGAACATATATGCAATACACTTCATAATTACATACTCTAATATGCCATGGTAACATAAATATTCTAGACAATGTCGAGTCAAGTTTTTAAACATAATGTTTGGCGAATTACATATATACACATCATTTTTGGTAATCAAATTGATCGTTTCCCCTTTGCATTCAGATCTGTCGTTGTTTTTTCCATCCTGATGTTCACGTTAACCGATATCTGGAGCTCCTCTTCATCACTTATCCGTACTCGAGATTTAAACACGCGGGATATTTCGTCATCAGTGTCATTCACTACAGGATCAACGACAGTGGTGGTATGACCACTAAATTGACCGCTTGAGTCATCTTTTACAACCCACTCCCAAAATTCGCAATTCCGGCTGCAGCAAAGAAATAATTTCCCTTTATTTTCATTGTTCTTCTCCACCATGAAACATTTCTCAAATCCGTGCTTACATCGTGTGCAGGGCCGTTTCTTTTTGCATTCAACAAACAAATGGTCTTTAGCTCTACAACTATGACAGATTCCATAGTTCCTTCCGGACATTCTACATTGAATAGATAAGATATTCAAGAGTATGCAGTTCAAACAAATTGGAGTTCGAATATGAACGAACAAATTGGGAAATCAACCATTTTACAAATTCAAAAACAATGCACAATGTAGACCTAATGTGTTTAACAGAGTAAAATTTGAATATGCAACATGTCTGTACATACACTAATCCTATACTGTTTATAGTGACTTCTTCATTGTGAACTCTTTATGACATTGATTCAAAAAATGGAAAAATTTCTTCCATAGATCAATGCATTCGGTACCATAAACCATAACCTTAGATTTAATCAGGACAAAATAAATTGTTGCCATATATGGAATTTTGACTGTATATGAGCTGAAGAAACCATATAAAATTTCCAATAAACCCATATATTCCTAGGTAAAACGTGCTAAACAAATAGCCAAATAATGGCAATACCGTTAGCCTTTGCATTTCATGAAAATCGCTTCCAAAAATCAGTTCCAAAATGTGCTCTTCCTATCATATATTCTGCCATTGGATTCCATGGAAATCACTACCCCAAATGGATATACAATTACGGATGCAACTACAACTCTTTCCTAACTTTCTCCATATACAAATCTTCTATTAAATAACTCAATCAAATGTTATTTTTTTCACTCTTCAATCACATATATAGAATTTATCAAAGAAGAACAACAATTTTCCCCCATTTTGCAATCTCACTCGCATGAACAGTAATCTCCGATGACCGAGTTGAATATCCAAGTTCACAGCATACCTAACAACAATCGAACAAAATTTTGCAATCTTCTTGATGTACAAATATCATACCTGGTCGATTACGGCGGGAAGAAGGTCGTGGAGAAATCGGTGGTCGCAATACCCAAGAAATCGTACTCCAAGCCGAAGAGAATGTTGTTGGAGTCGGGATTTTTGAGTCTTGGCAGCAAAGGAGAGGTGTTGGGTGTTGCTGATTAAGCTTCTCTTGGTCGTCGTCGGCGACGGCGGCGTGAACGAACGGGCGGCGAGGATTTGGGTTTGGAGAAGTTGGACCTCTGGCGTGGAGGAGTCTTTTGGTCGTGGTGTTTTAGACCTGGGTCGTGTTTCAATTGTAAATTAAATGAATTCGTGTTTCAATTAATTCGTGTTTGGTCGCGCCTTTTTTTTCCATTTTGTCCTGCCAGCTAGACCATTTTAAATCCCTGTTTTTAGCCCTGTTTTCAGACCTAGCTCTGTAGCTTAATTGATCAAATACACACCAAGCTTTGTCGAAAGTGGTGAATCTGTTATGGATTGGTGAGTCAAGCAGGCGGCGTCGAGTTGAGCAGAAACGGAGGACGAAAGGAATGAAAATAGACTTTTCATTTTCTTCATTTAATATTTTTAAAAATTTGGGCAAAAGTTAGGCCGCTCAGATTTTTGGGCCTAAAACGCAGACATAATCCACCTCGCCTCAAGACTGGCTCTGATCAAAACAACCATAAAGTACACAACATTGACTATAGAAAACATGAACTAATATAAGGATCAAAAATTCACGAAGCTTTGTCCTATTCTTAATAAACTAATTTTTCATCATGTCTTCACGTGATTCTTTTATCACTAAGGGCCTGTTTGATTGCCGAAATTTTTCGTGGAAGATGGAAAACGTTTTCCTACTTTTTACTATTCACTTGTTTGATTGCACTAATTTTCCAGGGAAAACGTTTTCCAAGGTACAAGCGGTTGATGCACAAAAGCTAGAAAACGTTTTTTCACCATAGTGGTGGGAAAACGTTTTCCAACTTTTTCACAATTTTTATTTTTTTTATTTTTATTTTTTAGCAATTGGAACACATTCCAAAGTCAATGGTAAAAAAATTTATCCATTTAATTGACAATTTGCATAAAAAAAAAAAACAAAACAAAAAAATTTCCAGGTGGAAAATTATATCAATCAAACGCCATTAATTACAATTCCTGTAAAACGTTTTCTAGGCAATTCAATTCTCTGTCATTCATTTTCTTTCCACCCGTTTTTCATCCTTGCAATCAAACAGACCCTAACATCCAACTAATCATAAATAATGAAACAATCCCTACATTAATTCATATATATCTAAAAGAAGAAGAAATACTACTAGTAGAAGAATTCACCAACCTGCCGGCGGAAGTAATCATCATTAATCCATATCTAACCAAAGAATCCAAGAAAATAATCATACCATCTAATTGCTTGTTTGGTTTGAATTAAAATATGATTTTAATTTAAATTAAAATCAAATCATCAATGTTAATTATATTTTTCATGGATCCACAATTATATATTGTCAAAAATTTCTATTATAATCTATTAAAAAATTTAATTTTAATCCTCAGTCACAAAAACTAAACTTTAGTATATATTAATGAATTAATAGTACAAAAATATTTGAGTTGAATCCATTACTAGATTCAGACAAAAAGAAAACATGCATGTCTTAGATTGTAATAAAATACCAGTTGTGGGTCCTGTCTCAATTTCAAGAAGTCCCATCGTGACAGCTGACCCCGAACCCCACCTCCACTTTCTTCAGTATCATCTTCTGCTTCCCACTGATTTTCTGGTTTTCACACTAGTGTGCTTAAAGTCAAATGTGGAAAACTTGAGGCTTGTTTGTCAGTTGAAGAAAAATAAAGAAGAAAAAACAAAAAGCGAGAAATTATGTCTGATGGTAAGTCACCGTTTTTAAACGATGAATTATCAAAACATACCTCAATTTTCGGTTTACGTTTGTGGGTTGTTGTTGGAATCTGTGTTGGTGCTGTAATTGTCATTTTTCTCTTTCTCATCTCTCTGTGGATCACCTCGAGGCGCAATAGCAACAAGAAAACGTTGCTATTGACCCATAAAAATTCCAATATCCCAAAAGTTTCCAGAGAAATCCAAGAAATTCGGGTCGACCCTACCCGGAACCAGGAAACGGACCCTAAACTGCTACTTCCTCCTCCGGGACCCTTGCCTCTTCCTGAACCCGATCCAATTGAGGACCAGAGAATCCATGTTGAGATTCGCAAGGGACATCGGATTGCCTACCCGGAAAAGGTAGGGCCGCGCTCTGGATCGGGCCATGGGAGTGGGGAGGCCCGGCCCCTTGCGGAGGCTGGGGCCGGAATGGCTGCTCCCGAGGTGTCGCATTTGGGATGGGGTCATTGGTACACTCTGAGGGAGCTTGAAGAAGCCACTGATGGGTTTGCTGATGACAATGTGATTGGTGAAGGTGGGTATGGAATTGTTTACCATGGTCTCATGGAAGATAACACTCGAGTTGCTGTCAAGAATTTGCTCAATAACAGGTATTTTACTTCAAATATTCAATATTTGCTAAGTTTTCATTGCGTATATATTACATGGATAGAGAATATATTTATTATGATCATGGGTGAACTATGATTATAATTGGCATACTTCAGATTTTAAATGTCTAGGTCGACTATAATGTATTTTCTTGAACTGCAGATGGACAACTGGATTGATTTTTTACGCTTTAGACTACTGTAGGACGATTTTTTTTGTTGTCTGTATGATCAACTCTGTTTATTTTGTTCAGGGGTCAAGCAGAGAGAGAGTTTAAGGTTGAAGTTGAAGCAATTGGACGTGTTAGGCATAAGAGTTTGGTGAGATTGCTCGGCTATTGTGCTGAAGGAGAACACAGGTGAGTCTAACATTGAAATTTAGCTTGTTTTTATTTGATCTTGAAGATGAATTCATATTTTGTACAATTCCGGTTGTTTTGTTTCTGAAATTGGCCTTAATTAGGCTTGTTCCCATAGATTTTTCAATCTTGGATTGCATTTTTTTCAGGATGCTTGTGTACGAGTATGTAGACAATGGTAACTTAGAACAGTGGCTTCATGGAGATGTAGGATTGTATAGTCCTCTCACGTGGGATATAAGAATGAAAATTATACTTGGAACTGCGAAGGGGTAAGGAAAATCTTCATATCTATTAAATCTTGTGCTTGTCTCAGTGGATTCGTATTTGTTATTTATTGTTTAGTTGGTGAATTTCCTAGACTGACCTATTTGCACGAGGGGCTTGAGCCTAAGGTTGTTCACCGTGATATTAAATCAAGCAACATTTTATTGGACAAACAATGGAACTCTAAAGTATCTGACTTTGGCCTGGCAAAGCTCTTGGGCTCGGAGAGGAGTTATATTACCACTCGTGTTATGGGTACATTTGGGTAAATCAAATCTGTGGGCATATTTTGTGGCTTTTATTTCTAAAATTAACCAAATGATAATGATTACTAGATTTTCTTTTCTGGTTTATAGTTATGTGGCACCAGAGTATGCTAGCACTGGCATGTTGAATGAGAGAAGCGACGTTTATAGTTTTGGGATTCTGATAATGGAAATCATTACTGGGAGGAACCCGGTGGATTACAGCCGTCCCCCAGGGGAGGTATGTATGCAGTAATCTTTATTGCTTCTTTTTTGTGGAGTATCCCTATTTAAATTTCTTCCAAGTTTCATAAGGTCTTTCTGATTCTAAAAACAAGCTAAAATTCTTAGGTGAATTTAGTCGATTGGCTTAAAACAATGGTTTCGAACCGGAATGCGGAGGGAGTTTTGGACCCGAAGTTAGCTGAGAAGCCTTCTTCAAGGGCATTGAAGCGTGCCCTGTTAATAGCTTTACGTTGTGTAGACCCAAACTCCCAGAAGAGGCCAAAGATGGGACATGTGATACACATGCTTGAGAGTGACGATTTCCCTTTCCGTGATGTAAGTTAAAAATCCTCTATTTAGTAAAGTTAAGGAATTTAACGTGCATTCTATCTTCTTGCTGGAAACATCTACATGCGTGTGACATTGTGCATTTGTGTCTTCGCCCTCATGTATTCTTTTTCCTGCATTCTCGCTTGTTAAACTCTCCGCTTCTTATAACATGTTCATAAATTGGTCTTAACTTGTTCATATTTCAGTATTAATTAGTTGCAACTCCTATGACATCAAAGCTGTGTATTTAGGTATCAAATACATTACAAATGTGTTTTTCTGTTTGAAGTTCTTCCCTATTCTTGTGCATCTTGTAGAGAAATTCTTCTCCAAAATAAGGATTCGGGCTCAGTTTTCACCTTCAAAAGGACACCAACCGAGAATTGCTCGACCCACAACTTAACACTTGGTTGTCACACGTTTTTACCCCACAAAGGAGACTCTTGGTGATTGGTTTGCAAGCCACAAAGGAAGAGAAATAGAGTAGTAGTTTGAATCTCGAAGAAGAAGAAGCAAAGCCACCAAAATCTCACGTGTTTCTCTCTTTCTCACATAAAACCAATGACTCGGCTTAAGCAATGGAATGGATATATATATATGTCAATTAGGTTATCTCAAGTTGGGCCAAGAATGGGCTAACAACCAATAACTAATATATCACCCCAATGGAAACCAAAACTTGGGCCGTCCAAAAGTGTTGGGCCACGAGCAACATTAACTTAATTAAGTTGCTTTTAGTTGCCCCAAGTTGTTTCCGGGTCGAGCTATTACTAAGGTGTCCATATAATTTGTCCAACATCGGTTTTACATCATCGCCCGGATTATTGGGTATCAAAAACCCAACACATCTAAAGAATGAAAAACAGGGAGAGTGAATTAAATGAACCAATTCCTTGTCCTCTTTTATCTTTGGAAAATGTGAGTTGGAATGTTTTGATCAGACGACTGCAAGTGGATAATGATCCATGTGCTCTTTCCAGTTATGTCTTGATAAGGTAGTCAAGAAGATTGATCCATATGGACCTCAATCATATTATTGAATCAACTATAGCTTTCCTATGAACATATGATCAGATATTGAAATGTTAAATTTGTCCTGCATATCGTCATCTCTTAGCTGGTGAGGTCCATGAAACATTTTTCCAATCAAACTGATTACAGGACCGCAGAGCTGGAAGAGAACATGGTCGATCATATCGTGATAGCCTTAAGGAGAGGGTGGTAGAGAAACACATCATGGAACCAGGTGACAGTAGTGGATATGAAAGCAACGTCCAAACTGATAGGTCTTTGTTGAAGAAGCAAGAAACTGACGAAGAAAAGTAACCTCACAATCCCTATTGAAGTTCAAAAGACACCTCTCATCCTTTCTAAATATTTTTTTTATTGCTTGGCTATGTTAATATCTTCATTCACCTTTGGATTTAATTTATAATAGTGATGATCATTGAAGTTTTTGTAGCAGATTGGTCACTAGCTATGCATATAAGTTATTGTTTCTTGTTCCTTGTTCCTTGTTCCTTGTTCCTTGTTTCTTATGTTTCCTGTTTGGATGAAAATTTAATGGGATGTTTCATTTTCAAGCCTATTAATCAGTACAGTTGGTAGAAATCACAACTTACTATTCAGTAATTATTCATACATTCCTTAGGATTCATTGCTTATAAGCACTTGAAAACAACATCAAACTAGCACTATCTTTATCATGGTGGCTTCCTCATACAAGTAATTGCTCATATAATTGTGTCCCCGACAAACATGCCGTGGCTGTAGTTTTCGGATAAATAGATGGTCAAACTGGTTTCTTTTCTTGGGGCTGCTAAATTGAAACATCAACAAATGGGGATTTTTGGCAAAATCTAATCCATTCAGTATATAAATCCAGTTTCAGAATTCACCCAAATGTTGATGACATGTATCAAAAGGGATGTGATTGGAGAGCAGTTGCCAGAGCATGCTTGAAGTAGTACTGTCTGTTACTATCATCACCAACTCCAATCAACATCTTTGTGGTTGGGTCCCGGAAAGTGCAAAAAGTAATGTCACCGGAACTGAACACAACGGCGTGAGTACCTGTGGTAAGACGAGCAAAATGAGGGCAAGCACTACTGTGTGACTTATTTAAGCTTGAGGTGGCAATGTGGTGCGTGCCACCACTGTCAATCACCTACAGCTTATAATTAGGAGAGGAAGCAAAGAGTGAACCTATGAATGAGAGGGATGAGGTTAGAGAAGTTCCATCAATTGGGCATATTGTTCAGTAGAGAGGCCAAGGACGCTGCTCATGGTGGAAGGTGTAGAGCTGACGGAGACTTGGTGCACATGAAGACCGAGATGTGCCGTGCTTATTTTTCGATGGCCACCATTTAGGGTACCCAACGATCTCAAAGCACTTTGTACGAGAGTGACCCGATTTACCACACGCCTCACAGAGCAGTGTGCCAGATGGCCAAACACGATAGGTATGAGATGGGTACTACTGTGTCATTGACGAGTGGGCAAGAAGGGCAGAAACCTCCAAGCAAGAAGTGGGTATCTAGTCCAGACTCTGGGTTTCTTCTTGGTAGAGAATGGCATAGCAACGCCCAATCGATGGGAGGGGATCCGTAGCCAAGATTTGGGACCAGAGCTGTCGGAAGCAGTCGTTTAGACCCATGAGGAATTGGTAGACCCGATCAGAATCTTGAATCTCAAAGAGTGTTTTGCTCGCACCGCAAGTGCATGGATTTGTGGGTTGTAGGGAAGCTAATTCTTCACAAAGTTCTCTCAATTTTTCATTATAGTTGGTTATTGATTGTTGTTTCTGATAGAGATTGGCTAGATCCTGTTTCAGCTTGAAAATCTTGGTACGGTTCCTTTGTTAAAAATGGGTTTCTAATTCAACCCAAAGATCGTTTGGTGTAGCATAATAGAAAATATTTACTGTAAGAGAACGATCGATGGAATGGAGGAGCAGAGACATTATCATGTCGCAATGTTGAACCCAAAGAAGGGTAGCAATAATATCATAGCTTGGACGGTTGATGGTGCCAAAAACAAAACCTTGCTTGTTTTTGGCATTCAAGGCTCGGGTTATGGCACAACGTCAAGTAGGATAATTGTCGCCATTAAAGGGCGCATTGACGAGGAATTAGTTATGAAAAGTTTATACCTATGCAACTGATATCATGTTAGAATTCATTATATGAATGAGGCATATGATATTTTCTCATAGAATTGAATTGGGTATACAATGGAGTTTATAATACATATAGGATCCATCTATAATAGGAAACTAAACAATTCTAGGAATGAAATAAACTATTCTAGGGATAGAAGAATTACAGTATAATTAAAAAAGGAAAAAATCTTTCTAATTATACATTCAATAATTCAATATCCAACATATCCACATTAAATGCAGAATTAATGCAATGCACTTTTTGTGGTATTTGTAGGCGGCGACTAAATGAAATAATAAATTAAACTTGTCCTACAACTCATTCACAGGCCATCAAATGAGAGAAAGTCTAGAAGGCTAGCTGGCTAGGTGTCCTAACTGGCGAAAATACAGACCATGAAAGATAATAATGAAGACAATTCTGCTACATGTACATTGATTTCGTACAGATATATACATGCCACGCATTCATATGTCAGTCTAGTTGTACAAAATCAATGTACAAATAGGTTAATTCTAATGGAGAAAATCAAAGATTATAGACCCCTCAATTGATATGAAGTATTAGCTCTTGTTTGACCCCCATTTTTTGGAAATGAATGGGTGGAATAGTGTTTTTTTAAAAAAATGAATAGTTAAAAAAGAAGGAAAAAATTTCGATTTACGTGCAATATTATTTTATGAAATATTGCGCGGTTAAAAATAGGAGAAAGAAAAATGAAATGTAATTTAATTTAATTTAATTTAATGAGATTCAAATGGGGACTTAGTAGCAACCACTGATAATAACATGTTTTACCACTTAAATTCTTAGATTACTTAATCAGCCAATCAATGATTGACAACATGGTAATGCCTAATCTAAGTAGTAATTTGTCCAACAAACCTTACAAAATTCTTGCATTGGTGGAAAATGTATGCTCTAATGTTTGTGAATGAAAAAACTCGTTGGCCGATAATTTAGTCTCATCTAGCGACAAAACGAAAATTTAAAATTCTCTACTTCATTATTTATGAGTGCATTCGAACAAGCATTTGCCTGCGGGGTTGAGAGTGACGACTTATTTACCATCTCAATTTAGCTACAAAAATGTTTGTACTAGAAGAAGTGCTCAATTCCTTATTGTTTATAGTAGATGGTTTGGTGAGACTCTTGAGGTGTTCGAATTTTAGTTCTAATCATACTGAATTTGCTCACAATTACAATTAATGGCAAGTAAGGTATATTCATGTTATATATGCAAATGCTTATGTGAGCCACTGTTTGTATGTGGGTCAGGCCATGAATGTTGAGTCTCAGTAATGGTTTTGCCAAAACCTGTGAGGTATATGCTTATGAATTTTGCCAATTTGACAAAAAAAAATATTAACAAATGCAGTGTTATAACATGAGGTGACAGCAGATGATATGATGAAAAAGTTGATTGTGTTTTAAATAGTCTAACGATGAAATGTCATATGATATTATGTCAAAAAATATATTAAGGATTATAGCACTATAGCATGATTCCGTGTTAAAAAAATAATAATAAAGAAAGTGTAGCTGCAAGTTGAGCAGTACAGAATGTGCATTTTCTTACTTATAGTGCTACCTACTTTTTTCTGGAATCAATTAAAACAGTTGAATAAAGGCTGATGGTGGGATGGCTTGGGGACATTGCTTTTATTTCTTTCCCCCACAAGGTCAATTGTCTGCTTAGTCAAATATCTTTTTCTTTACTTTGGATAAAGGAATTGCTTTCTAACTTTTATACTTTGTAGTTCGAAGGCTTTGCAAAGATATTTTTCTGTTGAATTACGATTGTATATTTGTTGAAACGATAATTATTCTCTTTTTTTTTTTAATTAAAATAGACTAACAAATAAATAAAAATAAAAAACTTTCTCCTCTGACCATTCACCCTCCCGCCCTGCACATCATAGGCACAGGACAGGGGAGTTGACACGGATGAAGACATTGGAAAAAAGGGATTATAGAGAGTGGTGGTACGACATTGTGAGAAATACGAAGGTTGAACGCTTGAATAAAGAGAATTGAAGGCTAAGTGGGAGACCTCGATCACATTATTATGATAATGAATACTCTTAAGGAGTTTCCAGCAATTTCCCATAAATTATGATCAATTAGTATTAAAATTCAACTAAAACATCAATAACTTGTCACGGGAAGTATTGGAATCCACCTTTATCTACGTACCTACTTTTTTCTCCATCAACGATGGTCGAAACCAACATAAAGAAAGATTAGCCTAGCGAGCCCGTCTTGGCCACTTTGGACATCAAATCTTTTTATATATTCTGACATGAGAATGCATGCAACTTTCACTTTGATCTTCAACTTGAACTTTCATATTGCTGGAGGCGTAAGCAATCCCCATCCACTAGTTTTTCCGTAAGAGCAATTGGCTTCTGGCGAGAACTTAAATCCTATTTAAGTCCAAGTTTTAGTTAGACCGAGTACGAGACAAAGTAAGAAGTGGTTTATCCAAGCTGGTTGAGCCTATGAAAGAAGCACCAAATCAATAGCATAAATCGATATCATGGTATAGAAAAATCGTTTTATTTAATCCAATTATTTATTCCTGCCATGTTGAGAGAATCTTATGAGTTAAGACACAGTACTCTTTTGTTATTGCAATTTGCACCGTTAACAACTTAAAGAAAATTGAAACTTTAATAATTATACTACAATTTTCAAGAATGGATAGAAAGCAAAAAATTGTTGGTTAAATGACGGATGATTCTACATACTCACACAAATGCAACCAATTTACAAGTAAAAAAAATAAGTTCAACAAGTAAAGGAATATAAAATATACTTGGTTCATAAACTTCAAATTTCACTAAGAATCTGTAAAATCTGAAAACTGGCCTTAATTATTACCTGTCTTTATTAATTATTTCTTGACCCTGATAGCCCGCCGGGGGTGACTTTGAATAGCTGTCCACTGCATTATTTGAAAATGCCAAAGAACCGGTGTACTAAATTTACCATAATTGTGCCATGAGGTTGGATTCTTTACATGTCAAATAATATGGAAAATGACACATGTCACACATCCACGTGGGAAGATAAGGTGTAATAGTTCAGAGAGCTCATTTTAGGAAGCCAATTTTTACTGTTATCAGCATAAAATCAGCTTCAGTGGTACCACAAAAGAACCTGTTCCCAGAAAAAGGAAAAATGGGGCTGATTGAGGCATTCCCAATCCTGCTCTTCTCATGTTTTTTGCTGGCTTCAGCAGAAAGATCTACTTATATTGTCCACATGGACAAATCTTTGATGCCTAAGGCTTTTTCCAGTCACCATTATTGGTACTCTTCTACTCTTCAATCCATTAAATCAGTTGGATTCACCTCATTGGATGGTCAAAATCATTCACCAAAGCTTGTCTATACATATGACCATGCATTTCATGGATTCAGTGCAGTGATGTCCAAAGATGAATTGGAAGCTTTGAAGAAGTCACCGGGATTCCTTTCAGCCTATCCCGATGGTATTGTGACACCGGACACCACGCATACTTACAAGTTTCTTTCTCTGAATACTGCCACAGGTATATGGCCAGCATCTGAGTATGGTAAAGATGTGATTATTGGGGTTATTGATAGCGGCATATGGCCAGAAAGTCCGAGCTTTAAAGATGATGGAATGACTGAAATTCCAGTAAGGTGGAAGGGAATTTGCCAGGCTGGTGAAGAGTTCAATTCTTCATTGTGTAACAAGAAACTCATTGGAGCAAGATACTTTAATCAGGGAGTTCGGGAAGCAAATCCAGGAGTCACAATAACGATGAATTCAGCTAGGGACGATTCCGGTCATGGCACACACGTGGCATCCACTGCTGCTGGAAACTATGTCGATGGTGTTTCATTCTTTGGATATGCTCCAGGAACAGCAAGAGGGGTGGCTCCACGTGCTAGGCTTGCTGCATATAAAGTTCTCTGGAATGAAGGAAGTCTAGAATCTGATGCTCTCGCAGGTATAGATCAGGCTGTGGCTGATGGTGTTGACATACTTTCAATTTCTCTGAGTTACCGTAACAGAGAGTTGTACAATAATCCTCTCGCCATAGCTGGATTTGGAGCCATAGAGAAAGGAATCCTTCTCTCTGTTTCAGCAGGAAATCGGGGACCAGATTTTGCAACTTTACTTGAGGGAATCCCCTGGGCAGTCGTGGTCGCATCAGGAACTGTTGATCGCTGGTTTGCCGGGACCTTAACTCTAGGGAATGGCTTGTCCATCACCGGATGGAGCTTGTTCCCTGCTAGAGCCACAGTTAGAAACTTGGTTCTCACTTACAACGAGACATTATCTGCTTGCAATTCATCTGAACTATTGTCAGAAGCTCCTGAAAATGGCATCATCATATGTAACCAATCTGATGAAACAACAGAATTCTCTTCCCTATGGAGGTACCTCTCAGAATCTAATGTTCGTGCAGCTATCATTATTTCTGAAAATACTGGTATACTTCGATCTGCTTCTTTTCCTTACCCTGGAGTCGTAATTACCCCCAATGATGCAAAAGACGTGATCAATTACGCGTCTAACAGTACTGATCCTCGAGCAAGCATCGAGTTCCAACAAACAATCCTGGGGACAGAGCCCAGAGCTGCTCCGGCTGTATCAGGATCCTCATCTAGAGGTCCTTCAAGAAGCTATCCAGGCATTTTAAAGCCTGACATAATGGCGCCAGGAGTGTTAATCTTAGCAGCCTATAATCCTTACGCTTCTGAAGCAAGAATTGGTAATAATATATTTTTGGCTAGTAACTACACACTCTTGTCGGGTACATCGATGTCTTGTCCACATATCTCTGGAATTGCTGCCCTCCTCAAAGCTGCACATTCCGATTGGAGTCCTGCAGCCATTCGATCCGCCATGATGACCACTGCAAATCCACTTGATAATACTCAAAAGCCCATCAAAGACATGGGCAACAATTATGAAGTTGCTACACCACTCGACATGGGGGCAGGGCAAGTTGATCCAAATCGCGCCCTTGATCCAGGACTCATTTACGATGCTACCCCTCAAGACTATGTAAATTTTATTTGTGCATTAAATTTCACTCGAGAACAAACTCGAACTATCATACGATCAAGCTACAATTGCTCAATATCATCCTTGGATCTGAATTATCCGTCTTTCATCGCTCTTTATGACATTGAAGAAACAAGAAGTGCATTAACTCAAAAATTCCGCAGGACAGTCACAAATGTAGTGGATGGTGCTGCGACTTATAAAGTTAGAGTTAAAAGGCCAAAGGATTCTACAATCACAGTATCGCCAGAAACATTAGTCTTCCGAAAGAAGTATGAGAAGCAAAGCTATTCTGTGAGCATACGTTATAGAAGTTACAGTAGGACTGTTATTAATGATGGTTCGATCACTTGGGTTGAAGACAGTGGCAAGCACACAGTGAGAAGTCCCATTGTGGTGACTCTAAGGGTCATTAACGACTAGTTTTTATGATGATTCCTAGTGATCACTCTTTCAGTTTCACATAATCCTGTTATAATTCTTAAACCTAATAATTCTATTAAAGAAAACAGGATATGGTTAAATAAGAAGTTCAGGGATTATCCTTGGCTAAATAAATATCTTCATTTTACCTTTGAATTTTACAGAATAATTTTGTGTAGTCTAAGAATGTTAGTATAGGAATTGACTTCATAAGTGCAAAATGCAGTAACAAGGACTATTCTGTGCTTCATTGTATCATGGAAAGCAGTTCGCCTAAAGCTCTTTTGCACACCACAATAAGAACTCTTTTTACCTCGAATTAACTAGTACGTCTTTAACATATATTTCACTTGTGTGTGTCAAGACTCTTAGGCAAAGCTCTTAAAAGCCATCTCAATTGTCAATAATCTTGTTTTTATTTCTGTTCTCAAATTAAATTGCTCTTCAAATTCAAAGTTTTAAAGATTGTAATCCCTCTTTATTTCCAAAAGGGAGAACTTAGAAAACATATGTTTAAAATAAAAAGTTGTAAACTTAGATGAATCACCAGTTTACAAGACTGAATCCAAAGGAATACACAAGCCAACATCTAAGGGTGTAAAAAATCAAATAATTTTATAATGATAATACACCTACCAAGTATCAAAGCATTAAAGCTGTCTCTTCCTTTTCCCCTCAAACTTAAACATTTGCAGTTAATATTTTTGACCCACACTTGCAAGTTGCAACATGGTTACATTATTGACTCAAGGACATTTCGTACTCAACTTCAATTTATAAAGACCAATAAAACAAGTTTTCCTTCCCGATTTTGACTGTTACCAGCATAAAATCAGCTTCCGAGGTACCACGTAAGAACTTGTTCACAGTAAAAGAAAAATGGGGCTGATTCAGGCCTTCCTAATCCTCCTCTTCTCATGGTTTTTGCTGGCTTCAGCAGAAAGATCTACTTATATTGTCCACATGGACAAATCTTCAATGCCTAAGGCTTTTTCCAGTCACCATTATTGGTACTCTTCCACTCTTCAATCCATTAAATCAGTTGAACTAACCTCATTAGGTTCTCATAATCCTTCACCAAAGCTTGTCTATACATAGGACCATGCATTTCATGGATTCAGTGCAGTAATGTCCAAAGATGAATTGAGAGCTTTGAAGAAGTCACCGGGCTTTCCTTCGGCTTATCCCGATGACATTGTCACCCCGGACACCACCCATACCTACAAGTTTCTTTCTCTCAATACTGCCACAGGTATATGGCCAGCATCTGAGTATGGTAAAGATGTGATTATTGGGATTATTGACAGTGGCATATGGCCAGAAAGTCCAAGCTTTAAGGATGATGGAATGACGGAAGTTCCTGCAAGATGGAAGGGAATTTGCCAGGCAGGTGAAGGTTTCAATTCTTCATTGTGTAACAAGAAACTCATTGGAGCAAGATACTTCAGTCGGGGAGTCCGGGAAGCAAATTCTGGAGTTACAATAACGATGGGTTCAGCAAGGGACGATTCCGGACATGGCACCCACGTGGCGTCCACTGCTGCTGGAAACTACGTTGACGGAATTTCATTCTTTGGCTACGCTCCAGGAACAGCGAGAGGAGTGGCTCCATGTGCTAGGCTTGCAGCATATAAAGTCCTCTGGAATGAAGGAAGCCTTGAATCTGATGTTCTTGCAGGTATTGACCAGGCCGTGGCTGATGGAGTTGATATACTGTCGATTTCTCTGAGTAACCGTAGGACTTATTTGTATGAGGATCCTATTGCCATAGCTACCTTCGGTGCCACAGAGAAGGTGTAATATTCGGCTGGAAGAATTGGAGGTAATTTCCCACGCCTGTATTAATAAATATCTTAGGTATATATACAAGTTACAAACCTATATTAGGAAAGTATATAAAGTCTTAATAATCAATACCTATAATAGGAAGTAAATATATTTACTTCCTATTCTAAATATATATACTGTAACACTCCCCCTCAAGTTGAAGCATAGATGTTTATCATGCACAGCTTGTTACAAAGATAGTCAACCCGAACCCCATTTAGAGCCTTTGTGAAAATATCTCCCAATTGTTCTCCTGTTTTCACATATCCTGTAGAAATCAATCATTGCTGAATCTTCTCACGAACAAAATGACAATCAATCTCAATGTGTTTCGTTCGTTCATGAAACACTAGATTAGATGCAATATGAAGTGAAGCTTCGTTGTCACACCATAGCTTAGCTGGTATTGAAATCTTGAGGCCCACTTCAATGAGGAGTTGATGTATCCACATTACTTCACACGCAGATTTAGCCATAGCCCTATATTCTGATTCCGCACTCAAACGTGAAACCACATTCTGCTTCTTGCTTTTCCATGAAACCAAATTTCCTCCAACAAATACACAGTAGCCGGAAGTAGATCTTTGATCTTCCTTGGATCCTGCCCAGTTAGCATCTGAAAAACATTCAATCCTAGTATGACCATGATTGCTATACAAAATTCCTCTCCCAGGCGCTCTTTTTAAGTAGCATAAAATCTATTCTACGGCTCTCCAGTGATCGACTGTTGGGGAGGACATATACTGACTTACCACACTCACTGAATAGGCAATATCTGGACGAGTCACGGTAAGATAGTTCAGCTTCCCAACCAATTTTCTATACCTCTCAGGATCTTCAAATAATTCACCATCTTTTGTAAGCTGCAAATTAGGAACCATGGGAGTGCTATATGGTTTAGCCCCCAATTTTCTTGTTTCAGTCAACAAGTCAAGCACATACATTCTTTGAGATAAGAAGATCCCTTTTTTACTTCTCGTTACCTCAACTCCCTAGAAATATTTTAGTGTCCCTACATCCTTCGTGTGAAATTGACCGTGAAGAAAAGATTTGAGAGATGAAATACCACCAAAATCACTTCCAGTAATAACAATATCATCAACAAAGACAACTAATAGGATGATACCAACTGCAGACTGTTTATAGAAGACAGAATGATCAGATTTGCTCTTCTTCATGCCAAACTTTTCAATAGCGTGACTAAACTTTCCAAACCAGGCTCGGGGACTTTGTTTCAGGCCATACAAGGATTTACGAAGATGACAGACTTTCCCATACTCCCCCTGAACAACAAAACCAGGCGATTGCTTCATATAGACTTCCTCCTGAAGATCACCATGAAGGAATGCATTCTTAATGTCTAATTGATGCAGAGGCCAATCGTATGTAGCCGCCATAGAAATAAATAACCTGACAGAAGTAAGTTTGGCAACTGGAGAAAACGTGTCAGAGTAATCAACTCCGTAAATTTGAGCAAACCCCTTAGCAACAAGGCAAGCTTTTAATTTAGCAACGGTCCCATCAGGGTTGACTTTAATTGTAAACACTCATTTACAGCCAATAGCCCTTTTACCTGCAGGCAAGGACACCAGGGCCCAAGTATCATTGTCATCTAAAGCATTCATCTCCTCAATCATAGCAGAACACCATCCAGGATGAGACAAAGCATCACGAACAGTCTTAGGAAGAGTGACAGAATCAAGAGATGCAACAAATGAACAAGAAGATGGCGATAAATGGTTATATGACACAAACGAGGAGACTGGATAAGTACATTGACGTTTACCTTTACGAAGGGCAATAGGAAGATCATCACTAGAATCGGGAGCCGGATCCGATGACGAAGGAACTGGCGCAGGACATGAAGCAAGAGGCGTAGGGACAGGGACCGGATCAGGAACAGTAGGCTGTGAGCGACGAGAATAGACCTGGTGTATAGGAGGCTGAACAAGAGCAGGGGAAGGAAGAGGAGAATGCGGGGATGGAAAAGTGTAAAGTAATAAATCATCACCCATCCACGGATTAATAGAACCCGAAGATGAAGCACATGGTGTTTGTTCGAGAAATGTAACATCAGCTAACACAAGGTACCTGTTAAGATCGGGACAGTAACATCGATACCCTTTTTGCACACGAGAATAGCCAAGAAAGATGCACTTTAAAGATTTGGGATCAAGTTTAGTAACATGAGGCCGAACATCCCGAACAAAGCAAGTACAACCAAATATCCTAGGTGCAATGGGAAATAATGAAGCTCTGGCAGTTTCAAGAAGATGTCTATTCTTTCTTTCAGCAACGCCATTTTGAGATGGTGTATCCACATAGGAAGTTTGATGAATAATGCCATGGTGAACCATGTAGTTTTGGAATTGTTCTGACAAATATTCCTTAGCATTATCACTCCGCAAAATTTACACAGACACATTAAATTGAGTTTTGATTTCAGCACAAAAAGCGATAAAATGAGAGAACAATTCGGAACGATTTTTCATAAAAAATAACCATGTCATTCGAGAATAATCGTCAACACAGGTAACAAAATATTTAAACCCAACTTTAGACACAACCGGACACGGACCCCAAACATCAGAGTGAACTAACTCAAAGGAGCACTAGCTCTTTTAGCGACTCTAGGACTAGAACTCAAACGATGATGCTTGGCAAATTGACAAGACTCACAATCTAATGAAGACAGACTAGAAAACTGAGGAAGAAGTTTCTTTAACACAGGCAACGAAGGATGACCGAACCGACAATGTGCGTCAAAAGGGGTCACAACGCTAGAGCAAGCAACAGACTTTGGTATTTGTGTATCAAGAATGTAGAGGCCCCCAGACTCATGTCCTTTACCAATAATCTTCTTCGTCAAAAGATCCTGAAATAGACAAAAATTAGGATAGAATGAAACACAACAATTAAGAGAACGAGTACTGACAGAGACTAAATTAAAAGACAAGGTAGGTAAACTTAAAACGGATTGCAAAGGAATTGAGGGTGTTGGAATAATTGTGCCGGACCCCAGAACATGAGATGTAGTCTCATCTGCTAAAGTAACTCTAGAACTAGAAGCATGTAACTGGAAAGAAGAAAATAGATCAGAATTACCTGTCATGTGATCTGTGGCACCAGAATCAATGACCCAATTGGAAGATGAGGAAGCAAGACATGTGTTCATTTTACCTGAATCAGTGATGGCAGTAATAGGAGTAGATGAAGAATTTAGAGATTCCTGATACTGTGAGAACTTGGCATACTCATCTGCAGGTATGAGAATGGACTCAGAAGCATCATTAGTATAAGCAATATGGGCTGACTGGTTCAACTGATTCCTACGCTGCAACTTTCGACAATCTTTCTTCAAATGTCCTGACTTATGACAGTAGTAACACACAACGCCTCCCGAATCCTGTCCCCGAGTACCAATGTTTCGATCAGAGTTACTTGCGTTTTCTCCTTTATTGCCACCTCTAAATGGCTGTCTCCCAGATTCAAAGATGCGGCTGACAAGAGCACTATTAGGTTGAGCAGGAGCTGAATTTTCTGTGCGGAGTACCCTACTAAAAGCTTCTTCCAAAGATGATATCTCAGAACTAGAAAGAATTTGGGATTTAGCCGTCTCAAACTTAGAAGGAAGACCAGCCAAGAAACTCATAACCGTCATCTTTTCTCTCTGAACTTGCTGAACTTTTATATCAATACTGACTGGAAGTAACATATTAAGTTCCTCATGGGTCTTCTTAAAATCCATAAAGTAGTCAGTGAGAGATCTGTCACCCTTTTCTGCACGATAAAATGCTTGACACACCTCATAAGTGTGTCTAATATTTCCCTTGCCTGAGTACACAAACTTCAAATACTTCATCAATTCTTTCACAAATTCACAGTGATTTATCAAACCAACCACCTCACTATCAATCGAATTACGTATTTGTAAAAACAAACGAGCATCCTCTCTTAACCATGAGGCTTTCGAGTCATCACTAGGTGGTTCATCAATGAAGTGATTATCCATAGCAATACTTCGCAAATAAAGTCTAACAGTTTTACTCCAATCTAAATAATTAGATTTATTAAGTTTATGTTCTGTGATTTTTGACATTATAGGGACCAAATCAGACATAATTGATTTCTTTTCCTCCATAACACTAAATATAGGCGTGCAAACCAAAAAATTACCACAATTAACGTCAAAGAAATTTGAAGACGTCGAACCTGTCCACTGTAGATCAAAAACTCGAAGACGCCGAACCCTGTCTCACTGTAGATCCAATACCGACCAGACTCCGACAGCGAAACAGGTAGTGAAGTCTGCTGTGGAGGTCGAGGCGAGCAGACCGGCACACAAGTCCGGACTAGATTCCGGCAGCGAAGCTCCAGGCGAAAGACACGTGAGTGTTCCAAAGCGGCAAGACTCCGGGCGAAGGCGGCGAGTGGCGCTTCCCCAGGTGCAGGCGGCGAGAGCTGAAGATCCCGGAACTGGGTGACACACGAGAGCCGGAAGGAGGAGACCCAAGAAAACCCTAAGACTCCAAATCGCCGGCTGGCTCTGAGAGGCAGCGATGAAGGAGCTGCAGAAAATGCCAATCCCTACAGGTTATTGCTCTGATACCATGTAATATTCGACTGGAAGAATTGGAGGTAATTTCCCACGCCTGTATTAATAAATATCTTAGGTATATATACAAGTTACAAACCTATATTAGGAAAGTATATAAAGTCTTAATAATCAATACCTATAATAGGAAGTAAATATATTTACTTCCTATTCTAAATATATATTCTGTAACAGAAGGGAATCCTTGTTTCTACTTCAGCAGGAAACCGTGGTCCAAATTTTGCAACTTTAATCAAAGGAATCCCTTGGGCAGTGCTAGTGGCCTCAGGAACCGTTGACCGTTGGTTTGCCGGGACCTTAACTCTAGGGAATGGTCTGTCCATCACCGGATGGAGCTTGTTTCCCGCTAGAGCCATAGTCAGAAACGTGATTCTCACTTACAATAAGACCTTATCCGCCTGCAAATCAACTGAATTAATTTCTGAAGCTCCTAGAGATGGTATCATCATATGTAATCAATCCGATTAAACAATTGGTTTCGATTTCTTATGGCAGCATCTCTTGGAGTCCAATGTTCGTGCAGCTATAATCATTAACGAAGATCCTAGCCTACTTCATTCTCATTCTTTTCCTTACCCTGGTGTAGTAATTACCCCAAAAGATGCAAAAAATGTGATCAAATATGCATCTAAAAGTGATGACCCACCCACGAGCAAGCATCGAGTTCCAGAAAACAATCTTGGGAGCAGAGACCATAGCTGCTCCAGCACTATGGAAATCCTCATCAAGAGGTCCTGCACGAAACTATCCAGACATCTTAAAGCCCGACATAATGGCACCAGGAGTGTTAATCTTAGCAGCCTATGATCCTTATAGTATCGCAGCACACATTGGTAAGGATACATTGTTGGCCAGTGACTACACACTCTTGTCAGGTACATCAATGGCTTGTCCTCGTATATCTGGAATTGCTGCGCTCATAAAAGCTGCACATCCCGATTGGAGTCCTGCCGCTATAAGATCTGCCATGATGACCACCGCAAATCCCCTCGATAATACACAAAAACCCATCAAAGACACAGGCAACAACAATTTAGATGCTACACCAACTGACATTGGGGCAGGACAAGTTGATCCGAATCGTGCTCTTGATCCAGGTCTCATTTATGATGCCACCCCACTCGACTACGCAAATCTTGTTTGTTCCATGAATTTTACTCGCGAACAAACTCAATCAATCATAAGATCAAGCTACAATTGCTCAAATCCATCATCTGATCTGAATTACCCATCGTTCATTGCTGTGTATCATCCTAAAGAAACAAGAAGTACATTAACTCAGAAATTCTGGAGGACAGTTACAAATGTTGGGGATGGCCCTGCAATATATAAAGTTAAAGTTGAAAAAACAAAGGATTCTATTATCACGGTATTTCCAGAAACAATTGTGTTCCGAAAGAAGTATGAGAAGAAGAGCTATTCAGCGACCATACATTTTACGACTCATACGCCGAATAATCATGGTTCAATCACTTGGGTTGAGGAAAATGAAAAACACACAGTACGTAGTCCATTTGTGGTGGCTCAACGGCCCTATATTAACTAGTATTATGATTGCTGAGTGATAATTCTTGTAATTGCATGCAACTTTTTGTAATTTGAATTGTTAAAACCAAATAATGTTATTTAAAATGGAAAATATGTATCACTAAGATAAATTTTATGAAAAATATTTAAACTGAAACAAAATCTCCTTTATAAATGACTCTGTGAAGAAACATAATTACAAGAGCTGTCTCATGTCCACTTTTAACTTTGTGTATCATACACTTATTCGTCAAGTTAAGCGTTGTGAAGACTTTTTGCACCGAGCAATTGAAAAGATATCAATTGTCAGCATTCCTTCTTCTGTCTCTATGTAGCCGATTTCTTACGTAAATTTAGGCAATAAGTTTCTCTCATACATCATCCAGAATTGAATGACATAAAAGGAAACTGTAGACGAAAGTTGAATCTTCGGTCATCACTTCTCGAAGAATCTTCAATCACCTCCCTCTTCCTCTTGCTTGAATTCCAAGTGAACCCCGGTGAGTGTAATTTTAGCTTGAGAGAAATTGGTTGTTCTTTGCTCTAACATTCAAGAATAATGTCTCCCAGTTTTGACCTAAAGTATATGTACATATATGATCTCCCCTTAGAATGGAAATTTGTGCCTTTAAACTCCCAAAATTGCCCCTGATTTTATTGAATGCAGATCACTGACGGAATGCACTTCAAACAGGCTCACACCCGCAAGCAACAGCTGCGACCAGGCGTGACTTGCACAGAATTTGGTCTGATTTGAGTTGTCTTCGCGACTTATGTGTTTTGGCTCCCGAGCAACTGCTACTTGGTGACGGATATTTTTCTTTTTCATGCCTAATCTTTGTTCTTAATCCTCATTCCATTCATTCTCACTTTATCAACTCATCAACTCCTATCTTTACCTCCGATTTTCGCCACAAAATTCTCTATTCTTGTCATCCTCAAGTCGTCCATAAAATACACAAAAACTAAGCAAAATTCAAATGAACCAGGACTAATCAACAAGAACACAGAAGTTAATGATCGAGAATAAGTGTAAAAACTACACTTTTCAGCTGTCAACATGTTATCTCATATTCTTCTCTTCCAACCACACATTCTCTGAAAAAAAAAAAAAAAAAACCATTATCACTCAAAAAGCCTCTCCTAAACAAGCTCTAAATTTAACTTACAGTTTATCTAAATAATTAATCACTAATCATTTGAGTTGACCACATCCGATACCTTTTCTTAATAATAAATTACTTTATATATATTTTTTGATCACTAAACTAGAAAATAAATATATTATATTCGTTTAAATTTAAAACATATATGAAGGATTTTATTTGTCAAATTATTAAACAAAATGATGTAACACAACTTATAAATTTAGAAAAATATATAAAATAAAAAGTTATTACAAGTTAGAAGTAAATTTAACTTACATAATTAGACAAAAATCACCACAAAACAAGATTGAATTGAAAGGGACACAACTTAAGAAACTTGGCTTAAATTGAATTGAATCTTTAGACATCGGTTATGCAGCTGACTTTAGAAACTGGAATTTTTGCAGTCACACGCACTGACGCACACATATATAGACAATGATATGCCGACATAAAAGCAGAAAAATATGGAAAATGCTATTTGTGCACAGGGATTGACATTCCGGTATACAATCTTGTCAACCTCGAAAACTCATTTCGAAGATTCACTTTCAGAAGCTGTCCTTTACATTATTTAAAAACGAACCGAAGGAAACTCATGCATTGATTGAAAACAGTGCAATTCGGTTTGATTCTTTATAGTTCAAAAGTATTATGTTAAATAATGGAAAATGATACAGCCACATGCAAAGAAAAAGTGTAATAAAATTCTAGAGAAAGTAGACAATTCTATAATCATCATCGATTTACATGATAGTGAGCATACATTTAATACAGATAAAACAAATATATTAGAGCACAAGGTCTAACACGCAACTCAATCCTATTAAGCCTCAAATTAGTACAGATATTTCAAGATTGATTTATTCAAATAAACTATTGTGAGTATGTTAAGAAATAGATCTTACATTAATTAATATCAAAATACAAAAAAACATGCATAAGAATTTGTACTACTCTTATCAAAATTGACATTTTAAAATGAAATCTCAAATTTTAATGATAAATTTGAGTTGAATCAACATTCAAAATTTTAACTAATATATAAGAGTTAGGATTAGTTATCTTAATAAAATTAATATTTTAAAATGGATACTCAAATCTTAATATAGCATCAGAACGCATTAAATCTAAACGAACAACTACATCTAAATATCAAACAAGCAATTGAATTGCAGGATTGTTGTGTTCCAAAAGAACCACCATCTTGCAAGAACGTATCACGGGGAAAAACAATGAACAAAAATAAAACATTAACCAACCAGGCTAATTCTGTAACAAGATTCATCTTTTAATGAGGAAACCCAAAATCTTAATACCACCATCTCATTATCAAATAAAGTTGGAATACCACTGTTTCATTGGCCAATAAAGTTGGAATTTTTATTTTTTTTAATTTTTTATTAGACAAATGTAACAAATGATCTGACTACTATATAAACTCATAATTATCATGACTATAGATGAATATTATTACCCTTCATTTCAAGAAGCCAATTTTACTGTTATTATAATGAAATGAGCTTTTGAAATACCAGAAAGTACGCCTTTCCCGAAAACCAAAAAATGGAGGCAGATTAAGGCTTTCCAAGGTTCTGCAAACAAATCTAGTGCAAATTCTAACTTGACAAATTGCTACAAGATAAGATACATGATAAAATCAGATAATCAATAACTAAATTAATTGTGCATCTGCAAGGTTTCTGAAGATAACAACAAATACATGAAATTATTGTGTGCATCTAGAATCTTCCAAAATGAACTATCAAAATGTTTTCATATTTCAACCAGCCAGAAGTTACATTAGCGGTTGATAGGAGTATGCATCCTTTCAACTATTCTATTTACAGCATCACGAGACATTACGAGCGTGTCATGCAGCAAGATACTGTAAACGTTTAAACCCTGTAGATCGAAAACAAAAGAGATTAAAAATTGTTGGATTAGCACATAGAATTTGATCACATATCAAATTAGGCATTGAAAGGGGAAAAATATGTTGATCCTGAAAATCACGTAAATAGCAGTGAAAGATCGATCACATAAGTCAAACATGAAACAAGCTGATAAACAATAAAATATGCCACTGTCGACAATCAGTGTGGAAGGACAATGTTTCCAAGAGCAGTGATGAAAAGGCAATGGCACAGTAAGAACGGTTTTGAGTGAATAATGTCAGAAAAACCATGGATACAACACTACAAATATTCTAAAACAAAATATTTGAGATTTAGCAATTTTCAATTGCTGAATGCAAGAACGAGCTGATTATATCATCTAAATCCGTACCTGAGGTTTCTCGTATTTACTGAAAATTATAATTTAATGCAAAGCACTTTAATTAATCCATCACATAGTAATGGATTATCATACTATAACACTGTGCGTCAGGACAGTGTCAGACCCTCTGATTGCCCCCGAGTGATGCCAGAATGGAAAGGGAAAGAAAAAAGAGACAAGCCTACACACATGGCCAACACAAATGAACAATTCAGATAAACAAAGTTTGGGACTTACAATTGAAGGCAGAACGTTCACATAATGTAGATTTTGAGTAGCCAGCTTTAGCTTTTCATCAATTGGACCACCATCAACCATCAGAAGTTTCTTGGTATTCTCCATTTGACTGACATGGTTCACAATGTTTTTTGTCTTGTGCGAAGGGAGCTCAAAATCCTCAAAAACCATAAGCTGTATATTTGACAGTCTTGATTAGACGCTAGTTTGGAATAAAAATTATCAACATCATTTACAAGAGAATACTTCATAATTATATTATACATGGCACAAGAACCTTTGGCCTCTCTTACAAGAGAAATTATGCAAATGACCATATTGTAGATCACACAACAGGAGAATTCATAGAGGGCAAAAAAATTAGTGCCAGTGATCCAGAAAATAAATTGAAAAATAACACTAGCAAATAATATTTAGCCCCCGTTTGGTTTTGATAAAAATCAGATTTTTTGTAGATTTTGATAAAATTTAATGGAATGTTTGACTGAAATGTGTGGTTAAAATAATTAAATAAAGACTTTGACTTAGATTTTAATTTACTTTTTGAGTTGAACCCTCTGATGCTCCGACTATTCGAAATGATTGGACTATCCATGTCGGACACGACACGACATTGGTATGGGACATGTGTCAGATCCTCCAAGTTTCAACTAGACACTTCATCATTTTTTCTTCTTTCTTTTATCTTTCCCTTTTCCTTTTTGCCCCCTTCTTTCCCTCTTTGTATTGGTGGTTTAGGGGTTTGTTTGTATAAAATGAAAATAGGTTCAATATAGTGTGTGTTATTTAATGCTCCACTAAGTCCAAATTACAATCAAGTCCCTCGTTTTCTATTTTATATAACATTTAGTAATTAACTTCCCATAATTGAAAACTAAACTCCAAAATTCTATTTTATTCGTCTTAACCCCTTATTCAATATTCATTTCCTTCTTTGTGAAATTAGTTTTGGTCCATTCAAAATGGCATTCTGGTGTAGTAAAAAAATTAAGACTTAAAAGACGTATCCACGTACCAGTATCCGAAATTTGGACTCTTTTAGCCATATCCTCATATTCTACATTTTAGAAAATAAAATATCCGACACTTGCATACGTACATGTACCCGAGTGTAAGCATCATAGGTTGAACCAACCAAAGGTTTAACAATACGAGTGACAGGCAAAAAAAATTATTATTGTAAAAAGCTCATCATACTAGAGAAATTTCGGGTTAATACCTAAAGCAGAAATCATGCACATAAATGAAAGCTATTTGTGCATGAAAGACCTCATAGAGATGCTAAATGATCCATTGGGATTATCCATTTATTACATGCTAGCTACACTATTGCATAGCAATGGACAGTATAAAATGATCCATTGGGATTATCCATTTATTACATGCTAGCTACACTATTGCATAGCAATGGACAGTATAATAAATAAGATTTTTTTTTTTTTTTTTTTTTTTGGGGGGGGGGGGGGGGGGGGGGGGTGTTCCTAAAGACTGTCGAGTACTATACAATCCTCCAACCAAACATGCCATTATGGTAAGAAAACTGGCAAAGGATGGTGGTGGGGGATGGGAATTGGCATTATTTAATTAAATTGCTACCCTTGGAAGGACTTATTCTAAGATTTTCTTGTCAAGTTCAACAAAAATCTCTAACAGGACTGCAACAAAAGATTCGTGGCAAGCCAGAAATCATGATAAGGTTACCAAAATTGTTCCCAGTCATCTACATTTTGGTAAATATTGCATGTTGTAAGGTTTCATCTATTGAGAATAAATAAAACCAATAAAAGGAGCTCCAGATATAATACAGAAGCTTCCCCATACATGAGTGGCACTTCAAGTCCCACTGGTATGAGTTCAGCCATACACATCGTTTCCAGATCTATAGCAAACCTTTGAAAGTATGCAATTAAAACATTATAAGTTCCCACTAGCAGAGATTCCTTTATAACTCATTGGCCTGGACAGAAAACTTTTATATTAAGATGACACAATACAAGCACAATATAATAAAACAAAATGTCAATTTTTCTTTTTTCTTTTTTTTTTGTAATTTAGCTATTTGCCAATGGTACTGCAGAAACAAAGAACGGTAGACAGTTCATCTACATTTTATGAAATTCATTTCGTAAGGCCAAGTAACAATCTCAAGTTTCTGTAAACAGGAAAAACGTATTCATTACCAAAAAAACCTTATCCATATAACCGGCAGACACCATCTTACTTGAATCACCCACATCCAAGTGTACTATTTCCAGTGCATAATGCATAATTCATAAACCAGGATATTTATTGACGTGAGTTACATTTGTTCATTTCAATTTTTATTTTCTTTTAGATCCAGGGAGGGAGGATAACTTGCCTTCCCTTCTGCTGCACGGGCTGACAGGGCAATCTTCAGCCCCAACCGCCTCACCTTCTTGTTCAGCTTGACGGCATGACTTCGCGGCTTTGGACCATGCATAATAGCACCACCTCTAAACTGTTGATCAATAACAAATCTATTAATATTCATTTGGAGCTTACAATGATAATAATACAAACCATTAGTTACATGCAAGACAGGACCTGAGGACCACGCAGTGTTCCATGCCTTGCTCGACCAGTACCCTTCTGTTTCCATGGTTTTCTCCCAGTCCCACTAACCTCACTAACAGTTTTTGTTGAATGGGTACCCTGAGGAACATTCAAGCAACACAACTCTCAGCTATAATAACATCCAAAAATTGGTGTAAAAAACATGATAGTGTGTCCAGATGCATGTGATCAGAAAGTAGAAAGCATGTTCTTATAGAACAAATTGACGGCTTCTAACACGCTGTATTAAAAAATGAAGACGTGAAAAAAAGATTTATACATGCAGTTTCCCAAACATACAAGTTAGCATGAATTTCACATTCTTCACTCAACCAACCAGCTAAAAATGTCATACCTGCTGCCGTTTAGCAAGCTGCCATCTTACAACACGATGAATAATATCCTTCCTAATTGGTACATCAAAAACATCACCAGCCAATATCATTAATCCCTTATCTTCATTGTGAAAGTTTGTAACAGGAATCACCAGATCCTCAAAGAGACCTAAGACATCAATACAAATAATCAGTAAGATAGTTCGAACAATTTTATTAATGGAACAAGAACCACATGTATTTTTGAGGTATATTATATTTATATTCTTCTTGTCTTTCTTCTTGTCAAGTAAAAAGGAAGGAATTACCATCACAAAGAAAACTAAGAATAGTGAATAAGAAAGTAAACTGTCTAACTAACTACAAAATGGAAAATCAATTTACTGAAAGAAAATATATCATTAATACACACAATAACCCTGCTTTCCTCACTATTGTAATTAAGAGAAAGAGGGATTAAGATCAACCATTAATTCACAAGGTGCAATAACAATTTCACAAGCCACACAAGGTTTATAAAAAACTAAACTCGGTTATAAATGGATTCATTGTTTTATTCTGTTGTGTTAATTCTTGTTGGTTACTGTACTTTCACTACAGTATGTACAACCATGGTTTGTAAAGGCGGAAATGAGGCACACTCCTCAAGGTGAATGAGGTGTGTGCCAAAGATTTGTTGTGAAATTCGATCCCCCTTTTTCTAAACGTGAATTCCAGATGAAAGATCCATTTTATTAGGCCATTCTTGTTCTCATAGGAAAAAAATGGGCCCATCAATTCTTTCCTAAACAACCCACTAACCTACCACAAGCCTCACAACTCTCCCAAGACACAAGAAGCTTCTTCCACAAGATTGAAGGAGGCAACTGAAGGTTTTGAGACTCTGGCAGGATTTATTTTTCATTTTTTTCGTCTCTCTCTCTCTCTCTAATTCTGAATTTTTTTATTTCTCAAGTTCTTACTTTTTATTATTTTATAATTTTTTGGTTTGTTGTGAGGGTAGCGCCTCAGCCAACTCGAGGCGTCACAAAGGGAAAAAGCATCAGTACCCATTTCCGCCTTTTTAAACATTGTGGACAATAGTTGACAGGTGCAGGTATGTGTCTATATAACAGGTTTCTCAAACCTCAAAATTTTAGATAATGGACTAGGTAAAATTTGAAATTCATTTATGGTCTTTCATTATGTCTACAACAAGACAATGTCTGAAAAAATAAAAAGGTTAAAAATGCATTTCCCAATATATGAAAAAAAACTATAGAACCAAATAAATAATGTTGATATACTCTTTAAATTGATGAACACTGTAACCAAGCATTCAAATAACCTTCTCCAAAGTGTCAAGTGTCTGAAGATGAGTACTTCATGCATTTAGTAAACTTTTGTACAATGTGGTAAAAATGAAGGACTGAATAAAATGTTCTAGTCTAGTACGATTGACCGTGTTTTGAATAAAGAAAAGTTTCTCAAATCTCAATTATCAAATGCAGAAGTGGACTGAAGCACCAAGGCTCTTCAGGCTTAAACGTGAATCAAGAGAAGAACGGTTCATTGAAGTGAAGCACCCATTGTATTTTAAGTGAAACTTCAGATGCATATATTCAGGAAAATTCAGAACTTTCATTACATGCCAGTAAATACCAGCAAGTATCGGTTAATCTTGCCACTAATTCGAGCAAAATCAGCTGAGGTAATAGTACAGAAACTAATCCAATTGCAGCAAACAAATATTACAAAGCAGAACATGGCCACCATTCATGTTAAAAAGGACCAAAAAGTGCAAAATTTAAATGTACACTTCGAACATTTTTGCAGGCCAAGTTTATTGCATTTTACTCAAGGTCTTGTTATTCTGCACCAGAAAGTGTCAATGCCAGTTGTCCTCTACTCTTAGGGTCAGTTTTAACAACAATATATATGGCATGTTAATGGTAAGATATGTGCTATAGGCCAAGAAATATGTGCTCATTTAAATCATTAAAGCCTACCTGGAAATCTATTATTATATAAAAACACCTCTACTGGAAAAGATTCAGTATTCTCCTTTTGCTTTGTTTTATCTACAATAATATTTATTACACACTGGTAGAAGAGGAAATACCAAAAACTCATTTTCCAGGAACTAAAAGGCATTTTCCCTAATATCAAGACTTATAATCAACTAAGGTGCATCACCAGAATACAAAATGCAATTGACAAAGTAATACATATCTGCACGATGTATAAAGACAGCAATTTAATTATAGAAAATTTACCGGCAAGAATAATACCAGTATTTAACAACAGAAAAATTATGTCCTCGTACCTATTTTCCGATCTGGAAGAGTTAAAACACGCTTTCTGGACAACAAATCTGAGGGAAATGCACTTTCACTTGAATCCGGAGTCAAAATGGTAGTAAAATACTTTTTCAATATATCAAAAGATGACTGTGCACATAAAATGTTAATGAATTATTAAGAAACTTGACTCTAATGACATAAAAACAAACAAGGAATGATGTTAGTTGTATTTTGAACATAAGGCATTTCTATCAATGATCATATTCAATGCGTGTAATATATCTTTTAATTAAAATCTACCTTTCCGGGAACAGAAGATTGCAGCGAAGACAAAGTATCTGCAGTAACATGACCATTCATGGCTACTTCACATTGCCAAAAAATAAATACAATTAGAAATTAAGATAAAACTATACTTTGCTAAAACACCAAAACTTAATTATAAAGTACAAACGTAAAAAAAAAGGTTGCTACAAGTCCTTATAATAATATCAGCGTAGTCAAAAAGTTAAAACATAAAAATCAAGCAATAAATAAGGATTTTTTTCTTGAGAAAAGGAAAGACGGAAAAAAAAAAAAAAAATTACCGTACCATTAGAAATATAAAACGATCTAAGCGAGGAATAATCACAAGAACCAAAGGCACGAAAAAACCTTCTTGAAACCGACAACGCCATTGCAAATGCCACCAATATAATAATAGGTATCAAAACCCTGAGAAAATACTCACGGCCAAAATCAAATTGAAATCACATGCCCCCTTATTGGTTGAGCTTCTGAAAAAATAAAAAAAGGACAAATTTTGAGCTGAAAATCTGAGGTCTACATCTACACGATTAAACAATAAATTCGATTATAGATAAACGAATACAGTTCCTTGTGAGTGAGTAAAAGGGCGAAAGGAGATTGGCTTACCAAAAAGAGAGATCGGAATCGGGAAGAGAAAATGGGGAATTATTTTGCTGCTGACGCTTAACGGAAACCCTTGCATAAACCCTTTGCCGTTGTACACAAAATGTAGTTAATTTCATAAATAGTCACTAAAGTTTGTGAAACATTATAAGTTAATGCTTAAAGGATTTTTTTTATCTTATTTAATCAATAAATTTAATTAATAATTCATTTTTTTTCTCTTGTGAAATTATACATTTATTGACTATTAAAAAGAAGATCATCTTTTTTTCTAAAAATTATAAAAAAACCTCTTTTATGGTTTACTTATCATAACATCATCAGTTCAAATTGTCGTAAAATATTAAAATAATGATAAATGATTAGTTGATATATTATTTCAAATTAGAACTCTCCATATATAGGTCAATTATTATAATAAAATACACTCGAGACTTGAGTTCTAACCCTTTTAATTCTCTTTCATTATTATTATTATTATTATTATTATTATTATTATTATTATTTTGTTTATATCTTTATCAACACAAAATTCAAGTAAACTATATTAGGAAAAGTACAACTTAGTCCCCATTTTATCCCCATTATTTCAAATTATAATTTTTTTCTCTTTTATTTTCAATCACACAATCTTTCATAAAATAATATTATACGTAAATCGAAAAAAATTTCTTCATTTTCAACTAGACATTCTCCAAAAAAATACTGTTCCAAAAATTATAAATTGAAATAATGAAAGACGGACGAGAACTTAATATGGATAGCGTGAAAAATAGTATCGACGTTTACATTCCATTATTTTAGAAGATTGGGTTGTTGTGACGTAACATAACTTCGAACTAGGTCAATATACTTTTCTTCTAGCTAGATTTCCAGAAACAAGTTACTCAACCAAAAATATTTCATCACCAGCAACCAAGCTCTATATGCTTCCAGTGGAGGAAAACTAATGCAATTTCATTTATACGGAAAGTTGAGTTTTGGTACAGTCAAATATTTGCATTTTATTCATAAACATGACATTCAAGTAATCTTCATTTACCAAGGAATTAGAATGATGCGTAAGAATGTCAAAAACTCATTATTAGGTAATGAACTCCATATCCATCAGATCAAAGTGCACCTAAATGAAAGAGAGATACGGAGAACCAAATCCACAAATACCAAGCTGCGCCATAATACAAACCAAGAAAATAATCCAAAAAATCATTCTGCAACCAAAATACAATCTGTCAAATTCAACTCTAAAATATGTCCCAGTAAATTCATCCCAACATTCTGCTACCTCGCTAACAAAATGCTGATCCACATCTGCTTTATAAACGCCAAAATATCTCAAGAAGCAAGGTTGTCATTGAGGGACAGTGAAGCAAGTTGATCTGCAGGGCTATTAGCCTGTTGAACATTCCCCAGGACCTCCATAGCTTCAGCCACCTTTGCTTTCAAAGCATCTGGTGATTCAAGCAAGTGTAAAACCTCTGTCTGGTCCATCTCCAGAAGCATGCCTGTAACTTTTGCAGCATGTTCATGCTCCAGTTGGTCAACAAGAGGATACAAATTCTCACCCAACATCTGCAATCCAATAAAAGAAATATTAGGAACATTATTATCAATAATGACATGCCAGCTACAAATGTAAATTTATGTAGCAGAATGCTTACCGTCCTCTGTTGTTCAGGCGTTGCATTTGCCAGAGCAGAAGCCAAAGCTGTAATTGGCATAGGCTGTGGTATAGCGGCATCTCGTGGAAGCATACCACCCATGTCGTAAGGAGCAGAAAGCATGCCTCCAGCAACACCAGGCATTGGCACTTCCTGCACATTACGACTGGGAGGATATCGATACATCCGTCCCCCCCTTGGCAGCATCTGAAGGTGAAACATTAAGCAGCATAATTTTATAGTACAAACACACAAGATTTTAAGAACATGTACTGAATTTATGTTTCAATTAACCTGCTGTGGCATCAAAGGCAGAGGCTGCTGGGTCTGTTGCAGAGGACTTGCTCCTCTTCTACCAGGGCGTTGGCCTTGATGGACGGGTGGCACAAAGAAATTCGGCATAGGAGCTCCACCAGGACGCATTCCAGGTACAAGCTGCTGCTGGTAACCAAATCCAGCCTGACAATTTCAAGATGAAATTGTAATTGGTAAAATTAAAAGATGAAAAGAAAAACGAATATAATCCATGGCATTCCATATCGGCCTCGTATTAAGTATTGAAAAGGTCAGTTCCTTTTGTTTCTCGCTCCACTGAAATATACCATGATTGATATAATAATACAGTACACTAAAGAACAGAAATTTAATCACTGTTCAATAAATAAATTACTTCTTTAGAGACACCTCAGCACCAATAATTCCCATATACATAGCCCCCTGTTTGACAACCATTAAAACGACTATATTTTTCTCAAACTCATTTTCATCCATACATTATCCAAATAAAATATTCTGCACATAAATCCAAAAAAAATTTGTAATTTTTAACCACATTCTCCAAAAAAATTACTATACCAAAATTCGTTTTTCCCAAAAAACTCATTTTAATGTTTGTCAAACAGGGGCATAGTACCAAACCCCAAAATCATAGAACCTCAGATTAAGAACAAGCCTTGAGATTTTTGAGTCGATAATACAACACCGTGTAACCTGCCAACAGAGAAGGTATCTAGAAAACAATTTTATTTAACATTTTTTTCTACACAGAGCAGGGAGAGAGGGAGACCAAAAGAGGAACGGTAGTAAAAATACTTGTGACCAGTGGAAAAAATTAAACAGAAAAAGTTTAACGCAGGGAACAAAAATTACCTGAGGAATAATAGCAGGGGGAGCTTGCCCATAAAATAGTTGCTGCCCAATACCAGGTGCACCAGGAGGATAGATTGGCATACGAGGAGCAATTGATGGTGGCATTGCAACTGGCCTCATTTGGGAAAACTGAGCCTACAATTGGACCATAAAAATCACTTTTGGTGTACAAGAAATGTTTAGAGTGCTTAGAAGCAAAGCACCAAACAATCCCTAACATGAACCACAAAAATGCACACCAATGTAAAGCATGAAGTGACAGAAGGAGAAATGCCTCGAAGGAAATTTCACTTTAGCCCACGTGCCTCTAATGACAAAGGAGATATACATCTCACACTATCTTTACCTGTAACCTTGCCCTTCTATCTTCTTTCCTCTGTGCAAAGGCTACATAGAGTGGCTTACTGATCACCATTTTCCCATTCATCTCGGAAAGCTAAAATATAAAAATCGATAAAATCTCAATCGATTTGTCTCAATAAAATTTCATGGAAACAAAAAGTATCACCATGGTGTCAACTTACTGCTCGAGAAGCTACTTCAGGAGTTGTGAATGCAACAAAACCAGATCCCCTGCTTACTCCACTAGGATCTCGCATAACCTGCAAACATTGAAAACAAAGAAAATCAAAAGAGATGAGAAAATACTGATCCCGTGAGTCAAAAGAAAAGTAATCACAGAAATAATAAGCTTGTTTCCAAAATCTTCAAGCACAGATCAATATACCTTGCATGACGCAATGGTACCAAACTCAGAAAACAGTTCCTTGAATTTGTCATCATCTATGCTATCATCCAAATTCTTAACATATAAATTAACTCCTTGATATTTGTCAACAGCTTCGTTTGTGTTTTTCTCAAATCGACTTTTCAGTTCTTGTTCTCTCTCAGATTTCTTCTGAGCTTTCCCAACATACCACTCCTCATCACCAAATTTCTTACCATTTAGAGCTTCAACAGCTTGAGCGGCATCATCAGCATTCTCCATGTTGACAAAGCCAAAGCATTTTGACTTCCCATCAGCATCCCTCATCACTACAGCACTGGTAATTGCTCCATACTCACCAAAAAATTTCTTCAGATCATCATCTGTAGTCGACTCTGCAAGATTTTTCACGTAGATATTGTTGAATTTGGTCTTACTCTCCGTTGATTCTCTCTCCTGCTTACGGAGGAAATGCCCAACATACACTTGCTTATCATTAATAAGCATGCCATTCAACTTGTCTATAGCATTTTGTGCAGAATCTTCATTATCAAATTGTACAAACCCATAGCCCTTAGATTGGCCAGTAGGATCTGTGGCAATTTTGCAAGAAAGTATGTTCCCAAAGCTTGAAAAAGTATCATGTAGTGCTTTGTTATCAATTGATTTGTCCAAATTCTGCACAGGAAATTTCAATAAATTTGTAACACTACATAAAAATACAAACACACAACTACCAATGCAAAACAGTAAATCATTTTTTTAAATAACGAACAGAACACCACCAACCTGAAGAATTCAGACCATATATATAGCTGCAACAATGTGGAAACAACAACAAACAAATGCAAGTGCTCCTGAACTACCAAATGTGATAATACATAGAATGTACTAGTACAAATACATGGGCAAAATAATCGCAGGCAGCAAGGTATATTATCCTCTGTGCCAAACATGGAGTCTAAAACAACCCTTAGCAAGTTCTTGGCAACACACAAGATTATATAGATAAAAATTCACCAAAATGAATTTCATGTAACCTATGATGGCACCGACACGATCACGTGTGTCCGACACGATACGTGTCGGATACGTCGACACGTGATTTTTCAAAAAAGCACCGATACGACACGTCATCGACACATTGATTAGAATCTTTAAAATTTTTCATTTATATAGTATAAATTTGGTTTTATATTTATTATTGATTTTTCTTTTATGAATTTTTTTAAATATAAGTACTTATTTCTTATTTACTAATAATTTTAAGTTAAAAATATATAATAGTTATAGTAATAAGAAAAATAATTATTGTAGAGTGTCGGTATCGACACGAGTCCGACACGTGTCGGACACAGACACGCTACCCTAGTAGTAGAAAGCTGGAATGAAATGATTGACACAAAAGAATGATGTAATAAGAAAGAGACACATCATACCACAGTGAAAGAAAATAACATGCCAATTCATAAAGCAACAAGCTTCCAATCAGTCGAGTCAGATAAAACCAAAGAAGCAAAGCAGCTTAGCACAAATACCTTTATAAATATGTTTGCAGCTCCACTTTTACGAATAGTGGGGTCTCGATGAGAAAACATTATTCGGATCGACTTGTTGTTCAAAGAAGTGAAGTTCAGCACTTCCATTGCCCTAACCGCTATAATCAGGGAAAACAGGAAACACATCAGATATTGCAAAATTTAGCTTTTTCCTTTTATCCAGTAGGAAATACAAAGGATAAGGTTATGCGGCATCTTAGAGCAACAAGGACAAAACAAAACATGTCTTCTACACCTTTGTAAATGCTATCAATTACAAAAGTGTACAAGCTAACATAAAATAGAGAACCAGAATAATCTTAAAACTCGACTTAAATGCTCTCTAGTGTTTAAAAAGGCTAGATCAGGTATCAAGGTTTTTTTTCACCTCATGCCTAGCCACACTGGTACTACTGTAAAGTGCAACACTCCACCTAAACCAATAAAACAATTTAAAATGTACAAAATACTAAATTACACACGTAAAAAGTCATAAACCATCTAAAAATTTCTTAGTAAAACATTTTAACCAAATCAAAAGTATAAATTCCAAATCAAAACATAAAATGTATCAACATAGTAATGGATAGTAAATTAAAAGGTCGTAATCACATTACATGACAACTAAATTACATATCAAATAAAAGGCCAACAACAAAAAAAACAACTAAACAATAATTTCAGGATTTTACTCGCTCTAGCTTTAAGAAGAAAGAAAATTCAGAGAAACAAAAAAACCTCCTTACATATTCTATGCTATGAAAAAACAAGCCCAAGAAGGCGAGGCCAACAACAAAAAGCGCAGAAAGTGACATGAAGGAGCACACCATGGTCACCCCAATGTTTATGCCTTGAGATGTGTACCCAAGTCTAGACTTTGTACTCTTGATGAAAACTCATGTGAGCTAAGCCTCAAGGTTTAGGCATTTCTAAAGCAATGAAATCCCACAATTCAAAAGAGCCCATAAATTTTAAAATCACCCAAAAGATATGCTCCTCTTTTCATCATATGAGCCCTCTCGACGGGGAAGAAGAAAACAAGTACTTCAACTGGGTAATAACAGTGACTGCCAAACATTTTCTTTATTGTTTCTTTTCACAGTCATTTTTCTCAGACTGGGGGCCGTGTCTTCAGACAATCATTGACTTCACGTGCCAAGCCAACCTTCCTTGTTTAGATGATATGTAATGGCACATACAAAATCGAACCGCTTGTCGTCATCACCTTGTTAAAATTCAATCAAAAATAAAGTACCAAACCTGTTTTTTTTTTTTTAAAGCATTTGGCACAATATCAAAGGGCACATACACTCCTGATTACATTATTCCACATGGGTAATATGATCTGTCATCCATTCTAAGCATCGTGCTTTCTATCACTTCATATACCTCGTGTTAGTTATTTCCTCACCCTCAAGGGTGCCCAAAAAGTTATTAAGCCCAAACACCTCCATTTTCTAAAACTCATTTTTCTTCGCACTCATTTTCAACCCCCCACAAAGGAACTTACAACTTTTATACTGTTCGACTACATCTACTAAAAACCTGATTTTTAGCTAAACCAAACAGAACTAAGTGAATATTTAAATGATGACAAACCACAACTGACACAAAAAGGAGGAGAATATGCTTGAGGCTCATGTTGCAACAAGCAATTATTTCAATTTTACCTTTTTAAAGTTATGACGAAAAATTACGAAAATAAACTCCAGGATGGAAAATTTAGCCTGTGGAAAAATTTGAACTCATTTTTACCTTAGCTCAGGGCTAAAAATTGCAATCCAACAATAGTGTAAGAGTCCGTTTGATAGCAAATGTGGAAAACGAACATTTTTCATGTAAGTTGAAAAATAAAAAATCATCTAAATCATAGGAAAATATTTTTTATGAAATTTGTTGAAAACAAGTTTAAAGTGGTTGTATCTTGAAAAATATTCTTTTTTCACGTTACAATCAAACGGTCAAATTGAAAAATATTTTCCTCGAAAGTGACATTTTCCATGAAAAATGTGACAATCAAACAAGGCCTAAAAGATCATCAATTTCTAATTCATAATAACACGATATAAACTAACAATAAGCACCTACACAACCAAAACCACTACGTTTAACTATGGTACTAACTTGCAACTACAACAACATTCAAATCGTCCAAAACTGACAAGACACCAGCAGCAAAAAAACAAAATAATCGAGGAATCAAAGAAATTAAACAAGGACTAACCATCCTGCTGGCTGCTATAGTTGACATAACCATAGCCAAGGCTGCGCCGAGTGCTCAGGTCCCGACACACCCTAACAGAAACAACCTGACCAACCTGGTTGAACAGATCGTACAGCTGAGAGTCCGTAACACTGAAATCCAAATCCCCAACATACAAAGAAGTCGAGGGAAATTGGCTCGTCCCTCCACCTGGCGCTGCAGTGGCCGCAGGCACTCCGTTCGGTCCGACGGATGCCGCCAATACATTTTGATGCTGCATCTGAATCTGCGCCATTCCTTAAAAAGCAAATTTGATTTTTATTCCTTTTTTTATATTCTCCCTCTCCTCTTTGTTATGAATAGCTGAAACCCTAGAGAGGTAAAACAGAAAAAGAGTAGACAAAGAGAATTGAAAATGGGAATTTTTTTTTTTTTATTTTGGTATAACAACGAGGAGAGGGAACTGTAAAGTAGAGAGAGAAACTGGGGAGATCAAAATAGATTTGGGAGGGCAGGAACTGCACCGCAGTCGGAGAAGAAAGAAACTGTAGAGATTATATATGGATTGAAAAGGATTAAGAAACCCTAATTGGTATCCAGATGACACGTGTTAATTTGCACCAGCGTGTGACACGACGTGGTCAGATTAACATGTGTATGAATGCACAGTGTTTTTTCAGAACAAATAGTGTTTTTTCAGATAAGTCATGAAATGGCTAATAGTGTTTTTTCAGAACAAATATATCGAAAAAAAAAATTAATTTATCTTTTAAAATTATTTTAATAAAAAATATATATAATTGAAAATGAATAAACAAACTGATAGTAAAATTGGTCTGTTTCATTATTTAATTATTTTTCCATCATTTATTTTTGCTGACGCAAGGGGACAACCTAGTACTATTCCAAGCCCATTTAAAATTTTTTTTTTATTATGCGTCATTATTCGCATCCATATCTGTCCATCTCTAAGTCTTGATGTGAGGGTAAATCGAGTGATATGTCCAAGTTGACCAGGGTATGAGTGTATTTTCACTGGATTACTTTAAATTCTCCTCCTTAGGATTCGAACTCGGGACGTGTCAGTTGCATAGTTTTTTCTCTTTCATCTTTTGCCAACTTGGATGTGCTCCTGGGGGCCCATTTAATTTTTTTATAGATGTTGTGTATCAATTTAGTATAAAAATAAGGAAAAAAAATATTTGTATAGAAAAATGATTTACTCATTGATTGATAGATACTCATATTGTCATGAGACAGCGCGAATAAAAAAATTTCAAAAAAAGTGGGCCTCCCGTGTTTGTGAGTGTTCTATCAAGATGTTGATCATCCTTTTTCTGTACAATTAGTATTGTCCTAAAAAGAATTTATGTTCCTTACTCTATCTTGTCTATATGTATTTCCTTCCTTGTCCTTACTATTCTATGTTTGAGAGCCCTCGAGCAACATTTTGTGAAGCTCCCAAGCAACACGGTCGCTGTGGGAGATGTAGTCGCGTGAGAGGAAATGGTGGCCTAGAGGACAATAATTGAGTTCTAGTGGCGTTTTGATACCTCTAAAATTATGATATTTTAAAATTATAGTGAACAGATAAGATTTTATTGAGGTGACAACCAGAATTAGACAAGGAATCTTAACTCGTGCTAGAAAGTAAAACGAAGTTGTTTGAAAGTACTAGAATCATGTGTTAAGCAAAACAAAAATGAATTTGGGCTGAAACCCAGTCACACAGGGACAGATGCAAGTCCAATCATACTAGTGTTTGCTGATTGGATTGTAGATCCAATAGCATCTCCAGTTTATTGTTTACCTTACTAATTAAATTGGATTAATTATCTCAATAGTCACTGAACTTTACCTAAAATTTTCACGAAATCATTGAACTTTAAAAATCACATAAGTCATTATTGAACTTTACAAAAAATTTCTACAAGGTCACTAAACTTTAAAAATCACACAATTCATCACTAAACTATGTAAAAGATTTTCACGGGTCACTGGACTTTTCAAAAGGTTTCCTAGGAGATCAGTGATCTCCTAGAAAATCTTTTGCAAAGTTTAGTGATGAATGAGATGATTTTTAAAGTTTAGTAATCTCGTGGAAACCTTTTGTAAAGTTCAATGATCTCGTAGAAACGTTTTACAAAATTCAGTGATAACTTAGGTGATTTTTAAAGTTCAGTGATCATTTCGATTTTTATCCTGAAAGTTCAGTGATTATTGGGGTAATTAACCCAATTAAATTGGTTTTGTTGTTAGGAACATTAACTAATAATAGTTGATAGTTCGTTGTTTGATCATTAAATTATGGATTTTTCCGCGTTTATTTTTGGGAACAGCACACAAATCCTACATATAAGAATCACTTTTCAAAATTAACAAACTTGTTAAATTATTTCAAAAATCAGATGGTAAATAAATTTATTAAATATTAAATTATAATATAATATACATTAATTATTTTCACTTCATGCTACCTCATCCATCCTATCCTATCACCCTTCTACACCACATCTTCATTGGCTCCGACGACGACGGCCGCTCTGGCAGCAGCTTCGGCGACGACTTTTTCGGCGCCTTTTTTTTGTTTTACCGATGACCCGTGATTATTTCTATTACATTTCAAAACTAACAAACTTGTCAAATTATTTCAAAATTTAGGTGTTAATTTCAATTAATAATATATATAATATACAATTAATCAGAATTATTATCCTCACTCACTTCCACCAAATTAATAATATATCAATTAATACTATATCACCCATACGTGGATCCCACCCACGGAGCACACACCACACCACACCACACCACCCTACCTTTCAAAAAAAATTCAGAAATTAAAAATTGGAAATTGCATCCTAGTTCATAGAACAATCTCACCCTACCCTACCCCAAAACCTACCCACGAAACCCATAAAATGTTCAAGTCACTGTATATAATCGAGTCGTTATCTGTGAGTAATTGAAACCAAATTCGTATCCAGTGTGACTAATTGTGATCAAATTTACATTCAGTGTGACTGTATGTGACCAAATCAATCTTAACTGTGACTGTATGTGATTAAGTCACAATTAGCACAAAATTGGTCACAAACAGTCACAACTAACACAATTTTGATTACAGAAAGTTATCGTAAACAAATCTGCACATATCATATACCAGCACCACAATTCACTGGAATAACCTCCAATGCACCACCACTACCACCTTCAACTCAAATTCATGACCATAAATACAACTTTTACTGATTTATGTTATATGTGACTAATTGTGACCAAATTTGTATTTAGTATGACTGTCTGTGACCAATTCAATTTTAACTGTGATCGTATGTGATCAAATCACAATCGATCACAATTAGCACAAAATTGGTCACAACCAGTCACAACTAACACATATTTGGTCACAGAAGGTTTTCACAAACAAATCTGCACACACCACCATCACCACCCCAACCTCCAAATGATCTCACCATCGCCATCAACAGTACCACAATAATCTCACCACCGCCATCAACATCACCACTACTTGCACTGTCAAAATCACCCCGAAACTCTATAGATCTTAAATGAAACATCACACCCAAATCCACGATTGGGCCGCTGCAACAAAATCCATGCACAATGACCACCATCGCTATTACCACAATAATCTCACCACCCCCATCAACACTACCACTACCTGCACCTCCCCTTGAACCACAATTTGCAAAACCACCCCCAAAAATCTATAGATCGAAAATGAAACATCACACCCAAAATCACAACTGTGTCGTTACAACAGAACCCATGCGCAACAGCACTACTGCTCCCATGGACTTACCGCTATTGCGAGCACCATTGCCTGGTTCACCTGAATTTTGGCAAGCACCACCGTAGTAGCGACGTCGGTGAAGTAAAGTGCTACTGCTCGCAACAGTAGCGGGCCTTGTTGTGTCGCTGCTCAAACGCACGTAGCAACGCCGAAAAGGCCTATCGGAAGCCTCGACTTCAACAATCAAAAGAGCACAAGTTTTTCATCCAATAATAACAATGCAAAATGGATGGGCCTTTGGGTCTAGGCGAAATAGAATAATGAGGAAGCAGAACCATGGATGTGATAATAGCATAGTCACAGAGAAATAGATGGTCTAGATGGCTTCCAGTGGATGAATGGCGTCATTGTAGCTTTCGGTGGGTGAATGAAGTATGGGTAACCATCGCGTTACCTTCGCCGATAGTGGAAATGAAATGACAGTGGATAATGAGGCTGGGGTGCTAGGGCTGGGAGATAACGGTAGGCGGCAGCGACGAGTATCGAGATGCCAGACGGGACGGCTTGATGTAGAGAGAGAGTAGAGGGCGAGTTGGAGAAATGTAGATTATGGCTTGCAGTGTATATTGAAATATTTAGTAAAATATTTTTTTTTACAAAAAGTTTAATTACAATAAAATATCTGATTTATCACCCGATTATTGAAATTAATCTTTCACCCACTTGTTTTTTAAATGTAATCTTAAAAAGAAGGGTTCTAGGTAAATTTTCCTTTATTTTTGTAAAAGAGCTTTTAGAGAATGGTAATTAGCACAAAATATTTTTACCTTTCAATATTATTGTACAAAACGTCAATATCTTTCATTTTTTAACATTTTCACCCTTATTTCTATCTTTCATTACGGAAATCATCATTTTCTCAATTAAGAGTTGTAAAATGATAAATATACCCTTCTATTTAAATAAATCCAAAATAAAATAAAATAAAAATTACAAATTAATTGCAATCATAATCCCAAATTAAAAAAAAAAATACAAATGAGTCAAATATATAATTAAAAATCAAAACTAAAAAAGAAATAAAAAATAAAAGAACTTTTTTTCCATTCCAAAACCGCTAATTATACTCCATCCCTCGTCATCTTCATCTTTTACCTTCAAGAAATCCCATTTTGTTCATCAGATAATTCCTTCAACGGTCTGAAGTCAAAATAGTGAAATCTCCTGTCATGAATGGAGCCACCAACGGTTCATACTCAAACCGCCACCCAAATCGTCGAAAAATGCTTCCCTCACCTGCGAGATTAAACCACAAACACTTCCTCCATCAATCAATTACACAAACAAATTATTTAACCATCCAAAATCTAGAAGAAAAAAACTCTTAATTGGTTTAAGAAACTAGTTTGCTTCTTCCATCAATTCCGACATTGGTTGACGAGTTTTTTTTACTCACAAGTTATATACAATTTTAACTTGATTATTTGCTAAATCTTATGAGTATAGAACTTTTTTCATGTGTTTACTATTGTTGTTTTATAGCTTATATGAGAGGTGATGTTAAACTGGTGTTAAACTAAACAAACAAGTCAAGGACGAGTTTTGGAACAGCAAGTCAGCGTCCGGGTGCTACAAACCACAAGAGAAACATATTTAGAACAGTAAGGTAGGTCATAGGCACTGCATAGGCACTGTGCAAATTAATGTTGTGGTGCTTAGGTGTTGCATTCATAGCACCTAGGTGACACACAGTGTTTTCATTGCAACGCTTAGGCGCTATGCCACGTGTTTTAGAGTTGCACCATTTTGGCCTGTGAAAAACCCAAATTTTTTTCCCAAATTTAGAAAAACGTTAAGGGGAGTATAAATGCCAGGAGGAAAGCACCTTTAAAGGGGATTTCACACTTTAAGAGGCACAATCTTCCATTATTATGAATAGTTAAATTTCATATTATGACAAATAATATAATCTTTTGAAACCCTATGTTTCTTTTGTTCAAGATTCAAGTTTTTAAATACATATGTGTTGATTTTAATTATGTACTTAATATTTTGAATTCTTTGGCCAATTATTCAATGACTTCATGAATCTATTACGAATCGAGAGGTAGGTTTTAGATTTTTACCACATATTAAAATTCTGTAATCTAGTATAATGTGTAGAAATATATATATTAATTATTGCTGTTGTAGATGAATTCATAGAACTTATATTTTGTTTAACTAAGTTTAATTTGCATAGAGATATGAAATTGAATTAGTTAAATAGGCGCAATGAGAACTTGGAAGTAGTAAATTGAATACAATAAAAGAATTCAATCGAACACAACATTATATGTGAATTTTGAATTAAGATTTAAATGTGATCAATAGATGAAATTGTTATGCTCTAATATCCATCCCATATTTGAATCTTCAACCGACCTTTATGTACAATTTTGATATTTTCAGGTAATTAAAACAAATCAACAATCATAACTCTTTGTTTGCTTTTGTTGAATAATAGTTAGAAATATTAAATTATGCATTAAAGTATAGTTCTCGTGAGAACGATAATTTGAATTCAAATGTCTATTATTTTACCTGTTCGATATCATACACTTGCGGTGGGAAAAAAAATGCAACATCGACCATAGGTCCTACAATCATAGACCACCCATTCTCGCATCCCTTCCTCATGCTTCACCTCTTACAATAATAGGTCTTCATCAATTGCAACCTAATATATCGGTTTCACCATGCCGAGATCGCGAAGCAATTTCTCAAGGCAGGAGCATTCTGTCACTTCCAGTTAACGGGGTTGGGGTGGTTCAAAGTCAATAGGCAAACCTTCAACAGCCTCCTACAACTATGGATCCAATACCAATTGCTTCAATTCATGGTCCAACAGTGCCAATTGTGAACTCCCCAATCTGCACGCTACTCGGTTCCTCTTCTATTCTAGTTGGTTATCCAATTGATATTAATTCACTGAATTGGAGTCAAATATACCAACGACAAATTGTTATGACAATGGGTATGCTTCAATTCGACCACTTGATGCCCCCTGATCCTCAAATTTTGCACTTTGTTGTGGTTCCCATTTGCTCACGCACAGTGGAGCCGAATTCTATGTTTTCAGGTACAAACTAGGCCTGGGACTATCACCAATAATTCCAGGAGCCTAAAAAACCCTATGGATAGTCCCAATTTGGTCGGTAGCATCACCTCAAGATTTGTCAAGGATGGTCCCAACTTTCACAATGTCTTCTTCTAAAAGGAAACAACGAAAGGGAAAAAGAGAAAGGGCCTCCATAATTCGTAGAGAACCGCTGGAAAAACCCAAGTTTGTTGCAGGAAAAAAAATGAAGATAAAGTAAGAAGGTAGGGGTAATATGGGAAAGATCTTTGTTTCTATGTGAATGAATTGGAATGGATTAAAACTGAAGCGGTGTTTGGCGATTTGCGATGGTGGCTTTATTACCTGCTAATGAGGCTGGTCAATGTAGAGGCATTGAAGGTGTGGTTTGGCTTTAATTTGAGTTTTGGGGTTCTTAATAATTTGCCGCAGCTAATTATTAACTTTAACTTAAATTTTAACTATTTTTTCTAGCTGAACCAAACTTGGGTTTTATATAAATGTTTTGTTTGCATAGGAATTATGATCCCTACAAACTACTAGTAGAGCCTTTCATTGGTTCAGTACAAAAGTGGATTAAAATTAATAATTAATTTTAATCATATATTTTATAGAATCACAAATTTTTAACTACACATTTCATTAATTTAATCAAAATATACTAAAAATTTGATTTTTATTTAAAACAAACATAGGCTTAATAATGTGTCTCCCGATTGGTATGATACTTTATCAAAAAGTCTTGAAAAAACAAAGTTTATTTAGCCCCTGTTTGACAACCATTATAATGAGAAATTTGGATAAAATGTATTTTGAAATAGTAATTTTTGAAGAATGTATGGTTAAAAAAAATGATTTTTTTTCCCCTATAATATTAGTGTATTAAAGAATCCATGGTTGAAAAAAAGAGAGAAAAATGTATTAAAATTTTAAAGGGAATCAAACAAGGTCTTATTAATTTGAATAGTCGCATGAAACTAATGAACCATGCTAAACGTACCGAAGAGTTTTACAGAATATTTTTTAGAATACACGTATCGTTGTGTGATTGGATAGTTAAAAATAAAAAAATAAAAATCACCCACATAAGTGCTGCCAGAACATGTAATCATTCTGTGAAACAAGGAAAAAATCTCGAGTATAGGAAATTTCTTATCGAATTCATACAGATACTAAAGTGAGAAAACATGATTTGCTTGTTTTTTTTATTTTTATTTTCATCTTCCAATAATTTCACGCCATGTGTTGTGTGTCAAAATTTTCTGTTAAAATTTTCGGTACTTTATGATTCGTCAAACAATACCCTGTAACTAATGGAAGACAATGACAATTTGTAACTTAATTAATGTAAAAGATTGTTGTCAGTGCGTGGACTTGAGTGCCATGCTACTGAATAAAGAGTAACAGGAATCGAAATTTTCCAAATGACAGACGACTTTAGTTTCATGTTAGAAATGGCAAACAGATCAGAAATCAGCAGAGTGCAAAGAGATCGATACAAGTTCACTTGTTTCTTTTTTCTTTCTTCAATCAAAGAAAGAAAAACAAGGCAAGAAATTGAAGTACACGAAAGTCGAACATTTTCTAGAATTACATTGCTCATCTTCCTTCCGGGTGCAAAGGGAAGAGTTTCAGGGTCCTATCTTCGTCTTCTGTACAATATTTCTTGTCCTCGTCCTCTTCCTCTTCTAGGCCTTCGAATGTCCATGCCCTGCACTTTCTCTTATGTGGACTGTCTTCGTCCTTCACATCGTCCCCCTACAAGAATTTTCATTGTTATTAATTTATCGAGTATTTTTCATAGAAATTTGGACAGGAAATTAAATTACCTTAGTGTCAGATAGTAATAGAGTAGTGTTAAGTATGGAAGAAGGTGGTGTTCTTGGACTATGGCTATTAAGACCTAGACTATTGCGCTTTTGCTTCTGTCTCTCTCTGGCTTTGTGGTTCTGGAACCAGTAAAACACGTTTTTCCCTTCTATTTTGCCATACTTTCCTAACTGAGCAGTGATTTGCTCGATTTGTTGCGCGTTTGGAGTTCGCATTCCTCCTCTATACAACGCTTCGAGTATCCCTATCTGTTCTTGGGTCGGATTCCACCTCGTCCCTCCAGGATGTGTCTCCACCTACATTTATAACAATCATTGAAAGGTTAAATCGACTCAACTTTGACAAAGAGATCGTGTCTGGTATTGCATACTATACATGACGTCAGAGAGTGTAGCATTTGCATGGACAAGTTAACTACCTGAGCCGATTCTTTCTTGTGATATTCCGAGGATCCAATCTTGATCGGACCACTTTCGGGTCTAATGAAGCTCTTGAGGTCGAAGATGGGGACAGTACTGTCCGAGTTGGTGGTGGTGGCGGTGGCAGCGATGAGTTGCTTAGGAGCAAGCGGGCGAAAGCGCTTACAGCCAAGTGTGAGAGAGGGTGGCTCGTGCATATGTTGATCCCAGAATCCACGTGCAAACTGATGAACCTTCATGCTGCCTTCAATTCCCATGGATGGCATTTGATGCCTAATTAGAGTGGTGGTTATATAGAAGAAGGCTAAGGGATAAAGAATTAGTGGGAAATGATCAGTTGGTGTCCAATATTAACCAAGACCAAATGATGAGGTGAGGTTGACTTGAGATTTCCATGTTTGAAAAGAGAATTGAAAAGTTGCTTCTCTCTCTATAGAGAATGATATGATGTGCAAATCTAGGATAAAAATGCAAAATATATCCCCTCTATTTTTTTTCCCTCAAACTTCCGAAAGTAATCTTCACTTTTTGAAGGCAAATACACTCAAAAATTTGTACACTTAGAATAATATTGAATCACGTACTTGTTCTCTATAATCGAAGGCAAATGCAATACCAGAATAGAAGAGAACTGTTAGTCTAGAATAGATGAAAAGTGTATACGAGTACTTGAGACCTAATTTGATACGGGATTGATTTCTCAATGCTGCTATTATTATCATAACAATTGGACCGAACCATGAAGGAAATGACAAAAGGAGGTTGCTTGCTCTTAGTCTCCTACATCTTTTTGACGTAACAAAAGAAATAAGGGCATTTGCTTAGGCAACCAATCCAGAAATCTTACTCATGAAACATCGAGTTGAACCCAAACACATTATCTATATAATCTATACTCAATTTTAAATTTTAAAAGTTTACCACACTGACGTTGTCTAGTTTCAATTAAGATATTGTTGTAATTATAATTTATCGAAAAAATAGAAGCGGCTTATTTTCGAAAAGCTATAAGTAATTGAGTATGTGCATGTGTGTATGTGTGTGTGTAAAAATGAGTGTACAAGCGTGTGGTGAGTGGTCTAATCGGTTATAATTTCTTGCTTTCATGATAAGGGGTTAATGCTTTTCGGTGGCCTCTTTACTCAACTTTATCAATGTAAAGTGAAGAGAGGGAGAGAATGTGAAAAAGATTCCTCCAATCCCAATACTTGAAAATGCAAACTCTTTACTTTTCAAGATACGGATATCAGAAGAATCGAATGCCGTCTTTTTTCTGTTAAAAAAAATTATAAAATTACTATTCTTTTCGTGATATATATCTCTCTTTTGCAACTGTTTGCTCCAATTTCCCAAATAATATAAAACCACAAACGTGCTTTAGATCCCATTTTCGTATCACAAAATTTTGCATGATTTGAGATATAAGTGCTTGACATCCACGTTTGAATATACACAAATTCAAAAGTCTGTTTATAAGATTAAGAAACTGTTTTTTAATATATTTGAATAATTTTCTGAAATAATTTGTCTACTTAGAAAATATTTTGGAGAAAATTAATCTAAAATGGCGTCGTCAAAAAGTAAGGAATTCTTCATATGCTGACAGTAAACATTAATTATCTGTCAAATACATTTGGCTGTATGCAGAAGAGGCAAGGACTGAGGTGGTGGTAATCACCTTTTGGGGACACAATTCGGATACGTTGTCGTTATTCTCTGTTTGTCAAGAATATTGTGGGAAACAAATAGAGGTACAATTTGTTAATAACACAGTCAAAGTACCCACTGCCATTCCACTAGCTTAATCATTAAATACTAGACTGATTTCCTCCTCCAAAATGTGATGGAAAACACTAGTTTAAATTGTGAAACTTTTGCTGACTTAGGCAAAAACTGGGACATCAATATTTATAACAGTTGTAGATGCTTATAATCCTGTCTTAGTGTAATCTTTTTAGGTCTTGTGTAATTGATAATTTTGTGAACAAAATAATTGAAATAAATATGTTGTAAAAAGTCAAGAAGTTAGTTGCAATATTCTATAGTTGAATTAGGTAGGTTAGGGTTCGAATTTGGAATAAGGAAAGAAGAGACGTTGTAATTTTGCTAGCCTATTGCCTCGACCTTGCTCGAACGACAAAAATAGATACACGTCGCTCGCTTGTCACCCGTCTCTCGCATGTTGTTGAGCCATTGCTCGAGCGACGATGTTATGGGTCAAACCCTAGTTTGCATTTTTTGAGAGTTTTAACCGGTCCATGATACATAAATACCTTCTACTATATATACTCAAGTCATGTCACGATTTTGTGGGTGGTTGTTCAGTATAATACTCCTCCATATCATTAATTGAAAACCCAAGTACACATCCATATATTGATTCTATCCTTTGATTATTGAGATCATACAACTACTTATTGGGAAAAACACCAAAGTTTCATAATCCAAAACATCAACTTCCTTAACACATCAAGGAAGAAACTTTCTCAATTGAACTTCAGAGGCTGTTGGAGAGAAAAATTACAAGAATAGGAAATTCTTGGAGTTCCACTAGGAAGAAATAATTGCAGAAGATCGGGAAGTTGGTAGAGTCAGCGGATCTTGGAAATTACAGGAAGTAAATCGAAAAGTCTAGTAGAATTGGCTAGGCAACATCTTACTGTAAATCTATATTGTCTATAGTAGAGGTAATTGGCTTGATCCCGAAATTTTTACTTAGTTGGGCTTCTCCGTCAACAGTACTAATGTTGTTTATTGCTTTGATTATTGATTGTGACATTCAAACATAGGACAAATTGGTCTTATATGTTTAACATCTAGAAACTATTAAAAAGTGACTTGTTGATTTTAATAGAATAATTCCGCACATAAGGTCAAACTAATCTATAATATAGAACATTCTAGCAGTATCCAGATAATCTCAAGTGGTATCTAGAGCTTTTCAAGTGGTATCAGTGCCTAAATTCGCATCTTGGGCTTAATATGTTTAGATGAGTAGTTCATTTACTGTCCTGCCATAATTTGATGGTATCAATTAGGTCTACTGGAAGGTTAGAATGAGAGCTTTTTTAAAATTAATGGATGAGCGTATATGGTTAAGTGTTGTAAATGATTTGGTTGCTCCTTCTAGCACCATTAATAATATTGTCACTCACACTCCTATAGAAAACTGGTTAAAAACGTTAACCTAGATTAATGTGATTGGAACAGTAAAGCTTTGCATGCTCTATTTATGGTTGTATAACTTGATGAATTGAGGAGAGTGTCCATGCGTGAGGTGGCTAAAGAGGTTTGAAATATCTTACATACCACACACGAGGGAACACAGACAGTGAAAAATTCTAAGTTGTAGATGTTGACCACTAGGTTTGAAGAGATTAGGATAAAAAAGGATGAGACATTTGATGATTTCTACGCTAGCCTAAATGACATAGTTAATTCTAGTTTCAATCTAGGTGAGAGAATTTCGGAACCTGAGATATTAAGAAAAATCTTTAGATCCTTACCTGAGCGAATTAGGTCTAAAATCACGGCTATTGATGAGAATAAGGATGTAGACTCTATTAAGGTGGAAGAGCTAGTTGGATCTCTCTAAACTTATGAACTGACATTAACTAAACTCACAAACGATAAGTCTCAGACCTTAAACACTGTGAGGAATAGTCGTAATGAGTCTTCATATTCAGATTTCCCTAATGAAGAGGAATTAGCATACTTTGCTAAAAAATTCCAAAATATGTTGAGGAATAAAAAGAAACCTCAAGAGAAGCGTAGAAGTGCCCTAGTGAGTCTAGGAAGAGCTCTAATTATTTGAGATGTAATAATTGTCAAGGTTTTGGCCATATTAGGAGTGAGTGCTCTAGCAGTAAAAGAAATCCAAATAAGGTTATGAATGCTATTCTCGCTGATGACAAGTCTAGCTCGGACAATCAGAATGAGAAATTCACACGTGAGGAAAGTGGAAAATATATTACCTTCACTACTATGATTACAAGTGGATCTCATAAGGGTAGCGATAGAGTTGAGGACGTAGATAGTGGTGAGAAATTAGATGAAGATTATTATAGTGAGGGAGATATTCATGAGGCTTATGATAGAATCTATGAGGAGAGCATTAAGATTCTAACTACGAATAAAGTATTGGGTACGAAAATCAAGGAACTCGAGTTGGAGAAAGAGAAATTGTTTGCTTACCTTCAAGAATCTACCTCAACCCTGAGTGAGTTGAAATTTATCAACGAATCTTTAGATACTTAGGTTAAGAATCTCACAAGTGAGCTAGTAAGTTGATCATTGAAAATGAAACTTTAGAAATCCAGGTTAAGAATCTTTTAAGCGAACTAGAGTATTCCAAGTCTCAACTTCTTGCATTTTCTAGTGGTTTTATGAAGTTAGATAACATGCTAGGAATGGGCAAGCCTGCTGATAATAAGGGAGGTCTAGGATATAAAGAGAAAGTTCATAATATTGTTGGTATGTCCAAGACCACGTTTGTCCCTGCTACTAACCACTTTAAACATGTGTCTAAGCCCCAACCGAAGAATAAGAGATTTGGAAGGCAGGCCTATCAGACAGCATAGGACCCGCCAACCTAGGAATAGAAATCAGCGATCTCATAACTTTGGTTCTAAGTTTATCCCTATATATTTTTTACTGTGGTGAGTTAGGACATATAAGGCCTAGGTGTCGTCAATTTATGAACATAAATATAAATCGAAACTTTAATAGAAATAAGAATCGGGATTATGTTGGTCAGATTGACTTCTTTACTAGTCAGGTGAATCAATTGACCAAACTAATGACACAGGTGAGTGAAAATATTCATATCACTAAGTAGGTTTAGGTGAAGAAAAGTGATATGAAACTTCTTGAAATAGATCATGGTACTCTTAAAGGTAATAGTGTTTGCTTACCTAATTGATTAGGTATTTCTGGTACATGCTTATGCTTAATCGGTTGAGTAACTAATTAGGTGTACCTGTATTTTCTAGTTAGTTTCATGCATGTGCATCTTCATTATGTTTACATTGACACATGCATATTTCTTATTGTATTGTGTGTATTTTTTTTTTTGCTTGGAGCATTCATGTTTAAAAATAAAAACAACAAAAAAATTGGAAAAATTGAAATATGTTTGTTGTGATCAAGTATGAGTTTAATTGATGAGCTGTAGCATAGTTTATATTGCTTGCTTATGTTATTATGGAATACTTGGTGTAGACAGTTGTACTACACACACTATGATATTGTTAATGGGACTCAATCATGTGTGTAAAATTTGGGATGACAGTTACACGTTAATAAGGTGTTGAACATGAATTGAATTTATTAGACCTAAACTCGAGTATATTCTCCGATTATATAAAAAGCTCAATATCTTATGTTTTTCTTTGGAGACTATTTGACTTGAGCAATTAAACATACGGGGTGTCTCAAAACCTGATGCCTATGATCAACTGAATTGGGGTAACTGCCTAAAACTCGCTAATGAGTCATCTTAGTCATTTAATGGAGAAGAACTTGCACTTAAGATGTAAAAAATATGATGAGCTTATATATATATATGAAAAATTTATATATGCTCAAAGTCAGGGAGAGAAAAGAAAATATACATACAACATGAGCTTTTATTTAGAGGTCATAATGTGCTTTAAATGGTTTAACTTTCATAAGTAGAAGAATAAACTTATTGGTAGTGATGTTTAGCGTGTCTCTTCACCCAAAATTAAAGTTTGGAGTCATGCTTACAAAATATTAGTGACATTTTACACATATGGGTCACTTAGACAATTTACTCCATGTTAACTTGAACTGAGTATGTGGGAAGCTTTACTGATCACTGATTATGTTTGTACATACTATCAACTGCATATTTTGAGTTATTGTACATTGATGTTAAAAATATTTTTTGATATTGATCACTTCGTCATTTGTGACAAAAATGGGGATAGTGAGTATTTCGATGAGGGAGAGGATATATGAGGCGAGACTATATCCTCTATATCATTATATCTCTATACTTTGAGAGAGCACTGCATGTCAGGAGGAGCAAAATGATTGATTGATTAGAGTTTGCAGTAGGGGAAGATTGATTAGTTTCATTGGATTCCATATCATAATGCATAACTGTTTGATTTTTTTTTAATGTTTTATAATATTAATATTTCGATTGGTGTTTTGATTGACATTAGTATTACTTCTCATTCTAGCATTTTTATTTATGATGATCATGTGCCTATATTGCTATATCTCCTGTATCACATTCTTTTACACTTGGTATTTGAGTTGTTGATTTCAAGAAATAGGTTCAACAAGGAATGCAAGAAAAAGAGCTTGTGTATATTAGATTTTTGTGTTTTTACTACCTTGACTTTAATTGTATAGTTTTATCATAAAATGTCAAAGATGAAGTTTGTTAGGTTTTATGTAATTGACAATTCTATGAATAAAAAGATTGAAATAAATATGTTGTAAAAGTCACGGAGATAGTTACAATATTCTATAGTTGAATTTGGTAGGTTAGGGTTCGAGTTCGAAATAAGGAAATAAGAAACGCCGCAATTTCACTAGCCTATCGTCTGGACCTTGCTCGAATGACAAAAATAGAAACCTCATCGCTCGCTTGTTGCCTGTCTCTCGCTTGAGCGACAGACCCGTCGCTCGCCCGCCGTCGTCGAGCCATCGCTCGAGCAACGATATTATGCTCAAACCCTAGTTTGCATTTTTCGAGAGTTTTAACCGGCCCATGATACCTAAATACCAGATCACGATTTTGTGGATGGTTGTTCGGTATAATTCTTCTCCATATCATTAATTGAAGATCCAAGTACACATCCATACGTTGATTTCTATCATTTGATTCTTAAGATCATACAACCACTTGTTTTGGAAAAAATACCAAAGTTCCATAATTCAAAACACTCACTTCTTTAACACATCAAGGAATGAACTTTCTCAATTGAACTTCAAAGGCTGCTGAAAATTGAGAGAGGTTGGATTACAAGCACAGGAAGATTACAAGAATTGGAGATTCTTGGAGTACCACTTGGAAGAGACAATTGTAGAAGATCGTGAAACTGGTGGAGTCAGCAGATCTTGAAGAGTACATGAAGTAGATCGAAAAGACTAGTGGAGTTGACTAGGCAGCATCTAACTGTAAATCCACATTGTCTTTAGTGGAAGCAAGTCCCGAAGTTTTTACTCAGTTGGGTTTCTCCGTCAACAATACTGGTGTTGTTTATTGCTTTAATTTTTTATTGTGGCATTCAAATATAGGACAAATTGAACTTGTATGTTTAATCATCTAGAACCTATTAAAAAATGACTTATTGCTTTTAATAGAATAATTCCACACGTAAGGTCAAATTAATCTATAATTTAGAACATTCAAGCAGTATCTATAGACTATCAAGTGATATCTAGAGCTTTTCAGATTTGTCTAAAATATGCCAACCCAAATTTTCTCCCCACATCGTTTTAATTTCCTTGAAGAGGTTTGGTGCTAACAACTAGTTAGCAAGAAAGAATAGGCTAATAGACCTTTGACAAGTGTAATTACTTGGAGGAGATTGGAGAATGGATTGGTTTCGCAATTGTGATGGTGTACACTTAAGTGGAGAGTGAGCATGAAAAAAATTATGAACAAATATATATATAGAAAAACACACACACACACACACATCACGTGACACATGATAATAAGAAGTATGTCGAGGATGCACGAAATTTAAAGTGGGATCTTTTATTTATATAGCTCTGAGTCAATTAGATTGATTAACTTAATCTTTGTTTCTTTTATTGACTAGAGGTCACGTTCTATATATGCATGGCTTCAACATTTTATAATTTCTTCTCTAATTTTCTTCACAAATATTGATGAAAGAGAATAGATTATATCTAAAAAATTAAGTATCACCAAAATAAACTTTACAATAGTTCTAACAGCCTCAATAGGTTGGGACTTGTAGACCATAGTGATTTCGAATGTCAAGTTAGTATAGTAAGAACAGGACAATGAAATGAGAGAAAATGTCACAAAAATATAAAGAACGTAGAAAAAAAAAGAAAAATTAGTCCATACGACTGCAGCTGGAAAAAGAATCTAATTCAAAATAGAATCAATTTTTCATGGATGAAGACCCATTGTTTTAGGCTACCAATGGGTATGGGCATAATTAATGTCGGAAGGAAACAAGGAATTTGTTGGAGTGAGTCGAAAGGGAGATTTTTCAAGCATCTTGCCATGATTTTAGCATGCAGCTCTTTTTTTGTCAGCTGCTATCTAGACTCTAGGGAGCCTAATAAAGGTCGGGGTCCTCGAGCTGTGATCTTGGGGCATTGAGCTTAGGTGCTTCAACAATACTTTGGTATAGGTCTTCAATTCTCAAGCTTTGACATTCAAGTATTTTGTTAATTTTAGAGTTAATCGCTTTTCGATTTAGATATTATAAATTATCGATTTATATGATTATCATACCAAGATGCCGGCACAATTTTGTACAGAAAATCCTACCAAGTGTTATCGATCAAAATCATTGAAATGTGGGCATGGAAATGCACTATATTTAGCTAGCATTTGAAAGCACAATAAATATAATTTCGGTTTTCTTTTTCTTTTGTAATAATATTTACTCTTACAGTTCAATTTAACAAATATATTTTGCAATAATAATGGATTAAGGATTTTTTTTAAAGCTTTATGGTTAGTTACATGCATGTTGAACTAGAATAGATCAAGAATCCTGAATAACAGTAAAAAACTTGTGAGTCTTGAATTATGATAAAAGACTTTTAGATTAGGAACTTGTAAGTGCCTGATTTTTGAGGCAAAAAATTCTTCTTTTTTTTATCGTTACAGCCTACCATTGTTGACCATCTGCGTGAAGGGTGGACCCACCTATCTGCTACAACGGTAACATTTCTGCCTTTAATCCCCCAAAGAAGCAGAAATAGACAGACTCATGAGTTTGATTAACCAGAGTTAAGTGGGGCCCTCGGAGAAGAAAATATTAAAGTTTCTATCTGTATACTATGAGGACAAAACAAAATCTGATTATATTGACAAAATATTACTACTCAAAGGATATTTAGATTTGAATACAAGGAATGGGAACACACCATAAACCCATCAATCACCAACAAAACATGCTGAAATTGGTTTCATTCACAGCTTTGCCTATTCCATAGGATTCATGATTCCGCACCTACTCATTTGAATAGAATGTCTTTTGCCAGTTTACTTTTGAAAAAGAAAAGATGAACATAGAATTATTAATAAGTAAGAAAATTGTAACTAAAATAAGGGACACTTCCAAGAACAAAGTTTATACAAGTCACTTTGTTTACCTATTATGAGTGTTGTTGAAGACATTTTTAGGGCTTATACAACACAAGAATTACATAGACATGTCTTTCACTGTGAAAGTAAATAAAAAAAATTACAATAGTTGTTTTAATTTTTAGGTCGAATAGAAAGTTTGAATACAAAAATTAGTAATATAAAAGAAAAGTAAATCGACACAAGACAATGTTATAAATGACAAAGATACATGTTTACCATTTCTTGTTTTAACCGTGTCCAATTTTGTTTGATCTACTTTATCAGGTATATAATCAATGCTTAGCACTCAGATTTAGTTTTAGAGTGTGTTTGCAAGAGCTTTTATAAGGCTCGAAAGCACTTTTTAGAGGGCAAAAAATATGTGCTGGTTAAAATAATGGGTGTTTAGTTAAAGTCAAAAGGTACTTGTTGAATAAAAATACAATTTTTTAGAAAAATCCAAAATTTTAGCTTTATTTAAAAACTCTACATTCAACTCATACGGAAAAACTAAATCTCTATTTAATGAAACTTTTCAGTTAACAAAATTATCCTTATTAATTTGTCAAAATATCAAATACATTCCAATTATCTTATACATCAATATAACAATAAAATATTACATTAATTTTGTACAATTTTAAAATTGTTTTTGAAAGGTTTATAATGTTTTTATCTTAATTTTTATTTTTATTTATCATTTTAAATATGAAATGTCATATACATTTCACATGTCTACTAGTTAAAATATAGTATAAAATAATTAATATGATGTCCACTTAAATTATATTAAACTTTAATAGATTTTATGGGAAGGAAATAAATTATTAAAATTTAGTCAAATTAATATGTAGTAAGCACTTTTATAGTTAAACTATCAAACAATCAATTTAATACTCACAATAATTTTCGGATTGACAATTAAATAGTCAAGAAATTTTTTTTTTTTAAATACTCTTCTTGTAAAAAAATCTACTAGTAAAAACTTTATTGGTAAAAGCTCTTCCACGACAATCATACCAAACATACTCTAAGTACTTTGTGAATGTATAGTTGTTGAAGTTCCTCGTCTTTAAGAATAATGCTATTTGATCATTATGGTTTACAGATTCATTCTTAGAATGATGATGTGAATAATATTAAGTGACTTCTTTTAATTCGTTCTCTGTTTTTTTTTCTCTCTCTCTTTCTCTTTCTTTCATGTTATCATTCTTTACATTAATCGGTAAACATTGATGTACAAATAGTATTACTCCATCCTTAATATTAAATTTTCATAAATTTATGTCAGAATGATGTCATAAATTTTTATAGAATATCAGGAGAAAAAAGTTGGGGAAAAAAAAGAGATAATCATAATTGGTTATGATGATTAGAAGTAAATCAAGTGATCAACCAGAAAAGCTGTGTTCCATAAGTAATCAAACCGTTTATTCTAGATGGAATAATTGTCTCCTTAATTGGTCTCAAATCAATGGTATTGAAATATTGTTCTATCACAATCATCAAATCTCAGTCTGCCAAGATTGCATAGTACCATTAATTGGTTCGATTTTTCCATTTTAGAGACCAAAGTGATAGCAATAGATTAAAGTATCAAGTACATAACATCTTAATCCATAATTGATATGATTATGAAAATTTTAACTAATATAATTACGAATTTCGTGATTATTAAGGACCCTGAATGTAGTAATTATCAAGATTCTAAAAGACATTTTGTGATAAGGCGACAATATCGAGTCTTCAATCTTGTGAATTCAAGTATATATACTTACACGTAATACGTTTTTCTTTATTTTTAACATTATTTTAACTATTCTAGGACTATTAATAATTATTTTATATTCTTTAACGATCATTAATAATAATTTTTTTATGTAATTAGTTTATTTAATCCTAAAAAATAAATGATGCTTGCACATTTTGACGTCTAGGCTTGTAATATTCGCTTCATTTTTGTGCTTAGGTAGGTATTAAGATGTCAAAATTGGATTGATCGTCTTTCAACGTCTTCTTCATACGCTGTGCATAGTCTCATGTCTAGTTCTTGTCATTTACTGTCTTTTAGAACACTGATATATATAATGGACTATTGTGGAGAGTTTTAGATTACCTTTTATTGCCAAATAATTTTAGAGATAATTATATGAGGGTCTACCAACCATGGCTTATGGGCAACTTGATTTTTCAACTAATTTGTCTCAACATTTAAGTTTAAATTTAGAACACTTAAAAGCTTGTTTAAAAAGTGTATATGAATTATTTTATTTATAAATAGATAGAAATAAATTGTGAATATATAGGTAGTACTCGTAAATTATAAATGACACGTGTGGATAAACATTGATTTGATCCTTTTTGAATGTTTATAAACAATTTATAAACACTTGTCAAGTATATGCTTAGATCTCTAATACACAAAAATGAAAAAAAAAATAAAAAAATAAAAATAAAAAATAAAAATTGATCAATTTTATCATTAAAATTCAATTCAATTTGATTATATCATTAGTTTCTATTGAAATAAAAATTTGATTATCTCATTAGTTTCTATTTAAATAAAAAAGGAAAAGGGAAAAAGGCATTTTTTCCCATCCCGAGAGGGAGAAGTAAACTAAGATAGTAGGGTCGAGGTTAACTAGTTGAAGAAATCAACAAGCTATTGAGGGTTCGAAAAAATTAGTAACTACTTGAATATTACTCATGAATAGGGACGCAACAATCATCTAAATGTGAAGGCTAGCGACTCTTTATAGGTATAAGGGTATTTTCTTGTATAGACCTTAAAGTCTTGTATGGACTTGTGCTATGGTTAGTATAAATATTAATAATGTAATCCTATTATTCATACTGAATAGAATATCTTCGCTTCGCTCCTCGTGAATGTAGGCACATCGTCAAATCACATAAATACTTCTGTTGATTTCTCATTTTCATCTCTTTATCATTGTGCATAAAATCTAACGTATACATTAAAGATGAAATTTAAACTACACCGTTTGCCTTTTTAGCTAGATGCAAGATTGCAATCTTTGAAATGAATTGAAGTTAATCTTAGACAAAGTTAAGTGTTACATTAGACAAAGGATAAGGACATTATATGCAAATTTCGATGTCATTAATGTTAATTACCTGGTCACACGTGGCATTTAAAATGAGTGAAACCATAGCAAAAATGTTGAGTTGACAGGTTAATTGTCGGTCAAACAAAAAGTGTGTGGAAGTTGGATGGCATGATGAGTTGTGTTCGTTCGTGGGAGCCCACACAGTGGAAGAAAACGGTGGGAATCCATCATTACATCAACGAAATTCTCATCATTCGCACGTGTCAATGGACCACCCTTTCATTCACCACTCAATCACATACGTGTTAAACTACAAAAGTGTATATTTTTTATGTCTCCTACACTACTCGTATAGTTCTATATAAAATTATATTGAAATTAAATTTACTATGATAATGTTATTTGTATAAAATTTGCATGATTTTGAACTATAGATTATGTTTGTATAAGAATAATATGCACTCCATATATTCACTTCACTTTATTTTCTTTTATTTACTAACTACTTCATATTTATATTATATATATATATATATATATATATATATATATATATATATATATATGCCTCGTTTGTTTCCCCAATTAGATAGTATTGAAATACGTATCAAGTCGATGGAATATAATTTCACAACAATCACAAACTTATATACATATATAAAAATACATTATATCTTTTTTATTGTCGTTTGATTTTAAAGCAGAATCTCAATAAAAACAGTTATATTTTAATGTCTATCGCGGTGCTTTGCTTACATTACACATCTCTGGTCTATCAAAGTTTGTTCATCATCCAAGAACAAATGCTTTTTTAGAAGACAATCTTAAATAATTAGACCGTCCTTACTAATTTTATTAGACATGACAAAAATCAAACATAAAACTATAAGATAATACCGTAGAAACTATTTCTCCTGACGACAAGTAAAGGCATACCCTCGAATAAAGGAGAATGACCTTCCCTTTATTAGAAAATCCAAAATAGAAGTCACAATAGGGAAGGAAAAAACTAAATCGCGTGACACAAAACAGTAGATTTGAATTCATGACCTTGTCTATATGTATATTTAATGTTTTCAATTCCAAGACAGGTTCCCAAATCTTGAATAATTGGCTTGTCCATGTTGCTTGTAAGAAATAATGGAGAAAACTGATGTACATAGATGACTTCATTGATCTTCAATCTGCAATTCCTGACTTTTAAAATCCATATTCACATGCATGAATTCCCTCGAATTTAGTTGCACTAATTAAGCCGGGAATTTCTTTTTATTTTTTTTTTCTTGGACAAGCATGTCATTATGAGAGAAAGTCTTGCAATGTGGCAGGCATCATATACTCAACACAACATTACTTTTTTTTTTTTTTTTTTTGCCTTCTTAAAATTTTATTTAAATATTTATTTATTTATTGGATAAAATAATATGTCATATTCAAGCACTTTTTCCTAGCCAACGAACACCCACCACCACCACCACCACCACCACCACCCTAGTTTTCATTTTTTTTGGTTGGAAGCCTTTTTACATTGGAAGTTGTTGATGACAAAAGGATAGGTGAATTTATGTGCCTAATAAAGTGAATTCTTTTTTCTCAACCTTTGTTAATTATAAAGCGATTTGCATCATTGCCTTGATTGAAATTAGTTCATGACTTTATGTTTTACAGTGGAAATCCCTTTTTCCTTTTTCTTTTCCTCTTCGAAAGGAGAATATGTGGTGGGTTGATAACATGATCGCATTGTGAGAAATATGTCATATCGTGTAAGGAAAAGTAGGTGCAAATTGTGTGGGGGGGAAAAAGGAATTAAATTTGGTGAATTGATAGCACTGAGATGAAATATCCTACTACTACTACCAGTTCTGTATAACTTTCCATTTTGTTCCTTGTTTGCTTCACAAATTTTTTATGTGGTGTTTGCTCAAACTTGGGAGACTTAAATTTTGACCTCTTCATTTTAAATTCCACTCTCAATTGCCTTTTCAATCCAAAAGTCTGCCTTTGGTTCCACCAAGTGAAGACCATACTCCATGATTGATAAATTGTACAACAAAAATAAGATGATATATATTATCCTGAACTTCTTGTTCCTTGTGTTGTCTTTTCAATATGTTTGTTATAATTTATCTTAATACAACTATTTAGTAAATGAAAAAGACACCAATAGATAATTTACAATTTATTAAAAAAAAAATGTATTGACGTACTTTCATTTGCATTGCCATGTCGTCTAATAGAATTAGTCTATATGTACATAATAGACTACACCTCCCTCACATGGAGGGGGGCCCACACATAATTAAATATTCGTGGGTCCCCCTCCATATGAGAGGGATGTAGTCTATTATGTACACCTCATGTAGACTAACCCCGTCTAATATATATTGAGAAAAAATAAGATCAAGATAATATTTCTCAAAACTAAAATTCACAATAGACTACGATGGTTTTGATAAATAGAGCATCTCCAATGATTTAGTGGATGTCAATATAAGTAAAATAGACAATGTAGTCCTTCATGGGGTGGTCGAGTTGGTGGAGTAGGTGAGCACGGAGGTCTTTGGTCACGAGTTTGATTTCCCATACTAACATTTTTTTCGGTCAAGTCTGTCGCACCGTCTAGTGTGGTTAACCTGACTAGCGTGGTTTGCAGGCTATTGCGTCAGTCCCAGAGTTTACCCAATATGTACCCGATGGATAGAGACTGCGGGTTTCCCAATCAAACAAAAAAGAAAAGAAAAAGACAATGTTTAAAAAGATTATTCTCCGATATAATATGATAGACCTAGTCAAATTGATTAAGCGAAAGAAAAATAGACACTGTCTAAAGTCTCATCTAAATTTAGAGGCTCTTTAATTTATACATGCAAACGCAACAAATTTTATATTTCGCATTATATTTCCTATGTAGATTCAGATGTGAACTTATTTTTAATTTAAGAAAATAAAAGACGCCAAACAACATTATTGAATTGTAGATACAACCTATTGGAAACCAATTTCAAACTTGAATCTCTTCACTGGAAACCAATGTCACTCAGTATTTTAACGTACTGGTACTGCCACCCAGATGACAATTCATTAAATACATTGAAAATGCTCTTAGACAATATTTCTAAACCTTTGCGAAAACCAGTGTTCTTAAAGCGGAAAAGGTAGCAACAAAAATGACATTAAATTACAAGTTCAATTAAATGAATCACACAATTAATTTTTACCTGAATCTATCACAAAATGTCACATCAAATGGTGCTCAAGTATCGTTATTCAACATTTTATTCCCCTTGAAATGTTGCTAGCATGCTACTGATTTCTCTATGTACTCGGAGGGCCTAGGATGCCTTGAGCGTGGAGCCACGTGTGTTGGTGAAGAAAATGATTATTATTGTTTCTAAGCTATTTCTCTTGTACGAAGATATATGCACCATTTGCATGTAACTAGGGCAGGGTTTGAAGGCGAGCAGGTAGTCCGATCACTACTATTAGAGCCTCTTTATTTTTAAATAACGTCTAGTACATAATAGAGGCATATTTAAATTTAAAGAGTAAATTTTTTAATACATTCCAACAAATTCTTTATATTACTTTCTCCATAAATGTTTATTATTTTTCTCATTTTTAATCAATACATACATTTTTAGATTTCAATGGCCATTATATTAAAATGTGGTTTGAGTAATCCAAAAAAGTAAAGCATTAAAATTTGGATCATGCTGTGTGTACATAATGATGTACACACAGCCTTACACCCCCCACATGGAGGGGGACCCACACATATTTGTGGGCCCCTCTCCATGTGAGAGGGGTGTAATTTATTTGGTATATCATAACGTGTACAAATAGATTAATCCTTAAAATTTACAACTTATTATATGTGATCATTGTTGAATAAAAATAGACAGGGTTGTCTCTCCACATTTGAAGATTTTTTTTTTTTTAAAGTTAAAATAGAGATTTATTGAAGCCCATTTCAATAATTGACTCTTTAAAATAAAGATCATTCTAAGTTAAAAAAAACTCTTAGAGATGCTACACTAATGGCCTATTTGACAACCATTATTAAAGAAAAAAAAATGAGTTTTGAATAGTGATTTTTAGGAAAATGTAGGGTTAAAAATTAGGAAAAATTGTTTGATATACATTTAGAAAATTTTATTGTGTGAATGTGTGATTAAAAATGATTATGTAACAAAATCATAAAATAAATTAATAACTGTCAAACACATGCTAAATATTATAGTATGTAGTGTACCGAAAATTTCTCCATCTTTAAGCATAAAAAAGGGAAAAATAAAAAAATAAAAAACTACATATGAAAACATCACCAAAAAGGATATTTATATACAAGTTTGTATCTCGAATGTAATTAACTTAGCGCATGTTTGGGTATGCTTATAAGTATTGAATTCACTACATTTTGTGACTAAGAATAAACAAATGAACCTCACACAATAATTGTGGCTCCTAATTTATCTATTTTTCTTAGAGAACCATCTTTCCAACACGACGAAGCAAGTTATTCATAGTATTAGAAGCTTATGCAGAGCTCGACAATCATCCCTAACACCCTATGCTGTCAATAATAAATAAATTATATGATGAAATTCCACAATATAGAATAATTACATTAAATTCCACTCATTTTCATTCATAGTGCTAACGTTAAAATTCTGCAACACAGAATAATTACATTTGACCTCTGGCATAGGAGGAAGCATCCATTTAAATTCAAAAGTGCAGAAGGTAGTTTACTTATTAACAAGGAATCTTAAAACACCAAACGAGCAATAAAAAATTCCACATGAACTATCTAGTTTGAATACATTTGATGTTGCCCTCCACATCCCTTTAACTAACTAACTGTTGTTGATAAGGACGAGAACCTCTAACTTTCCCCAAAAGCGTGCTCAAAGGGAAAGGGTTGGACTCTATCTTATTAATCACCCTAGAAGATATTCTGCAACCGATGTGGGACGCATCATCCCCACCCCCTTAAGACCCGACCGTCTCGGTCGGCGATCCATCGAACCCTAAGCGACACCGGCCAACAGAGTGGTGACTTTGATACCAAATGATAAGGACGAGAACCCCTAACTTTCTCCAAAAGCGCGCTCAAAGGGAAAGGGTTGGACCCTGCCTTATTAATCACCCCATAAGACATTCTGCAACCGATGTGGGACGCATCAGTTGTCGTCTATAATACTATTCGATGTTTTGTACCAAACATGTCCTAAAAGATTACAAGACATATCCCCATTAACCAAGAAAATCAGCCGCGCCATTAGCCTCCCTGTAAATGTGAATGTAATGAACACAAAACTATAACGAACCCAATAAATTTGAATTCAAAGAATCAAGTTCAATCTGCGTTCCAAACCATTTAGGAGAGTTTTCAATTCAGATTAGTGCCTAAGCCATACAAACCATGAAAAAAGGTAGCCTACTCCCTTGGATACATCTGGAGTTCTTCTCAAGCAACCATCAGTACAGGTTTACAATTGGCACAAAGCAATTACATACATATCATACCATTCTTTTCCAGGACCAAGAAGAAATTTAACATCTTAGCTCTATGATCCAGATCACCTTTCCAAATGTTCAAAATTTAATAGATCAGTATAACGAACTTAATGAATTTGTTCAGGTAATTTTATCAACTCACTCGAAGGAGAAGTATCTTAATTATTGAAGATACACCAATTTATATTTAGTTTCCACATCTCAAATGTATTATGCAGACCAAGTACTCCAATAAAGGCGCGCAGCGACATGAAAATAGGAAAAGTAATCCCACACTATGAACAACCTGCTTTAGAACAACAAAATTCATTCCAGTAGACAGAATGTCGGAATCTAACTGAATACGAATGTTATCCTAAAAATATGTTCAGAAAAACTGCATACAATTTGGATGGGGAAAAAAGTACTCTACACCCTTATCCATGAACCCTCATATCCAAACAGGTATAACCCGGAAGAAATGGACAATTTACTTAGTTATCAACCTAATACCGATGACACATGAACTCCAAATACGGAGATGTAATTATTATATCTTTATCATAGATAAAGATTTCTCCTAGAAGAAGTAATATTCTTGTATCCCTTCAGCAGTTTGAGAATCAATATATTTTTCTTCATAAGCCTTGTTTGAGCCCCCTTTTTTTATATTAGATTTGTAAAAGGTAAATTTTATTTATTTATTTATTTATATTTTTTTGAAAATGTGTGGTCAAAAGATAGGAAAATGTATTGGTTTTACGTAAAAAAATCAATTTATCGAGAAAATGTGTAATTGAAAATGAGTTTTACAAAAAATTAGTCTTAAAGAATGGGGTCAAATAGGAACTAAATCTTATTTGATCCATAAGTGAGGAGTGATATAGCCTACAATCCAATTTATGGAAAACTTAATCGTATATAGACCACGAACACACATTAAGACCAAGGCCGAATCTACATAGAGGTAGATGAGATCGTCACCTCAGGTCCAAAAATATATGAGGGGGCCTTTTTTGACCCAAAATAATTTTTTTTATATTTTATTTTTTAAAATATTAAGTAAACACTGTAATCTACAAAAAGAAAACATTGTTTTCTCTCCTTGGGGAGCCTAATTTACGGAATTCGCCTCAAACCCTGAAATCACAGGACCGGCTCTGATTAAGATCTATGTAAAATGAGGCACGATTGAAACTTAAACAACATAACTTGTTGCAGTCTTGAAGGCCTAAATGGAAACTGCTCAAAAGCAATCCACGTTCGCAGATTACTTTCTTCCTTGAGGAAGTTATAAGTGCCCTTCTAATTCAAATTCCATGCAAGAAGAAGCTATGTGCAAGTCAATGTGGAAGTTATGATAATTCAAAATTCTATATATGAAGCATTAGGCTTGAGATTAGAATTTGACTCTCTAAAAGAATTGCAATCCACATATTAAACTCACGCAATTCTAGTAGAAAAGGAAAAATTATATTTCAAAGAGAACAACAAACTTAAGAAAACCAAATGCAACCCAAGCTATGACTAAAAAATAAAATTCAAATGCTACACAAATTATAAAAAGTTAAAAAAATTACTGAAGTTTGGCACAATGCAAGCAAATAAAAATTTATGAAAAAGATAAAAAGTAAATTGAAGTTTTCACCTTCTTCCCTCGTCCATCCATTAACCATTCCATCCATGCATCACCCAGATCATAACTCTCGATAACACTCAAAAGAGCGACAACCTGCCATGAAGTTTGTGAAGTTATATCTTGTCTATTGGGGTCAATTAGCATAGACATCGCAAGAGTCAAACAGAGATTTGGTTGGACTCAACGAAGTGTAAGTTTGGCAAAGCTTTTAAGTGCTTATAAGCTTGTCAAACATCATTTTTTTTAACCAGACATTCCTTAAAACCCACAATTTTAATCTTCTTTTTAACTACACATTGCTCAAGACCCACCGCTTATAAGTACTTAAAGCTTAGCCAAGCATGCACAAAAGTATGAAGAGAGAAGAGGTGGATTATTGTGCATCAAATAATTCCATGTGAAATATGAGAATAAAGGTTCAATATGTTGCATGCAATTTCTTTAACCTTCCCAACCATCTCCACCCCTTTTGTTAGGGGAGATAACTACATAGGTAATATTTTGTTTAGCCCAACTAAAGATTTGAGATTATCAGCTTAATAATATTGCTTCCAGCTTGCCACCATGGTTCCGAAATTGTTTAATAGTGCAAGGAAAAATATGTTTGCTAGAAATCGCTAGAGCTTTAAGCTTAGAGTAAGGATGTTCATGTTCATTTCGCTTTACTCTGCCAGAGAAATCGTAAGTGGATCTTGTTTTCTTCAATCTCTTGCTAAAAGACAACCCAAAACCAATGTTTAGAAAAGTATAATCCAGTACTGAGGCCTTTTTCTTTTACGCTTCACCATAAACCAAAAAATATCAAAACATTACTAAAATGCAACATAAGCACATAATAAATCATAAACTATCTTCAAAATTCGTAATATAACAATTTAAAATGTGCAAAAAAAAAAAAAAAAAACAAAAGAAAAATATATAAAGTAACAAAAAAGAAACTATTATTTTAGTTGGTTGGGCAATAGCCAAAGAAAATTACACTGCAGCTGCCGCCCAAACAAGCCGGTCCAATTGCTGTTGTTCTATAAAGCCCCTACAAAAGCCACATATTCCAAACCACTTCCCACAAAATTCAAGCCCATGCTCATACAGGGCTGCTCTCTTCCCCGAATCGGGAAGAGAGCAGCATTCCCGATTGGGAATTTTGCCTTACTGAAATTTTTTTTGGCAATCCCATCAAATGCTATACTCAATTGTTAACTTTTGACGTTCGTTTGACTTTGTTTTCTATCGAAATAAATACCAAAATGGATAAAAAAAATTTACAATTGAGTATAGTATTTGATGGGATTACCAAAAAAAATTTCAAAAAAAAAAAAAATTAATAAATTTTTGCACTAAGGCAAAATTCCCAATCGGGAATGCTGCTATCTTCCCGATTCGGGGAAGAGAGAGCAGCCCTGCATACTCATATACACAAACAACCCAAAATGCACTGGCCCACTACCTTATTTCCCCCAAACCCTAATCCAATAAAATACTACAACCCATCCTATATAATCCAAGCCCACTAACATATAACCAACACCCAACCCAATAATTATTAGACCATTAACCCAGGCCCATGTCCACTACAAGCTGCCTTACCACTAATGGTATGGTGTGACTATCAAAAGTTAGGAGTCCGATTGTCGAAAAATAAAAAACTTCTTCGGCCTTTGTTGTCTTGTAATGAACTCCAATCTTTACTTAAACAAACTAAGGATTTGCTCTCACAAATTGACCAATCACCCGTTGTTTCCATCCTTACATCTCCTATATTTATCACAGCATTGATCTCTGATGAGCTATTAAAATATCATGATATTGCTATACAAGTAGTGATGTAGGACGGATCATCTTGGAGTTCGAAGAGGAGATGGATAGAAAATTAGCCAAGAAAACGAGTGCTAACTTCAAACGGTTATAACTTTTTGCACCGGTGTCAGAATCGCTATTATAATATGTTTTCGGAAATAGGAAGCGGAGCCCCATACCGTCCCAACTAGCTTTGCTTGGTTGATGCCGTTTTTAGCTTCAAATTAGCAGTTTAAGCCCAGTCGGCGGCCATCGAAGTTTTTGCTATTTTTGTCAATTTTGGCGTTTTAGTTATTTTATTTCCTAGAATGTCTATTTTCGTCTTTTCGCTTATTTTAGGTTTTCTAGAGACTATTTAAGCCTCGTTTTGTCATTATCGTCGACATGATTGATTGAATAAAATTTTCGTTCTTCTTTAATTCGTTTTTCTTGTTCTTAGATTAACGTTAATAAATCTATTCTCTTTCGTTCTGCGTCAAATAGCAACTGCTTAGATATTTCTTGTCTTATTGAAATATTCCTATTGTGGCACCCAATATCTTTTATAGTGATGAGACAATACATGATATTTTGTATTTATTAATAATATCATTATTTGCATCTCTCATTGACAAATCTACCAATTTGTATACTAAGAGAGAGAATACTAGAGACTAGCTAATGGAAGGTACTACATGATTCAACATTTTTTTAACCCAAAGGCTCCGTTTGATTCATCAAAATTTTTCCTGAAAATTCCAACTTTCATTTTTTGTCCGTTTGATAGCATTTTTTTTTCTATGAAATTGGTTTCCACCCAATTTCAAGGTACAATCACTTGAAGCGTGATTTTGTAGAATTCAATTCCTTGCTATATGGTGGAAACTGGTTTTCACCTTTTTTTTTTTTTTTTTTTTTTTTTAAGCAATAGAAACAAATTCTAAAATAAAGTGTAAAAAAAATTTATCCATTTAATTGACAAATTCCATTCAACATAGAGCCAAACGTAAAAATAAAAAATAATTTTTTTTTTAATTTTTTTTTGACAATCTAAACATATTTTGTCCCCAATAGTAAAAAAAAAATTATCCATTTAATTGACAATTTGCATAAAAAAACAAAGTCAAACATATTATAATAGAAATATGGAAAATTATACCAATCAAACACCTTTAATTTAATTCCCGGTAAAACAATTCCAGACAATACAATTCACTGTAATCCATTTCCTTTCCACCCATTTTTCACCATTGCTATCAAACGGACCCTAAGAAAAACTCGTCTAGAAAATATTGTCACATCTATAGCAATTATGATCCTTATATTGGAAGAAAGTGACAATCTCTCTGTAGACTTGATTATCCTTCTTTTGGATAGTTTGAAAAAAAAAATATGGAGATTTTTTTATGGAGATCAAGATAATAAGAATAAAAATTTAGAGTTATAATATAAATAGAAGTTTAAAATAGAGTTTAATTCCAATTAGATGTGATAAGATTAGTTTTGATATTTTCATACAAATTTTGTTTCCTTTAGCTTAGTTTATTTGATGGGGATTAAAAACTTATTTTTAGTAGATTTTGACAAAAGTTGATAAAATGTATGGTATGGTTGAAAATTCGTGGGACCCATAAAATATGAAATTAAAATTAATTGTTAAATTTGACTTAAATTAAAATTTATATTTTAATCGATACCAAACAGACACTTAATCTCAAATGAGCAAAATACACTTTGAAGAGATTGTTTCTATTTCATTTAACCATATGTCATATAAACTTGTTTCCAAATTGCATCAGACAAGATTACAATAACAAAGTTCCATAAATTGCTTGAAATCGACCCCTCAGAGTGGACGCCATGATGCTCTGCTAATAAGGAAATGCAATTCTACCTCCAGAGAAGCAATAGAAACCTGTATGATTGATCATAGGAGATGGACCAAGACAATACATTAGATTATATTAAAGTCACCATTAGCATTAGATTTTTCAAAATATGAGTCAATGAGTGGACCACCTTAGTTCATATCTTGAAGAAATTAGCATAGACATATTTTGTCTATAGTTTGTTATTTCAAAATGATAATAGTAAGTGGAATCTCTTAATTCGTTTTTATGAAAAATCTGAGTATTACTACAAAATTATAGTACAATGACGATGATAAAATTCAAGCTGAAGTAGGCACTTCTTTTGCCACGTCACCGTTCCATGAGTTTTGACAAATAGAAGCTAATTCATGTATGGATGAGATACAAATTTGTGAGTTCTTGTATGATTTTAATACAAAATTGAGTTCATGTACCATTCGCGTTACTGATTTGCTAGTGTCTATCATGTCTTTACCACGTTGGCACTTTGTTTGTCAAATGAATTGTTCCATTAATTTTGACTGATGAAAGTTAATTCATGTATGAATGAGATATAAATTCTTGAGTTCATGTATAATTTTAATACAAAATTGAGTTCATGTACAATTTCAATACATGAGATGAAGTTATGTACCGTTCGCTACCCTTCGAATTAAGGAAAAATTGCACTTCTCATTTTCAAAATTTTACTTCTATCCTCAAATTTTATTTTTTAACATGTTGCTTATTCTCAACTTCTTATTTTTTTTTAATGGCATTGTCACCGTGACGTTGTCCTTGCTCACTCCCGAATTCAATTCACCTAAAAATACGTATTTGCCTAAGAGGATGTATTCAACGTAGATTCTTAAAGATTTTTATGGAATTAAAACAAGGGTTATTTTCAACATGTACCCCAAAACCATAGCCGCCACACCATCCACAACCGCCAACACACTTGCCTCCACAATCCCTATGTTGGAATTAGTTTAAAACTCGAGAAAATTGGTTAAATATTGAAAATCAATGTTAAATTTCGTGTTAACTTCGACTAAATATTCAAACTTAATTTGTTTATGCAAATGAGTAGCAACTTTACCACTCCGAAATGTAGATTGATTTGCCTGATCAGGTCGCAGGGGCTGGGGGCGACGCCCCGAAAGGGAATTTTAATTTTCTTGTATATTTGACGTGTCGAAACCAATTTCAAATGAATGAGAAATTGCAGTCCAAAGTTGGAAAGAATTTAGAGGAATCTAAATAACACTATCGCTCGAGCGAGCGACCAACTATCTGAAAGTGTCGCTCGAGCGAGATGACGGGCGAAAATGGATTCCCACGTATGTTGTATTTTGGTTCGCAACACTTTGCCCACAACCCCTCATCTACTATATATAGGACCATCTGGACGTTCCTAATATATCTCATATCATTTTGTACATCAAAGATAACATATTTCTCTTACCAAGACTCTCAAAATCATTCCAAAAGCTCTTCCTTTGTAGAGATGAAAATCTGTCAAAAGTTCGCTGGAATTTGTGGTTTGTAGTGCTACTACCACAAGTCGAATCCATTGTATTTTGGGAGACAAGTGTCGTGAACCGTAAGCATCGTTGTGAGACAATATTATTTTGAGGAAAAAATGTCATCACTTGTCTCGGATTGTTTTTCTTCATTTCTATTTCTGGTTTGTATAGTATATTTTACTGTATTTTGTCATCTTTTATATTCAATATTATTTGGTTTAATCACGCTCCTGCTGATTAAACTTTAGCCTTTTGATTACCACATATAAACAATCATTTTTCCGCGTGTTTTTACAACCTAGTCCCAACACCCTACAGTCTCCAAGCACCGTTGTCAAACCTAAATCTAAAACTTTAGGTCACACCAATATTTTCAAGCTAAAATTTTATCTATTGTAGTCATATTAATACAACAAACCAAACATATCATTAATGTTGAATGTGAGTACTAGATGAGATATTAGGTATACGATAGAATCACTAAGATGGTGAACGTCTAGATATGTAGGCGTAGCACAAGTCCCACTACGAAAATCTTTTGAAACTAAACATAAGTGAATTTTTTTTCCCGGAGATTGCTTAAAAGTTAAAACAATCATCACGAAAAGATATGACTTTGAAAAATGCTTATAAACGTAGTGCTTCGTTTCGCTTTCAGAATAATAATTTTTAAAAAGTGGATTTTCCCTTAATTAAATTAGTAATAAACTTTATTAATCAAGAATGGGCCCACAATAACTTTTGAATTTATTATGAGTGATGAATGATGATACATCGATCATTGACGCGTTGTTATATTTATCTATGTAAAATGTTAATTTTTTAAATAAAAAAAAAATAGTGTAACATAACGTCGTGTAGAACGTTGACTTTTTACTAAGACGTAATATGTTATCTTAAAATGTTGTTTTTAATATAAAAATTGAAATACTGTTACTATGTAATTCATAAAAAAAATGTCGACTTTTAAATGAAAATTAAAAATATTATATATATATATATATATATATATATATATATATTATAAGTAAGATATTTGTGAAATTGAAAGGTAAACTCGTATTTCGACCTAGCTTCAAGTTTAGGCTTAGGAGCTTAATTTATGATAATTCATTGTCTTTTGGGTAAGGGTAACTCTATTACTGGAGAAGACAATATATTAATTTCCACGCAAGCATGGGAACAATTGTAATATTTTCTCATATGAATGAATATAAATATTAAAATATATGTGAAAAGAATAAAGTAGAAGGATCGATTTATCTAATTAGAAAATTGTGTTACAACATAGAAATAAATCAATCCTTTATGTTACTATTCATAACAATTTCTCCCTTGCCCCAAGGAATGTGACATGTCTACGGCCTAATGACTGCTGCCGTTACCATCTAGAAGCTAACAATAACAAGACTGTTTTTGGCTTCCTAAAAGCGAGAGCTGCTCTTTTCCCGAATAAAAAAAAGGCCTAAGGGCCAAATTTTATTTTTTATTTTTTTGAAATTTTTTTTGACAATTCCATCAAATATTATACTCAATTGTAAAAAAATTTATCTCTTTTGGTATTTATTTCGATAGAAAACAAGGCCAAAAGAACCCCAAAAGTTAATAAAAATTAGTTAACTTTTCGTGTTCGTTTGGCTTTGTTTTCTATCGAAATAAACACCAAAAGGGATAAATTTTTTTACAATTGGGTATAGAATATGACGGAATTGCCAAAAAAAATTAAAAAAAAAAAAAAAAAAAAAAAAATTTGGCCCTTAGGCATTTTTTTTATTCGGGAAGAGAGCAGCTCTCTCCTAAAAGCTCTAATCTTATTGTGCAAACGATAAATTAGTTGTTCGGAGCCTCCATCGAAAGAAAATTTGAACTAATATAACCTATAATAAAAAAGGTTCAACCCCAACCTTGAGGATCCCCCACCGCCTCGCCCCTAGAGCATTTTGGAGGAGGTAAATCGCGGGATGTGCCTCAATAGGCTAGGGTACAAGAGCTATCATACTGGTGCCCACAAAGAGTCTAATTTTATATCTTATGGAATCGAACTTTCACACTGCGGCGAAGAGCTCATTGAGACTACCTCACTCTTGTCCTTTGCATCACTGAACTATGTCCCGAGGGACTTAATATAACCTATAATAGATTCTATCTTGAGTTGTTTTAAGAGGCAAATTTTTGCCTCTGTTTGGTAAAATTTATATTTTAATCTAAGTTAAAGTCAACTGTTAATTTTAACAATATATTTCATAAGATCCTCTATTTTTCAATTACATATTTCATCAACTTTTATAAAAATTTATTAAAAATCTGATTTTATCCTCCACCAAATAGGAGCTTATTAGTCAATGGAACTTGGTTTGAGCATCCTTTTGGATGGAGGGTAAAATTATTTAATCCCTTCTAAAAAAATTGCAAAAATAAAGATTTTTATTTATTTTTATTTTTTTAACTTAGTACATTAGGTGCTGCAAATAAGAAAAATAAATATTATTGTTTCCCCTACATTTTCTCTTTCTCGTACCAATGTTTCACCAATTTAGATAATAATTAAGTGACATTAATTGATATATTATCATAAATACATGGATAGGTCTATTTAAGATGTCATATTAATTAATGTTACATAAATATCATCAACGGTTTAAATAAATAACATTACTCTTTTCATCAAATCAAAATGCTGTTTTTATTTGTTTTGTACCATAAATAAGGTTATAATCAAATCAGTGTCATAAAATACAAGTTCTACCTTTTGCTTTCTACTCATATATGGAATAAGACCAAGATCTCCACAACTAAACCAGAAATTCACATAATTCATGAAGCAAAATCATTACATGAATAGCTCCCCACACTTGAGTACGTTATCATAATACTTTTAACTCAATAAAAAGCATGTTTCTCCTTTGTTTCCTTTCAACCCTGTCTTCCTCTTTCTAGCATCCCCACCTGACTTTTGTTAATGTCTCCTCACGTTTTTCAAACAAAATCCTATGAAAGATTAAAACCCAGAAAAAAAAAAATATAGGAATCATTCAATGATCCTTTACAAAGTATTGTACCTCTAGAAGGGTTTATTCCCCCCCCCCCCCCCCCCCCCCCCCCCCCCCACCCCCCCCCCCCCCCCCCCCCCCCCCCCCCCCCCCCCCCCCCCCCCCCCCCCCCCCCCTCCTCTCCTTTGAAATATTCAAGACTAATGAACCAACTAACACGTTTCTCTTAATGAGAAAAGAATGGGTATCGGTTTTTTATATATTAAATTTATTGAGGAGAATGGAGAGTCAATAAAGGAAGGAGTTAATGTTGTCATCTCTTTCTTTCAAAGAAATATGCAACTTTTGCATTTGTTATACTTGTCAACTGTTTCTCTCTCTCTCTCTCTCCGGTCTCTGTTGCTGCCTTTCTTTAACCAGTCCTAGTCCACGCCCGCCTTTACATGTATTCATTTGATCATTTCCCTTTTCTACAAATCCAGGTTTAATCACAAATATTCGACAAATAAGAAGAAGAAGAAGAGGAATTAGACTGGAAGATCAAGAGGGAAGATATATAGTTTTTAGAGATCAGCATGATTGGATGGTTACGTGTAACCCTGGTGGCGGCCGGTTCTGGAATTCTTGTTCTTGTATTAGTCTTGATCATGAAGCGATTCTGTTTTAGACAGAAAGGGCGTAAAGATTCTGTACTGGCTAATGGGGATAGAGCTGAGAATTTGCAGAATGGAATAGCCAGGCTTCATCAAGTGAGTCTTCATCATGTTGATGGAGATGGAGGCAAGAAAACAAATTATTATGTTTTTCGACGTGGGGTTTCATCAGGAAAGCCTTTTTTTAGTTGGGGTGATCATCCTTCCCTTGTCACTGATGCTGTTGAGAATGGATGGTCAAGATTTTCTTTCACAACCTTCACGTCATCTCCCTCGGTTAAATCTGCCAAGTCCCTTTTAGGCGTGTGTGCAACTGGTGATCATGAGAATGAAATTCCTGTCGAAATCGGATGGGAAATTTGTGAAGGATCAGCAGATTTCATGCAGAAAATCAGATTGAATCCCGGGTTGAAGAAACTAGATAACTCAAACATAAATTCCTCAACAGGGGCTATATCTGTTATCAGAACAGCTTTACCTTTGCCAGGTCCGCATTTGGGGAATTCATCTTTCCCGCAGGAAGCCTATTTTGAGATCACAATTTTGCCTTCTACAGAAAACAGTCTTAATCTTGCAGACAACAAATCAGAAGACGAGAAAATTAAGCTTATTCACGAGGATTTTATGAATACTGATCGTAGTCAACGCAAGAACAGAAATGAAGAGTCGTGGATTGCTGTAAAAGAAGATGGAAAAAATGAAGCAATTTTGCTATCTGTTGGGCTAACAGGAGGCGGCCCTCTTCCTCTAAAAGTTCCAGGCAGCTATCCAGGATCAATTGGTTTCAACTCCACTGGTTCTGTCTATCTTGATGGTAAGTTTTTGATCTTTTGGCCATTTTTTTATTCACAGTTATAAGCATTTCAGAATCAAAATATGAACTTTAATGTCCATCGAATTAGTGGGCATTTTGTGTTGGTGATAAACGGTCAACGGCCCGCCGATCCTTCCACCACTTGCCACCGCAACAGGCATACTGACTATTCACAGAAAGCAACGTTTTACTTTTAAAATTGTGAAATAGGAATGCATCATCTGATTCCTCTCTTTATGAGAAATGAGATGGTCCACCAGATAATTGCGTAGTTAATAATTATACAATTATAGAAGTTGACACAGAATTATTTTCATTGACCTAAGACCCATAATTTTTCTATATTACAGATAGTTCTCAAATGTTAGGTATTTGAATTTTGAGATTGATTCTTGATATTATTACAGGAATTAAACTAGTATTCGAATCCGAAAACGAAGATTGGGAGAGAGCAGACAGGGTGATAGGCTGCGGGTACAATCCAAGCCAGAAAAAAGTCTTCTTCACAATTGATTCACAACTTGTACATGAAATTCACTGCAAGTCTGACGGATTTGCCTTTCCACTTTATCCCACATTGGCAGCAAATACAGATATCATTGTTCTAGTTAATCTTGGACAAAGCCTTTTCAAATATGCACCTGCAAATCTTCAAAGAACTCCAAATCCATGTTTCATTGGCCCTATGGCAAATTCTCCTGCCTTGGGATATGAAGATAGCAAGGAGCTTTTTTCTATGGGACGAATCGATTCCTTGTACCTACAACGAAGTGCCACCAGAAGCAACAATAATACAGTAAATAGTATCAAAGCAATGGAATATGATCAGGAGTCTGAAGGGGATTTGTTTGAAATTGTCTTGGATAGTACTGGAAGATCACCATACACTTACCAATAGTTGGGAAAAATCCTACCACCAGTGAATACATCTCCACAAAAAAGAAGGAAAAACTGCAAGGGAAATTCGATTTTTCGTGTCTGCGGGCACGGAATGTAGCCTTCCAATTTGTGAGAATGTGCAGAAGAAAAAAAATGACAGATTGATTTTCCTGAGGCAGAAATTTTGGAATCATAACTTGCTTACCTGCTTCATAATTTTCTTTCCCTCTTTGGTTCGTTATTTGTTAGAAGAATGATTTTCCTCTATGTAAATTGTAGTAAAATAGAAAGCACAATTACTAGTTTGCTGGAAAGGTATATCAGAAATATTTATAGGGTATGTGAAGTGTCCAGGGAGACAACTAATTACTAATCAGACTTCTCATAAAGTATTCTATATATGTTGTCTTCCATTGTTCTGCTTGCTGCCTTGTGTTCTGCAGCAAAATATGTTCATATTTTACAGAGAATGTGATTCTAAAGGGTAGGCAGGCTTCTAAATTATGAGATTCATAAATGTTAAAGAACTTTGAATGCAATTTTTTATTTCCTTGATAATAACTGGTGCTGTCCGAAAACCAGGTTGTCTTTAGGACTGCTGGAGACGAGCTTCTCTGTTGCTCGGATGACCTGAAAAAGGTGGCTTTCTCATCTATTTCATTTAGACGAAGAAGTTAGAATTTTAAAACAGAAAAGCCAAGTATACGAGGATAACTATAAGGACGGTATGAAAAACATACTGAGTAACTTGAATGGCTATTTATAGATCAACTCCTACGGCAACATCAAACATGTCCAATAGCTTGTTATATACAGAGACATGCGTCAAACATTTGGCCCTACATTTGCAAAGTGAATTTAGTGTACAGATTTCCTTTGGCATACTAGCCATTATAGTGGAATACTCGCGATACTTTTTGTACAGCCATCGAGGGTACAATTACAAAAGTGAATGCCTGTAGTGGAGACTCGACTAACTTAGAGACTACAATGTACTCGATTATATAATGAGTCTCCATGTCGTAGCCCTCTCCTAGTACTGAATTCAGGGGCGGGACTACCATTTCACAAAACAGATATATTACCCTAAAAAACTCGTAGTAGTATGAATATAATTATAATGCTATTAGCTTGGGAAATCCATTTTCTTTTGCAAAAAGGAGAAGATGACACCCCATTGAAATCAAACAAAAAAAAATTAAATTAATGAAACGTAACACACCCAAAGTCAGTCCAAAAGAGTCGTATTTGCAGAACATGGAAGCATGAAAACGAGTTAATTCACTGATAAGAAAGAAAGATTAAGAAAATTCTGGTGAGGTGTCAAATCTTTCTCAGAATTGTCAGTATGCATGAACCGGATCAAGTGTGGTGAACTTTGACACCCCAAAACAATAAACAACCATCACCAAACATTTAAAGCACGTATTAGGAATCAGATGTTGACCTTCAGAATAGTATTTAAAACCAAAGCACTTCAAATTATTTAGAGGAAATTGCATTGTATGTCATTTTTTAGGTTTGCATTTACAAAAATGTCACTTTTTTGTAGTCATTGCAAGATTATCAATTTTGTTTAATTTTTGTACATTTTTGCTCCTATTGGATAATTTAAATGTCTTACATATTTTTCGAAATATTGTACAAAACATTTCCTAAAATAAATAAACATGGTCAAAGAAGACCCATGTGACTCAACACTCATGGCACAGCAAGAGGCTATCGACAAAATTCCCCGCCGCATCAAAATCATAGCCGGAGCCGATACCTTCGGCTTCAACTTGAAAGACACACTCCTAACCCATCTCCACTCTCTCAACATCGAAGTGGAAGACCTCGGAACTGATAAGTATTACTCCGTTGGCGAAGAAATAAGCCGCCGTGTTAGCCAGACAAACATCGATGATTCCGTTGAGATCCGTGGCCTAGTGGCTTGTGGCACTGGCGTGGGTGTTGGCATCTTTGCTAACAGGTTCCCAGGAGTATACGCCGCCACCTGCCTGACCCCAGCTGACGCGCTCAATGCCCAGTCCATCAATAATTTTAATGTTCTTGTTGTCTCTTGTATGTCTACTGTCCCTGAAGTTGCTTTACATATTCTAAACACTTTTGAGGACACTGGGACTTGTTCTTGAATGAGGATCTTGCTGCTGCCAATGCTGCTATTGAGAAAGAGAAACAAAAGTAATTACTAGCTGATATGATAAGTATCATAGTTGTAATTTTCCTTGCACGAAGTTACTGGTTATGTGTTATTTGGGTTGGTTTGATTTACCAGTTTTGATCTTTTAAAGCCTGAATATGTATATGAAGTTGTAATGAAAACTTTTTACTAAATAAGGTATTCATAATCATTGCTTTTTCAACATCTCTAGAGTTCAAATATAATTTATGTGGACTTATTATGAATGGTAGAGATATGAATGATGAAGTCGATGAAATGGTTCTATGCATCTACTTTTGGTGAAATTGTCTGGTTGTCAAGTTTTTTTGGGTTTGATCATATATTCAATTAGATTGTTAGATGATGATAATATAAAATTAACTTAGTGTGGTTACTCTATGGCTTTTTGATTCATAATCCTTTTATGAATCAATGGAATATCTAGCTTCGTCATTGCCATTGCTTCCACCATGGGATCTTCCTCCTCTGCTATATAGTCATGATATATGCATAAATGGAACTCAAGTTTTAAGCTGCCTGTGATTTGGGGTAAGCTTTGAGATCTAAGGGCTTTTGTTTATTTTGCACATGTATGTATATACACTTGCTTGTTTGTTTGGATGCTTATGAATAAGTATAGAACCAAGATTTGAGGCTTATGGAGATCCTGTAGATGCTGTGCCTGGTAATCTTTGGAACTTACAATACATTGAGTAGTAATTGCTCAAAAAGTTTTTTCACTCTGTGTGATTGTAGTTTGTGATGTTATATCTGCCCCTGGCTCTGTCAGGCTCACTTTCTTTATGAACTTATTACTTGTAACTGTGTGCTTCAAGGGACATGTAATGTATGTTTACACTACGGCGAATTTTGATTTGCGTTCAACTATAATATGACGAGTAATTTATGTCATTTATATGGATTTGAGCAGATTGAGAATCATAAGCTTCTTTTAATGAGGCGTGTTGCTGCTTACATGTATAGAAAGACTGACAAGTAGAAGCAATCCAGAGGCATTGTCGAAGAAGAGGGGAATTTACAAATGATCAACATGAAAAATGAATCACAAGTGTAGATACTGATTCGTGTTTCGCATGAAACAACGAATATTTTAGTGAATGTATAATATTTTCGTTGGTGAAATTCTTGTCACATTCATATGGTAACATGTTGGCAATGTTATCTGTGTCGTTATTGCTGGGCTAGAGATTCTTAGTTTGAATGTTCAAAAGTCAGGAACATGTCCATGATTTATGCACAATTTTTGTAAGTCATAGTTATTTGACAAGAGTACTTCAATTTATGCATGGAAACTACAATGGAATGATAATGATATTTTATGCCTGAAAATAATAATGTATCGTGTTTTCGGAGAAGTGAAATTTTCTATTTTGCAATCATCTGTCGAGAATGACAGCAACCATTTCTCGGGATCGACAGTTGAACTGTCGGGATGTTATGCAGTACTTCGACATAAGAATCCGTACTTTTCTTGCGAATATAAGAAGCATTAATGTCTGCAAATGATAATGAAAACAAAATTATAATATAACTTCAAGATGTACAACGCCATCGAATGAACATTTAATATACAACTTCAACCACGATCGGACAAAAGTCAGTGTACACGGGTTGTGTTACAATGAGGTTCAAACATGTGGTCCGATTATCACCAACTCTACAATAGCAAGCTCCGTTTCCAAAATAATAACGCATATAGCAGTTTCTTTGTGAATTGATATGTACCAATTTAAGTCTTTCTCCTCACATATTTCGGCCGGAGGTATATTCAACTTCGGAACTTTGAACTTCAAATGAATTTCAGTATGGGGATAAAAAAATACCAAGTTTATCCTTTAACCGTAACAAAAGTCCGGCTACGGTAATACTTGTCGGCACTAAAATGGAAGTTGTTTTATCCCCTCTACATTTTCATTCGCCATCCACATGAACAAATTTTTTCTCATGCGACACGATAAATCTCAAATAAGTACTCATACTTGAAATGTTGGGATTGCAACGGTAATAATTCTATACAATAAATATGTATGCATTTAATACCATGAAAGTTGCAATTTCAAATTCGAATGGGATACAATATCAAAAGGTGAAATTATGAATTTCAACAGTTTGTAAGTGTCGAATTCGACAGTTAAATTGTCTATCCCGACAGTTTCTAAATGTCAAGGTCGACATTTGAAATGTCTATCCCGACAATTTTCATCTGTCGAGTTCGACAGTTGAAATGTCTAACTCGACGGTCTAATTCGACAGTTCATATCATTAATATTTTGAACAGTAAATTCATTAAAGATACAATCCTTCAAAACATGTATGTGGTTTGATTGGCAGAAATTATTCAAAACATTAATGGTGATAATCAATTTCATTTAAGGATGGCAACGGAGTGGGGTACCTAATCCCTCTCCCACCCCGCCTCACTCCAACCCCGACCCGTCTCGTGCCCCGCCCTGCCTTAGGAGGGGTGGGCGGGGACAGGGCAAGAATTTGCCCCATTTAATTTTGTTATTTATATTTTCAAAATTTCGAGTTATGCTATTATTCAAATATTTATCCCTTAACCCAAAATTTAAAGATCATTCTATATATTTTAAATTTTTTTCTAGTTTTTTCGATCAAGATATTTAAACTTGCTTTGATTAATTGGTATAAATCTTTCAAAAGCAAAGAATATTTATTTAACTATCGTGATTCAAAACATCAAATTATATATTTTAATTATAATAAAAAGATTGAATAGGCGGATTTATAAATTATATAAAACAATTGTTAGTTATGTAAAATTTTAAATTGACTATTGTATATTATAATTGTTGGATTAAAAACATGTTATAAAATTATAAATACATTCAACAATATTTTAAAACTAACTATTTATCAAAATTCTATTTTTAAATTTTTTTCACGAGGCGGGGCATCCTCATCCCACCCCACCCCGCCACCAGCCACGGGGCAACCTCCAATGCCCCGTCCCGTCCAGCCAACCCGTCGGGAAGGGTTCTTTTTTTGCCCTATTAGGGGTGGGACGGGTTAAATTGTCATCACTAATTCCATTCATAACATGACAACATCTTTCTAAAAGTAAATAATCGTTTCATTAAATATGGAATCCTTCAAAAAGGGTAAATGATCTTTACTCTTAAAAAATATTTCAAAAACCAAACAAATCAATGAATAATAGTTTCAAAAATTTCAAATACATATAACCATGTTGTGTTTAACATTTAAAAAGTAATAAGCTATAAAATCAAAATATAAACAATTTCTAATTGCTAACATCTCAAAATGGATTATAAATCCAATAGTAATGTCTTTTTTTTATTAAGGAATACAGAAGAGGAATATGAAGTTAGGGTTTGCTAATGGAAGAAGATATTTGTTTATGTTAACTTTTCAAATTACTTTATCTTTTTTTTTTTTAACAAAATTCATATTACCCAATATAATATTCATTTATCCAATCTTTATAATCTACAAATTAAATCATCACATCAAAATATTAATGGTATTGAAAGCAAACATTAATGAGCATTTAAAAGTGAGTCAAATGGTAATTTGGACATTTTACACCCAAAAAGTGACATTTTTGAACCAATCAAGTGTCAATGAAAAGTTTTTGTGCATTTTTAAATTTAGTGACATTTTTGAAAATTTCCCAATTATTTAAGAGGGTGTTTGGGAGTGATTTTTGGGGAAAGAATTGATTTTTGAATAGTGATATGATAGGAAATGTGTGGTTGAAAACGAAGAAGTTATTGATGTGATGAAAAATATTATTTTATTGAAAAATGTATAGTTGAAAATGAGAATTGATTTTGAGAATCTGTACCGAACAAACCCTAAATATATTCATTAATTTTTTATTTAAGATACTTCAAGTGATATGTATCTTCCCTCCACCCCCCACTCCACGCGCCCCTTTTCCATGAAATTGATGAAAATATTTTTCCACCACTTTGGTGGGAAATAGATTTCCAGGGTGCCCTTTTTTTTTTTTTTTTGGCAATCAAATTTTTTTTAGACCCAATGATAGAAAAATATATGTGGAAATTAAATAGTAGCCGGTGTTTGAAGATCACTTTACAAACAACATGTCCAAACTTTAATTAATCACAAATCAGGTAGGTAATAATTATATAATATTAATAATAATATTACAATTAATCAAAACTCACCCTCAAACCCCCCCCCCCTCCCCCCGCTCCTCTCTCTCTCCACTCAAAGATGAAGGTGCTCCGTCGGCACTCTCTTCTTTCTCGTGACTGTTCATCACGACATATCGTCGCTGCAGATCCGGGCTGGGCGAGGCCGTCGACGAGATTTATCCCTATTTTCGGTGACGGTGATGATGTGTGTGGCGGTAGCTGGTGGCGTATTTGGTTTGAGTTTGCGATCGTTGTGTAGTGGGGCAGCGGTGGGCTATGCAGTGTTTTTGCAGCGGTGTTTTGTTGTTTAAGTTCATGATCGTTGGCTTCACAATTGTTCTGTGGTGGGGCAACGTGTGCTATGCAGGATTTTTTGGTGGTGTTTTGTTGTTTTAAGTTTGATTTTCGAGTCGTCTGGCCTGTCGAAATCATTTTTATATATGATCATTGATCGGGATTTATGTGATTTCTGTGTATGTGGCGGTGGTGGTGGTTGGTGCGATTACGGTTGTGGAGATGGTCATTGGTGCAAGTGGTGACTAATTAGTGGTGTACGTGTGCTTATTTGTGTGAGTGTTATGGTGGTGTTGGAGTTGGGGCTGATCTGGAGATGGTCGTCGATTTTTGTGGGTGGGACGACGTGGTGTTTGTTGGTGGTGAGTATGGTACGGTGGAGGTGGTAGTAGTGGTGGTGGTAGGTGTGGGTGCGGTGGTTTTGGCTCTGCCAGTGTGTGGTGTCTCTGGCGGTGCGTGGTGTTTGACTATGGCAATGGTGGCGATGGCGGGATGAGGTGGGTGGGGTGGAATGGGGTTTGTGACTATAAAATTCGATAATCTGTAACTAACAAATTATAAAACATGTAACCAATAGATAAACTGCGACAAATAATTTTTTAAATTTGTGACCAATGAAGTAAAATGTGACCTATAAAATTTTTGATTTGTGACCTCGATACAATCTGTGATTTATAAAAAAAATTATCCGTGACTTCAAAATAGTCTGTGACTTATAATTTTTTTTTATTATTGACCTCGAAATAATTTGTAACCAATTAATTCGATAATAAGTGATCAATAAATTAGTTGTGACCGTTAATTACGTAATTGTGACCATGAATAGTATAACTATGACCTTAAAATAATTAATTAATAAAAAAAATTTCTAATTAATGGAAACCTGATTTTTGCATTTTAAAACCTTTGAACCTAGAATGTGAAATGACTATACTTAGCCTGGTTTATGAATTCTTCCCAAAATATATTTCTTTAATTCATAATTTGCATGAAAAACAAAGTCAAACAAATGATTTTCGGTATGATTTTTTTTTTGACAATTGGAACAAATTCTAAATTCAATGGTAAAAAAAATTATCCTTTTACTTGACAATTTGCATGAAAAACAAAGTCAAACAAATGATATTTGGTATGTTAATTTTTTTAATATATATATTTGTTTGCAATTGGAACAAATTCTACACTCAATAGTGAAAAAATTTATCACTTTAATGGACAATTTCTATTTAAAAAAAACAAAGTCAAACGAATACCAAAAGATTCAAAATTTCAAAAAAAAATTCGGGTTCAAAATTATATCAATCAAACACACTTAATCTACAATTTTCGGTAAAACAAATTCTAGGTAATTTCATTTTTTTTTCCACCCAAATTTCACATTTGCAATCAAACGGACCTTTAGTGTAATTTTTTCTTTTTTTTGGGAGATTGGAAGAATTTGACACTACTATTTTGACTTCTTTTTTTTTTTTTGTAGTATCGGAAAAGAATGGCTACGGTGTGGGTCGGAAGATGGGCCCTACGATCAAATTACAGTGTATCAAACACACTTATATTTGGCGCAAAATACAAGACCTTATTCGTTCGGTAATACTCTAAAACAAATGTTATTTATGCTCTTCTTTTATATCTTACAAAACGTGTTATAGGGCTTAGGGCTGTAAGCAAAAATCGTCAAATCGGAAAATCAAATCGAAATCGCATTTTGGAAATCGTCGGTTTGGTGTCCACGTGGACCCGTCAACGAAATAGTTTTGAACCAAACCAAACCGGTCAAAAATAGTTTGGTTTAGGTTTGAGAAATTTTATTGCAGTTTAAAACCAAATCGGACGGGCGAAAATATATATAAAAATTAAAAAGAAATGAAATTTTCTAAATTGTAACTTGTAAGACTTTTGCGTTGGGCATTTTATTTATTTTTAAATGAGACTTATATATTCCATAGGTTCTTAAACTAAAAGTTTGAAACGATTCATCAAACAATCTCACGTTGTATTTCATATAAATTACTATCACCAAAAAATCAACTTATATAAACTGTATAGTACTCCAATTTTTAAACAAACTTCAATTAAAATCAAAATCCTACATTGAATTGGACATCCTTTAAAAAATTATTGCAACTTCTGGTTTGTCAATTATAATTTGTAGAAATTTAGATGAGAAGTTTTGATCGGATCAATAACTCTGTAATCAAAGTGAAAACAAAATAAAAATTTCGGATTTTAGAAATGAAATTATATATTGTAAATAAATTTATTAAGGCAAATATTTACCCAATATTCTAATTTGGCTTGAGAGTCAGTTAATCAAAGAATTATAAGAAGAGAGAAGAAAATAATCAAAGAGAAAAAGGAAAGTGTTGGGGTCTAAAATGAAAAAGAAACCCTATTATTTTTTATAAAAGTTATTGGAGATTGAATCATATATTTTACCAAAAAAAATAAACAAAAAATTATGATAATCGTCCGGTTCCCGGAGGTTTCCATACTAGAATCGAGAACTAGACCGAAACTGGTTGGTTCTTAAAATTTGTCCCAAAATTAAATTATTTTTTAGAAGATCCGGAACCGAATCGACCGGTTCTAAATGGTTCCGGTCCGATTCTGAAAAAATGCTCACTCCTAAATTAATGACATAAAAGTAGACATGCAAAAAAATATACGACGAAATCGACGGTTTAAAATTGGACGACGGACAAAAAAAAATATATGACAAAACCGACGGTTTAAAATCGGACCAAGCCATTAGGTTTAGGTTCAAATCGTTCAAATCGTTCAAAATGGTTTGATTTAGGTTTGAGTTTTTCTCAAATCGGTTTAAACGGTTTGGTTTGAAAATCTGTCAAAAATCGATAAAATCGGACTGCTTACACCCCTAATAGGACTAATGCATTCCTACCACTTTAGTATAAACAAAATTATAACTTCTTGTTCTTGTTTAATAATTTTTTATCTTATCCAATTTACTTTACCAAATATGCATTTTCCATATATTTGAAGTCTTCAATCAATCACATGAAAAATACAAGTTGGAAATTAACCAAAAATGTAGGTGCTTCTTCTCGTACACTTACAATGAAGTCATAAGATATTAGCTGTCAATAGCGACATGTAGATCCTAAGCATGCTATGGTTAGTTACCTAACATTGGAACGAGGTTCCTTCTCTCGTACTCATCGAGTTGTTGCATATGGCTGGTCTTATTCCTCAGAATGCCTGGACTAGATAGTGTAACTTTCACCTTTGTGTGGACATAATCATATTTAGATTAGTTAGATTAGTGTTTATGCAAATGTTTTACAACCATTATTTTCAAAATACTCATTTTTAACCATACATTTACACAATAAAATATTCAGCACATAAACCAACAAGTTTTTCCTACTTTTTAATTACACATTCTCCTAAAAATCAATATTCAAAACTTCATTTTACTTAAATAATAATTATGACTTATGCTACATGTACAAAGTTGATTTACAAAGTTGGTTGACAAAATAACATCTACACCAATAATTTTAAAAATAGATTTTTAAATCATTTGAAATCAATTGCCTGAATTTTGCCAACATTCTTTGTTGTAACCTAACTTTGTACCTTTTTCCATCCTTTTATCACACACAACAGTGTTGCCTCGCATTATTGTTGTTTGTGCAAACACTGAATTGACATCGGCTTAGTTCCCAAAAGCAAATTGTCACAAAACCTGCTGAATTTGAAAATAAGCACAAAGCAAAAATAAGGTATTTAATCAGTATAGTTTCATTTACACTAATGCTACTTGTACAATCATGTTTGACAATATGATTGTACAACCTCTCACATGGGAGGTGGGTCCCATAATTTTTAAATCATGGGATCCACCTCCCATGTGAGAGGTTGTACAATCATGTTGTCAAACATGATTGTACAAGTAGCACAACTCTTTCATTTATTATTCTATGATAATGGTACACATAAGAAGATACAACCAAACATTTGCAAGCGACAAGATACTTATTCCAAGCGACAAGATATAACCAAACATTTCCAAGTGTATTCCTCAAATAAAAGGTGATACCTCCTCGAAAGTGGCCATCATACGCATATGCAAATTACACCACAACATTGTACGCATTTCAATGTGAGAAAATAGTACTTACAAGCATTACTTCCAGAACCTAATTGAACTCAGATTTTGCAGCACCAGAATGCATAGTGTTCCTCTTTGCGATGATTGCTAACAAGACCCCCACATTGTAAGCAGACAAAGCTGCTTCCATCTGAGAATGCATCAAGCACAATTTGCTTCCTGCCAGTCTCAGAAAGTATAGAACTTCCCTGAACATCTGGTTTGATGGATTGAGCAATAACATGGTGCTGAGATGATTCATGTTGAGATGGCATGGCCTCTGCAATTGCACATTCGGCAAACAATGAGGCCAGCTCATCAGCAGCAGCACTAGCTTGAACTTTGTTTCTGTAGAGCTCTCGAGCACGGTTAAGAGCTTGAGAAACAGCTTCATCCCCGCCTTGTAATCTCATTGCCATCACCACCTGCAAAGTAAATTATACATGGAAATGCTTCAGCCTTCAAGAATAATGAAGATGAAATTGCAAATTGTCGCATTCTTTTTACATCAAGTTTGGTATTCCTTATCTTTCAAATAGAAAGAACATATGTTCATAAGTTTGTTATTCCGTAAGCACTTGTGTCATAGAATATGAAGAGGCTGAAATGCATAAAAGCAAACATAATCCTAAAGTCAAAACCATAGAAGATGACCATCACAATGCCAGCTTCCTTTTCAAGTCATGTCAAGAAGTGACTATACAGTTCCCGCTTCAAATCGCCAGAGACGTTGTAGTAGATTCCACAATGGAAGGATTGATGTTGAAGAGGATACAAAGCAAAAAGGTGAAAATGGAACAATATATCAGTAGAAATCAGAATGAACAGTTGAAGAATATTTGAATACTAGTGTACTTCTTGGGGGTCTACCACAATTCTTACCCATTGATCCCCAAAATGATGGCCTGGTTGCATTGTGGTAAACTCGGAGCATGAATTACATTTATGAATTTGAGTTGCAATTTCAAAAACATCTAAATTGCAATAAATGGCTCAACATACTAACATCTTCAACTTATCATCATGAAGGAAAGTGGGATGAAATATCACTTCGTAAAATGTTCTAGTCGACTAGAAAAGTCTTACCTACCCATGCCCGTACTTTGGAAAATAAGGAGTTCACTTCATCACTCAGATTTCTTCCATCTCATGGATTAAGTTTGGATCCTCCTTTTCTCCCAAAAAAAAAAAAAAAAAAAAGAAGGATATCTTCAGTGGATCCATCTAGTTCCGGTCACTTTCTATACATCATCCTTGACCAGGACAATAAGAGTGAGAGAGATCCTAATTGGTACCATATTGAAGAGTAAAAAAAAAAAAAAGATATTTGTTCTTAAGAAACAAAGTTCCTAGCGCTTTTCTACTCGTCTTTTAAAAGATTCTTCTCATATTGATTCATTCTCTTCCATTAATAGATAAACTATTAATATTGAATACAAAGTTCTTGAAATTTCCTCCAATTCTTTTTTCTTCTTTTCCCTTGTCTCTCTTGTCCTCTTTTCCCCCTCCCTTCTTCTCTACCTTCTATATTCTCTGTACAGTGTTGCATCAGTATTTCTTGTCTATTTCACCATATAATGTAATGGAAATCAGGAAGCCACTGGGCAATACATTTGGCAAAGCCCGTAAGTGCATAAGATGGTCAAAATCTATTTTAATACGCATTTTGCGAGACCTACAAGTTTTACCTATTTTTTAACCACACATTCTGGGAACCAACACTTATAAGCATTTAAAAGCTTAAACAAGCAAGCAGATTTTAGCCAAGCGAAGAATTCATTAGAAAAATAACTCCAACTATTTAGAAAAATTGATAATGACTGTAACATATTTGTTGCTCCATTTAATTATATTTATCAACATGTTCCACCATGTTGATTTGTGACTTGTGGGGGTAATAATTAAATGAAGATAAAATTTTACACCGTAAAATGAAGTTGGTATTTTTATTTGCCATATTAACCTCTACTTTCCTACCTATGTAATAAGAATAAAACCGGTCTCATTAGATTATGTGATGAATTTAACCATCTAAAATACAACATTACCAAAAAATGTAATTTTACTATATTTTTGAAGGAACCTGACATTTCCATTCAAACATCCACCACCACACCTTTTGAGGGAGACTCTATTTAATGTTAAACCCTTTGGCTATGACATTTTACGGAATCTCAGGAAATGTCAATCATTCAACTTGAGAACAGTCCACACATAATTTAAAGAAAGTTTGCATGCAGTAATTTATGTGCTTCTCAATCCTTGTCATCATTAATTGTATTAAATTCACCAGTCCTGTGCAAACTATTGGATAAACTATTCTTTGTTATACTATCATCTCTGGACGTTTTCAAGGTTGAGATGCTATCCCACCCCCCACCCCTCACCTCCACTCCCTACCCCATTCTGCACTGTTCTTTTTATTGGCAATACTTTCAGAAACTCATTACTAGCTGTTGTTCCAATTGACTCTCCCTCGTCAGATCAGAAACCACCTGCCCAGAACAGTGTGGTTTAATAACAGATCTTATCAAGGATACGAAATGTGAGTGTTGTATTATTTCAGTTAAGAATAAACTGCAAACTGTTGATGGTGTTAAAAATGTCAATACGGACTTGAGCAATCAAGTTGTAACAGTTCTTGTGATTGTAAGTAAAGATCAATCTTTCCCGAAGCTTTAAAAGCAAATTCGTTCAAAAGCCAGATTAATTGGACAAGCCGTGACTTAGGATTTCCTAGTCTCAGTGGTCACTGAATTTCAAGGTCCAACTATTTTTGTAGTAGTTCACTTAGATATTATTTTGTTTTGTATCAACAATGCTAGCTATTAACCTTTTGTGCACTTGGTTTACTTCACAAGGAAACCTTGATCATTTGCCTCATCGAATGGCTTATGAACTTCATCAAATCAGTGTGAAGTCATTCTTCTTTTTCCACAGATGTTGCCCTACCAAGCCATGAGCCTTGATTTTCTTTCGGCTTTCCTCATGTCTATAGCAGACTGTGACTTGACTTCTCAAATCGTGCGGGTCTTTTCTCATATTGGGTTTTGCGCACGCTAGTAATCCTTCTCTACCCTATTAGAATCATTGGACTCGGACACACAATATTCGTGCATTTTTAACGTTCTGCTATTGGAACCTCATGCAATCAACCATAGCCTTTTAGGCCTCTCACCTTTAATCATGCAATTTAGAGGCCAGAATCCCATGAACAATAGGATTTCTTTGTTTCCTTATTTACCTGAGAAAAGATAAATCATCACATATGCAACACAAATCATCTTCATTTCTCTTTCTAACACCTTCTTTCTCCAATGATCAATGATTCCCCCTCTAAAGCCAATACATCTATTCTTCTCATAAGCCCTAGTTTTATAACCTTCACTTTCAACGAAAACTTTGGATTTTCATATTTCTTGGTAGTACAAAGTACCTCATCCACAAAGAAAATCGAAAAGCTTATGTCCCTAAACTATAATTCTCTTTATCCCTTCGTAGTGTGTTGTTTTTATTTTGTAAATTATCTATTTTTCTTTCAATCGTTTACTGGCTAGGTAATGATGTGCTTATACTGATTCAAATTTTGTGTTTTACAATGCATATGGTAGGAAACAGGGAGAATCAAGAGTTACCACTAGTGGAACTTGTAATTAAAATGCAAAGATTGACGACAATTAACTTGACCCAACATCAAAACCTAAAAGGAGGATCGCATTTTACATTTACCATAAAAATAAAAAGAGTAAACCATAATCATCAGATAACAACAAGAAATTATCAGAATTTTAGAGAATTAACCTAAATAAGATAATTAAAAATTACCGCTTGAAGAGACTGAGAAGGCTTGTTTTGATCGATGAGTTGCCTAGCCATTATCAGCAAATTTCGAACAGCGTCGGCCTGGTCGGCATTTAACGCCACCGGTTGCGGCGGAGCGTTTGCCTCCGTTTCAATCATGTCGGCGTCCATACCAGTCACGGCATTTTTCAGTTTTCAATTTCAAGCTTTTGTTTTTTATTGTCTCTATGCATTAATCAGTAGGTCTTAGTTTATATTACAAATTGAGGACTACTCAGATTAGAACCAGATACTTCTAGCAAATTCTCTTTGGTCTTTAAATTTCTTGGTAGAATTTTTTTGGGAAAAGTTACAGATATGGTTCCTCGATTTTGATAAATAGAACACATGAGTTCACAATTTATATTTTCGGCGTTCACCTAAGACTTTCAATTTCAGTGCACTTTGATCCTTACTAGGTGGAGATTAGCAGCCTTTTTCTATACACATTGTACAGTGTGGGGACTGGGGGTCAATTTTTACAACATAAAATATATAGAGTACTACTACTTGTACACCATTACGTAAAGATTGATGTATAAATTGATGATGTGAATTATATGAGCTTACTTAATTTTCTTTCATTTTTTTTTTTTTTATATCTCCTTTTCATGTCGTCAATCTGTACGTAATTATGTACAAATAACATTACTCAAATAAATAATTAAATAAGTCATCTTTTTTTGGAAATATAACAACAAATACCATCTTATAGATGATACCTCAAGTCTAAAAGACATAGACATAAAGTTGGACAAAACTCTCAAATCGAATTGAATCAAACCCTATCGGACTCGAACTGAACCGATTCGAGTGGTTCTTCTTAAATTAAATATTTGAACAGGTATCCAAATAAATAACCCACGAGTTCGGTTCGATTGTCAATTCTATATCAAAAATCGAATAAGAACTAATCTCCTTAATTTTTTTAATTTATTTATTTTAAATAATCCAAATTATTTTATTTTTCTAAATAAAATTGCTAACTAATTGATTTAACTCAAACCCAAAAATATAATTTTTTTATTTCTAATTTTCAGTCAAAATCCAACTTAATCAAATTGACTTAAGTTTGACCCAAATCTATTATTCTACAATAATGTCATTTCTGCTCTAATGGAGAAATCGAATTGAAACTCGACTGCATCTCTCTTAGTTATTATGAGATCGCTATCTTCATCTTCCTGTGATTTTAACAATCAAATCAATGAAAAACTCGACAAAGAGAGACGCAAAAGATACATAAAATTGGACTACAGTATTTTGTAAGGTTAAGATTAAACATGTCATTAATTGAATTAATTTAACTTTGTAAATATTAAATAATTTAATTATAGAACGGAACTCGAGCCGAATGGAATCGAATATGAACGATTCCATAATTAAATTTAGATAGATGGTTCCACTTACTAAATACCCGAAAATTTCAGGGTCCGTGTCCAACCCTACGTAAACTTAATTTTTTTTTTTCAAAATTTTCAATTTTAATCCCTAGACTTTTAAAAGTTACAAACTAAGCCGTATTGATTTATAAGCCACTAACTTATATGTTTTTCATTAATCTCTCTTATAAAGTCATAACTGAAACTCAAAAACAAAACAAAATTTAAATTTTTTTGTGAAATTATACAAAAAAAACTCGAAGTTATAGTGATCAATTACAGACTTGCGATATTCTTGTTTAGCAAGATTGGGACGTGTTGATATATTGTCACATTTTGTTGGCTAGACTTGATCGTTATTGCACCAAGCCAGAGGGATAGAGCTACTAAAGGGATGTGCAAGGTTCAAAAAGAATCCTCTAGAAAACAAGCACAGGGGATGAATTACGGACAAGTCCTCATTTGGCCCCCATTAAATTAAATTATATTTATCTCTTTTATTTTCAATCACACAATCTTTTGTAAAATAATATTACACGTAAATCGAAAACTTTTCTCTCTTTTTCAACCACACATTCTCCAAAAAATACTATTTCACCCATTAAATTTTGAAATAATGGCGGCTAAACATGAACAAGAGGACTCTAACAACCAAATCAAGGCTCAATTTAAGGAACATATAATTGATGCAGAAGACACTTGTTAGAATATAATTTGTGGTAATAATAGTTTCTTAATTAAAAAATAAATAAAAATAAAAGAGGGAGAAAATGCGGATAATTCTTCTCTATGTGCTCACTTGGATTTTTGCCTCTTTTATAAATGTTCACTATGTAGGCTAGGAGGGGACCTACATGCCGAAATTACATATGAGCTGCTCCAATGAATAATATTTGGTCACTAAAGTTTGTAACAATAATGCAGACTCAAAAATATGTAGTATAATACTGTCTGGCATAGTGCAAAGCAAAGTATTGCTATCCACTCATATGCAATCCAAACTTTTCAATTTCTTAATGAAGATAAGTGACATCCACTGACACTCCAAGCCCTCACAAAATTGAGAAATTTCTTTCTCAGTGGGTTAGTTGATTCATTTGTTTTGAAGAGTAAGTGAACTTTCCAGTAATGGGGTTGATGTCAACCACTACAGGTTCTTGGCCTATATATTACTGATAGTCCAAAATGATATTGGAATCCATTGGCAAGCCCCTTTAGTCTCACGTTTCTATTCCTGAAAGTGGACTACTTTTTTTCTCTTCATGGTGGGGTGGTTGGGGTTAAAAGTCATGAGAAAAATTTACAAGATTGTGTCATGTTTGAGATGTATTTGAATAAAATGGCATATGAAGGGTAACTGTGTTTTCTTATTGTTTAAAATTCCATTAAAGTTGAAGAGCAATAAATCCAGTGTTCTCGACACTTGCACAATTTGGGGTTCCATTTTAAAAAAACAACATTATTAAGAGTAGCTCAAACCCTTGGATGTTGATCTATATTTCGGTATTTAATTGATGTGAGATTTTACCCTTAAAATGCTCCAGCAAGATGGTAGCTCATTTTTCAGCAGATCAATCCTGAAATTCGTGTGCTCATTTTTTAGTATTAATTAGATCAAATTGCTCGTTGAAACTTATTATTCTCCGATACCATATTAAGAATTATAGTATTAAAAGATCAACCTTATTAAATGAAGTAGTCCAAACACTTATATGTTGGTCTATATTTTGGTATTTAACCGATGTGGAATTTTTCCCTTAACACGTAATATCTAGAAATAAAGGACAAAAAAATATAGCAATACTAGGATATATGAGCATTATTAAAATTATTTCTGTTGTGTTACATTATTAAACTGCGCTGTGAAAGTCGGAAAATATTTATGTCCCTTACGTAACATATAAGCTGAGAATCATGATCACAACATTAATAAGAAATTAAGAAGGTGAAGGGACCATATCAGCAAGAGCTAATGGAGAAGAGCTGAAATGAGGATGCCAACAAGGAATGTAATGATATGTCCCAATGTAGGGACAATATCTTGGGTGCAAGAAAAATTTCGCGCATTCCACAAATGATCTTTGAAATGGCAACCCCCGAATACAATTTTTCCTCACATCAAGTACTCCATTCTTGATCAGGCTCCTACAAATTGGCCCAACGTGTGTAAAATAGTTATCAGACAGCGATAAATTTGTCAAACTTCCTACCGCGCATAGAACCTCTGGTACTGTCCCATATAACAGATTACCAGCAAAATTAAGAACCTCCAGCTTCTCAAGGCAGCCCAAGGAGAATGGTAATGGGCCTGTCAATTTATTGTTCCCAGCATCGAACACCACAGCCTCTTTCAAGAACCCCAATTCATATGGCAAACAGCCACTTAAAAAGTTGTTGAGCAGTAAAATTTCTCTTAAAGTGGAAAATACCTTGGAAATACAATGTGGGATTGGCCCGAAAAATTTGTTGTTGGCTAAGGTAAGATAAAGAACATGGCTGCTGCCTATGATGTCAGGGAGCCTGGTCATGAAATTGTTGTTGTTAATGAAAAGTGCATCAAGGTCCTTGGTGAACAACTGCGAGGGTACTGAACCAGTGAAAAGATTGAAACGTATGTCCAAGAAAGATAGGCCATCCATGCCTAAAATGGCAGTTGGGAAAGGCCCTGAAAACAGGTTGTTACTTATGTCAAACTCGTATAAATAGGGGAGTTTTGAAATGTTTGGAGAGATTATCCCCGAAAATTTGTTGGAGTTGGCGTGGAAGAGGGCTATATCAGGTAGTTGATCAAGGAATCCATTGAGAGTTGGGGCGCTTAATTGGAATCCATTGAAATCAATGGAGGCCAGAGCAGTAGCAGATCTGTTGTCTGGAGGACCTTCACAATAAAATCCTCTGTAGTTGCATATATCTGTGCCAATCCAAGATGCAGTGATATTAAGAGGATCTGAGGTGATTATGTTTTTGAATTTCTGAATGACAGGATACACCACGGCTAGTCTTTGATCAGCAAAAATCAACTCACTCACTGCTGGAGGGAGCGCTGGTTCTCCTTCACCGCCACTTCCCCAGCCAGCTGTGCCGATGACAAAAAAAACCAGGATTACCCCAATGATCAAAAGTTCAGTTTTCATCGAATTGCCATTCATTGTCTTGTGTATTGACTTCAATGATATGAAGGCAGTCTAAGAAGAAGTAGCAAATGAATTAGCCCAAATAGAGAGAGATAACGAAGGCGGGAATCATTTTTTTTTTTTTTTATAGACCCAAACTTCTTAGTGCTGCAAAGTTTCCATTATAATTTGCAATGATTTGGTATAAATTGACAGTTTGATGTAGAATAGTCCACTTTTTATCGATGTAATTAGTGTACTGTGTTGAAAACATGAATCATAACTTTAAAATTAAAGTATTAATTATACCAGTTTATACCGGGCAGACTGTGTGCACTGAAAGACTAAAAGTAATGAACCAAAATCAGAAATTATTAAAGACCATCGGCAAAGCAATTCAACTAACTTCACTCCTGCACAAACTCCACCATTCATCTGATTTCATAAATATAAACCATTTAAAGGGTATGCTTGGCTAAGCTTTTCGATACTCTTTTTGACATTTTCTGTCGACAAGAATCCAGTTTAATTCTTTTTCTACTTTTCTCTCTCTCGCTCTTTCCCTGGTTCAAATATTGCCTTTATTATGTCACAGTACAGCTAGCATAGATTAATATGCATAATCAGGCACCTTAGTGAGGGACCAGCCGCAGTTTGTGTAAACATTTGAAATGCACAGCACTAATAAAAATATTAACCAACACAAATGACATATTTGTAGAAAACATGTTTCCAGGACATTTTCTTTTTAGAAATCCATTGGGGACCCCTCCACCTATCCTTCCATGGTTGTCAAGCATATAATTGTGATGGCAAGCCTGATGTAAATGTGACATCGTTACTCACTGTACCTCGGACGGAGATTTCCATTAAGGACATGATCTGCACAAGACTAGCGCAAGGTTCAAACATCAGATCCACTCGATAGATGACTGAGTCATAGTCCTCGACCATCTTAGCACTAAACCTCGAATATATTGATCACAACAGCCTGACTAAGGCGTTTCCATTGTGTACTCTATTGCCACTGACAATCCTCCTTCATTGTATCCATTACTCTTTTTATATTTTCCAACACAATTCCAACTAGTTAAGATGGACAATTCGTCGAGCACTCCACGCTTATAAATAGTTAAATACATGAACTTTCAAATATAGGCTTAAATTAGAGCTTATTATGTCCCCGATAACGTATAAAAGGGATGTAGGAAAAAAGGGTTAAAAATATATAAAAGGGGCAGTGACGGGGCTCCCGCCACATTGTCATCCCTACCAAATTGTGTAGTCACACCACGTTATTGCCATTGTCGCCAATAGCAAGTTTTTAATCAAAACTCCTATGCCTCAAAGAAAAACCACTCCAACTGTTAATACTACCACTTCAGGTGCAACCCCACAATGGTATAGTCCGAGAGTCAACCACTGGGATAATTACTCAAATGTAAGGGCTAAAGATAGTAAAGTTCATAAACACTGCTGCACAGGAAAGTTCATATACTCACTTTAGTACTGCATGCCATTTCAACTCAATAATTGCTTATTTTCCTTTTCAGATTTCAACTCAAAATCCAATTCTTCTATAACTCTCTTTTGACAAGTTACCAACGGAGAAAGCTTGAACAGAATGACATATCACAGGCATATATAAATGCATAGTGAGCATAAACAATTATGACAGTTAATATCACTAGATTGCCGTAACTGTGTAGTTTTCTGGTAGTGATATAATGATTGTTCTAAAATGTTTTAATTTTAGTAAACCAAAAGCTAACCATGGCAAACTTCATCCCGTCCAATGTTTTTTAGTTATTATTTTACAAACTGCAGTACCAAGTGATAAATGTATTTTTCATAACTTGAAAACACGCCCTCGTTTGCCTCTATGTGTAGTCAAAATGAACATCCAATTATGCTAATGACTCGAACGTACCACAAACTTGTGTTTGACTTTGAGCATGGTGGCCTGCGAGCCATTACTGAATATTAACCACAAAGCACCATAGGAATTGGAAATAGCCACATAACAGGAGAAACCCCTTAAATTTGAACGCAGATGAGTATGGTATGATAACACTTCGAGTAAGCCATAGATAAACAGCTCCACTCAAGCAAGGCACATATGAAGCGAATCGTGTTAGAGAGAATATTGCAACTTCTCTCTAACAAATCGGTGGCAAGAATCGGTAGTATGCCATGAACATAACATGTTTGGAGGAAGCAAGTAGCACGATGATTGTGTTTTGGGACAGACTAGCAACCAAATCATAGAGTCGAGCAAGAATGTCCCCTCATCTTTGAAGAATCAAAAAAGGACCTTAAGAGAAAGCATGGCAAGCATGCTAGCTTGTCGAGACCAACATTGAAGGAAAGTAATGGTGTGTGAATTGGAGTTAATGATGAGGAGATTTAACGGTTCAACAGAACTTTGTCATTTTGTGTCTATTCGAGCATCTGGCCTTGTTAAGATGGACAATTCGTCGAGCGCCCACGATGATTGTGTTTTGGGACAGACTAGCAACCAAATCGTAGAGTCGAGCAAGAATGTCCCCTCATCTTCGAAGAATCACAAAAGGACCTTAAGAGAAAGCATGGCAAGCATGCTAGCTTGTCGAGACCAACATTGAAGGAAAGTAATGGTGTGTGAATTGGAGTTAATGATGAGGAGATTTAACGGTTTTAACAAAACTTTGTCATATTGTGCCTATTCGAGCACTTGGCCTTGTGTGTATATTGGAGTTGTGTGCGTGTCTTTTACACTACTTACTAAATTGCGATTTTCTCTTTAAAAGGCTTGAAGAATGTGAAGTCATGGCCGGCTCTTCTAGTTTTTATGAATGGCCATCTAGTAACTGTTGGACGTAATATTTTTTGCATGTTGTCTTTTAACTTTCTTGACCAAGTTCTCGTATCAGTATGATATTTAATTGAGAGCTTGTGTATGTTATATATAAAAGAGGACACTAGAAATAAAGAAAAGGAGAGAACGTACTTGTATGCTATGCTTTATTCATCAATTAAATAGCCTTTATATAGGCGTTAACATAACAGATAATATCATGAAAAATGAACTGAATAACAAATCCTAGGTCAACATGTAAATTACTTATTCAACAATCCCTCCCTTGAACTGATGTTCCGAACATTACATTCAGTTTAATAGGAGTCAAACTAGCCCATTCCTAACGTTGAATCATTTGAAGTACAAATACCAAGTAGCTTCCCGAACTTCTGAAATGCAAAAAATTTGAAAGGCTTGGTTAGAATATCAGCAATCTGGTCTTCACTTCTGCAATAAACTCGGTTAATTACTCCATCATTCGTGAGATCTCTCAAGAAATGATACTTCACATCTATATGTTTGCTTCGACCGTGTAGAACAGGATTTTTTGAAAGCTTTATTGCTGAATTGTTGTCATAATAAATGAGAGTATGCCCATCTTGTTTGAAATGCAGCTCTTTTAGAATTTTAATCAAATAGCTTGACATGCACATGAAGTTGCAGTTGTTGATAAAGTGACAATTGGTTATTTCTTTGAAGACCATGAAACAACTCCTAATCTAGCATAAAAGCATGCCCTGAAGTGTTTTTCCTATCATCTTGATCTTCAACATAATCACTATCAGTAAAACCCATAAAATCTGACTTTTCTCAGTTCTTGTATGACAATCCATAATTTGCAATACCTTGCAAGTAATGAAAAATCCTCTTTGCAGCAAGAAGATGACACTCCCTTGGATGTTCCATATACCTGCTAATAAGACTAACAGCATGCATAATATCAAGTCTTATCATAGTCAAATACATAAAGCTTCCTACAATTTGCTTATAAAAGTGCTGGCAACCCTGTTTTCTTCTGGATCTTTGATGAGCTTTAGACCAAACTCCGTTAAAGTACTTACAGAATTGCAATTCTTCATCTAAAACCTGTCTAAAATTTATTGCACATATTTCTTTTGGGAGAAAAGTACCATTAGTAGATTGCACTACTTTTATACCAAAAAAAATAATGAATCATTCCCAGATCAAACATTTCAAATGCTTACATCATGCATTTCTTAATTTTTTTAAACATGACACTTTCATTCCGAATAAATATAAAACCATCAACATATAAACATACAATGAAAATTTTTCCTTCATCATCAATTTTAATATAAAGTGTATGCTCATATGGACATTCTTTGGAACCTTCCTTTAAAAAATAAGCATCAATACAATTATACCAAACACGTGGAGCTTGTTTTAATCCATATAGAGCATTCTCTAATCTATATACTTTATGCTCATTCTTTATCTTAACATAATCAGGAGGTTGATCGATAAATACATGTTCTTCCAAATCTCCATGTAAGAAAGCTGATTTCACGTCTAACTGGAAGATAGGCCACGAGTTTTTTTACTACCAATGCAATCACCGATTTGATTGTGTTGTGTCGTGTCGTGTCGTGCTACTGGAGTGAAGACTTCTTCATGATCTGTGCCAAACTCTTGTGTACAGCCTTTAGCTACTAAGCATGTCTTGTACCTATCGACTTCGCCATTTTCTTTCAGCTTTGTCTTGTATACTCATTGTACACCAATGGTCTTTTACCCTTTTGAAAGCTCTATCAATTTGCAAGTGTTGTTTCTTTCGATAGCCACAATTTCAATATCCATAGTCTTTCGCCATTTTGATTCTTTTTCAGCATTTTTGAAAGCTACGGGATCACAATTTGAAAATAGAGCAAAATGAGTGAATTTTCAGAATCGTTCAAGTTAGGTACTTTATCAATCATCCATGCAAGTCTTTTTCTAACACGCCAAGGTCGTTCTTCTTCTACATCAGCTGCAGGTGGGCTATGAACATTTGTTTAAACAGATTGACTGGTTGCTGGTTGTTGCACATTTTCAATAGAATGCTGCCTTTTCTCATCATTTTCACCATCCAAATTTGTTGAAATTCATTGTTGTGTTGTGTTGTCACTCCATGGCTAGAATGTTTCTTCATCGAAGACAACATCACGACTGATTACATTTTATTGGTGATAGGATTATATAATTTGTAAGCTTTAGACTGATCACTAACACCAAGAAAAATGCATTTTTCTCCTTTATCGTCAAGTTTCTTCCTCTTCACATTTGAAATATGGGCATGAGCAATGCACCAAAAAATTTCGAAATGACTTAGTGCTGGTCTTCGTCTGCTGTCTGCTCCATGCTTTCTCCGGCATCATATTTTGAACAGTAAGAGTGAGACTTCTGTTGGGAATATGATCGACCACCACACAGGTAGACCCGGGCTCAGTTCCGATCAACACCACAAGGAATCACCAAACTCGACCCCTTCGATACTTTCTTCAATTGGTTGCCTTTCAATAGTACCCACTCACACAAACCACACAGGAATGATCACAAAGAAAAGGGGGTAATATCTGTAGCACAAAGCAGGAGCAAAAACCAAGAAGAAATCACGTAGAGAGAAGGCAGAGAGTTGGAGGCGAGAGAGAGAGGCGAGAATGGCGTGTAAGTCTCATAAAGAGAGGAGAGTCCAACTATATATAGCTCACGTCCACAAAGGTAAGTTAGGTATAGGTTAATTGTTAATTGGGCTAATTAACAATTAAGGTAGGCTAGCAAATAGATAGGTGGGCCTCCAATTGAATAACCGTCCAACTGAAAGAAGCTCGGGCCATGAGCAACACTAATTAATTAGGCTGCTTCCAATGGCTCGTTAAATCTTTGGGGTCGGGGCATTTCATACGTGGTGTTGATTTAACGTTTAGTCATTTGGCTAAAGCCGACTGAAATAATAAATGAGTTAACATCATCGTCTGGGGGATTTATTGGGTATCAAAACCCAACAACTTCTTTTCAAAATATGAATACTTCAATTGATTGCTTTAGGCCAAAAACTTTTCGAAACTCCGCTTTTTAACATAAAGCTTCGTACCATATTCATAATAGTGTGATTTTTTCTCTCACAATCTCCATTTATTGAGGTGTGTATGCTGTTGTAAGTTGCATCTTGATTCAATAAGTCTCACGAAAATTTGCGAACTCATATGAGTTATTTTCTTCACCATGATCAGAGCGAAGAAATGTTATAAAGCTGCCAATTTCTTTCTCAACAAGTACTTTATAACTTTTAAAGGCTAAGAAAGTTCCAAATTTTTCCCGCAAAAAGCACACCCAAGTTTTTCGACTATAGTCATCAATGAAGGTAATTATGTATCTATTACCTCCATTAGAAGATGGATTTACTGGTCCACAAATGTCAAAATGGACCAATTCCAATGCCTTCTTTACTCTCCATGATTTTCTTGCAAAAATTGATTACGGTGTTATTTGCTAACAACACATTATTCACAAACTTGAGAAGGAGCTTCAATTTGAGGAAGACAAGTAACCATATTCCTTTGTTGTAGTAGAAGGTCCCGAATTTTATATTCTTAAGTTGATTAATGTGGTCCATATAAGAAACGAGTTACGGAAGCTATGCCCATTTAAGGTTATGAAAGCCCAAACCATAAGTTATTTAAAAACCCAATAATTTAAGACATTAAATTTAAGTAAATTTGATTACAAAGATTTAATGAGTAATTGGGTAGCCACAATGATCATCTGCATTTTATTTCACATAAGCAACCCAAATTCGAATCACCATATAGATGTTTTATAAATTATTTTTGAGTTAAAAACTCCTCATTTTGCACATTAGGAACAATTATATCAAGTTAATTGGATGAAATAATTATTTTATTAGTGACATTCATAGAGATAGGTTACAAATCATATGAATAATTCATTTGCTCTATTTTTCATTATGTAAATGTTTTATAAAACTTTTTATAAGAATTATTTTTTATGGGTGTAAAACTATTTAAATTCCTAGTCAAAAACTCAATGTAACAAGGTTAATGATAATATAACTCTCCCATTTAATTTTCACTAAAAATAGAGGTTACAAGAAGAGGAAAATCATTTTTTCACTACACCTCTTCTCAAATCCAAATTTACTCTTATTTTCTCTCAAAAATATCTTTTATGTTAAGTTAAGCTTAAATGAATAGCAAAGGTGTGAAGGAGAAAGACTTTTACATATTTTGTTCCTTTATATTTTTAGAAATCAAGGTAGCTGGTGCTAAATATTTACCTTTTTTGTTCATTATATATATATATGTGTGTGTGTGTGTGTGTGTGTGTGTGTGTGTGCGTGTGCGTGCGCTCGCGCTTGTGATGTGTATTATAATTTTTGAAGTTATGAATAAAGAAGTTTATATATGGTCATAAGCGGTTTCTACGACCCCAAGGGATTCTTCAAAATCATCAAGTTGCTGGTATTCTTCTGAAGAGTTTCAGGTTCTTACTAATTATGCAACCTATGTTTAATTTTTTTAAAGATGTTAGTTTATCTTTCCTTCAGATTTTCTAGTTTTTTTCTTGATGTGAACGTTTAAATTGTTATTTGATTTAAGTATGCATATAATTAAAGTTGCTAAACAAGTTAAGATTAGACATTACACTTGCAAAAAAAAAAAATTTAGCTTGCTGCCTGAATATTGTCATGTCATTCTGGACAAAATTTGTTGAATTTTTTGGACAAAACTAGTTAAGTTTGAAAGCCCTATAAGTCATATGTCCGTTGACTTTGGAATTAAGTCGATTGAAGGTCACTAGAATAAATTATAACATTTTTCGTGTGCTATGTTTAGTGTATCTAAGAGCAGCTGTTCACATGTTTGAGTCTCTATTGGAGTACCTAAATGATCTTAGAAAATTTTGAAAGAAAAAAATGGAACATATTTGTTGTTTTTGTAAAAATTTCAAATTTCAAGATTTAGGTCGTTGCAGCTTGATATCAGAGCCCAAGATTTTAAAAAAATTGATTATGTAGACATTATTGATGTATAAAAGAAATCATATTTGTGTACTTACATGTGTAGATATAATTTAAATAGAACATGTAGTACTAGCATGTTATGTTTTTAAAAGCCTTAAATAATATGTTCAACACAAATTCTCTTATGTGCTTAAGAAAATGTATTAAAAGTTTAAAATTAAAAGGAGGTTGGATAAAGATTTGAATTCTCATCGGTACTCCGCATCCATCTATCACCCACACCTTCAACGCAGGTATAAATATGTTATTAAACATTTTTATGAAATTCTAAAGTTATGATTTTACAAATTTTATTTTAGTTGTGAAAAAATATGCATTGGGCTATGATAACTATGGGTGACAGATGGCTAGAAGAAATCAATTGACTAGAAGAAGAAGAAGCAATCCAGTTAGCAACTTCGAAATGGCGATTAGGGTGTTGGATTTTAAAGTTGATGATTCCCTAAATTTAGAGGATCATGTACAAAGTGTACATGAGTGTTGGGTGACCGCTAAGAATGCAGGATATCAAATTAGCGATCAACAAGCTATTCGACATCTCTTGGATACATTAGCACCTCACAAAGAGCATATTGGCAAGCTTTTACTAAAAGATATGGTATCAGTAATTCCATCGGAAAATCCTCATGACATAGAATATGTAAATTTTTACAATGCTCTTATAGAGTATTGGGAAACCTACCTAGAAGAAGTAATCTCACATTCCAGATTAGATTCAGGAGTGATAACCGACGATGAGGTAACTCAACCATTAGAGATTAGTGAGGTAAATCAACCGATGGGGATTACCGAGGAAGCGGTAGAGGAAGACCGGAGGAAGATTGAGATGGGATATAGAAGGCCTATAGATGGGCAAATAAAATAAATAAATAAGAATAATATAAATTGTCACATCATTTTGGACAGAATTTTTTGAATTTTTGGACAAAACTAATGAGGTTTGACAGCCCTATGAGTCCTCTGTCCGTTGGCTTTAGAATTAAGTCAATTGAAGGTCGATAGGATAAGTTATAACATTTCCCATGTGCTATTTCAATGTACCAGAGAACATTTTTTTCACTTGTTTGAGTGTCTATTGGAATGCCTAAATGATCTTAGAAAAATATGAAATTTTACTATGTTGTACTTGAATGAGTTTAGAAAATACTATAAAAATTTCATAAAATTATGTATTCGATAAATGGTCCAACTAAGCTCACGTTGTTGAATTCAACTCATTTAATGCACATTAACTTTCATTTTAACCATTCATTTAGTTTCGCTATTTAACATATCAAAGTTATCTACCTTAAATCATTTGTTTCCAAAAAATTTTAAAAACGCATAATAGAATGCAAAGGTAACTACAAAATTAAAAGAAAAAAAATTAATTTAACTCGAATTTTTCAAAGAAACAAAAGGAACATTGTTGTTTTTGTACAAATTTCAAGTTTTAAGATTTAGGTCGTTACGTGTAGTGTTTTTAATCCACCAAAGTTTAAATGCCCATAACAAAAATGCCAAAACAATGCCTCATCTTTCAATCTCGTAGAGAAACATGAATGTGCAGTGTTGTGTAGATACATACGAAAATATTCGGTTCGTTGTCATCTTTACTGGAGCAGTTAAATCCAATTTTTTCATCTTGAATTTGACAGACTCCATTTTTTTATAGAGATTTCATATCCTTTCTCTTGCAACTGACTAACACTCAGCAAATTGGTCTTTAAATCTGAAACATAAAGAACATTAGAAATAGTCTATAAAGAATTTCCTTTGATTCCGGTTGTTACCTTTCCTTTTTCCTTGACTTTGACTTCGGAATTGTCACCAAACATCACATTATCGTTTAAAGATTCATCCAAATTAGAGAATGCAGACTTATCCCCGCACATATGGTTGCTGAGACCTGTGCCTAAGTTCTACAAATTCTAATGACTATCCTCCTTGGAATAACAAACCATCAACAAAGATATTTCTTCATCCTTGTCTGCAAAATTTGATTTTTCACCATGTCCTTTAGACATTATTTCGACATCCTGATTGATAGTGGCCATTTCTATGACATTTGTAGCACTCAACATTGGACTTATTTCCTGACATCAGTCTGTAAGTCGTTAAGTGATAGCCTCCTCGTCCCCTTCCTCTTTCTTGAAATTGATTATTTTGATGCTGGTGTTGTTGGTTTCCACGATCAATGTTTTCTCTGCCTCCTCAACCTCGACCTCGTCATCCATTAGTTCTACTTGGAGTAGAGTAATTTTCTATTGAGGCCTTCAATGTTTGCTCCTCTTTCTCCTGTTGGCTAATTTTTTGCTCGTGAACCAACAAAGAACTTTGTAATTCATCAATTGAAAGTTCGTCAATATCTTTAGATTCTTCTATGGAACAATCAATAAAATTAAATTTTGGTGTCATGGATTGAAAAAATCTTCTCTAGTATGGTCACATCCTTTGCCTTGTCGCCATGGACACACATCTTGTTCACAATTGCTATTATTCTAGAGAAATAATCTACATCAAATTCTCTCAATTTCATTCCAAGTATTTCGAACTTTGTATGTAATAGGGCTGTAAGCAAAAATCGTCAAACCGAAAAATCGAACCAAAATCGCATTTTAGAAACCGTCGATTTAGTGCCACGTGGACCCGTCAACGAAACAATTTTGTACCAAATCAAACCGGTCAAAAACGATTTGGTTT